>OX336392.1:358054479-359315176 GCA_946902985.2 Meconema thalassinum
CCCAAACCATCAGGGGCCGATAGCCTAGATGTTAGGCCCCTTAAAACAACAATTATCATCATCATCATTTTCCCTGCTACATAAGGCATAGTTGTTGGGGCTCACTGTCTATTTTATCTAAACCATTTTCTTTTCATCCATAGCAGTGAGCTTTTTTTTAATCTTCATCCTTTCATTTCACGCCATTTCATTTCATCAGGGTCCCCCAGGGGCTCACATATTGTGGGCGTGGGTTGGCGACCACGGGGCCCCAGCTGAGTCCGGCATTGCTTCCACTTACTTGTGCCGGGCTCCTCTCTTTCTTCTTTCCTGTCGACCTTCCTTGGTCAACTCTTGTTCTCTTCCGACCCCGACGGTATTAGGTTATCCGAGGCCTAGGGAGTCTTTCACTTTCCCGCCTTAATTGGCCCTTGTCTCATCTTTCCTGATACCCTCCTTCTGTGAGGGGTCAGCCTTCTTGTTCTTTTCCTTTTACCTCCTGCCTTGTGCTCAAGGCCCTTAAGGAGGCAGGGTGTATGTAGCCCCACCACTTCTGGTGCACCGTCGATAATGCTACACCCTCAGGGGCTCACGGCTGGTGAGTTCGGGCGTTGGCGACCCCGAGGGATTCCTGAGCTGGTTCCGTTTTCCCCTTTTTGTCCCTTCCCTTTGGGGCGGACCTTCTCCTCTCTCCCCTCTCCTCTCCTCTTTTCCTTCTGTTTCCTTTTCTCTTTAAGATTCCCGCACTGTTTTTGTTACTCGAATCACTGTGTATCTAAATTCCCTTTTAGCGATTTTTTAAGGCATTTTTGATCTATGTTGCATTTTGTAAGTTTTTTCGATCTACATTACATCTCGCGATTGTTTTCAACCTCAATTGCATTTTGTAAAGATTGACAATCAAAATTGCTTTTTAGTAAGTCTTTCAATGCAGGTTGCCGGGCCTTTTAGTGAGTATTTTGAATTTCAATTGTATTTTGTAAGTATTTTGAATTTCAATTGCACTTTGTGAATAATTTGGATTGGAACTGGGATATTTCAATCTGAATTGCATTGTGTATTTTCAATTTCAATTGCATTTTGTAAGTATTTTGAACCTCAATTGCATTTTGTACGTAATTTCGATCTCATTTGCATTTTGTAAGTATTTCGGCGCTACTTTGCATTTTGGACGTATTTTGAATCTAGCCTACGTTTTGTGGGTCTTTTTCAATCTATTCTTTTGTGCAACTTTTCGTTCTAAATTCCCTTTTGTAGGACCATATTGTGAGTTGTTTCTATGTGAGTTCCTTTTTGTACGTATTTTCCGTCTTCGATAATTTTGTTCTGGTTTCCATTTCATTATCATTTTCGCTATCACCCAGATCATTAGGGGCCGATAACCTCGATGTTAGGCCCCTTAAAACAACAATTATCATCATCATCATTTCATCAGGGGCCGATAACCTCGATGTTAGGCCCCTTAAAACAACAATCATCATCATCATCATCTTGAAGTTGGACAGATAAATGTTCAAAGTAAGTTAACGGAGACATTACTTTGAAATGATGACACGATGTCTGAATTCTGACTTGAAATGGAAATTATTTATTTTTAAAGTCAAACCGTGACTGCAAATTTAATCCACATTCTCAAAAGAATATTTAAATATAAATACGAAAGACTAGGATCTCAAGACACTAAAGAAAATATAAAACACCAGAAAAGTGTACAGAAAACAAGAACATATTTCAATATAAAATATGGGAAAGATCGTTGCTCAAATTTCACTATACAGCTCACATTATAACAAATAAATATCACGGCTACCTTATATGATGTTCAGACGTTCTTGAAGAATATTCACAGAATACTATAGATGTTCCTATACAACCAGAGTACATATCTGGACAATCCTCGAATAGCGTAACAGCGACCTCGGATAATAGAAGGATTCTATCTCCGGAATACACCCATCCGTGTTAACAAGGAACTTCCTTCTGGCAACTTCTTCTGTTTCTGTTCGTGCTGGGATACCCTAGCCACTCTTGAAAACCCCCAAATTTCTACGTCGAAATTAACCATGAAATCCATTGTATATGCGATGCAGAAATATTCGTGTTAATGGATAATGAATAAATTTCCACTGCCGTATGGATGTTATATCAGCGTTTGATAGATATGCATGAGTGTAAATGCTGGTTACCCACTCCATGCTAGTATTCCAAGAATACTGACTATCGTAATTCAAATTTGGATCTTCACGCTATCGATATATGTCCCAGGTGCATAGTTTTTTTTATGACTCCATCACTCCTTTCATATTAATGTCTATTGAATATAGTAACGGAGTATTAACTGCCATTGTAATTTCAATTGTATATAGCACCAACTGAATAATGTTCTGTTTCACACTTGCAGTACGCTTGCCCTCTGAATGTTCAAAGTGTGTAGCATGAAAAGTGATTCTGGGATCTGTGAAAAACACTCTTGTATTTCGTCTTCTATCGCTTCTATTTCCCAAATTATAAAAGCTGGAATGATCTGCTTTTAACCTAGGCTATATATAGTCTTGCACTGCTTGATTATAATAAACGCTGAAGCCTAATTGTGTATGTTCATGAAATAATGTCACTTATACTTGCGTTGTAACTTCGCCTAGATTTGAGTTGTATAATGCACTGCAGCTTACCCAAACTGTGCTGTTTCACGAGCGGACAACCTCCACGCTCGGACTCGACGAAACTTATGTGACTGCGTTAACCCAACAACACACTTCACTCGTCAACTGAATTATAAGAAAGAGCCTCGGCTGGTCTGGTCTGGTACCCAGCGACGCGTAGTCGGCGTAGCCGACTACGCGCGCATTTTTGATAGCCTGTCAGCCTTGCGGCCTTTAGTGCTATATCTGTAAAGCGGTATGGACCTAACAGAACTGATATAGGGGTGTTGGGTGATTACCTTGTGTCATATTTGGTCAGAATGTGACCTGGTGCACGATGCACCTAGAATTTCTTAAGTTTAGAGTTATGGAGAAGAAAGTATAAAGAAGGAGCTCATTTGAGCTGGTTTTAGAAGATTTGGAAAGTAGTTTAGAGCTGTAGTAGCTAATAAGGTTTACTCAATTAGAATACGGGGCCGCTTGTGTCGGCACCCGGTGGCTTGGTAATCACCCAACCTGTTCACTAGAGGGTTGGAGTTTCGTGTTTTTGTTCTGTAGAGAGTGGCTGCCTGCTGTTTAATGCGGGTGCTGATGACCGGGAGTTGGTACTCAGCGTGTAGTTGGGCATTGCGCATGTACCAGGGAGCTCCTGATATCATGCGCAAGGCTTTATTTTGAATAACCTGCAGTTTATTGATATGTGTGGGAGCAGCGTAGCCCCACACTGGACAGGCATACTCCATAACTGGACGTACAAGAGTACGGTAAGCCAAGAGTTTGCTCAAGTCATCGAGTGAACTTCTGGCCTTGATGAGAGGCCAGAGTTGCGCTAGAACGCCCTTTGCACTGTCGGCGCGCTTTTTAACTTCCTTTGCAAAGGTGAGGCCGCGGTCGAGCGTGGTTCCCAGATACTTAGTAGCTTCTTGCCATCTTATTACTTCGCCGAAGAAGGCGAGATCCTGGACGTCTGTGAATTTACGTTTCTTAGTAAAAAGCGTGGCAGAACATTTAACAACATTAATTTTAATTCTCCATTTCTCGAACCAGGATTCGAGTATATCTAGAGCTTCTTGGAGGTTTATTGAAATTTTGTCTCCTTTCCAGGAAGTGTTAGAAATAGCAGTATCGTCTGCATATAGGTGGAGGCTAGTGTTATGTCTTGGGCATGTCAGCGACATAGACGTTAAACAAGTGGGGGGAAATGACACTGCCCTGCGGTAGACCGGCTTTTATCTTCCTCAGTGAGGATTGGGCGTCCTCCACCTGGACATAGAATTTTCTTTTCCTAAGATAGGAATTTATTATTTGTAATAAGTAGTCTGGGAGACCTCTGTGCTTCAACTTGTATAGCAATCCATTATGCCACACTTTGTCGAAGGCACGACTGATGTCTAAAAAGCAAACTCCTGTCATACGGTTTTCATTAAATGCGCGCGTGATAGTCTCAGTAAGTCTGAGTAGCTGATGAACTGTGGAGTGGCCTTTACGAAAGCCAAACTGCTCTTCGTTTAGTGAATCATTAATAATATTTTGAAGCCTGGAAAGTAAGGTCATCTCGAACAGTTTCGAGATGATTGAGAGGAGACTAATGGGCCTGTAATTTTGGGGGAAGGTGCCGTTGGTATGAGGTTTACCTATCATAATTACCTTGGCAGTTTTCCAGGCTGTGGGGAAGAAACCAAATCTATAAATAGCGTTAAATAGCTTTGTGAGGCAAGTGAGGACATTTTTAGGGATGTTTTTAAGAAAAGAAGCCGCTACCCCGTCTGGCCCGGGTGCCTTACGGTTTTTCAGCTTTTTAATTAGTCTGAGCAGTTCGGTAGGGGTGACAAATTTGAAGTCTGGCGGCAGTTCCTCCTGAAAGCCACCATGAAGGTCGCGATGAACTTCTTCCATGAAGTTTTCATCGCAAGGTTCATCGTTTGGCTGACAGGTTTTCTCGAACGTGTCCGCCAGAGCATTCGCTTTGTCTGTATTTGTGTAGACCAGTCCACGTTCCCCGTGTAGTGGTGGAATGCCTGTCCGTTTCTTAAGAAGTTTTCTGGCCATACCGTACAGTGAGCTGGAGTTACCAGCCATGGACCCTAATTTATCATTCCATGCTTTATTTCGTAATTGTTGCATGTCAGCGTGAATTCGTCGCTTCATGCGGTACCATTCCTGTTTCTGTCCTAGATCACGAGTGACTTGCCAGCGCTTTCTGACCACGTTCTTTCTTTTAACCCCCGACGGTATTAGAGTATCCGAGGCCTAGGGAGTCTCTTCCTTTCCCGCCTTAATTGGCCCTTGTCTCATCTTTTCTGATACCCTCCTTCTGCGAGGGGTCAGCCTTCTTTTTCTCTTCCTTTTACCTCCTGCCTTGTGCTCTAGGCCCTTAAGGAGGCAGGGTGTATGTAGCCCCACCACTTCTGCTGCACCCTAGATAATGCTACACCCTCAGGGGCTCACGGCTGGTGAGTTCGGGAGTTGGCGACCCCGAGGGATTCCTGAGCTGGGTCCGTTTTCCCCTTTTGTCCCTTACCTTTGGGGCGGACCCTCTCCTCTTTCACTTTCCTATATGCCGTTCATGGCTCTCCTTCCTTCCAAGTCCCTCAATCCGCCTTCTCCGAGGGTTGAGGGCATTTCTTTTCCTTCTGTCCTTTTATTTGCCTTATTCTCCTTTAGTTTTGCATTTCTTCTTCTAGTATGTAGGTTATTAGTTAGTTTTAGTTTTAAGTTCGCTTTTCATTTTTCATCTTCACGATCACCCAAACCATCAGGGGCCGATAACCTAGATGTTAGGCCCCTTAAAACAACAATTATCATCATCATCATCATCTTTCTTTTAATTAAGGCTTTAAGGTAGGCTGGGATGGTGGATGCTTGGATCTTCTTGTGTTTAGGGCCTATGGCGGCCGTGTTGGCAGCGTGTAGGAGGGAGTTGGTAATTTTCTCAACGAGGGGGTCAAGGTCCCCCTCGCTTCGAATGCTGGGATTGCCAGCGACGGTTGACTGGAGAGTGTATTTGTAGAGGTCCCAGTCCATTTTCCGGAGATGAAGCGGGATTTCGGAGTGAGTAGGAATGTAGTCTGATCCTAGTGTGATTAGGATGGGGTCGTGATCAGAGTTGAGGACTCTGAGGTTATCTACCACGATTGGGATATCTAGATTTTTGCTGATAGCAATATCTAGGGTGTCAGGAAGTTGGTTGGGATTAAAAGGAAAGAACGTGGGTTCAGGCGGCCCATGTGCATGGCAATCGTGATCGTGACAGAACTTTTCGAGCATCCTGCCCCTAGTCTCTGTGTACCGGCTTTTCCATAGCGTATTTTTGGCGTTGAAATCACCCGCCAATATTACAGGAATATTAGCAGGGATTAGCGACTCCAAATCTGACGGAATAAACGGTACCCCGGGAGGTAGGTAGATGGATACTATTTGGTATGGTCCGCTATCTAATTCTCCCTGTACAATAGTGGCTTCAATGAACTGCAGGTTATTTGGTGTCGGGACTCTGTGATGGACCAGGTCAGATTTAATTAGGATGCCTGTACCTCCCCCAGCTCTCCCGAGCCTATCATTCCGGTAAACTCTGTACCCCGGAATGTAGACTTTGTCGCCAGGTTTCGTGTGAGTCTCTCCCAGCAGAGCGATCCGTTCCCGTCGTTTAAATACCATGGCAAGGGGCGTATCCTCCATCCCTCCTTAGCTTCTATATGCGTCATGCTTCCAGAGCCTTCTCGGAAATTCTTATACGTCATCATGGATCTCAGCGAAGCCTCCCTGCTTGCCTGATCTATGAGCCAGCCGTGCCTACGTCTTTAACAACACGTAAATCTATGACGGCTGCAACCTTACTCACGCTCTCCAAAATACTACCATCGTGGTCTCTGGATAATTCAATTTACGGGGGCAGTAGGTTAGTAGTTTGTTTTAGTTATAGTTCACATCATCATCATCATCATCATAATCTTCGATCCCCGGGTTGGCGACCACGGGGCCCCAGCTGAGTCCGGCATTGCTTCCACTTACTTGTGCCGGGCTCCTCTCCGTCTTCTTTCCTGTCGACCTCTCTTGGTCAACTCTTGTTCTCTTCCGACCCCGACGGTATTAGGTTGTCCGAGGCCTAGGGAGTCGTTCACTTTCCCGCCTTAATTGGCCCTTGTCTCATCTTTCCTGACACCCTCCTTCTGTGAGGGGTCAGCCTTCTTTTTCTTTTCCTTTTACCTCCTGCCTTGTGCTCAAGGCCCTTAAGGAGGCAGGGTGTATGTAGCCCCACCACTTCTGGTGCACCCTAGATAATGCTACACCCTCAGGGGCTCACGGCTGGTGAGTTCGGGAGTTGGCGACCCCGAGGGATTCCTGAGCTGGGTCCGTTTTCCTCTTTTGTCCCTTCGGGGCGGACCCTTTCCTCTTTCACTTTCCTATCTGCCATTCTTGGCTCTCCTTCCTTCCAAGTCCCTCAATCCGCCTTCTTCGAGGGTTGAGGGCATTTCTTTTCCTCCTGTCCTTTATTTGCCTTATTCTCCTTCAGTTTTCCATTTCTTCTTCTAGTATGTAGGTTGGTAGTTAGTTCTAGTTTTATGTTTGCATTTCATTTTCATCTTCACGATCACCCAAACCATCAGGGGCCGATAACCTAGATGTTAGGCCCCTTAAAACAACAATTATCATCATCATCACCACGTTCGATCCCCAGAGATTGTGAACAGGCTTGAACCGTCAGTTCCTTGTTGCCATGGAGTAGCATAACTCTTTCCACATTCTCCGTCGAAAGGCTGTATCGAAGGGGATGGAGGACGTACTTGAGCGATGAAAAAAGCCGCTCCACTGTGAACCGGGCAGCTGGAATCGCCAGCACGGTCGTGGCCACATCGTACATTTCAGGGTTTAAGAACTTCCGATCCTCCCAGAACCGCACATCAGCACTTGCTCGATTCTGTGGAGAAATGTTATAATACTCGTCCAGGAGGAGCCTCATGTCCTTACACCGCACAGATTTAGCAGGGCCATAGAATCTATAAGGAGAAGAAAAATCAATATATAAATTGAAGACTTTCACAGGAGCGTCCATGCCGCATGTAATGCATGATTTTCTTTCTTAAGGCGGCGACCACGGGGCCCCAGCTGAGTCCGGCATTGCTTCCACTTACTTGTGCCGGACTCCTCTCTGTCTTCTTTCCTGTCGACCTCACTTGGTCAACTCTTGTTCTCTTCCGACCCCGACGGTATTAGTGTATCCGAGGCCTAGGGAGTCTCTTCCTTTCCCGCCTTAATTGGCCCTTGTCTCATCTTTTCTGATTCCCTCCTTCTGCGAGGGGTCAGCCTTCTATATCTTTTCATGTTATCTCCTGCCTTTTGCTTAAGGCCCTCAAGGAGGCCGGGTGTATGTAGCCCCACCACTTTTGGTGCACCCTAGATAATGCTACACCCTCAGGGGCTCACGGCTGGTGAGTTCGGGAGTTGGCGACCCCGAGGGATTCCTGAGCTGGGTCAGTTTTCCCCTTTTGTTCCTTACCTTTGGTCCCCCAGGGGCTCACATCTAGTGGGAAGTGGGTTGGCGACCACGGGGCCCCAGCTGAGTCCGGCATTGCTTCCACTTACTTGTGCCGTGCTCCTCTCTTTCTTCTTTCCTGTCGACCTCACTTGGTCAACTCTTGTTCTCTTCCGACCCCGACGGTATTAGGGCATCCGAGGCCTAGGGAGTCACTTCCTTTCCCGCTTTAATTGGCCCTTGTCTCATCTTTTCTGATTCCCTCCTTCTGCGAGGGGTCAGCCTTCTTTTTCTTTTCATGTTATCTCCTGCCTTCTGCTTAAGGCCCTCAAGGAGGCCGAGTGTATGTAGCCCCACCACTTTTGGTGCACCCTAGATAATGCTACACCCTCAGGGGCTCACGGCTGGTGAGTTCGGGAGTTGGCGACCCCGAGGGATTCCTGAGCTGGGTCCGTTTTCCCTTGTTGTCCCTTACCTTTGGGGCGGACCCTCTCCTCTTTCACTTTCCTATCTGCCTTTCATGGCTCTCCTTCCTTCCAAGTCCCTCAATCCGCCTTTCCGAGGGTTGAGGGCATTTCTTTTCCTCCTGTCCTTTATTTGCCTTATTCTCCTTTAGTTTTCCATTTCTTCTTTTAGTATATAGGTTAGTAGTTAGTTTTAGTTTTAAGTTCGCTTTTCATTTTCATCTTCACGATCACCCAAACCATCAGGGGCCGATAACCTAGATGTTAGGCCCCTTAAAACAACAATTATCATCATCATCATCATCTTTCTTAAGGTAACTGCTATTCCTATTCTGACGCTATCGTGGGGTTCAGAAACCTATGATAAAAAGTATGAGCGATTTTTAAGAAATACTTTTTAGTCAGTCTAAACAGGATGAAAGTTCCGTCTGATCATACTTTATTAATAGAAATCACTGGGTGGTCATTAATGGGACATGTTTCGAGGCCTGAATATTATTATTGGCCCCTTCATCAGCCGCTATGATAGAACGATACAAGAATATGTTTCTTTTTTTGTGCAATCTTTAGATCTTTAAATTTGTATCGTGCTTTCTTAGCTAAGTTAGCCTGGCTCGGATTCATTGATTTTAGAACTTAACAGGTTCATGCTGGTTCCGTATTGATATACTAATTAGTCTAAACAGGACGAAAGTTCCGCCTGATCAATACTTTCTTAATAGAAAGAACTGGGTGATCATTAATGGGACATGTTTCGAGGCCTAAATATTATTATTGGCCCCTTCATCAGCCGCTATGATAGAACGATACACGGATATGTTTCTTTTATTGTGCAATCTTTAGATCTTCAATTTTGTATCGTGCTTTCTTAGCTATGTTAGCCTGGCTCGCTTCTTTGATTTTAACTTTTTAGTCGGTGAGAAATTTCCTCTTCCGCTTCAGAATAATCAACCTTGAGGTAGATCACCAAATTTAATTTTGGAAATTACGTTGCATTCAATGTACCGAAGCTAGCATTAATAAAGACTTCTCAAGCAAGACAAGTAAAATAGAAGTGTGTGGATTTTGTTTAAATAAAATAATAGTGCCCGATTTGACGGTTTTCTTGGTGGAAAGATGCAATTTTTATGTGTTTTTCTTCTCTTTTCAGCCAAATTAAAAGACATGGCGAAGTGATCTATTCTGTGTCTGCTGAATTTTCAGTTAATACTTAGCTTTTTATAGTACATAGGCATAACACGCAATATAAAATAAGCTAACTTTGAATGCTTGTGACGTCAAAACTAAAAGGTCAAAATTCTTACAATTTTAAATACCCCTGGAAATGGACTCAAACGACTATGGTTATATAATTATGAGGGTCCTGTCTATATACAGTATTTCCACAGCGGATTCGTATCTTTATCTCTCGGGGAAGGGGTTAAGGAAAATTCAGTATTTCAATAAGGTTGATGAAATTCGCCCAATTTGACTACACTCTCAGTATTTAGGGTTCTTGAGTTGTAATTTTTTTCAGTTTTTGCAATTCTTAAAAGCAATTCTTGCAAATTTACTAAAATGCAAAAACTGCAAAATGTACTGGAAAGAATACTAAATTTACAAACCTTCCATCAATTCTAAAACATGTAAAAGATTGATTTAAAAAATCACGAAGATGCTAAAAAAAGGCAACAATTTCTCGTGGCTTATCTTTTGCAAATTTTTGGCAATATTGGCAGTTTTTGCAAAATTTGCCATCTTTCTTGTAGTAAATTTTGCATTCTTTGCAATTTTAGTAAGTTTCCGAAAATAGCTCTAAATATTGCAAAATCTGCAAAAAGGTACAATTTTAGAGTAGAATTAACAACCCTACAAACTGAGAGTGTATCACGCAATTATGTTGGGAGACTTCAACGCTACGAAAAGTGCCTCTGTGTATTTTAAATGGAGCCGAATTGTGCGAATATACAGTTCCTTTCTAGGTTTGAACTGTAAGAGCTTCCATGGAAGTAAAACAAATAATGTTAACTTTTATACACTCATTAAATTATAATTAGTTATTAGGCCTATTCAATTCAATTATAGTAAAGAGTAAATTGATACGGGCTTACCTTTCTTTGTTTTTCTACGCAAGCAGGCGTTCGAAGGGAGTGCCTTGGTCTAAATCTTCCGTCTCCTCCTCCCCATTGTTGTTGTGCGCGCTTGTCTCCACTTGAGTTTTCTCCTTTTCAGCGTTTTTTGACGGAGCTTGGAACATTTTTTCCACACATGTACTGTGCCCGTTAGAGGAGATAGTCGGGGTACCACCAACCATGCATGGCCTTCCAGACAACCCGATCCTTTGAACACACATCCTATGAGGACCGGATGCACTTCTTTTAGGGCTAGCTGGCACGAGGTCTACATCCCAAACGATCGGGTCTCAAACTGAGTAAAATGTCATAGACGTCCATAGAAGTACACCCACAAAACACAAAGATAATAAATAATATCCAGGCTTAAGTAAAATTGAAAGAATTATTTATTCATAAATCAAACCCCTATCCGACTATAGGAGGGTTTAAGTCGGCTAGTCTGCAAAGCTAATAATAAAAAAGACAACCCCCTAATTGAAGCTAGGCTATCCCTCTCGAAAAGTCCTACTTACAGAAATGAAGGCAATAACAAAGCTTGGAATGTGGTACGAAAAGATATTCTGATTGAAGATACTGGCACAGATGACATCTGCAAGACACGGTATAGCGTATGGTTTATTTCAAATATTTTATTGTCGTCCACATACTGTATTTCAGAAGATTTTGGACCACTTGGCACTTGAAGAATGCACAATTTCTGTAATCAACAAGAAAGGGTCAAATTTTAGTGTGTTCACAATATATTTTTTGTTTTTTCCAAATTGCAACTATTTCTTTCTTCCTTTCTTTCCTTCCTTCTTTCTTTCTTTATTATTTTTATTTATGTATTTTATTCCCTTATGGTTCTTTGGATAAACATCTTTCCCCTTTCATTATGGTGCACCATAATAGGTTTTTTTAAGGAAATATTTTATGAGTGTTAAGCTATCTGACCACCTGTTAGCCTTGACTTTTTATCTACACAGGCTAATGAAGGGGCCAAAACAATTAGGCCCCGAAACATGTACCAATGACCACTAAGTGATCATTTATATTTAGTACAATCAAGGTATTGATTAGGCGGAACTTTTGCAAAATATTAATACTAATTGTTGCATCAATACGGAACCATAATGAACCATTCAAATACTAAAAACAGATGATTAATCCAAACGGGATCATGAAACAACAAAAGTCAAACATGACTGCAAATCAAAGTTATGCTGGCACCACTTCCGTATTTACATTTAACGTTACCTACTCTAGCTAGGTTCTATCTAACAAACTACGGCGATAATCGCCCGTAAGGAAAAATAAGTAACGCAAAGCTAAGATGACAAATCATGCTAACCAGTACATAACAATCGTACAATAATTGTAACAATAACAAATACAGGTATCACACATAAATGAACCGACCCCGACGGTATTAGGTTATCCGAGGCCTAGGGAGTCTTTCATTTTCCCCGCCTTAATTGGCCCTTGTCTCATCTTTCCTGATACCCTCCTTCTGTGAGGGGTCAGCCTTCTTTTTCTTCCCCCAGGGGCTCACATCTAGTGGGAAGTGGGTTGGCAACCACGGGGCCCCAGCTGAGTCCGGCATTGCTTCCACTTACTTGTGCCGGGCTCCTCTCTGTCTTCATTCCTGTCGACCTCACTTGGTCAACTCTTGTTCTCTTCCGACCCCGACGGTATTAGGGTATCCGAGGCCTAGGGAGTCTCTTCCTTTCCCGCCTTAATTGGCCCTTGTCTCATCTTTCCTGATACCCTCCTTTTGTGAGGGGTCAGCCTTCTTTTTCTTTTCCTTTTACTTCCTGCCTTGTGCTCAAGGCCCTTAAGGAGGCAGGGTGCATGTAGCCCCACCACTTCTGGTGCACCGTCGATAATGCTACACCCTCAGGGGCTCACGGCTGGTGAGTTCGGGAGTTGGCGCCCCCGAGGGATTCCTGAGCAGGGTCCGTTTTCCCCTTTTGTCCCTTCCCTTTGGGGCGGACCTTCTTCTCTCCCCCCTCCCCCTCCCCCTCTCCTCTCCTCTCCTCTTTTCCTTATATTTACTTTTCTCTCTAAGATTCCCGCACTGTTTTTGTTACTTGGTTCACCGTGTGTCTAAATTCCCTTCAGGCGTTTTTTAAGGCATTTTTAATCTACGTTGCTTTTTGTATGTTTTTTTTCGATCTAAATTACATCTCGCGATTGTTTTCAACCTCAATTGCATTTTGTAAAGATTGACAATCTAAATTGCTTTTTAGTGAGTCTTTCAATGCATGTGCCCGGGCCTTTTAGTGAGTATTTTGAATTTCAATTGCATTTTGTAAGAATTTTCAACCAACGCCGCATTTCGCAGGAATTTTGAATCTAAATTGCATTTTGTTTGGTGGGCATTTTGCACATATTTTGATTCTCAATTGCATTTTGTGGGTATTTTGAATCTAAATTACATTTTGTCAAGTATTTTCAATCTAAATTGCATTTTGTAAGTATTGTCAATCCACATAAGTCGTTAGAATCACCGTACATATTGTAAGCATTTTCAATTTCAATTGCATTTTGTAAGTATTTTGAACCTCAATTGCATTTTGTACGTATTTTCGATCTCATTTGCATTTTGTAAGTATTTTCGATCTCATTTGCATTTTGTAAGTATTTCGACGCTACATTGCATTGTGAACGTATTTTGAATCTAGCCTACGTTTTGTGGGTATATTTCGATGACGTATTCTTTTTGTGACACTTTTCGTTCTAAATTCACTTTTGTAAGACCAAATATGGTCCTTTTTGTACGTATTTTCCGTCTCTGATAATTTTGTTCTGGCTTCCATTTCATTATCATTTTTGCTATCACCCAGATCATTAGGCCCCGATAACCTCGATGTTAGGCCCCTTAAAACAACAATTATCATCATCATCATCACATAAATGAACACAAGACACTTCAATATTCTTATTTACAACACCTGCTTGCACAAATTAGAAAGCTCTTTGCTTCTAATCGTCATTTAACATGTTCAGTTAGGTTGGCGAATTCACAGTAAAAACTGCGGCTAACATCGCATTTGATCTCCACGGCCCACAAATTACAAACTAATGGTTACCAGTGATCTCCGTCGGTCAAGAGTGGTGTCAGCTCTCTAAAATTTCCATAAGGAAATACTACTAGCACAATGCGTCGGTCAGTATCATAAACGTAGGTCAGAGATTAGATAAAGATGATTTAGCAATCAAATTAGCATCGTAGATTTACGGTAATTAGATTTTCATGATTTATAAGAATAGTTTATCTCGTAGGTTTATGACGAATTACCATACTGACACAAGGCTGCAAAACGCTAAGTTACCAGAGCGGTACTTACAAAAACATGTGCCACTAGCGGTCACCACAATAGCATGAGCTACTAAATGGCTCCGACATCATCGTTTGCGGCTCACGGTTCGCAAGGATACCACATCAGTCAGTCTGGCACAAAGCTCTGTACTGCTGGATTCAAAGGTTGAGAGTAAAACATCACTCTTCAACGTGTCTCCAACGGACACAATAACAGCATTCCACGTGCCTTTGCAAGGACACAATAATAACATTAGTACAGCTAGCCTGATACAAAATGTCTTGTCGATAAATTAAGAAACCTCTCCTCATCTGGGAATCATGAAATAAATAACGTCAGTCGCTTACAATGTTAGTGATCTTTCAAAACTTATGGAGTCACCGAATACCAACACACAGTGAAATCAGCTCTTTGACCTAGTTTACAGAAGCATCCTTCTGACATAGCTCGTAAGCATTCCATACAATTAATGTAGCTTAAAAATTCGATGTCAAGTCAGGTCTCACAATAAGAACACTGTAATTCTGGGTAGTTTAGTAGCAAGTTTTATCTGGCCTTGAGCGTCAGCGCTCAATGTGTGTGTCACAAAATGTGAAGTTTCATTGCACTCGGCAAATGTACTCGTAGCAAGAATGTCTTATAACAACGGGTTCACGTATCAGTGTCCTACCCCCAGGGGCTCACATCTAGTGGGAAGTGGGTTGGCGACCACGGGGCCCCAGCTGAGTCCGGCATTGCTTCCACTTACTTGTGCCGGGCTCCTCTCAGTCTTCTTTCCTGTCGACCTCCCTTGGCCAACTCTTGTTCTCTTACGACCCAGACGGTATTAGGTTATCCGAGGCCTAGGGAGTCTTTCACTTTCCTGCCTTAATTGGCCCTTGTCTTATCTTTCCTGATACCCTCCTTCTGTGAGGGGTCAGCCTTCTGTTTCTTTTCCTTTTACCTCCTGCCTTGTGCTCAAGGCCCTTAAGGAGGCAGGGTGTATGTAGCCCCACCCCTTCTGGTGCACCGTCGATAATGCTACACCCTCAGGGGTTCACGGCTGGTGGGTTCGGGAGTTGGCGCCCCCGAGGGTTTCCAGAGCTGGGTCCGTTTTCCCCTTTTGTCCCTTCCCTTTGGGGCGGACCTACTCCTCTCTCCCCTCTCCTCTCCTCTCCTCTCCGCTCCACTCCTCTTTTCCATATATTTACTTTTCTCTTTAAGATTCCCGCACTGTTTTTGTTACTTGGTTCACCGTGTGTCTAAATTCCCTTCTAGCGATTTTTTAAGGCACTTTTAATCTACGTTGCATTTTGTAAGTTTTTTCTATCTAAATTACATCTCGCGATTGTTTTCAACTTCAATTGCATTTTGTAAAGATTGACAATCTAAATTGCTTTTTGGTAAGTCTTTCAATGCAGGTAGCCGGCCCTTTTAGTGAGAATTTTGAATTTCATATACATTATGTAAGTATTTTCAACCAAAACCGCATTTCGCACGAATTTTGAATCTAAATTGCATTTTGTTTGGTGGGCATTTTGCACATATTTTGATTCTTAATTGCATTTTGTGGGTATTTTGAATCTAAATTACATTTTGTCAAGTATTTTCAATCTAAATTGCATTTTGTAAGTATTGTCAATCCACATGAGTCGTTTGAATCTACCGTACATTTTGTAAGCATTTTCAACTCAAATTGCATTTTGTAAGTATTTTGAATTTCAATTGCACTTTTTGAATAATTTGGATTGGAACTGGGATATTTCAATCTGAATTGCATCGTGTATTTTCAATTTCAATTGCATTTTGTAAGTATTTTGAACCTCAATTGCATTTGTACGTAATTTCGATCTCATTTGCATTTTGTAAGTATTTTGAATTTCAATTGCATTTTGTAGGTATTTCGACGCTACATTGCATTTTGTACGTATTTTGAACCTAGCCTTCATTTTGTGGGTATTTTTCAATCTATTCCTTTTGTGAATCTTTTCGTTCTAAATTCCCTTTTGTAAGAACATTTTGTGAGTTGTTTCAATCGGAGTTCCTTTTTGTAAGTATTTTCCGTCTCACTTAATTTTCGTTCTGGTTTCCGTTTCATTATCATTTTCGCTATCACCCAGATCATTAGGGGCCGATAACCTAGATGTTAGGCCCCTTAAAACAACAATTATCATCATCATCATATCAGTGTCCTATCGTGACCCTCACAAAACCACATCAATACAATGAAGTGTCCTAACTATAATAATGTTATTGGCCATGAATGAAGACTTAAGAATGTATAACTGTTTCCATTTTGCAAAGAATTTTATAATACAGGCGTTCTACTCGTCCTAACTATTTTGCTTTCTGAAAGATATGCCACAACTGCGTTTAAGTTCAGATAACTTAAGTGTGCTAACTCTTGGCACAAATCAATAAGAATTGGACAACACTTTAACGTTCTAGTGCTGTATAAAATATTACAATTGGTGTATTCGGGATTGAGACAGGCTAACAAATGCACTGCTCGTACACTCATAAAGTTTTCGTACTGGAATCTCGTGGTATGCTAATTCACATAAAAAGCTTAACAATCTCCATTGAAAAACACGGTGATTGAAACTTCATCACCAAACGATACGACCGCAGTTGAATCGGCATATGCTAAAAGGGCCTCAGTCCAAGCAACCTAGTTTTGAGAAACATGAACAAAACTGTGTCTAAGCAACGGACTGAGAACCTTTTAGCGTACGTTAAGAATTTCCCTAGCTAATATTAGGTATCCTACGTGTGTGGCTCAATCCCTTTTAACAAACATGGTTGAGGCTATCCTATATCAAGTAATTTTCATGCTTAACTCAGTTTGCCATTTCATGTGACTGAGGTCCTTTTAGCATGTGCCGATTCAGTTGGCGTGAAAATGAATGCATTATACAGGGTATCTAATAAGTTATACTTGGGAATACACTCCTCCCTCAAGATGCGGCATAAGCTGGCTAAAAAAATAGCTCTCTAAGTCGAGGTAAAAATTCAAATGGTGCCTAATACTGAAATACACATAATTACAAATGCACCGGCATATTAATCGCCATCAGGTGTCTCACCAATAAGCTTCCGACTATCATGCAAAAGCTTATAACAGAAAAATCTACAAAATCCTACCTAAATGATTGTCACCAGTACGGTTGCTAAATATAATCCGCCACAAACCTAACCTTTTAAACCAGAGAATTAAGCACAGGACTCGCATTGTATCGTGGTACACCTCATCTGTTACCTGGAGAATGAGAGGTTTGTTTATCTCCTCTCGGTAGGAGGTAAATTCCATAATTCCGTGGGCTTGTGGTCCTGCATTTTTTCCTCTTCCTCCAATCCATAATGCAAGCTAAGTTCTCGACAGCCCCTTCATGGAATTAGTTTAAGCCATAATAGACATCATGCAGACGTGATGAAAAATTGCGTCCACGTGTTCAATTCGTTGCATCATATAGCGTTGAAAATAAAGTGAAATCACTGAAGTTAAGTGGCGTAGGTTGATTATTAGCAACACTGATTCTACACTTGTACAGACTAATAGCAAAAATGACATTTTCTCTGCCACAGAATTTAAGATGCAATAGGCATCGTGATTCACAGCTTCTAACACTTTTCAAACACGTTATCACGATAAATCTTAGCAATCTTGCTCTTAAAATACCGGCACTTACACGACACGGTTTAATTCTGATAATTTGCGTGTTCTCACTGATTATGTAGTATCTTAAAATATCACTCAGTCAATTTTCACAGTCTGACAAAGAGTTTGGTCTCCACAACGTGGTATATGGTTACTTACCGCGTGCAAAATCACGAAAACACAATGTTACACAAATTAGCGTAAATGTCACACTGGTTGTTCCCTCGTGCATTGCGCACGGTAATGTAATTAATCACCAGCACACTAGGGTCATTTACTAAAGTGATGAGACTGGATACAGTCAACTTACAACAGACAACTACGGTCTGAAGTGTGGTCTTTCCACATCCTCCTAAAAATACGTGCGTTCGCACTGAACTCACAATAGGGGTTCGTTTCCTCGATCGATGATGTTCCGGCTTCGACACATTCGAAGTCGTGTAGCGACTAATGAAGTCCAGTTCGCAAGTTTGCGATGAAATACCCTTACCTTTCATTTAAGAAAAACATCGTTTAAGCCACCAAAACGTGGTAAATTGCGCAGAATGAAGTATGATAAATATTCGAAGTTTGTAAATTATATCCCCCAGGGGCTCACATCTAGTGGGACGTGGGTTGGCGACCACGGGATCCCAGATGAGTTCGGCATTGCTTCCACTTACTTGTGCCGGGCTCCTCTGTCTTCTTTCCTGTCGACCTCCCTTGGTCAACTCTTGTTCTTTTCCCCTCAGGGGCTCACATCTAGTGGGTCGTGGGTTGGCGACCACGGGACCCCAGCTGAGTCCGGCATTGCTTCCACTTACTTGTCCCGGGCTCCTCTCAGTCTTCTTTCCTGTCGACCTCCCTTGGTCAACTCTTGTTCTCTTCCGAGCCCGACGGTATTAGGTTATCCGAGGCCTAGGGAGTCTTTCACTTTCCCGCCTTAATTGGCCCTTGTCTCATCTTTCCTGATACCCTCCTTCTGTGAGGGGTCAGCCTTCTTTTTCTTTTCCTTTTACCTCCTGCCTTGTGCTCAAGGCCCTTAAGGAGGCAGGGTGTATGTTGCCCCACCACTTCTGGTGCACCGTAGATAATGCTACGCCCTCAGGGGCTCACGGCTGGTGTGTTCGGGAGTTAACGACCCCGAGGGATTCCTGAGATGAGTCAGTTTTCCCCTTTTGTCCCTCACCTTTTGGGCGGACCTACTCCTCTCTCCCCTCTCCTCTCCACTCCTCTGCTCTTTTCATTATGTTTACTTTTCTCTTTAAGATTCCCGCACTGTTTTTGTTACTTGGTTCACCGTGTATCTAAATTCCCTTCTAGCGATTTTTAAGGCATTTTTAATCTACGTTGCTTTTTGTATGTTTTTTCGATCTAAATTACATCACGCGATTGTTTTCAACCTCAATTGCTTTTTAGGAAGTCTTTCAATATGGCGGAGCGACCTTTGTGAGTATTTTGAATTTCAATAGCATTTTGTAAGTATTTTCAACCAAAAACGCATTTCGCAGGAATTTTGATTCTAAATTGCATTTTGATTGGCGGGCATTTTGCACATATTTTGATTCTCAATTGCATTTTGTGGGTATTTTGAATCTAAATTACTTTTTGTCAAGTATTTTCAATCTAAATTGCATTTTGTAAGTGTTGTCAATCCACATGAGTCGTTTGAATCTACCGTACATTTTGTAAGCATTTTCATTTTCAATTGCATTTTGTAAGCATTTTGAATTCCAATTGCATTTGTGAGTATTTTGAATCTGAACCGGCTTTTTTTTCAATCTAACTTGCATTGTGTATTTTCAACCTCAATTGCATTTTGTACGTATTTTCGATCTCATTTGCATTTTGTAAGTGTTTTGAATTTCAGTTGTATTTTGTAAGTATTTCGACGCTACATTGCATTTTGTACGTATTTTGAATCTCGCCTACGTTTTGTGGGTCTTTTTTCAATCTATTCTTTTTGTGCAACTTTTCGTTCTAAATTCCCTTTTATAATACCATATTGTCTTTGTTTCCATCTGAGTTCCTTTTTGTACGTATTTTCCGTCTCAGACAATTTTGTTCTGGTTTCCATTTCATTATCATTTTCGCTATCACCCAGATCATTAGGGGCCGATAAACTCGATGTTAGGCCCCTTAAAACAACAATTATCATCATCATCAAATTCCGACTCCGACGGTATTAGGTTATCCGAGGCCTAGGGAGTCATTCACTTTCCCGCCTTAATTGGCCCTTGTCTCATCTTTCCTGATACTCTTCTTCTGTGAGAGGTTAGCCTTCTTTTCTTCTCCTTTTACCTCCTGCCTTGTGCTCAAGGCCCTTAAGGAGGCAGGGTGTATGTAGCCCCACCACTTCTGGTGCACCCTAGATGATGCTACGCCCTCAGGGTCTCACGGCTGGTGAGTTCGGGAGTTGGCGACCCCGAGGGATTCCTGAGCTGGGTCCGTTTTCCCCTTTTGTCCCCTACCTTTGGGTCGGACCCTCTCCTCTTTCGCTTTCCTATATGCCTTTCATGGCTCTCCTTCCTTCCAAGTCCCTCAATCCGCCTTCTGCGAGGGTTGAGGGCATTTCTTTTCCTTATGTCCTTTTATTTGCCTTATTCTTCTTTAGTTTTCCATTTCTTCTTCTAGTATGTAGGTTATTAGTTAGTTTTAGTTTTAAGTTCGCTTTTCATTTCCTTTTTTTTTTCATTTTCATCTTCACGATCACCCAAACCGTCAGGGGCCGATAACCTAGATGTTAGGCCCCTTAAAACAACAATTATCATCATCATCATCATCATCTTTTCCTCCTGACCTTTGTTTGGCTTATTCTCCTTTAGTGTTCCATTTCTTCTTCTAGTATATAGGTTAGTAGTTAGTTTTAAGTTTGCATTTCATTTTCATCTTCACGATCATCCAAACCGTTAGGGGCCGATAACCTAGCTGTTAGGCCCCTTAAAAGAACAATTATCATAATCATCATCTTCACGATCACCCACACCATCAGGGGCCGATAACCTAGATGTTAGGCCCCTTAAAACAATTATCATCATCGTCTAATGTTGCCAAAGCTTGCCCGTCTCCTCAATTTGCGGACTACATTTAGCGTCCTTAGCTCTAGGGCGTCCCCCTCAAGCGACCGAAATGCTAGGGCGTTCCCCGTAAGTGACGAAACATATACGCGGAAGGACACTGAGCCAGTGTTTGAACTGCGCATAGCTACTTGGAACATTGGTACAATGACTGGGCGAAGTGCCGAACTCAGCGCAGTTCTAGACCGACGCCGCATATACATTTGTTGTGTGCAGGAAGCAAAGTGGAAAGGTGCCAAATCACGACAAATTGGGAAAGGATTTAAGCCCATTTACAATGGGAAGGAGAACACCAGAAATGGCATTGGAATAATACTAGATATCACCTTAGTAACAATCGCATCATGTCGGTAAAAATTGCCTTAGATAAACAACCATGTCTTAATATTGTATCGGTCTACGCGCCACAAGTGAATTGCTCAGAAATAGAAAAACAAGAATTTTGGGAGAAATTGAGGACTCAACTTGCAATTATACCCCGAACGGAACAAAAATTTATATGTGTGGACCTATATGGTCATGTAGGAGTGGTCAGGGGCGGCTTTGAAGGTTACCATGGTGGCTTTGGATTTGGAGAACAAAATATTCTAGAATTTACAGCCTCCCATAACCTTGCAGTAGTGAACACGTTCTTTCGAAATAAGGATGAACACCTTATAACTTATAAGAGTGGTGATTTCAAAACGCAGATGGACTATATCCTGATAGACAAAAGAAATTTGGGACAAATTAAGGACTTTAAGGTTATTCCTGGAGACACATCTAGTGGGGCGTGGGTTGGCGACCACGGGACCCCAGCTGAGTCCGGCAATGCTTCCACTTACTTGTGCCGGGCTCCACTCCGTCTTCTTTCCTGCCCCCCAGGGGCTCCTCTCAGTCTTCTTTCCTGCCCCCCCCCCCCCCCCAGGGGCTCCTCTCCGTCTTCTTTCCTGCCCCCCCAGGGGCTCACATCTAGTGGGTTGTGGGTTGGTGACCACGGGGGCCCAGCTGAGTCCGGCATTGCTTCCACTTACTTGTGCCGGGCTCCTCTCTTTCTTCTTTCCTGTCGACCTCCCTTGGTCAACTCGTGTTCTCTTCCGACCCCGACGGTATTAGGTTATCCGAGGCCTTGGGAGTCTTTCATTTTCCCGCCTTAATTTGCCCTTGTCTCATCTTTCCTGATATCCTCCTTCTGTGAAGGGGGCTCACGGCTGGTGAGTTCGGGAGTTGGCGACCCCGAGGGATTCCTGAGCTGGGTCCGTTTTCCACTTTTGTCCCTTACATTTGGGGCGAACCCTCTCCTCTCCTCTCCTCTCCTCTCCTCTTTTCCTTATATTTCCTTTTCTCTTTAAGATTCCCGCACTGTTTTTGTTACTTGGCTCTCCGTGTATCTAAATTCCCTTTTAGCGATCTTTACGGCATTTTTGAACTACGTTCATTTTGTAAGTTTTTTTCGATCTAAATTACATCTCGCGATTGTGTTGAACCTCAATTGCATTTTGTAAAGATTGACAATCTAAATTGCTTTTTAGTAGGTCTTTCAATGCAGGTAGACGGGCCTTTTAGTGAGTATTTTGAATTTCAATTGCATTTTGTAAGTATTTTCAACCAAAACCGCATTTCGCACGAATTTTGAATCTCTATTGCATTTTGTTTTGGTGGGCATTTTGCACATATTTTGATTCTCAATTGCAATTTGAGGGTATTTTGAATCTAAATTACATTTTGTCAAGTATTTTCAATCTAAATTGCATTTTATAAGTATTGTCAATCCACATGAGTCGTTTGAATCTACCGTACATTTTGTATTTCAATTGCATTTTGTAAGTATTTTGAATTTCAATTGAACTTTGTGAGTATTTTGAATCTGAACCGGCCTTTTTCAATCTAAATTGCATTGGGTATTTTCAATTTCAATTGCATTTTGTACGTATTTTCGATCTCATTTGCATTTTGTAAGTATTTTGAATTTCAGTTGTATTTTGTAAGTATTTCGATGCTACATTGCATTTTGTACGTATTTTGAATCTAGCCTATGTTTTGTGGGTCTTTTTCAATCTACTTCTCTTTGTGAATCTTTTCGTTCTAAATTCCCTTTTGTAAGACCTTATTGTGGTGTTTTAAGCCATATTTTCAGTGTTGCCTAAGTAAACAAGAGTTTAGTGCTTTTCAGTCGGTCAACACGAATGTACCCAAAAGAGATGGGTTATGCCCTAATCCTGAAATAAATTACATGAGATTAATAAAACACTAGGATGACCAGTTTCGATCGTCAAGCGATCATCATCAGATCCATTACACTTAGGCTATAAAATCTATGTTTGAAATACAGGTGAAAATATTTACAATATGTACAATTATTTAGTTGCAGTATTGGTACTGCAACTGTCAGTGTATGCTAAATGCAGTATATATGTTAGGTGAAATGCTAAATGGTGATAGCTATCCGGAGTTTGTACTTTAGAGAGATTATATGGTTGTAAACTATAGTTAAACTATAAAATTTTAGGCTAACTACTTATCTGATTGTCTTCCGTACTACAGCTGCTCGCAGTTTTCGTGCTCACTGTAACTTACTTTGCGGTCAACTGCGGTGGTTATCTTAACGACTGGTTTTTCCTGCCTTCTCCCCCCTACCCCTACGTGCTGTGGGGAGTGATAGCGATGTGTTTATGTGAGGTGTTGCCAACCTAGATAAGATGTATGTTATTGAATGAGGTGTGTCTACAACTATTAAAGACCGTGGATTAGCCCTCGCCACGCGTGGAGCATTACCCATTCGAACTAAGCGTTGACGGTCTTATGAGGACGTCCCGGCACCTTTAATACTGCCGCTAATATGGGCCTTGGTTTGTTGCAGAAGAAAAGTACATCGTACACCTGATCCAGATAACATTTACCTATTAAAAACCCCCTAATTTCCCCCCCTTTTTTAGATTTTATAGCCTAAGTGTAATGGATCTGATGATGATCGCTTGACGATCGAAACTGGTCATCCTAGTGTTTTATTAATCTCATGTAATTTATTTCAGGATTAGGGCATAACCCATCTCTTTTGGGTACATTCGTGTTGACCGACTGAAAAGCACTAAACTCTTGTAAGACCTTATTGTGGATTGTTTCCATCTGAGTTTCTCTTTGTACGTATTTTTCGTCTCACATAATTCTCGTTCTGGTTTCCATTTCATTCTCATTTTCGCTATCACCCAGATCATTAGGGGCCGATAACCTCGATGTTAGGCCCCTTAAAACAACAATTATCATCGTATTCCTGCAGAACCACTTACTTCCCAAGATAGGCTTCTACTAACAGTCCTAAAACTGAGAAAACATTAAGATAAAAAGACCAAAATTTAAAAGATTAAATGGTATGAATTGAATAGTAAAAAAGGTAGTGTTATGAAAAATTGTATAGTGGATTATTTATGCAAAACCCCGTCTCAGGATAACAGCCCGACAGTACTATGGTCAGGCTTGGAAACATTTTATGTCGCTACAGCGAAACGTGAGTTAGGTATTAGCAAAGGTGCCCTACATAATGCAAAGGATTCCATATGGTGGAACAACCACGCCAAGAACAGCGAAGCTGAAAAGAAACGCTTGTTTAGAATTTGGCAGAATACTGGTGGTGAGGAAGATAAAGAGAATTACAAACAGGCAAAGAAAGCTGCAAGGAAAACCGTTGCAATTGAAAGAGAGAAAGCTGATTTTGATTTCTACTAGCGTTTAGAATTAGCCAATAACAACGATATATATAAGGTAGCTAAGCGCAAACATAATGACTGCAAAGACTTTAAAGCCCCAAAATACATTAAGAATAAAGGCGATTTATTAACAAACAAGGACATTTTGTGAAAGATGGCATGAGTATTATTACGATGTATTAAATGAAGAATTTCCCAGGCGACAAGAAGTGGAACTACCTATGACACAATGACCTATTAATGAAATCACAGAAGCGGAAGTTAGGAAATCCATCTCTAAAATGAAGAATCATAAAGCAACGGACCCAGATGAGATACCTGCTGAACGGCTTTCTAGGTTATTCAATGACTTCTTAGTTCACGAACAGAGACCAGATGCCTGGAGAAAGAGTGCGTTGGTTCCGTTCTACAAAAACAAAGGAGATGTTCGATCTTGTGGAAACTTACGTGGCCCCCAGGGGCCCACATCTAGTGGGTTGTGGGTTGGCGACCACGGGGCCCCAGCTGAGTCCGGCATTGCTTCCACTTACTTGTGCCGGGCTCCTCTCTTTCTTCTTTCCTGTCGACATTCCTTGGTCAACTCTTGTTCTCTTCCGACCCCGACGGTATTAGGTTATCCGAGGCCTAGGGAGTCTCTTCCTTTCCCGCCTTAATTGGCCCTTGTCTCATCTTTTCTGATACCCTCCTTCTGCGAGGGGTCAGCCTTCTTTATCTCTTCCTTTTACCTCCTGCCTTGATCTCTAGGCCCTTAAGGAGGCAGGGTGTATGTAGCCCCACCACTTCTGGTGCACCCTAGATAATGCTACACCCTCAGGGGCTCACGGCTGGTGAGTTCGGGAGTTGGCGACCCCGAGGGAATTCCTGAGCTGGGTCCGTTTTCCCCCTTTTGTCCCTTACCTTCGGGGCGGACCCTCTCCTCTTTCACTTGCCTATATGCCTTTCATGGCTCTCCTTCCTTCCAAGTCCCTCAATCCGCCTTCTCCGAGGGTTGAGGGCATTTCTTTTCCTTCTGTCCTTTTATTTGCCTTATTCTCCT
Organism: Meconema thalassinum; assembly: GCA_946902985.2. NCBI lineage: Eukaryota > Metazoa > Arthropoda > Insecta > Orthoptera > Tettigoniidae > Meconema > Meconema thalassinum. The sequence continues at coordinate 358,079,866 of OX336392.1, forward strand.
TTAGTTTTCCATTTCTTCTTCTAGTATGTAGGTTAGTAGTTAGTTTTAGTTTTAAGTTCGCTTTTCATTTTCTTCTTCACGATCACCCAAACCATCAGGGGCCGATAACCTAGATGTTAGGCCCCTTAAAACAACAATTATCATCATCATTATCATCAAACTTACGTGGTATAAAACTTACATCGCACACACTCAAGGTCTGGGAACGAGTCCTTTTTGAGCGCCTTCAAAATTTGATAAAGTTACCCCCCAGGGGCTCACATCTTGTGGGCGTGGGTTGGCGACCACGGGGCCCCAGCTGAGTCCGGCATTGCTTCCACTTACTTGTGCCGGGCTCCTCTCCGTCTTCTTTCCTGTCGACCTCACTTGGTCAACTCTTGTTCTCTTCCGACCCCGACGGTATTAGGGTATCCGAGGCCTAGGGAGTCTTTTCCTTTCCCGCCTTAATTGGCCCTTGTCTCATCTTTTCTGATACCCTCCTTCTGTGAGGGGTCAGCCTTCCTTTTATTTTCCTTTTACCTCCTGCCTTGTGCTCTAGGCCCTTAAGGAGGCAGGGTGTATGTAGCCCCACCACTTCTGGTGCACCCTAGATAATGCTACACCCTCAGGGGCTCACGGCTGGTGAGTTCGGGAGTTGGCGACCCCGAGGGATTCCTGAGCTGGGTCCGTTTTCCCCTTTTGTCCCTTACCTTCGGGGCGGACCCTCTCCTCTTTCACTTTCCTATCTGCCTTTCATGGCTCTCCTTCCTTCCAAGTCCCTCAATCCGCATTCTTCGAGGGTTGAGGGCAATTCTTTTCCTCCTGTCCTTTATTTGCCTTATTCTCCTTTATTTTTCCATTTCTTCTTCTAGTATGTAGGTTGGTAGTTAAGTTTTAGTTTTAAGTTTGCATTTCATTTTCATCTTCACGATCACCCGAACCATCAGGGGCCGATAGCCTAGATGTTAGGCCCCTTAAAACAACAATTATCATCATCATCATCGATAAAGTTAACAGATAACAGTTTGGCTTCACTACTGGAAAAGGAACCATTGACGCAATCCATGCAATGTATGTATTTCTACCCCTTATTATTCCCGTTTTTCCAACGGGGTCGGGGATGAGATGCGATGGAATCTTTGTGGCGATGGTTTTTACGGCCGGATGCCCTTCCTGACGCCAACCTCATGAGAGGAGTTAATGAGGGATGAAATAAATGATGGTGAATGAAACTGGGCAAGGATGTGGAAGGAAGCGGCCGTGGCCTATCAGAAGGTACCGTCCCAGCATTTGCCTAGTGTTGAAAATGGGAAACCACGGAAAACCATTTCAAGGACGGCCGACGGTGGGGCTCGAACCCACGCGTCTACCGAGTCAGCAGAGAGCTTGGCCCCATGACCTAATGCTGCGCTTTAGCCAGCTTAGCCACTACTGTCGGTTGACGCAACCCATGCAATAAGGCCGGTAAATGAAAAAGCTCGTGAAAACAAGCTTTGATATCAAAGAGGGGGTTCGTCAGGGAAGTGCTCCAAGTCCACTGATATTCAATATTACTATAAACTATCTAACAAAACCGTGGAATCTTTTGTACGATGACGATGTGGCACTAATATCTGACAGTATTTATGACCTACACGAGAGTTTAGACCAATGGAGGAGAGCTCTAGAGTATAATGGACTGCACATTAGTAGAACCAAGACTGAATATATGGTATGCGACTTCCACAACAATACACCCAGTATGACAAATATTGAACTTAAACTAGACGGTGAAACCTTACCAAGGGCAACAAAATTCAAATATCTAGGTTCTGTCATTGCTGAAGATGGCGCGTACTTACAGGAGTTTTATGTGATCCGAAAATACCCATAAGAACGAAGGGGGTCCCAAACCATCAGGGGCCGATAACCTAGATGTTAGGCCCCTTAAAACAACAATTATCATCATCATCATCAACGAAGGGGAAAGTTTATAAAACTGCCGTAAGACCAATCCTACTCTATGGTAGTGAAACATGGGCTACTACAAAGGCACATAAGCAAAAGCTACATACCACTGAAATGCGTATGTTACGTTGGGCAGGTGGAGTTACTCTCAACATGGGGCCCCAGCTGAGTCCGGCATTGCTTCCACTTACTTGTGCCGGGCTCCTCTCCTTCTTTCCTGTCGACCTCACTTGGTCAACTCTTGTTCTCTTCCGACCCCGACGGTATTAGGGTATCCGAGGCCTAGGGAGTCTCTTCCTTTCCCGCCTTAATTGGCCCTTGTCTCATCTTTCCTGACACCCTCCTTCTGTGAGGGGTCAGCCTTCTTTTCTTTTCCTTTTTACCTCCTGCCTTGTGCTCAAGGCCCTTAAGGAGGCAGGGTGTATGTAGCCCCACCACTTCTGGTGCACCGTAGATAATGCTACACCCTCAGGGGCTCACGGCTGGTGAGTTCGGGCGTTGGCGACCCCGAGGGATTCCTGAGCTGGGTCAGTTTTCCCCTTTTGTCCCTTCCCTTTGGGGCGGACCTTCTCCTCTCTCCCCTCTCCTCTCCTCTTTTCATTCTATTTCCTTTTCTCTTAAAGATTCCCGCACTGTTTTTGTTACTCGAATCACCGTGTATCTAAATTCACTTTTAGCGATTTTTTCAGGCATTTTTGATCTATGTTGCATTTTGTAAGTTTTTTCGATCTAAATTACATCTCGCGATTGTTTTCAACCTCAATTGCATTTTGTAAAGATAGACAATCTAAATTGCTTTTTAGTACGTCTTTCAATGCAGGTTGCCGGGCCTTTTAGTGAGTATTTTGAATTTCAATTGCATTTTGTAAGTATTTTCAACCAAAACCACATTTCGCACGAATTTTGAATCTAAATTACATTTTGTTTGGTGGGCATTTTGCACATATTTTGATTCTCAATTGCATTTTGTGGGTATTTTGAATCTAAATTACATTTGTCAAGTATTTTCAATCTAAATGGCTTTTTGTAAGTATTGTCAATCCACATGAGTCGTTTGAATCTACCGTACATTTTGTAAGCATTTTCAATTTCAATTGCATGTTGTAAGGATTTTGAATTTCAATTGCACCTTGTGAATAATTTGGATTGGAACTGGGATATTTCAATCTGAATTGCATTGTGTATTTTCAATTTCAATTGCATTTTGTAAGTATTTTGAACCTCAATTGCATTTTGTACGTAATTTCGATTTCATTTGCATTTTGTAAGTATTTTGAATTTCAGTTGCATTTTGTAAGTATTTCGACGCTACTTTGCATTTTGTACGTATTTTGAATCTAGCCTACGTTTTGTGGGTCTTTTTCAATCTATTCTTTTTGTGCAACTTTTCGTTCTAAATTCCCTTTTGTAAGACCATATTGTGAGTTGTTTCCATGTGAGTTCCTTTTTGTACGTATTTTCCGTCTTCGATAATTTTGTTCTGGTTTCCATTTCATTATCATTTTCGCTATCTCCCAGATCATTAGGGGCCGATAACCTCGATGTTAGGCCCCTTAAAACAATTATCATCATCATCATCAGTTACTCTCAAAGATAAAATCCGCAATGAACATGTGCGGGGCAGTTTCAAAGTAGCGCCTATAACAGAGAAACTTTTAGAATCCAGGCTAAGGTGGTATGGACATGTTATGCGAAGACTGGAGAATCATGTAGTGAAGAAGTGCCTTTCCATGACTACGCAAAAGAGAATGAGCGGCAGACCTCGAACAACATGGATGACGAATGTTCAGAGGGACATGAGAGTGTTGGGTCTATCTGCTGATGATGCTTTCCAAAGGAATCAGTGGCGCCTCAGTTTTAAGAAAGCCGACCCCACGTAACGGAAAAAAGGCGAGGAGGAAGATGATGATTTGGTGTCCTTAGCTGCTTAACCAAAGCTCTTACTTTCGCAATTATCCTGATCCATTCTTTCGAAGTTGTTTCATGAACCGCATTGATAACTGCTAGCTGAAGTGTGTGAGCAGCACACCTCACACTCTGCAAATTTGTGTTCTTCACAATATAACTTAGTCTCGGAGAATTGCAAGTCGGGATTGCTTTCTGCCAGTACTTCGACATCCTCAGTATAATTAATTGCCTCCGAGGTACAAACTAAATCGGTACTGTCAGTACCAGTATTTGAAGTGTTTTCTTCAGGCTGCCCGAGGTTTGTTTTGTATGCCTTATATTGGTGTGGTCTTCCAGTCTTCAAAATATTGGCGCCATTATCGCTAGTGGAGGATATTAGGTTTTCAATCGAGAGGTCGTATTTCTGCAACACCATTTCAACCTCGACTGTGATATTGGTGGCAGTGTGGGCCTCTAGCAGCTCGACGACCCCTAAGAGTCGGGACGAAAATCGAGGCATACTTAACAAGTTGGACGTTTACTCCCAGGAAGTGTCTGTGCTTTCGAGATGTTGCGTCTACTTTAAGACTCAAGGGAGTTAGCACAACTTGCGATCGCAATTGCACAAACTTTCCAGTTTTTATTTAAGAGTGTTACATGTACATTACAAATATGCGCACAATATTTGCCATCGACAATTACACTGCACTTTACAATCATGCCCATGTTCAGGCACAGAGTTCAAAATATGGGTTGTTGGTATCTCTTGGCAAAAATCACGAGGACGAACATGTCCACCGAGTATAAAGTGCCGAAAACAGAGTTGCTGATCACAGTAAGAGCACTACATGAATGCTTGCAATAAGCAGTCTTCCGAGTCACACGGCTTTTGAACATAAACAAATAGTTCCGTGAAGAACTATACAGCCTATTTTCATATGTCCTACTCATATTAATTGCCTCTATCAACATACAAAATTTCAGTTTGATTGCTATGTTAGATTCGTAGATACTGAGAACGGACTAAATATTGCAGATGGTAGCCGGGATGGATTTTTATTTATGTACTATTACTTGAAGATTATTGTGTACGTGTAGTTTTCAGACTTCAATCGCATGATTAGGACACAAGAAGTAAAAACGAGATTTTAAAATTTCGCACAGCTGCCATCTTGTGGTTATGAAAACAATTGAAATAAATTAAGATACCAGTGGATAAACATTTGTATAAGCATTAACGTGCAAAGTTTCACTGCACTCAGATGGTTAAATCGCGAGAAACGTCCATTTAAATATTTATACTTCGCGTCGCCGCCATGTTGGATTTATGCTCACCAGGTTACTGAAAGTCATATAGGTGAACTTATGTTCAAAGCCTCTATGAACATTTAAAAAAATCAGTTTGATTGCTGGAAAAGATTCTTAGATATTGAGAACCGTCAAAATATTTCGGATGCTCGCCATTTTGGATTGTTATAATTATGTATAGGCCATAGTTATATACCATTAAAGGAAAATTATGGCGTAGCTTCATTATCAAACTTTCACTTCGATCGCATGATTACGACACAAGAAGTAAAAACGAGATTTTAAAATTTCGCACCGCCGCCATCTTCAGTTTATGTAAACAATTGAACTAAATTAGATTCCAGTGAATGACAATATGTATAATCATTTACTGTACCACATTTCAATGCGCTTATATGATTAAATCACGAGAAAGATGTATTAGAATGTGTCAACTTCGCTTGGCCGCCATGTTGGTTTTGTAGTTACCAGGTTTTCAAAGGTCACATAAAAAAATTTCTAGTAGTTCCCTTTATCACCATACAAAATTCCAGGGTGATATCGGTAATAGTTTCGGAGATATTGAATGCCGGTGAAATAATTCGCACAGCCGCCATGTTGGATTGGTGAGACGTAACATAATTTGAAGGGCACGGTCGGGGTCGCCCGTAATAGAGCTATGAACTTACAGAGTTTCATTGAAATCTCTCCAGCCGTTTAGATTTTATTAGGTGGGAACACACACACGGACAGAAGGTGATATCATAAGCCTATTTTTTCAAAATTGAAAATAGGCTAACAATACGTTCGGATGGTGATTTAAATCTCTCTGGTTGGAAATCATCATATCCAGCGACAGTCCAGGAGTACCGAACAGTCAGCGAAGACTGGAGAACAGAACTGATTGTGTAATGATAGTCGTTAAGGATGTGATCTTCAATCCGCTCCAGCACCGCCTTGAACTGTCGGAAGAATAGCACATCAAGTGGCTGAATGTAAGGTGTGCACCCAGGAGGGATGGTCTTGACTGTATACACAATATTTTGAGGGCGGATAGCATCGATATGCGTTCTGTCACGGTATGCCCCGAGGGAATCAAACAGAATGACTCCTGTGCTGCATATGGGAAGTAGACACCTTGAAAGAATTGAGTCATGATTTGTTTCGTGATTAGGCTGGACTTTGAAGCGAACCAGATTTTGTGGTTTCAGCATGTGTTGCGCTACTCGCAGTCCAAACTGACCATTAGGTTCCTGGTAAATAACCAGCAACTTTGGAAACACGTATCCACTTGCCGAAGGCACGGGTTGGATGGCGTACGAATGAGTTGTTGCGTGATCACTCCGCACCGAACTTCTTACCGCCTTCTCTCCCTTCTAATCCAGAGTTTGCGATGAGTGAAGTTCTTTTCGGATACCACATTGATCGGTATTGTTATAAGATAAGTTTATTAGGCGAGACTTATCTAGTTGCTTATACAACTCACACTACACAACACTGGGCCAGAACAGAACTGAACAGACATGAGACACAGAGCTGCATTCAACTGTCTCTCCAACTATACAGATTCCACACTAGGTGGCGACACATATCATGACATCTCCCTTTTTTAACAACATACTTAATATTATAACCAAGTAGTTCCGTGAAGAACTATACAGCCTATTTTCATATATCCTGCTCATGTTAATTGCCTCTATCAACATACAAAATTTCAGTTTAATTGCTGTAACAGATTCGTAGATATTGAGAACCGTCTAAATATTTCAGATGGTCGCCAGGTTGGATTTTTATTGTTGTACTATTACATTAAGATTATTGTGTACGTGTGGTATTCAAACTTCAATCACCCCCAGGGGCTCACTTCTAGTGGGCGTGGGTTGGCGACCACGGGGCCCCAGCTGAGTCCGGCATTGCTTCCACTTACTTGTGCCGGGCTCCTCTCCGTCTTCTTTCCTGTCGACCTCACTTGGTCAACTCTTGTTCTCTTCCGACCCCGACGGTATTAGGGTATCCGAGGCCTAGGGAGTCTTTTCCTTTCCCGCCTTAATTGGCCCTTGTCTCATCTTTTCTGATTCCCTCCTTCTGCGAGGTGTCAGCCTTCTTTTTCTTTTCATGTTATCTCCTGCCTTCTGCTTAAGGCCCTCAAGGAGGCAGGGTGTATGTAGCCCCACCACTTTGGTGCACCCTAGATAATGCTACTCCCTCAGGGGCTCACGGCTGGTGAGTTCGGGAGTTGGCGACCCCGAGGGATTCCTGAGCTGGGTCCGTTTTCCCCTTTTGTCCCTTACCTTTGGGGCGGCCCCTCTCGTCTTTCACTTTCCTATCTGCCTTTCATGGCTCTCCTTCCTTCCAAGTCCCTCAATCCGCCTTCTTCTAGGGTTGAGGGCATTTATTTTCCTCCTGTCCTTTATTTGCCTTATTCTCCTTTAGTTTTCCAATTTCTTCTTCTAGTATGTAGGTTAGTAGTTAGTTTTAGTTTTTAAGTTCGCTTTTCATTTTCATCTTCACGATCACCCAAACCTCAGGGGCCGATAACCTCGATGTTAGGCCCCTTAAAACAACAATTATCATCATCATCATCATCAAACTTCAATCGCATGATTAGAACACAAGAAGTCAAAACGAGATTTTAAAATTACGCACAGCAACCATCTTGTGATTATGCAAACAATTGAAATAAATTAGATACCAGTGGATCAACATTTGTATAAGCATTTAACGTGCAACGTTTCATGGCACTCGGATAGTTAATTCGCGAGAAACGTCCATTTAAATATTCATACTTCGCGTCGCCGCCATGTTGGATTTGTGCTCACCAGGTTACTGAAAGTCCTATAGGTGAACATATGTTCATAGTCTCTATGAACATTAAAAAATCAGTTTGATTGCTGTAAAAGATTCATAGATATTGAGAACAGTCTAAATATTTCGGAACCTCGCCAATTAGGATTGTTACATGTATAGGCCATAGAGTTATGTACCATTCAAGGACAATTATTGCCTAGGTTCATTATTCCAACTTTCACTTCGATCGCATGATTACGACACAAGAAATAAAAACTTAATTTCAAAATTTCGCACAGCCGCCATCTTGAGTTTATGTAAACTTTAATTAAATTAGATGGCAGTGCATTACAATCTGCAAAATCATTTACTGTACCACATTTCACTGCGCTCAGCGAGTTAACTCACGAGAAAAGTCTATTAAAATATTTCAAATTCGCTTAGTCGCCATGTTCGTTTTGTACTTGACAGGTTTATGAAATATACATAAGTAAACTTGTATCAGTACCCTTTATCACCGTACAAAATTGCAGGGTGATATCTGTAATAGTTTCGGAGATATAGAATGTCAGTGAAATATTTCGCACAGCCGCCAATTTGAGGTTATGTAAACAATTGAACTAAATTAGACTCCAGTGCATTGCAATGTGTATAAATATTTGCTGTACCAAGTTTCATTACGTTTGGATATTTAAATCGCGAGAAGAGTCTATTAAAAGTCTCAACTTCGCTTTGCCGCCATGTTGGTTTTGTAGTCACCAGGTTTTTGAAAGTCTCATAGGTGAACTTCTTGTAGTGCCCTTTATCACCGTACACAATTTCAGGGCGATATCGGTAATAGTTTCGGAGATATTGAATGCTAGTGAAATATTTCGCACAGCCGTCATGTTGGATTGGTGATACGTAACAAGATTTGAAGGGCACGGTCGAGGTCACCGGGAATAGTGCTATGAACTTACCGAGTTTCACTGAAATCCACACACACACACACACACACACACACACACACACACACGGACAAAAGGTGATCTCATAAGCCTATTTTTTCAAAATTGAAAATAGGCTAAAAATACAAAACAAGAATGTACAAGTTGGTTTTGAGTTAACATTTGCGTTTTGTTTTACATTATTAGAACTTGTACATTTGGTTCAGTTACATATTTTGGTAACGCATCACTCGGAACATTTTTATTACAATTGTCTTAAGTTGACGTTTTATACAAATGAACTGTTTCGTTCGATCTTTCTACCACCTGACATTTGAACTTCATAAGACCTTGGTCTTTCACAAATGTTGTTACAACTGCAGGTTCTAACGGTTTGTCTATGTGTTTTCGCACATAAACATTTTCTGATACTGTGAACGGATGTAACTTATGACTATTCCTATCATATAAAAGTTTCTGTTCGATTTGTCTTTTTCTTAATTGTTGTCTCACTACTTCATTCCTCTCACAATCATTCAGTGGCACATCAATTGACAAAATTCCACGCGTCTTAAATCCACATTATTCCTTTGGTGATTTTATATCGTTTGAGACGGTGTTTCTATATTCTAGTAATGCAAGAGCTGGATCTCTGCCACTGTGTTCCATCTTTTTAAACATGTTTTTGATTGTTGCAATGTAACGTTCTGCCATACCATTACATTAAGGATAATTCGGACTCTTATGTTACATGTTCAAATTTCCAGGAAGTTGCAAAAATTTGCATTTTGTAATTGACAAAATGTGTTCCATTATCTGAAATCACTTTTTGAGCACTACCGAATCTTGCAAACATTGATTTTAATTTAGCTAGTGTCTCTAATCCGGATAAGTCTTTCATTTTTGCAACCTCTACGTATTTGCTAAAGTAATCAATAACTAGTATTCAATTACTATCATTGAATTTAAATAAATCCATTCCAAGAATCTCCCATGGAGCGCTTGGAATATCATGTGATAACAAAGGCTGTTATATATTTGCTCTCTTGAAACGCATACAAAATTCGCAATTATTGACAATGTTTTCAATGTGCTTATTCATAAATGGCCAATACAAAATTCCTCTAGCTCGAGTTTTACAATTTTCTATACCTAGATGGCAATAATGAATTCTGTTAAACGTTTCCTTTCGCAACGTTTTTGCCACTACTATCCTATTACCCTTGAAAATCCATCCTTCAATAACAGTTAACTCGTCTGCATGAGTATGATATGGTTTGATGGAGTCAGGTATTTTACTATCTGATGGCCATCCATTTTGAATGAACTGGATTAGTATTTGCATTTCTTCGTCATTATGCGTTTTTCTCTTTGAAATTCTTCTTTTTTTATCTGTAGAAATGGGTAATGTCTCCATCAATAAACAAACTTGTGCTTCCACATTCCTTTCGCCTTCAACCGAAGGCTCTACAAGATAATGACGAGATAATGCATCTGCCAATAACAGTTCTTTACCAGGTTCATACTTAATTTCAATATCGTATTTTTGTAATTTTAGTCTCATTCTCAATAATCTCGCTGGACAATCATTAAATGACTTTTTAAATATATATATTCTAAAGGTTTGTGATCGCTTTCTACAGTTACCTTTATGCCATATATGTACTGACTAAATCTCTCACAAGCAAAGAAAATCGTAGGTGTTTCTTTCTCTCTCTATTCGAACATATCTTTTCTCAGTCTCTGTAAGTGACTTACTTGCATACGCAACTGGCAAATTGTTTTGCAGAAGAACGCTCCCCAAACCATCCTTTGACACATCGAAGTACTGTAACACAGGATTTTTTATTAGAATATCTGACCTTTTTTTAACCTCTCTCCCCCCAGGGGCTCGCATCTAGTGGGGCGTGGGTTGGCGACCACGGGACCCCAGCTGAGTCCGGCATTGCTTCCACTTACTTGTGCCGGGCTCCTCTCAGTCTTCTTTCCTATCGACCTCCCTTGGTCAACTCTTGTTCTCGTCCGACCCCGACGGTATTAGGTTATCCGAGGCCTAGGGAGTCTTTCACTTTCCCGCCTTAATTGGCCCTTGTCTCAGCTTTTCTGATACCCTCCTTTTGTGGGGGGACAGCCTTCTCTTTCTTTTACTTTTACCTCCTGCCTTGTGCTCTAGGCCCTTAAGGAGGCAGGGTGTATGTAGCCCCACCACTTCTGATGCACCGTAGATAATGCTGCACCCTCAGGGGCTCACGGCTGGAGAGTTCGGGAGTTGGCGAGCCCGAGGGATTCCTGAGTTGGGTCCATTTTCTCCTTTTGTCCGTTACCTTTGGGGCGGACCTTCTTCTCTCTCCTCTCCTCTCCCCTCTCCTCTCCTCTTCTCATTATATTTACTTTTCTCTTTAAGATTCCCGCACTGATTTTGTTACTTGGTTCATCGTGTATTTAAATTCCCTTCTAGCGATTTTTTAAGGCATTTATAGTCTACGTAGCTTTTTGTATGTTTATTCGATCTAAATCTCAATTGCATTTTGTAAAGATTGACGATCTAAATTGCTTTTTAGTAAGTCTTTCAATATGGCGGAGGGACCTTTGTGAGTATTTTGAAGTATTTTCAACCAAAACCGCATTAAGCACAAATTTTGAATCTAAATTGCATTTTGTTTGGTGGGCATTTTGCACATATTTTGATTCTCAATTGCATTTTGTGGGTATTTTGAATCTAAATTACATTTTGTCTCGTATTTTCAATCTAAATTGCTTTTTGTAAGTATTGTCAATCCACACGAGTCCTTTGAATCTCCGTACATTTTGTAAGCATTTTCAATTTCAATTGCATTTTGTAAGTATTTTGAATATCAATTGCACTTTGTGAATAATTTGGATTGGAACTGGGATATTTCAATCTGAATTGCAATTTGTAAGTATTTTGAACCTCAATTGCATTTTGTACGTATTTTCGATCTCCTTTGCATTTTGTAAGTATTTTGAATTTCAGTAGCCTTTTGTAAGTATTTCGACGCTACATGCATTTTGTACGTATTTTGAACGTAGCCTACATTTTGTGGGTCTTTTTCAATCTATTATTTTTGTGAATCTTTTCGTTCTAAATTCCCTTTAGTCAGTACATTTGTGAGTTGTTTCCATCTGAGTTCCTTTTTGTACGTATTTTCCGTCTAACATAAGTTTCGTTGTGGTTTCCATTTCATTCTCATTTTCGCTATCACCCAGATCATTAGGGGCCGATAACCTCGATGTTAGGCCCCTTGGAGAAGATCTGCCCTAATCTTTCCCATAACGGGAGAACGCGAAGTAGGCTTAAGCCCGACCAAAATAAGAACTGTGGAAGAACTATAAAATAGGTATGCCAGAAGTAGAAAAGTCCAACTCTTCTTCCATCTCTTGGTATCCAGGGGATGATTTATAAGAATTTTAAAGGTTGCTAGCAGTCGGAAAAACTGCTGTTGCCTTGCAGGATGAATCAAAATAGACACCATCTAAGAGGTGACTCGCTGAGTAATACAGCCGGTATTTCCTTGTGCCAGCTGGATCGTTGCGTCAGAGTGAAGAACTCATGGTGTACCTGTTCGGTAGCGTAGTGGCTAGCGATTCGGCACTGAGAGGAGTAGCAGCAATAGTGCCATGAGAAGCAGTAGCGTGTAGAGAGTGATGATCTGACTGCTGCGTGGATCTTAATGACGATGTGATCCAAGTGAAGAGATGATCAGAGTGGATGAACGCCAGCAGGTAGCGGCTTATAAACGATGGCCACAGAAACATCTAGACGGCACTAGACCCTAGACTCACGAGTCCAGCTATTGGCTGGACGAAGGTCACGGTGACGTCAGTCGACACTGACGCTCCCCAGACAGCAGAGCAACCAGTGGAAGCCCGGTATGACGGGAGTATGGAGGCTTGAGGTAGCGAGTGACTGGAACACTCAAGGTGAGAACTTTACAAATTTGAAGCTTATAAATAAATCAGTAAATTAATTACGATACAATGAACTAATTAACATATAAATTTGGTTTGAAGTTTTTCGGGACAAGAAAAGGAACAGTGAAACAGGGTTGTCGTGAAATATACACAAACGTATACTGTCACAAAAGTGACCATGCTCCGAAAACCACCAAACCAAACAAACAAGAGGTAAACAACAACAGAGAAGCAAAAACACTAAAAATCGAGTGGTAGAGGCGCAATCATAGAAATAGGTCTAGTATAATGACCTTTACTGGTAAGAATATCTACCACTCGATCATGATTATCACGACCAGAGTGGCAATGGGTCACTCTGCCGAGATTCCATACGAGAGGGGGAGTGGGGTCCCGAAGGAGCACCATGTCACCCACACGTACATTAGGATGAGAAAGACGCCACTTCTCCCTCCGCTGAAGTAAACTAAGATACTCCAGCTTCCAACGACGCCAAAGAGCATTACGGAAAGATTCTATCTTTCTCCAATATATAGGCAGATTGATATCAAAGCGCCGAGTCAACAAGGGAGGAGTGGGAGCTAAAGCGCAACCAATTGAAAATGACTGGGCGTTAAAGAAATAAGATCCTTACGATCATTGGATAAGTGAGTAAGCGGTCTAGAATTAACAATTCCTTCAATTTGAATTATGAGGGAATTAAATTCTTCATAGGAAAGCACGGAAGGACCAGGAGTTTTTCGTAATTGCCTCTTAGTAAGCTTCACGCACGATTTCCAGCGACCACCATGATTAGGGGCATAAGGAGGGGTGAAATGCCACTTGAAACCCTTATTGTAGGAAAAATTCGAGAGTTGTTCCTTAGAAGAAGGAGAGGTTAGTGCCTTTCTTAGAAGATCAGAAGCACTAATAAAAGTTTCCGCACTATCTGAAAATACTTCAGAAGGTACACCTCGTCTAGCGGTGAACCTCGAGAAGGCGGACAAAAAATATGATGTGGATGCATTAGTTACCAACTCCAGACGAATGGCTCCAGTAACCATGCAAACGAATAAAGCTATGTATAGCTTTCCCAACACCTTGTGCTTAGAGGTAGAAGAATTCACTTGATAAGTATAAGGACCAAAATAATCAACACCGGTAAGTGCAAAATGCTTGTTAGGCTCAGATCTAAAGGAAGGAAGCTGACCCATAATCTGAGTGGAAAGACACGGTTTAGCCTTGAAACAAGGTATACACTTGTGGACAACAGATGACACTTCATGAGCTCCATTAATAAGCCAGTAGTGTTCTCTAATCAAATACAACAAAGTACGAGTTCCTGCATGTAAATGCTGGTAATGAAACCTCCGTATTATGAGAGCAGTCACATGATGTTTTGATGGAAGAATTATAGGATGCCTTTTTTCATCAGAATAGTTTGAAAACAACAATCTACCTCCTACTCTTATCAAACCATCCTGATCAAGGAAGGGAGTTAAGAGCTGAAAGTCGACAAGACTTCGGTAATTCCTGACCATTCGAAAGCATTAGCCTTTCGGAAGAAAACACTTCTTGTTGGGTTAACAGTAGAATTCTTCGCGTTGCGAATTCCAATTCTACTGCAGTGAGAAAACCTTGAGGTTTGAGAGGTTGATTGATTACAACATATTTCCATCGAAATAGATATGCCATCACTCGAATTAATTTAGAGAATGAGGAATAGCGCTGAAAAAGACTAATTGAAATTGAAACAACATAAGAGGAAGCGAAAACAATGCGAGTTTCTGGTACTTCTGTCAGCACACTACATGAAGGACCAGGCCAAAATGCGGAATTTTGCAAAAGCCATGGCGGCCCATGCCAGTATAAATCAAGAGAAGCCAATTTTGCCGGTGAACAGCCACGTGATATAATATCCGCGGGATTTTCCTTACCAAAACATGACACCACTGCTCTGAGTTGGAGATTTCCTGAATTTTGGAGACACGATTCGAAACAAAGGTATTCCAATGAGAGGAGGGTTTTGAAAGCCAAGCCAAAACAACCGTAGAGTCACACCAAAAATATGTGCGGGAAAATTGAACATTCAGATTTTTGTTTGGTTTGACAGATAATTCGGCGGCCATAAGGGCGGCACATAATTCCAATCTAGGAATAGAAATTGACTTAAGCGGAGCTACTTTTGACTTAGCACAAATCAAATTTGAGAATCCACTAGAAGAGGTGGGGGGACGTCCTACTATATAGGCACAACAGCCATAGGCTTTCTAGGAACTGTCTGCGAAAATGTGCAATTCAATGGATTGAAATATGGGATCTGAAATTAAAAGGCTGGGAATACAAATTTTAGAAAGATCAGATAAGCTGCTTCGATATTCCAACCATTCATTCAGAAAGGGAGCGGGTACTAATTCATCCCATCCTGATTTTAATAACCAAAGTCGTTGCATAAAGATTTTTGCAGTAATTACAACAGGGGCTAGGTACTGAAGAGGATCAAAGATCTTGGCTCTCTCTGATAAGACTTCCCTTTTAGTTTGAGGATTCAAATTTGACAACTGAACATTATAGGAAAAATTATCAGAAGAAGGAGACCAGAAAATACCTAGGGCTTTCACGGTAGCTTCCTCAGTAGGCAGCTCAATTAGCTTAGTGGTGGGCGAATACGATGAAATCTTTAACAAAAACTCAGTTGAATTTGAGCTCCACTTATGGAGCGGAAAACCACCTCCAAACAATAAAGATATAAGATCTTAAGAAATAATACAAGCATAAGTTAAATTCGAAAAGGAAAAGAGGAAGTCATCACGTAAAAATCATTTTTAAGTATTTCAGAGGCTAAGGGATGGTACTGATGACCATCTTGCTCAGCCAGCATATGCAGAGAGCGAATTGCGAGGAAAGAAGAGAGTTTCAAACCATAAGTTACTGTTTTTAGGCGAAATATTTTTATGGGTTTTGAATGTTCGTCGCGCCACAAAATCCTTTGCAAATCCTGCTGCTGGGGGTTTACTAAGATTTGTCGATACATCTGTTTAATGTCGGCTAAGACTGCAATTGGGTGAAGACGAAAATTCAATAAGACAGAAGTGAGATCATTCTGAATTGCGGGTCCTGAATGCAAAGTGTCATTGAGTGAAATGCCATTGATGTCAGGAGAAGAACCATTAAATACCACTCTTATCTGTTCCCTCGTGGAAGGTTTTTTTTTCCAGACAGCGTGATGGTTTAAGTAAACGATATATATATATATATTTATATTTCCTCAGGGGCTCACATCTAGTGAGACGTGGGTTGGCGACCACCGGATCCCAGCTGAGTCCGGCATTGCTTCCACTTACTTGTGCCGGGCTCCTCTCCGTCTTCTTTCCTGTCGACCTCCCTTGGTCAACTCTTGTTCTCTTCCGACCCCGACGGTATTAGGGTATCCGAGGCCTAGGGAGTCTCTTCCATTCCCGCCTTAATTGGCCCTTGTCTCATCTTTTCTGATACCCTCCTTCTGAGAGGGGTCAGCCTCCTTGTTATTTTCCTTTTACCTCCTGCCTTGTGCTCAAGGCCCTAAGGAGGCAGGGGTATGTAGCCCCACCACTTCTGGTGCACCCTAGATAATGCTACACCCTCAGGGGCTCACGGCTGGTGAGTTCGGGAGTTGGCGACCCCGAGGGATTCCTGAGCTGGGTCCGTTTTCCCCTTTTGTCCCTTACCTTTGGGGCGGACCCTCTCCTCTTTCACTTTCCTATCTGCCTTTCGTGGCTCTCCTTCCTTCCAAGTCCCTCAATCCGCATTCTTCGAGGGTTGAGGGCATTTCTTTTCCTCCTGTCCTTTATTTGCCTTATTCTCCTTTCGTTTTCCATTTCTTCTTCTAGTATGTAGGATAGTAGTTAGTTTTTAGTTTTAAGTTTGCATTTCATTTTCATCTTCACGATCACCCAAACCATCAGGGGCCGATAACCTAGATGTTAGGCCCCTTAAAACAACAATTATCATCATCATCACCTCTCCTCTCTCTCATCTCCTCTCCTGTCCTCTCCTCTTTTCATTATATTTCCTTTCTCTTTAAGATTCCCGCACTGTTTTTGTTACTTGGTTCACCGTGTATCTTAATTCCCTTTTAGCGATTCTTTAAGGTATTTTTAATCTACGTTGCATTTTGCAAGTTTTTTCGATCTAAATTACATCTCGCGATTGTTTTCAACTTCAATTGCATTTTGTAAAGATTGACAATCTAAATTGCTTTTTGGTACGTCTTTCAATGCAGGTAGCCGGGCCTTTTAGTGAGAATTTTTGAATTTCAATTGCATTTTGTAAGTATTTCAACCAAAACCGCATTTCGCACATATTTTGATTCTTAATTGCATTTTGCGGGTATTTTGAATCTAAATTACATTTTGTCAAGTATTTTCAATCTAAATTGCATTTTGTAAGTACTGTCAATCCACATGACTCGTTTGAATCTACCGTACATTTTGTAAGCATTTTCAACTTCAATTGCATTTTGTAAGTATTTTGAATTTCAATTGCACTTTGTGAATAATTTGGATTGGAACTGGGATATTTCAATCTGAATTGCATCGTGTATTTTCAATTTCAATTGCATTTTGTAAGTATTTTGAACCTCAATTGCATTTTGTACGTAATTTCGATCTCCTTTGCATTTTGTAAGTATTTTGAATTTCAATTGCATTTTGTAGGTATTTCGACGCTACATTGCATTTTGTACGTATTTTGAACCTAGCCTTCATTTTGTGGGTATTTTTCAATCTATTCCTTTTGTGAATCTTTTCTTTCTAAATTCCCTTTTGTAAGAACAATTTGTGAGTTGTTTGTAAGAACAATTTGTGAGTTGTTTCAATCTGAGTTCCTTTTTGTAAGTATTTTCCGTCTCACTTAATTTTCGTTCTGGTTTCTGTTTCATTATCATTTTCGCTATCACCCAGATCATTAGGGGCCGATAACCTAGATGTTAGGCCCCTTAAAACAACAATTATCATCATAAAACAATGGTTTCGTTGGGATATTAATTTGCGTGTCTCGTCCACCGACAAGGCTTTGAAATCGGAACATTGATATCAGTTATGGGACTGTTGGCATAAGATACAACCTTGAATCTGACCAGGTGATTGAGTATGTGCGGAAAGGCATGAGATCTCAAAACTCTTTGATCATGACTAAATGACCTTTTGGTTTGAAGGAATTTTAGTAGAAACAACAGCACTTTTTTGACAGGCTATAGCGGACAAAACTTGGCACCTGGCCTTTACAAGGGCTTCGTAAGTGCATTGCGAATGCTGAGATAGTTCTATCTCCCAGGCTTTTAGGGTAGCAGAATCAAATTTACTGGTACCCAGATGAATTATGAATAAATCCCAAAATTGCACAGGCTGACCTAAATTAGCCAAAGCACGAATGTGAAGCTCTGCTGTGTCAATTAAATTACAAAGGGTTATGACGTTATCAGATTGAATATTAGGAAGATTAAATAAAGACTGTATATGTCTTTGAATCCTGAGCCTTGAATCCCCATAGCGATCTTGAAGTAATTCTACAGCGACCTCGTAGTTGCCACTTGTCAGGGCTAATGCCCGGATGAGCTTAAGTAGTTGGCCTTGAACGGCTGAGCGCAAGTAGTGAAACTTTTGAATCGGCGGAAGACTTTCATTGTCATGAATTAATGAAGTAAACAATTCAAAAAATGGTTCCCAGGAACTTTCATCACCACGAAATGTGGGTAATTCAATTTTAGGGAGAATAGTTCGGTTTGGGGCGGACGAAGAGAAGAAAAGGAGTTGAATCTTCTTTCTTAGCTTCAAGTGTTAGTTATGAGTAAAGCTTTAGCTTCGGCAAAGCCTTGATAATATAATCGTTCAGTTTCATTACGATCAGCTTGTTGTTCGGGGCTTTGAATTTCAATGCTGCATTGAATTTCATCGTATTTTTCGAAAGCCTGCTCGTAATTTTTAAGTCTTTGAGAAATAATATCTAAGTTAAGTTCTTGCTCTGTTTTCCCCCCAGGGGCTCACATCTAGTGGGTTGTGGGTTGGCGACCACGGGGCCCCAGCTGAGTCCGGCATTGCTTCCACTTACTTGTGCCGGGCTCCTCTCTTTCTTCTTTCCTGTCGACCTCCCTTGGTCAACTCTTGTTCTCTTCCGACCCCGACGGTATTAGGGTATCCGAGGCCTAGGGAGTCTTTCACTTTCCCGCCTTCTTTGGCCCTTCTTTCATCTTTCCTGATACCCTCCTTCTGTGAGGGGTCAGCTTTCTTTTTCTTTCCCTCTTACCTCCTACCTTGTGCTCAAGGCCCTTAAGGAGGCCGGGTGTATGTAGCCCCACCCTTTCTGGTGCACCCTAGATAATGCCACACCCTCAGGGGCTCACGGCTGGTGAGTTCGGGAGTTGGCGACCCGAGGGATTCCTGAGCTGGGTCCGTTTTTCCCTTTTGTCCCTTACCTTTGGGGCGGACCCTCTCCTCTCCTCTGCTCTCCTCTCCTCTCCTCTCCTCTCCTCTTTTCATTATATTTTCTTTCTCTTTAAGATTCCCGCACTGTTTTTGTTACTTGGTTCACCATGTATCTACATTCCCTTTTAGCGATTTTTTAAGGTATTTTTAATCTACATTGCATTTTGTAAGTTTTTTCGATCTAGATTACATCTTGCGATTGTTATCAACTTCAATTGCATTTTGTAAAGATTGTCAATCTAAATTGCTTTTTGGTAAGTCTTTCAATTGAGAATTTTGAATTTCAATTGCATTTTGTAGGTATTTCGACGCTACATTGCATTTTGTACGTATTTTGAACCTAGCCTTCATTTTGTGTTTTTTTTTTCAATCTATTCCTTTTGTGAATCTTTTCGTTCTTAATTCCCTTCTGTAAGAACATTTTGTGAGTTGTTTCAATCTAAGTTCCCTTTTGTAAGTATTTTCCGTTTCACTTAATTTTCGTTCTGGTTTCCGTTTCATTATCATTTTCACTATCACCCAGATCATTAGGGGCCGATAACCTAGATGTTAGGCCCCTTAAAACAAAAATTATCATCATCGTCATCATCATCTTGCTCTGTTAATTCTGAAAGAAACTTTCTAAAGCGGGTTAATTTACCCTTATACGAAGCGCGAGTGTTTATAATTGTAGTCCCCCAGGGGCTCACATCTTGTGGGCGTGAGTTGGCGACCACGGGGCCCCAGCTGAGTCCGGCATTGCTTCCACTTACTTGTGCCGGGCTCCTCTCTGTCTTCTTTCCTGTCGACCTCACTTGGTCAACTCTTGTTCTCTTCTGACCCCGACGGTATTAGGGTATCCGAGGCCTAGGGAGTCTCTTCCTTTCCCGCCTTAATTGGCCCTTGTCTCATCTTTTCTGATACCCTCCTTCTGCGAGGGGTCAGCCTTCTTTTTCTCTTCCTTTTACCTCCTGCCTTGTGCTCTAGGCCCTTAAGGAGGCAGGGTGTATGTAGCCCCACCACTTCTGGTGCACCCTAGATAATGCTACACCCTCAGGGGCTCACGGCTGGTGAGTTCGGGAGTTGGCGACCCCGAGGGATTCCTGAGCTGGGTCCGTTTTCCCCTTTTGTCCCTTACCTTTGGGGCGGACCCTCTCCTCTTTCACTTTCCTATATGCCTTTCATGGCTCTCCTTCCTTCCAAGTCCCTCAATCCGCCTTCTCCGAGGGTTGAGGGCATTTCTTTTCCTTCTGTCTTTTTATTTGCCTTATTCTCCTTTAATTTTCCATTATTTCTTCTTCTAGTATGTAGGTTAGTAGTTAGTTTTAGTTTTAAGTTCGCTTTTCATTTTCATCTTCACGATCACCCAAACCATCAGGGGCCGATAACCTAGATGTTAGGCCCCTCAAAACAACAATTATCATCATCATCATCATCACCTTTATTTGTCTTATTCTCCTTTTGTTTTCAATTTCTTCTTCTAGTATATAAATTAGTAGTTAGTTTTAGTTATAGTTTACATTTCATTATCATCTTCACGATCACCCACACCATTAGGGGCCGATAACCTAGATGTTAGGCCCCTTGAAACAACAATTATCATCATCATCATCATTATAATTGTAGTATCAAGAGGCATGTTGAAAGCTGAAGCAAACTCACCACCTGTATGTTACTTGTATTGCGTGCGTCAGCTGAAGTAAACACCAGCGAAGGAAGAATTGGCACGTCTCCAGAATCCCCTCTGTCGCTGCTCGCCTCAAGCTTGAGCTGAAACATATGCATGTATTAATACATTGTAAATAGTTTGACAATTATAATAACCCTTTGATTTCTGGTGTGCAATATTTAAAAGATGGATTAAATCCCGGGTTTCGGCACCAACAACTTATGGAGAAGATCTGCGTAATCTTTCCCAAAACGGGAGAACGCGAAGTAGGCTTAACCCCGACCAAAATAAGTACTGTGGAAGAACTATAAAACTTAAGTGATGGTAGAGGGCATCGAGGTACATCATCAGAAAATCAAAGGTTAGATAACAATATTTATTGCTAAAGTGCAAATTGGTAGCAGTAAACAAAAAATGCACATAAGTGCTCAAATGAATAGTTTTAATATAAAAATTGCAATTGCAAGGATTTGATAAGAGACCCTAATTAAGAATGAAATGCTTGATTCTGACTAGAGAAAGATTGAGCTTGACATATAAATATTGCGCTAATAATAAAACAGAATGAGGAAATGCATGGCAATAGTAAAAATTGAAATTTTACATAAAAAGAACTTATCCTCTTCCTTAAAAATTCCAGTTACCAAAAAAATGTTGTTGCGAAGTATTTACAGTTCCTTTGGAAGGAGGCGTTCATGGCCTTAAAATAGGTATGCCAGAGGTAGAAAAGTCCAACTCTTCTTCCATCTCTTGGTATCCAGGGGATGATTTATAAGAATTTTAAAGGTTGCTAGCAGTCGGGAAAACTGCTGTTGCCTTGCAGGATGAATCAAAATAGACACCATCTAAGAGGTGACTCGCTGAGTAATACAGCCGGTATTTCCTTGTGCCAGCTGGATCGTTGCGTCAGAGTGAAGAACTCATGGTGTACCTGTTCGGTAGCGTAGTGGCTAGCGATGCGGCACTGAGAGGAGTAGCAGCAATAGTGCCATGAGAAGCAGTAGCGTGTAGAGAGTGATGATCTGACTGCTGCGTGGATCTGAATGACTATGTGATCCAAGTGAAGAGATGATCAGAGTGGATGAACGCCAGCAGGAAGCGGCTTATAAACGATGGCCACAGAAACATCTTGACGGCACTAGACCCTAGACTCACGAGTCCAACTATTGGCTGGACGAAGGTCACGGTGACGTCAGTCGACACTGACGCTCACCAGACAGCAGAGCAACCAGTAGATGCCCGGTATGACGGGAGTATGGAGGCTTGAGGTAGCGAGTGACTGGAACACTCAAGGTGAGAACTTTACAAATTTGAAGCTTATAAATAAATCAGTAAATTAATTACATTACAATGAACTAATTAACATATAAATTTGGTTTGAAGTTTTTCGGGACAAGAAAAGGAACAGTAAAACAGGGCTGTCGCGAAATATACAAAAAAGTATACTGTCACAAAGGTGACACCCCTTAAAACAACAATTATCATCATCATCATAACCTTTCTCTACGTCATTAGTCCACATCCATGGAATGCCCTTTTTGATCAAAATTCTCAAATGTGCTCTTTCTTGTGACACATTTGGAATATATTTACTGACATAAGCTAACATCCCAAGATTTTTTTTTTTGACGTTCCATGTTTGTAATAGCTTTAATTTTGTCATCATCCATACTAATGCCATATTTTGAAAAAATATGACCCACATATTTCACATTATCTTCTCCAAATTTACATTTTTATAAATTGAAAGTTACATTATAATCTTCAGCTCTCAGCTGGACTTTTTCTTTCTTTCATCATCATATCATCTACAAATGTACTGGCTTCGGTGGAGTAGTTGGTAGCATGCTGAACTGCTGTGCCCAAGATAGCGGGTTCAAACCCGGCCGTAGTCGTCGGATGTTATAAGAGCGTTAAAATCCTTCAGTATGCCTTCCCTCGGAGGGGAAGTAAAGCCGGCGGTCCCATGTCATAGATTTATGGCATGTAAAAAGATCCTTTCACAGACTAAACTTGTGTGAAGCAAAATTGTTAGGTTAGATTTCGTCAGAACGCTCTATCAAAGTTCCAACGTTCACCACTAGGTATCATTGACATCTGGTGGAGAAAGTTGGAACTACTTGAAATTGTACGGAACTTGTTGCTCACCCTTTAGGGTGTCCGCTGGAAGCAGCTACAGACTCAGGCGAGCCGAACATGTCCTCGGACACTCCCGGCACTAAAAGCCATACGATAAATAAATAAATAAATAAATAAATCTACAAATGTTACTACGCCCTCAATGTCTCCAAAAACAGTTAGAAAAAACATTTGAAAATTTTTGGAAGCTGACATAATACCATAAGGCATCCGAATCGAGCCAGTCCTATTTCTCGAGCCTTTTCTTAACCCCAAGCACGAATATCCCTGTCGTGAACATTAGCGCCTAGGACAGTTCTCGCCAAACATGAATTCTTCAGCTACATAATCGTCAAGCAGGGGAAGGTTTGAGCGCTGGCCTAGCTCACCTTTTTCTACTACGTGGCATAAATATCGAAGATGATGTACGTCGTGCACCATACGATATCGTTTCTGTACTGTATTGAAGCTTAATCGTTAGGTTTTCGCAGAATCATGGAATGAAATTATCTCCTTCGGCTTTTCAACAGACACATCATTCCACCTCTTCCTCTCCGGTGGGCTTGGCAGATAAGCAGCCGACTGGCTTCCATCACTTTTTATTAATGTTTCTTACTCGCAGTCAGGTTCTGGATCGTCCATAATGTTTTCACAATCAGATAAGTCTTCCTCTGCATATTCATATTCTTTCATATAGTCTATTGTAGTTTCTTGATGTATAATATTACCATTGTTTGCCACTGTAGTGACTATCATATCCCCCCAGGGGCTCACATCTAGAGGGACGTGGGTTGGCGACCACGGGGCCCCAGCCGAGTCCGTCATTGCTTCCACTTATTTGTGCAGGGCTCCTCTCTGTCTTCGTTCCTATCGACCTCACTTGGTCAACTCTTCTCTTCCGACCGTATCTGAGGCCTAGGGAGTATTTTCCTTTCCCGCCTTAATTGGCCCTTGTCTCATCTTTCCAGATCCCTCCTTCTTCGAGGGGTCAGAGCTCCTGTTTTCCTTTCATTATATTTCCCTTTCTCTTTAAGATTCCCGCACTGGTATTGTTAATTGGCTCCCCGTATATCTAAATACAATTTTTTTATTTTTTTTATTTTTTTTTATTTTTTCCCCTCCATTCTCCGGTTCAGATTCCACGTAAAACGGAGGTCCCGTGGCTTATGATCGCGAGATTAACGGTCACGTTAAACTACAAGCTTCCTTTTCATTTTGTAAGGACTGACCATCTAAATTGCTTTTTAGTAAGTCTTTCAATATAGTGGCATCCCCCCAGGGGCTCACATCGAGTGGGTTGTGGGTTGGCGACCACGGGGCCCCAGCTAAGCCCGGCATTGCTTCCACTTACTTGTGCCGGGCTCCTCTCTGTCTTCTTTCCTGTCGACCTCACTTGGTCAACTCTTGTTCTCTTCCGACCCCGACGGTATTAGGGTATCCGAGGCCTAGGGAGTCTCTTACTTTCCCGCCTTAATTAGCCCTTGTCTCATCTTTCCTGACACCCTCCTTCTGTGAGGGGTCAGCCTTCTTTTTCTTTTCCTCCCCCCAGGGGCTCACATCTAGTGGGCGTGGGTTGGCGACCACGGGTCCCCAGCCGAGTCCGGCATTGCTTCCACTTACTTGTGCCGGGCTCCTTTCTGTCTTCTTTCCTGTCGACCTCACTTGGTCAACTCTTGTTCTCTTCCGACCCCGACGGTATTAGGGTATCCGAGGCCTAGGGAGTCTTTTCCTTTCCCGCCTTAATTGGCCCTTGTCTCATCTTTTCTGATTCCCTCCTTCTGCGAGGGGTCAGCCTTCTTTTTCTTTTCATGTTACCTCCTGCCTTCTGCTTAAGGCCCTCAAGGAGGCAGGGTGTATGTAGCCCCACCACTTTGGTGCACCCTAGATAATGCTACACCATCAGGGGCTCATGGCTGGTGAGTTCGGGAGTTGGCGACCCCGAGGGATTCCTGAGCTGGGTCCGTTTTCCCCTTTTGTCCCTTAACTTTGGGGCGGACCCTCTCCTCTTTCGCTTTCCTATCTGCCTTTCATGGCTCTCCTTACTTCCAAGTCCCTCAATCCGCCTTCTTCGAGGGTTGAGGGCGTTTATTTTCCTCCTGTCCTTTATTTGCCTTATTCTCCTTTGGTTTTCCATTTCTTCTTCTAGTATGTAGGTTGGTAGTTAGTTTTAGTTATAAGTTTGCATTTCATTTTCATCTTCACGATCACCCAAACCATCAGGGGCCGATAGCCTAGATGTTAGGCCCCTTAAAACAACAATTATCATCATCATCATCATCATCATTTTCTTTTCCTTTTACCTCCTGCCTTGTGCTCAAGGCCCTTAAGGAGGCAGGGTGTAGGTAGCCCCACCCTTCTGGTGCACCCTAGATAATGCTACACCCTCAGGGGCTCACGGCTGGTGAGTTCGGGAGTTGGCGACCCCGAGGGATTCCTGAGCTGGGTCCGTTTTCCCCTTTTGTCCCTTACCTTTGGGGCGGACTCTCTCCTCTTTCACTTTCCTATCTGCCTTTCATGGCTCTCCTTCCTCCCAAGTCCCTCAATCCGCATTCTTCGAGGGTTGAGGGCATTTCTCTTCCTCCTGTCCTTTATTTGCCTTATTCTCCTTTAGTTTTCCATTTCTTCTTCTAGTATGTAGGTTAGTAGTTAGTTTTAGTTTTAAGTTCGCTTTTCATTTTCATCTTCACGATCACCCAAACCATCAGGGGCCGATAGCCTAGATTTTAGGCCCCTTAAAACAACAATTATCATCATCATCAATATAGTGGCATGGTCTTACGTGAGTATTTTGAATTTCAATTGCATTTTGTATTTTCAATCTGAACAGCTTTTTGCAAGTATTTTCAATCTAAATTGCATTTTGTAAGTATTGTCCATCCAATTGAGTAATTTGAATCTACCATACATTTTGTAGGCATTTTCTATTTCAATTGTATTTTGTGAGTCCCCCCCCCCCAGGGGCTCACATCTAGTGGGACGTGGGTTGGCGACCACGGGACCCCAGCTGAGTCCGGCATTGCTTCCACTTACTTGTGCCGGGCTCCTCTCAGTCTTCTTTCATGTCGACCTCACTTGGTCAAATCTTGTTCTCTTTCGACCCCGGCGATATTAGGATATCCGAGGCCTAGGGAGTCTCTTCCTTTCCCGCCTTAATTGGACCTTGTCTCATCTTTTTTGATTCCCTCCTTCTGCGAGCGGTCAGACTTCTTTTTCTTTTCATGTTATCTCCTGCCTTCTGCGTAAGGCCCTCAAGGAGGCAGGGTGTATGTAGCCCCACCACTTTTGGTGCACCCTAGATAATGCTACACCCTCAGGGGCTCACGGCTGGTGAGTTCGGGAGTTGGCGAACCCGGGGGATTCCTGAGCTGGGTCCGTTTTCCCCTTTTGTCACTTACCCTTGGGGGCGGACCCTCTCCTCTTTCACTTTCCTATCTGCTTTTCATGGCTCTCCTTCCTTCCAAGTCCCTCAATCCGCCTTCTTCGAGGGTTGAGGGCATTTCTTTTCCTCCTGTCCTTTATTTGCCTTATTCTCCTTTAGTTTTCATTTTCTTCTTCTAGTATGTAGGTTAGTAGTAAGTTTTAGTTTTAAGTTCGCTTTTCATTTTCATCTTCACGATCACCCAAGCCATCAGGGGCCGATAACCTAGATGTTAGGCCCCTTAAAACAACAATTATCATCATCATCATCATCTTAAACCCCCAGGGTCTCACATCTAGTGGGTTGTGGGTTGGCGACCACGGGGCCCCAGCAGAGTACGGCATTGCTTCCACTTACTAGTGCCGGGCTCCTCTCTTTCTTCTTTCCTGTTGACCTCCCTTGGTCATCTCTTGTTCTCTTCCGATCCCGACGGTATTAGGTTATCCGGGGCCTAAGGAATCTCACTTTCCCGCCTTAATTGGCCCTTGTCTCATCTTTCCTGCTACCCTCCTTCTGTGAGGGGTCAGCCTTTTGTTTTTCTTTTCCTTTTACCTCCTGCCTTGTGCTCAAGGCCCATAAGGAGGCAGGGTGTATGTAGCCCCACCACTTCTGGTGCACCGTCGATAATGCTACACCCTCAGGCGCTCACGGCTGGAGAGTTCGGGAGTTGGCGACCCCGAGGGATTCCTGAGCTGGGTCCGTTTTCCCCTTTTGTCCCTTACCTTTGGGGGCGGACCCTCTCCTCTTTCACTTTCCTATCTGCTTTTCATGGCTCTCCTTCCTTCCAAGTCCCTCAATCCGCCTTCTCCGAGGGTTGAGGGCATTTCTTTTCCTTCTGTCCTTTTATTTGCCTTATTCTCCTTCAGTTTTCCATTTCTTCTTTTAGTATGTAGGTTAGTAGTTAGTTTAAGTTTTAAGTTCGCTTTTCATTTTCATCTTCACGATCACCCAAACCATCAGGGGCCGATAACCTAGATGTTAGGCCCCTTAAAACAACAATTATCATCATCATCATCGATCTAAATTACATCTCGCGATTGTTTTCAACCCCAATTGCATTTTGTAAAGATTGAGCATCTAAATTGCTTTTTAGGAAGTCTTTAAATATGGAGGAGGGACGTTTGTGAGTATTTTGAAGTATTTTCAATCAAAACCGCATTTAGCACGAATTTTTAATCTAAATTGCATTTTGTTTGGTGGGCATTTTGCACATATTTTGATTCTCAATTGCATTTTGTGGGTATTTTGAATCTAAATTACATTTTGTCAAGTATTTTCAATCTAAATTGCTTTCTGTAGGTATCGTCAATCCACATGAGTCCTTTGAATCGAACGTACATTTTGTAAGCGTTTTAAATTTCAATTGCATTTTGTAAGTATTTTGAATTTCAATTGTTCTTTGTGAATAATTTGGATTGGAACTGGGATAGGGCCTATTTCAATCTGAATTGCATTGTGTATTTTCAATTTCAATTGCATTTTGTAAGTATTTTGAACCTCAGTTGCATTTTGTACGTATTTTCGATCTCATTTGCTTTTTTTAAGTATTTTGAATTTCAGTTGCATTTTGTAAGTATTTCGACGCTACATTGCATTTTGTACGTATTTTGAATCTAGCCTACGTTTTGTGGGTCTTTTTCAATCTATTCTTTTTGTGCATCTTTTCCTTCTAAAATCCCTTTTATAAGACCATATTGTGAGTTGTTTCCATCAGAGTTCCTTTTTGTACGTATTTTCCTTCTCAGATATTTTTGTTCTGGTTTCCATTTCATTATCATTTTCGATATCACCCAGATCAATATGGGCCGATTACCTAGATGTTAGGTCCCTTAAAACAACAATTATCATCATCATCAATATTTTGTTTTAGAAGGCTGTGAGATTCTTGACATTATTGCAAGTGGAATGAGTTCCGTTACTAACATTTATTGGCCAGATCAATACTTGAAAACAGGTTTATTTCTTTAATAGAAGCCACACAGGCAATGAATGAAAATGTATTTTGTAACCAAATGAACGCAGGTTCGATGTATTCAGGGAAGAGGCAATTTTATAAATGCTCACACAGAGTTAGCTTTCATCAGTAGCCTTTGTTTATTTAAAGCGTTGTCAGGATGTTTTTTTTGTACACATAACTTTATTACCAGCAATTCAAACGTGTATCAATTAGGATTCCACACTTTTGTAAATTAAGAGCATTATATAAGTCGTGACGGTCGTGACCTCCGACATTGTTATTGTGATTATATTGGTGGTAATGAACTTACTAAAGTCGTACCAAAACCGAAGGCGCCTGGATCAATGGAACCGAAATAAGAGTAAAATAATTGGTGAAGACATAGGATGTCTAATAAGTGTGATGAAATATTGGTGAAGACACAGGGTGTCTCGTAAACTATTGAACTATTGAGTTATTTGCTTAAGTTGGATACAAACGTTACCTAAATACACAAAACGCTTTCAAAGGTCCATAAACTGAACAACAATACTGTCAGGAATAAATAATTGTGTGAAACTTTAATAATCAAAAATAGGGGTTTGAAAACTAACAAATCTTATAAATTCCCCCTGAACCTAAATAAAATTTATAAACATTAAAAATAAACTATTTTTCTGGACCAAATGTTAACACTTAGATATTGTTAAGCTATTGTAGATACATTTTGATATATTCTTACATGATTAGTCGACCACTAATCGGTGATGTGATAACTGAAGCACACACATCAGATTAGTAGCAATATGAGTCGATGTAATTGTTAAATTACTATCGCATTTGCAGGCTTCTATTTTCTTAACATTTTGACACTATGACCGTTTGTTACAAACAGTAACAAATCGAGTACGTAGGCAGTGACAATTGCACAACCATAGGAGTTGGGTAGATTATTAGCTTGGGAATAACCTATCCCCCAAGGGAAGATGATAAAGAAATGGAAGTGGGTTTCGGACTGGAGAAAAAGAATGGAGAAATAGGACGAGAGTCCAGCAGAAGTTATAAGTTAAACTTTAAATACAGTCGGACACTTAAGTCTACATACACCCTAAAATTAACACATAAAGTCGCAATCAATCAAGAAAATATTCTGTTTTCACTTTCTGTGACATAAACAAGGCAACTTAGGAACGAAAAACAACAAATATACTTCATACTGAAAAATAGTTCCATATACTGACATTTTGAGCATACAAATGGAACATCGGTCTGGTACAAAAGTAAACATACACTGTAATATTGTTCACTCGCAGGCACGACTTAATATTTTGTATTGCCGCCCTTTGCTTCGATCACAGCTTCCAAACGGCGAGGCATCGATTCCACCAATATTTGTGTATCCGCAGCTGTGAAGTTCTGCCACTCTTTCACTAAGGCTGCTTTCAAATCAGCTTAGCTTTTGCTGTTGTATTTTTTTTATCCTACGCTTCAGTTCTCCCCACAGATGTTCAATTGGGTTGATGTCTGGTGACTGGGGAGGTGAATGCAACTGTTTTGGTACATTGTAAAGTAGCCATTCTTTTACGACAATGGCCGTATGCTTCGGGTCATTGTCTTGCTGAAACACCCAGTCTGTTCCGAGTCCCAGTTTCTCCGCAGATTGTTTCAAATTCTCCTTTAAGATGGTCAGATACTTCCATTTATCCATAATGTCCTCAATAAATACTAAATTTCCAACCCCACCTCCAGACATGCAACCCCACACAAGAATGTTTCCACCACAATGCTTCACTGATGGGACAAGATTTTTCTTCTTCAAACTTTCGTTCCTTTTTCGCCACACCTTTGGCTTTCCATCGCACTGGAAGATATTGAACTTACTCTCATCCGTGAAAAGCACTGTATTCCAAAATGTGGAATCTTTATTTCGATGCAGAGTTGCAAAGTCAAGGCGCTTCTGTTCGTTGACCCTGCTTATGAACGGTTTCTTCCTTGCTGTTCTTTGTTAAACTCATGGTTGCGCAGAAGTCTTCGTACTGTGACGGGATGAATGATATTTCCACTAGTATTGGCGACATCTACCGTCAACTCCGTAGCTGTAATTCTGGGATCTGCATTCACTTTTCTAATGATGTGTCGGCGCTCCCTGTTAGATAATTCGGGTGGTCGTCCACATCTAGCTTTGTCTTCTACACTTCCTCGATCATTGTAGTTTCTTATTACGGTTTGGACACTTGCATGGCTCCTTCTAACAATTTCCGCAATTTTCCGCAGTGAAAAGCCCTTTTTACTGAGCTCA
This sequence comes from Meconema thalassinum, assembly GCA_946902985.2. Lineage (NCBI taxonomy): Eukaryota > Metazoa > Arthropoda > Insecta > Orthoptera > Tettigoniidae > Meconema > Meconema thalassinum. The sequence goes on from OX336392.1 coordinate 358,110,471, forward strand.
ATGATATTTTTCCTCACCTCCACTGGTATTTCAGTTCTCTTTGGATCCATGTTACGCGATCAAATTATGAATTGCAATACAAGTCTACTGTATCAACAAACCACACCACCTTGATTGTGTTCACTGCAACGGCTCTCCTACAACTGACGACAGACTCGACGTGTATGTTGACTTATGTATCGCAGTAAACACACACTGTTGCATCTAGCACGCATGTAGTGCACGATACTGGTCTGAAGACCTTGGTTTATGCTGTTGTGGACGTGTACGCAGACATAGGTGTACGTCCACTTATGTGCATCCAAGGTTGTACACAACATGCTACAAAAAGGGGGTGTATGTAGATTTTAGTGTCCGACTGTATATTCAAAGGCAGCTGCCATTGCAAATCCGCTCTCCGATACCTAAAGTGGGTAGGGACCTGGGCAAAGCTAACGGGAAACGCAGGTGGAACTTGGGCGGTTGGCAAGAAAGTTTTTTTTAGCGTATTCCCTCTCAAGCATCCATTTGCCTACTATGGGGAAGGGTGGTGGTCTGGCAAGACAAAGAATAACAAATTTATTGTGTATCTGTTCAAAGAAGTTTGTTTCTAAACAAGTAATTTGAAGAGTCCAAATAATTTGTATCAGATTTGATATTTTAGTTTTCGAAATTGTAGAATTTCTAAAGAACGACCAAATGCTTCCAAGAAGGATAGGGGTAAAGCAATTATACCTTTGGGAGTAATTTTGGGAAGTGTGCCAATCGTTGCATTTAGAAACGGCTAAGATTTTACCCAGCAAGGCACCGACTAAAAGTTTAGACAATGAGAAACACTTATATTTTGAAAAACCAACCATAAGTGTTAGAGAGATTCTCCACAAGCAGGAAGCTGGCGTAGCGAGATATGCTTGCCTTACTGGCCAGTTAGAATTAACTATTAAAGCTAAGAGAGACTTACTAAGTTACCAACTAAGAGTTCTTGCTCAAATGCAACAAGTGGTGAAAACCCTATCAATAGATTTATTTGCATTAAATGGGAAGAATCAAGGAAGACAGGATCTTGCCTGACCGTTATGTTAGAGAAATGATAAAGCGAAAAAGAAATCTTTAATTTATTTAACAATGCAAAAGGAAGTATTTTTGTAACAAATTAATTTTGATTTCTATAAACAATTGGGGTCGCAGACCTCCGAAAACATGTAAAGCTTGCGCCAGGCAATTGATAATTCTTTTGGTTTCAAACCTTTTGTATGCTTTAAAATCTTCGTAAGATTTTGAAATGGCTAAGATGAACAAATTGAAAATTTTAAAGATAACTGACGTAATTAAAGTTAGACAATAAATCAAGTACAATTAAGGATTTCTAGATAAGTATCTTAGAAATAATAACAACTTCGAAACTAACAACAACAAAAATCAGGAAGAATAAAATAGAAGTTTCTATAACTTCTTATATTGATAAAGAAATACTTGGTTGGATTATACAAATAGGGCAGGTCACTGAAGAGAACAATTGAAAGGGAGTTTCTAGAACTCCTATGTTTAAGTAGGGGTCACGAGAAAAATGGGGCAAGTTTCCCTTTCGTGAAACCGAGAGATAACTCACTTTTGAGTAGAAAGAATTGGATTCCCTCATTAGAAGGGAGAAACAATATCATTTGAGGCGTGTACGAGACACGAAGTTTTACACACATTCATTCGTTGTACGTGGAACAAGTAAGGGAGGGCACTTATTGACAGTGACACCTCATTGAAAAAAACACCTAAAGAAACAATTTTATTATTTTGGTTTGTTAGTAAAGGGTTTGGGAAAGATCAAATGGGATTATGGAAAAGTGTTGATGGCCGTATTTATTTTGCACGGACGAGCGCGACGAGGATGAAAGGTTGAACAAGCACTGTTTTCACTATAGTCAGTTGATATAGTTGACAAGTTCACTGTAGTAGCACAAAAAGGTTGATGGCAAAGAAAGTTATTGCAATGGGTGGAAACTAACTTGTTACACTAGACATGCGAGAGTCTATTGCTTGAGAAACTTGTAGGTTATAGTTGAATGCACAGAAAAAGAATCCCAACGGAGGAGGAAAAACTAGATATTGATTAGCAGTTCATAAGGAAGATTCCTTAGTATGAAAAAGCATTCCCATATGTGAGTGGAAAGTACTAGAAGGTTTAACTCGTAGATAAATAGTTCGGCATGGAAAATTCCAGAACAATCATGACTGAAGAATAGGGCAAAAGTTAGTCCAGCGGTGGAACGAGCTAAGTATTTTATAGACAGTGGGTAATTTAATGGTGTCCCACGTTGTGAGAAAATCTCACTTAATAAGCATAAGAAATGCTGTTTCATGTTAAGATTGGCTTAGATAGACAAAAGCCCAACATAGAAAATCCCGCGAAGGATGATTATTGCCCCAAATATAGAAATCTCACACTGCCTATAAAGTGATCATTAAAAAGCATGTAGCGATTTAAAATCAATTAAAATAAGTTGAAGAACGTAGAAGTAGTACTTAGCTTTGCTTCATGACGAAGGCGATGTTCCTGTTGACGGTTGATACTAAAATTCTAACATGGCGTAGAATTTAAAAGTTTGCCTCTAAAGATGAGGAGGCGAGCTTTAGTTGAGCTCTGACTGGGTCGACTTCCGACGTACAAGTGAGACACGCTCAACGGAGCTCGGAGGGACCAGGGAAGGGAAAGGAGTGGGGGCAAGAGACAAAAGGAATACATATAAGAATAGCTAACTTAATAGTTTAAAAAAATCTTCTTGATGAAATGGTCTTCAAAGAGTTGATAGTTGGAATCACTAGCGCAGCCTGGAGGGTGAAAAAGTAGACGAAGTTCTCTTGATCACGGAGATGATAGCTGACGATGGCGACGAGATCTGGTGGCTAGATTGATAAGGAAGTCCTCTTGTACAGGGAAGAATTGAGGAACTTCAGAGATACGCTGCTAGATGACGCTAGGTGGGTCGTGGAAGATATATATCTAGAACAGACTTACAAGTAATATGAGACATAACCAACAATGAGAAATCAGAAGATCACTGTTGGTGTTAGAGAAAAAGGAAGGAATGAACTAAAGCAAAGAGAAGCAAAAGCTAGGGATCTATTCTGAATAAAATTTATTTGTGATTTTAACCTAAGACTGACCTCTCTTTCTTGTTAATTTTGTTATCGATGCGTTCCTCTGAGCTGGTTAAAGATCGAACCTCACTAATTCCCGACACCCCTGAGTGCAGACTTTGGTGCTACACCAGCCTATGAATGTATCGTCCCCCCTACTTGTGTGTTAACTGGAAGAGGGTCTCGGAAGGGTCATTTGAAACCGGTGGCTCCCCGAAACCTTCGGCCAGCGGGCACAGTAAGTATTTTGAATTTCAATTGAACTTGGTGAATAATTTGGATTGGAACTGGGATCTATCAATCTGAATTGCATGGTGTATTTTCAATTTCAATTTGACTTTCAGTTGCATTTTGTAAGTATTTCGACGCTCCATTGCATTTTGTACGTATTTTGACTCCCCAGGGGCTCATATCTAGTGGGGCGTGGGTTGGCGACCACGGGACCCCAGCTGAGTCCGGCATTGCTTTCACTTACTTGTGCCGGCTCCTCTCAGTCTTCTTTCCTGTCGACCTCCCTTGGTCAACTATTGTTCTCTTCCGACCCCGACGGTATTAGGGTATCCGAGGCCTAGGGAGACTTTCACTTTCCCGCCTTAATTGGCCCTTGTCTCATCTTTCCTGATACCCACCTTCTGTGAGGGGTCAGCCTTCTTTTTCTTTTCCTTTTACCTCCTGCCATGTGCTAAAGGCCCTTAAGGAGGCAAGGTGTATGTAGCCCCACCACTTCTGGGGCTCCCAGGGTAATGCTACACCCTCAGGGGCTCACGGCTGGTGAGTTCGGGAGTTGGCGACCCCGAGGGATTCCTCAGCTGGGTCCGTTTTCCCCTTTTGTCCCTTCCCTTTGGGGCGGACCTTCTCCTCTCTCCCCTCTCCTCTCCTCTTTTCCTTCTATTTCCTTTTCTCTTTAAGATTCCCGCACTGTTTTTGTTACTCGAATCACCGTGTATCTAAATTCCCTTTTACCATTTTTTTTAAGGCATTTTTGATCTATGTTGCATTTTGTAAGTCTCTTCGATCTAAATTACATCTCGCGATTGTTTTCAACCTCAATTGCATTTTGTAAAGATTGACAATCTAAATTGCTTTTTAGTAAGTCTCTCAATGCAGGCGTCAGGGCATTTTAGTGAGTATTTTGAATTTCAATTGCATTTTGTAAGTATTTTCAACCAAAACCGCATTTCGCACGAATTTTGAATCTAAATTGCATTTTGTTTGGTGGGCATTTTGCACATATTTTGATTCTCAATTGCATTTTGTGGGTATTTTGAATCTAAATTACATTTGTCAAGTATTTTCAATCTAAATTGCTTTTTGTAAGTATTGTCAATCTACATGAGTCGTTTGAATCTACCGTACATTTTGTAAGCATTTTCAATTTCAATTGCATTTTGTAAGTATTTTGAATTTCAATTGCACTTTGTGAATAATTCGGATTGGAACTGGGATATTTCAATCTGAATTGCATTGTGTATTTTCAATTTCAATTGCATTTTGTAAGTATTTTGAACCTCAATTGCATTTTGTACGTACTTTCGATCTCATTTGCATTTTGTAAGTATTTTGAATTTCAGTTGCATTTTGTAAGTATTTCGGCGCTACTTTGCATTTTGTACGTATTTTGAATCTAGCCTACGTTTTGTGGGTCTTTTTCAATCTCTTCTTTTTGTGCAACTTTTCGTTCTAAATTCCCTTTTGTAGGACCATATTGTGAGTTGTTTCCATGTGAGTTCCTTTTTGTACGTATTTTCAGTCTTCGATAATTTTGTTCTGGTTTCCATTTCATTATCATTTTCGCTATCACCCAGATCATTAGGGGCCGATAACCTCGATGTTAGGCCCCTTAAAACAACAATTATCATCATCATCATCTCCTCTCTCCCCCTCTCCTCTCCACTCCTCTCCTCTCCTTTTCTCTTACAGATTCTCGCACTGTTTTTGTTACTGCCCCCAGGGGCTCACATCTTGTGGGCGTGGGTTGGCGACCACGGGGCCCCAGCTGAGTCCGGCATTGCTTCCACTTACTTGTGCCGGGCTCCTCTCTGTCTTCTTTCCTGTCGACCTCACTTGGTCAACTCTTGTTCTCTTCTGACCCCGACGGTATTAGGGTATCCGAGGCCTAGGGAGTCTCTTCCTTTCCCGCCTTAATTGGCCCTTGTCTCATCTTTTCTGATACCCTCCTTCTGCGAGGGGTCAGCCTTCTTTTTCTCTTCCTTTTACCTCCTGCCTTGTGCTCTAGGCCCTTAAGGAGGCAGGGTGTATGTAGCCCCAACACGTCTGGTGCACCGTAGATAATGCTACACCCTCAGGGGCTAACGGCTGGTGAGTTCGGGAGTTGGCGACCCCGAGGGATTCCTGAGCTGGGTCCGTTTTCCCCCTTTTGTCCCTTACCTTCGGGGTGGACCCTCTCCTCTTTCACTTTCCTATATGCCTTTCATGGCTCTCCTTCCTTCCAAGTCCCTCAATCCGCCTTCTCCGAGGGTTGAGGGCATTTCTTTTCCTTCTGTCCTTTTATTTGCCTTATTCTCCTTTATTTTTCCATTTCTTCTTCTGGTATGTAGGTTAGTAGTTAGTTTTAGTTTTAAGTTCGCTTTTCATTTTCATCTTCACGATCACCCAAACCATCAGGGGCCGATAACCTGGATGTTAGGCCCCTTAAAACAACAATTATCATCATCATGTTTTTGTTACTTGGTTCACCGTGTGTCTAAATTTCCTTCTGGCGATTTTAAGGCATTTTTAATCTACGTTGCATTTGTAAGATTTTTCGATCTAAATTACATCTCGCGATTGTTTTCAACCTCCATTGCATTTTGTAAAGATTGACAATCTAAATTGCTTTGTAGTAAGTCTTTCAATGCAGGTAGACGGGCCTTTTAGTGAGTATTTTGAATTTCAATTGCATTTTGTAAGTATTTTCAACCAAATCCGCATTTCGCACGAATTTTGAATCTAAATTGCATTGTGTTTGGTTGGCATTTTGCACATATTTTGATTCTCAATTGCATTTTGTCAAGTATTTTCAATCTAAATTGCATTTTGTAAGTATTGTCAATCCACATGAGTCGTTTGAATCTACCGTGCATTTTGTAATCATTTTCAATTTCAGTTGCATTTTGTAAGTATTTTGAATTTCAATTGCACTTTGTGAATAATTTGGATTGGAACTGGGATATTTCAATCTGAATTGCATTGTGTATTTTCAATTTCAATTGCATTTTGTAAGTATTTTGAACCTCAATTGCATTTTGTACGTATTTTTGATCTCATTTGCATTTTGTAACTATTTTGAATTTCAGTTGCATTATACAAGTATTTCGACGCTACATTGCATTTTGTACGTATTTTGAATCTAGCCTACGTTTTGTGAATCTTTTCGTTCAAAGTTCCCTTTTGTAAGAACATTTTGTGAGTTGTTTCCATCTGAGTTTCTCTTTGTACGTCTTTTCCGTCTCACATAATTTTCGTTCTCACCCCCAGGGGCTCATGGCTGGTGAGTTCGGGAGTTAGCGGCCCCGAGGGATTCCTGAGCTGGGTCCGTTTTCCCCTTATGTCCCTTCCCTTTGGGGCGGACCATCTCCTCTCTCCCCTCTCCTCTCCAATCCTCTCTTCTTTTTCCTATATTTCCTTTTCTCTTTCAGATTCCCGCACTGTTTTTGTTACCTGGTTCCCCGTGTATCTAAATTCCCTTTTAGCGATTTTTTTGTAGGTATTTTTAATCTACGTTGCATTTTGTAAGTCTTTTCGATCTAGATTGCATTTTCTGAATGTTTTTCAATCTCAATTGCATTTTGTAAGGATTGAAAATCTAAATTGCTTTTTAGTAAGTCTTTCAATATCCGGGTCGGGGCTTTTGTGAGTTTTTTGAATTTCAATTGCATTTTGTATTTTCAACCTACCCTGCTTTGTTCAGGTAGTTAAGTCTCAATAGCAATTTTGTGCGTCGTTTTCGTCTGAGTTCCGTTTTGTAGGCTAAGTATTTTCCTTCTCACTTAATTTTCGTTCTGGTTTCCACTTCATTGACGTTTTCGCTATCACCCAGACCATTAGGGGCCGATAACCTAGAGGTAAGGCCCCTTAAAACAATAATTATAATCATCTGTCTGTCACATTGATTATGAATGCAGCTGCATTTCTCTCACATACTGTAATTTCTCTGGATATTCGTTTGTGTTTCTAATGGCTAACAATTATACTCACTATATTTGCAGGATTCATTATCACACGATTACGGTGACAGTGACTCGCCAAGACATTGGACACACCACAAACAGGTGGAACTTTATGAACGGTCGAAGCAGGTACAACACAGGCAGATTTTCCTATTATACTAGCTTCCTTGCTCGTATGAGGAATGTCTGTCTCATTCCCCTAGATGTCGCATCGGCAACTGTGTCAGGTGACCTTAACACGGCGCGGCGTGTGTCGACAATAGCATACACGTTCAATACACGGTGTCTTAAGTTGCTAAAGCCACGATATCATGTTAGATCTGGTATACTTTGAGCGGAATAGCGAATCGTCGTAACTTGTGTAATTGCTGATGGCACTTAAGTTTTACAGTGTTGTAATCAGCACCGCAAACATATTCATACTGTTACGTGCCACCCCTAGTGGCACTTTTGTTAACTGGATTACGGTGGGTTGAAGAACAACACAGATTGTTCCTTAAAAGAAATAATTAACGTTATTGCGGCCAGAAAGATACACCACACTCCCCCTGTGGGTGGGGGGTTTAGAATACACCCACGGTATCCCCTGCCTGTCGTAAGAGGCGACTAAAAGGGGCGACCTTGGCTATACTTTAAGGACTCCGCGTTGTTTTGTGAATTGGACCCCCAGTGGGTGGGAGGAAGCGAATACATCCACGGTACTCCCTGCCAGTCGTAAAAGGCGACTAAAAGGGCTTCTCGGAACGGTCCCCTTTCGAGGGTTTGACAGTCGGCTGTAAAAGACATACACCCGTGCGGTATAACTCTCATTAGGTTATATCGCACTTCTTTCCGTCACTGCCTTCAGGGTCTGGCAACCAAAATTTCTATATGTGCGTGCTGTTAGGGGATGGGCCACTTACGCTAGCGACTACACTCGAAAGCCTGTTCCGGTCTTGGCCGCGCCGACAGGTGGGTGTGCCATGTACCCGTTCAGTAGGTCCCCGCACAGCCGAATGTCTGAGCTGTAAAATCCAGTATATGCCAAGGGGTACATGCCGATACGGCATTGTAAAACATCGGACCCCCGGGCAATGCCTTCCAAGCTAGGCGGGCCTTGCCCTGGCTGGGTAGCGCCTACTGTGACGGCCCGTGATCGGATGTCGGTGGCATTCGTGGAGGATGATCTGGCCATGGGTTCCAAAAGAAAAATCCCCAACCAGGGTGGACCTACACCCAAACAGGGTGGTCCTACACCCAAGTCTTTAACATTTGATTCCCTACGGGGATCAACCCCCTGGGACCAATCTGTGCGTGAAAATCTGGGTGCTAACACCCCCAAGTTTCTGGTAGCTACCAGAACAGATGGGGGTGATTTCAAGCTGGTAAAGAGTATTTTGTTTTCTCGCCACATAGGTGTCTATGGTAAGCTTGAGAAAGTACAAAAGATGAGGAACGGTAGCTTGTTGCTCAAGACTAGGACTAGTGAGCAAGTTGAACAACTTTTGCAATGTGACCACTTTGGCGACATTCCGTTCAAAGTGGAAAAGCACACGTCCCTGAATCTGGTCCGAGGAGTTATTTTCCACCGGGACCTGATTCTGAACACTGACGAGGAGCTCAAGGAGGATATGCGGCACCGTCACGTGACTGATGTCCGGCGCATTACGCGCAAGGTCAATGGTCAAATCGTGGATACTGGTGCTTTCATTATTTCCTTTGAGCTTTCGGTGCTCCCGGAGAAAGTCAAGGTTACAAGTTACCGTTGTGACGTACGGCCTTATATCCCTCCACCAATGAGGTCTTATACTGTAAGTGCCAGAAGTTCGGGCACATGTTATCCCGATGCTCGAGCCCCGCAATCTGCGGAACATGCGGTAAGGTACCACACGAAGCGGAAGAGTGCACAACACCTTATCAGTGCACTAATTGCCCTGGATTTCATTCTCCTCGAGACAGGAACTGCCCTGTCTTCCTGAGTGAGAAGAAAATCCAGGAGATCAAAACCCTTGATGGTCTCACCTACCAGGAGGCCCGCAAGAAGTACCGTACCATGACTTCGCCTTCTCCAACGATTGATTATAGAGCCATAATACCAAATTTGGTCCCGGCTACCTCATCTTTTGTACCAGCTGTGAAACCTGCAACTGAGTTTCCTGTTCCAAAACCAGCTCCTAAGATTATAACGGAAAGCCCGAAGGTGACTTCAACTCCACCTTCGGCCAGCACGAAGGCTGTGCGAGCGAAGGCTGCTCCGCCCGCACAGCAGGGGAGGAAGTCGAAGACTTTCTCCACACCCAAACGGCCGGCGAAAGCCGCGCCGAAGCCGGCGGAGGCGGCATCGTCGACCAGGGTCAGGAATTCGGCTCCTGACCCGTCTATATATCTTAAAGAGGCGGGGGCGGGTAAGAAGGGACCCCGCACTACGCATTCCCTTTCTCCAAAAAAGGGGAAGCCATCCGCGCCCACACCTGCGGATGCTTCTGCGCCTGGGGACGTTTCGGTCCCCAGATCTACGCGCTCCCCACGGAGTTCCCCCCGCCGCCGAACTGCGTCTAGGATATCTTCCACCGAGTCGATTCACTCCATGACCTCGCCTGAGGACATGGAGATTATAGTCGACGTAGTGACTGTAGATCCTCCAGAGTCAAAGTTGTAGCTTGCTGCTCCAACTTATTCCCTAAGTCCACACAATGGCACAGTTACAGTGGAATTGTAACAGTTATGACAGGCATTTGACAGAGCTCCGTCAGCTTATTGCCCAATACGCAGCGAGTATAGTCTGCCTATAGGAAACGAACCTCAGACCTGATCACGAGACTGTTCTGAGAGGTTTCCGACTATACTCTAAAGAGCGACAAGACGCCGCCCGGGCTTCCGGGGGCGTTTGTACCTTCGTTCGCTCTGACTGCTATAGTGAGGAGTTTCCACTCGCCACTCCTCTGGAAGCTATTGCAGTTCGCGTGTCCTTGCCTGCTATGACAACTGTATATAACGTGTACCTTCCACCGAACCAGCCCCTTGATATTAATGACGTCTTTGATCTTGTTGATGAACTTCCAGTCCCTTTCCTACTCGTGGGTGATTTCAACTCTCATCACCCCCACTGGGGATCACCATCTACCTGCCCCAGAGGAAGGGAAGTGGAGGGCTTATTTCAAGGGATGGATTTATGTCTATTAAATACAGGGGAAGCTACACATTTTAGCTTAGCGCACGGCACGTACTCACACATTGACTTGAGTGTGTGTAGCCGTGCGCTGGTCTCCCTATTTGGTTGGAATGTACACGACGACCTCTGTGACGGTGACCATTTCCCGATCGTTCTAACACTTCTGAACCAGAAGCCCGTGGAGTTCCCCAGTCGTAGGGTGCTTAAGCGGGCAAATTGGCCCTCGTTTCAAGACCGAGCTGTGTTCGTTGATCTTGGTTGCAGGAGCGTCGATGACGAGGTACAGCACATCACCGATGTGCTTCTTGCTGCCGCCGAAGAGTCCATTCCATCCTTTTCTGGGACTCCGCGTCGCAAACTCGTCCCTTGGTGGACAGAGGATATTGCAGCGGCAATAAGAGACCGTCGTCGAGCTCATAAGCACTACCGTCGGCGTCCAACCATGGCCAATTTGGTGGCGTTTAAGAAATTTCGTGCCAAGGCACGGATTCTTATTCGCCATAGTAAGAAACAATCCTGGGAACGGTATGTGTCTTCTATTACGGCACAAACCCCCTCCTCTCAAGTGTGGACTAAACTAAGACGCATTTCGGGAATTCAAACATCTTCTACTGTACCGGGAATTTCCATTGATAATGAATTGGTTACAGATCCTTATCGCGTTGCAAACCATCTCGCCTCGTATTTTGCGGATATATCCGGTTCCGATAACTATGACCCTGCCTTCGTGGCCCTGAAGAGCGAAGCGGAACGTTTCCATCTCAGTTTTGCTTCCCGCGCTTCGGAGGAGTACAACGTGCCCTTTACGGAGGGGGAACTCCGCGGAGCGCTGGCGCTCTTCAGGGACACGTCTCCTGGCCCGGATAATATTCACAACCAGATGCTTAAACACCGTAACGATGAGAGCATTCGTTATTTGCTCAGGGTGTTTAATCGTATCTGGTTGGAAGGTGTGTTTCCAGCGCAATGGCAGGAAGGTATCATTATACCTATCCTGAAGCCCGATAAGGATCCCAAATTGACAGGGAGTTACAGACCTATTTGTCTCACTAACGGTCTGTGCAAGCTCTTTGAGAGGATGGTCAATCGGCGCCTAGTGTGGGTCCTGGAGAAACGGGGACTCCTGTCTGAATACCAGTGTGGTTTCAGGGCGTCTTGGTGTACCAACGACCATCTGGTACGCCTGGAGACCGCCATACAGGACGCTTTTCTCCGGAGACAGCACCTAGCCGCTGTTTTCTTTGATCTCGAGAAGGCCTATGACACCACTTGGCGTTACGGCATCCTCTCTACCCTGATCAATGGAAATTCCGAGGTAACTTGCCGGTTTTTATTGCGAATTTTCTGTCCCTTCGCCTGTTCCGTGTCCGAATAGGGGGGACATATTCGCAATATCATATACAGGAAAACTGAGTTCCACAGGGATCGGTGCTTAGCGTAACATTATTTGCGATCGCCATAAACGGTATAGTCGCTGCTGGTGGTCCAGCAGTGGTACCGTCGCTATATGTAGACGACTTCGCTCTACATTATAGTGCGCAAAATATGGCGGTCGCTGAATGACAGCTACAACAAGCTATTCGGAGAGTGGAAAGCTGGACACTGGAGCATGCCTTTCGATTCTCAACCGCTAAGTCCTCGGTTGTCCATTTCTGCCGAAAGCGCACTCTCCATCCAGATCCTGAGCTTTATCTGGGCAATGTAACTTTGCCTGTTGTTGCTGCGTACCGGTTCCTTGGGCTCCTTTTCGATCAGAAATTGACGTGGGAACCACACGTGCGGTGTTTGAAAACTGCCTGCGCTAAGAAACTCAACATGTTGCGGTTTCTTAGCGGCACATCATGGGGGGGCGGACCGCGCGGTGCTCCTGCGTTTTTATAAGTCACTGATTTTATCTAGGTTAGATTATGGCAGTGTAGCATATGGTTCGGCCCGTAAGTCAGTGCTTGTTAAACTGGACAGTGTCCACCACGGCGGTGTGAGGCTGGCGACGGGTGCCTTTCGGACAAGCCCAGTCGTCAGCTTGCTCGCCGAGGCTGGCGTACCTCCTTTACACCTGAGGCGCCAACAAGTACTGCTGACCTATGCTGCAACTATTCGACAGATGCCTCTTCATCCAAGCTATCCATGTTTGTTTAACTATCCGAATCGCCGGCTGTATGATGTGCTCGCCCGAGCCACTCGGCCGGCGGGGATACGCTTGGATGACTTATACCGTCAGTTCCGATTTCCTTCTGTCTCCTGTATCGTCCGAGTACCTAGCAAGGCCCCTCCGTGGATGGTCTCTCGCCCTGATATCATCCTGGATCTGCACACCGGCCCCAAGTCGGACACGGACTCCTCCGTCCATCGGAGGCTGTTCCAGTCCGTGGTGACACGGTATCCGGGATCAGGGCTTGTATTCACGGACGGTTCGAGGGTAAACGAGAAAGTAGGCTGTGCATTTGTGGTTGAGGATCGTCGGTTTCTCTTTTCACTTCCCGAGGCCTGTAGTGTGTACACTGCGGAGCTCTATGCCATCTTAGAGGCTCTGCGGTACACGTTATCAGACGATCACCAGCACTTTCTTGTGTGTACTGACTCTCTGAGTGCGCTGCAGGTGATCGATGTGTGTTTCCCGAAGCACCCGTTGGTCCAGCCTGTGCACGACCAGCTCGTCAGTTCGCGTAACGCTGGAACCGGTGTGACCTTTGTTTGGCTTCCTAGCCACATGGGTATTTCGGGAAACGAGCTTGCTGATCAGGCGGCGAGAGAGGCAGTCGCACTGCCCTCGCTACCGTATAAGGTGCCTGCTAGTGATGTGCGCTCTCAGTTGCGGCATTCGATCCTGTCGCATTGGGAGGAGGCATGGCGTGCCACGCCTCCACCCAACAAACTGAGAGGCATCAAGGAGACAACGAAGGTGTGGAAATCTTCCTTCCGATCTCTCCGGAAGGAAGCTGTGGTACTCTGTCGACTCCGAATCGGCCATGGGATTGCTACTCACTCCCACTTGCTAAAGAGAGAAGATCCTCCTGTGTGTACTTGCGGCGCCCCCCTAACCGTGGCACACCTTCTCTTGGAGTGTGTGGATCTGGCCGATCTGCGAGGGACTCTTAAACTGCCTAATACCCTCTCCCTTATTCTCCGTGATGACGGGCCGTCAGCTGACCTCGTCATCCGGTTCATGAGGGAGAGTGATTACTTTTTTAAGTTTTAATGTGGAGTTACGACTTTTAATTCTGGTTAAATCTGTCTTATGTTTTTTATTGTGTTATGTCTTGTATTGTTAACTATGCCTTATTTGTTTTATCCTTTTTTTTACCATCCGCCTTTTATTCTTTTTATTCAAATAAGGCATAATTTTTGGGGCTCACTGTCTGTTTTATAAACACCATTTTCGCTTCATCCATGGCAGTGAGTTGTTTTTATCTACATCCTTTCATTTCACGGCATTTCATTTCATTAGGGGCCGATAACCTCGATGTTAGGCCCCTTAAAACTACAATTATCATCATTATCATCTCCTTTCCTGTCGACCTCCCTTGGGAAACTCTTGTTCTCTTCCGACCCCGACGGTGTTAGGGTATCCGAGACCTAGGGAGCCTCTTCATTTCCCACCTTAATTGGCCCTTGTCTCATATTTTCTGATTCCTTCCTTCTGCGAGGGATCAGCCTTCTTTTTCTTTTCCTTTTACCTCCTGCCTTGTGCTCAAGGCCCTAAAGGAGGCAGGGTCGTAGTATGGTGAGAGGGGAGCTGCCCCACTTAGCAAGTTGTGAGCCCCTGCGACCTTGGAATGGAAGAGTCATGCTAGGAGGTTGTGCTTGGATTCGTTTTTTTCGTCTCGTTGTGCTCTTTACGGGAATGTAGGAGTCGAAAAGGTGAACATAGGGTTTTGGGTCAAAAAATGAGTTTTTCACATTTTTGCTAATTTTTGGAAAACTGAAAACGTGAGGATGACGTGCGTGATAGTATTTTTTCGTCTCATTGTCCTCTTTACGGATATGTAGGTACGGAAAAGATAAAAAGCTGGAAACACGTTTTTTATGGAAAATGTTTTTTTGAGATTTTCCCTCATATTGCGAATACTGAAAACTGGAAACGTGAGGATGACGTGCGTGATAGTATTTTTTCGTCTCATTGTCCTCTTTACGAGGATGTAGGTATGGACAAGGTGAAAAGCTGGAAACAAGTTTTTTATGGAAAATGGGTTTTTTTTATTTTCCCTCATATTGCGAAAACTGAAAACGTGAGGATGACGTGCGTGATAGTATTTTTTCGTCTGATTGTCCTCTTTACGGATATGTAGGTACGGAAAAGGTAAAAAGCTGGAAACCTGTTTTTTTTCTAGTAAAAATGTTTTTTTGGGCTTTTTAATATCTCGCTAACCAATAATCGGATTTAAACCTATGAGGTGTCTTAGGACTCGTGGTGAACTCCCCTTTTCTATGGAAGGGGTATATCCACTCCAAAATAAAATCTACCCTTACCCGGGGGTAAATAATATTTTTTTGTATGTGCGCGCACGGATGGCTTTTGTCAAAAGGACCTAAGTACACGTTTGTTAATATTTTCTGAACCCCTCTTGGGATTTTGCCATAGGCAGTATCCTAACCCTGGGGGTGACGCCCCGTTTTTGAATGTATGATTCATTTTTGTCGAAAGGGCATAACTACACTTTTCTTCATATCTCGCGAACCAATCGTGCTAGGGACTTGTATGAGGGGTCCTAGCACTTGGGGCGACGTCCCCCTTTGCGGGGTGAAACTACCCCCCAAAATTGAAAAATCCATATCTTGGAAACGAAGAATCCTAAAATTAGGTGTGATAGCTTAAAAAATAGGGGATGATATAGGCTTTTACCTCGATTGATCATTTCACCCCTGAAACAGTAAATAGTCATGTTATGGTGAAAATACGAGTTAAACACCTAAAAATGATAAATGAACCTAAGATTTTTTTGTTTTTGATGAAAAATAGCAGGGGGGTGGAAACTACCCCCCAAATTGAAAAATCAATATCTTGGAAACGAAGAACCCTAAAATTAGGTGTGAAAGCTTAAAAAATAGCCCCCCCAGGGGCTCACAACTAGTGGGTTGTGGGTTGGCGACCACGGGGCCCCAGCATAGTCCGGCATTGTTTCCACTTACTTGTGCCGGGCTCCTCTCTGTCTTCTTTCCTGTCGACCTCACTTGGTCAACTCTTGTTCTCTTCCGACCCCGACGGTATTAGGGTATCCGAGGCCTAGGGAGTCTCTTCCTTTCCCGCCTTAATTGGCCCTTGTCTCATCTTTTCTGATTCCCTCCTTCTGCGAGGGGTCAGCCTTCTTTTTCTTTTCATGTTATCTCCTGCCTTCTGCTTAAGGCCCTCAAGGAGGCCGGGTGTATGTAGCCCCACCACTTTTGGTGCACCCTAGATAATGCTACACCCTCAGGGGCTCACGGCTGGTGAGTTCGGGAGTTGGCGACCCCGGGGGATTCCTGAGCTGGGTCCGTTTTCCCCTTTTGTCCCTTACCCTTGGGGGCGGACACTCTCCTCTTTCACTTTCCTATCTGCTTTTCATGGCTCTCCTTCCTTCAAAGTCCCTCAATCCGCCTTCTTCGAGGGTTGAAGGCATTTCTTTCCTCCTGTCCTTTATTTGCCTTATTCTCCTTTAGTTTTCATTTTCTTCTTCTAGTATGTAGGTTAGTAGTTAGTTTTAGTAGTTACTACCTCAAATTCATATAAAATTAGACGAATATAGATGAAAATTCACTAAAATTTACCAAACTTACCCAAAGTGGGCTACAAACCATGAAATTTATCCTTTTTTTTTGTAAATTCACTATATGTACTCGAAAATTTCATAATATTGCGTTTATATGTATGCTTTTATTGTTGTTGTTTCTTTTACCACACTCCCTGCAGACAAATACCTCAACATGACTTTCTCCTAGACTAGGAGCTCCACATTCGACATGATAGCTGAGTTTCATTTCCCATAAACTTGTCTCTGAGGTGGGTGTCAGGAAAAGGCATTCAGCTGTAAAAACCAAACCCTCAACATAGACTTTCATAACCTCTACACCGGGTGAGTTAGCCGTGGTGGTTACGGCATGACTGATGGCAGTCGCTCACATCCGGGAGGCGAGGAGGTTCGAATCACCCCGCCGGCAACCTTGGTGGTTTCCCATCTTTCTTCCAGGCAAATGCCGGGGTTGGTCCCTAACAATAGGCCACAGCCGCTACCTTCCAACTCCTCGTCTTACATTCCAACTTCCCTCCTTCCCTCCCCAACGGTACTTCTAGCTCACCCATTGGGTGTCCGTCTCGAAGCAGCTACAAAACTGGCGAGTCGAACATGTCCTCGGACACTCCCGGCACTAAAAAGCCATGCGCTAAAAAAAAAAAAAAAAAAAAAAAAAAAAAAAAAAAAAAAAAAAAAAACCTCTTACGTTGAGGTTCCTAACGCTAACGACATAGAATGATTGAACGGTTTCCTTTTCACAATTCCTGTCTATACTTTCCTCTTTAAGGTTGCAAGATGTTTGCAAGATTCCCAAAATGCAATTAAACTTAATAAATACCTTAAGATGGTTTGATTTGTTTAATGATAATTGTGTTGATGATTGTTATATACGTGAAGACTAATTTTTTAGGTCTTGACTGGCCTTGCAATAAGAATTGACTAACCAAACATGAGTTACCTATGAGGGAAACATTTTAGCCCACTATGTTGGTCATTGACCAGTGAGTACACTTGTAGAAAGCTGTTTATTATTTTTGGAAATCATATACAACAGAGGCTTAAACCTATAGACAAACCGTGTGACCATGTTTGTTAAACAATTAGGATACTTATGTAGAGCTTACCAAAAATAATGTTGTGTAACAGTAAATGCTAGTCAACAAACAGTTATGCCGTACTAAAAAAATCATCATACAATACCTGAGAGAGCTCTTCTATAAGTATTGATGGTAACAAGTTTCCACTCGCTTGCTATATATTTTTCGGCGTGGGAATGATTCTCAAGAAATGAAATGCAAATGGAACTGAAATGCAACACAAACAATCAATGAGCGCGCACGGTGACTGAGATTGATAACATGACGTACTGTCGGTTATGTAGCTATGTGGAATGTTTTATCACCTATGGTTTACTTCAAGGTTTGGAGATCCCATTAAAGATATTCCTACAATAGATGATCTTGAAATGGTCATTCTTTGGTGTGAAAATATGTATTATATGATATTTAATGAATACAATTATGATTTATGAAATGTTTATACGTTGACTGTATTCTTATTTAATGTAAGCACTCGAGGCACTATCGACCAAAATACGGCACTATCAGGAATATATATTGCATACTTGAAGGTTTGGTGATCCCATTAAAGGTATTCCTACAATAAATGATTTTCTAGTTCTCGTTCTATGGCGTGAAAATATTTAATATATGATATTTGCTAACAGGATTTACCACTGGAATTATTTTACAAGTAGTTATTTTAATGACCAACAGAGTTTAATGTTAACAAGGTAGAGTCCTATTTGAAATTTTGAATAACATGTTGCATGTTATACATGATACGTGACAACTGTAAGGCTTGTGATTTATTTAATGCCTTTATCCCTATATTAATCACCCAGTTTACAAGACTCATAACTGCAATGTTACTGAAAAAAATTGAAACAAAACAAAAATCTGCATTGAAAAAACAAAAAGTGATTGAGCAAATATATATACTGGGGAAAAGAAAAGTTTTGTAAACACTAATGTCCAACAAGGCTAATTAAATCAGTAACTGTCAGGGTGGCCGAGTGGTTAAGGCGTTTGACTTAAGATCAAATTTCCAAATATATAAGGAAGTAAGGGTTCGAAACCCTTCCCTGACAAAACTATTGCTTGAACATGCAAGAAAACAAGAAATACACAAAAACTATGTTTATCAATTTAATCTTTTTTAATTTTTTTTAAGAGATAGACACATAGAATACAGCTCTTTTTGTTTATCATTTCTTTTAAACATAACACTTGTTGAAAATTATTTTTAGTGGATGGGGGTGTTGCTACGTTGACCCATTACACAATAATAGCAGCTTTACGAAGTTCATTTTCTATATTTAATAGCTCTTTCTCATAACCAATATGACCTACCTGTTTACAGGCATGCAAAATCTGTAGACGTTCGACTAATATATTAGGATCGTTCCATTTGCTATTTTTTATGAATGGTTTCAAAAACTCGGAAGCAGTTCATCTTTATCACCATTATCATGATTATCATCCTCATTATTATAATCATTTTCATAATGATGATCATCATCATTAATATCATTACCATTATAATTTCCACCTATGTCCACAGTCTGTTCAATGGTTTGAGTTGCCTTTGATAGTGTTGAAAGCTTGTTTTTAGATGTGCTAGAATGCTTTAACATTGTTATGTTATTATTATCACCATTACCTTTCCTCACTAACTTTTTGATGTGGTATATTGTCTCTGATAGGGTTGAGGGCTTTTGAGAAGTGGGTGCGTGTCTGAACATGGGTTTCACAGGAGGTGTTAAAGGTTTCTCATTAATCAACTCGCTAACGGCATGAGTGCGTTGTAGTGTATTAAACTTGAGGTTAATATTATCTTGATCAGCACTATCTTTTACTTGGACTAGGTTTTTTGCTTTGGTCTGAGTTTTCCTCTCAATTAAGACTAGCGTGATTATTAAGTTTACAATCATGATTGTTTGAAGAAAGTATGTCCAATTGTTTTGTCTTAAGCATTCCTCGACACTGTTTCGATCGTTGCTTTGAACAGCGCCAAATAACAGTTCCATTTTTATTGCTTCTTTTCACAATATATGAATATCCTTTATAGTATCCATAAGGCTTACCATACCTAGTCACTGAAACTTCCATATCAACTGTCAAACACAAACTAATCTCTAGTAAAGACAACTTGGTAATGACAACAATAGTTAAATGTGGGAGCATATATACATGCAAAAAATGGGAGCAAAGGTGGGGGGTAAAAAGTGGGAGCAAAGGTGGGGGGTATAAAGTGGGAGCAAAAGTGGCAGCAAATGTGGGAGCAAAATCTGTGAGCAAAAAAAGAAGTGGGAGCAAATATGGGCTCAAATGTGGGAGAAAGCAAATATAAAAAGTGGGAGCAAATATGCTAACAAATATGCCAGCAAATGTAAATACACAAGTCAAGATAGTTTAAAGTGCAAAGAAAATATGGAAGCAAATATGAGAGCAGAAGTGTCGTTTTTCTAAAACAACTAGACATAACAAACTTAGTCATAACCTAACCTAACCTAACCTCAGCTCACCTCACCTCACCTCACCTCACCTCACCTCACCTAACCTATCATAACTTCACCTAACCTAACTTTACCTAATCTAACCTAACCTAACTTTACCTAATCTAACTTCACCTAACCTAACCTTTCACCTCTCAGAGAAAAATTAAATTCTAGGCATAGTTGAGTTGGAACCCAAGACTTTAGGGATAACACCCAAATATACTAGCCACTACACCGTAAGATGGGCAAATTATCATGCAACACAACATAAAAATAAAAGTTTCCTGTAGTGTAACTCATTGGCTGACAACCATAGTTGGGAATTCAAACCCAAGACCTCAGGACTTTTGTTTTGAACATTATCAGAAATATTATTCCATTTACATTTTGCTGCTGCTTATAGTTATAAGAGTTGGCATTAATATGGGAGCCAATAAGGAAGCCAATATGGGGGAAAATGTGGGAGTCAATATGGGGGCAAATGTGGGAGTCAATATGGGGGCAAATGTGGGAGCCAATATGAGAGCAAATGTGGGAGCCAATATGGGAGTCAATATGAGGGGGGGGGGGGCAAATATAGGGAGCAAATCCGCTCACCTCGGATATCACCAGTGAGTATTCATATCCACCGCTAGATAGCGGAAAACATACTTTGTGTGTTGTATGTAACTATCTTACAAAGTTTGACTGCATGCAAAACGTGCTTGTAAAATGGGAGGGCACATCTTTAGATTGACACCTCGTTGAAACAGACCTAAATTTAACAATTTATTATGGGTTGTTAGTAAGAGGTTTAGGAAAGAGAAATTGGGATGAAAGGTACATGTTCATGGCCTTGTTTATAATAATCGGGCGAGCGCGACGCGGAAGAAATACTGAGAGAACACTGTTTATCACTATAGTTCGTTGAAATGGATGAAAAGTTCACTGTAGTAGCGCAAAAGTTTATGGCAAAGAAAGTTATTGCAATCGTGGAAAATGACTGGTTGCACTAGATAGGCGAAATTCTATTACTTGAGAAGGTTTTGGATTATCATTAAATACGCTTGAGCAAATCCAACGGAGGAAAGAAAATTAGCTATGGAGCATTGATTTATAAGGAAGATATCCTAGTTTGGAATGGCATTCCCACAAGTGAGTGGAAAATACATGGCGGCGTGACTTGTAGATAAAGTGCAGATTCTGCAAGGTTCCAGAACGACTCTAATGGAAGAATAGGGCCAAAGTTACTCCAGCGGTGGAACAAGCTTAATATTTATAGACAGTGGGTATTTGATAATATCCCTCGTTGTGAGAAGATCTCTCATTTAATAACCATAAGAAATGCTGCTTTTCACAAAGAGTGGCTTAATTAGACAAAATCCCAACATGGAGAATCCCGCGAAGGATGATTATTGCCACAAATGATTAATCTCACACTGCCTATAAATGATCGATAAAAGCATGTAGATAATAAAACTGATGAAGATGAGGTTAAAACCAGAAGTTTGTACTTATCTTTGTTGCATGCCGAAGGTGAAGTTCCCTTTGACGGATACTTAATGTGCCAACATGGCGTTGAATGTGGAGAGTGCCTCTTGGTTTGAGGAGACTGGCTCTAGTTGAGCCTTGACTGACCCAAGTCTACTGCCGACGAACAAGTGAGACATGCTCAGCGAAGCGCGGAGGGTCCAAGGAAGGGAAAGAGTGGGGGTAGGAGACAAAAGGAGAATATATAAGCATGACCAGTATTGTAAACTTAAATTCTCTTGAGGAAATGGTCTTCAAAGAGTTGATAGCAGGCGATACTAGCACAGCCTGGTGAGTGAAAAAGTAGACGAAGTTATCTTGATCACGGAGATAATAGCTGGCGATGGCAACGAGATCTGGTGGCCAGATGGATAAGGAAGTCCTCTAGCACCGGGAAGAATTGAGGAGCTTCAGAGATTCGGTGCTAGATGACGCTAGGTGGGTCATGGAAGATATATATCTAGAACAGACTCACAATGACATAAGAGATATGACCACCAAAGAGAAACTAGGAGATCACTGTTGGTGTTTGAGAAAAAAGGAAGAAATGAACAAGCAAAGAGTAGTAAAAAGAATACTCTATCTTACCGTGTATTCCAAGAGTACACCAAGCTGTGCATATAATTTTAATGTACAATTAACACTAAGTGTTCAGACTAACATGTATAGCCTTGTCTAGGGTATATAGAGGATCCTTAGCAAGAAAGACTGACTAACCCCAGGGGTGTAAAGCCTTGCCATGTGCAGTAAGAACTTGTTGGCAGAAAATGGTTCCTAATAATAACGGACTTAATGAATATGAGACGTTTGTGTCGTCTTAAATCCTGTTTTATACGTTGTGATACGTGTAAGGATTTAAGACGACACAAACGTCTCATATTCATTAAGTCCGTTATTATTAATAATAATAATAAAAGGGTCATTTCATTCCCACCCAACGAGGGTGGGCGGGCCCCTATAGATGGCCGCACCATCTGTTGGGCCTGAGGAGGGGATTTAATAGAAGGTGGAGAGTTATAGGAGAAGGGTGGGGGTGGATTGTGTAAGTTGGAGAAGGAGAAATAATTTGACCTCTTGGCTAAGATTGAAGTTATGAAAATTTTGGTGTTGACGAAAAATTGCTCTTAAATGCATTGTACTATTGTAGATGGAGGTGTTAGATGTTGAAGTTTGAGATTTTAAGTTTAATGGTTTTGTAAGAGAGTTGAAATTTGGTGTTTTCAGAAGGTAGAAGTTAGAGTGGGTGATGAGCTTCGATAGGTGGAGTTTTTTTTATGAGATGGGAGCAATTGGTGGGGCTTGTGGTGATGCGAAGTGAGGGTGGGAGTAAGTGGAGAAAGAGTGGGGTTTGCGAGGAGTTGATCGTGTGTACGATATGTGAGGGTATTTGAAGGTGGTATGGGGTGGGATGAAAAAGGTGCGTTGAGGGGAGTGTGGGTGATGAGATATGGTAATTGTTGTTTGAACTATTCTGTAATGAATGCGATAATAGAAATGGATGAGTTTGTTTGCTGAGATGGAGGTGATGGATGATGTTGGTGGAGATGAGAATTGAAGCGTTATTGTAGAAAAGAGAGAGAAGAGAAAAGAGTCGAAGTAAAATAGAAGGAAAAGAAATATAAAAGAGAAGAAAAGAAATATAAGCTGTTGGTGTAAGATGTGAGTATGTATGGATGGATTGATGTTGAGGGGTGAGGCTCTTGAGGTGGAGTAGGCCTAGTTTAGAGTATACTGGGTTGCGTAGCTGGAGTGCCTCAAGTTGTCGTAGAATAGGATTCTGCGTTCTTCTAGCGCGCTTCAAGTAGCGCAGTTGAAGAAGGTGTATGTACGTCGTAACGGGGTGTAATGGCATTAGACGGTACAGATCCTCACTTGGGTGTATTGGGGGGAGGCGAAGGGCTATGCGGGCGATGCGTCGTTCCATGGTTACCAGGGGGTGCAAGTAGCTGGTGGCGCAGCCGGCCCAGACAACATGCCCATATGTGATGTAAGAGCGGATGAGGGTCTTGTATGTGTAGAACAGCGTTGAGGCATGCAGCCCCCAAGAGGTTCCGATCAGCCTGGTGATGAGGCGAGAGCGCTTCTGAGCAGAGGCCGTAAGTGCGCGTAGATGTGGACGAAGGGTGAAGTGCTCATCAAAGATGACGCCCAGGTAGCGTAGCGATGGTGAAGTGTGAAGGCGGTGATCGTGGATACGTAGGGTCAGAAGATTGGGGTTGCGGGTGGCCGAGTTGGCATGACGACGGGGACGGAAATGTACGGCTTTGGTCTTGTCCGTATTTAGACTGAGATGCCAGCGATCACACCAGGCCGTGAATCGGTCGAGATATGGTTGGACCAGTCTGTTGATGGCTGCGACGGAGGGGCAAGGAGCGCGTATTGCAGTGTCGTCTGCGAACTGGAGGAGGTGGAGGGGAGCCGGAGGTTGGGGGATATCTCCGACAAAAAGGATGTAGAGGAGAGGGGATAGTACTGACCCTTGGGGTACGTCTTGGGTTAGAGAGAAGGAGCGGGAGAGGGTGCGATTGATAGAAATGCGGGCGGTGCGGGAACTGAGAAAGTTTCCAATGAGGCGGATGAAATTCGCTTCCTATGCTGAGGAGGACGTCCACAGTTAGAAGGTGAGCGAGGCGATTGTGCGCAATAATTGCATCCGGTGTGGTGTTGGAGATAGGGCGAGTATGTTTGGGGATGGATACAAGTGTGGAGTTTATCGCCTGTAGATAGGTGTGGAAGTCAGCCAGTTCCGTTGCCGATCGGGAGTGCATGTTGAGGTCCGCAAGTACGATATGTATCGAAGGTGAGGAGGAGAGTGGGGCGGAAGCGGTTCATGTTATCGGCTGTGAGGGTGGTGAGGTGGAGTAGTTGGTCATGGGTGGAGAGGGCAGGCCGGAAGCCACATTGGGAGAGGGGGGAGTAGCTGATGTTGATTGAGATGAAGGTAGGTGCGGCGGACTAGGATTTTTTCGAATAGTTTGGAGAGGATGGCTGTGAGGCAGATGGGACGATAGGAGGAGGGGTCGGAGAGTGGTTTGTGTTGTTTGGGGAAGAGAAGCAGGGTGGCAGCGCGCCATGCCGTTGGGTAAAATCCGGTTTTGAGGAGGTAGGTATAGAGGGTGGCGAGGAGCTGGAATAAGATAGGGGGTGCCTCTTTGATGTGGAGATAGCGGAGTTGATCGGGACCGGGGGCAGTATTTTTGGTACGGGAAAGGGCGAGGTGAATATCGATGGGGGTGATGGGGTCGTTGATAGGGTGTGGGATATGAGGGTGTTGATGATTGGGCTGGAGATAGTGTCGATCTGAGATGGAGTTGACGGCGTCGTTGTCCGTGTCATCGAAGGTGAGGCCGAAATGACCGTTAAAGACCCGTTCGAAGCGACGGGCAAAGATCTCCAGCTTGGAGGGCAGATCCGGTGGGGCAGTACCCTGGTTGATGATGAGATAGACGGGTGTGGGGGAGCGTCCAGTGAGGTTGTTTAAGCGTTTCCAGTAAGAGCCAAGGGAGGAGCGTTGGCCTTGCAAAGAGTTGCAGACTGAGACCCAGTTACGGCGGTGAAAGGTGCGGATGTAGAAATGCACCTGGCGGATAGTCTGACGGTGAAGGGTGAGGAAATAGCGATCGCGTGATCTTTTATAGTGGGCTAGATATCTGTGGGAGAGCCGGAGGAGAGGGAGGGCTTTGGGGGGTAACGGGGGGCGGGAGGGTGAGTACGGGGTGATGGGGATGTGAACGGATGAGCCGTCTGTTAGGGAGGATTCTAGAATTCGGGTGTATGAGTCGACCGAGGCCGCAGAGTCAAGATGCGGGAGGGGAGGGGTGAGAGAGTTGGTGATGTGATCTCTGTAGGCAGGCCAGTTTGCCTTTTTAAAGTTCTGGCGAAGAATCGGCGGCGGAGGGGTGACGGTGGTGGGTCGTGTTGGTATGGTGACCAGAACGGGGAGATGGTCGCTTCCTATGCTGAGGAGGACGTCCACAGTTAGAAGGTGAGCGAGGTGATTGTGCGCAATAATTGCATCCGGTGTGGTGTTGGAGATAGGGAGAGTATGTTTGGGGATGGATACATGTGTGGAGTTTATCGCCTGTAGATAGGTGTGGAAGTCAGCCAGTTCCGTTGCCGATCGGGAGTGCATGTTGAGGTTCGCAAGTACGATAAAATGGGGGAAGGTGGTATGAAGATGGGTTAGGAACTCTCGGGGGAAGGGATGGCGGGGACGGGTGTATACAGTTGCGACATGAAGTACGCGGGAGGGGAAGTAGAGAGTCGCGATGAGGCTCTCAGAGAAGGATAGTGGGGGAGGAGGGACGTGAATACCTATTGGGATGCGGTTCTTATGTAAGAGGGCGACACCCCCACGCCCAATCTCGCGAGGGTGGTCCGCTCTGTGAATGGTGTAGCCGAGGAGACTGGCTGACTGGTGGGGACGGAGAAACGTTTCGTTTAGTAGATCGGCGTCTGCGGAATGTGCGGCTACGGTGTATTGAAGTAAGGGACGCTTCTTGTGGAAGGAGCAAACATTGTTGTATAGTAGAGAGATGGTTTTGGGAGGCCCAGTGTGGATGGTCTTAGTTGCCATGTTGTGTCGATACCAGTGGGGAGAAGGTGAAATGTGTCAAAGGGCCGGCGTATGAGGGGAAGAAGCGAACATTAAAAAATTGGAGGGCAGCCTGTTGGAGTTGTGTGAGAACCAGAGGCCGTTGGAATGGCATGAGGTTTTGAAGGGAGATGGTGAGGAAGCGGAGGAGATTTTCCACCGTCAAGGGGGGAAATTGGGTGTTAGCGGTCGGGATTGGGGGGTCGATTGTCTTTACGGGGGCGACAAGCTCCGGATGATCTGGGGATGGTGCGGGTTTACCCTTACACTTGTAGGAGTGTGTAGGGTGCTGGCCCGAGCACTGGTGGCATTTAGGAGGTTGGGCGAGGTTAGGACACTGTTGCAGGGGGTGGTCAGGTTGAGAACAGTGGGGGCAGATGCGCGGTTGGCGGCACTGTTCAGTAGAGTGCTGGTTGTAGGCCAGACACCTATTGCAACGGAGAGCCATGGGAGGTGGAGCTTTAGAGGGTTCTACTCGGTGGTGGTACCGAAAGATGTATACACCGAGGTGAAGTAGGCGATCGACTTCCGCCTGGGTGGCCAGGAGAATCCTGACCATCCAGGTTGGGCCTGTGGGGCACTTTATGCGGAAGGCCTTTTTCACCTGTATCTGTTCGCGTTCGAGTTACGACATAACGACCTCCTCGGGAAGATCAGGGTCAACGCCTCGAATCACGCAGGAGAATAGTGGTGAACGTGGGGGAGGGGGTGCTGTGGTGGGTGTTTGGCGCGATGTAAGGGGACCGATCGTCACTGCGGGACCAAGTCGGGCGGGTGAATTGGCATCCTCGAGAGTGGTGGCGACGATGTCATTGTCGGTTTTAAGGATTACACCATTAGAGACGGAGACCAGGATGAAAGGTAAAGAGGGAGGGATGAGCGTCTCCAAAGCTCCCGAGATTTCCTGTCTGGACAGGTGTTGGAGACCGGAGATAAGGTAGGAGTGCTTATAGGCGGGCTGAGCAGCCTTGGCTGCATAGGAGACGGAGGATTGGGGAGGGGGTCGTTCCCTCCTGGAAGGGTAGGTTCCCCGTGGGGCGAGGGAGGGAGGGGGGGTTCGTGCTCAATGTGGCATCCAGTGAGGGAATAGAAGAATGACCACCCTCCTCCATCCCATCATGGACACGCAAACGGGAGCAGTGGGTAAGTTCGGAGTCCGTTGGGTCGGGTACTTTACGTTTCGCGGACAAGGTGGCGGTTTGTGGGATTACTGGTGGGAGGTTGGGGTGAAGGCCAGAGGTGGAGGGTGTAGCGGTAGACGTGGTAGTAGCTGTGGTTAGTTTTTTAGGGATGGCGCCTTGAGAGTTAGTGCGCGCCGGTGCCTCCTTCTTGGTCCCCTTAGCGTTACGCGGATCACGGTTTGGGGGATCCACGACCTTTGCCACGACCCATGACGAATATGTGGAAAGTATTAACAAGTATAGGATGAGGCCAATTTTACCAGGGCAGGGGGATGCGAGTGCAAAGGTCGCGAAAGGAATTGCAGGACTAGGGCACTAGTCCCTAAAAAAAGGAGAAAGAGGAAAAGTGTTAGAAGCGAAGAATTATATAAAGATGAATGTGGTTGAAATGGCTGGGATGATGATTGTAGTGATTTGGAAAATGATGGGTAGTGTCGGGGGTATACGAGATTGGGAATAGCAGGACGCTAGAGCAGTAGGGTAGGTATCGAGGGACAGCACAGGAATGTGGGATGAAATGGGGCAAGGGAATGAGTCGGGTAGTAGATGGTTGAGAAGTATGGAAAAGTTGAGAATGTCACGGGCGAGGATCTGGCAACAGGGTACAAATGAAGGCGAGATGAGAAAACCTCTGCGAGCGTGAGGTAATGGGATGAATAAAATGACGCGGAGTGTTCACTGATAGCGTGAAATGTAGAGACGGAATGAAGTGCTTATAGATAGAATACTATAAGCACTATGAAAATGTACGTGGAGTGTGTGAGAACACAAGAGCCTGGTGAATGAATGTACGAAAGCTGGTATTGAGAAGCGACAGAATGCTGCACGGTGTGAAGTATCTGTTAGGAGCCGACATGCCTGGCTCTAGCGATGAATAGATGTAGCGATGATATCCTGTTACAGGTGAAGAAACGTGGTGAAGATGGTTTCAATAGAGTAAAGCTGAATTGGTGAATTTGTAGCACACAAAATGTCGGCGAACAGACTGCAACACGTGGCGAAGCCTCGCTGTCAAGGCCACGAAGTCGGGTGAGATTGTGACGTCACGCCGGTGTAGGTAAGTTCAGTCGCTGCGTAGTAGTAGATTGTTGTTGAAGTCTGGATGGTGATGCGAAGTATAAATTCTCTCAGTATGCTCGGACAGCGATTACTGCCGAAGTAATAATGAGAAAAAGATGTGGTTATTATTAGGAACCATTTTCTGCCAACAAGTGCTTACTGCACATGGCAAGGCTTTACACTCCTGGGGTTAGTCAGTCTTTCTTGCTAAGGATCCTCTATATACCTAGACAAGGCTATACATGTTAGTTCTGAACACTTAGTGTTAATTGTACATTAAAATTTATGCACAGCTTATACAAGCACGTTTTGCATGCAGTCAAACTTTGTAAGATAGTTACATACAACACACAAAGTATGTTTTCCCCTATCTAGCGGTGGATATGAATACTCACTGGTGATATCCGAGGTGAGCTGATTTGCTCCCAATATTTGCCCCCCCATATTGGCTCCCATATTTGCTCCCACTTTTGCCCCCATATTGACTCCCACATTTGCTCCCATATTGGCTTCCATATTGGCTCCCACATTTGCTCCCACTTTTTTACTTCCCCATATTAATGCCAACTCTTATAACTATAAGCAGCAGCAAGATGTAAATGGAATAATATTTCTGATAATGTTCAAAACAAAAGTCCTGAGGTCTTGGGTTTGAATTCCCAACTATGGTTGTCAGCCAATGAGTTACACTACAGGAAACTTCTATTTTTATGTTGTGTTGCATGATAATTTGCCCATCTTACGGTGTAGTGGCTAGTATATTTGGGTGTTATCCCTAAAGTCTTGGGTTCCAACTCAACTATGCCTAGAATTTAATTTTTCTCTGAGAGGTGAAAGGTTAGGTTAGGTGAAGTTAGATTAGGTAACGTTAGGTTAGGTTAGATTAGGTAAAGTTAGGTTAGGTGAAGTTATGATAGGTTAGGTGAGGTTAGGATAGGTGAGTTGAGGTTATGTTAGGTTATGACTAAGTTTGTTATGTCTAGCTGTTTTAGAAAAACAACACTTTTGCTCTCATATTTGCTTCCATATTTTCTTTGCACTTACCCCGACGGTATTAGGGTATCCGAGGCCTAGGGAGTCTCTTCCTTTCCCGCCTTAATTGGCCCTTGTCTCATCTTTTCTGATACCCTCCTTCTGCGAGGGGTCAGCCTTCTTTTTCTCTTCCTTTTACCCCCTGCCTTGTGCTCTAGGCCCTTAAGGAGGCAGGGTGTATGTAGCCCCACCACTTCTGGTGCACCCTAGATAATGCTACACCCTCAGTGGCTCACGGCTGGTGAGTTCGGGAGTTGGCGACCCCGAGGGATTCCTGGGCTGGGTCCGTTTTCCCCTTTTGTCCCTTACCTTTGGGGCGGACCCTCTCCTCTTTCACTTTCCTATATGCCTTTCATGGCTCTCCTTCCTTCCTTCCAAGTCCCTCAATCCTCCTTCTCCGAGGGTTGAGGGCATTTCTTTTCCTTCTGTCCTTTTATTTGCCTTATTCTCCTTCAGTTTTCCATTTCTTCTTCTAGTATGTAGGTTAGTAGATAGTTTTTTTTTTAAAGTTCGCTTTTCATTTTCATCTTCACGATCACCCAAACCATCAGGGGCCGATAACCTAGATGTTAGGCCCCTTAAAACAACAATTATCATCATCATCATCATTCTTTGCACTTTAAACTATCTTGACTTGTGTATTTACTTTTGCTGGCATATTTGTTAGCATATTTGCTCCCACTTTTTATATTTGCTTTGCTCCCACATTTGATCCCATATTTGCTCCCACTTCTTTTTTTGCTCTCAGTTTTCGCTCCCACATTTGCTGCCACTTTTGCTCCCACTTTTTACCCCCCACCTTTGCTCCCACTTTTTACCCCCCACCTTTGCTCCCATTTTTTGCATGTATATATGCTCCCACATTTAACTATTGTTGTCATTACCAAGTTGGCTTTACTAGAGATTAGTTTGTGTTTGACAGTTGATATGGAAGCTTCAGTGACTAGGTATGGTAAGCCTTATGAAAATCCACAACCTGCTTCCAGTCTCCGACCGGGTCAGGAATGGAATGAATGAAGCCCCCATCTAGCGGCGAGGATATGAACTGTGCCGGCTGCCGAGGCCTGACGCACTCCTCTGGGGCAATGATTAAATGAATGACAGATGAAATGAAATGATAGTGGAGAGTGTTGCTGGAATGCAATGTTGACAGGGAAAACCGGAGTACCCGGAGAAAAACCTGTCTGCCTCCGTTTTGTCCAGCACAGATCTCACATGGAGTGACCGGGATTTGAACCACGGACTCAGCGGTGAGAGGCCGGCGTGCTGCCGCCTAAGCCACGGAGGCTTACGGTAAGCCTTATGGATACTATAAAGGATATTCATATATTGTGAAACGAAGCAATAAAAATGGAACTGTTATTTGGCGCTGTTCAAAGCAACGACCGAAACAGTGTCGAGGAATGCTTAAGACAAAACAATTGGACATACTTTCTTCAAACAATCATGATTGTAAACTTAATAATCACGCTAGTCTAAATGTGAGGAAAACAAAGACCAAAGCAAAAAAAAAACCTAGTCCAAGTAAAAGATAGTGCTGATCAAGATAATATTAACCTCAAGTTTAATACACTACAACGCACTCATGCTGTTAGCGAGTTGATTAATGAGAAACCTTTAACACCTCCTGTGAAACCCATGTTCAGACACGCACCCACATCTCAAAAGCCCTCAACCCTATACCACATCAAAAAGTTAGTGAGGAGTTAGTGATGAAAGATAATGGTGATAATAATAACATAACAATGTTAAAGCATTCTAGCAACCCTCCTGTGGGTGGGGGGTTACGAATACACCCACGGTATCCCCTGCCTGTCGTAAGAGGCGACTAAAAGGGGCGACCTTGGCTATACTGTAAGGACTCCGCGTTGTTTTGTGAATTGTACCCCCAGTGGGTGGGAGGAAGCGAATACATCCACGGTAATCCCTGCCAGTCGTAAAAGGCGACTAAAAGGGCTTCTTGGAACGGTCCCCTTTCGAGGGTATGACAGTCAGCTCTAAAAGACATACACCCGTGCGGTATAACTGTCATTAGGTTATATCGCACTTCTTTCCGTTACTGCTTTCAGGGTCTGGCAACCAAAATTTCTATATGTGCGTGCAGTTAGGGGATGGGCCACTTACGCTTGCGACTACGCTCGAAAGCCTGTTCCGGTCTTGGCCGCGCCGACAGGTGGGGTGCCATGTACCCGTGCAGTAGTATCCGCCTGACTACAAAGGTCCCCGCACAGCCGAATGTCTGAGCTTTAAAATCCGGTATATGCCAAGGGGTACATGCCGATACGGCATTGTAAAACATCGGACCCCCGGGCAATGCCTTCCAAGCAAGGCGGGCCTTGCCCTGGCTGGGTAGCGCCTACTGTGACAACCCGTGATCGGATGTCGGTGGCATTCGGGGAGGATGATCTGGCCATGGGTTCAAAAAGAAAAATCCCCAACCAGGGTGGTCCTACACCCAAACAGGGTGGTCCTACACCCAAGTCTTTAACATTTGATTCCCTACAGGGATCAACCCCCTGGGAACAATCTGTGCGTGAAAATCTGGGTGCTAACACCCCCAAGTTTCTGGTAGCTACCAGAACAGATGGGGGTGATTTCAAGCTGGTAAAGAGTATTTTGTTTTCTCGCCACATAGGTGTCTATGGTGAGCTTGAGAAAGTACAAAAGATGAGGAACGGTAGCTTGTTGCTCAAGATAGGACTGGTGAGCAAGTTGAAAGACTTTTGCAATGTGACCACTTTGGCGACATTCCCGTCAAAGTGGAAAAGCACACGTCCCTGAATCTGGTCCGCGGAGTTATTTTCCACCGGGACCTGATTCTGAACACTGACGAGGAGCTCAAGGAGGATATGCAGCACCGTCACGTGACTGATGTCCGGCGCATTACGCGCAAGGTCAATGGTCAAATCGTGGATACTGGTGCTTTCATTATTTCCTTTGAGCTTTCGGTGCTCCCAGAGAAAGTCAAGGTTACAAGTTACCGTTGTGACGTACGGCCTTATATCCCTCCACCAATGAGGTGTTATAAGTGCCAGAAGTTCGGGCACATGTTATCCCGATGCTTGAGCCCCGACATCTGTGGAACATGCGGTAAGGTACCACACGAAGCGGAAGAGTGCACAACACCTTATCAGTGCACTAATTGCCCTGGATTTCATTCTCCTCGGGACAGGAACTGCCCTGTCTTCCTGAGTGAGAAGAAAATCCAGGAGATCAAAACCCTGGATGGTCTCACCTACCAGGAAGCCCGCAAGAAGTACCATACCACGTTTCACCTTCTCCAACGATTGATTATAGAGCCATAATACCAAATTTGGTCCCGGCGACCTCATCCTTTGTACCAGCTGTGAAACCTTCAACTGAGTTTCCTGTTCCGAAGCCAGCACCTATGATAACGGAAAGCCCGAAGGTGACTTCAACTCCACCTTCGGCCAGCACGAAGGCTGTGCGAGCGAAGGCAGCTCCGACCGCACAGCAGGGGAGGAAGTTGAAGACTTACTCCCCACTCGGGAGGAAGTCGAAGACTTTCTCCCCACCCAAACGGTCGGCGAAAGCCGCGCCGAAGCCAGCGGAGGCGGCATCGTCAACCAGGGTCAGGAATTCGGCTCCTGGCCCGTCTATATATCTTAAAGAGGCGGGGGCGGGTAAGAAGGGAACCCGCACTACGCATTCCCTTTCTCCCAAAAAGGGGAAGCCATCCGCGCCAACACCTGCGGATGCTTCTGCGCCTGGGGACGTTTCGGTCCCCAGATCTGCGCGCTCCCCACGGAGATCCCCCCGCCGCCGAACTGCGTCTATGAAATCTTCCACCGAGTCGATTCACTCCATGACCTCGCCTGAGGACATGGAGATTATAGTCGACGTAGTGACTGTAGATCCTCCAAGGTCAAAGTTGGAGTAGCTTGCTGCTCCACGTTATTCCCTAAGTTCACACAATGGCACTGTTACAGTGGAATTGTAACAGTTATGACAGGCATTTGACTGAACTCCGTCAGCTTATTGCCCAATACGCAGCGAGTATCGTCTGCCTACAGGAAACAAACCTGAGACCTGATCACGAGACTGTTCTGAGAGGTTTCCGACTATACTCTAAAGAGCGACAAGACGCCGCCCGGGCTTCCGGGGGCGTTTGTACCTTCGTTCGCTCTGACTGCTATAGTGAGGAGTTTCCACTCGCCACTCCTCTGGAAGCTATTGCAGTTCGCGTGTCCTTGCCTGCTATGACAACTGTTTGTAACGTGTACCTTCCACCGAACCAGCCTCTTGATATTAATGACGTCTTTGATCTTGTTGATCAACTTCCAGTCCCTTTCCTAATCGTGGGTGATTTCAACTCTCATCACCCCCAATGGGGATCACCATCTTCCTGCCCCAGAGGAAGCGACGTGGAGGGCTTAATTCAAGGGTTGGATTTATCTCTATTAAATACAGGGGAAGCTACACATTTTAGCTTAGCGCACGGCACGTACTCACACATTGACTTGAGTGTGTGTAGCCATGCGCTGGTCCCCCTATTTGGTTGGTATGTACACGACGACCTCTGTGACAGTGACCATTTCCCGATCGTTCTTACCCTTCTGACCCAGACGCCCGTGGAGTTCCCCAGTCGTTGGGTTCTTAAGCGGGCAAATTGGCCCTCGTTTCAAGATCGAGCTGTGTTCGTTGATCTTGGTTGCCGGAGCGTCGATGACGAGGTACAGCACATCACCGATGTGCTTCTTGCTGCCGCAGAAGAGTCCATCCCATCCTTTTCTGGGACTCCTCGTCGCAAACTCGTCCCTTGTTGGACAGAGGATATTGCAGCGGCAATAAGAGACCGTCGTCGAGCTCACAAGCACTAACGTCGGCGTCCAGCCATGGCCAATTTGGTGGCGTTTATGAAATTTCGTGCAAAGGCACGGATTCTTATTCGCCAGAGTAAGAAACAATCCTGGGAACGGTATGTGTCTTCTATTACGGCACATACCCCCTCCTCTCAAGTGTGGACTAAACTACGACGCATTTCGGGAATTAAGACATCTTCTACTGTACCGGGAATTTCCATTGCTAATGAACTGGTTACAGATACTTATCGCGTTGCAAACCATCTCGCCTCGTATTTTGCGGATATATCCGGTTCCGATAACTATGACCCTGCCTTCGTGGTCCTGAAACGCGAAGCAGAAAGTTTCCAGATTAGTTTTGCTTCCCGCGCTTCGGATGAGTACAACGTGCCCTTTTCGGAGTGGGAACTCCGCGGAGCGCTGGCGCTCTGCAGGGACACGTCTCCTGGCCCGGATAATATTCACAACTAGATGCTTAAACACCTTAACGATTAGAGCATTCGCTATTTGCTCAGGGTGTTTAATCGTATCTGGTTGGAAGGTGTGTTTCCAGCGCAATGGCAGGAAGGTATCATCATACATATCCTGAAGCCCGATAAGGATCCCAAATTGACAGGGAGTTACAGACCTATTTGTCTCACTAACGGTTTGTGCAAGCTCTTTGAGAGGATGGTCAATCGGCGCCTGGTGTGGGTCCTGGAGAAACGGGGACTCCTGTCTGAATACCAGTGTGGTTTCAGGGCGTCTCGGTGTACCAACGACCATCTGGTACGCCTGGAGACTGCCATACAGGACGCTTTTCTCCGGAGACAGCACCTAGTCGCTGTTTTCTTTGACCTCGAGAAGGCCTATGACACCACTTGGCGTTACGGCATCCTCTCTACCCTGCATCAATGGAAATTCCGAGGTAACTTGCCGGTTTTCATTGCGAATTTTCTGTCCCTTCCCCTGTTCCGTGTCCGAATAGGGGGGACATATTCGCAATATCATATAGAGGAAAACGGAGTCCCACAGGGATCAGTGCTTAGCGTAATATTATTTGCGATTGGCATAAACGGTATAGTCGCTGCTGCTGGTCCAGCAGTGGTACCGTCGCTATATGTAGACGACTTCGCTCTACATTATAGTGCGCAAAATATGGCGGTCGCTGAACGACAGCTACAACAAGGTATTCGGAGAGTGGAACGCTGGACACTGGAGCATGGCTTTCGATTCTCAACCGCTAAGTCCTCGGTTGTCCATTTCTGCCGAAAACTCACCCTCCATCCAGATCCTGAGCTTTATCTGGGCAATGTAGCTTTGCCTGTTGTTGCTGCGTACCGGTTCCTTGGGCTCCTTTTCGATCAGAAATTGACGTGGGAACCACACGTGCGGTGTTTCAAAACTGCCTGCGTTAAGAAACTCAACATGTTGCGGTTTCTCAGCGGCACATCATGGGGGGCGCACTGCGCGGTGCTCCTGCGTTTTTATAAGTCACTAATTTTATCTAGGTTAGATTTGGCTGTGTAGCATATGGTTCGGCCCGTAAGTCAGCGCTTGTTAAACTGTACAGGCTGGCGACGGGTGCCTTTCGGACAAGCCCAGTCGTCAGCTTGCTCGCCGTGGCTGGCGTACCTCCTTTACACCTGAGGCGCCAACAAGTACTGCTGACCTATGCTGCAACTATTCGACAGATGCCACTTCATCCAAGCTATCCATGTTTGTTTTACAATCCGAATCGCCGGCTGTATGATGTGCTCGCCCGAGCCACTCGGCCGGCGGGGATTCGCTTGGATGACTTATACCGTCAGTTCAGATTTCCTTCTGTCTCCTGTATCGTCCGAGTACCTAGCAAGGCCCCTCCGTGGATGGTCTCTCGCCCTGATATCATCCTGGATCTGCACACCGGCCCCAAGTCGGACACGGACTCCTCCGTCCATCGGAGGCTGTTCCAGTCCGTGGTGAGCCGGTATCCGGGATCAGGGCTGCTATTCACGGACGGTTCGAGGGTAAACGAGAAAGTAGGCTGTGCATTTGTGGTTGAGGATCGTCGGTTTCTCTTTTCACTTCCCGAGGCCTGTAGCGTGTACACTGCGGAGCTCTATGCCATCTTAGAGGCTCTGCGGTACACGTTATCACCAGCACTTTGTTGTGTGTACTGACTCTCTGAGTGCGCTGCAGGCGATCGATGTGCGTTTCCCGAAGCACCCGTTGGTCCAGCGTGTGCACGACCAGCTCGTCAGTTCGCGTAACGCTGGATCCGGGGTGACCTTTGTGTGGCTTCCTAGCCACATGGGTATTGCGGGAAACGAGCTTGCTGATCAGGCGGCGAGAGAGGCAGTCGCACTGCCCTCGCTACCGTATAAGGTGCCTGCTAGTGATGTGCGCTCTCAGTTGCGGCATTCGATCCTGTCGCATAGGGAGGAGGCATGGCGTGCCACGCCTCCACCCAACAAACTGAGAGGCATCAAGGAGACAACGAAGGTGTGGAAATCTTTCTTCCGATTTCTCCGGAAGGAAGCTGTGGTACTCTGTCGACTCCGGATCGGCCATGGGATTGCTACGCACTCCAACTTGCTAAAGAGAGAAGATCCTCCTGTGTGTACTTGCGGCGCCCACCTAGCCGTGGCACACCTTCTCTTGGAGTGTGTGGATCTGGCCGATCTGCGAGGGACTCTTAAACTGCCTAATACCCTCTCCCTTATTCTCCGTGATGACGGGCCGTCAGCTGACCTCGTCATCCGGTTCATGAGGGAGAGTGGTTACTTTTTCAAGTTTTAATGTGTAGTTACGACTTTTAATTCTGGTTAAGTCTGTTTTATGTTTTTTATTGTGTTATGTATTGTATTGTTCACTATGCCTTATTTGTTTTATCCTTTTTTACCATCCGCCTTTTATTCTTTTTATTCAAATAAGGCATAATTTTTGGGGCTCACTGTCTGTTTTATAAACACCATTTTCGCTTCATCCATGGCAGAGAGTTGTTTTTATCTACCCCGACGGTATTAGGTTATCCGAGGCCTAGGGAGTCTTTCACTTTCCCGCCTTAATTGGCCCTTGTCTCATATTTCCTGATGCCCTCCTTCTGTGAGGGGTCAGCCTTCTTTTTATTTTCCTTTTACCTCCTGCCTTGTGCTCAAAGCCCTTATTCCCCCAGGGGCTCACATCTTGTGGGCGTGGGTTGGCGACCACGGGGCCCCAGCTGAGTCCGGCATTGCTTCCACTTACTTGTGCCGGGCTCCTCTCTGTCTTCTTTCCTGTCGACCTCACTTGGTCAACTCTTGTTCTCTTCTGACCCCGACGGTATTAGGGTATCCGAGGCCTAGGGAGTCTCTTCCTTTCCCGCCTTAATTGGCCCTTGTCTCATCTTTTCTGATACCCTCCTTCTGCGAGGGGTCAGCCTTCTTTTTCTCTTCCTTTTACCTCCTGCCTTGTGCTCTAGGCCCTTAAGGAGGCAGGGTGTATGTAGCCCCACCACTTCTGGTGCACCCTAGATAATGCTACACCCTCAGGGGCTCACGGCTGGTGAGTTCGGGAGTTAGCGACCCCGAGGGATTCCTGAGCTGGGTCCGTTTTTCCCTTTTGTCCCTTACCTTTGGGGCGGACCCTCTCCTCTTTCACTTTCCTATATGCCTTTCATGACTCTCCTTCCTTCCAAGTCCCTCAATCCGCCTTCTCCGAGGGTTGAGGGCATTTCTTTTCCTTCTGTCCTTTTATTTGCCTTATTCTCCTTTAGTTTTCCGTTTCTTCTTCTAGTATGTAGGTTAGTAATTAGTTTTAGTTTTAAGTTCGCTTTTCATTTTCATCTTCACGATCACCCAAACCATCAGGGGCCGATAACCTAGATGTTAGGCCCCTTAAAACAACAATTATCATCATCATCATCATCAGTTTTAGTTTTAAGTTCGATTTTCATCTTCACGATCACCCAAACCATCAGGGGCCGATAACCTAGATGTTAGGCCCCTTAAAACAACAATTATCATCATCATCATCATCATCAAAGCCCTTAAGGAGGCAGGATGTATGTAGCCCCACCACTTCT
Source organism: Meconema thalassinum (assembly GCA_946902985.2). Taxonomy (NCBI): domain Eukaryota; kingdom Metazoa; phylum Arthropoda; class Insecta; order Orthoptera; family Tettigoniidae; genus Meconema; species Meconema thalassinum. The sequence goes on from OX336392.1 coordinate 358,148,391, forward strand.
GGTGCACCGTCGATAATGCTACACCCTCAGGGGCTCACGGCTGGTGAGTTCGGGAGTTGGCGACCCCGATGGATTCCTGAGCTTGGTCCGTTTTCCCCTTTTGTCCCTTCCCTTAGGGGCGGACCTTCTCCTCTCTCCCCTCTCCTCTCCTCTTTTCATTATATTTACTTTTCTCTTTAAGATTCCCGCACTGTTTTTGTTCCTTATTTTACCGTGTATCTAAATTCCCTTCTAGCGATGTTTAAGGCATTTTTAATCTACGTTGCTTTTTGTATGTTTTTTCGATCTAAATTACATGTCGGGATTGTTTTCAACCTCAATTGCATTTTGTAAAGATTGACAATCTAAATTGCTTTTTAGTAAGTCTTTCAATGCATGTGCTCAGGCCTTTTAGTGAGTATTTTGAATTTCAATTGCATTTTGTAAGAATTTTCAACCAACGCCGCATTTCGTACGAATTTTGAATCTAAATTGCATTTTGTTTGGTGGGCATTTTGCACATATTTTGATTGTCAATTGGATTTTGTGGGTATTTTGAATCTAAATTACATTTTGTCAAGTATTTTCAATCTAAATTGGTTTTTGTAAGCATTGTAAATCCCCATGAGTCGTTTGAATCTACCGTACATTTTGTAAGCATTTTCAATTTCAATTGCATTTTGTAAGTATTTTGAATTCCAATTGCACTTTTTGAGTAATTTGGATTGGAACCGGCTTTTTCAATCCAACTCGCATTGTGTATTTTCAATTTCAATTGCATTTTGTAAGTATTTTGAACCTCAATTGCATTTTGTACGTATTTTCGATCTCATTTGCATTTTGTAAGTATTTTGAATTCAATTGCATTTTGTAGTTATTTCGACGCTACATTGCATTTTGTACGTATTTCGAACCTAGCCTTCATTTTGTGTTTTTTTTATCTATTCCTTTTGTGAATCTTTTCGTTCTAAATTCCCTTCTGTAAGAACATTTTGTGAGTTGTTTCAATCTGAGTTCCTTTTTGTGAGTATTTTCCGTCTCACTTAATTTTCGTTCTGGTTTCCGTTTCATTATCATTTTCGCTATCAACCAGATCATTAGGGGCCGATAACCTAGATGTTAGGCCCCTTAAAACAACAATTATCATCATCATCATCATCATCATTCTAGCACATCTAAAAACAAGATTTCAACACTATCAAAGGCAACTCAAACCATTGAACAGACTGTGGACATAGGTGGAAATTATAATGGTAATGATATTAATGATGATGATCATCATTATGAAAATGATTATAATAATGAGGATGATAATCATGATAATGGTGATAATGATGAACTGCTTCCCGAGTTTTTGAAACCATTCATAAAAAATAGCAAATGGAACTATCCTAATATATTAGTCCAACGTCTACAGCTTTTGCATGCCTGTAAACAGGTTGGTCATATTGGTTATGAGAAAGAGCTATTAAATATAGAAAATGAACTTCGTAAAGCTGCTATTACTGTGTAATGGGTCAACGTAGCAACACCGCCATCCACTAAAAATAATTTTCAACAAGTGTTATGTTTAAAAGAAATGATGAACAAAAAGAGCTGTATTCTATGTTTCTATCTCTTTTTTTAATATTTTTTTATTAAATTGATAAACATAGTTTGTGTATATTTCTTGTTTTCTTGCATGTTCAAGCAATAGTTATGTCAGGGAAGGGGTTCGAACCCTTGCTTCCTTATATATTTGGAAATTTGATCTTAAGTCAAACGCCTTAACCACTCGGCCACCCTGACAGTTACTGATTTCATTAGTCTTGTTGGACATTAGTGTTTACAAAACTTTTCTTTTCCCCAGTATATATATTTGCTCAATCACTTTTTGTTTTTTCAATGCAGATTTTAGTTTTGTTTCAATTTTTTTCAGTAACATTGCAGTTATGAGTCTTGTAAACTGGGTGATTAATATAGGGATAAAGGCATTAAATAAATCACAAGCCTTACAGTTGTCACGTATCATGTATAACATGCAACATGTTATTCAAAATATCAAATAGGACTCTACCTTGTTAACATTAAACTCTGTTGGTCATTAAAATAACTATTTGTAAAATAATTCCAGTGGTAAATCCTGTTAGCAAATATCATATATTAAATATTTTCACGCCATTGAACGAGAACTAGAAAATCATTTATTGTAGGAATACCTTTAATGGGATCACCAAACCTTCAAGTATGCAATATATATTCCTGATAGTGCCGTATTTTGGTCGATAGTGCCTCGAGTGCTTACATTAAATAAGAATTCAGTAAACGTATAAACATTTCATAAATCCAGAAATCGTGGTGGGCATAAGCTTACAAAGCTTACAAATCCCTGCACTTGTAATGAGGGTATTAAAAGGAAGTAGTACCTCTGCTAAAGAATTAGGATATTTGCCACTTGTAAGACCTATTCTGGAATATGCCTCGGTGGTTTGTGACCCATATCAAGTAGGGCTCTTCCATGAGTTAGAAAAGGAAAAGGCCGCTAGATTTGTGTTCAGTGATTTCTATCCCAGGAGCAGTGTGGCCTGTATGTTAAAGAAACATGGTGGGAATCACTGGAGGCTAGGAGGATAAAATCTAGACTCTGCGCTTTGTACAACACGTATACAAATCGACCAGCATAGGTGAGCTTAGCAAACGTATGGAAAGCCCACTTACATGAGTAGGAGTGATCATCCTTTCAAAGTTAAGGGCCGACCACGGAGTACAAATTATTGTAAATATTCTTCCATAAACCGTGCCATTGATAACTGGAAAACTCTAACTGCCGCAGTCTTAGAGCTTTTCCCCAAACGTATAGGTGTGTTTAAGAAAAGACTGTCGATTTGTGTAAATATTGCAGTTTAATTGTTATTGAATTTTTAAGTATAATTGTTTATTTGTTATGTAAATATCAATGGCTTCAATACGGTGCTAATAATGTTCGTCTCACTTCACATAAATTTGCTGCTCGCCTCGCCAGTATACGAAATGTTATGGACTGAACGATCTAGTATCAGACGCAGATTCTCTTATGATTACACTCGTATAAAACACTGTTACAAACGTCAAAAACCAATTCCCGACTACACAATCCTCCTTATGTACCTTAATACCCCCCCACGGGCTCACATCTAGTGGGTTGTGGGTTGGCGACCACGGGGCCCCAGCTGAGTTCGGCATTGCTTCCACTTACTTGTGCCGACTCCTCTCTTTCTTTCTTTCTTTCTTTCTTTCTTTCTTCCTTCTTTCCTGTCGACCTCCCTTGGTCAACTCTTGTTCTCTTCCGACCCCGACGGTATTAGGGTATCCGAGGCCTAGGGAGTCTCTTCCTTTCCCGCCTCCCCCCAGGGGCTCACATCTAGTGGGTTGTGGGTTGGCGACCACGGGGCCCCAGCTGAGTCCGGCATTGCTTCCATTTACTTGTGCCGGGCTCCTCTCTTTCTTCTTTCCTGTCGACCTCCCTTGGTCAACTCTTGTTCTCTTCCGACCCCGACGGTATTAGGTTATCCGAGGCCTAGGGAGTCTTTCACTTTCCCGCCTTAATTGGCCCTTGTCTCATCTTTCCTGATACCCTCCTTCTTTGAGGGGTCAGCCTTCTTGTTCTTTTCCTTTTACCTCCTGCCTTGTGCTCAAGGCCCTTAAGGAGGCAGGGTGTATGTAGCCCCACCACTTCTGGTGCACCGTCGATAATGCTACACCCTCAGGGGCTCACGGCTGGTGAGTTCGGGCGTTGGCGACCCCGAGGGATTCCTGAGCTGGGTCCGTTTTCCCCTTTTTGTCCCTTCCCTTTGGGGCGGACCTTCTCCTCTCTCCCCTCTTTTCCTTCTGTTTCCTTTTCTCTTTAAGATTCCCACACTGTTTTTGTTACTAGAATCACCGTGTATCTAAATTCCCTTTTAGCGATTTTTTTCAGGCATTTTTGATCTATGTTGCATTTTGTAAGTTTTTTCGATCTAAATTACATCTCGCGATTGTTTTCAACCTAAATTGCTTTTTAGTACGTCTTTCAATGCAGGTTGCCGGGCCTTTTAGTGAGTATTTTGAATTTCAATTGCATTTTGTAAGTATTTTCAACCAAAACCGCATTTCGCACGAATTTTGAATCTAAATTGCATTTTGTTTGGTGGGCATTTTGCACATATTTTGATTCTCAATTGCATTTTGTGGGTATTTTGAATCTAAATTACATTTGTCAAGTATTTTCAGTCTAAATTGCTTTTTGTACGTATTGTCAATCCACATGAGTCGTTTGAATCTACCGTACATTTTGTAAGCATTTTCAATTTCAATTGCACTTTGTGAATAATTTGGATTGGAACTGGGATATTTCAATCTGAATTGCATTGTGTATTTTCAATCTCATTTGCATTTTGTAAGTATTTTGAATTTCAGTTGCATTTTGTAAGTATTTCGACGCTACTTTGCATTTTGTACGTATTTTGAATCTAGCCTACGTTTTGTGGGTCTTTTTCAATCTATTCTTTTGTAAGACCATATTGTGAGTTCTTTCCATGTGAGTTCCTTTTTGTACGTATTTTCCGTCTTCGATAATTTTGTTCTGGTTTCCATTTCATTATCATTTTCGCTATCACCCAGATCATTAGGGGCCGATAACCTCGATGTTAGGCCCCTTAAAAAAACAATTATCATCATCAACCTTTCCCGCCTTAATTGGCCCTTGTCTCATCTTTTCTGATTCCCTCCTTTTGCGACGGGTCAGCCTTCTTTTTCTTTTCATGTTATCTCCTGCCTTCTGCTTAAGGCCCTCAAGGAGGCCGGGTGTATGTAGCCCCACCACTTTTGGTGCACCCTAGATAATGCTACACCCTCAGGGGCTCACGGCTGGTGAGTTCGGGAGTTGGCGACCCCGAGGGATTCCTGAGCTGGGTCCGTTTTCCCTTTTTGTGACTTACCTTTGGGGCGGACCCTCTCCTCTTTCACTTTCCTATCTGCCTTTCATGGCTCTCCTTCCTTCCAAGTCCCTCAATCCGCCTTCTCCGAGGGTTGAGGGCATTTCTTTTCCTTCTGTCCTTTTATTTGCCTTATTCTCTTTTTTCCCTTTCTTCTTCTAGTATGTAGGTTAGTAGTTAGTTTTAGTTTTCATTTTCATCTTCACGATCACCCAAATGTTAGGCCCCTTAAAACAACAATTATCATCATCATCATCAACATCCGAAATGAGACCATTTCTCACTTAGTGCAATTTTGCATACGTCCCCCTTAAATTGCATTTTGTGACAATTTTGAATCTAAATTACATTTTGTAAGTATTTTCTATCTAAATTGCATTTTGTAAAGTTATCAACAGTACAGTACAGTAAGTATGTAGTTAGTTTTAGTTGTAAGTAGGTAGTTAGTTTGTCTATTAGATATATGTCATTGTTCTATTAGACTGTGGTGTGTGAGTGTGTCTGGTAGCAGTTGCATTGTTTATTAGTTATAGTTCATTGTTTCAGTAGACTGTGATGTGTGAGGGTGCATGTGAGTGTGCCTGGTGACAGACTGTTTTAGTGGTAGTATTTGTTGTTGGTGGAACTTAAGTTTTTTGTTAGTAGAGTTTTGGTATTTAATTGTTAGTACGGTAGAAGGTTAGTATTTTTGTTAGTAGAATTGCTCTTTACTTATTCTGAAAGGTAGTAGCAGCCTTTCAGAATAAATCAATTCTTTACTAGTCTTATAGACGGTTAAGATAATGATAATATAAGCCAATAATGGCTACACTGCGTCCTGCTGCACGGCTGAAAGCAACGGGAAACTACAGCCGTATGCTATTCCCGAGGATATGCACCTCTCTATGCATAATTATATGTGATGATGGCCTGCTCCCTTGTAAAATTTCAATCCGGAGGTAAACTAGTCCCCCGTTCGGATCTCCGGGTGGGGACTACTCGAGGGGGGGTTAACATCACAGAAGTGACAAAGAGGAAATCTGACATTCTACGGATCGGAGCGTGGAATGTTAGAAGTCTGCTAGGAAGTGGAAGGTTAGAAAACTTAGAAAGGGAAATGGATAGGTTGAGGTTGGATTTGGTTGGGATTAGTGAAATGCGCTGGCAGGAAGAACAGGACTTTTGGTCAGGAGACTATAGGGTCATTAGCACTAAATCAAACAATGGCCAAGCAGGGGTTGGCCTCATATTGAGTAGGAAACTAGGACAGCGGGTGGAATATTATGAGCAATATAGTGAACGGATTATTGTAGCAAAAATCAATACAAAACCTACCTGCACTACAGTGGTACAAGTCTATATGCCTACCAGTCAAGCTGATGATGAGGATGTTGAAAAGGTCTACGAAGAAATAGACGAAATTCTGAGGTATATCAAGGGTGATGAAAATGTTATAGTAATGGGAGATTGGAATGCTGTGGTAGGAAAAGGGAGAGAAAGGAAGATAGTAGGAGATTTCGGATTAGGTGAAAGGAATGGACGAGGAAGCAGGCTGATGGAATTCTGCACCGAGCATGAGTTGGTCATAGCTAACACCCTATTCAATAACCACAATAGAAGAATATACACATAGATGAGACCAGGAGATACAGGGCGTTACCAAATCGACTTCATTATGGTCAAGCAGAAGTTTCGAAACCAGATTTTGGATTGTAAAACATATCCTGGTGCTGACATAAACTCTGACCACAATCTGGTTCTAATGAAATGCAGATTAAAGTTGAAGAAACTGAAGAAAAGTCAAAAGCCAAAACCCCCTGGGGCTCACATCTAGTGAGTTGTGGGTTGGCGACCACGGGGCCCCAGCTGAGTCCGGCATTGCTTCCACTTACTTGTGCCGGGCTCCTCTCTGTCTTCTTTCCTGTCGACCTCACTTGGTCAACTCTTGTTCTCTTCCGACCCCGACGGTATTAGGGTATCCGAGGCCTAGGGAGTCACTTCCTTTCCCGCCTTAATTGGCCCTTGTCTCATCTTTTCTGATTCCCTCCTTCTGCGAGGGGTCAGCCTTCTTTTTCTTTTCATGTTATCTCCTGCCTTCTGCTTAAGGCCCTCATGGAGGCCGGGTGTATGTAGCCCCACCACTTTTGGTGCACCCTAGATAATGCTACACCCTCAGGGGCTCACGGCTGGTGAGTTCGGGAGTTGGCGACCCCGAGGGATTCCTGAACTGGGTCCGTTTTCCCTTTTTGTCCCTTACCTTTGGGGCGGACCCTCTCCTCTTTCACTTTCCTATCTGCCTTTCATGGCTCTCCTTCCTTCCAAGTCCCTCAATCCGCCTTCTTCGAGGGTTGAGGACATTTCTTTTCCTCCTGTCCTTTATTTGCCTTAGTCTCCTTTAGTTTTCCATTTCTTCTTCTAGTATGTAGGTTAGTAGTTAGTTTTAGTTTTAAGTTCGCTTTTCATTTTCATCTTCACGATCACCCAAACCATCAGGGGCCGATAACCTAGATGTTAGGCCCCTTAAAACAACAATTATCATCATCATCATCAAAAGCCAAAAAGGTGGGCAATAGACAGACTGAAAGTAAAGGATGTAAACGAAAGATTCAAGAAGAGTATAAAGGAAGGACTAATGAAAAACCCTAAACAAACTTCAATTGCAGACGAATGGACACTTTTGAAGAATGAAATCATAAAATCTGCAGAAGAAAACATTGGTAGGAAAGAAAGAATATGTAGAAACCCGTGGATCACTAAGGAAATACTAGAATTGACGGATGAAAGGCGGAAATACAAGAATGTAAGAGATGAAAAGGGGAAAGCAGAATACAGACGTCTGAGAAATGAGGTCAACAAGAAGTGCAAGGAAGCGAAAGAAGAATGGTTGAAAGAGAAATGTGCAGGTATAGAAAATTGTCTGAAATTAGTACAAGTAGACACAGCTTATCGAAGGATTAAGAATACTTTTGGGGAAAAGAAGGCTAAGTGCTGTAATATTAAGGACACAAATGGAAAGCCTGTAACAGGTAGGGAAGAAAAGGTTGAGAGATGGAAATCTTACATAGAGTGTTTGTATAAGGGAAAGGAGATTGAGAATCGTGTAATGGAAAGGGAGGAGGAAATTGATGAGGATGCAAAAGAAGATTTAATATTGAGATCAGAATTTGACAGAGCATTGGAAGACTTAAGCAGGAACAAAGCACCAGGCATAGATGATATACCGATTGAGTTGCTACGCTGCATAGGAGATGAAGGTCTGATCAGGTTATTTCACTTGGTGTGTAGGATTTATGAGCCAGGTGAGGTACCCCCTGATTTCAAGAAGAATGTTATCATCCCTTTACCAAAGAAAGTGGGAGCTGACAGATGTGAAGATTACCGTACAATCAGCTTGGTTACTCATGCTTCAAGAATCCTGTCTAGAATAATTTACAAGAGGATTGAAAGCCAGATAGAATCGGAGTTGAGTGAAGACCAGTTTGGTTTCAGGAGAAATGTAGGAACAAGGGAAGCTGTACTAAGTCTTAGGCTGATTTTGGAAGGTAGAATAAGGAAAGATAAGAGAACGTTCATGGCATTTGTAGACTTAGAAAAGGCTTTTGATAACGTTGATTGGGCGAAATTGTTTGACATTTTGAAATCTATTGGAATAAAGTACAGGGATAGGAGGGTGGTATACAATCTATACAGAAACCAGACGGCAGTCATTCGAGCTGAAGGACATGAGAGAGAATCTGGTATTCAGAAAAGTGTAAGGCAAGGCTGCAACTTATCACCCATACTTTTCAATCTTTACATTGAACAAGCAATGAAGGAAATTGGAGAAAAATTTAAAGTGGGAGTGAAGATTCAAGGAGAAATAATTTCAACTCTGAGATTTGCTGATGACATCGTCATCTTGGCCGACAAGCCTGAGGATTTGAATGAGTTTTTGACTGGTATGGACTCCGTCTTACGGAAAGAATTCATGATGAAAATTAATAAATGTAAAACAAAAATACTGGAATGCAGCCGAAATAAATCAGAAACCTCTATGGAGATCAAATTGGCAGGTGAAAAGCTGAAGGAAGTAGGAGACTTCTGTTACTTAGGAAGCAGAATAACCAGTGATGGACGAATCAAATAGGATATAAAAAGTAGGTTGGCTCACGCAAGGAAAGCATTTCTACAAAAAAGGAATCTGTTGACATCGAATATAGATTTAGGTATTAGGAAGTTATTTTTGAAAGCCTTTGTCTGGAGCGTGGCACTATATGGAAGTGGTGCAGCAGAAAAAAAGGGGATAATTGAAGCTTTTGAAATGTGGTGTCACAGGAGAATGATGAACAGATGGGTAGATAGGGTTACAAACGAAGATGTATTAAGACGAGTGGGAGAGGAGAGATGTTTCTGGCGACTGCTAATGAAGAGAAGAGATAGGTTAGTAGGACACATACTAAGACACCCAGGAATAGCAAGCTTAGTTATGGAAGGAAGGGTCGAGGGCAAGAACTGTAGGGGTAGACCAAGGTTAGAATATGTTAAACAGATTGCATCGGAAGTAGGGAGTGGTAGCTATGTAGAGATGAAGCGATTAGGTCATGACAGGGAGGCCTGGAGTGCTGCATCAAACCAGTCAAAAGACTGAAGACTCAATCATCATCACCCGTATTCTGTCTTCACGTTCCATTGTTGTTCCTCAGTTGTGATTGTTTTCTTGTGGAAGTCGATCTTTTAGTTATGTAAAATCGCAGAAGTTATACGGCTGGATCTAAACTCAAAGTGATAAGATACGTACTACGATGATAATAGAGCTGCCTGTCGAGAATTCATTGTTAATGAATTTGATATTCGTTACTGGCGTCAACAGAACGACGCGCGAGGAACCACTAACCAAACACATAAGGTGTTTTCAAATGTGGCGACGCAGTAAAACAACAATACGGGGTGTGATCGTCAGCTGTTTTGTTGGCGCTCCACACGCTAAATAAGAAATTGTTAGGTTAGAACACGTCGAGATCTGGCATTGTTAGTCGCGATAAGCTGACGACAGAAGACACAATAAAGAAGGCCGTTAGTTGAACTCTTGCGCGATTGAGTTATACGGGCATGGCGACAAGAGACGCTAAGAGCTTCTTGAAGACTGACATCGAAAATGTATTGCACGGAAGTTAGGATGATACATAGAGATAAGGGAAAATCGCAACTGCTATACATGCGAATTTTTGTTTTTTCACTATTTGTTAACTATGTATTGTGCCCGTTGTGCCCGTTTAGACCGAAGTCCAACGACCACATATGCATTTTACCAAAAATCAGTCAGCACGAGAATCAAAATATCTCAGGGCGCCAAATGGGTGAAAATTACAACAAACAAGATCTAAATTGCTTTACTGATTTTCGGCTCGATGCAGCAATAAGGATAGAAGGGAGATTTGGAAATGCCACAATTTCTAAAACTTCTAAAACAATCTCATTTTAATTATATTTAAAATTGAATCTAAATGAATGCAGAAGTAGCATTGTGGATGCATGAAACAGTTTCACACACATTATATACAAAACAGAATTATCAACACATGAAACATTGTTTAATTTGAACACATGCCAGGATATCAGTCCTGTTAGCATTGTCCAAATATTTTATGTATAACTGTAGGTTATTTAGGGTAAATTCAATCGTCCATCCAGAAACCTACTTGACGAGTATTCACTTGTTGAGAGAAATCATATTTTAACTAATTCACTTGTTTGTCAAAAATCACTTTTGTTTATATGTTCATTTGTTTAAGTGAAAATCTTATCACTTTCCAAGAATCAACATTTGCATTCAAAACCGGTACATTAAATATCATAGCCAGGGGCCGATAACCTAGATGTTAGGCCCCTTAAAACAACAATTATCATCATCATCATCACCCCAGCTGAGTCCGACATTGCTTCCACTTACTTGTGCCGGGCTCCTCTCTGTCTTCTTTCCTGTCGACCTCACTCGGTCAACTCTTGTTCTCTTCCGACCCCGACAGTATTAGGGTATCCGAGGCCTAGGGAGTCTCTTCCTTTCCTGCCTTAATTGGCCCTTGCCTCATCTTTCCTGATTCCCTCCTTCTGTGAGGGGTCAGCCTTCTTTTTCTTTTCCTTTTACCTCCTGCCTTGTGCTCAAGGCTCTTAAGGAGGCAGGGTGTATGTAGCCCCACCACTTCTGGTGCACCGTAGATAATGCTACACCCTCAGGGGCTCACGGCTGGTGAGTTCGGGCGTTGGCGACCCCGAGGGATTCCTGAGCTGGGTCCGTTTTTCCCTTTTGTCCCTTACCTTTGGGGCGGACCCTCTCCTCTTTCACTTTCCTATCTGCCTTTCATGGCTCTCCTTCCTTCCAAGTCCCTCAATCCGCCTTCTTCGAGGGTTGAGGGCATTTCTTTTCCTCCTGTCCTTTATTTGCCTTATTCTCCTTTAGTTTTCCATTTCTTCTTCTAGTATGTAGGTTAGTAGTTTTTTTTAGTTTTAAGTTCGCTTTTCATTTTCATCTTCACGATCACCCAAACCATCAGGGGCCGATAACCTAGATGTTAGGCCCCTTAAAACAACAATTATCATCATCATCATCATCAATCTATTCTTTTTGTGCAACTTTTCGTTCTAAATTCCCTTTTGTAAGACCATATTCTGAGTTCTTTCCATGTGAGTTCCTTTTTGTACGTATTTTCCGTCTTCGATAATTTTGTTCTGGTTTCCATTTCATTATCATTTTCGCTATCACCCAGATCATTAGGGGCCGATAACCTCGATGTTAAGCCCCTTAAAACAACGATTATCATCATCATCATCATCATCATCATCATCATCATCATCATCATAAATATCATAGCAGTGAGTAATCACAAAAATAAGATTTGTAGGACATCTGAGCATTAATTAACTAACAATTGTTTAAACATGAGCATGGATTCGTAGAACTTCGATTGTGATTTAAAAAAATACATCTTTTCTCGATCCGAAAATACATGATTCATCAAACTCATATTCATGGATCGAATCATTAACAAAAAAATGACGATAATTATTCAAACATTAAGATTTCAAATTATTGAAAAGATCTTTCTGATAATATTCATCAAAATGGTAACAATACTATCACCCATAAATTATTATCCCCCCAGGGGCCCACTTCTAGTGGGCGTGGGTTGGCGACCACGGGGCCCCAGCTGATTCCGGCATTGCTTCCACTTACTTGTGCCGGGCTCCTCTCCGTCTCCTTTCCTGTCGACCTCACTTGGTCAAGTCTTGTTCTCTTCCGACCCCGACGGTATTAGGGTATCCGAGGCCTAGGGAGTCATTCACTTTCCCGCCTTCTTTGGCCCTTCTCTCGTCTTTCCTGATACCCTCCTTCTGTGAGGGGTCAGCCTTCTTTTTCTTTTCCTTTTACCTCCTGCCTTGTGCTCAAGGCCCTTAAGGAGGCCGGATGTATGTAGCCCCACCCCTTCTGGTGCACCCTAGATAATGCTACACCCTCAGGGGCTCACGGCTGGTGAGTTCGGGAGTTGGCGACCCCGAGGGATTCCTGAGCTGGGTCCGTTTTCCCTTTTTGTCCCTTACCTTTGGGGCGGACCCTCTCCTCTTTCACTTTCCTATCTGCCTTTCATGGCTCTCCTTCCTTCCAAGTCCCTCAATCCGCCTTCTTCGAGGGTTGAGGGCATTTCTTTTTCTCCTATCATTTATTTGCCTTATTCTCCTTTAGTTTTCCATTTCTTCTTCTAGTATGTAGGTTAGTAGTTAGTTTTAGTTTTAAGTTCGCTATTAATTTTCATCTCTCTCCGTCTTCTTTCCTGTCGACCTCACTTGGTCAACTCTTGTTCTCTTCTGACCCCGACGGTATTATGGTATCCGAGGTCTAGGGAGTCTCTTCCTTTCCCGCCTTAATTGGCCCTTGTCTCATCTTTTCTGATACCCTCCTTCTGCGTGGGGTCAGCCTTCTTTTTTCTCTTCCTTTTACCTCCTGCCTTGTGCTCAAGGCCCTTAAGGAGGCAGGGTGTATGTAGCCCCACCACTTCTGGTGCACCCTAGATAATGCTACACCCTCAGGGGCTTACGGCTGGTGAGTTCGGGAGTTGGCGACCCCGAGGGATTCCTGAGCTGGGTCAGTTTTCCCCTTTTGTCCTTTACCTTTGGGGCGGACCCTCTCCTCTTTCACTTTCCTATATGCTTTTCATGGCTCTCCTTCCTTCCAAGTCCTTCAATCCGCCTTCTCCGAGGGTTGAGGGCATTTCTTTTCCTTCTGTCCTTTTATTTGCCTTATTCTCCTTTCATTTTCCATTTCTTCTTCTAGTATGTAGGTTATTAGTTAGTTTTAGTTTTAAGTTCGCTTTTCATTTTCATCTTCACGATCACCCAAACCATCAGGGGCCGATAACCTAGATGTTAGGCCCCTTAAAACAACAATTATCATCATCATATCATCATTTTCATCTTCACGATCACCCAAACCATCAGGGGCCGATAACCTAGATGTTAGGCCCCTTAAAACAACAATTATCATCATCATCATCATCGCCACCATCACCATCATCATCACGGCTGGTGAGTTCGGGAGTTGGTGACCCCGAGGGATTCCTGAGCTGGGTCCGTTTTTCCCTTTCGTCCCTTACCTTTGGGGCGGACCCTCTCCTCTCCTCTCCTCATTATATTTCCTTTCTCTTTAAGATTCCCGCACTGTTTTTGTTACTTGGTTCACCGAGTATCTAAATTCCCTTTTAGCGATTTTTAAGGTACTTTTAATCTACGTTGCATTTTGTAATTTTTTTTCGATCTAAGTTACATCTCGCGATTGTTTTCAACTTCAATTGCATTTTGTAAAAATTGACAATCTAAATTGCTTTTTGGTAAGTCTTTCAATGCAGGTAGCCGGGCCTTTTAGTGAGAATTTTGAATTCCAAGAGCATTTTGTAAATATTTTCAACCAAAACCGCATTTCGCACGAATTTTTAATCTAAATTGCATTTTGTTTGGTCGGCATTTTGCACATATTTTGATTCTTAATTGCATTTTGTGGGTATTTTGAATCTAAATTACATTTTGTCAAGTATTTTCAATCTAAATTGCATTTTGTAAGTATTGTCAATCCACATGAGTCGTTTGAATCTACGGTACATTTTGTAAGCATTTTCAACTTCAATTGCATTCTGTAGGTATTTTGAATTTCAATTGCACTTTGTGAATAATTTGGATTGGAACTGGGATATTTCAATCTGAATTGCATCGTGTATTTTCAATTTCAATTGCATTTTGTACGTAATTTCTATCTCATTTGCATTTTGTAAGTATTTTGAATTTCAATTGCATTTTGTAGGTCTTTCGACGCTACATTGCATTTTGTACGTATTTTGAACCTAGCCTTCATTTTGTGGGTATATTTCAATCTATTACTTTTGTGAATCTTTTCGTTCTAAATTCCCTTCTGTAAGAACATTTTGTGAGTTGTTTCAATCTGAGTTCCTTTTTGTAAGTATTTTCCGTCTCACTTAATTTTCGTTCTGGTTTCCGTTTCATTATCATTTTCGCTATCACCCAGATCATTAGGGGCCGATAACCTAGATGTTAGGCCCCTTAAAACAACAATTATCATCATCATCAAATTATTATCCATAAGATTTGGAACTTCAATATGATCACAAATATCCTTGAGATGGTAGTGGCTGTTCATTAAATAACAATGACAATATAATCTTTAGCACCGGCCCATTCTACTAATGTGTCAAGAATTACCTGATCACATTGTATTTGACTAACGGCAAGGCATCGTCAAAACTAAAAGTTTATCTGCAATAAACTCGGGTTGACAAGTACTGGGAAAATATGTAGAACACGAGAAAATCAAATGTGAAATATAACCGTGATGGTTGCATGTAATAACCATTGGGTCATCCATTTCGACGAGTGTGTGATTCGTAATTATATCTTTTTTTTACTTCCATATTTTTTATCAGCATATTATATAAGCCAGCTAACCATCACTATGGTTGATGTTTCACGTAACAACATATTCATTCGTGTGACTTAATTGCACATTTGGAATGACAAATTTAATCTTTTATAACACAGAATATTTTTCCACGTATTGTTATTCATATCACACATTATTATTTTAATCAGGCCATCGCTTGTTATCCAACTGGAAAACTAGGAAGCTAGTAAGCTCCTCCAATAAGTTTACGACAAATTTCACTATCACATTAATTACATGTATCTTTAAATCGTGTCTACTCATGGTCAAAAATTTGTCACATGACGACGTTACCCATATAAATTACTATTTATATAATTCAAGAGAACCCTAATTTATACAAGCATCTTATTTCCCATTTTGATAACCTTCCGTGTCTCCACAGGATTTGATTTTTAACGCAACTTTCACATGCTTCAAACATTATTCTGTTACTTCAGAATGTGGGCGTGCGTCTAACCACTAACCTTCGGAAAAAGAAACGATCCGAAGTAGCTAAACTGTTCCAAATATCAAACTGATATTCCACATTAACACGACATGATTATTAAAAGTTGTCAAATTATTATTTATTTTTCAGAAAATGAAAATTATTATTATATTTTTATTCACTTCCTAACTGGGATTAGCTTTACAAAACAACTCGAGAACAATAAAGCTCGAATTCCTAAATAGGAAAATATCCATCCCGCAATTAAATCAATATTAAGATCAACAGATCCTACGGCTGATGACCGTAATTAGAAAAATGAAAAATCAAACTAGATGCTCATAATGCTGTCCATAGATTCAAATCAACGAATCAAGGTATCTGAACATAGAAAATGTCCAGGCCTAGGCCTCCAATGCCTTGTAGTCTAATTTGCGACAGAAAATTACGAATGAAAAGTGTGTTGTTAGTTCTGTAGAAATGGAGAATTCCAAATAACAAAGCATAAGAATAATTCAAATGTAGCTTACATTCGTGTAAATGTTGACGATGTAAATCTGGTTAGAACCAGATTGTCCCATTCTTCGGTCCAATTTGGACCCATACCTAAATTCTCGTATCGGCCTCCATTCTACTCGTGGTTAATCTAGCAAGACATAACTGCTAGTTCCTTCGTTGCCTCGGAATATTCTTGACTGATAATGTTCATGATTAATTTTTTACTTTTCTAAATTGGTCATGTTTCGATTCCACTACGAGTTTGCCAAACAACAATTTGAATACTTATCTCTTTTGTATATGGATACGGACTCGTTTATTTACCACATTCGCCACTGCAACCCCTATGACGTCATGAAGGAACATAGTGACTGGTTCGACACCTCTTCCTACAGCTCTGACAACGTGTTTCAGCTACCCATAAAAACAAGAAGGTAATGGGTGTTTTAATAGATTAATGCGGTGATTCCATTATGACGGAATTCGTTGGTTTGGCCTCTAAGCTGTATGCCTATCGCACACTAGACTGTAAGGAAGCCAAAAGAGCAAAAGGTGTAGGTAGGCAGAGGTAAAATCGCCACGTGTAGATGACTACCTAGTGGTTTTACAAACTGGCAAAGCTATGTCGCATAAACAGTGCAGGATACAGTCCAACAACCATAATGTGTATCTTGTGGAACAGAGAAAACTCACCCTAGCCTGGATAACAAACGTGTGTGGACGGATGACCTGCTCACTACTCTACCATGGGGTTATGACAACGAGGAGGAGGTGTGATTTTTGTTTGATTGTTTAGAGACATAGCTTTTTGTAACTGGTAGATTTAGTATTTTGTATTTTGTAAATATTGGTTTTTGTTATTGTAAATTGTGGATTTTTGTAAATAGTAGAAACCACTTAGGCCTTTGCTCTTTAAAGCCCTGTGCAACCCTAGTATTTTATATTTTTAATTTTGACTGGGTTGAAAATGGTAAATAGTTTAATTTTAAGACTGTACAATTGTGCTATTATTTTGTTTTTAGTAACTAAAATAAGTAATAGGATTTTTTTTGTAATGGTAAAATGTTAAATGGTAAACTAAAAGTTCTTTGGGATGAGTGTGCATTTCTAGACGGTGTTGTTGCTTTATACACCAGCTTCATAGTGGCTTTAGAACTAACTTGTACGTCACTGGTGCGTTAGAATCTAGTTGAATGAGTTGTTGATCTCTATTGATCAGTCTTATCGTTATGTTACTAATACAATCAACAGCCACAGGAAGAAAGAGCATTACTGGAGGGTTTTTGCGAATTATATAGCCATTGGGCGATGCCACAATGCAGTCCTATAGCGAATGCGATGGTTCTTGATTGGTGTATACGTTGCTAATAATAGTACAAGTCACCGACACGTGATGATCCTTAATCAATTTCACTTCATAGTCTGAATCATGTTTTTGTTGGGCTCCAACACACGTCGTTTAAATCCTAGTACAGGGCCAATGGAATCGGGTTGTGATTCGATGTCTCCCCCAGGGGCTCACATCTAGTGGGACGTGGGTTGGTGACCACGGGGCCCCAGCTGAGTCCGGCATTGCTTCCACTTACTTGTGCCGGGCTTCTCTCTGTCTTCTTTCCTGTCGACCTCACTTGGTCAACTCTTGTTCTCTTCCGACCCCGACGGTATTAGGGTATGCGAGGCCTAGGGAGTCTCTTCCTATCTCAGGGGCCGATAACCTAGATGTTAGGCCCCTTAAAACAACAATTATCATCATCATCATCATCTCTTCCTATCCCGCCTTAATTGGCCCTTGTCTCATCTTTTGTGATTCCCTCCTTCTGCGAGGGGTCAGCCTTCTTTTTCGTTTCATGTTATCTCCTGCCTTCTGCTCAAGGCCCTTAAGGAGGCCGGGTGTATGTAGCCCCTCCACTTTTGGTGCACCCTAGATAGTGCTACACCCTCAGGGGCTCACGGCTGGTGAGTTCGGGAGTTGGCGACCCTGAGGGATTCCTGAGCTGGGTCATTTTTCCCCTTTTGTCCCTTACCTTTAGGGCGGACCCTCTCCTCCTCCACTTTCCTATCTGCCTTTCAGGCTCTCCTTCCTTCCAAGTCCCTCAATCCGCATTCTTCGAGGGTTAAAGGCATTCCTTTTCCTCCTGTCCTTTATTTGCCTTATTCTCCTTTAGTTTTCCATTTCTTCTTCTAGTATATAGGTTAGTAGTTAGTTTTAAGTTCGCTTTTCATTTTCATCTTCACGATCACCCAAACCATCAGGGGCCGATAGCCTAGATGTTAGGCCCCTTAAAACAACAATTATCATCATCATCATCAATCATTGATGTAACTCTTCTCCATACTTCTCATAAAAGAGGGCCTATCCCCTTAAAATGCGTGCTCAAATGGGTGTAGAAAGACGAGACAAAGCTCATTTTCACCGTCTCAATGTGAGAAACAAAACTCGGGAGCCCTACGGGCCCCGAAAACCACATTTTAAGGTCCTAAAAAACAGTTTTTGAGATATAACCAGGAAACTAATTTCAGTTATTAAGCCATTGAAAGAATGCAAGCCGGTAACCATGGCAACACAATCTCAGAAGTCCATCTATTGCTGTATAAGACGCAATGCCATTCCATTTATTACATTACTGTGAACGTTCTCAAACGGCTATAAGGTTATCACGGAACCAACTTAAGCTGTAAAATTCATCAATACGTACTATATATAATGCGCTTAAGGGGGTAAAGGGGTACTCTAGAATTTTTTCACGCGATTTACACGTGCGGCAAGGACATCCAAGAACTGAATATAATGGGAAGTGATATTAGAAACTGATCACATCTCAGAAAGATAAAATGCGCGAATATTGGACAACCAACAAGTTAATCGCCAAGCTGAAAAGTTGAAAGTCGTAGTCCTTAGCTCGCCCATCCGAAGGAATGATAAGCAAATGAAGTAAATCAAGCCGGTAACAATGACAACAGTATCTCAAGAGGTGACATCCAACTTACATCTATTTCTGTAAGAAGCAATGCCACTCAATTTATTAAATTTCAGTGAAAGTTTGCAAATGGTTATAAGGTTACCACGGAACCGCTTGTAAAATTCATCAATGCCAAGGGGCTCAAGGGGTATCCTAGATTTTCACACGACTTACACGTGCGATATATCCTACAGAAGGTAGATTAGGGCCTATATCTCCAAACAGCAACATCATTTTCAAAAATTCTTGAATTGAGATAGTATTTTTTTTTTCGGCTTTCATGAATGTGGGCCATTGGAGGCTAAAAACCCTGCATTGAGGTGCACCACAAGCCTTTATAATTTATTAGAGGGTTTTCCTGTGGATGGGGACTTTACACAACGGTGACGTGTATTGCGTTTCATCAACGAGGTTTTCATATTTATTTTCACGTCAGGATGTACACGTTAGGTGAATTTCGTTTGAGAGCACATTTTAACTAATCATAGCTGACGTTTTGTGGAAACCATCAATTTCACTGAGCACTACGCGAAGTGTCAGTTAATTGTTGCTTCAAGGGGCAGAATAGCGGGGCCATCTGTCCGTAAGTATAGTGAACTAATTTCACGTAGGCTGCTGTTTCTTATACGAGGCAACTTTGGCTGGAGCGCTGCAGTCGTGTTTCGTTCCTGCCGAGCAGTTGGAAGGGGGCATTCGCATTACTCTACACGCGATTCTTTTCGCCAAGATTAGTTTAATCACGGCCGACTGGAGAGCGCTGCTCGCATCCAGTCGGCCGTGTTTTAATACATGTTCGATTAACTAGCAGATGCCGCTGCAATCGAATGTTGGAACCACCATTTTGTATTGTGTTTCCTAACTTTCCGTATTCTAAATTATAGTCTTTGGTGCCGAGTGACGATTCGTGTTGCTAGGCGACAACATGTTCATTGGCATTGACCTAGCTTGAAAGTTTGTGGTTCTGCATTGTCATTGTGATATGATAAGGGTTGCATTCCTACGCACTCTCATTGAAATTCATTGCTTATTGTGCACGGATTCTGTCGCTATACGGTAGCGTTTTTTCTCATTAAGATTGCATTTCTACGCACTCTTATTGAAATTCATTGCTTATTTTGTGCACGGATTCTGTCGATATAACGGTTGGGTTTACTCATTGTTATTCATATTTATTAGTATTGACTTGGCCTACACTTCGCTGCTGTGCATGGCTTTTGCGATGCAAATTGTAACAGAAGAGTTTCTTCGCACTGTTCATGTTTGTTCATATTGACTTGGCCTACACTTTCTTGATTTTACACGGTTGCTGAGATACTGGGCTCACGGCCTGTGAGCTCGGGAGTAGGTGATCCCGAGAGATAACAACTGCGTCCGTTTATCCCTTCTTCCATTGACTTTGGGGTGGACTGTCCCTCCTCTTTCCCTTCCCTATCCGCCTTTCATGGCCTACTTATTTCGAAGTCCCTCAGTCGTCATTCTTCGAGGTTAAGGGCATTTATTTTCCCTGTGGTTTATTTCATTTTCTTTGACGTTTTCTTCTTGTAGTACCGTACGTAAGTTATTTGTTTTAATTTCAGTTTTCCATTTCGTAGAACATAATTTTAGAACAAACCAGTAGGGACCAGCAACCTCGAAGTTAGGTCCCATAAAACAGAATTTATTATCATCATCAGAATTATTACTTAATCTGAATTCTGGCTGACCTATAGAATGCCAACACGTAAAAAGTCCAATATTTGCAAGATAAGCCGCGAGGCAAAATGATTTAGAACTCAAAGGGAGTCAGAGAACCAAGGGCAGCATGATAGTTGCCTTGCTTCTCAAAGGGAACGGCATTCAACGTCGGGAGAATTCGAATCGGATGGCGGCAGTCAGGAGTGCTTGGTAGCCGACCGATGCCGCCACTCCTCTGTACGCCAATCTACTTCTCACTGCCATGTCACTCGGCTGGAGACTAACCTCGCTCGCGAGGCAGAGACTGATGAACAGCGCGAGCAACGGATATTGACGGATCGCGAGAAACACTCTTCCAGGCGTGAAATTGAAGATGATAAGGAGCGAGACAACTGGCGGGAATATGCTCGAGCTCGCTATATAATTCAGCGTGTCGAAGGAAACGAGAGGGCTGAAAACCGCATGATCAGTGTCGCTACAGCTCGCCAGTTAGAGTCTCTGCAAGCTCAAACGGAGCGGCAGAGTGCTGATCGAACAGGGCATATGCTTGCTAGGGTTACCGAATCAGAGACCGAGAGACAGCAGCGTCAGACTGAAGCTAGACAGAACCGCGAGATACATCTGTTGAGACAGTGGCAGGATATATATAATAGTGGCTTCAATTACAATCCTCTACTTGATTATTGACAACAATCTAACATTGGTTCCATGAATAAAGTATGAAACTTTTGCCAAGCTTTCAAGTGGAAGGAAGAGGCCCCAGGAATGTGTTGCTCTTTAGGAAAAGAGCGACTTGCCAATATTTTACCTCCTCCGGAGCCTCTCTTATCTCTACTTAACGGTCATCAACCCCAGGCCAAACACTTCCTGGAAAACATTCGGGCATACAATTCCGCTTTCCAAATGACGTCATTTGGGGCTTCCAAAATTATAGAAGGGGGTTTCATGCCAACTTTTAAGGTTCAGGGTCAGGTGTATCATCTCATTGAATCATTGATACCCGAAACCACCGAAAACTCAAAATTTCTTCAAGTCTACTTCATCACTGACTATAAAACACAGGCTGATATTAGGATGTCCCATATAAGGAATGTAAATGAATATTTAGTTACAGAGTTGCAGCATATGCTTCATCAATGCAAAACTTATGTCAATAATATTAAAACTGCAATAGATTCCATTCCTGAAGGTAGGAAGGATGATTATAAAATTGTGATCAATGCTGATCGGAAACCTACATCAGAACACGCTAGGAGGTACAATGAACCAACGACTGACGAAGTTGCAGTAGTCTTGGTGGACCAGCAATGAGACGAGAGGGATATAGTACTTAGGTTAGGCGAAGGATTGCAGAGAATATGTGAGACACATCGTTCTTACGACGCTCTGCAATACCCTTTAATATTCTGCCGAGGCGAAGATGGTTACAACTTTACACTTCACCATGTCGATCCTGTGACTGGACAATATATGAGAAAAAAGACTTCTGCCCTGGAATTTTATTCATTTCTTATCATGATAAGAGCAAACGAATATAATCATCTGCCACACTTTAAGCAACTGTTCTATCAATATTTGGTGGACATGTACGCTAAAATAGAGACTGAACGACTGTCCTAAATCAGAAATAATCAGAAAAGGTTGCGGACAGATAATTATATTCATCTTCGAGATGCGTTACGGCAGGATGGCGAATTGGATAACTTGGGCCGATTGGTTGTTTTACCTTCGTCTTTCACTGGAAATCCAAGGTACATGCATCAAAGGACTCAAGATGCCTTTTGCTATGTGCATAAATATTCCCACCCTGATCTTTTCGTAACTTTCACTACAAATCCTAAATGGGAAGAAATTAAAAAGGAATTGTTCCCAGGGCAGAGGCCGCAAGACTGCCATGACATTATTTCAAGGGTTTTCCACTTAAAAATCAAGAAGCTCATGGATATCATAGTGAAGGGTAAATTGTTTGGTTCAACACGGTGCCATATGTACACCATTGAGTGCCAGAAAAGAGGGCTTCCTCATGCCCATATCCTCATTTGGCTCGAGGAAAAGATTCGGCCATCTCAAATTGATGATGTGATTCACTTTCCTATCTGCCTTTTATAGCTCTCCTTCCTTCCAAGTCCTTCAATCCGCTTTCTTCGAGGGTTGAGGGCATTTCTTTTCCTCCTGTCCTTTATTTGCCTTATTCTCCTTTAGTTTTCCATTTCTTCTTCTAGTATGTAGGTTGGTAGTTAGTTTTAGTTTTAAGTTTACATTTCATTTTCATCTTCACGATCACTCAAACCATCAGGGGCCGATAGCCTAGATGTTAGGCCCCTTAAAACAACAATTATCATCATCATCATGATGATGTGATTCGGGCTGACCCCTCAGGGGCTCACATCTAGTCCCCCCAGGGGCTCACATCTAGTGGGCGTGGGTTGGCGACCACGGGACACCAGCTGAGTCCGGCATTGCTTCCACTTACCTGTGCCGGGCTCCTCTATTTCTCCTTTCCCGTCGACATCACTTGGTCAACTCTTGTTCTCTTCCGACCCGGACGTAGGGTATCCGAGGCCTAGGGAGTCTCTTCCTTTCCCGCCTTAATTGGCCCTTGTCTCATCTTTTCTGATTCCCTCCTTCTGCGAGGGGTCAGCCTTCTTTTTCTTTTCCTGTTATCTCCTGCCTTCTGCTCAAGGCCCTCAAGGAGGCCGGGTGTATGTAGCCCCACTACTTTTGGTGCACCCTAAATAATTCTACACCCTCAGGGGCTCACGGCTGGTGAGTTCGGGAGTTGGCAACCCCGAGGGATTCCTGAGCTGGGTCCGTTTTCCCCTATTGTCCCTTACCTTCGGGGCGGACCCTCTCCTCTTTCACTTTCCTATCTGCCTTTCATGGCTCTCCTTCCTTCCAATTCCCTCAATCCGCATTCTTCGAGGGTTGAGGGCATTTCTTTTCCTCCTGTCCTTTATTTGCCTTATTCCCCTTTATTTGCCTTATTCTCCTTTAGTTTTCCATTTCTTCTTCTAGTATGTAGGTTGGTAGTTTTTTTTAGTTTTAAGTTTACATTTCATTTTCATTTTCACGATCACCCAAACCATCAGGGGCCGATAGCCTAGATGTTAGGCCCCCTTAAAACAACAATTATCATCATCATCATCTTTTTAGTTTCCTTTTACCTCCTGCCTTGAGCTCAAGGCCCTTGAGGAGGCCCCCCTGTGGGTGGGGGGTTTAGAATACACCCACGGTATCCCCTGCCTGTCGTAAGAGGCGACTAAAAGGGGCGACCTTGGCTATACTTTAAGGACTCCGCGTTGTTTTGTGAATTGTACCCCCAGTGGGTGGGAGGAAGCGAATACATCCACGGTAATCCCTGCCAGTCGTAAAAGGCGACTAAAAGGGCTTCTTGGAACAGTCCCCTTTCGAGGGTTTGACAGTCAGCTCTAAAAGACATACACCCGTGCGGTATAACTCTCATTAGGTTATATCGCACTTCTTTCCGTTACTGCTTTCAGGGTCTGGCAACCAAAATTTCTATATGTGCGTGCTGTTAGGGGATGGGCCACTTACGCTTGCGACTACGCTCGAAAGCCTGTTCCGGTCTTGGCCGCGCCGACAGGTGGGTGTGCCATGTACCCGTGCAGTAGTATCCGCCTGACTACGCAGGTCCCCGCACAGCCGAATGTCTGAGCTGTAAAATCCAGTATATGCCAAGGGGTACATGCCGATACGGCATTGTAAAACATCGGACCCCCGGGCAATGCCTTCCAAGCTAGGCGGGTCTTGCCCTGGCTGGGTAGCGCCTACTGTGACAGCCCGTGATCGGATGTCGCTGGCATTCGGGGAGGATGATCTGGCCATGGGTTCCAAAAGAAAAATCCCCCACCAGGGTGGTCCTACACCCAAACAGGGTGGTCCTACACCCAAGTCATTAACATTTGATTCCCTACGGGAATCAACCCCCTGGGATCAATCTGTGCGTGAAAATCTGGGTGCTAACACCCCCAAGTTTCTGGTAGCAACCAGAACAGATGGGGGTGATATCAAGCTGGTAATGAGTGTTTTGTTTTCTCGCCACATAGAAGGTGTCTATGGTGAGCTTGAGAAAGTACAAAAGATGAGGAACGGTAGCTTGTTGCTCAAGATTAGGACTGGTGAGCAAGTTGAACGACTTTTGCAATGTGACCACTTTGGCGACATTCCCGTCAAAGTGGAAAAGCACACGTCCCTGAATCTCGTCCGAGTAGTTATTTTCCACCGGGACCTGATTCTGAACACTGACGAGGAGCTCAAGGAGGATATGCAGCACCGTCACGTGACTGATGTCCGGCGCATTACGCGCAAGGTCAACGGTCAAATCGTGGATACTGGTGCTTTCATTATTTCCTTTGAGCTTTCGGTGCTCCCGGAGAAAGTCAAGGTTACAAGTTACCGTTGTGACGTCCGGCCTTATATCCCTCCACCCATGAGGTGTTATAAGTGCCAGAAGTTCGGGCACATGTTATCCCGATGCTCGAGCCCCGAAATCTGAGGAACATGCGGTAAGGTACCACACGAAGCGGAAGAGTGCACAAAACCTTATCAGTGCACTAATTGCCCTGGATTTCATTCTCCTCGGGACAGGAACTGCCCTGTCTTCCTGAGTGAGAAGAAAATCCAGGAGATCAAAACCCTGGATGGTCTCACCTTCCAGGAGGCCCGCAAGATGTACCATACCACGATTTCGCCTTCTCCAACGATTGATTATAGAGCCATAATACCAAATTTGGTTCCGTCTACCTCATCTTTTGTACCAGCTGTGAAACCCGCCACTGAGTTTCCTGTTACGAAACAAGCACCTATTATTATAACGGAAAGCCCAAAGGTGACTTACCTCCACCTTCGGCCAGCACGAAGGCTGCGCGAGCGAAGGCTGCGCGAGCGAAGGCTGCTCCGCCCGCACAGCAGGGGAGGAAGTTGAAGACTTACTCCCCACCCAAACGGTCGGCGAAAGCCGCGCCGAAGCCGGCGTAGGCGGCATCGTCGACCAGGGTCAGGAATTCGGCTCCTGACCTGTCTATGTATCTTAAAGAGGCGGGGGCGGGTAAGAAGGGACCCCGCACTACGCATTAACTTTCTCCAAAAAAGGGGAAGCCATCCGTGCCAACACCTGCGGATGCTTCTGCGCCTGGGGACGTTTCGGTCCACAGATCTGCGCGCTCCCCACGGAGATCCCCCCGCCGCCGAACTTCGTCCAGGAAATCTCCCACCGAGTCGATTCATTCCATGACCTCGCCTGAGGACATGGAGATAATAGTCGACGTAGTGACTGTAGATCCTCCAGAGTCTAAGTTGTAGCTTGCTGCTCCAACTTATTCCCTAACTTCACACAATGGCACTGTTACAGTGGAACTGTAAAAGTTATGACAGGCATTTGACTGAACTCCGTCAGCTTATTGCCTAATACGCAGCGAGTATAGTCTGCCTACAGGAAACAAACCTCAGACCTGATCACGAGACTGTTCTGAGAGGTTTCCGACTATACTCTAAACAGCGACAAGACGGCGCCCGGGCTTCCGGGGGCGTTTGTACCTTCGTTCGCTCTGACTGCTATAGTGAGGAGTTTCCACTCGCCACTCCTCTGGAAGCTATTGCAGTTCGCGTGTCCTTGCCTGCTATGACAACTGTTTGTAACGTGTACCTTCCACCGAACCAACCCCTTGATATTAATGACGTCTTTGATCTTGTTGATAAACTTCCAGTCCCTTTCCTACTCGTGGGTGATTTCAACTCTCATCACCACCAATGGGGATCACCATCTTCCTGCCCCAGAGGAAGGGACGTGGAAGGCTTAATTCAAGGGTTGGATTTATCTCTATTAAATACAGGGGAAGCTACACATTTTAGTTTAGCGCACGGCACGTAATCACACATTGACTTGAGTGTGTGTAGCCGTGCGCTGGTCCCCCTATTTGGTTGGTATGTACACGACGACCTCTGTGACAGTGACCATTTCCCGATCGTTCTTACCCTTCTGAACCAGACGCCCGTGGAGTTCCCCAGTCGTTGGGTTCTTAAGCGGGCAAATTGGCCCTCGTTTCAAGAACGAGCTGTGTTCGTTGATCTTGGTTGCCGGAGCGTCGATGACGAGGTACAGCACATCACCGATGTGCTTCTTGCTGCCGCCGAAGAGTCCATTCCATCCTTTACTGGGACTCCTCGTCGCAAACTCGTCCCTTGGTGGACAGAGGATATTGCAGCGGCAATAAGAGACCGTCGTCGAGCTCATAAGCACTACCGTCGGCGTCCAACCATGGCCAAATTGGTGGCGTTTAAGAAATTTCGTGCCAAGGCACGGATTCTTATTTGCCAGAGTAAGAAATAATCCTGGGAACGGTATGTGTCTTCTATTACGGCACATACCCCCTCCTCTCAAGTGTGGACTAAACTACGACTCATTTCGGGAACCCCTGAGGGGCTCACATCTAGTGGGACGTGGGTTGGCGACCACGGGACCCCAGCAGAGTCCGGCATTGCTTCCACTTACTTGTGCCGGGCTCCTCTCCGTCTTCTTTCCTGTCGACCTCCCTTGGTCAACTCTTGTTCTCTTCCGACCCCGACGGTATTAGGTTATCCGAGGCCTAGGGAGTCTTTCACTTTCCCGCCTTAATTGGCCCTTGTCTCATCTTTCCTGATACCTTCCTTCTGTGAGGGGTCAGCCTTCTTTTTCTTTTCCTTTTACCTCCTGCCTTGTGCTCAAGGCCCTTAAGGAGGCAGGGTGTATGTAGCCCCACCACTTCTGGTGCACCCTTGATAATGCTACATTTTAGTAAGTCTTTCAATGCATGTGCCCGGGCCTTTTAGTGAGTATTTTGAATTTCAATTGCATTTTGTAAGAATTTTCAACCAACGCCGCATTTCGCACGAATTTTGAATCTAAATTGCATTTTGTTTGGTGGGCATTTTGCACATATTTTGATTCTCAATTGCATTTTGTGGGTATTTTGAATCTAAATTACATTTTGTCAAGTATTTTCAATCTAAATTGCATTTTGTAAGTATTGTCAATCCACATGAGTCGTTAGAATCACCGTACATTTTGTAAGCATTTTCAATTTCAATTGCATTTTGCAGGTATTTTGAATTTCAATTGCACTTTGTGAATAATTTGGATTGGAACTGGGATAGGGCCTATTTCAATCTGAATTGCATTGTGTATTTTCAATTTCAATTGCATTTTGTAAGTCTTTTGAACCTCAATTGCATTTTGTACGTGTTTTCGATCTCATTTGCATTTTGTAAGTATTTTGAATTTCAGTTGCATTTTGTAAGTATTTCGACGCTACATTGCATTTTGTACGTATTTTGAATCTAGCCTACGTTTTGTGGGTATTTTTCCATGTATTCTTTTTGTGACTCTTTTCGTTCTAAATTCCCTTTTGTAAGACCATATTGTGAGTCCCTTTTTGTACGTATTTTCCGTCTCAGATAATTTTGTTCTGGTTTCCATTTCATTATCATTTTCGCTATCACCCAGATCATTAGGGGCCGATAACCTCGATGTTAGGCCCCTTAAAACAACAATTATCATCATCATCATCATCATCGATAATGCTACACCCTCAGGGGCTCATGGCTGGTGAGTTCGGGAGTTGGCGACCCCGAGGGATTCCTGAGCTGGGTCCGTTTTCCCCTTTTGACCCTTACCTTTGGGGCGGACCCTCTCCTCTTTCACTTTCCTATCTGCCTTTCATGGCTCTCCTTCCTTCCAAGTCCTTCAATCCGCCTTCTTCGAGGGTTGAGGGCATTTCTTTTCCTCCTGTCCTTTATTTGCCTTATTCTCCTTTAGTTTTCCATTTCTTCTTCTAGTATGTAGGTTAGTAGTTAGTTTTAGTTTTAAGTTCGCTTTTCATTTTCTTTTTCATTTTCATCTTCACGATCACCCAAACCATCAGGGGCCGATAGCCTAGATGTTAGGCCCCTTAAAACAACAATTATCATCATCATCATCAACAATTATCATCATCATCATCATTTCGGGAATTCACACATCTTCTACTGTACCGGGAATTTCCATTGATAATGACTTTGTTGCAGATCCTTATCGCGTTGCAAACCATCTCGCATCGTATTTTACGGATATATCCGGTTCCGATAACTATGACCCTGCCTTCGTGGCCCTGAAGCGCGAAGCGGAACGTTTCCAGCTTAGTTTTGCTTCCCACGCTTCGGAGGGGTACAACGTGCCGTTTACGGAGTGGGAACTCCGCGGAGCGCTGGCGCTCTGCAGGGACACGTCTCCTGGCCCGGATAATATTCACAACCAGATGCTTAAACACCTTAACGATGAGAGCATTCGTTATTTGCTCGAGGTGTTTAATCGTATCTGGTTGGAAGGTGTGTTTCCAGCGCAATGGCAGGAAGGTATCATTATACCTATCCTGTAGCCCGATAAGGATCCCAAATTGACAGGGAGTTACAGTTCTATTTGTCTCACTAACGGTCTGTGCAAGCTCTTCGAGAGGATGGTCAATCGGTGCCTAGTGTGGGTCCTGGAGAAACGGGGACTCCTGTCTGAATACCAGTGTGGTTTCAGGGCGCAACGGTGTACCAACGACCATCTGGTACGCCTGGAGACCGCCATACAGGACGTTTTTCTCCGGAGACAGCACCTGGTCGCTGCTTTCTTTGACCTCGAGAAGGCCTATGACACCACTTGGCGTTACGGCATCCTCTCTACCCTGCATCAATGGAAATTCCGAGGTAACTTGCCGGTTTATATTGCGAATTTTCTGTCCCTTCGCCTGATCCGTGTCCGAATAGGGGGGACATATTCGCAATATCATAGACAGGAAAATGGAGTCCCACAGGGATCGGTGCTTAGCGTAACATTATTTGCGATTGCCATAAACGGTATAGTCGCTGCTGCTTGTCCAGCAGTGGTACCGTCGCTATATGTAGACGACTACGCTCTACATTATAGTGCGCACAATATGGCGGTCGCTGAACGACAGTTAGAACAAGCTATTCGGAGAGTAGAACGCTAGACACTGGAGCATGGCTTTCGATTCTCAACCGCTAAGTCCTCGGTTGTCCATTTCTGCCGAAAGCGCACCCTCCATCCAGATCCTGAGCTTTATCTGGGCAATGTAGCTTTGCCTGTTGTTGCTGCGTACCGGTTCCTTGGGCTCCTTTTCGATCAGAAATTGACGTGGGAACCACACGTGCGGTGTTTGAAAACTTGCCTGTGCTAAGAAACTCAACATGTTGCGGTTTCTTAGCGGCACATCATGGGGGGAGGGGGGGGGGGCGGCGGACCGCGCGGTGCTCCTACGTTAGTATAAGGCACTGATTTTATCTAGGTTAGATTATGGCAGTGTAACATATGGTTCGGCCCGTAAGTCAGTGCTTGTTAAACTGGACAGAGTCCACCACGGCGGTGTGAGACTGGCGACGGGTGCCTTTCGGACAAGCCCAGTTGTCAGCTTGCTCGCCGAGGCTGGCGTACCTCCTTTACACCTGAGGCGCCAACAAGTACTGCTGACCTATGCTGCAACTATTCGACAGATGCCACTTCATCCAAGCTATCCATGTTTGTTTTCCAATCTGAATCGCCGGCTGTATGATGCGCTCCCCCGAGCCACTCGGCCGGCGGGGATTCGCTTGGATGACTCATACCGTCAGTTCCGATTTCCTTCTGTCTCCTGTATCGTCCGAGTACCTAGCAAGGCCCTTCCGTGGATTGTCTCTCGCCCTGATATCATCCTGGATCTGCACACCGGCCCCAAGTCGGACACGGACTCCTCCGTCCATCGGAGTCTGTTCCAGTCCGTGGTGAGCCGGTATCCGGGATCAGGGCTTCTATTCACGGACGGTTCGAGGGTAAACGAGAAAGTAGGCTGTGCATTTGTGGTTGAGGATCGTTGGTTTCTCTTCTCACTTCCCGAGGCCTGTGGCGTGTACACTACGGAGCTCTATGACATCTTAGAGGCTCTGCGGTACACGTTATCAGACGATCACCAGCACTTTCTTGTGTGTACTGACTTTGAGTGCGCTGCAAGCGATCGATGTGTGTTTCCCGAAGCACCCGTTGGTCCAGCGTGTGCACGTCCAGCTCGTCAGTTCGCGTAACGCTGGAACCGGGGTGACCTTTGTGTGGCTTCCTAGCCACATGGGTATTGCGGGAAACGAGCTTGCTGGTCAGGCGGCGAGAGAGGCAGTCGCACTGCCCTCGCTACCGTATAAGGTGCCTGCTAGTGATGTGCGCTCTCGGTTGCGGCATTCGATCCTGTCGCATTGGGAGGAGGCATGGCGTGCCACGCCTCAACCCAACAAACTGAGAGGCATCAAGGTGACAACGAAGGTGTGGAAATCTTCCTTCCGATTTCTCCGGAAGGAAGCTGTGGTACTCTGTCGACTATGGATCGGCCATGGGATTGCTACGCACTCCCACTTGCTGAAGAGAGAAGATCCCCCTGTGTGTCCTTGCGGCGCCCACCTAACCGTGGCACACCTTCTCTTGGAGTGTGTGGATCTGGCCGATCTGCGAGGGACTCTTAAACTGCCTAATACCCTCTCCCTTATTCTCCGTGATGACGGGCCGTCAGCTGACCTCGTCATCCGGTTCATGAGGGAGAGTGGTTACTTTTTTAAGTTTTAATGTGTAGTTAAAACTGTTAATTCAGTTTAAATCTGTTTTATGTTTTTTATTGTGTTAATCTATGTTATTGCTCACTATGCCTTATTTGTTTTATCCTTTTTTACCATCCATTTTTATTTATTTTTTTATTCAAATAAGGCATAATTTTTGGGGCTCACTGTCTGTTTTATAAACACCATTTTCGTTTCATCCATGGCAGTGAGTTGATTTTATCTACATCCTTTCATTTCACGCCATTTCATTTCATTAGGGGCCGATAACCTCGATGCTAGGCCTCTTAAAACAACAATTATCATCATCATCATGTAGTGCCAGGGTTTGAGGAAGAGGGTTGGAGTGCCTAGTAGGCCATCGGGCCCTGGGAGTCATTAGAATGTCTTAAGCCAGAGGCTGTCGATTGTAAACTAATGTCTGGAGGGCTCGTAGTCTGATTTTAAAAAGATGGTGTAAAAATGATGGAAGTGTCTTGGGGTATACTAGCAAATTACTGTCGCGGTTCAACGGAAGGCCATATGCAATTTTGATAGCATAATGTTCTACTGAATTTAAGATGCTATAATGAGGGAAGGTCGCACCAATCCAGGCCAATGAGCTATAGTCCAGAATGGGACGAATGAAAACTTTGTATGTGTTGAGAATGTGGATTGGGGAATGGCCCCACGATACCCCACGAAGACGTTTGAGGAGTGCTATCCGTATGCGTGCTCTCCGTGCCATTTCTTTAATGTGAGGGCGCCAAGAGGGATTTCTATCTAATGTAACCCCCAGATACACAGCCTGAAGGGATGGGAGAATGGCTTCTTGGAAGATTGAAATATGGAAAGGATGAAAATGGTTGTCTCGGGCTTTAAATAGAAGAAGTTTGGTTTTGTCCATATTCACTGAGAGATGCCATTTAGAAAACCAGGCGAGAAGTGTATCGAGATAGGATTGCATTCTATTGGCAAGAGTGGTGGTGTTGTTGGCAAAGGATAAAATGGCTGAATCATCTGCGAACTGGAAGAGGTGTGAATATTTGTTCGGTTGTGGCATATCATGAGTATAGATGATGTAGATAAGTGGGGAGCTAGGAGAATCTTGCGGAACCCCTGAATAGAGGGAGAAGATGTGTGAGGAGGCAGAACGGAGATGGATGAATGCTCGCCTGTTCAGTAAAAAGTTACTGAGCAAGCGGACAATCGAGGAGGAAAGGTTGAGCTCTTGTAATTTATATATAAGCCCTCGTTGCCAAACTAAATCGAAGGCCTTTTCCAAATCAAGGAGTAGTAGGGCTCCAGGATAGCCTTTGTTAAAGTGTGTGGGGGGGGGGAGGTGACTAGTCATACGAAAAAGCTGGGATTGTGTAGAAAATTTTGGTCTAAAACCTGCTTGAGTTGGGGGAAATATGTTTTGAGAGTTAAGGAAATTGTAGAGGCGAGAGGCGATAATAGCTTCAAATAATTTAGAGAAAACAGAGAGGAGGCTTGTCGGTCGATAAGAGGAAAGTAGGGAAGGAGGTTTGCCTACCTTAGGGAAGATAATTATTTTAGCTGTTTTCCAATG
The DNA here is from genome assembly GCA_946902985.2 of Meconema thalassinum. NCBI lineage: Eukaryota > Metazoa > Arthropoda > Insecta > Orthoptera > Tettigoniidae > Meconema > Meconema thalassinum. The sequence goes on from OX336392.1 coordinate 358,180,987, forward strand.
AGAGGGGAAGCTACCGTAAAGAGAATAAAGTGTAGGCGATGGCTAGGAAATGTATGAAGATGGGTGCCGCTTGTTTAATATGAGCGTAAGACACCTTATCTGTCCCAGGGGCCATATTACGTTTTTTAGCTAGCTGGAATCGTATGTCTTCAGAAGTAATGGGTTGGTTCAGTGGTGATTTGGGATCTAAAGTCAGAAGATAGTCAAAACTGGGGGTCAGAGAAGGAAGTTTTGGATTAGTTTGTTTGCTCATGGTTCTGTAGTCTGAGTAATTGTGTCGAGGATTAGGTTGGTCACTGTAGACGTTAGTGAAGTAGTCAGCAAAAGTCTCAGCTTTTGTCTTGGTCAGTGAATGGGTAACCGTTTGGCCCTCGGATGGGAAAAAGGCATTCCTTGGTATTTTGCCCAGTAAGAGTTCTAAATGTTTTCCAGAAACTGGCCGAGCTGTGGACTTCTTAGCTAGATTGGAGCATGCGTCAATCCACTTCTTTTTCTTAATAGCTTTATAGGACCGATCATGTCGTTGGTATTGTCTATGTCTCGTGAGTAAGTCTGGGTCATTAGTCTGGCAGTAGGCCCTATAATAGCTCCTTGATAAGATTAAGAAATTGGAGTGCCTTGGGTGGAATAGGCGGCTTGCTTGGAGTGACTTTAGTTTCGGGAATGTGGCGTCGAGCTGAGACAGATATAGATGTCTCCAGCAAAGATATCAAAGCAGACAGCTGCTCATTGTTCTGTGGGATTGTGGCAGTAGCAAGGAGTTCAGTAATACTGCAGCGGTAGGCTTCCCAGTCTGCTTTATTGAAGTTACTTCTCATGAAGGAAGGAGGAGGTGAGGGTTGATGGAAATTAAGTGAGGGAATTGTAATGAGGAAGGGCCGATGGTCACTACCGTAGAGGTCGAGTAGTTTAATTGACGTGTTACGCGATAGGGATGAGGATACTAAGGCTATTTCGGGAGTGCTCTGCGTTCTCACGATGGTGTGAGGGGGTATAGCCACACGTTCACCATTCATAGTGTCTAAGAAATCCTGTAGGAGGTCCCTGTCATGGGCATATAGAGAGTTAATATTAATATCTCCAGCATAGATGTAGTGATAAAAGTTGAGTCTAGGAAGTTAATATAATCTATGGGAGGTTGAGAACGGGGAGGGACTATAAGCAGTGGAGAGAATGACAGGGTTCGAAGGGAGATGCACCATGAGAGTGAGAAACTCAGGAACATGGAGAAAGCGTTGAGGTTGAAGTAGACGTGAAGGGAATAATTTGTGAACGCCAATGGCTACTCCCCCTCTAGATTCATGAGGGCGATCGGCACGATATAATGTGTAATTTGGAAAAACAGGCTGGAGTCGAGGATTGAGGAATGTTTCATTTAAGAGGAGGATAGCGGGAGTATAGAGCTGAAGTAAAATGTCCAGGAAGTGGCGGATGGATTTCAGGGAACAAATGTTGAAATAGAGCACGCGTACGGAATACATTCCATTTCCTAATGTATTAGCCATAATTAAATTTCCATTGACCTGAAATGGAAGTGGACCTTTTGGCCCGAGGAGGTGGCTTGCATATTAAGGCCAAACGTTGTACGGGAAGCAAAATGTAGTATTTCCAGCACCCGGGGGCGGTCGAAGGGTAATAGATTTTGAAGACAGATTTCTGTGAAGCGAATCATGTCTTCAATAGAAGGTGGAGCAGGGGAGACGGATGGTTGTGTGAGTGTGATGGGATCTACGGTGCGGACAGGGGCGGTAAATTGAGGTTTTGATACGTCAACTGTTGGGCAGTTTGGACATTAGGGAGAGTAGGCTGGGTGAGAACCCTGGCACTGGGTGCATTTAGGTGGGAGTGAGAGGTTGGGGTAGCTGCGAGTCGGATGGGCTAGACTATAATTGGCACAGATTGGCTGACGCATGGGGTAGTGGTCAGTTGAATGTGAATTGTAGGTTTGGCAACGATCACATCGGAGAGGTGCAGGGGTGGAGGTTCTGGATGGTTCCACTCGGTGGTGTTGCCAGTAAAGAAAGGCGCCTTCATCTAGTAGCTTGTCTATGGAAGCACGGTGAGGACACGCACCAGAGTAGTAGGGCCACGATCGCTATTTATTCGGAGTATTTTATGGATGTTTAGGAGATGGTAGGTGAGTTCCTGGTGGATTTCCTGATTTGTGTAGGAGGTATCAACTCCACGAATTACGACTGATAGAAGGGGTTCACGGCGAAGAGATGGAAGTTTATGGGAACGTGTAGGAAGAGGTTCCATGGCCACTTGTTCGCCTAAGCGAGCTAACCCCATCTTGTGAATTAAAACCTCCCTGGCATCACCTTTGGTTTTCAGGATGATGGCATGAGGTTGGGGGATGATTTGGGCAATGGAGCTGGCTAGTAGGAAGGTACGGAGAATGGCGGAGATGCGGTGCGGCTCAGGCCGGAACTGTCGCCAGACCAGAGACCAGACAGGAGCCATTTCATTCCCTGGCCCGCGGAGCGGGACAGGGCGGGCACCCAGCTCAACAAGTAGCTCTTGTGCCAAAGAGAAGGAAGTGATCAGAGAAGATATGTTGATTAAGAGGAAATATGCTAGGCATATGGATAGGAAGGACGAACGAGGAAGGAATGGCGCAGCAGATCACCGCACTCGCCAGGGCATTACCCCGCTAGCCCCGTTTATTCAAAATAAACATGATACAGGAAATTAAATATGACCGTGGGTAAAATACAGAGATATGTGCAACAAGGAGAAAATTATAGTCCTGAAAAGAATGTCTTTTGTTCATGTGGCTGAAAAAAAATATAATAATAATAATAATAAAATATTTGTGTATTGTTCATGCTGAAAAAGAAACATAAATATTTAAAAGCACACGCATCAATTGAAGCACACGTGGTATAGCGGCAGCAAGGGCCGATAGATTCTATTTGTACTGAGAACACTGGGAAGATGCGTGGAGCCATTCCGGAGAGCGAAGTAGACAAAATAAGGTTTGTTGAGAAATAAAAATTAAAAAAATATATATACAGTGTGGTCCACCCGCCCCTTATTATTTAGTTTTATGAAACCCAACTAACATCGCATTTCTCCCGATGGTCGATATTGCTCTGCGCTCTGACTGTGTGAGAGCAATGTAATTGGGTCATGGGTCTAGCAAAGAAAAACCGACCTTAAACTTTTCCCCGCCAAATACTATGGCCCATTCTACTAACATACGACTTACTGCTCCTTGAAATAACACACATACACGTAATACGATCGAATTAATAGCTTACGCCACGTGATCTGTAATAGTAGAAAGTTAAATCAACACCATAAATCGTGATTGAAGACTTTGAGATGGACTTAAACGTTTGAGGTGGGACGGCTACAGTAACTAAAGCACGTTTAGCGTGCGGTATCTACCATGTGTTTGTGGCTGAGAGGGTTAAAGCCTGGCCGTAAGTGGTGGGCGCGAGCGGGTACAATGCGGCTTCGAATCCAGTAGCAGGCTTACTTATTTGAACGAAAGCCCACATTCCATTTTAGTCGGGATGTAACTAGATTACCACATGTATTGCCTTACGACATATTTTTGTGAAGAGTACGTTGAATTTTGATGATTTATAAAGAGAGAATGTTCGAATTGGTACGTTATGCCACGCGACCTGTAATGGCAGAAAATTTCAAAAACCTGGCATGAATATTAACATAACATATCGAAGTGTTGCTCCGGAGGTCCGGGTTCGATTCCCAGCTCTGCCAAGAAATGTAATACTTATCTGAGGGCTGAAATAGGGTACACGTAGCCTCGTGAAGCAAATATGAGAAGAAGTGGGTTCGATTCCCACCTCAGCCACCCTAGAAATGGTTTTCCGTGGTTTCCCACTTCTACTCCGGCCAAATTCCGGGACGGATTCTATCTTAAGGCCACGGCCGCCTCCTTCCCAATCCTTAATTGCAAATACAAACACCCCTCAGGGGCTCACATCTAGTGGGACGTGGGTTGGCGACCACGGGACCCCAGCTGAGTCCGGCATTGCTTCCACTTACTTGTGCCGGGCTCCTCTCCGTAGCCCTACCACTTCTGGTGCACCCTAGATAATGCTACACCCTCAGGGGCTCACGGCTGGTGAGTTCGGGAGTTCCCCCAGGGGCTTACATCTTGTGGGCGTGGGTTGGCGTCCACGGGGCCCCAGCTGAGTCCGGCATTGCTTCCACTTACTTGTGCCGAGCTCCTCTCTGTCTTCTTTCCTGTCGACCTCACTTGGTCAACTCTTGTTCCCTTCTGACCCCGACGGTATTAGGGTATCCGAGGCCTAGGGAGTCTCTTCCTTTCCCGCCTTAATTGGCCCTTGTCACATCTTTTCTGATACCCTCCTTCTGCGAGGGGTCAGCCTTCTTTTTCTCTTCCCTTTACCTCCTGCCTTGTGCTCTAGGCCCTTAAGGAGGCAGGGTGTATGTATCCCCACCACTTCTGGTGCACCCTAGATAATGCTACACCCTCAGGGGCTCACGGCTGGTGAGTTCGGGAGTTGGCGACCCCGAGGGATTCCTGAGCTGGGTCAGTTGTCCCCTTTTGTCCGTTACCTTCGGGGCGGACACTCTCCTCTTTCACTTTCCTATATGCCTTTCATGGCTCTCCTTCCTTCCAAGTCCCTCAATCCGCCTTCTCCGAGGGTTGAGGGCATTTCTTTTCCTTCTGTCCTTTTATTTGCCTTATTCTCCTTTAGTTTTGCATTTCTTCTTCTAGTATGTAGGTTAGTTTTAGTTTTAAGTTCGCTTTTCATTTTCATCTTCACGATCACCCAAACCATCAGGGGCCGATAACCTAGATGTTAGGCCCCTTAAAACAACAATTATCATCATCATCATCATCGAGTTCGGGAGTTGGCGACCCCGAGGGATTCCTGAGCTGGGTCCGTTTTCCACTTTTGTCCCTTACCTTTGGGGTGGACCCTCTGCTCTCTCCCCTCTCCTCTTTTCCTTACATTTCCTTTTCTCTTTAAGATTCCCGGACTGTTTTCGTTACTTGGTTCACCGTGTATGTAAAGTCCCTTCTAGCGATTTTTTACGGCATTTTTGATCTACGTTGCATTTTGTGAGTTTTTTCGATCTAAATTACATCTCGCGATTGTTTTCAACCTCAATTGCATTTTGTGAAGATTGACAATCTAAATTGCTTTTTAGTAAGTCTTTCAATGCGGGTAGACGGGCCTTTTAGTGAGTATTTTGAATTTCAATTGCATTTTGTAAGTATTTTCAACCAAAACCGCATTTCGCACGAATTTTGAATCTAAATTGCATTTTTTTGGTGGGCATTTTGCACATATTTTGATTCGCAATTGCATTTTGGGGTATTTTGAATCTAAATTACATTTTGTCAAGTATTTTCAATCTAAATTGCATTGTGTATTTTCAATTTCAATTGCATTTTTTAAGTATTTTGAACCTCAATTGCATTTTGTACGTATTTTCGATCTCATTTGCATTTTGTAAGTTATTTCGACGCTACATTGCATTTTGTACGTATTTTTAATCTAGCCTACGTTTTGTGGGTCTTTTTCAATCTATTCTTTTTGTGAATCTTTTCGTTCTAAATTCCCTTTTGTAAGACCATATTGTGAGTTGTTTCCATCCGAGTTTCTCTTTGCACGTATTTTCCGTCTCACATAATTTTTGTTCTGGTTTCCGTTTCATTCTCATTTTCGCTATCACCCAGATCATTAGGGGCCGATAACCTCGATGTTAGGCCCCTTAAAACAACAATCATCATCATCATCATCATCAAATACAAACATGATTCCAAGCCCGCAATAACTCGGGTTATCAGACAAATTCTACACACTCATCCAAGTAAACGGGGCTAAATGACTGCGATATTCTAGCCCGTCAAATGAAACAAAACAACAACATATCGAAGGATATTCTGATCGCCAGTGCTTGCATCGAAGTATACGAATTCCTTAGCAATTCCCATGGTATTATTAGGATACTTTCAATTTTTGCAAAAAATTAAAGTAGATTTATGAGATCTACACGGGGCCAAAAAATGATTGTGTGTGTGTGTGTGTGTGACTGTGTGTCTGTGCGATTGTGTGTACTCTGAATGTCTGCCCCCCCCCCCCATCAATTCGAACACTGTGAAACCGAATTGAACGATATTTGGTACAGAGGTAGCACTTGCCAAGGACACCTCAGTCTCATGTTTTATATCGCCGCCATCTTGGTGAAAACGTAATGGCGGCCTCCCAAATGCTAAAGGCTTAAATAAATTACGACCAACCTAATAATCTGATCTCTACCAAATTTTGCAACAACATAGCTTTATTTGGGAAGCATATTTTGACCAAACTACAAGATCATCAGCCCAAGAGTTTGCATATGGCGGCCATGTATGTGTGCAAATCGATTCCCCTATCAATTCAAACACGTTGAAACCGAATCGAACGAAATTTGGTACAGAGGTAGCACTAGCGTAGAACACGTCAGTGTCATGTTTTATATCGCCTCCATCTTGACGGAAACGAAATGGTGGCCACCCAAATGTTCCAAGCTTAAATCAAATTTCGACTAACTTAATCATTTGATTTCTACCAAATTTTGTAACAACATATACTAGTATGGCGAGCGTCGTTTGACTGAACTACAAGGTCATCAGCCCGTAAGTTTGCAGATGGCGGCCATGTATGTGTGGAAATAGATTCCCCCTATCAATTCAAACACGGTGAAACCGAATTGAACGTAATTTGGTACAGAGGTAGCCCTAGCAAAGGGCACTCCAGTGTCATGTTTTATATCGCCGCCATCTTGATGAAAACGTAATGGCGGCCATCCTAATGTTAAAAGCTTGAATCAAATTACGACCAACCTAATAATCTGATTTCTACCCAATTTTGCAACAACATACCTTTATGTATAGAGATTCGTTTGACCACACTACAAGGTCATCAGAGTAATAATGTACGGATAGCGGCCATGTATGTGTGCAAATCGATTCTCCCTATTATTTTAAACACGGTGGAAGCGAATGGAACGAAGTTTGGTACAGAGGTAGCACTAGCAAAGGCGACCTCAGTGTCGTGTTTTATATCGCCGCCATCTTGACGAAAACGGAATGGAGGCCACCCAAATGTTAAAAGCTTAAATCAAATTACGACCAACCTAATAATTTGATCTCCACCAAATTTTTCAATAACATACCTTTTTGTGGGAAGCATCTTTTGACTGAACTACCAAGGTCATCAGCCCAATAGTATGCAGATAACGGCCATGTATGTGTGCAAATCGATTCCCCATATCAATTCAAACATGGTGAAACCGAATTGAGTGTTTTTTTTTACAGAGATAGCACTAGCAAAGAACGCATCATACTCGTGTACAATATCCGTATAGCACGTTGTATTTCAAGAAGCTACTACAACCAACAATCAATTATAATCCTTGAAAAGGACAAAGAGTTATAACAATACCCATGCATTTAGGAGAAAGTAGGCTATACCTTCTTGACCGAACATCTTGTTTTGTTATTAAATTCTAACAAAAAGTCTTAGCATATCTTTAGGCCCGTATCACACGACACTCGCTGGCAAGGACGCTGCTGTGATCGCTGATACAAAATCCTGTATGATTCTCTTCTCTTCGTCAGTACACCTGCTTGTATGACCGAAGTGTATCACACGCTAGCATTTTGTACGCTAAGTTGTATGAAATAAAACTGAAGGGCTGTCAACTCATTTGAGGGCATTATTTGCAGTTCTTTCGCCTTATTAACGCAAACCGGTCGCGAAACTTGCTTTAAGTAAATTAGAAAACATGCCAGGTACTGAATGAATGCATTCCAATCACCCCCCAGGGACTCACTTCTAGTGGGCGTGGGTTGGCGACCACGGGGCCCCAGCTGAGTCCAGCATTGCTTCCACTTACTTGTGCCGGGCTCCTCTCCGTCTTCTTTCCTGTCGACCTCACTTGGTCAACTCTTGTTCTCTTCCGACCCCGACGGTATTCGGGTATCCGAGGCCTAGGGATTCTCTTCCTTTCCCGCCTTAATTGGCCCTTGTCTCATCTTTTCTGATTCCCTCCTTCTGCGAGGGGTCAGCCTTCTTTTTCTTTTCCTGTTATCTCCTGCCTTCTGCTCAAGGCCCTCAAGGAGACCGGGTGTATGTAGCCCCACCACTTTTGGTGCACCCTAGATAATGCTACACCCTCAGGGGCTCACGGCTGGTGAGTTCGGGAGTTGGCGACCCCGAGGGATTCCTGTGCTGGGTCCGTTTTCCGCTTTTGTCCCTTACCTTCGGGGCGGACCCTCTCCTCTTTCACTTTCCTCTCTGCCTTTCATGGCTCTCCTTCCTTCCAAGTCCCTCAATCCGCCTTCTTCGAGGGTTGAGGGCATTTCTTTTCCTCCTGTCCTTTATTTGCCTTATTCTCCTTTAGTTGTCCATTTCTTCTTCTAGTATGTAGGTTAGTAGTTAGTTCTAGTTTTAAGTTCGCTTTTCATTTTCATCTTCACGATCACCCAAACCACCAGGGGCCGATAACCGAGATGTTAGGCCCCTTAAAACAACAATTATCATCATCATCATTCGTGATAATTAGAATTTTAACATTTCAATATTTATCCCAGAATCATAATATGACACGTTCTGTAATTACTGCCTTGATACGAGGCTCAGCCGAAGGTTGCAGGTTCGTATCCTGGCGCAGTCAGCTGGTATTTGAGGGTGCGCAAATGCGAGGGAGCCGTGTCAGTTGATTTACTGGCACGTTGAGGATCCCCTTCGGAGCAAAATTCCGGCACCCCGGCGTATCTAAAAGCCAGAGCAGTTAAAAGGGCCGTAAATCCAATAATGTTATAATTATCTGTATTTACTGTATGTTTGGGGCAGATGACTTCGTAGTTCCGACCCTTAAAACCTCACTAACTAACTATTACTGTAAGTGTATAGCAAGCGCTTTTCGCACAGACGCCGTTGAAAGAAACTGTAGTTTCGGTCTGATGTATTTATTCATGAGCCTACCCACATAACAAATCTATTTGTTATGTGGGTCGTCTGAGTGAGTCGGAGTTTTCCTTTAAACAAACCCCCCAGGGGCTCACATCTAGTGGGTTGTGGGTTGGCGACCACGGGGCCCCAGCTGAGTCCGGCATTGCTTCCACTTACTTGTGCCGGGCTCCTCTCTTTCTTCTTTCCTGTCGACCTCCCTTGGTCAACTCTTGTTCTCTTCTGACCCCGACGGTATTAGGGTATCCGAGGCGTAGGGAGTCTCTTCCTTTCCCGCCTTAATTGGCCCTTGTCTCATCTTTTCTGATACCCTCCTTCTGCGAGGGGTCAGCCTTCTTTTTCTCTTCCTTTTACCTCCTGCCTTGTGCTCTAGGCCCTTTAGGAGGCAGTGTGTATGTAGCCCCACCACTTCTGGTGCACCCTAGATAATGCTACACCCTCAGGGGCTCACGGCTGGTGAGTTTGGGAGTTGGCGACCCCGAGGGATTCCTGAGCTGGGTCCGTTTTCCCCTTTTGTCCCTTACCTTTGGGGCGGACCCTCTCCTCTTTCACTTTCCTATATGCCTTTCATGGCTCTCCTTCCTTCCAAGTCCCTCAATCCGCCTTCTCCGAGGGTTGAGGGCATTTCTTTTCCTTCTGTCCTTTTATTTGCCTTATTCTCCTTTAGTTTTCCATTTCTTCTTCTAGGATGTAGGTTAGTAGTTAGTTTTAGTTTTAAGTTCGCTTTTCATTTTCATCTTCACGATCACCCAAACCATCAGGGGCCGATAGCCTAGATGTTAGGCCCCTTAAAACAACAATTATCATCATCATCAACTATTTCCTTTGGTGTGGACTCTCTCCTCTTTCCGTGGGTTGGCGACCACGGGACCCCAGCTGAGTCCGGCATTGCTTCCACTTACTTGTGCCGGGCTCCTCTCCGTCTTCTTTCCTGTCGACCTAACTTGGTCAACTCTTGTTCTCTTCCGACCCCGACGGTATTAGGGTATCCGAGGCCTAGGGAGTCTTTCCCTTTCCCGCCTTGTTTGGCCCTTCTCTCATCTTTCCTGACACCCTCCTTCTGTGAGGGGTCAGCCTTCTTTTTCTTTTCCTTTAACCTCCTGCCTTGTGCTCAAGGCCCTTAAGGAGGCAGGGTGTATGTAGCCCCACCACTTCTGTTGCACCCTAGATAATGCTACACCCTCAGGGGCTCACGGCTGGTGAGTTCGGGAATTGGCGACCCCGAGGGATTCCTGAGCTGGGTCCGTTTTCCCCTTTTGTCCCTTACCTTCGGGGCGGACCCTCTCCTCTTTCACTTTCCTATCTGCCTTTCATGGCTCTCCTTCCTTCCAAGTCCCTCAATCCACATTCTTCGAGGGTTGAGGGCATTTCTTTTCCTCCTGTCCTTTATTTGCCTTATTCTCCTTTAGTTTTCCATTTCTTCTTCTAGTATGTAGGTTGGTAGTTAGTTTTATGTTTACATTTCATTTCATTTTCATCTTCACGATCACCCAAACCATCAGGGGCCGATAGCCTAGATGTTAGGCCCCTTAAAACAACAATTATCATCATCATCACCTCTCCTCTTTCACTTTCCTATATGCCTTTCATGGCTCTCCTTCCTTCCCAGTCCCTCAATCCGCCTTCTCCGAGGGTTGAGGGCATTTCTTTTCCTTCTGTCGTTTTATTTGCCTTATTCCCCTTTAGTTTCCATTTCTTCTTCTAGTCTGTAGGTTAGTAGTTAGTTTTAAGTTCGCTTTTCATTTTCATCTTCACGATCACCCTAACCATCAGGGGCCGATAACCTAGATGTTAGGCCCCTTAAAACAACAATTATCATCATCATCATCATCCTTTAAACAAAGGTAGTCAAACTTTCGAACACTTGCTACCTTGAATATACAGGATACCATGGTTTCGTTCTACAGATCATTATGTCGTCGTCCAATCTGTCTGTGTACCATCGGATAAGTACGGTCCTTTTGAGGACCAAATAAAAAATCACTCGTTGGAACAGATAGGTATGCGTCCATAATACATCCACAATAAACGACATTAAGAAAAATAAATGCACTAGTTCAAGGTTCGAACCTACTACAAGGCGACTTCATTGACGCTACTATATCTGCGACAGGGGCGATGTGAAAGAGAGAACAAAATGGCGAAAAGAAATAAACGAATAGATGGCACTTGTGGTGCCGACAGTAAACAAAGATGCGGGCCTAACTATAGCCCCCCAACAGAAAAAGTAGCATATGTGGAAAATGTGCCCAGAACGGAAGAAGGGGAGTGTGGGAGGGGGCTAGTCGATTAGTGGCGGGAAGAGATGACCGGTTTCCGGGGTGCGTGTGGAGTTGAGGATAGCAGTGGCATAGAATGGTGTATTCTTGGAATACACGGTAAGACAGAGTTAGCTTTTGCTGCTCTTTGCTTTAATTCATTCCTTCCTTTTTCGCAAACACCAACTGTGATTTCTTACTTTTTCTTTTATTTGTGCACCTTGCTTACTTAGTTTGTAAGTCTGTTCTAGATATATATATCTTCCATGATCAACCTAGCGGCATCTAGCAGCTAACTACTGGAGTTCCTCAACATCTCTATGCTCCAGAGGACTTCCTTTCCAATCAAGCCACAAGATGTCGTTATCGCCAGCTAACTTCTCCATGCTCAAGTGGATTCTTCATCATTCCAATCCACCAGATGTCGTTATCATCACCTGCTAACTTCTCCTTGAAGACCACTTCATCAAGAAAATTAACTACTAAGAAGCAATTTTATTATTGTTATGTTGGTAATTTTTATGTATGTTCCTTTGTCCCTTTCCCCCACCCTCTCGCTCCCTTGGTACCTTCGTGCTTCGTTGAGCGGTTCTCACTTGTGTGTCAGACGTCAACACTTACAGTTGGAGCCTACCCTAGGCTTGTCTCCTGTCTACTCGAGACATCTTTTTAAATATCTACGCCATGATGTGGATTTAAACTAATGGTTGCCATGGATCGTCTACTCTACAAACAATGAGCTAAGTACCAAACTCTAATGGTTTTCACCGCATTTTTATTGGTTTTAAACAGCTAAATGCTTTTTAATTCTTGTTTTATAGACAGTGTTAATTTGCTAAATGCAGGGCAATAACTACCTTCGAGGGATTTTTCTAGTCATGATCTAACTATCTAAGGTGACTTTCCACTTAAAAATTTAGTGCTTCTTGCACAAATTAACTGAGAATGAGTTCTCACACCACGGGATTTTTATTAAATGAAATACTGTCTATAAAAACTTAGCTTTTTCTCCGTGGGACATATTGCCCAATTCAACTCTTATCATAGTTCGATGTCGAAAGTTCTGGAGTTATCTTTCTACAAGTAAAATAGCATAGCATTTCTTCAAATATGGGAATACATTTTCCTCACTAGCCTTCTTTTTCTTTTCCTTTTACCTCCTGCCTTGTGCTCAAGGCCCTTAAGGAGGAATGGTGTATGTAGCCCCACCATTTCTGGTGCACCCTAGCTAATGCTACACCCTCAGGGGCTCACGGCTGGTGAGTTCGGGAGTTGACGACCCCGAGGGATTCCTGAGCTGGGTCCGTTTTCCCCTTTTGTCCCTTACCTTCGGGGCGGACCCTCTCCTCTTTCACTTTCCTATCTGCCTTTCATGGCTCTCCTTCCTTCCAAGTCCCTCAATCCGCATTCTTCGAAGGTTGAGGGCATTTCTTTTCCTCCTGTCCTTTATTTGCCTTATTCTCCTTTAGTTTTCCATTTCTTCTTCTAGTATGTAGGTTGGTAGTTAGTTTTAGTTTTAAGTTTACATTTCATTTTCATCTTCACGATCACCCAAACCATCAGGGGCCGATAGCCTAGATGTTAGGCCCCTTAAAACAACAATTATCATCATCATCATCATCATATAAACCGCTAATCAACATAATTTGTCTTCCTTCGTTGGAGATTTTCCGCTGCATTCAACTGCAACCTACAAAAGCTACGACGCAATAAACTCTCTTAAGCTAAAATTCAACTAGTGATTTACATAATTGCAATAACTTTTCTCCTTTTGAACTCTCTGTTCTGCAATAGTGAACTTTCTATCTACATCAATAGACTATAGTGAAAACAGTGCTAATTCAACTTCCAACCGCGTAGCGTTTGTGAGAGCAATAAATACGGCCGAGAACTTTCTCCTAAAGTTCTCATTTCTTCCTTCCCAAACACCTTTACGAACAAATTAGGTTAATTTTTAAACTTAGGTCTTTTTCAATGAGGTGTCCCCTCTCAGCAGGTGCCCTCCCAACATTGTTTCATATCTCATAAGTAATTTCTGTATAACTCGTGTCTAGCACACATTTAAAACAACCTTGGTTTTCCTTTATAACTAAGGAATTTAATCCTTTCTACTCATAACGGAGTTATTTATCTTCTCCAGGTTTCACGAAAGGGTAACTTGCCCTATTTTTTCCTCGTGATCCCTGTATAAATATAATAAGTTATAGAAATTTCTTCTTAATTTTCTCTTTTCTTGTTATAATTTCAAATTTATTGTCGGTTCATACTGTTAAGATTTCCACATAGGAATTCTTAAAGTGCCAACGTTATACCTTATTTATGGTTTAAAGCTTTAATTGCTTTATTATTGTATTAAATTTTGAATTTGTCAATCTTAAGCACAACTTTTAAAAATCTTATGCAGTTTTTAGTGCTTTAAAGAGGTTTTAAACTTTAATATTGTTAATTGCCAAGTGCAAACTTTACCATTCTAAAGGTCTGAGACCTTATACTTTTTTACATTTGTTAAAACCAATTATATTTCCGTGCATTGTTAAATAAAAACGATCATATCTTTGCGCTTTATCCTTCGCATCAGAATAACGATTAGGTAAGACCATATCTTCCCTGACTCTTCCTATAGGCCTATGCCCTCTTTAATAAAATCAACTACCCAACTAAGCAAAGTTTTGCTTCTTGTTGCATTTGAAAGAAAACTTCTAGTAACATCTTTTTCAAAGCATATTTTAGCTGCTTTAGATAATTCTAATGAGCCAGTAAGGCAAGTAAAGCTAGCTCCGCAAGCTTCCTGCTTGTTGAGATTTTCTCTAAAACTTGTGGTTTGTTTTCAAAATTCATAGTTTTTCTTCTGGTCTAAACTTGTAGTCGGTAATGTGCTGGATAAAAGCTTAGCTATTCTTAAATGCAACTATCGTTATTCGTACCTAAATTCTCCAAGAAAGCAACAAAATTATCCCCAAAAGCATAACTACTTTATCGCTACCCTCCCTCAGGGGCTCACATCTAGTGGGACGTGGGTTGGCGACCACGGGACCCCAGCTGAGTCCGCCATTGCTTCCACTTACTTGTGCCGGGCTCCTCTCCGTCTTCTTTCCTGTCGACCTCCCTTGGTCAACTCTTATTCTCTTCCGACCCCGACGGTATTAGGTTATCCGAGGCCTAGGGAGTCTTTCACTTTCCAGCCTTAATTGGCCCGTGTCTCATCTTTCCTGATACCCTCCTTCTGTGAGGGCTCAACCTTCTTTTTCTTTTCCTTTTACCTCCGGTCTTGTGCTCAAGGCCCTTAAGGAGGCAGGGTGTATGTAGCCCCACCACTTCTGGTGCACCCTAGATAATGCTACACCCTCAGGGGCTCACGGCTGGTGAGTTCGGGAGTGGGCGACCCCGAGGGATTCCTGAGCTGGGTCCGTTTTCCCCTTTTGTCTCTTACCTTTGGGGCGGACCCTCTCCTCTTTCACTTTCCTATATGCCTTTCATGGCTCTCCTTCTTCCAAGTCCCTCAATCCGCCTTCTCCGAGGATTGAGGGCATTTCTTTTCCTTCTGTCCTTTTATTTGCCTTATTCTCCTTCAGTTTTCCATTTCTTCTTCTTGTATGTAGGTTAGTAGTTAGTTTTAGTTTTAAGTTCGCTTTTCATTTTCATCTTCACGATCACCCAAACCATCAGGGGCCGATAGCCTAGATGTTAGGTCCCTTAAAACAACAATTATCATCATCATCATCATCGAATTTCAATTGCACTTTGTGAATAATTTGGATTGGAACTGGGATATTTCAATCTGAATTGCATTGTGTATTTTCAATTGCATTTTGTACGTATTTTCGATCTCATTTGCATTTTGTAAGTATTTTGAATTTCAGTTGCATTTTGTAAGTATTTCGACGCTACATTGCATTTTGTACGTATTTTGAATCTAGCCTATGTTTTGTGGGTCTTTTTCAATCTATTCTTTTTGTGAATCTTTTCATTCTAAATTCCCTCTTGTAAGACCATATTGTGAGTTGTTTCCACCTGAGTTTCTCTTTGTACGTATTTTTCGTCTTACATAATTTTCGTTCTGGTTTCCATTTCATTCTCATTTTCGCTATCACCCAGATCATTAGGGGCCGATAACCTAGATGTTAGGCCCTTTAAAACAAGGAGTATCGAGTTCGCAATGATAGGCGATTCTTATAGCGTGGCGGTCAAGGGTAAGTAGGCGGAAATAAAGGTGGGGGTGGGTGGTGAGCCAGGTGAGTGAGGCGTAGGTGAAGACAGGGCGGATGAGGGTTGGGTAGGTTTTTGCTAGGAATTAACCCTACCCCCAAGGGAAGATGAAGAGAAAAGGAAAGGGAAGTGGGTTTCGGAATGAAGAACAAGTGTGGGTAAATAGGACGAGAGTCCAACACTAAGCAAACAAAATGAATTTGAATGAGTTAGTGACGAGTGTCACTGCAAAGCCCGTGAAACACCAAAAGTGGGTATGGACCTGGCCATAGCTAACGGGAAATGCGGCTGGAGCTTGAGCTATTTTCAAGCAAGTGAAGTTTGTGCTTTCCCTTCCCAGCCTAAACTGGGGTAATATGGGGAAGGGTGGTAGTCTGGCAAGACAAAGAATGACAGATTTGTCGTATACCCTTTCGAAGGAATCAGGTTTAATCAACGGTTTTGAAAGGCGCAAATATTTTAAATTCGCCGTGATGTTTTTAGTTCTTGGAATTGTAGAATTTCCAAGGAGCGACCGAATGCTTTCAGGAAGGGTAGCGATGAAGCAGTTATCGTGCTTTTATAAACAATCTGATTGTGTTTGAAAATTTTTGGTTTTAAATTTTGGTAAGAACACCAATTGTTGCATTCAAGAAAGGCTAAGCTTCTATCCAGCAAAGTGCCGACTAAATGTTTAGACAAGAAGAAAAACTTAAATTTGGAAAACCAACCATAAGTTATAGAGAAAGTCTCAACAAGCGGGAAGCTGGCGGAGCTAGCTATACTTGCCTCACTGGCTAGTTAAGAAATTGCTATAAAAGCTAAGAGCGACTTTGAAAAAGTTTTTGCGGAGAGTTTTTGTTCAAATGCAACAAATAGTGGAACCTTTTTTACTTTGATGCTAGAGTTTCTTAAAGCGAGAATGAGCTTTCGGGTAGAGGTAGGGGAGGTAGGATCCTGCCTAATCGTTATTTTATAGAAAATGATGAAGCAAAAGGATATAGTTTGATTTATTTAACCATGCGTAAAAATATGATAAATTTAACAACTGTAAAATGTACAATTTAAATTTTAAACCTTTGAGGTCTCAGACCTCTAAATTTGTTGAAGTTTGCACTAGGCGATTAACAAAATTTGGTTAGGAACCTCTTGAAAGCACCAAATCTATATAAGATTTTAAAATAGTGCTGAGATTAGCAAATTTAAAGTTTAACAATAAATCAGGTATGATATATATACTTTGAGAATTCCTAATGGAAGTTCTAAAAGTATGAACAAATGTTAAATTTGAAATTATAACAAGAAAAGAGAGAATTAAGAAGAAGTTTCTATAACTTCTTGTATTGAAGCAGGGATCACGAGAAAAATGGGGCCAGGTACCCTTTCGTGAAACCTGGAAAAAGGAAAGTTAGAAAACTCACTTGTGAGTAGAAATAATTGAATTCCCTAATGAAAAGAGGAAAAACAATATGATTTGAGGTGTGTTCTAGACACCAATGATGCAGAAATTACTCATGAAAAACAGTGCAAAGATGGGAGGGCACTTCTATAGAGAGTCACCTCATTGAAAAGAACCTACATTTTACAATTATTATAATGTGTTAGTGAGGAGTATGGGATGAGGAAATAGGAGAATCAGGAAAACGTTTATGGCCGTATGTATAGCTTTCGTTCAAACGCGACACGGATGGTTGTTGAATGGGCACTGTTATGCACTGTAGTCCGTTGAAAAGTTCACTATTGCAACACGGAAAGTTTATCAGACGAAAAGTTATTGCAATTGTGGAGATCACTAGTTGAATTTTAGTTTGAGAAAGTTTATTGCGTTGTGACGTTTATAGATGGTAGTTGAATGCAGCGGACAATTTCCAACGAAGGAAGACAAATTATATGCTGATCAGAAGTATTTTCAACATAAATTCCTCAGTGAGGAACAAGCATTTCCTTATTTAGGTGGAAGGCACTTGACGGCATTACTTGCAAAAACATAACTTGCTGTAGAAAATTCTAGAGTTGTGAGAACAGTGGAATTGAGCAGAATATCCCGCGGAGGCGAAAGCTAAGTTTTTATAGACAGTGGATTTGATAAGACTCCCACGGTGTGAGAACTCATTCCCAGATACTCAGTACAAGAAGTACCTTTTCATTTTAGAAAGCTAGCTGAAGTAGCTACAAATAAATCAAGAAGATCTTTTGACGGCAGATTTTGCATCACATAGCAATTTCACACTGTCTATAAAATCAGGTTAAAAACATTTAAAACTTAGTGAAAACCATTGAAGTAGTACTTACCTCATTTTGGAGAACGATGATGATCTGGATGACGGTTGACGTTAAGATTAGGACATGGCGTCCTAATTTAAAATTGTCTCAAGTAGACAGGAGACAAGCCTGAAGTAGGCTCCAACTGTATGGTTTGACGACTGACCCAAAAGTGAGAGCAGCTCGACGAAGCACGGAGGTACCAAGGAGGGAGGAGGGTGGGGGAAAGAGACAAGGAACATAGATAAAAATTACCAACCTAACAATAATACATTGCTTTGTTAGATATTAATTTTGTTGATGGAGTGATCTTCAAGGAGAAGCTAGCAGGCGATGATGACGACGTCTGGAGGATTGGAATGATGAAGAAGTCCTCTTGAGCATGGAGATGTTAGCTGGAGATAGCGACGACATCTTGTGGCTGGATTAGGAAGGAAGTCTTCTTGAGAGTTGAGATATTGATGAACTTCAGCAGTTAGCTGCTAGATGCCGCTAGGTTGATCATGGAAATTATATCCACAACAAACTAACAAAGAAAGTAAGCAAGGTGATTAAATAAAAGGAAACGTAAGAAATCACTGTTGGTGTTTGCGAAAAAGGAAGGAATGAATTAAAGCAAAGAGCAGCAAAAGCTACCTCTATCTTACTTTGTATTCCAAAGAATACACCAAGGGTCTTTTAAATGTTGAGGGTTTGAGGGGGCCGTAGGCCCCAGGTCTGGCTGGTGAGGAGGCGAAGGACTCGAAAACGGGAGAGGCAGCGTTTGTAGACTGAATCGAAGTGGAGGTTCCATTTTAAGTTGTTCTGAAATGTAATGCCGAGGTATTTGAGCTGATTGAGTTGGGGAATAAGTCATTGAAGGTCAAATGGAGTTGCTGGGTGGGGCGGCGACGGGTGCGGGAGCGTTTGATGTGGATGTATTGGGATTTTTGGGGATTGACTTGAATGTGCCAGTGATTGCACCAGGTTTGGAGTGTGTGGAGGTAACGTTGAACATGGCGTTGAAGGGTGTGAGCTCGGGGGAAGAGGGCGAGAATGGCAAGGTCGTCTGCGTATTGATATAAGCAGAGAGGTGGAGAAGGGGTGGGGATGTCGTGGGAATAAAGGACGTAGAGAATGGGAGAAAGGGGGCTGCCTTGGGGGACTCCGGCGTGAATGGGGAAAGTAAAGGAAGATGTACCTTGGATGAGAACTTGGGCTGTGCGGTAATATAAGAAGTAGGCAATGAGGCGGACGTATGTGATGGGCAAGGGGAGATGGAGGAGCTTAAAGAGAAGGCCGGAGAACCGGTTTTTTTCGAAGGCTTTTTCGATATCGAAGCAGAGGAGAAGGGCGTGTTTGTTATTGGGGGAGGCTAGGAAGGATTCGATGGAGGCGGTGATGTGAAATAGGTGATCGTGAGTAGAGAAGTTTGGGCGTAAGACCGCTTGATGAGCGGGGATGATATTAAGAGAGTGACGGTAGGGATAGAGGCGTTTGGTGATGATGAGTTCAAAAAGTTTTGAAAGGACAGGGAGAAGGGAGATGGGTCGGTAGGAATTGAGGTCAGGGGGAAGTTTGGAAGGTTTAAGAAAAAGGATGTTGGCATTTCCCCAATGGTGGTGAAAACGACCCGTGTAGAGGATAGTGTTGTAGATCTGGGCAAGGTATAGGAAGAGGACGTCGGGGGCCTCGCGAAGGTGACGGTAAGTAATGCCGTCACCCCCAGGGGCCGTATTGCGGCGATGTTGAAGGAGAGTGCGAATTTCAAGGGGGGTGATAGGGGAATTGAGAGGGTGGGAAGATGGGCAAAGGAGGGCGTGAGACGAGGGGAATCGGGGTCGGTATAAGCATGAATGGTAGGTTCGTTAGGGTGAGAGAGGTGGGGAGCGATGGTGGGGGAGAAAACGAGGGAATAATGCTGAGCAAACATGTCTGCTTTTCCTTGGATGAAAACGACGGGAGATCCATCACGGAGAAGAAAGTACGTGGGATGGGATTTTTGGCGTTTAGAAAGGCGGTTGAAAGATTTCCAAAAAAGGGCAGGGTAAGGGGTGTGGGAAAGGTCGGAACAGGCGTCATGCCATTGTTTGCGCCGGATAGCCTTAATAAAAGAACGAGCGTGGCGAAGAGTTTTACGGTGTTCGGTGAGGGTGACAAGGTCGCGGGTTAGACAGTAGGAGCGGTAAAGGTCATGGGCAGTAGGAAGGAGGCGGAGGGCGCGGGGAGGAATGGGGGGTTTCGAGGGATGAAAGGAGTGGCGGGGGATGTTTTGGGAATCGGCGGAAATTAGGGCTTGTTCGACACGTTCGATGAGTTGTAAAAGGGCAGGGTGCGAGGTAGGGGCTGAAGGAGGAAAGGGAGTAAGTGAGGAATTTAAGGTAGTGCGATAGGCGTTCCAATCTGTTTTAAAGTATTGTCGAGTTGGAGGTGGGCGAGGAGGAGGTTGGAAAGGGGCAGGGAGGTAGTTTTGCAGGGTAATGAGGGTTGGAAGATGGTTACTGCCGATAGTGGGGAGGACATCAATAGTAGCAATGTTGACAAGGTTAGGAGTAAGCATAAGAAAATGGGGAGTGGATTGGGAAAAGGAATCTTGGGGGAGGGAAAAGGTAGGGATATGGCCCGGCTAATGGTCAGAAAGTCCTGAAAAAGACGGTCTTGGACAGGAGTATACGAGGTGATATTTATATCGGCGGCAAAGAAATACCTAGGAAAAGTGTAGTCTAGGAAGTGGAAGAAAGCGAGGGGGGGGGGGAGGGGAATGGGGTACCAGATACATGGTGACAAGGGTGAAAGTTTGGTTGGGAAATATAAGGTCAAGAATGAGATATTCGGTGAAGCCGTCAGGGAGGGTGAAAAAGTGTTGGCGAGTGGGAATTGAGTTGCGGACAGCAACTGCAACCCCACCCCAACGTTGAAAATGACGATCGGCGCGAAAGAGTTGGTAGCCGTCAAATGGAGGAATAGCTTGGGATGGTTTGAGGAAAGTTGGATCTGGGAAATAAGTGGACGGGCGAAGGGAAGGACGTTTTGGAGGACCATCGTCACGAAGCGGACGATATTCTCCGTGGTATGGGGAGGGGTAGGGGATGCTGAGGGAGGGGCTTGGGGACAGGACTGGGACTACCTGTTCAGGCTTAGCAGGAACGGGGAGAGGCCTGACCCGGCATCGAATGCGAAGGCGGGGTGGGACTCGCTGCAGGTTGCGCACTTCGGGTTCTCCCGGTTGACGCAACGAGCAGTAGGGTGCGCCTGTGCACATATTCCACATACCTGTTTATTCCGACAGATGGCTCCAGGGGGGTGGTCAAACTTCTGGCACCGGTCGCAGCGCACTCGTTGAGGGGCGGGAGTCCGGGAGGGCTCCACGCGAAGACGCTTGCAATAGATGTTGGCACCGTTGCGCAGAAGGGCGTCGATGGTGGTGACATTCTTGCTGAGGACCCGCACCAGGGTGTTGTGGATCCTGACCACCTTGAAGACATCTAGGCCGGAGAGCTGCAGCTGGGCGGCAACCTCGTCAGGTGAATAGGAACGCTCGACCCCATATATTACTGCTGACATGATGGGAGTAGCGCGGTGAGATGGGGGAGGATGATGCGAAGGCTGGGCCATGGTGACATTGTAAACCCGACAGGACGGTGAGAAATTGGCAGTACCAATGGAGTTGACGTTAATGCTGTATAGAGGCTCAGTGGATTTCAGGTTATGACCCTCCTTGGTCCTCTAGATTTCGAGGTTGTAGGCGGAGAGGTTGGGGATGAACTTGGAGAGGATTTGATGGATATGGCGCAGGTGGTTGTGTTCAGGCATCAGCTTGATGAGACGGACGACATAGTAGGTGGGAGGCGGGATTAGGGAGGGGGCGGTGACACTACGGGTGCGGACAGCAGAGGGTAAAGCGGGTTTCCGTGCTGCTTCGGCGTAGCTTCGGAGAAGGGGGCCAAATTCAATATTGGCCGGCATATAGACATCGGCTGGTTGAGATTGAGATTGATATTGAGATTGTTGTGGAGATCGAGGTGGGAAATGAAATGGGGCCACTACACGAAATGGTGAAATCCGGCGGAGCGGGGAGTCTATTTCCAACAGACTCCGGATATCCAGCTCCTCCTGAGGGGTAGCAGTAGTGCTAGTGGCACCGGAAGTGTCCCCAGAATAGCAGGGCTTCTTAGCATGCTCGAATGAAGGAGGGGTGCATGCCCTGCGGGGCATTTTAATTTGCCGTGTCTCCATGTCACTCACCTCGTATTCAGGGTCCGAGTACAATGGCGCCGGCATGGATGGAACTTGAGATGTAGCCGGCATTGAAGCCGCTTGATACGGCGAATTCTCCATTTGACACTCACACACAAGCACTGGTAAAAAATAAACTCATTCACACGGACACACGCAAGAACTGGTGAAAACCGGTCGGGGCACTGGGTAAACAAAGAGAATTTGTAATATTTCGTTTGCACACGGTCAGCGAATTGCTTCTTTGATTACTGTTGAGAGAGTATTGTTGAACTGCGCCCAAAACAAACAAACAAACAAACAAACATCGGAGGACTGGCCGCCATCGCAACTAAGGCTATCTTCAGCCCTGGAGGTATTTGAGTTTATGATTGTGGGGCTACCCGACCAACACGACAGCCCCCAGTCGAGGCCCCGCATCCACCACGGAAGACGCCGTTTATTGAGATAAAAGAGCAAATAAAAATACAGAGAATGACATACAATAGATTGAATTCTTGAGGCTTAAAAAGAGAAATATAAAATATATACGAGGCACATTCAGAAAGTAAGTTCCGTTTGGTAATAAAATTAAATTGTGTACAGATACAGAAAAAATATTTATTGCACAACATTCTACCCCTCTTAAACTACTTTTCCACATAACTACCGAACTTTTGCAGGCATTTGTCATAGCGTGGCACAAGTTTTTGGATACCTTCTTCATAGAAGTTTGCCGCCTGTGTCTTCAACCAGTTGGAAACATCTTCTTTCAGCTCGTCGTCATTGTTGAAGTGTTGACCGCCAAGGGAAGACTTGAGATGTGTGAACAGATGAAAGTCGCTAGGAGCGAGGTCAGGGGTGTACGGAGGGTGGTCACACACGTCCCAGCCAAATCCCTGTAGGAGGTTTTCGTCACATTTGCAGTGTGTGGTCGTGCGTTGTCGTGAAGAAAAACGCCTTTTGACAGCAACCCTCGGCGCTTATTCTGTATTGCGCGGCGCAATTTCCTAAGTGTCTCGCAGTAAGCATCTGCATTGATTGTTTGACCACGCGGTAAGAAATCAATGAGTAAGATGCCTTTCCAGTCCCAGAACACTGTGCACATCATTTTCCGAGGTGTCAAGATTTGTTTCGGCTTAACCTTTGCTGGGAATGAAGTGTGCCCCCATTCCATTGATTGCCGCTTACTTTCAGGGGTGTCGTAAGAAACCCAAGTTTCATCTCCTGTGACTATCTGTGTCAGAAATTCTTCGCCGCCTTCGTTGTAACGGGTCAAAAACTGAAGTGAACTACCCATCCGTTTTGTTTTGTGATGCTCCGTAAGAATCTTTGGTACCCAACGTCGGCATAGTTTACGAAAGTTCAGATTTTCGGTAACAATTTCATGAATTAGTGATCATGAGATTTGGGGAAATTCCATAGCGAGAGCACTAATTGTAAACCTGCTGTTTTCCCGGATCTTCTCATCAATCGTGAGAACCAGTTCTTCTGTAACCAAATAAGGACGCCCACTATGTTCTTCATCGTGCACTTCACTACGTCCTTCATTGAACAGTCGCACCCTTCTTCTCACCATTGAATCACTCATCGCATTTTGTCCATACACTTCGCAAATTTGCCGATAAATTTCAATTGGTTTCACTTTCCTAGTTGGTCAACTCTTGTTCTCTTCCGACCCCGACGGTATTAGGGTATCCGAGGCCTAGGGAGTCTCTTCCCTTCCCACCTTAATTGGCCCTTGTCTCCTCTTTTCTGATTCCCTCCTTCTGCGAGGGGTCAGCCTTCTTTTTCTTTTCCTTTTCCCTCCTGCCTTGTGCTCAAGGCCCTTAAGAAGGCAGGGTGTATGTAGCCCCACCACTTCTGGTGCACCCTAGCTAATGCTACACCCTCAGGGGCTCACGGCTGGTGAGTTCGGGAGTTGGCGACCCCGAGGGATTCCTGAGCTGGGTCCGTTTTCCCCTTTTGTCCCTTACCTTTGGGGTGGACCTTCTCCTCTCTCCCCTCTCCCCTCTCCTCTCCTCTTTTCATTATATTTACTTTTCTCTTTTGAGATTCCCGCACTGTTTTTGTTACTTGGTTCACCGTGTATCTTAATTCCCTTCTAGCGATTGTTTAAGGCATTTTTAATCTACGTTGCTTTTTGTATGTTTTTTCGATCTAAATTACATCTCGCGATTGATTTCAACCTCAATTGCATTTTGTAAAGATTGACAATCTAAATTACTTTTTAGTAAGTCTTTCAATGCAGGTAGACGGGCCTTTTAGAGTATTTTGAATTTCAATTGCATTTTGTAAGTATTTTCAACCAAAACCGCATTTCACACGAATTTTGAATCTAAATTGCATTTTGTCTGTTGGGCATTCTGCACATATTTGATTCTCAATTGCATTTTGGGGGTATTTTGAATCTAAATTACATTTTGTCAAGTATTTTCAATCTAAATTGCATTTTGTAAGTATTGTCAATCCACATGAGTCGTTTGAATCTCCCCCCTGTGGGTGGGGGGTTTAGAATACACCCACGGTATCCCCTGCCTGTCGTAAGAGGCGACTAAAAGGGGCGACCTTGGCTATACTTTAATGACTCCGCGTTGTTTTGTGAATTGGACCCCCAGTGGGTGGGAGGAAGCGAATACATCCACGGTACTCCCTGCCAGTCGTAAAAGGCGACTAAAAGGGCTTCTCGGAACGGTCCCCTTTCGAGGGTTTGACAGTCAGCTCTAAAAGACATACACCCGTGCGGTATAACTCTCATTAGGTTATATCGCACTTCTTTCCGTCCCTGCTTTCAGGGTCTGGCAACCAAAATTTCTATATGTGCGTGCTGTTAGGGAATGGGCCACTTACGCTAGCAACTACGCTCGAAAGCCTGTTCCAGTCTTGGCCGCGCCGACAGGTGGGTGTGCCATGTATCCGTTCAGTAGTATCCGCCTGACTACGCAGGTCCCCGCACAGCCGAATGTCTGAGCTGTAAAATCCAGTATATGCCAAGGGGGTACATCGGACCCACGGGCAATGCCTTCCAAGCTAGGCGGGCCTTGCCCTGGCTGGGTAGCGCCTACTGTGACGGCCCGTGATCGGATGTCGGTGGCATTCGGGGAGGATGATCTGGCCATGGGTTCAAAAAGAAAAATCCCCAACCAGGGTGGACCTACACCCAAACAGGGTGGTCCTACACCCAAGTCTTTAACATTTGATTCCCTACGGGGATCAACCCCTTGGGAACAATCTGTGCGTGAAAATCTGGGTGCTAACACCCCCAAGTTTCTGGTAGCTACCAGAACAGATGGGGGTGATTTCAAGCTGGTAAAGAGTATTTTGTTTTCTCGCCACATAGAAGGTGTCTATGGTGAGCTTGAGAAAGTACAAAAGATGAGGAACGGTAGCTTGTTGCTCAAGACTAGGACTGGAGAGCAAGTTGAACAACTTTTGCAATGTGACCACTTTGGCGACATTCCCGTTAAAGTGGAAAAGCACACGTCCCTGAATCTGGTCCGAGGAGTTATTTTCCACCGGGACCTGATTCTGAACACTGACGAGGAGCTCAAGGAGGATATGCGGCACCGTCACGTGACTGATGTCCGGCGCATTACGCGCAAGGTCAACGGTCAAATCGTGGATACTGGTGCTTTCATTATTTCCTTTGAGCTTTCGGTGCTCCCGGAGAAAGTCAAGGTTACAAGTTACCGTTGTGACGTACGGCCTTATATCCCTCCACCAATGAGGTGTTATAAGTGCCAGAAGTTCCGGCACATGTTATCCCGATGCTCGAGCCCCGCAATCTGCGGAACATGCGGTAAGGTACCACACGAAGCGGAAGACTGCACAAAACCTTATCAGTGTACTAATTGCCCTGGATTTCATTCTCCTCGGGACAGGAACTGCCCTGTCTTCCTGAGTGAGAAGAAAATCCAGGAGATCAAAACCCTGGATGGTCTCACCTACCAGGAGGCCCGCAAGAAGTACCGTACCACGACTTCGCCTTCTCCAACGATTGATTATAGAGCCATAATACCAAATTTGGTCCCGGCTACCTCATCTTTTGTACCAGCTGTGAAACCTGCAACTGAGTTTCCTGTTCCGAAACCAGCTCCTAAGATTATAACGGAAAGCCCGAAGGTGACTTCAACTCCACCTTCGGCCAGCACGAAGGCTGTGCGAGCGAAGGCTGCTCAGCCCGCACAGCAGGGTAGGAAGTTGAAGACTTACTCCCCACTCGGGAGGAATTCGGCTCCTGACCCGTCTATATATCTTAAAGAGGCGGGGGCGGGTAAGAAGGGACCCCGCACTACGCATTCCCTTTCTCCAAAAAAGGGGAAGCCATCTGCGCCCACACCTGCGGATGCTTCTGCGCCTGGGGACGTTTCGGTCCCCAGATCTACGCGCTCCCCACGGAGTTCCCCCCGCTGCCGAACTGCGTCTAGGAAATCTTCCACCGAGTCGAGTCACTCCATGGCCTCGCCTGAGGACATGGAGATTATAGTCGACGTAGTGACTGTAGATCCTCCAGAGTCTAAGTTGTAGCTTGCTGCTCCAACTTATTCCCTAAGTCCACACAATGGCACTGTTACAGTGGAATTGTAACAGTTATGGCAGGCATGTGACAGAGCTCCGTCAGCTTATTGCCCAATACGCAGCGAGTATAGTCTGCCTACAGGAAACGAACCTCAGACCTGATCACGAGACTGTTCTGAGAGTTTTCCGACTATACTCTAAAGAGCGACAAGACGGCGCCCGGGCTTCCGGGGGCGTTTGTACCTTCGTTCGCTCTGACTGCTATAGTGAGGAGTTTCCACTCGACACTCCTCTGGAAGCTATTGCAGTTCGCGTGTCCTTGCCTGCTATGACAACTGTATGTAACGCGTACCTTCCACCGAACCAGCCCCTTGATATTAATGACGACTTTGATCTTGTTGATCAACTTCCAGTCCCTTTCCTACTCGTGGGTGATTTCAACTATCATCACCCCCACTGGGGATCACCATCTTCCTGCCCCAGAAGAAGGGACGTGGAGGGCTTAATTCAAGGGATGGATTTATGTCTATTAAATACAGGGGAAGCTACACATTTTAGCTTAGCGCGCGGCACGTACTCACACATTGACTTGAGTGTGTGTAGTCGTGCGCTGGTCCCCCTATTTGGTTGGAATGTACACGACGACCTCTGTGACAGTGACCATTTCCCGATCGTTCTTACACTTCTGAACCAGAAGCCCGTGGAGTTCCCCAGTCGTTGGGTGCTTAAGCGGGCAAATTGGCCCTCGTTTCAAGAACGAGCTGTGTTCGTTGATCTTGGTTGCAGGAGCGTCGATGACGAGGTACAGCACCTCACCGATGTGCTTCTTGCTGCCGCCGAAGAGTCCATTCCATCCTTTTCTGGGACTCCTCCGCGCAAACTCGTCCCTTGATGGACAGAGGATATTGCAGCGGCAATAAGAGACCGTCGTCGAGCTCATAAGCACTACCGTCGGCGTCCAACCATGGCCAATTTGGTGGCGTTTAAGAGCTTTCGTGCCAAGGCACGGATTCTTATTCGCCAGAGTAAGAAACAATCCTGGGAACGGTATGTGTCTTCTATTACGGCACATACCCCCTCCTCTCAAGTGTGGACTAAACTAAGACGCATTTCGGGAATTCAGACATCTTCTACTGTACCGGGAATTTCCATTGATAATGAATTGGTTACAGATCCTTATCGCGTTGCAAACCATCTCGCCTCGTATTTTGCGGATATATCCGGTTCCGATAACTATGACCCTGCCTTCGTGGCCCTGAAGCGCGAAGCGGAATGTTTCCATCTTGGTTTTGCTTCCCGCGCTTCGGAGGAGTACAACGTGCCCCTTACGGAGTGGGAACTCCGCGGAGCGCTGGCGCTCTGCAGGGACACGTCTCCTGGCCCGGATAATATTCACAACCAGATGCTTAAACACCTTAACGATGAGAGCATTCGTTATTTGCTCAGGGTGTTTAATCGTATCTGGTTGGAAGGTGTGTTTCGAGCGCAATGGCAGGAAGGTATCATTATACCTATCCTGAAGCCCGATAAGGATCCCAAATTGACGGGGAGTTACAGACCTATTTGTCTCACTAACGGATTGTGCAAGCTCTTTGAGAGGATGGTCAATCGGCGCCTGGTGTGGGTCCTGGAGAAACGGGGACTCCTGTCTGAATACCAGTGTGGTTTCAGGGCGTCTCGGTGTACCAACGACCATCTGGTACGCCTGGAGACTGCCATACAGGACGCATTTCTCCGGAGACAGCACCTAGTCGCTGTTTTCTTTGACCTCGAGAAGGCCTATGACACCACTTGGCGTTACGGCATCCTCTCTACCCTGCATCAATGGAAATTCCGAGGTAACTTGCCGGTTTTTATTGCGAATTTTCTGTCCCTTCGCCTGTTCCGTGTCCGAATAGGGGGGACATATTCGCAATATCATATAGAGGAAAACGGAGTCCCACAGGGATCAGTGCTTAGCGTAATATTATTTGCGATTGGCATAAACGGTATAGTCGCTGCTGCTGGTCCAGCAGTGGTACCGTCGCTATATGTAGACGACTTCGCTCTACATTATAGTGCGCAAAATATGGCGGTCGCTGAACGACAGTTATAACAAGCTATTCGGAAAGTGGAACGCTGGACACTGGAGCATGGCTTTCGATTCTCAACCGCTAAGTCCTCGGTTGTCCATTTCTGCCGAAAGCTCACCCTCCATCCAGATCCTGAGCTTTATCTGGGCAATGTAGCTTTGCCTGTTGTTGCTGCGTACCGGTTCCTTGGGCTCCTTTTCGATCAGAAATTGACGTGGGAACCACACGTGCGGTGTTTGAAAACTGCCTGCGCTAAGAAACCCAACATGTTGCGGTTTCTTAGCGGCACATCATAGGGTGCGGACCGCGCGGTGCTCCTGCGTTTATATAAGTAACTGATTTTATCTAGGTTAGATTATGGCAGTGTAGCATATGGTTCGGCCCGTAAGTCGGTGCTTGTTAAACTGGACAGTGTCCACCACGGCGGTGTGAGTCTGGCGACGGGTGCCTTTCGGACAAGCCCAGTCGTCAGCTTGCTCGTCGAGGCTGGCGTACCTCCTTTACACATGAGGCGCCAACAAGTACTGCTGACCTATGCTGCAACTATTCGACAGATGCCACTTCATCCAAGCTATCCATGTTTGTTTTACAATCCGAATCGCCGGCTGTATGATGTGCTCGCCCGAGCCACTCGGCCGGCGGGGATTCGCTTGGATGACTTATACCGCCAGTTCCGATTTCCTTCTGTCTCCTGTATCGTCCGAGTACTTAGCAAGGCCCCTCCGTGGATGGTCTCTCGCCCTGATATCATCCTGGATCTGCACACCGGCCCCAAGTCGGACACGGACTCCTCCGTCCATCGGAGGCTGTTCCAGTCCGTTGTGACACGGTATCCGGGATCAGGGCTTGTATTCACGGACGGTTCGAGGGTAAACGAGAAAGTAGGCTGTGCATTTGTGGTTGAGGATCGTCGGTTTCTCTTTTCACTTCCCGAGGCCTGTAGCGTGTACACTGCGGAGCTCTATGCCATCTTAGAGGCTCTGTGGTACACGTTATCAGACGATCACCAGCACTTTCTTGTGTGTACTGACTCTCTGAGTGCGCTGCAGGCGATCGATGTGTGTTTCCCGAAGCACCCGTTGGTCCAGCGTGTGCATGACCAGCTCTTCAGTTCGCGTATCGCTGGAACCGGGGTGACCTTTGTGTGGCTTCCTAGCCACATGGGTATTGCGGCAAACGAGCTTGCTGATCAGGCGGCGAGAGAGGCAGTCGCACTGCCCTCTCTACCGTATAAGGTGCCTGCTAGTGATGCGCGCTCTCAGTTGCGACATTCGATCCTGTCGCATTGGGAGGAGGCATGGCGTGCCACGCCTCCACCCAACAAACTGAGAGGCATCAAGGAGACAACGAAGGTGTGGAAATCTTCCTTCCGATCTCTCCGGAAGGAAGCTGTGGTACTCTGTCGACTCCGGATCGGCCATGGGATTGCTACGCACTCCCACTTGCTAAAGAGAGAAGATCCTCCTGTGTGTACTTGCGGCGCCCACCTAACCGTGGCACACCTTCTCTTGGAGTGTGTGGAACTGGCCGATCTGCGAGGGACTCATAAACTGCCTAATACCCTCTCCCTTATTCTCCGTGATGACGGGCCGTCAGCTGACCTCGTCATCCGGTTCATGAGGGAGAGTGGTTACTTTTTTAAGTTTTAATGTGTAGTTACGACTTTTAATTCTGGTTAAATCTGTTTTATGTTTTTTTATTGTGTTATATATTGTATTGTTCACTATGCCTTATTTGTTTTATCCTTTTTTTACCATCCGCCTTTTATTCTTTTTATTCAAATAAGGCATAATTTTTGGGGCTCACTGTCTGTTTTATAAACACCATTTTCGCTTCATCCATGGCAGTGAGTTGTTTTTATCTACATCCTTTCATTTCACGTCATTTCATTTCATTAGGGGCCGATAACCTCGATGTTAGGCCCCTTAAAACAACAATTATCATCATCATCGTTTGAATCTACCGTACATTTTGTAAGCATTTTCAATTTCAATTTCAATTGCATTTTGTAAGTATTTTGAATTCCAATTGCACTTTGTGAGTATTTTGAATCTGAACCGGCCTTTTTTCAATCTAACTTGCATTGTGTATTTTCAATTTCAATTACATGTTGTAAGTATTTTGAACCTCAATTGCATTTTGTACGTAAGCATTTTGAATTTCAGTTGCCTTTTGTAAGTATTTCGACGCTACATTGCATTTTGTACGTATTTTGAATCTCGCCTACGTCTTGTGGGCCTTTTTTTCAATCTATTCTTTTTGTGCAACTTTTCGTTCTAAATTCCCTTTTCTAAGACCATATTGTGAGTTGTTTCCATCTGAGTTCCTTTTTGTACGTATTTTCAGTCTCAGATAATTTTGTTCTGGTTTCCAGTTAATTATCATTTTCGCTATCACCCAGTTCATTAGGGGCCGATAATCTCGATGTTAGGCCCCTCAAAACAACAATTATAATCATATACTGCCGCTCGGGTTCGTACTGATGTGGACTGACTGGCCGCGCTACTAATGAATAGCGCGCACGCAAGCAATGTGACGTGACGCAAGTGGCTGCCTTCGGTAGCCAATAAACAATTAACTAAGAGCTATTAGGATCCTACCGGGAGTTGGTTTAAAGGGTAGGATCTTATCAACTAGATAAATAAATAAACCAAATGACCAGTTAGCTTTTAGATTTTAAGGTTTAATGCGTACTCCCAATGTGGATTACTTTAGAACTTTTCAGAGCAGATACTAATAACTTAAGATGCCTGTTATCTTTAAAATAATTGAGGGGATGAGGGTGTAGGTGTTTGTGTGTTAGTATGTTAGCTCGCTGGACACTCACCAATCTGGACGTGACGAATTTGGGCCGAGTCCTGGCACCTAGTTGCACTGTGACTGACCCCTAGTCACCTCACCTCTGCTGTTTTATAGAGGCCGCCTGTTGAGTTTGCAAAGTTGCGGATTCCTTAGGAAGTGAGTTGCTGGCCGGGGGTCGTTGGAGGACAAGTATGGGGTTACTGAAAGTTATTTGAACTGCCAGGCCTTTGGATTTGTAGTGAATTTGTAGAAGACGTTTGGGAGTTTTATCTGTGTGGCTATAATGCATGAAATATAAGGGATGTAGGTGGTGGCCTACCCCAGGTATGCAATAACTCCCCTTTTGGAGCTAGTTATCGTCCTCGATTACTTGACCAAGACGTGGGGGTGGATTTTTGAAAAATATGTTTCTTCTTCTTTCTTGACAATCTTCTCTCTTCTGCTCTTCTTTGATGACTAGTTGGAAATATGTTGGTAGTATCGTCGGTAGTGTGGAAGATGCCTCGTGGTAGGCGAGTCGTAGAAGGGTGAGTAATTTGTGAGATAGAGAGGGTGCAACGTGGAATCCAGCGTCGAAGGAGTAGGGTGCTTAGATGTAGACGTACCTCTTGGATCGTGTGCAGTGAGCAAGTGTATATGTGTGGGTAATGGGAACAATGGTGATTACATCATATCTTTCTTCGTCTTGAATTCACAACAAAAACAGTGGTAATATACATACTCATGAAGATAACAATAGTACAACATAAAACACAGTGGCATGTGTACATAAATTAACAGAATTAATTGAGCAAACTGCTACTCCTGTTTCATACATACAAAAATAACACATGGTGTGAAAACGTTAACATTTAACATACATGATTGGGATATATAAAACAACAATTAATGTGAAGGGTACATGGTCATCTCGGAAGGAAAAAAACATCCTGATTTGGCAAAAAAATGCATTGTGACAATATATAACTGCGACGGATGAAAAACTGCTCCCGAGTGCCATGCACGTGAAAAATAGGGATAGAATGGAGAAAGAGATAAAAATAAATGTCTCGGGGTGTAAGTTAGGGGTATATATATATATAAATAGTTTATTTGTGAGGGGATTAACGAGACATTTGTACAATTGTGGACGTTAAGAGAGAGGAAAGGAAAAGCAACGTGTCCAAAGTAACGTGTACAAGTGATATATAATGCAGAGATTATACAGTTTAATATGAAATTTCGATACGCGCATATATTAATATCAGTGATCACCATTTATCCCCTTCGCAGACAATGTGGGGGTGCGATGTACCATCTATGCATTTATGGAAGAACAAATGCCCGTTGGCGCATTACTACGTGCTAATATACAACCTTCTTATGGACAAACTAAGCGCGCTAAATATCTGTTAACCTAGTCTATGAGGTACCTCGTTGTCATTATTTCCACATAACTTATGCTAAATAGCGTTGCCCCCTGTGGGTGGGCGCGATTATCATGGCGGCACAACCCGTCCTTTACATTGGGAGTCGGCGTTGTGTGGCCATATGCCACCTCTCATATTAGGTGAAATATTCATTAAATGTTGATCCGACCTGCGGTGGGGTGTATCCCACAGGCATATCACCCCCGTGGTGCGGATTTATTAGCTGTAAGAAACAGTTGTGAAGCGTTTAGAGGGGGAAATTGTGTATGTAAGTAGGGGTAGGAGACGTGTATGGGCGTGGGCAAAATATTTACAAAGGGCTGTATACAATGTCGCCACCTGTTGGTAAAGAAAAGAAATTACTGAACATATATGTATGTATAGGTTGTTCACCCTTGTCATCCTGCGTATTGGCCTGCAAAACATGATAGTATGAGCATGGTGATCAACAATGGGTCAATACATAGTAGGGGTTGCCTGTATCCTATGGGAGGTTGTCGGTACTGGACCTATACCTGGAGGGGTACAAGAAAATATAACACAATACGTAAGCAGACGATAATAATGATCACATTTCCATATAAAATCTGGAGAGGGCCCATATTGGCGCCACTCTCTATGCAGACATAAATAAACATCCATGAATATGGAGCACCCTGTATTTGGAGCGGGTGTCCCATGTTGGAGCTCATTGCTGCAAAGTAAGCATATATGATTAGTACAACTGTCCATATGTACGTATGCTCCAGTCTCTCAAGCTGATATATATCCAACGGATAATGCGCATGTATATTATCCGTTAGCGTTTTCTTCTGACCGGTATAGACCGTATTATTCGGGCTCACGCAGCTGCGTAAGACCGCTGTCGGCAAATCATATCTCGCCGTCCAGGCAAGATCAATGTGTTCCCCTCCCTGGGGCACGATCAGAGTGACCAACGGTGATCGTTACCTCGGCCAGGGAGAGAAACGGAGGCACGTCGTTAGTCGCAGGGGATCGTCCTTGGGGGTATGGACAGAGGGGAACTCCAGTGCCCAGTACCTCAGCCCTGGAGATCATATATTCATTATATTCATTATTTCTTCTTTCTTCACCTGTGTACGAAAACAGGACTTGCTTCCGCAATGAAGCTATTACTTATCCTTACAGACTAACTAAAGTCAAGTAAAGTGGGTCGTCTCTGGGTGGAGGGTCTATCCTGTCCGATGCGGATAGGGTCAATCCCCGCACCGAACTATCAAGAATCCGCCCGCAGGCCTAACTTCGTCGACGTTAGTGCAAAATGGGTGAATCCACCGTCGCTTTCGGGGCAGGCTAGGCACACCGTCAGCTTGGGCGCTTGCCCGCACCAACCCGACGCTGCTTCGACCTTCCGTTGTTCGTCGTCGTCCATTTCATGTCGTGTCAATTTGGCCCTCTATCGATGGCAAGCCTTACCATCTGCCATCTTTCAAAAAAAATGTGTTCACCCTTCACAACACGTACCAGATGCCTATACCATATGGGTATAGTATAGAGCGAGTTTTGTCTGTGTGGGGACCCATGTGTGCTTTGCACAGGGGGTAGGGGGGATGTGGCACAGTGCGCATTCATTGCGCCTAGCGGGCGGATTCCCAGCCAATGCAGTGAATGTTATTTATGTTTATCCACAGTTAGTAGGTGTAGATGGGATCAGGAAGGTGCGTCCCATGTTATTAGGTATGTTGATATGTTAATTGTTGTTATTTTGGGGTAAAAGGATGGCTGGCATCGGAGGGGGCAAGTGGTGCTAGAAGGATGTAGGAAGTCGTTAAATGGTGAGGAAAATTTTACTGGGCGGGTGTTAATTATCTCCATGCAGGTAAAATATCACATGCGGGTGAAAATGTAAATAAATATAGTGATAATACCATTGGTAGCAGGGGAATGTATGCTACAATCCACTTTTGGCTTTCGTTTCCGCAGTGTTCCATCTCAACACTTAGCTAAGAGCGATATAGCTTGGTGCACACCTTTGGTATGACATTAATACTGTCCCCGATAATCCGGATAGTAGGCTGTCAGAAATCCGCCCCCTCAATCGGATTGCCAATAATCGATTGCACCGGCACAGCTACATCAATGAAAATGGCACTGACAGATACCACCGAGATTAGAGCACAGTAGTTAACATGAAATTATTGTGGAACACACCAAAATATACGGGGGTTCATACTTACCTTTTACTTACCTATTCAATTTAATCTCGGGTCTGGGTTTTCAACTGGATCACTTAATAGTATGCCCTCACAATAACCTCCACCACGATATTTAAAATGAACCAAGTCGAAGACCAGAAAATTTAAACTGCACAATAATTTATTTCACATAAAGAAAAAAAAATATTGTAACAAAATTTAACAACAAAATAGTTATGGCTGTCTGAAGCCATTGTCACTGCAACCATGTCCTCCTGTAGGACTGTAGACTTCACATATAAAAATTCAGCTTTCTCTAGCTCAAAAGAACGTAATAATAACAATGCACATTGGAATGGATAAGGGAGCTGGGACGAGACATATAGCATTTGTTTCCTTGTTCATGAACTTCATAATTTAGTTCATTGACACACATTTATTAATAACCGCAAGACCGCTAAGTAGTTGACCTTGACCTCCACCATTCAGTTATCTGGCCACCTGCAATACACCCTAAACAGTGTTGCATGCTTGCTTCGTCAAATGGACGCAGCTGCTTAACCAGTGTCACCATATGCTGGCCAACGCAGAGTCTAGCTCTCATTCAAAACAATTTAAATGCTCACATCTCAACTCAAATATTATCACGCAAAATTTATACAAGTTCCGTTCACATTGCAATGGATTACTCTGTTAATCTCAAATATTATTTAAATGTTTATTCCAATTATCGAACTAGCGTTGTTTAAATGTTAATAGCAAAACGCATAATGTTATATCATAGTGTTCAATAATTATTTATAACATTAAGATTGTTCATAACTTAATCAAACGACAATTGAAAAATTTTTACACGCCTCTATTAATCCCGTTTGTTTCAAATTATTATTATAGATATTTACATAGTTATATACATTATTCATATTTTATTTATATTTGAAATACATTAACCACACGTTTATCCGGTTGATATTTTCTTAAATCGTGGTAATATAATCGACCGATCAAGGTTACTTATATTAAAATTTAAGATTCAGGTTTAATAAGATTTAATAATTATAATTTGTGACGGTAACCTCCATTCAAAATCTATAATTCAATCAATTTATCACTCTTGTTAATTTTAACAGTAACTTCACATGAATAATTTTCAATGGACCTGAACAATGCAACTCAGCGGAAACATACCTCGCACAAACGCACAAAATTGGCCCATAATTTATCATATATCTCATTATATATGGCATCAAAATCTTCCACAATACACACAAAAACCTCCACTTATAAATTCATCATCATCATCAATATTATTGTGGGAACCTCCTTCACTTATTACAGGGCATTATTCATCAGCGACTTTTACACGTCCACTGAACTAACGATTATACATCCATAGTTCCTCTTTAAAAATTCTTATATTCATCAATTGTATCGAAAACTGTTATTATATTTAACCTTCATGGGTTTCATTCATGAAGCGATATGAAGTAAAAATTTGCCAGTCACAAATAAATTAAATAGCAAATACGATTAGACACGCCTCCCTGGTCTATCAAAATGAATTAATCTCATCATAATTATCTCAGTATAAAAATACTATATTCAAGCAAAATTCATTTAACTGCAGAAATAGTCGAATAGAACGCAAATAGACCAGAAAATGCAAACATTATTGTTTCAATCTAGAATTGAGAAAATCTCCTATCAAATGTTCATTACTATAGTGTACTGAATAAATCGTATTCAAAGTTCATATTTCATAAAATTATCTATAATGCAATGGTATTTCAGAATTGACTAAAAATGTCTGTGTTTCAATCATGTTCATAAAAACGACTAGTATTTCCAAGATCGTCGATAAAGTAGTAGATTTTAACGCTCTAAAATCTTTTAATCATTCTTCTTTCTTGAGGATGACAGAAAATTGGTCAAAGTAATTTACTGGAAAGAATTACTTTAATAAAACGACACGCTGTCTGAATTCAAACTTGCCATAGAAAATCGTTAACTTTACAGTCAAATCGTGACTACAAGAAAAATTCAAATTCTCGAAAGAATATTTAACTTCAATATAAACTGATCCAAAATGTTTAAATATGCAAATGACATAATAATGTCTCAATAAATCGAAGAAAATGGCATAAAGCTGCAAAGTGTACAGAGTACAGAAACATCTAGCAAAAGAATATGGGGCAATCAAATATATGACAGAAAATATGGGAAAGAGAGTTGCTCAAATCTCACTAAAATGGCTCAAATAAATCAAGAAACGTTCACGGCTACCTTATCTGTTGGATTGAAGTTCTAGAAGAAAATTTCAAAGAAGACTGCTGCTGGTTCCAATTCACCACAGGATAGATGTGCACCGACCTCGAACCTGGAACCTGCGCCCTCGGAGAATAGAACAGCTTCCTCCTCCGGAAATCGCACTGCTCCGTGTAGACGATAGACATCCTTCTGGCAAAACTCTTCTTTGTGTGCTGGGAAAAACCCTTGCCCCTCTTGAAAGTTCCCTGAAGTTCTTGTAGAAATCAGCCATGAAGTTCATTGCAAATATTTCCGCAGAAATGTTCATAATTGTGGAGTATGAATTTATTTCCACTGCCATTTGATGTAATTCAGCGATGGATTACGATGCATGAGTGTAGCTGAATGTTCACTACATGCTCGTCTTTGTAGAATGACGATTATCGAAGCTCCATGTTGCTACTTCACACTACTGATGTATGTCCCAATTGCATTAAAGTTTTAGTCTTCCATCTCCACTTCCATTATAATGTTAGTCGAAAGTACTGCCAGATTGTATAGTTCCATTGTAGAATGTAGCGTTGTATCACCAAATGTAATCTTCAGTATCACGGTTGCAATACACGTGTCTGCCGTAGCGTAGAATGTGGTATTAAAAGTGCTTCTCAGGATTCGAGAAAAACACTTTTCTCTGCAGTCTTTAAATGCGAATATCTTCTGAAGTATTATAATGAAAATGTTCAACTTTCGCACACGCCTCAATATTGTAATGCACTATTGAATTAGTATAAATGCAGTAGCTAATTCTTGATAGATAAACTTGCAGAATCGTTTATGTGTGCGCTCCAACTTCGCCTAGTTTTAGTAACAGTAAAATTGCACTGCTGGATACCCAATACTGTTCGATGTGGTGGGCTCTGCCACGCTTGCTTATGACGATATGCTTGTTCTATCAGAACACGAAGTCAGACTAACAAGTCAGAATAAAACCACGAAGTGAGAAAATCCTCTCTGCTGTGCAAGGCCTTTTATCAACTTTGAAGGAGCGTATCCATCCCTACCATAGCTTCTTCTTCCATCATTACTCGAAGTTCCAACTTTGGCTATTCTTGACGGATTTTCAGATTTCAAAAACTTATAATTATTTTTTTCAAAATTCCAAATCAATGCTATAACTGAAAATAGTTTTCCACAATTCTGCATGCCAAAAGTTATTAAATATGGTAGTTTCAGTAATCTCCGTCTCCCTTCAAGCTATCATTCATGGTTCGAGCCTCTCCTCCAATAGCGTAACTTCTTCCTCAGCACGTTTACTTGCTTCCCTGCGACTGCGTCGTAAATCTAAGATCCTTCTCGAACAAAATCGTGACGTCAGCAAGAATCTAAGCTCAGCCAGCCTACTTGCTCGAGCGTTGCGTCATCCACGCCTACGTCATGAATATACACGTCACAACTATGACGGCCTTAACTTTATTCACATATGCCAATACAGCCACCGTGGTCTCAGTATAATTCAATTTACGGGGGCAATACCAAGTGCCTCGCATGAACAGGGGAGTGGAGGACAACGTGTAAAATGTATCAGTGTATATGGTGTTTCAATGGGGGGGGGGGGGGGGGTGTAATGTTGACCTGGTGTCAACTTGATATAAATTCTGGCATCTGCGGCCGTGAAACGTAGTACACTGCTGTCTGCGAAGTACAAGATACAACCTGTACTTATATGCTAAAAACTGGTCAGGTCATTTTAAATATATAAATAATCTCCTATACTATAGACACTTAGTATAACTTTCTGGGAATGTCCCGGCGATGCGTGAATATACCCGTCGATCGATATATTCTGCTAGTGGCATATTGCCGTCAGCGTCCTTTCAAATTATAGCAACGAATATTATAAAGGCGGGCTGTATCTATACAGGTAAGTAATCCCGAGACAAAAATATAGTGCGCGTAGTGTGAAAAGTCGCGCTCGAGAATATCCTATCGTTGTCGGTACTGCCGACTGTCGTTGTCTGGTTAAATACATTTATGGGGGATTGTAGGCTGCACTTCTGTGCGCCGGGTCGCTCCTAACAAATCGTAACATATATGTAGAAGGCATCTAAATTGCCGCCTCTGCGGGCTCTATAGAGTATCGCTCTCCGTGGGTTATAGTCACCATTAAGGGGGGGGGGAGATAGTGTTCAAAACTATTATCATTCGCTATGTGTACATGTGTGGGGGAATAAAAGTGTGTTTAACCACCCTAAGCTGGGGGGTGAATATAAATGCGACACATATTGCAATGGGAGAAAAAAATCTCAAAGATGTAAGTGTGTAAACCACTTATCGGTGAGGGGTGCGTGAGGAGATGAATTCCCTCACAAGGGTGGGTGCACCCTAATAGGCAGTGCGTGTGGATTTAAACAGGTGTCCTGGATGCAATGGCGTTTGAATCTCGCGCGTGGATGTG
This sequence comes from Meconema thalassinum, assembly GCA_946902985.2. Lineage (NCBI taxonomy): Eukaryota > Metazoa > Arthropoda > Insecta > Orthoptera > Tettigoniidae > Meconema > Meconema thalassinum. The sequence continues at coordinate 358,220,514 of OX336392.1, forward strand.
ATTGGACGGTGTGTGGTAATATAATGGCTGCTGGGCGTTGATAAAATACGAGCATGAGTGACGTCTGAGATAAGACGTATGTGCGGAGTGTGAGGTAACGTTTGTCGCAGGGCGGTGTAGGAGCTAGGTACTGAGACCGTCGTGGAGCTGTCAGGATAGCCAACAGCCGAAATGACTTTCCTAACATCTCATCCGACGGACATAATTGCCGTGAGGATCAGGTGAACTTCCAAATAGGCCAAGGCGGCACGAGAAACTGTAGTCCACAGGGATCGTGGTACATGGTGACGATGGTCATAGACTGCCTAAGGAAAGGTTCACCTTAAAAACTAGCCTGAGAAAATAAACATCCAGACTTATGTAAAACACCGTGAAAATTTATTGTAAAAAATCACAAGCCCCTAGCCTAGTTCGGAGGGTTTCAATCGGCTAGTCCGCAAGCTAATAAACAAACAAAAATAAAGAGCAGGTCCCTACCTGAGAAGTTACGGAAAACCCTCGCGAAAGATCTATCTCACAATAACAAAGCAACAACAGCAACGCTAAGAAAATGGTACGACGCAAGTCCCTAGTTCAAGTACAAGATCAAGCTAATATCTGAATTTACATTTAACAGGGTAGCAAAACAAATCCAAGTTAGGATGATACCATCTCCACATTTACATTTAACGTTAATTCATCTAGCTAAGTCCTATGAATTAATAACAAAATTTACGGCGATGACGTCCGTAACAGAAAACAATTACATTGAAAGCTAAGTGAACAGCCATGTAAAAAAAATTAATTATTCTTAGAAACTACGTGCTAACAGCACACAATAAGGTAACATGTAGGATTCATACACTTGTACATCATAAATGATTAATAAGAGACAATAGTTTTATTAAAATGCCTGCCTGCACCTTGGTTTAGTCTTTGTAAGCCATAGTCATCTAAAGTGTGTAGTTACGGTGACGACTGCGTAGTTAAGACTACGTCTAACATCGCATGGCCTGCGCTCCACAAGCTACGAACTCAAGGTTCGAGCAAGCTTCAGGTCGCTTCAATAGTGTCAGCTGTCCTAGTCATTTCCTCAAAAGAAAATACCTTCATCTCCACGGCCATGTCAGCAGGTTCCAAATGCAAAAGAACAAAGTTAGATAGAAAGAATTCGTTAGTTAGCTTTTGTTTTACCAAAATTATGCGTTTTATTATTAAGATGTCGGTTTAGGTTTATCGTTGGTTTATGGCGAATAATACTGACAATAGCCTGGGCACGGAGTGTCTCCACTGAGATCAATCTCCACCAAAAGCCTCGACTCAAAAGTCGGAATATAATCAACGAGCAATAACAACTCGGACACACAATAACACAAGTTACCTGCGGCGCACAGCTCGCGTTCAATAACTCTGGGATGGGCCTGCACACTCAGTAACCCTCCAATAACATCTGGTCAACGGGAACAATCCCGGACAAGGTACACACAGAATACCTTCATACAATAAATACCTCCTATAACAGGGTAGCCTACAACATACTATAGAAAACCTGACATAACTGTACACGTCAAACGACGGTACACGCAATAGTGCGTTTAACTAACAAAAAAAAACAATCTATAAAAACATGTGATCAGATACAAGAATGGACACTGGGTTCCATGAGCTAAGTTGCAATGAAAGGAAAAGCGAATACAACAAGCATTCTGTCTCTTGTCAAAGTAATTCTGTCTCACAATACAAACGTGCTCTCAAGGGCACTGGGTGACAAACCAGTTTATGTCGCTGGCAGGCTACAACATTCCTGCGCTCATCGGACACAACACACAAACTATCAAGGCCGGCGATTTAAACAAAATAAAAACTGTACATCTGGCCTCATCATAAAATCTTTACCATAGGTTATAAACCTCGAAGAATACGTGTATAAAACACGCTATAAATCTGAATACAATAATATAATTCCGTCTTTCAAACCAAAGACATGTAAATGATAGTAATGTCACATTGCTGGAGCTCTTTGCTTACAAAGATATAATTCAGTAGTTGCTTGTACAACATCAAATAAATACGTGTCTTCACATGACACTAACAAAATAATAATTGTGGCGCAGATTCCACACTCTGGATCTGCTTAATGATACGTTGAGAACTGGGTTCGATGCTTGACAACGAAACATCCCGTCTACTTATTAGGTCCACACTTGACCAAGAATGGCTTCTGAGCTCATTTCAAATGAAATATAATGCAGTTACAAAACTGGTAATTACAGTCGATTACCTAACTGATACGACTGTTCTAACGAAGTCAGGGGTGTAACAAAGACTGGCTGCAAAGAATGCAGTTAAAGAAATATCCATGGCATCTGATTGCCATAACTAAAGTCAGCAAAGACTCGAAAATCACCCCAAATAGGGTTAAACAAAGTAGCCTCAAATAACTACGGTCACGTTTAGCAAAAGATAGGCATTGACGTTCCACGACGTTCATCAAGCTGCATCAGGGTTGACCAAAATGTCTGACCCAAGGGTGTCTCACTCTAACTGAAATAAATGACATCTAATTAGACTAGTTACATTCCCTACCTATAAAAATGGCTGACACTGAGTTCGGTTGGTTCACAAACTACATTAAACCTACTATACCACCAGAAACTAGAACGGGAAAGGGTGTACAAAAACTCACGAAATGGAGGAGCTCTCACTCAGCCCTCTGTTCAACGACAAGGGTTGTACAAATTCATCCCTGGCTTTCCGGAATGGAATCATCCTCATCAGGACTCCCATCTGGTCTCCTCCAAAGACCAGGGTTCGATCTGTCCCTGTCGATAACCTCGTGGATGTACTGGATATGCCTGGGAATGGCATCCTGGTTTCCTTCCTCCTCGTTCGCTGTTCTGGAAGTTCCACCATCATGCTGGATCCAATAGAAACATCACCCTCATACCATAATGGTATTAGCCCATGATGTCGGTCTCAAACATGGTGTAGAATAATTTGATCACGTGGGTGGTGAAATAAATCGTGTAGTAGTTCATTCTTTCACTTAAAAATCACAATGTTCGTAGTAAATGTTACAGGCTTTAATTGCAATAGATAACACAGCCTTTATTTCGCAGATATGAATTAATACGTGGGCAAGCACTGTTCTGTGGTTCTTCACGTGTGCTGACGCCACTTTTACATCACGTGGCATCCGTGAAATGTGCGTAGTTTTGGAATTGAAAAGCTCACTGTGGCAATTCAAATATGTTATACATTCATAATCACACTTATTCAAAGTAGTTATAACACGTTTACCTCTATATTTTTCACCAGGCACTCGGCCCTCCACAAACACGTGGGTACAAAAATGTGGTGTTACGGTAATGTTACAATTTTCACTATACTTGCCAATTATTTCACAATATGCTTCTTGTGGTCCACTGTGCATAAATAACAGTGATTTGCAGTATATTCGTGCACGATGGCACCTGATAATAACTTCCACGCTAAACAGCGGATATTTTCTACGTCTTATAGGACGGATACAACTTCACGCCTACACGGGGCGGATTCTCCAGACGTAGTGCAAGGCACGGAGTTCCTCTAGGAAGTAGGTCGTCAAAACGAAGTCGTTGAGCGACTACTTACATTCCTGTTTGCGTATATGCAAGGGACCTTACCTTAAGTGAAAATAACATTCTCCAAAATGTTTTAATAATTCAGCATGACGAAATGGAATATTCTGAGTCTTGTGGAAAGATAAAATTAATTAATAAAACCTCAGATAAATAATTAGCAGACTTCACCAAAGTCAAAAGTGCGGTTCACCGCTACTTCAAAGAGTATAGCGTGAGCTCTCAGCTCCACGTGGCTTTCTGGGTGTGTTCAAAGGTACTACATCCCATCATAAATGTGCTGTTATAACAAAAAATATCACATGAACCTTAGCTCAGCGGGTTCAGTACGCGGCGCTGATTGGTGGCTGCGTTCCTCGGAGGTAGTGTCTGCCCGCGCGCAATGCTGATTGGGCAAGAGCGCTGTGAATGATTGTAGCACAGGGCAGTTTGTTGACATACTGTGAGTGAAACGTCAAACGCACGTGTCGGCCGCCGACTGGAGTGTGAGTCATATACTCACTGTCATATGTAAGACAGCTTGTGTATGACATAACGTGGGTGGGCGTCAATGAATGCCCGTCTGTGTAGTGGGAAATCAAAGCATTTCCCCCACGAGGAGCATATTTGTAGGACTATGCTGTCATCACCTCGTGATTAAATATGGCAAATGCTAGGTAACACTCTAGGCTTTGTGCCTAATGCCTGTAGTGTACTGGTAGTGTACTGAGAATGTATTGGTAGTGTACTGAGGCCTGTTGCAACTCTGTGCGCGTGTAAAGCGTGTTGTGTGGCATCTCGTAGGAAAAGACTTTCCGTGGTCTAATCCCACTTACTTCGGGAAAATGATCCCCCAGGGGCTCACTTCTAGTGGGCGTGGGTTGGCGACCACGGGGCCCCAGCTGAGTCCGGCATTGCTTCCACTTACTTGTGCCGGGCTCCTCTCCGTCTTCTTTCCTGTCGACCTCACTTGGTCAACTCTTGTTCTCTTCCGACCCCGACGGTATTAGGGTATCCGAGGCCTAGGGAGTCTCTTACTTTCCCGCCTTAATTGGCTCTTGTCTCATCTTTTCTGATACCCTCCTTCTGCGAGGGGTCAGCCTTCTTTTTCTCTTCCTTTTACCTCCTGCCTTGTGCTCTAGGCCCTTAAGGAGGGAGGGTGTATGTAGCCCCACCACTTCTGGTGCACCCTAGATAATGCTACACCCTCAGGGGCTCACGGCTGGTGAGTTCGGGAGTTGGCGACCCCGAGGGATTCCTGAGCTGGGTCCGTTTTCCCCTTTTGTCCCTTACCTTTGGGGCGGACCCTCTCCTCTTTCACTTTCCTATATGCCTTTCATGGCTCTCCTTCCTTCCAAGTCCCTCAATCCGCCTTCTCCGAGGGTTGAGGGCATCTCTTTTCCTTCTGTCCTTTTATTTGCCTTATTCTCCTTTAGTTTTCCATTTCTTCTAGTATGTAGGTTATTAGTTAGTTTTAGTTTTAAGTTCGCTTTTCATTTTCATCTTCACGATCACCCAAACCATCAGGGGCCGATAACCTAGATGTTAGGCCCCTTAAAACAACAATTATCATCAACATCATTATTCAAACTTTCACTTCGATCGCATGATTACGACACAAGAAATAAAAACTTAATTTTAAAATTTCGCACAGCCGCCATCTTGAGGTTGTGTAAACAATTGAATTAAATTAGACTTCAATGCATTACAATGTGTATAGACAATTGCTGTACCAAGTTTCATTACGTTTGGATAGTTAAATCGGGAGCAAAGTCTATTTAAAGGTCTCAACTTCGCTTGGCCGCCATGTTGGTTTTGTAGTCACCAGGTTTTTGAAAGTCTCATAGGTGAACTTCTAGTAATGCCCTTTATCACAGTACACAATTTCAGGGCGATATCGGTAATAGTTTCGGAGATATTGAATGCTAGTGAAATATTTCGCACAGCCGCCATGTTGGATTGGTGAGACGTAACAAAATTTGAAGGGCACGGTCGAGGTCGCCGGGAATCGCGCTATGAACTTACCGAGTTTCATTGAAATCGCTCCAGCCGTTTAGATTTTATTAGGGACACACACACACACACACACACACACACACGCACACACGGACAAAAGGTGATCTCATAAGCCTATTTTTTCAAAATTGAAAATAGGCTAAAATGTTCTTTGCAATTCAAAAAATGTAATAGGTTAACAGGATTTAATTCAGCACGCATTTGTGGAACCTTAACATATTCAGTTACATTAACGAAACTTTCGCATTGTTCGCATAAGCGATAAGTTCCTCAGTTTAGGGGCTGTGACAACGCGGTCATGTAGCCCCGTGTACTTTGGGTGTGTGTAGAAACTGTCTGATAACCGGTGTTCATTGTGATGGCTGTATTAGTGTGTGTTATCTGTAATTCAGGTAAGGACTGGAGACGATCAATTTTCAAGTAGTTCTACTTTTGCTACCAAATGCTACCGTCAACGACACAAAGCACCAAACTTGGATACTAGGTGCTACCGCAACCATCACCTGGTGGCGAACGTTGGAACTTAATAGAGCGCTAATCAAATCTAACCTACAAATTTAGCTTTACACAAATGTATGACATGGGCCAGCCGGCTTTACTTCCTCTCCGAAGGAAGGCATACTGAGGGATTTTTAACGCTCTTAAAAAATCCCACGACTTCGTCCGGGTTTGAACCAGCGATCATGGACATAGAAGTGCAGCATGCTACCAACTACGCCACCGAAGCCGCTGTCATACCTACCTTAATAACAATGTCAACATAAATTTACATCATAAAGTTAGCGCCAGCAAGGACCTACAGATTACTATTGCTCATTATGACAGTTAACTTCCTCCTGGGTACAAACAATACAACATAGTGAGAAAAGATCTCTTAACTTCCAATTGTGATCCCCAGCAACGCCATATTATGAAGAGCTGGAAATCGGTATGTGGATTGACGTAGGCCTAACTCTAACATAAATTCCAGGTCGACCTTCATACTTTTTGATCAATCTACCGGTATTCCTTGACAATACAAATCAGCCCAGGCTATATTTGCAAGATAGGCCTACTCCACTTTGTTCTATGATTACCTAAGACCGTTCGATGTCCGTGCAGTTCTACTAGCACTGGTAAATTCCTGTAAATACCGCGCATTTTCATTTATTTTTGATAGGTGACGTTTTGTGGGAACCATCACATTCACTGAACACTACGCGAAGTGCCAGTTAGTTAGTTATTGTTGCTTCAAGGGGCGCAACAGTGACTCTGTCCGTAAAGGTAGTGTACTAATTCAACGCAGGCAGCTGCAGTCTCGCTTGCTCAATTCCAGCTGTTTCTTATACACACATCAAAAAAAGTTTTGCATCACCTCGGTTCCATGAGTTCCGGAACCTTTAAATACAAAGGGAATAGAGATCAACACAAACAACATTTCAGCTCGTTTTATTGCTCATGAGACCCACACATTGCATGTTGTACCATCATACAGCTAGACTTTCAGCATTTGTGGTCCAGATTGCAGTACACACCACTACCTCTAATACCCAGTAGCACGTCCTCTTGCATTGATGCATGCCTGTATTCGTCGTGGCATACTATCCACAAGTTCATAAAGACAGTGTTGGTCCAAATTGTCCCACTCCTCAACGACAATTCGGCGTAAATCTCTCAGAGTGGTTGGTGGGTCAAGACGTCCATAAACAGCCCTTTTCAACATATCCCAGGCATGTTCGATAGGGTTCATGTCTGGCGAACATGCTGGCCACTGTAGTCGAGCGATGTCGTTATCTTGAAGGAACGCATTCACAAGATGTGCACGATGAGGTCGAGAATTGTCGTCCATGAAGACAAATGCCTCTCCAATATTCTGCCGATATGGTTGCACTATGGGTCGGAGGCTGTCATTCAGGTATCGTAAAGCCGTTTCGGAGCCTTCCATGACCACCAGTGGCGTACGTCGGCCCCACATAATGCCACCCCAAAACATCAGGGAACCACCACCTTGCTGCACTCGCTGGACAGTGTGTCTAAGACGTTCAGCCTGACCAGGGTGCCTCCAAACACGTCTCCGACGATTGTCTGGTTGAAGGCATATGCGACACTCATCGGTGAAGAGAACGTGATGCCAATTCCGTGGGGTTCATTCAGCATGTTGTTGGGCCCATCTGTACCGCGCTGCATGGTGTCGGGGTTGCAAAGCTGGACCTCGCCATGGACGTCGGGAGTGAAGTTGCGCATCATGCAGCCTATTGCGCACAGTTTGAGTTGAAACACGACGTCCTGTGGCTGAACGAAACGCATTATTCAACATGGTGGCATTGCTGTCAGGGTTCCTCCGAGCGGCAATCCGTAAGTAGCGGTCATCCACTACAGTAGTAGCCCTTGGGCGGCCTGAGCGAGGCCTGTCATCGACAGTTCCTGTATCTCTGTACCTCCTCCATGTCCGAACAACATCGCTTTGGTTCACTCTGAGACGCCTGGAAACTTCCCTTGTTGAGAGCCCTTCTTGACACAAAGTAACAATGCGGTCGCGATCGAACTGCGGTATTGACCTTCTAGGCATGGTAGAACTACAGACAACATGAGCAGCGTACCTTCGTCCTGGTGGAATGACTGGAACTGATCGGCTGTCGTACCCCCTCCGTCTAATAGGCCCTGCTCATGCATGGTTGTTTACATCTTTGAGCAGTTTTAGTGACATCTATGAACAGTCAAAGGGACTGTATCTTGGATACAATATACACAGTCAACGTCTATATGCCGGAGATCTGGGAACCGAGGTGATGCAAAACTTTTTTTGATGTGTGTATGAGGCTGCTTTGGATGGAGCGCTGCAGTCGTGTTTCGTGTTGCTAGGAGACATTTGTTTATTAGCGTTGGCGTGGCTTGGAAGTTTGTGATTGTGCATTGTTATAGAGTTGTAATATAGTATAACGGTTGTATTTCTTCACACTCTTATTGAAATTCGTTGCTTATTGTGCACTGTTCGTTAATATTGACTTGGCCTGCACTCTCTTTACTTCACGCGGTTGCTGATACACTGGGCTCGCGGCTGGTGAGCTTGGGAGTTGGCGATCCCGAGGGATTCCAGAGCTGCGTCCGTTTATCCCTTACTCCATTCACTTTGGGGTAGACTAACCCTCCTCTTTCCCATCCCTATCCGCCTTTCAAGGCCGTAGTTATTTCTAAGTCCCTCAGTCGTCATTCTTCGAGGGTTAAGGGCGTTTCTTTCCCCTGTGAATTCTTTCCCTTTCTTTGCCCTTTTCTTCGTGTAGTGCCGATACTTACTTTGAATTCTGCTTGCCGTTCAGAATGCCAAAACGTACAAAATCCAACATTGGTCAGAAAAGCCGCAAGGCAAAACAATTAAAAGCTCAAAGGGAGTCAGAGAACCAAGAGCAGCGTGAGAGTCGGCTTGCTTCTCAAAGGGAACAGCAGTCAATATCGGGAGAATTCCTATCGGATGATGGCAGTCAGGAGTGCTTGGTATCCGGCCGACGCCGCCACTCTTCTATACGTCAATCTACTTCTCACTGCCGTGAGACCAGGCTGGAGAATAAACGAATAAGTACCGCTCTCGCTCGAGAACGGGAGACTGACGAGCAGCGTTCGGTACGACAGGAAGCTGACCGATTAAGTACTGCTCTCGCTCGAGAACGGGAGACTGACGTGCAGCGTTTGCTACGACACGAAGCTGACCGATTAAGTACTGCTCTCGCTCGAGAACGGGAGACTGACGTGCAGCGTTTGCTACGACACGAAGCTGACCGATTAAGTACTGCTCTCGCTCGAGAACGGGAGACTGACGTGCAGCGTTTGCTACGACACGAAGCTGACCGATTAAGTACTGCTCTCGCTCGAGAACGGGAGACTGACGAGCAGCGTTCGGCACGACACGAAGCTGAGCGATTAAGTACTGCTCTCGCTCGAGAACGGGAGACTGACGAGCAGCGTTCGGCACGTCAGGAAGCTGCCCAAATAAGTACTATTCTCGGTCGAGAACGGGAGACTGACGAGCAGCGTTCGGTACGGCAGAAAGCTGATCGAGTAAGTACTGCTCTCTCCAGAGAGCTGGAGACCGAGGAGCAGCGTTCGGTACGGCAGGAAGCTGACCGAATAAGCACTGCTCTCGCTCGCGAGGCAGAAACTGATGAACAGCGTGAGGAGCGTATATTGGCGGATCGCGAGAACCACGCTTCTAGGCGTGAAATAGAAGGTAATGAGGAGCGCGACAACCAGCGGGAATATGCTCGAACTCGCTACACAATTCAGTGTGTTCAAGGCAACGAGAGGGCTGAAAACCGTATGATCAGTGTCGCTACTGGTCGCCAGTCTCCTCAAGCTCAAATGGAGAGGCAGAGTGCTGATCGAGCAGGGCATGCTCTCGCTAGGGTTACCGAATCAGAGACCGAGAGACAGCAGCGGCGGACTGAAGCTAGACAGAACCGCGAGGTACGGCAGTTGAGACAGTGGCAGGATATATGTAATAGTGGCTTCAATTACAATCCTCTACTTGATTATGGACAACAATCTAACATTGGATCCATGTCTGAAGTATGCAGGTTTTGCCACGCTCTCAAGTGGAAGGGAGAGGCCCCAGGGATGTGTTGCTCTTTGGGAGAAGTGCGACTAGCCTCTATTTTCCCTCCTCCAGAGCCTCTGTTATCTCTACTTAACGGTCGTCATCCACAGTCCAAACACTTCCTAGAAAACATTCGGGCATATAATTCCGCTTTCCAAATGACATCATTTGGGGCTTCCAAAATTATAGAAGGGGGTTTTATGCCAACTTTTAAGGCGCAGGGCCAGGTGTATCATCTCATTGGATCATTGCTACCTGAAACCTCTGAAACCTCAAAATTCCTTCAAATTTACTTCATCACTATAAAAGACAGGCGGATATTAGGATGTCCCATATAAGGAATGTAAATGAACATTTAGTTACCGAGTTGCAGCAGGTGCTCCATGAAAGCAATAATTATGTCAGGAATTTTAAAACGGCAATAGATTCTATTCTCCCCCAGGGGCTCACTTCTAGTGGGCGTGGGTTGGCGACCACGGGGCCCCAGCTGAGTCCGGCATTGCTTCCACTTACTTGTGCCGGGCTCCTCTCTGTCTTCTTTCCTGTCGACCTCACTTGGTCAACTCTTGTTCTCTTCTGACCCCGACGGTATTAGGGTATCCGAGGCCTAGGGAGTCTCTTCCTTTCCCGCCTTAATTGGCCCTTGTCTCATCTTTTCTGATTCCCTCCTTCTGCGAGGGGTCAGCCTTCTTTTTCTCTTCCTTTTACCTCCTGCCTTGTGCTCTAGGCCCTTAAGGAGGCAGGGTGTATGTAGCCCCACCACTTCTGGTGCACCCTAGATAATGCTACACCCTCAGGGGCTCACGGCTGGTGAGTTCGGGAGTTGGCGACCCCGAGGGATTCCTGAGCTGGGTCCGTTTTCCCCTTTTTGTCCCTTCCCTTTGGGGCGGACCTTCTCCTCTCTCCCCTCTCCTCTCCTCTTTTCCTTCTATTTCCTTTTCTCTTCAAGATTCCCGCACTGTTTTTGTTACTCGAATCACCGTGTATCTAAATTCCCTTTTACCATTTTTTTAAGGCATTTTTGATCTATGTTGCATTTTGTAAGTCTCTTCGATCTAAATTACATCTCGCGATTGTTTTCAACCTCAATTGCATTTTGTAAAGATTGACAATCTAAATTGCTTTTTAGTAAGTCTTTCAATGCAGGCGTCAGGGCATTTTAGTGAGTATTTTGAATTTCAATTGCATTTTGTAAGTATTTTCAACCAAAACCGCATTTCGCACGAATTTTGAATCTAAATTGCATTTTGTTTGGTGGGCATTTTGCACATATTTTGATTCTCAATTGCATTTTGTGGGTATTTTGAATCTAAATTACATTTGTCAAGTATTTTCAATCTAAATTGCTTTTTGTAAGTATTGTCAATCCACATGAGTCGTTTGAATCTACCGTACATTTTGTAAGCATTTTCAATTTCAATTGCATTTTGTAAGTATTTTGAATTTCAATTGCACTTTGTGAATAATTTGGATTGGAACTGGGATATTTCAATCTGAATTGCATTGTGTATTTTCAATTTCAATTGCATTTTGTAAGTATTTTGAACCTCAATTGCATTTTGTACGTAATTTCGATCTCATTTGCATTTTGTAAGTATTTTGAATTTCAGTTGCATTTTGTAAGTATTTCGGCGCTACTTTGCATTTTGTACGTATTTTGAATCTAGCCTACGTTTTGTGGGTCTTTTTCAATCTATTCTTTTTGTGCAACTTTTCGTTCTAAATTCCCTTTTGTAAGACCATATTGTGAGTTGTTTCCATGTGAGTTCCTTTTTGTACGTATTTTCAGTCTTTGATAATTTTGTTCTGGTTTCCATTTCATTATCATTTTCGCTATCACCCAGATCATTAGGGGCCGATAACCTCGATGTTAGGCCCCTTAAAACAACAATTATCATCATCATCATCATCAGATTCTATTCTCCCCCCAGGGGCTCACATCTAGTGGGTTGTGGGTTGGCGACCACGGGGCCCCAGCTGAGTCCGGCATTGCTTCCACTTACTTGTGCCGGGCTCCTCTCTTTCTTCTTTCATGTCGACCTCACTTGGTCAACTCTTGTTCTCTTCCGACCCCGACGGTATTAGGTTATCCGAGGCCTAGGGAGTCTTTCACTTTCCCGCCTTAATTGGCCCTTGTCTCATCTTTCCTGATACCCTCCTTTTGTGAGGGGTCATACTTCTTTTTCTTTTCCTTTTACCTCCTGCCTTGTGCTCAAGACCCTTGAGGAGGCAAGGTGTATGTAGCCCCACCTCTTCTGGTGCACCCTCGATAATGCTACACCCTCAGGGGCTCACGGCTGGTGAGTTCGGGAGTTGGCGACCCCGAGGGATTCCTGAGCTGGGTCCGTTTTCCCCTTTTGTCCCTTACCTTTGGGGCGGACCCTCTCCTCTTTCACTTTCCTATATGCCTTTCATGGCTCTCCTTCCTTCCAAGTCCCTCAATCCGCCTTCTCCGAGGGTTGAGGGCATTTCTTTTCCATCTGTCCTTTTATTTGCCTTACTCTCCTTTATTTTTCCATTTCTTCTTCTAGTATGTAGGTTAGTAGTTAGATTTAGTTTTAAGTTCGCTTTTCATTTTCATCTTAACGATCACCCAAACCATCAGGGGCCGATAACCTAGATGTTAGGCCCCTTAAAACAACAATTATCATCATCATCATCTCCTTCCTTCCAAGTCCCTCAATCCGCCTTCTTCGAGGGTTGAGGGCGTTTATTTTCCTCCTGTCTTTTATTTACCTTCTTCTCCTTTAGTTTTCCATTTCTTCTTCTAGTATGTAGGTTAGTAGTTAGTTTTAGTTTTAAGTTCGCTTTTCATTTTTAATCTTCACGATCACCCAAACCATCAGGGGCCGATAACCTAGATGTTAGGCCCCTTAAAACAACAATTATCATCATCATCATCATCTCCTCTTTCATTATCAATTTCGCTATCACCCAGATCATTAGGGGCCGATAACCTAGATGTTAGGCCCCTTAAAACAACAATTATCATCATCATCATCATCATCAATAGATTCTATTCCTGAAGGTAGGAAGGATGATTTCAAAATTGTTATCAATGCCGATCAAAAACCTACATCAGAACACGCTAGGAGGTACAATGAGCCAACGACTGACGACGTTGCAGTAGTCTTGGTCGACCAGCAATGTGACAAGAGGGATATTGTTCTCAGAAGACGAGGCGAAGGCTTGCAGAGAATATGCGAGACACATCGATCTTACGACGCTCTGCAATACCCTTTAATATTCTGCCGAGGTGAAGATGGTTACAACTTTACACTTCACCATGTCGATCCTGTGACTGGACAATATGATATGAGAAAAAAGACTTCTGCCCTGGAATTTTATTCATTTCTTATCATGATAAGAGCAAATTAATATAATCATTTGCCATACTTTAAGCAACTGTTCAATCAATATTTGGTGGACATGTACGCTAAAATAGAGACTGATGGACTGTCCTATATCAGAAATAACCAGAAAAGGTTGCGGGCAGATAATTATATTCATCTTCAAGATGCGTTACGGCAGGATGGCGAATTTGGTAACTTGGGCCGATTGGTTATTTTACCTTCGTCTTTCACTGGAGGTCCAAGGTACATGCATCAAAGGACTCAAGATGCCTTTTGCTATGTACGCAAATACTCCCGCCCTGATCTTTTCGTAACTTTCACTACAAATCCTAAGTGGGAAGAATTTAAAAAGGAATTGCTCCCAGGGCAGAGACCGCAAGACCGCCATGGTGTTGTTTCTAGAGTTTTCCACTTAGAAATCAAGAAGCTCATGGATATCATAGTGAAGGGTGAATTGTTTGGTTTTACACGGTGTCATATGTACACCATTGAGTGGCAGAAAAGAGGGCTTCCTCATGCCCATATCCTCATTTGGCTCGAGGAAAAGATACGGCATCTCAAATTGATGATGTGATTCGGGCTGAGCTACCAAACCCAGCAGATGACCCTGAACTTTGTGAGGTTGTAAAGACTCATACGATTCACGGTCCCTGCGGCAGATTAAACCCCAATTCACCCTGTATGAAGGAGGGTATGTGCACCAAGAAATACCCTCGGAAATTTACCAACGAGACAATTACCGGCGAAGACGGTTACCCAACTTACAGGCGTAGAGACCCTGATTCAGGAGGATACACAACCCAAATACGTTTGAATAACACAGTGATCAACGTGGACAATAAATGGGTTGTCCCATATTCACCTGTGCTGTCACGAACCTTTAACGCTCATATTAACGTAGAATTTTGCAGTAGTGTAAAATCGATAAAATACATATGAAAATACGTTAATAAGGGCAGTGACCAGGCCTGTTTTGGCATAGGGAATCAAGCTGATGAAGTACTGAAATATCAGAGCGGAAGATATATCAGTACTTCAGAGGCAGTATGGAGAATTCTTTCTTTCCCAATTCACGAAAGATATCCTCGTGTCATACATTTGGCCATCCATCTGGAAAATGGACAAAGGGTTTATTTTCAACCAGAAAATGTTCGAGAGCAGATAGCAACCGCTAAAAATACCACACTCATGGCATTTTTTGAACTATGTAGCAATGATGCTTTTGCGAGGGGGCTGTTCTACGAAGATGTACCGAGCTATTACACTCTCAATGCACAGAGGGGTATGTTCTCTCCCAGCAAGCAGGGAAAACCCGTAGACGGACACCCTGAAATGAGGAAGGATCATATTATTGGGAGAATATACACAGTCCACCCCAATAATGCGGAGTGCTACTATCTGAGAATGTTGTTTCATACTGTGAAAGGACCAACATCTTTTGAACCAGCATTTCAGATTGCCCGTCCAAATTGAGGGAACTGTTTGCAATTATGTTGGTCTTTTGCAACCTTAGTGATCCCCTTTTCTTATGGAACAAGTATAAAAATGGCCTATACGAGGACATATTTCGGCAATTACAAACAACATGCAATGATGTCAACATCATGTACAATGAACATATCTACAACAAAGGTCTTTCGTCTGGACAGGCTGCAGTCGTTTCAGTTGAAGGACAAAGACTTGCACATTTTGGTCTGCCGACACCTCAGATACTGCATGAAACGGACCTCAACGAAGAATTTCTGCGAGAAACCAATTATGATTCCGTGGAGATGGGTAACTTTGTTCGTGAAAATGACTCCAAGGCTAACACAAGAACAAGCCGTCATTTAAAGCACAATATTGGACAGCGTAAGCAAAGGAGAGGGAAATATGTTCTTCCTTGATTCCCCCGGAGGGACTGGAAAAACATTCTTAGTAAAACTCCTTTTGTCCAAACTTAGATGTGATGGAAAAATTGCGGTTGCTGTTGCATCATCTGGCATTGCAGCACCCTTGCTTCCGGGTGGCAGGACTGCCCATTCTACCTTTAAAATTCCATTACATGTAGATAAGATAGACACCATCGTGTAACATAACCAGAACGAGCAATATTTCTCAAGTAATTGCCCAATGTGCATTGATCGTTTGGGATGAATGCACTATGTCCCACAAACAAGCAATAGAAGCTTTAGACAGGACATTGAGAGATGTCAGAGAAGATGATCGAGTGATGGGAGGCATTACGGTCCTCTTCTCAGGTGACTTCCGTCAGATTCTGCCAGTCGTACCGAATGGCACTAGAGCTGACGAAGTCAATGCCTTTCTCAAGAGTTCTGCGCTTTGGACACTGGTCAAGAAGCAATCATTATCAGTAAATATGAGGGTTCATCTGGAAGGTGATCTTCGGAGCCAAGAGTTCTCGGATTTGCTATTGAGGATAGGTGAAGGGACCTTACAGGAGGAAGGAAGTTCTATAACCCTTCCCCCCTCCCTTTGCACTGTTGTACAAACGATCCAGGAGCTTATTTGCTGTGTGTATCCAGGTATCGATGATATTTCGTCCTGAGACAACTCTTGGCTTTGCAAACGAGCCATTTTGACCCCTAGGAATGACCTAGCGGCCGGTATCAACTTTGCTATCCTTAAAGAATTTCGTGCTCATGAAGTGGCGTATAGATCTATAAACACTGTTTTAAACCAGGATGATGCTGTGCATTATCCAACTGAGTTTCTAAACAATGTTACTGCACCTGGTCTTCCTGAGCACCTAATCATTTTGAAAGTTGAAGCACCGATTATGCTTCTCCGTAATCTATGTGCGCATAAGCTCTGCAATGGAACTAGGTTACGAGTGAAATCACTACATAAAAATGTCATCTAGGCTACCATCCTGACAGGTTGTGGCAAGGGCGAATCAGTATTCATTCCGAGGATTCCCCTTATACCGACGATTTATCCATTTGAGTTTAAGCGTCTGCAGTTTCCGATCACTGTATGCTTTGATATGACAATAAATAAATCACAAGGGCAGACGTTGAAAATAGCTGGCGTTGATCTTCGATCTCACTGTTTTTCACACGGGCAGTTATATGTTGCCTTCTCGAGGGTGGGCAGTAGCGACAAGCTTTTCGTGTGTGCTCCTGAAAACAAAACTACTACTGTTGTATATCGTGAGGCACTTAGGTAGAATACTACTGATTCCCGCCTCGGAAGCAGAAAGCGATTCCCCTTGAATAACATTAGTTATCGGTCCATTCACGATGGATACTCCCAACTTTATAGGCCTATAATGTGAGTTTATTTCGATAGCTTAGTATTTTTTATGTATCCTCTTCCGGATTTTTGTTTGTTAAATTTGATGCGTCATTACCATTTCTCATCATTACATACAGTGTATAACTTTATACTGATAGATTATATCCACGATAAATTGGTTAGTTAATTAGGTAAGTCAATAAAATTGACTTAGTTAATTAAATAAGTCATTTTTAATATTCTTCAACTTCATTTGTTTTGTCATAGTCACCCCATTCCTTTGTCAGTCAGTTACTTAATTTCTTTTAAAATATTGTTCGCTATTAGTGTCGTTATTTACTTCGAAATTTGATTAATATACAGTATTCGCCTCCTTTGTTACTTTCGTGTGACCTTTTTCGTGTTACTAAGCGTAACTGATTTCTGTTTTGGAAAATGTTGATGAAATATCAATTTCTTTAATTGTATGCTTCTCTTAATACTATCGGCCTCCTTTTCACGGAAATCGGATTGAGCATATTTTTCCTTATCAAAGGAGCATTACCTTTCAAGTGCACGATTTATATAAATGAAATACCAATAGGTTAAGCGGCTTCGGTGGCGTAGTCGGTAGCATTTTGAGCTTCTATGCTCAAAATCGTAGGTTCAAACCCGGCTGACGTCGTCGGAGTTTTTTAAAGAGCGTTATAATTTTTCAGTATGCTTTCCTTCGGTGGGAAAGTAAAGTCGGAGATCCCATGTCATAGATTTATGGCATGTAAAAGAACCTTCCCTAATTAAACTTGTGTGAAGGTAAATTGTAGGTTGTATTTCGTTGAAACGCTCTATCAAAGTTCCAACGTTCACCACTAGGTGTCAGTGACATCTGGTAGTGAAAGTTGGAACTACTTGAAATTTAACTGAACTTGTAGCTCACCCCATGGGTGTCCGCATTGAAGCAGCTACAGCCTCTGGCGAGCCGAACATGTCCTCGTGCACTCCCGGCACTAAAAGCCGCACGCTAAATAAATAAAATAACCATTATGTATTTAGTAAATGTATTACACATTACTCAATACAATTGAATTATATACATTAATTAATACAAGTTTCGGCCTTATTATGACCTTCATTGGTAATTGTTTCTTAAGAGAGAAGAAAAAATGAAAATCCACAGCCTGCTTCCAGTCTCCGACCGGGTCAGGAATGGAATGAATGAAGCCCCCATCCAGCGGCGAGGATATGAAATGTGCCGGCTGCCCAGGCCTGACGCACTCCTCTGGGGCAATGATTAAATGAATGACAGATGAAATGATAGTGGAGAGTGTTGCTGGAATGAAATTGTGACAGGGAAAACCGGAGTACCCGGAGAAAAACCTGTCTGCCTCCGTTTTGTCCAGCACAGATCTCACATGGAGTGACCGGGATTTGAACCACGGACCCAGCGGTGAGAGGCCGGCGTGCTACCGCCTAAGCCACGGAGGCTCCAAAGAGAGAAGAAAATGTTGTAATTACGAGCAAAGATTGAAAGAGACTTTATTCATCTCTCTTCACCATCTCAAGATATTTTATAAAGAAAATAATTTTAGTATATTTTTAGTATATTTTATAGGAATATACAAACAACAATTACTTAGATAAATGTCATTTTCACAATATTAGTTTATATAATCCTCAATTACAGCCCACATCTGTTACGGATCTCTTTTTCAAATATTTTTTGTAGAAACCAAAAGTAAGATGATATTTAAAAAATGTACTCGTAATTTCAATAGTTTCTTTTAAACACAATTACAGAACAAACTGGTATTACGTAATGTATGAGTATTTTGTTGTTCTACAGTTGAAAATTTCATTCTTCTTCCAAGATTAACTTGCTTCTCTCTTTCTCTGAATCTTTAGTCACGAATCGCTGCTAATTACTGCCTTTCTGAGAAAGATTGGCCATTAATACCAAAGACCGTTCGAAGAACGGGTACTTTTGCTAGTATATATATAAGATGGGCAGTGTGGATAGTAATAGTGCCCCATTTGGCCTGTCCGTACTGGACGCCCTGCTCGTGGCAGGTCGCGCTGCTGTATGTGCAAGTCTGCATCCGGTCGCGTCTGTGGAGCGTGCAGTCCCGTGTGTACGGAACTAGTGGAATGTACTGAATAAAGTATAATGGATTTACAGTGTATTCTATGATGTGATGTATGTAAGTATATCCTTATCCCAATGTTCCTATGAGGGTGTGGTCCTTATGACCTATGGAGTCCGACCGTCGGAGGGTATAATAACTTGTGTAATTGAATTAAATTATAGCCGGTCGTGGCGGTGGCAACCAACCTGTGTTATTGTGAGATTGTGTGCGGAATTGTGCTGAATGTCACCGCACTGTGTTATTTGTACTAGTACGCCTTTTCATGAGCGGAAGGCAACCAACCTGTGTTAGTGTGGATAATAAGCCTCTGCCTGTGCGGAAGGCCGCTAACCTGTGATAGTGTATTGTCCATGGATTGAATTGTAAACGGCGTTTGGTATATTATGTAAAGACGGTGTATGGTATAAATCCTGTCAGAGGACCACCGTATTTGGGGAAAATGAAATGAAAGGATGGCGCAAGCTCTCTAAGCTGGAGGTGGCGTTCGAAATTCGTGAACAGCGGTCGTGTGTGGAAAGAATGGCTATGCATCCTACTATCTGTCGTGGTAACTCTAGTGTAGATGTGTGTTTGCCTAAAATTGGATGTTGCTATGTAGCGCGGTGCCAGTAATTATGATCCTATGGTATTTGAATCTTCAATCGGTCAATGCACTAGTGTATAGACCATTATGTCGCATGTGTAACTGCAGAAGGATAGAGGTATAGTGTTAAAGTATGTGTACTCCACGTATCCTGCTGTAAGGGAATTAATCTATCGTCGGTCAATTAAAGGATCTTGACTGGGTGCTCACAGGAGTGTAAATATGTGAGTTGGCTAAGCTCCTCGTCTAGCTAATTTGCGATTAGTGTGGTATGTGTGGGCACTTACTATAAGTAAGTTTTGCCGCGTTCTCACGCGTGGCCTCCTTGTGAATGTATTGGAGCACGCCTGGCTACGCAGGCATGTACGGTGTCACGTGTCGTGCCTCGCACATCTGTCGCTATGGACGTGTAACTTGCTGACTCAATGTGTTGTGCCGGCTAAGAGCATCCGGTCGAGTGTGATTGACCTACGTTGTCAGCTGATACGGATACATATGTTACATTGTTGAGCTCCTCCTTAAACTAGTGTTTGCTACCAGAACGAAGTATCATATAAATACATAAGACATAAAAAACATAATACGGTACATAGTATTACATTGGTTATAACTAAACATGCAATCTTAAAACTAGGAATCGTGTCTAGGCACTGTGGGGAACTGGCGTCGACATGTAGCCGTGAACATGGCTACCAGATGCCATAGCGCGTATGGTCCTGGGTTTGATATGTGTGGGATATAAATATAATTTAATGCCTTATTCGTGTTATCTAACGTGTTAGTTTCTTGGCCATGGGGACTGGGTAAACGTTGAGACACGTGGAGCTGCTACAGGCGCAGCGTGCCTCGACATGTCTTACCCTCTATTGATACATGAATGATGTGTTTAAAAGGAAAATTGGCCTTGGAGAAGAGTTATGTGAACTCCAACGCTAGGCCGTAAGTCAGTTTCTATTGTAAGACGTATCTCCTCTGCCCGCGGATAGCTAAAGCAATTTTAGCGCCTGGAATCCACTTAGGGGCTTCTTCCTGTTTACGGGGCGTCTGTAGGATTGTGATTTTAGGCTTAAGCCGCTGTGGCTCCTCTGGGTGTGTACACGGGATATGCCTGTAACCTAGTACGGCTCTTCGGTGTGCCTTAGGACCGTTGCTGGCCGGAATAGGCGCTAAGGTCCTAGGGTGCAATGGAAGCGTGGGGATGGAAATGCTAGCACGTGGCGGGTGAAATGTATTCACGGGTGCATCGATCCCAATGGCGGGCTGCGTATGTGGCATGGCCACGGCGGTCCCCTTCCTGACAGGAGTGGGCCGTAGGGGAATTGTCCTGTTGGCCATCCTGGGTGAAATGTCTGTAATGACCCCTCCGATCTGCGTAGGTTTATGTGTTAAAAGTTCAAACGAGAGAAAGTATGCCTGGAGCTGACGGAAATGTCGCCATAGTTCGGCGTACTGCAGGGTAATTACCCTGGCCTGCTCCGCCACTTTAAGGTGGGCAGTGTTCACCCGAAGGGGTGATATGGGGTACTGTAGCTGCGTATGCTGAATTGTGTGGCCACGGTGGCGCAAATGTATGCAGCTGTGGGTGTATGTCTATCGCGGTTACTGCACCTGGCAAAAAATGAGTGACCACACAGGCCTTAATTGTTAAGGGGAATGAGCTGGGATATGTCTACTAACTGGGCGCTCAGCCTCCTTAATTCGGCAATGAGCTGTGTAAAGTGGCGAGTCAAGATCACATGCTGCGCCCTAATGCGTTGTAGGGTCGCGTTGGGAGAGAGGTGGCCATAGACCATATCCATTCGGTGATGAATCCTCAGTGTTTTTGTGTGTTTGGCCTGTAATGCCCTATGTATGGCACGTAAATGTCGGTGCGACCGGGCGAGGAGTGCTTTATGCTTGACGGTGGGGGTGCGAATGTACCTATTCTGCGCCGCGCTTACCTTCGCTTGTAATGCCTGTATGTGCAATTGCACCTTTAGCATTCGGCGCTGGCGGCTTCGGAGTAGGAAAAAGAACAGTTCGGAATTCCTATCCGTGTGGATGAATTGCCTCCTACTCTGTGTATTGGGTACTTCGGCATGAGGTGCCATTGTGTATATTTGTCTGTTAACGGGGTGGAAATTCTCCAGGGGTCGTATAATGTTATTATAAAACTATCCTTCCTAGGTTTGTAAATATAGGGATGCCTGCGGGCTTCTAGGCTGGTGAAGTAGTAGCTTTCCTTAATCTGTGTAAGTGCCCCTCTATTCTATGGGGGTGAGAAATGGAATATTACTGTTGCTAACCTATGTAAGGCACTGGGGATCGAATTGGGTGGGCAACTAAATAATGTGGCCCCTATGTACTGTGTGGGGTGGGCGCAGCTATTTGGGGGGTCGTAAATGGCTTATTATTATGTAAGGGTGGCGTTTAAAAATGTAAGATTTATTGGGGCGGGCTTAGGTGGGTACTAAAATATAACCGGACCCGTACTTCAAAAAAAATTCCCAATTTTTGGGTGGCGTTATCTTGGCTAGTAAGAGGTTAAATTTAGGGATCTTTTCCGCAGAGGTACGCTGTCTGTACCCTTTTAGGCGTTGTTTTAAGAACAACGTCACGGTACTCAGCGTTTCACCAATTGTAGGGTTCCTGAGAGGGTAGCCTCTACAATGTGTGTTAAAGGGGGCATGAAAGGAGATTAGCTGAAGGCTGCTCGGGGCTCTAGTGTAAAAAAGTGTAGGTTTGAGCGGTTCGGGCGTGAACGCAGCTCGACGGGAGAACTCCCAATTGTACAGTCTGCTTGGGTAATTCAAAGGGATGATGACAAGGGGTGGTTTACTAAACGAGTGTCGGAGCAGCTATACTGCCGCTCGGGTTCCTGCTGATGTGGAATGACTGGCCGCGCTACTAATGAATAGCGCGCACGCAAGCAATGTGACGTAACGCAAGTGACTGCCTACGGTAGCCAATAAACAATTAACTAAGAGCTATTAGGATCCTACCGGGAGTTGGTTTAGGGGGTAGGATCTTATCAACTAGATAAATAAATAAACCAAATAACCAGTTAGCTTTTAGATTTTAAGGTTTAATGCGTACTCCCAATGTGGAGTACTATAGAACTTTTCAGATTAGATACTATTAACTTAAGATGTCTGTAATCTTTACAATAATTGAGGATGATGATGATGATGATAATTGTTGTTTTAAGGGGCCTAACATCTAGGTTATCGGCCCCTGATGGTTTGGGTGATCGTGAAGATGAAAATGAAAAACGAACTTAAAAATAAAACTAACCACTAACCTACATACTAGAAGAAGAAATGGAAAACTAAAGGAGAATAAGGCAAATAAAAGGACAGAAGGAAAAGAAATGCCCTCAACCCCCGGAGAAGGCGGATTGAGGGACTTGGAAGGAAGGAGAGCCATGAAAGGCATATAGGAAAGTGAAAGAAGAGAGGGTCCGCCCCAAAGGTAAGGGACAAAAGGGAAAAACGGACCCAGCTCAGGAATCCCTCGGGGTCGCCAACTCCCGAACTCACCAGCCGTGAGCCCCTGAGGGTGTAGCATTATCTAGGGTGCACCAGAAGTGGTGGGGCTACATACACCCTGCCTCCTTAAGGGCCTAGAGCACAAGGCAGGAGGTAAAAGGAAGAGAAAAAGAAGGCTGACCCCTCGCAGAAGGAGGGTATCAGAAAAGATGAGACAAGGGCCAATTAAGGCTGGAAAGGAAGAGACTCCCTAGGCCTCGGATACCCTAATACCGTCGGGGTCAGAAGAGAACAAGAGTTGACCAAGTGAGGTCGACAGGAAAGAAGACAGAGAGGAGCCCGGCACAAGTAAGTGGAAGCAATGCCGGACTCAGCTGGGGCCCCGTGGTCGCCAACCCACGCCCACAAGATGTGAGCCCCTGGGGGAAATAATTGAGGGGATGAGGGTGTAGGTGTTAGTGTGTTAGTGTGTTAGCTCGCTGGACACTCACCAATCTGGACGTGACGACTTTGGGCAGCGTCCCGGCACCTGGTTGCACTGTGAAAGACTGACCCCTAGTCACCTCACCTCTGCTGTTTTATAGAGGTCGCCTGTTGAATTTGCAAAGTTGCGGATTCCTTAGGAAGTGAGTTGCTGGCCGGGGGTCGTTGGAGGACAAGTATGGGGTTACTGAAAGTTATTTGAAGTGCCAGGCCTTGGGATTTGTAGTGAATTTGTAGAAGTCGTTTGGGAGTTTTATCTGTATGGCTATAATGCATGAAATATAAGGGATGTAGGGGGTGGCCTACCCCAGGTATGCAACACCGGAGACAGCACCTAGTCGCTGTTTTCATTGACCTCGAGAAGGCCTATGACACCACTTGGCGTTACGGCATCCTCTCTACCCTGCATCAATGGAAATTCCGAGGTAACTTACCGGTTTTTATTGCGAATTTTCCGTCCATTCGCCTATTCCGTGTCCGAACATGGGGGACATATTCGCACAATCATATACAGGAAAACGGAGTCCCTCAGGGATCGGTGCTTAGCGTAACATTATTTGCGATTGCCATAAACGGTAGAGTTGCTGCTGCTGGTCCAGCAGTGGTACCGTCGCTATATGTGACGACTTCGCTCTACATTATAGTGCGCAAAATATGGCGGTCGCTGAACGACAGCTACGACAAGCTATTCGGAGAGCGGAACGCTGGACACTAGAGCATGGCTTTAGATTCTCAACCGCTAAGACCTCGGTTGTCCATTTCTGCCGAAAGCGCACTCTCCATCCTGATCTCCCCCAGGGGCTCACATATTGTGGGCGTGGGTTGGCGACCACGGGGCCCCAGCTGAGTCCGGCATTGCTTCCACTTACTTGTGCCGGGCTCCTCTCTTTCTTCTTTCCTGTCGACCTTCCTTGGTCAACTCTTGTTCTCTTCCGACCCCGACGGTATTAGGTTATCCGAGGCCTAGGGAGTCTTTCACTTTCCCGCCTTAATTGGCCCTTGTCTCATCTTTCCTGATACCCTCCTTCTGTGAGGGGTCAGCCTTCTTGTTCTTTTCCTTTTACCTCCTGCCTTGTGCTCAAGGCCCTTAAGGAGGCAGGGTGTATGTAGCCCCACCACTTCTGGTGCACCGTCGATAATGCTACACCCTCAGGGGCTCACGGCTGGTGAGTTCGGGCGTTGGCGACCCCGAGGGATTCCTGAGCTGGGTCCGTTTTCCCCTTTTTGTCCCTTCCCTTTGGGGCGGACCTTCTCCTCTCTCCCCTCTCATCTCCTCTTTTCCTTCCGTTTCCTTTTCTCTTTAAGATTCCCGCACTGTTTTTGTTACTCGAATCACCGTGTATCTAAATTCCCTTTTAGCGATTTTTTTAAGGCATTTTTGATCTATGTTGCATTTTGTAAGTTTTTTCGATCTACATTACATCTCGCGATTGTTTTCAACCTCAATTGCATTTTGTAAAGATTGACAATCAAAATTGCTTTTTAGTAAGTCTTTCAATGCAGGTTGCCGGGCCGTTTAGTGAGTATTTTGAATTTCAATTGCATTTTGTAAGTATTTTCAACCAAAACCGCATCTCGCACGAATTTTGAATCTACATTGCATTTTGTTTGGTGGGCATTTTGCACATATTTTGATTCTCAATTGCATTTTGTGGGTATTTCTAATCTAAATTACATTTGTCAAGTATTTTCAATCTAAATAGCTTTTTGTAAGTATTGTCAATCCACATGAGTCGTTTGAATCTACCGTACATTTTGTAAGCATTTTCAATTTCAATTGCATTTTGTAAGTATTTTGAATTTCAATTGCACTTTGTGAATAATTTGGTTTGGAACTGGGATATTTCAATCTGAATTGCATTGTGTATTTTCAATTTCAATTGCATTTTGTAAGTATTTTGAACCTCAATTGCATTTTGTACGTACTTTCGATCTCATTTGCATTTTGTAAGTATTTTGAATTTCAGTTGCATTTTGTAAGTATTTCGGCGCTACTTTGCATTTTGTACGTATTTTGAATCTAGCCTACGTTTTGTGGGTCTTTTTCAATCTATTCTTTTGTGCATCTTTTCGTTCTAAATTCCCTTTTGTAGGACCATATTGTGAGTTGTTTCCATGTGAGTTCCTTTTTGTACGTATTTTCAGTCTTCGGTAATTTTATTCTGGTTTCCATTTCATTATCATTTTCGCTATCACCCAGATCATTAGGGGCCGATAACCTCGATGTTAGGCCCCTTAAAACAACAATTATCATCATCATCATCTAGGGAGTCTTTCACTTTCCCGCCTTAATTGGCCCTTGTCTCATCTATCCTGATACCCTCCTCCTGTGAGGGGTCAGCCTTCTTGTTCTTTTCCTTTTACCTCCTGCCTTGTGCTCAAGGCCCTTAAGGAGGCAGGGTGTATGTAGCCCCACCACTTCTGGTGCACCGTCGATAATGCTACACCCTCAGGGGCTCACGGCTGGTGAGTTCGGGCGTTGGCGACCCCGAGGTATTCCTGAGCTGGGTCCGTTTTCCCCTTTTTGTCCCTTCCCTTTGGGGCGGACCTTCTCCTCTCTCCCCTCTCCTCTCCTCTTTTCCTTCTGTTTCCTTTTCTCTTTAAGATTCCCGCACTGTTTTTGTTACTCGAATCACCGTGTATCTAAATTCCCTTTTAGCGATTTTTTTAAGGCATTTTTGATCTATGTTGCATTTTATAAGTTTTTTCGATCTACATTACATCTCGCGATTGTTTTCAACCTCAATTGCATTTTGTAAAGATTGACAATCAAAATTGCTTTTTAGTAAGTCTTTCAATGCAGGTTGCCGGGCCGTTTAGTGAGTATTTTGAATTTCAATTGCATTTTGTAAGTATTTTCAACCAAAACCGCATTTCGCACGAATTTTGAATCTAAATTGCATTTTGTTTGGTGGGCATTTTGCACATATTTTGATTCTCAATTGCATTTTGTGGGTATTTTGAATCTAAATTACATTTGTCAAGTATTTTCAATCTAAATTGCTTTTTGTAAGTATTGTCAATCCACATGAGTCGTTTGAATCTACCGTACATTTTGTAAGCATTTTCAATTTCAATTGCATTTTGCAAGTATTTTGAATTTCAATTGCACTTTGAAATATCCCAGTTCCAATCCAAATTATTCACAATCTGAATTGCATCGTGTATTTTCAATTTCAATTGCATTTTGTAAGTATTTTGAACCTCAATTGCATTTTGTACGTAATTTCGATCTCATTTGCATTTTGTAAGTATTTTGAATTTCAGTTGCATTTTGTAAGTATTTCGGCGCTACTTTGCATTTTGGACGTATTTTGAATCTAGCCTACGTTTTGTGGGTCTTTTTCAATCTATTCTTTTGTGCAACTTTTCGTTCTAAATTCCCTTTTGTAGGACCATATTGTGAGTTGTTTCTATGCGAGTTCCTTTTTGTACGTATTTTCCGTCTTCGATAATTTTGTTCTGGTTTCCATTTCATTATCATTTTCGCTATCACCCAGATCATTAGGGGCCGATAACCTCTATGTTAGGCCCCTTAAAACAACAATTATCATCATCATCATCATCCATCCTGATCCTGAGCTTTATCTGGGCAATGTAGCTTTGCCTGTCGTTGCTGCGTACCGGTTCCTTGGGCTCCTTTTCGATCAGAAATTGACTTGGGAGCCACACGTGCGGTGTTTGAAAACTGCCTGGGTTAACAAACTCATGTTGCGGTTTCTTAGCGGAACATCGTGGGGGGTGGACCGCGTGGTGCTCCTACGTTTTTATATGGCACTGATTTTATCTAGATTAGATTATGGCAGTGTAGCATATGGTTCGGCCCGTAAGTCAGTGCTTGTTAAACTGGACAGTGTCCACCACGGCGGTGGGAGGCTTGCGACGGGAGCCTTTCGGACGAGCCCAGTCGTCAGCCTGCTCGCCGAGGCTGGCGTACCTCCTTTACACCTTAGGCGCCAACAAGTACTGCTGACCTATGCTGCAACTATTCGACAAATGCCACTTCATCCTAGCTATCCATGTTTGTTTACCAATCCGAATCGCCGGCTGTATGATGCGCTCGCCAGAGCCACTCGGCCGGCGGGGATTCGCTTGGATGACTTATACCGTCGGTTCCGATTTCCTTCTGTCTCCTGTATCGTCCGAGTACCTAGCAAGGCCCCTCCGTGGATGGTATCTCGCCCTGATATAATCCTGGATCTGCACACCGGCCCCAAGTCGGACACTGACTCCTCCGTCCATCGGAGGCTGTTCCAGTCCGTGGTGAGCCGGTATCCAGGTTCGGGGCTTCTATTCATGGAACTTACTTGTGCCGGGCTCCTCTCCGTCTTCTTTCCTGTCGACCTCACTTGGTCAACTCTTGTTCTCTTCCGACCCCGACGGTATTAGGGTATCCGAGGCCTAGGGAGTCTCTTCCTTTCCCGCCTTCATTGGCCCTTGTCTCATCTTTTCTGATTCCCTCCTTCTGCGAGGGGTCAGCCTTCTTTTTCTTTTCCTTTTACCTCCTGCCTTGTGCTCAAGGCCCTTAAGGA
Organism: Meconema thalassinum; assembly: GCA_946902985.2. Taxonomy (NCBI): domain Eukaryota; kingdom Metazoa; phylum Arthropoda; class Insecta; order Orthoptera; family Tettigoniidae; genus Meconema; species Meconema thalassinum. The sequence continues at coordinate 358,248,453 of OX336392.1, forward strand.
GGCAGGGTGTATGTAGCCCCACCACTTCTGGTGCACCGTCGATAATGCTACACCCTCAGGGGCTCACGGCTGGTGAGTTCGGGCGTTGGCGACCCCGAGGGATTCCTGAGCTGGGTCCGTTTTCCCCTTTTTGTCCCTTCCCTTTGGGGCGGACCTTCTCCTCTCTCCCCTCTCCTCTCCTCTTTTCCTTCTATTTCCTTTTCTCTTTAAGATTCCCGCACTGTTTTTGTTACTCGAATCACCGTGTATCTAAATTCCCTTTTACCATTTTTTTTAAGGCATTTTTGATCTATGTTGCATTTTGTAAGTCTCTTCGATCTAAATTACATCTCGCGATTGTTTTCAACCTCAATTGCATTTTGTAAAGATTGACAATCTAAATTGCTTTTTAGTAAGTCTTTCAATGCAGGCGTCAGGGCATTTTAGTGAGTATTTTGAATTTCAATTGCATTTTGTAAGTATTTTCAACCAAAACCGCATTTCGCACGAATTTTGAATCTAAATTGCATTTTGTTTGGTGGGCATTTTGCACATATTTTGATTCTCAATTGCATTTTGTGGGTATTTTGAATCTAAATTACATTTGTCAAGTATTTTCAATCTAAATTGCTTTTTGTAAGTATTGTCAATCCACATGAGTCGTTTGAATCTACCGTACATTTTGTAAGCATTTTCAATTTCAATTGCATTTTGTAAGTATTTTGAATTTCAATTGCACTTTGTGAATAATTTGGATTGGAACTGGGATATTTCAATCTGAATTGCATTGTGTATTTTCAATTTCAATTGCATTTTGTAAGTATTTTGATCCTCAATTGCATTTTGTACGTATTTTCGATCTCATTTGCATTTTGTAAGTATTTTGAATTTCAGTTGCATTTTGTAAGTATTTCGGCGGTACTTTGCATTTTGTACGTATTTTGAATCTAACCTACGTTTTGTGGGTCTTTTTCAATCTATTCTTTTTGTGCAACTTTTCCTTCTAAAATCCCTTTTGTAGGACCATATTGTGAGTTGTTTCCATGCGAGTTCCTTTTTGTACGTATATTCAGTCTTCGATAATTTTGTTCTGGTTTCCATTTCATTATCATTTTCGCTATCACCCAGATCATTAGGGGCCGATAACCTCGATGTTAGGCCCCTTAAAACAACAATTATCATCATCATCATCGATACTCTGGATGGCTCCACGCGATGGCGGCGGGCGTAGATGAGTGCGCCACCACAGAGAGTAATGGTGTGTGGCGAGCTGGAGGGGCGGGGGGAAAGCGAGGTTGACGGTTGGGTTGGAGAGAAGTTGCCCTGGCACGAGGGCCAAATTGGGCAACCCCAACCTTAGTGGAGAGATGAGTGAAGAAGGGCTTGCTGGTTTTCAAATGGTAGCTGTCCTTTTAACGTTGGATTTCCAGGTTGTATGAGGAAAGATCGGGGGTAAACTGAGAGAGGATGTTAAAGATGGTATGGGTGTTTGCCTTGGCCAATTCAACTTCTGAGAGTTTAATAATGTAGAAGGTAGGGGGGGGGGGGGGGACGATAACAGGAGTAACAACACTGCGTTGCCGTACCTGTGGATGTAGAGCCGGGTTACAGGCCACCTGGGCGTAGCTTCGAACATGAGTAGGCATGTATGTGGCCGGATTAAAGTTCAACGGCGGAGAGAGTGGTGGCTGAGGTCGGAAAGGCGCCACGTTGCCGGAGTCCGGTTGGAGGACGTCGATGCCCAGGATTGAGGACTTCTGTGACGCGGCATAGGTACTGCCCATAGTGTAGGTAGATGACCCATCTGACTGGTCCTCAGCGCAGATGCGCTTGCGACCCTCAGGACTGGAGGGTTCAGTATCGGCAATTCTGCGGGGCTGTCTGATGGTATCAGCCTCCATGTCCCGATTATCGCCTGGATCGCCAGAAGTCGACGGAGCAGAAAATGGAATAAGCGGCGGCGGGAGTTTCGTGGGATCCATTAGGATCTCGCTCAATTCGACGGTTCTGGAATGTTCGAGAAGCACTGACACAAAGACACACGGTAACACTGATGACGAACTCAGAAGATGAAGAATGACGTGAACTGTAGTAAAGATGTGTGGTAAAGTTGAAAACAATGACGGGCAGAGTGACTCCACTGTGCTGATAATAACCAAAGAGAAGTGCGCTTGCTTATAATAAATAAATTTGTGTTATTTCAATTCCTGCTTCCGCGCGATGCGCGGGAGGAGGCGGGCCGTCGGCTAAACTAGTAGCCCTTAGGCCATAGTATGATTTGTTTATTGAATTATGATTGTAGCTGAATTACGTCATAACGTACACTGAACTTTGAGATGAATGGATGATGGCGCAGAGGTCACCCCGACCCGCAAAGCGGCCCCCCAGGGAGGGCCCCCCACCCACACTCCGCCCGGGGTGACTTCCCACTAGTCCCCCATTTATTTGTTTCCAGATACAAATGCAAACATTTACACATTGGGTAATACATAAACAGAGCATAATATAATAGGTACATATATAAATAGTGCATTTGAAATTAAGAGTCATCTGTCCTAACAGTAGTGTCTTAATTTTATTTGCAACATATTGACGGGTTTAATTTCACACGAATTGTTTCTTGAAGTCACTTAAGCACTATTAGGACACACGATGCGTTGCCTTGTTTATATATAAAGACTTGTATCTAGGGGCGGAGCAGTTAATCTTGATCATTTGTACTGGTTGAAGTGGGCATATGACAAGAACAGAAACAAAGAAAATTAAGAAAAACAAAAATTAGAAACAGATATGTGGTACTGCAGCTGTAGAAATGGAAAATATTAGTGCAGGTTGTATGCCTATGGCTCACTGGGCTTCTATAGGACCAGGAAAAACCACCCGCCCAAATGTGTCATTTGTTTGGAAAAGGGATAAGGAGTCGTTGTTTTATGATTGGTTGGTGAGGTGGGGCGGCGAATGGTGAACATGTGGTAAGGAAGTTAGGTGATGGGGGCGGGAATAGATGTGAATTAGATGGGGTGCGGTTGTCATGAAGGATGGCTTGTGCTAAGGGGGAAATCGAGAGGGCTTCTGGGAAAAAGGGAAAATAATCCTTGCTAGCTTTTATTAGACCCCCCAGGGGCTCACATCTTGTGGGCGTGGGTTGGCGACCACGGGGCCCCAGCTGAGTCCGGCATTGCTTCCACTTACTTGTGCCGCGCTCCTCTCCGTCTTCTTTCCTGTCGACCTCACTTGGTCAACTCTTGTTCTCTTCCGACCCCGACGGTATTAGAGTATCCGAGGCCTAGGGAGTCTCTTCCTTTCCCGCCTTAATTGGCCCTTGTCTCATCTTTTCTGATTCCCTCCTTCTGTGAGGAGTCAGCCTTCTTTTTCTCCTCCTTTTACCTCCTGCCTTGTGCTCTAGGCCCTTAAGGAGGCAGGCTGTATGTAGCCCCACCACTTCTGGTGCACCCTAGATAATGCTACACCCTCAGGGGCTCACGGCTGGTGAGTTCGGGAGTTGGCGACCCCGAGGGATTCCTGAGCTGGGTCCGTTTTCCCCTTTTGTCCCTTACCTTTGGGGCGGACCCTCTCCTCTTTCACTTTCCTATATGCCTTTCATGGCTCTCCTTCCTTCCAAGTCCCTCAATCCGCCTTCTCCGAGGGTTGAGGGAATTTCTTTTCCTTCTGTCCTTTTATTTGCCTTATTCTCCTTTAGTTTTGCATATCTTCTTCTAGTATGTAGGTTTTTAGTTAGTTTTAGTTTTAAGTTCACTTTTCATTTTCATCTTCACGATCACCCAAACCATCAGGGGCCGATAACCTAGATGTTATGCCCCTTAAAACAACAATTATCATCATCATCATCATCTTTTATTAGATATTTAAGTCGAATTTTGTGGATAGTTGTGAGGATGGAGGGCAAAGTGTACAGGGTTGAAAAAACGGTAGAGGGGGTATCATGGGGTAGGTGATGTGCCATGCGTAAGGCATGTCGATCGAGCTTGCTAAGGTTGAAATAAAGAGGGGGGGTCAGCGGTAATCCAGGATATGGAAGCATATAAAAGAACGGGACGTATAAAGGTCTGGTAAATCTGAAGGATTTGGGGGCTTTTAGGCCCCAGGTGTGACCTATGAGTTTGCGGGTGGCGGCAAGTCGATGGAAGGCACGGCGGTAGATATTTTGAAGATGACGGTTCCATTTGAAATTATTTTGAAAAGTGATGCCTAGGTGCGTTATAATGTTTATTTCGATTAGGGGGAGGGAATGGAGAGTAAGTTGGATTTTATTTCGGGGCGGCATATGCGGGATTTTGGGCGGAAGACAATAAATTGGGTTTTGGTGGGGTTTACAGTAATATGGGAGGAGTTGAACCAGTCTTGTAGTGTATTTAGGTATGTTTGGAGAAGTCGAGTGAGGAGAGGAGCTGTTCGGGCCAGGCCCAGTATGGCTAGGTCTTCGGCGAATTGATATAATCGAAGGGGGGGGGGGGGGGATGAGGATGAGTTATATCATGTGTAAATACGAGATAAAGGAGGGGTGAAAGGGGCGATCCCTGAGGGACACCTGCTCTGAGCGGAAAGGTATAGGACTGGCCTGTGCGTAGGCTAATCGATGCAGTGCGATAATGTGAGAAATTATAGATGAGTCGAACGATGGATGGCGGGAGAGGAAGATGGCGTAGTTTAAACATGAGTACTGGTAGGTATACAGTGTCAAATGCTTTCTCAATATCCAAGCATATGAGAGCGGCTGTTTTGCGGGGTTTGAGGTAAGCATGTATTGAGGAGGTGAGGTGGAAAAGGTGGTCGTTTGTGGAGCGTCGACGACGGAAGCCTGCTTGGGACTCTGGAATGAGGAGAAGGGATTCCAGATAGGTGCTAATACGGCGAGCAAAGATTACTTCGAATATCTTTGAAAGTACCGGGAGGAGACTAATGGGTCGATAGGAATGTAGGTCTGGGGGGGGGGGGGGGTTCTTGGGTTTTAGGAATAGCTTGATGGTGGCTTTGCACCAGTGGGAGGGATAAAAGCCGGTGTATAGCTTATATAAGGCAGATGATAGAAATAAGAAGGGGTGGGGATTCTTGAATATGTCTATATGTGAGTGTATCTAGTCCTGGCGCTGTTGTTTTACGTCGATGAAGAATGCAAGTGATTTCATCTGGTGTGATGGGGTGGTTTAGAGGATGGTCATATTGGATTTGGGCAAAATGATCAAAGGAAGGTATAAGGTCGGGTGTGTGTACTGGATTGTCTAATCTATGAATAAGAGACTCATTTTGACTGCGGAAGCTAGGGTTTTGGACAGGGGAGAAGACGGAGTGGAAGTGGGTAGCAAACATATCTGCTTTTTCTTGAAAGGAAGTTGGTAGTGAGTTGTTTGTTCGGATGGGGTATGTAGGGGACGGGGATTTTGTGTTTGTCAGACGTTGGAAGGTGGGCCAAAATTTTGAAGGGTCGGGAGTGTCGGAGAGACGAGTGCAGGCATCGGTCCAATATTTGCTTCTTATGGCTTTAATATACGATTTTGCATGTCGGTGATGAAGGCGATGTTGGTGTAGGTCGGCCGGAGCCTGGGTACGGATATAAGTGCGGTAATAATCATGAGAGAGACGTAGTAGTTGAAGCGCTTTTGGAGGTAATGGAGGTTTGGTTGGATGTCTGGAATGGCGTGGAATATGGAGGCGATCTGCGGCCAGGAGGGTGGTTTCTGTTTCAGATTTGAGGCTTTGGGGATTGGGAAGGGAGGTTGGTGGTGTAGTAGTTTCTAGGTGTACAGTTAGGGTAGCTCGATATGCATTCCAATTGGTTTTCTTAAATAGCCGGGTTGGAGGGGGGCGGTTTGGGGCTGAAGAACGGGGGAAAATGTTTGGAATGGAAATGATTGCAGGGAGGTGGTCACTTCCGTTATAGGGTAAGAGTTTGACTGGAGGGTTTAGACAGAGGGTGGGAGGTATGATAATGACGTCCGGTGTGGAATTTGTATGGGGAATGGTGTGGGATGGAAAAGGGATCAGCACTCCTCGGATTTGGCCAAGTAGCTGTTGAAAATTATTATTTTCTGTACCATTGTATGAGTTTATATTGATATCAGCGGCTAGGATATAATTAAGGAAAGTACAATCAATATAGTGGAGAAAATCTATAGGAGGTGGGGTTCGAGGTGATAAGTAGAGGGTGACTATGGTGAATGTTTTAGATGGAGAGAAAATTTCAAGTATGAGGTATTCTGTAAAGTTATATGGGATGTTAAAGAAATGCTGTTTTACTGTTAGATTTCGGTGTTTGCCTACAGCTACACCTCCCCGAGCCGCACCAGATGGCCTATCTGCACGGTAGATAGTGAACGGGTGCAAGTGCAGCTGTTGGATGGGGTTAAGAAAAGTTTCATTTAAGATGAAGATATCCGGGGAGTGCTGTTTGATGGCAAATTCGAAAGTTACCCAGTTGGCGCGCAGTGACCTGATGTTATCGTAATAAATTTGTAATGTCATTTTAGCTTATTGGTGGAATACTGGCAAGTGGGAAGAATGCATAATGCATTCTATTGCCTGAATAAGCTATATCCACGTGGGTATGTAACACCAACCGGGCGGCCGTCTGTATATGTTGGGTAATGAGGGGACGTTGGAAGGGAAGGCAGTTTTGTAGGACCATTGACATAAAATGGATTATATTCTCTACGCTAGGTGAGGGGAGAGCGGAGGAGGGAGCAGGAGTGGGGAGGTCATGGGTGACGACTAGTATCACGGTTTCTGGTTCGGTGGGTGTAGGAGCAGGTCGGCTTTTGCATTTGTAACTGAATGCTGGGTGGGGCAAAGTACAATTGACACATTTAGGATTTGCACGGTTTTGGCACATAGCAGTTGGGTGATCTAGACTGCAGATACCACATACCTGGGGTTGCACACATGGTGCTCCTGGTGCGTGGTCGTATCTTTGACACTTCTCGCACCTCATCCTTTGGGGGGCTGAGACGCGGGAAGGCTCCACTCGGTGCCGTCGGGCAAAGATAACTGCTCCGTCCCGCAGAAGTGCATCTAATGTGGCAGTGCCCCGACTGAGGATCCGGATGAGCGTGGTAGGTCCCGCGTTGTTTTTGATGCGGATGGCTCGAAATATGGTGTGTCCTTGGAGAAGTAGTTGTTGGGCCACTTCATCATCCGTATATTCTTGGTCGACGCCGTAGACAACAACTGATAGTAGAGGGGTGGGGCGGGAGGGTGAGCCATGGGGGCGGGAAGGTTGAAGGTTCGACATATTTGTAGCTCGTGTGTGAGCTCCAAATTGTTGCAGTCCAATTGCATGCACCAGGTGATTGTAGAAGGGTTTGCTGGTTTTAATGTCATAGCCCTCTCTGGTCCTCTGGAGTTCCATCTGGTAGGATGTGAGGTCAGGGGTGAAAGAAGAAGATACGATAGTGTACAAGGAACGGGGATTGGCTTTGACAAGATCGATGTTGGTTAGTTTTATGATGTAGAATGGGGCAGTTGGTATTGGGCAGGGTGCCACTTGGCTCCGTTGGTGAACTTGCGGGTGTAGTGCAGGACTTTTGGCCAACTCGGCGAAACTGCGGAGGTTGCCTGGCATGTAAGTTGAAGTTGAAGGTTGTTGAAAGTGAGAGCGGTCTATGTCAAATGGTACTTCTGAGATTGGCCTTTCCGTGGACAGATAACTAATGCCACTCACCATTCCGTTGTCAGAAGCTGGTGTTGTAGAAGTGGAGCCTGATGAAGGTGTTGTTTCATTTGAACAGACACGCTTGCGTTGATGTTCAGGGCTGATTAATTCTTCCGACCTTCGTTGACATTTGGTTTGTGACGTTTCCATCTCATTTTGTTCAGGAGGATCGAATATGCTGGATTGTCTCCCTGATCTAGGCAGCGGTGGCAAACGGCCTAACATGGCTGATGGTAATAATAATCACTAGCGGAGATGTACACTGATTGAAAAGCACAAACACATTCTCGTTGAAATTTGGCGATGTAACTTTGTCGAATAATTTCCTCGTTGGTAACAGTTGGTAGCGTTTCACAGCACTTAGACACTTATACAGATTTTGGCAGCACATTTCCCGGCACTTTACAGAAGTTGAACAGTGAGTGCGCTTGCTTATGTATGTATGTGATGCGTTGTTTCATTCCCCCGCCCCGACAAGGGCGAGGGCGGGCCGTCGGCTAAACAAGTTGCCCTTTGGCCGTAGGGTAAAGTAAAATGGAGAGAAAAAAGTTAAGTGGGAGGGGAGTGTGCTAGGGCACACGTATATGAAAGGATGAAGTGAATTTGCTGGCGCAGAGGTCACCGCGACCCAGGAAGCCCCAGGAAAAAGGGTCCCCACCACACCCCACCAAGGAGTAACACCCCAAACAATCCCCGTTTATTGAGCAAAAATATATACAGAGATACAAGGTGTGGGTAAAATACAAAGTAAATATAAACAGTGGCTGTGTGGTTCTTTACACAGAAAATAAAAGTCCAAATGTTCTTAAAATGTTCGTCCTGGAACGGGGCAAAAGAAAACAATATACATGAACATAAACACTGAACGAAAAGTCAAAACATAGTTCGTAGAAGAAGAAAAAACTGTGATAGATGGACACTATGAGCGTGCACTAGGTTGACGGCATTGCGTCTTTGAGCGAAGCACTGGGGAGCACAGAGAAGCACGTTCGAATAAACACTGTGGAGGTGAAAGATCGGAGCACTAGTTATTAGAGATGGAGACGGAGCACTGGTAAAACACTGGGGTGCGAAGACGGAGAACAGTTAGAGGGTCAATGAAGATGGTGGTGTGCACGGAATAGGGATTCGGAGATCTGCATGTAGAGAAATGTAGCCAGGAGCAGGCTATGCGCCGAAAAGAAACTCGCTGCACTAAGGGCAGGCTAGAAGGGCCGACACCCCTGAGGTCTAATTGTAGATCTAGCTTCAGGAGAAGCAGGAAGAAGAATAAGGCAGGGGTGGAAGTTATAAAGTAATGGGCGGGGGAGATGAGAGTTGGCGGGTGTGCGGCGGTCGTGAAGGATATCTTGAGCGAGAGGAGAGAGAGAGGAAGGGCTTCAGTGAAAAATGGGTGGGAAGAGCGTTGGGCGCGGGTGAGGTATTTTAAACGAAGGGAGTGAATATGGCTGAGAATAGTTGGGAAGGTATAGTAGGGTGTAAAACGGGCAGAAGGGGTATCCAGTTTGAGGTGATAGGCAATGCGAATGGCGTGACGGTCGAGGCGGTGGAGCTTGAAATAGAGGGGTTGTGGGGCATTAATCCAGGTGAGGGAGGCATAGAGAAGGAGAGGGCGAATAAAAACTTTGTAGATATTGATGATTTGGGGGGGGCTTAAGGCCCCTGGTGTGTCCTGTGAGGGAGTGGATAGCGGTGATACGATGGTAGGCACGGCGGTAGAGGGTGGTGAGGTGATGTTGCCAGCGAAGATTATTTTGGAAAGTACTGGCTAAATAGACAGCGGTACAGATAGTATAAGGAGGTAGGTCTAGCTGTTCGGTGGGAAGGAGAAAGGTCTCATTAAGCACTACAGCATCCAGAACAAATGTTATCATAGAATAACGTAAAGGCTATTGCATGGTTAATGGAGAGGAGCAGCGGTTAGCGGGAAGAATGCAAAGTGCATCCTGTTGCCCGCATAGGCTATGTCAAGATGGGTGTTAAACACCGACCGGGCGGCCGTTTGGATATGCTGGGAGATGAGGGGGCGTTGGAAAGGGAGGCAGTTTTGCAGGACCATAGTAAGGAAGCGTAAGATGTTTTCAGTACTGGGGGAGGGGAGGACAGAGGAAGGGGCGGGGGTAGGTAGATCATGAGATATGACGGGAATGACAGTTTCAGGTTCAGAGGGAAGGGGAGCGGGGCGGCTCGGCATTTGAAGCTGATGTCGGGATGGGGCTGGGAACAGTTTATACACTTGGGAGAGGTTCGATTTTCACATAAAGAAGTTGGGTGCTCTCGGCTACATATTCGACATACCTGCGGCTGGATGCAGGGGGCTCCCGGGGCGTGGTCATACCGCTGGCATTTGTCGCATTGGATGCGCTGCGGGGCGGTGGCTCGGGATGGTTCCACTCGGTGGCGACGAGCATAGGGTATGGCGCCATCACGCATGAGAGGGTCCAGGGTGCCGGTGTCGCGACTAAGATGCGAACAAGGGATGTTGTACCAGCGGTGCACAGAGTGTCGAATCCCAATTCTAGGTGGAAAAAATTAATAACTTCGTTAATAGTTGTGGGATTCTATTAAAAGTTGGCAATATACCGTTTTCGAGGTCGCTGAATTCATTTCTGGCATCGGCTAAAGTGTACGATCTTCGGGGCTAAATATATAGGGGTGAGGGGGTAAGGTGAGGTGTAAACAAGATGTTCAGTAAAGAACATATAGCCTACTTTCTCCTAAATGTATGAGTATAGTTATAACTCGTTATTATCAAAGAGTATAATAGAACTATTCTTTGTTGAAGACCTTAGAAACGATTTACCTCTACCAAACGCCACAACCTAGATAAAAACTGCTACCATCATTGAAGAAAGAAAGATAAGAAGTATATCAAGAATGTTATGGATCTGGAGACATAATCGACCGGACTGGCTGCGTGGCTCAGCGGTAACGTTCTCGCTTGCTGGGCCCTAGGTTGCAGGTTCGTATCCTGGCGCAGTCAGCTGGCATTTGAGGGTGCACAAATGCGAGGGAGCCGTGTCAGTACATTTACTGGCACGTTAAAGATCCCCTTCGGGCCAAAATTCCGGCACCCCGGTGTCTCTAAAAGCAGCAGTAGTTAAAAGGGATGTAAAACCAATAACATTATTATTATTATTATTATTATTATTATTATTATTATTATTATTATTATTATTACATATACGACCTGCCGTGGGCAACATCCAACTTTGAGTTGAGGCATGTCTTTACACGTCTGGTTGTGCATGGCTTTCACAACCCTAATTGAATCAACAAATCTTTCCATGACCCTACAGAGACGTGTGTATACAAACTATGTGGATATTTTCGATTGCTATTTGGCTGAAATAAAAGTAGTAATTAATAACCTGAACTAACACCAACAGCTTGAATTAAGTTACTATGTGAAATCGTTTTGTTCTTTACTTCAAATAACATTTTCAAGTAACGCAAAATAGGCTGTTACAAACCCTTTAAAATAAAAAAGTAAAAATGTATCGTAGTATCATCTTGTCATTCTTCAAATTCGATGCGCATAGAATGCCAATGGTGTAGTAATCAATGGAGCCCCTCGTAGACTAGTCGTACCATCTAGTGGTGAAATATCGAACAATATAATCCTAACCACGGCCGACTGAATGCGCAGCTCGTATTCAGTCGGCCGTGTCCTAACAGAGCGAGTGCATTCTAGCGGCCAGAAGAAGAAACTTTTCAATAAAATCTGGAAGTTAATCTAGTTACCTTTTTGGCAGCTAGATGTCTCGAGTAAATCTGCTGGCGAATTATGTTTTAATTAAATATATATTTTACACCATAATATGCACAATATAACGCTTAATTTTAAAACATCTGAGTCATTACAAAACAATAAACATATAACATTTCAAGCAAAAAAACTAGCTCTGATCGGGTTTGAACCATAGGCATTTGAGCGATAGGCTGACGCTCTACCACTGAGCTAATTGTGTCAACGAATATCGTTCTATATAAAATGACTTACATAGAACTTGTTAGCAAATAATGATTTATACTAAACGATTTCATCACTGGAGTATATTATTTATATATAAAGCATTTCATACAAAGTTTATTTATTTTGTACAGTACGCTATATTGCATGCAATACTCAAATTAGTGAAATATAAGTCAGGCACAAGATATCCGCTGCCATCTTGTCTTATTAGTGAATCAGCTCAGCTTTTTAAAATCACGTCTGCACTATAGTATTACAAAATAAACTTTTAATTTCGAACGTGCCTCTTCCTTTAGAACAGTTAAAACGATTCTCGGCTCGATAATCGGAACTGGTGGGTCCCATGATATGGATTATAAAGTTTGCATAATTCGCACGGCCGCCATCCTGAAATGGTATGGCGGACGACCTTGTAGTTTGGTCACAAGACGCATCCTATACGAAGGTATGTTGTTACCAAATTTGGTAGAGATCGGATGATTTGGTTAGTCGTTATTTGATTTTACGTTTCGAACGTTTGAGTGGCCGCCATTCAGTTTTAGTAAAGATGGCGGCGATATAAAACATGACACTGAGGTGTCCTTTGCTAGTGCTACCTTTGTACCAAATTTCGTTCAATTCGCATTCACCGTGTTCGAATTGATAGGGGGGGACAGACATTCAGAGTACACACACTCACACACACACAGACACACACACACACAGACACACACACAGACTCACACACACACATACACACACACAGACAGACACACTTTTTTCGCCCTGTGTTGATCTCATAAGTCTACTTTCATTTTTTGCAAAAATCGAAAGTAGGCTAAAAATGACCGAATACAACACAAGAATCATCCATTTTTGGTAGTAAAAATCACGATTCGGATGTGTAAATGATAGTTTATGACAGTGGTAAGCATACTATTTAAAACTGGATAAAATATGAATAGCAATGAGACTTTCAGTCAAGTATTCTTGTTACACCTTATTTGAGGGAATAGACGAAGTCACTGTATCCAGTTGGCAATCATCCAGATTTAAAAAAGTATATTAAATCGTTATTAAACATAGAACAACGAAATATGCACAAAAAATAACATTTATCTTCTAAAAATAAAAAAATATTCGTCAAAATCATACAAACAATTTCATTATAATAAAATGTCATTTTACAGTCCTTTTAATGACGTAGTTTTAGTAAACATACTTCACACACGAAAACAATATTATTTCTCTAGAAAAGCATGGAAATAAAGACAACATATATTGAATATTAGGCCTATTTCTCCTATTGCAAATGGAAAAGAAAATGTCCATTCGTCAAGTAATGTTCTCATTAATCTCACTCCCCTTAATAATAACAAAATATCTAATGTTCATTCGTCACCTGATTCTTCTGTCGAGTCCAGAGCATCGTAGTCATTGCTATATTGGTCTTCATCATTTGATGTCAAAGTTCCTTGGGGGTCATTAAGTAACTCAATAGCTTCCATAGGTAGATTACCTATGTACGTGGCATTGTTCTTCCTGCACTCTCCCATTTTTGTTAATATTATGAGATATCAACTAAATTTCGTTTCTTAGCTCCTGCACCTGAGTGTCAGTAAGAGTTGTAGGATCAAATTTATTCATAACATATTGAAATATGACGTCTGTACGCCCCTATTTACGACACGACCGCCACGCGTTGAAAAATTCTTCTCACGGTAATGCCCACATAGTCACTGAAAATAAGAAAATAAACCATCATGCACATTCGTGCGCAACCATACCACTACATATCCTGAATCTACATTAAATTTCCTATCGAATGACGTTTAAAGTAAAGTGGCACTATGAGGCACTCATCAAGTAAATAATTTATTTAGTGCAGAAAGCTTGTATTACGCATAAAAGTGCGAACACATAGGGCCTACCTCTTTTCACTATTCCATGAGCCGCAGAAGATAACACCTCGTTGAACTCACTTGAATCACAACGTTCGGTTCACTCCGACACCTCCTATCTAATGACCTGATAACTGCCAGGAAGACGTTTCAGCACCTTTAACCTCCCTCCTACGCACCAGAGAGTGGAAAGGAAGACCGAAGGTCACCATCTGGTTTGTTCATTACCGAATGAGCCAGTTTTCGCTTTCATTTGCGACATTGAATTTTTTCCACCTAGATATGGGATTCGACACACTGTGCGGCGTTCCGAATGCGGGTGACCTTGAAAATGTTGAATCCCTGTAGCTGGAGTTGCTGGGCGATTTCTTCGTCGGTATAGAGTTGGTCGAGGCGACGACCGAATGGATGGTGGTGGGGCGGACGGGTGGGGTGGGGAGACGGGGGGGCTTGGGAGGCGGTAAGGTTAGAGGCCCGTGTTCAGGGCCCGAACTGCTGCAAGCCTATGACGTTCTTGAGTTGGGAATAGAACGGCTTGCAAGTCTTGATGTTGTAGCCCTCACGGGTACGCTGCAGCTCGAGCTTATAAGAGGCGATGTCGGGGGTGAAGGAAGACAGGACGGTGTAGAGGGAGCGGGGGTTGGCTTTCTGTAGGTCGATCTCTGTCATCTTGATTACGTGGAATGGGGCAGGTGGAATGGGGAGGGGGAAGACGATGCTTCCCTGTCTGACTTGCGGATGAAGGGTGGGGTTCATGGCGGCTGCTGCGTAACTTCGCACGGGACCAGGCATGTAGGCTGGCTGAGCTGGCGGAGGTTGGGGGAACTGTGAGGGAGGTGGCAAGGTAGAGGGTGCCACAACAGGGCGATCCATTAAAGATGATATTCCACTCACCGAGTCCCCCAAAGTCGTCGTGGAAGATGTCTGCGTTATGTATGTGGATCCAGATGACGTAGTAGATTCGGGGCCACAGACACGTTTACGGGGTATTTCTGCGTTAGGGTCGAGGTCCTCCGCTTGTCGAGGGCACTTAATTTGTTGCGTTTCCATAGAGGAAGGCGGTGGAGGCGATTCGAAAATGCTTCGAGTAAGCACAAGCGGAGGGGTCGAATTATCCTCACTCGACATGTTGAATGGGCCAGGAACTGTGGATGGCAAGAAAACTGCACAAAAAGGCGGCGCACACGGTAACACGTGGTCGGAGAAGGCCGAGAGATGAAGCGGTTGAGAAGATGGCGCACACGAGTTCACTTGATTCACAGAGAGTACTTCCACTAAAAGAGCACTGAAAAGATTATTCCACACGAATATATAATCCGTCAGAGTGACTGGCCGAAGTTGACTTTGTAACAGAGCGAGTGGCGCATTCTTAACTGACTGAAATAGGTTATCTCATTCCCCTTGCCGCGCTTCGCGCGGCAACGGGCTGGTCGTCGGCTAAACGTGTAGCCCTTAGGCCATATTATGTTTATATTTTAACTGAGTTTTTAATTTTAATGCTGATAAGTATGTTATAAACATACGTGTATAAAGATAAGTTCGGATGTTGGCGCAGAGGTCACCCCGACCAGCACCCCCCCCCCCCCCCCCCCGTGCATCGTCCCCCGCCCAGGTGGAATTCCCCACTAGCACCCCATTTATTTATTAAATACATTATATACATTTAACATTTAACATTTCATACATTAATGTGTGGGCAAAAGTACATTTTCTTACATGTTATACATTGTTTAAGTTGCTATTGCTATGTGAGATTAGATTTCTTGTTATGTCATTATTGTTCTTGTTTTTGAGTCTTATTTGTTTTGCGGTTTCATTATATTATTTTAATTATTGTTATTGTTCACTGATTTGTTTTGCACTATACTGCACTGTTAATCTTCACCGTTCACTGTATTGTATGGGCACTAGGATGGTAAAAGATTTCACTGGGGTGGGGGGGAGCTTTGTTATCACTAGCATTTTGTGAGAAATGCCACCTTTTTAAAACTTGGTGCTGTCAAAGTGATTTGTCGCTGCATGTGGCGAGCCAAAACCATACCACATCATATCCTGAGTGCTCTAAGTAATGATTACCGAGACTTTCATTCTTTTTAATCTCTCTGGTGGTGAGGTGTTATTAGAGAGGAAGGAGGCTATGAGTATCTATGACATTAGGTGATTGGTGGAGGAAAGAGATGGGCGTTGTTTGGTGTGCGATTGTCATTGATTATATCTTGGGCCAGTGGAGAGGTGCATAAGGCTTCCAAAAAGAAACGATGATTTATTTGCTGTGCATTTTTTAAATATTGTAGACGTTGTTTATATATAGTGGTTAATATTGAAGGAAATGTGGAATATTGGGCAAAGTCAGCTGATGGGGTGTCGTATGGTAAGTGGTATGCGATTCTAATTGCATGGCGATCCAGCTTGAGAAGGTTAAGGTATAGGAGGGGTTTGGCAGCGAGCCATGCTAGGGTAGCATAAAGGATTACTGGGCGGATGAATATTTTGTATATATTAATAACTTGGGGAGGTTTTAGTCCCCATGTATGGCCTGTAAGGGAGACGTTGATAGGCTCTGCGATATTGGGTTGTGATGTGTTGGTTCCATTGAATGTTATTCAGAAATGTTATGCCGAGGTATGTCAGGGTGTTAGTTTCTTGTATCGTGACTTGATGAAGGGTTAAGTGTACTTAGTTTTGTGATCGAGAAATTCGAGGTTTTTGGCGGAAGATTATGAGTTGTGTTTTCTGTGGATTTACTGTTATATGTGATATGTTGAGCCATGTTTCTAGCGAGTTTGTGTATTGTTGCATTAAACGGGTTAGTGTGGTGGTCGTTGGAGCTAGTGCTAGAATAGCTAGATCATCGGCAAATTGATATAGTTGTAAGGGCGGTTCTGGATGGGGGATATCAGCCGTGAATAGGATATAGAGTAATGGAGAGAGCGGTGATCCCTGGGGCACACCTGCTCTGAGGGAAAAGGAGTGAGATATGGTGGTACGAATCTTGACAGATGCTGTGCGTCTGTGTAGAAAAGCATATAAGAGACGGATGATAGAGATTGGTAGAGGAAAGTGCCGGAATTTATACATTAAGATGGGTAAATATACTTTGTCGAAGGCTTTTTGTACGTCTAGACATAGAAGGGCGGCTGTGTGTTTTGGTTTGACATATGCATGAAGGGTGGATGTAATGTGAAATAAGTGGTCTTGCGTGGAAAGATTTGCTCGGAAGCCAGCTTGAGATTCCGGGAAGAGAAGTAGTGTTTCCAGATATGCTCGGATGCATTTAGATAGGATGAGTTCGAATATCTTTGATAGGATGGGTATGAGACTAATTGGTCGATACGAGTTTGGGTCAGAAGGGGCTTTTTGTGATTTTAAGAAAAGCACTGCACCAATGGTGATGGTAATATCCTGTATAGAGTATTGTGTTATAAACTAAGCAAAGCAGCTGAATTAGAATGGGTGGTGCTTCTTTGATGTGTCGATATGTGATAGTATCTGCTCCTGGTGCTGTGTTTTTCCTTTTATGGAGTACGTTGGATATATCTCTGGGAGTTATAGGTTGCTTTAAGGGGTGGTTTGTATCAATTTGAGGTAGATGGGTGAAAGAGGGTTGCAGGTCTGGTGTGGCTTTAGGATCGTTCAGTTTATGAACAAGGTTGGTCTCTGGGTGTATAAATTTAGGGTTAGGAGCGGGGGAGAAAACTGAGTTAAGATGAGAGGCGAAAATATTTGCTTTTTCTAGGTCATTAGTAGGTACTGTTTGAGGAGTTTGTATTGGGTAAGTGGGGGTAGAGATTTTTGTTTTAGTTAGGCTTTGAAATGTTTTCCAGAATTTAGATGGTTCTAATGTTCGGGAGAGTTGGTTACAGGCTTGGTTCCAATATTGTTTCTTGATTGCTTTTATATATTATTTTGCATGTCTAAGATGTAGGCGATGTTGTTGGAGTAGGGCGGGTTCCCGGGTTCTGCAATAAGTTTTATAAAAGTCGTGGGCTAGTTTTAATAACATTAGAGCTTTAGGGGGTATTGGAGGTTTGGTGGGATGGAAGGAGTGACGGGGTATATGTTTACGATCAGCGTTGATAATAGCTTGTTCAATTTCTGAAATTAGTGATAGTAGATTTGGGATGGAGGTAGGAATTGTAGGGTTTTTGAGTTTTGATTTTATTGTTGTTCGATATTGGGTCCAGTTAGCTTGGGTGAAGCGTCTTGTGGGAGGAGGGCGAGATGGGGCTGAATTTCGAGGAAATATGTTTGGGATTTTTATCAGAGCTGGGAGATGATCGCTGCCGATGGAGGAATGGAGTTGGACTTGTATGTTTGGACTAAGTGTTTGGGATATCAGTATCACATCGGGTGTAGAATTGGATATTGGCCGGGTATGAGCGGGAATAGGGATTTGCACCCCCGGATGGTTTGTGTGAGATTCTGAAATTCTTGATTTTCTCCTACCGTATATGAGTTTATATTATATCTGCAATGAATAGATAATTGTTAAACGTACTGTCCAGAAATCACCCCAAGGGCTCACATCTAGTGGGTTGGCGACCACGGGGCCTCAGCTGAGTCCGGCATTGCTTCCACTCACTTGTGCCGGGCTCCTCTTTCTTCTTTCCTGTCGACCTCACTTGGTCAACTCTTGTTCTCTTCCGACCCCGACGGTATTAGGTTATCCGAGGCCTAGGAAGTCTTTCACTTTCCCGCCTTAATTGGCCCTTGTCTCATCTTTCCTGATACCTTCCTTCTGTGAGGGGTCAGCCTTCTTTTTCTTTTCCTTTTACCTCCTGCCTTGTGCTCAAGGCCCTTAAGGAGGCAGGGTGTATGTAGCCCCACCACTTCTGGTGCACCGTCGATAATGCTACACCCTCAGGGGCTCACGGCTGGTGAGTTAGGGAGTTGGCGACCCCGAGGGATTCCTGAGCTGGGTCCGTTTTCCCCTTTTGTCCCTTACCTTTGGGGCGGACCCTCTCCTCTTTCACTTTCCTATATGCCTTTCATGGCTCTCCTTCCTTCCAAGTCCCTCAATCCGCCTTCTCCGAGGTTTGAGGGCAATTCTTTTCCTTCTGTCCTTTTATTTGCCTTATTCTCCTTTAGTTTTCCATTTCTCCTTCTAGTATGGAGGTTATTAGTTAGTATTAGTTTTAAGTTCGCTTTTCATTTTCATCTTCACGATCACCCAAACCATCAGGGGCCGATAACCTAGATGTTAGGCCCCTTAAAACAACAATTATCATCATCATCATCATCATGTCCAGAAATCTTAAGAAGTCTATTGGAGGGGGGGATCGGGGTGGTGGATACATTGTAGCCACCGTCAGAGTCTTGGAGGGAGCAAAAATTTCAACAATTAGATATTCTGTGAAGTGATTTGTGAAGTTGTAGTAATATCTTTGGTGGTGAGACCACGGTGGACTCCGATTGCTACCCCTCCATGGCCTGCATCGTGAGGCCTGTCGGCCCTATGTAGGGTATACGGAGGTATACTTAGATGTTGTGTTGATTGCAAGAAGGTCTCATTTTGTATAATAACATCAGGGGAGTGCGTCTGGAGGGAGAGATCCAGTGGTGCCCGATTGGATTTGACCGATCTGATGTTAGAAAAGTATACTTTTAGTGCCATTTAACTATGTTTGAAGAGGAACTCCCGATAGTGGAAAGAAAGCAAAATGCATACGGTTTCCCGCATATGCGATATCTAGGTGAGTGCTAAACACCAATCGGGCAGCCATCTGGACCTGTTGGGTAATCAGGGGTCGATGAAAGGCATGCAGTTCTGGATAACCATTGTAATGAATCTGATTATGTTTTCTGTTCTGGGTGAAGGTAGGACACCCCCCAGGGGCTAACATCTAGTGGGTTGTGTGTTGGCGACCACGGGGCCCCAGCTGAGTCCGGCATTGCTTCCACTTACTTGTGCCGGGCTCCTCTCTTTCTTCTTTCCTGTCGACCTTCCTTGGTCAACTCTTGTTCTCTTCCGACCCCGACGGTATTAGGTTATCCGAGGCCTAGGGAGTCTTTCACTTTCCCGCCTTAATTGGCCCTTGTCTCATCTTTCCTGATACCCTCCTTCTGCGAGGGGTCAGCCTTCTTGTTCTTTTCCTTTTACCTCCTGCCTTGTGCTCAAGGCCCTTAAGGAGGCAGGGTGTATGTAGCCCCACCACTTCTGGTGCACCGTCGATAATGCTACACCCTCAGGGGCTCACGGCTGGTGAGTTCGGGCGTTGGCGACCCCGAGGGATTCCTGAGCTGGGTCCGTTTCCCCTTTTTGTCCCTTCCCTTTGGGGCGGACCTTCTCCTCTCTCCCCTCTCCTCTCCTCGTTTCCTTCTGTTTCCTTTTCTCTTTAAGATTCCCGCACTGTTTTTGTTACTCGAATCACCGTGTATCTAAATTCCCTTTTAGCGATTTTTTTTAAGGCATTTTTGATCTATGTTGCATTTTGTAAGTTTTTTCGATCTAAATTACATCTCGCGATTGTTTTCAACCTCTATTGCATTTTGTAAAGATTGACAATCAAAATTGCTTTTTAGTAAGTCTTTCAATGCAGGTTGCCGGGCCTTTTAGTGAGTATTTTGAATTTCAATTGCATTTTGTAAGTATTTTCAACCCAAACCGCATTTCGCACGAATTTTGAATCTAAATTGCATTTTGTTTGGTGGGCATTTTGCACATATTTTGATTCTCAATTGCATTTTGTGGGTATTTTGAATCTAACTTACATTTGTCAAGTATTTTCAATCTAAATTGCTTTTTGTAAGTATTGTCAATCCACATGAGTCGTTTGAATCTACCGTACATTTTGTAAGCATTTTCAATTTCAATTGCATTTTGTAAGTATTTTGAATTTCAATTGCACTTTGTGAATAATTTGGATTGGAACTGGGATATTTCAATCTGTATTGCATTGTGTATTTTCAATTTCAATTGCATTTTGTAAGTATTTTGAAACTCAATTGCATTTTGTACGTGTTTTCGATCTCATTTGCATTTTGTAAGTATTTTGAATTTCAGTTGCATTTTGTAAGTATTTCGACGCTACATTGCATTTTGTACGTATTTTGAATCTAGCCTACGTTTTGTGGGTATTTTTCCATGTATTCTTTTTGTGAATCTTTTCGTTCTAAATTCCCTTTTGTATGACCATATTGTGAGTTCCTTTTTGTACGTATTTTCCGTCTCAGATAATTTTCGTTCTGGTTTCCATTTCTTTATCATTTTCGCTATCATCCAGATCATTAGGGGCAGATAACCTCGATGTTAGGCCCCTTAAAACAACAATTATCATCATCATCATCATCGAAGGTAGGACAGATGATGGGGCCGGGGTAGGGAGATCCTGAGATATAACTGGTATGACCGTTTCCGGTTCTGTTGGATTTGGTGCAGGGCGGTTCTTGCATTTGTAGCTGAAGGCCGGGTGTGGTAAGGAGCAGTTAATACATTTAGGATCTGACCGATTTGTGCACTGGATTGTAGGATGGTCCTGGCTACAAATGCCACATACCTGTTGTTGAATACAAGGCGCTCCTGAGGCATGATCGTATCGGTTGCATTTCTCACAGCGCATCCTCTGTGGGGCTGATGATCGTGATGGCACTACTCGGTGTCGGCGGGCATAGATGGTTGCGCCGTCCCTCAGGAGAAGGTCCATTGTCCTTGTGTCCCGGCTGAGTATTCGGACTAGAGAAGTTGGGTCTGCTGCGTTCCGGATACGGGTTGTTCGGAAAATCGTATGTCCTTGGAGCTGGAGTTGTTGTGTGATCTCTTCGTCAGTGTACTCCCTGTCGACTCCATATGCCACTACTGAAAGGATCGGTGTCGGGCGGGAAGTGGGGGGGGGGGGGTGTATTGGCGGGAAGGCTGAATGTTTGTCAGATTAGTTGCCCGTGTTCGGGACCCAAACTGTTGTAATCCTATTGCGTTGACTAGGTGGTGGTAAAATGGTTGCGAAGTTTTCAGGTTGATGCCATCTCTAGTAGGTTGTATTTCCAGTTGATATTTGTTTAGGTCCGGGGTAAAAGAGGAGATGATTCTGTATAGGGCTCTGGGATTTGCTTTTTCCAGGTCTATGTTGGTCATCTTGATGACATAAAAAGTGGGAGGGGGAATGGTGCTGGGGGTGACCAAGCTCCTCTGTCGTACCTGTGGATGCAGTGCTGGGTTTCTTGCTACTTCTGCAAAGCTGACTAAATTTGCTGGCATGTAGGCAGATGTTTGAAACATTGGCGGTGATGATGAGCTGGATGGTAGGTTGAGTTGGTCCAGACTTAGAATGCCGCTTACCGATTCTCCTCTGTCCCTAGCTGAGCTTGGTGATGTGGTGTATGTTGATCCAGATGATTCCGTCCCGCATACTCTCTTCCTTACGTTTTCCTGGTTCGGTGAGATTTCCTCTGCTCTCCGAGTACATCTGATATTTTCCGTTTCCATTTGCGTTTCCGGAGGGTCAAATATGCTAGGCTCTGCCGTTTTTGGGGGTGTTCTCTGCATCTGTGTTTCTAGATTTCAGTATATTTTCAGTTGAAGATGGTGGCTATAGTTGATATGGCTGCAGTAGCTGCCACTGGCAGAGTGACGTTGTATTCTGTAGAATTCTGAAGAATTTTCTCGAAGCACTTATGTCTCATGCGGTATGACGTTGTACGGTTTCAGAATTTTCTCGAAGCACTTGTTCTACACAATCCCAGATCAAGGTTACGACTCGTAGCACTTTTGATGGCTCAGTTCACAGATCACAGATTCACAGTATAGACACGACGCTTGCTTATGAATGAATGAAGAGGAGTTATTTCATTCCCCTGCCAGGAAAACCGGGAAGGGGCGGGCACTCAGCTCAACGAGGAGCTCTTGTGCCAAAGAACAATGAAAAGGGAGGAGAAAAGGAAAATATTATTGAAAATATGCAAGGCATATGAAAAAAGGGGGAGTTGAGGGAGAAAAGCTGGCGCAGAGGAAACCCGCGACCCCCAAGCCGGCCCCCCCGGACGAGGCCCCCGCACCACCCGCCCGGACCTCACCCTACGTCGCCCCGTTTATTGAAGAAACATAGTACATGACAATACAAAACAGAGAACATACAGATTTGTGGGTACATGACAGAAACAATAACAAATACATGTGAAAAGAAGAGATGAGAAAGATGAATGCTGAGAATTGTCTGTTCAGTCTATTGTACTGCTAGAAATGTAAACACACATGAAAATAAACAGGACACAAACAAGCACACGCGTCACACGGGAGAGTTTTTGAGTCATGGAAAAATCACTTGACGAGCACTAGGATGAGCTGGACGCGTAGAGCCGTTCCGGAGACAGAAAATAACAGTAAAAACCAAAAGAACATGCAGTATAGTGAACTCTGAGAAACGAAAAGAAATAGAAAATGGAGAAGCACATTAGGCGGCACTTGTGGTGCCTACAGCATCAAAGTACTAGCTGACGGTACACCCCCCCCCCCCCAGCCGAATCGATAGAGCATGTGGAGTCTGTTGAAAACCAGTGCAGAGAAAAAGGGCTGGGGGCAAGTCTACATTGGGGGGAAGAGGTGACCGGTGGCGGGAGTACGGGTTAGAGTGAGAATGGCAGTAGCATAGGGTGATAGAGCGAGAGCTTCAAGAGGTTGTGGCAAATGGAGGCGACGAGCGCGGACGAGGTAAGAGAAGCGAAGAGAGTGAATATGAGTAAGAACGGAGGAAAAGGTGATCATGGAAGTGAGAGTGGCAGAGGGAGTGTCAAGTTTGAGATGGTAGGCAATACGGACTGCGTGACGGTCTAGGGTTTGGAGACGGAAATATTGACGACGAGGGGCGGTAAGCCAGGCGAGGGAAGCGTATGTGAAGACCGGACGGATGAAGGATTTGTAGAGGTTGAAGATTTGTTGGGGCTGAAGGCCCCAGGTCTCGGAGGTGAGGAGACGGAGGATGCGGAAACGAGTGAGAGAGCGTTTATATACGGAGTCGAAATGAAGGTTCCATTGAAGGTTATTTTGAAAGGTAAGTCCGAGGTATTGGAGGTGATTTGGTTGAGGGATGGGGACGTTGTTGAAGGTGAGATGGAGACGGAGTGTGGGTCGGCGGCGTTTAAGGGAGCGTTTGATGTGGGGAAATTGGGATTTGTGGGGGTTGATTTGAATATGCCAGTGGTTGCACCAGGTTTGAAGGGTGTGGAGGTATGCTTGAACATAATATTGGAGTCGATGGGAGCGAGGAAAGAGGGCGAGAATGGCAAGGTCGTCGGCATATTGATAAAGGCAAAGAGGTGGAGAAGGGGGAGGAAGATCATAAGTGTAAAGGATATAGAGAAGAGGGGAGAGGGGACTGCCTTGTGGAACTCCGGCGTGAAGAGAGAACGTGTGAGAGGGAGTACCATGGATGAGAATATGGGCGGTAAGGTAATAAAGGAAGTTGGCGAAGAAGCGGACGTAAGTGGTAGGTAAAGGGAGGTGAAGGAGCTTGTACAGGAGGCTGGGATTCCAGACTTTATCAAAAGCCTTTTCAACGTCGAAGCAGAGGAGAAGAGCATGTTTATTGTTGGGAGAGGTGAAAAAGGATTCGATAGAGGCGGTGATATGAAACAGATGATCATGTGTAGAGAAGGAGGGGCGAAAGCCAGCTTGGTGGAGGGGAAGGAGATTGAGAGAGTTGAGATAAGGATAGAGACGTTTAGTGAGGATAAGTTCAAGGAGTTTGGAGAGTACAGGAAGAAGGGAAATGGGGCGGTAGGAATTGATGTCAGAGGGGAGTTTGGAAGGCTTGAGAAAGAGAAGAATGTTGGCATTTCCCCAATGGTGGGGAAAATGGCCGGTGTAGAGGATTGTGGTGTAGATGCAGGATAGATAAAGAAAGAGGATGTCTGGAGCCTCGCGGAGGTGGCGGTAGGTAATGCCGTCACCCCCGGGAGCAGTGTTACGACGGTGTTTAAGGAGATTCTGGATTTCGTGAGGAGTAATGGGTGCATTGAGAGGATGTGCGTAATCAGTGGTTGGAAGATGGGTGAAGGAGGCGGTGAGGGACGGGGAAAGCGGATCGGTAAGGGTGGTGATGGTAGGTTCGTCAGGATGGTGAAGGTGAGGGGCGATGGTGGGAGAAAAAATAAGAGAATAGTGGGAGGCGAAGGTATCGGCTTTATCTTGGTCAGAGGTAAGGGGGGAGCCATTTCGGAGGATGGGATAGGAAGGGTGAGATTGCGTCGTTTTGGCAAGACGGTTAAAATGTTTCCAAAAGAGGCTGGGATCGGAGGTACGGGAGAGATCAGTACAGGCGTCATTCCAGTGTTTACGACGGATAGCCTTGATGAACGAGCGCGCATGGCGGAGGGTTTTTCGATGTTCGAGGAGGGTGGCGGGATCGCGGGTGCGGGAGTAGGCGCGGTATAGATCATGGGCGGTACGAAGGAGACGAAGGGCGCGAGGGGGGTTAGGAGGTTTGGAAGGGTGATAAGAGCGACGAGGAACATGTTGAAGTTCAGAGGTAATGAGGGCTTGTTCCACTTTGTGGATGAGCTGGGAGAGAGCAGGTTGAGAGGTTGCGGGAGAAATGGGGTAGGGAGTCAGCAGACGCGTTAAAGTGGTACGGTAAGCAGGCCAGTCGGTTTGAGAATATTGGCGAGTAGGGGGTGGGCGAGGAGGAGGCTGGAAGGGAGCAGGGAGATAGCGGTGAAGGGTAATAAGAGCAGGAAGATGATTACTACCGATGGTAGAGAGCATGGTAACAGTGGCCAGAGCGGCGAGGGTAGGAGTAAACATCATGAAGTCGGGAGTAGTTGGGGAATCAGGGAGAGTGGGCGAGGGGAAAGGGAGGGAGATGCCCCGACTAATTAACAGAAAGTTCTGAAATTGATTGTGCTGGGTCACGTTATAGGAATTGATATTGATGTCGGCGGCAAAGGAGTAGTTGGGATAAGTGGAGTCTATATAGCGCAGGAAGTCCAAGGGAGGAGGAGAGCGGGACGGGAGATACATAGTGACGAGAGTGAAAGTTTTGGTGGGAAAGAGGAGGTCGAGAATGAGGTATACGGAAAAGCTGGTGGGGAAAGGATAGAAGTGTTGACGGGTGGGGATGGAGTTGCGAACAGCAACTGCAACGCCACCCTGTCGAAGGGAGGGACGGTCGGCACGGAAGAGTTGGAAATCGGGAAAGGGAGGGACTAAATAGGAAGGCTTAAGAAAGGTTTCATTTAGGATAACAATGTCTGGGGCATGGTGGGAAAGGGAGATGTCCAACAAGCCACGGTTATGGGAAAGAGAGCGGATGTTTACAAAATAAAGTGACACATTGGGCATGTTACATGTAAGGGAGAGTGCTTAGTGGAAAAAATGCAAAGTGCATTTTGTTCCCGCTATAGGAAAGGTCCAAGTGACTGTTGAGGGTAAGGCGGGCAGCGAGTTAGAGTTGTTGAAGGACAAAGGGACGGGCGAAGGGAAGGATGTTTTGGAGAGCCATTGTCATGAACCTGACAACGTTCTCCGTGGTGGGGGCAGGGAGTGGGGAAGAGGGAAGAGGGGAGAGGGGTAGGGAGATCGTGCGAGAGAACGGGGGCAATCTGTTCAGGGCGGGCGGGATCGGGGAGAGGCTTGCCTTTGTACCGGTCCGCGAAGGCAGGGTGAGCCTCACTGCAGGTAGCGCATTTCGAGGTAGCCCGATTTGTGCACCTGGCAGTGGGGTGATCCTGAGCACAGACTCCACATACCTGGTCGTTAGGGCAGAGAATTCCCAGCGGATGGTCGTACTTCTGGCAACGATCACAACGGGCCCGCTGCGGGCCTGGTGTCCGGGACGGCTCTACACGGTGTCGTTTGCAGCATATAGAAGCACCATCTCGCAGCAAGGCGTCGATGTTGGACACGTTCTTCGATAGGACCCGCACCAGGGTGGTGGGGCCATGTGCGTTCTGGATCCGGAGCACCTTGTAGATATCCAGGCCGGCCAGCTGAAGCTGGGCGGCAACCTCGTCCGGAGAGTAGCTTCGATCCACCCCGAAGATCACCGCCGACAAGATGGAAGCCGGACGGGATGGCGGGGCGGCGCGGGTCGGTGGTTGAGCCATGGTGATGTTCTGTGCCCGGCACGAAGGTGGCAGTTGTGCCAGGCCGATGGAGTTGACCAGAATGCTGTAGAGGGGTTTGACACTCTTCAGGTTGTGGCCGCCTTTAGTTTTCTGGATCTCAAGGCGGTAGGAGGATAAATCGGGAATGAACCTGCTGAGGACCTGGTGGATGGCTTGAGGATGATTGTGTTCGGGCATTAGCCGGGTAAGACGGACAACGAAGAAAGTAGGGGGAGGAAGGAAGGAGGGGGTGATGACGCTGTGGTTGCGGACGGTGGGATGTAATGCTGGATTCTTAGCAGCTTCGGCGTAGGTACGGCGAGGTAGAGTGGCCGGCATGTACGGCTCGGGGTCCACAGGCGACGGAAGTTGACAGTCGATCTAATAATTTTATATTGAGGCAAAGTAGCCCCAATCCAGGCCAAGGAACAATAACTTAAAAGCGGGCGGATAAAAGTTTTAAATGTGAAAATAATTTGGAGGGCGTTAAGGCCCCAAGAGGTTCCTTTCAGCTTACGTAAGAGATGCATCCGTTGGCGAGCTCTTTGTGCTTGTTGGAGGGGATGAGGTCTCCAAGAAAGGCGACGATTTACGGTTATTCCCAAATATACTGCTTGACTGGAAGGGGTAATGACTTCGTTGTAAATCTTTATGAAAAATGGGTTATAATGGCTGATGGGATTGTGGAAGCCAAAGACGATTAATTGGGTTTTTGCAATGTTAATGCTGAGGTGCCATTTAGATAGCCAAATAATCAGTGTATTTAGGAATGTTTGCAGGCGTACGGAGAGAGTAGTTAAATTATTGGCAAATGTGAGGATGGCAGTGTCGTCTGCAAATTGGAAAAGGTGGGAAAATTGGTTAGGTTGGGGCATATCGTGCACATAGATGAGGTAGAGGAGAGGGGAAATTGGTGAGCCTTGTGGAACACCTGAGAATAGGGTAAATGTATGCGACGACGCAGAGTGGGTTTGAATGAAGGCCCGTCTGTTTAATAAGAAGTTACTAAGCAGACGAACCATTGAGAGGGGAAGGTTGAGATTAAATAATTTAAAAATGAGACCTCTTTGCCATACTAGATCAAAGGCCTTTTCAAGATCTAGTAGGAGTAGGGCTGCAGGAAAGCCGGAATTGATGTGAGGAGTGACGAGGCTTACCAATCGAAATATTTGAGTTTCGGTGGAGAAATTGGGACGAAATCCTGCTTGAGATGGGCGAAAGATGTTGGAGGTGTTTAGGAAGGCGTAGAGACGGCGGGCAATAATTGCCTCGAAGAGTTTAGAAAAAACAGAGAGCAGGCTGATCGGCCGATAGGATGACAGTAAAGACGGGGGTTTACCAGGTTTAAGGAAGAGTTTGGCTGTCTTCCAGTGTGAGGGGAAGTTACCTGTATATAGGATGAATGTATAGGCAATGGCTAGAAAGTGGAGGAAGATGAGGGGAGCTTGTTTGATATGGAGATATACCACCCCGTCTGTTCCGGGAGCAGTATTTCGTCTTTTGCCTAGCTGGAACTTAATGTCGTCTGCCGTTATAGGTTGGTTCAGTGGTGAAATGGGATTTAATGTCGGAAGATGGTCAAAACTGGGGGTCAGGTGGGGGAGTTGGGGGTCTGTTAGCTCGCTAACGGCCGTATAGTCTGAGTAGTTGTGTCGAATTTGGGGTGCGTCGCTGTATATGTATATTTGGCAAAGGTGTCTGCTTTGTCTTGGTCAGAGAATAAATGGCCGTTGGGCCCTTGGATGGGGTACTGGTTTTCCGAGGTTTTTTGACCAGTGAGGAGTTAGAATTTGTTCCAGAAGGGGCGAGCTTTAGGTTCCTGAGCTAGGCTCAAGCAGGCGTCGATCCACTTCCTTTTCTTGATGGCTTTTATATAGGACTGGCATGTCGTTGGTATTGTCTGTGTTTCGTCAGTAAGTCTGGGTCAAATGTCTTGAGGTAGGCCCTATAATAGCTGCGAGAGAGTTTGAGAAGTTGGATCGCTTTGGCCGGAATAGGCGGCTTGCTCGGAGTAATTTTGGTCTTGGGGATGTGCAGTAGGTCAGCGTTAGTTAGGGTGGTCTCCAAGAGGGTAATCAGAGTTAGGAATTCATTGCCATTTTGTGGGATTATTGCCTCGGAAAGAGACTCTTTGATAAAAGAGCGATAAGCTTCCCAGTTTGTTTTTAAATAATTAGGTCTCATAAAAGATGGGGGAGGTGCTGAGGGGGAACGGGGGAGGGCAAGAGAGGGAAGCTTAATAAGGAAGGTGCCATGGTCATTACTGCCGATGCCTGCGAGTTGGATGGAGCAGTTGTGGGCTAGTGTAGAAGAGACAATTGTAATTTCAGGGGTGGACTGCGTTCGCATTATGGTGTGGGGAGGAATGGGTATACGGTGTCCATTCATGGTATTAATAATGTCTTCCAGGTGGCGTCTGTCATGGATCAGCAGACTATTTATATTAATGTCGGCAGCAAACACATAGTGGCGAAAATTGGCATCTATAAAATTAAAATAATCTAGAGGAGGGGATGATCTTGGGGAACTATATGTTGTGGCGACTATTACTGGAGTGGAGGGAAAGTGTACCATGACAGACAGGAATTCTGGAATATGGAGGAATCGTTGCGGTTGGAGTAGGCGGGAGGGAAATAGGTTATGAACACCTATAGCTACCCCTCCACGAGCTATATTGGGACGGTCGGCACGATAAAGGGTATAGTGAGGGAATATGGGGTGATGAGTAGGTTTGAGGAAAGTCTCGTTGAGTAAAAATATAGCAGGGTTATAGGTTTGGAGGAGAAGATCAAGAACAGGACAGTTAGCGGGTAGGGAGCAAATATTAAAGTAGAGGATACCAACAGATGCAACTCTATTGTGGTGTAAAACCATTATTAAATTAAACATTGTTCATTGGCCTGAATAGAAAATGGACTATTTGTCCCGAAGTAGTGGCCTGCATGCTTAGGCCAAACGTGTTACGAGCAGCAAAATTAAGAATTTCCAGTACCCGGGGTCGTTCGAAAGGAAGAAGGTTCTGGAGGCATGTGGCCTGGAACCGGATCATATCCTCGATAGATGGGGGGCAGGGGGAAACAGATGATTGAGGGGGTGTAATGGGATCAATGGTGCGGACAGGGGCAGTTAATTCAGGTTTCGATTTGTCGACTGTCGGGTGGTTGGGGCATCGGTGGGAGTAGGCGGGGTGGGTGCCTTGGCATTGGGTACATTTAAGGGGAAGTTGAAGGTTATGGCAGTGACGGGTAGCGTGGGGTTGGCCGCAATGTGCACAAACCGGTTGTCGAATAGGGCAGTGTTCAGTTGAATGCGAGTTAAAGACCTGACATCGGTCACAACGTAGAGGGGCAGGGGTTGAAGTACGTGAGGGCTCCACTCTGTGACGCTGCCAATAAATATAGGCGCCCTCAGAGAGGAGATGGTCGATGGTTGCACGGTCTGAGGTGAGGACCCGTACAAGTGAGGTAGGGCCTTGGGGATTTTTGATGCGGATCGCTTTCGTGATATTGGGGTTATGGTATTGCAATTCCTGAAGTACGTCACTATCGGAGTAGGTAATATCTACACCGTAGATGACCACAGAGAGGAGGGGTGGGCGTTGGATGAAGGGGGGGGGGGGGAGAGGAGATGATTTGGGTGGGAGGAGTTCAAGCGTGACATGGTCTCCTAGGCGGGCTAGGCCCAGCTTTTCCGAGAACTTTATATCGGTTGCCGTGGAGCCCCTTCGGGGCTCCACGGCAATAACTTACTATGAGACCTCCGACCTAAATCAGGTCCTTTGTCCCTCGTACGGTATATTAAATTGCTTGGTGCAGCTTGGTATCGTAGAAGGCCTTAATTCCTTGGAATTAATAGTTAAATGTTTAGGCTAGTTTTGGCCCTTTTCAGAAAGGTGGTGAAGGAAGAAGGGTAGAAGAATCATAGCGGATGACATTTTCGTAAGTGCTCCAGTTGGAGTTTGTCGATTAGATGGGCTTATGCTTAATGGTCACAAAAGGTTTAGTTGATAAATGTGTAAGCACTTGTTTGTATTTGCGGCTTGTGCATTTTTGGGCACCATATATTTTGTATGTACAAGAATTGGGGAGTTATTTACATAGGATAAGTTATCTTAGCTTAATCTTAAATATGGTATTTACAGTAGTATTTACATGGTTCTGCCGTACTTTATGTACTTTGTCTTATTTCCTCACAATATGAGCGTCTTTGGGTGTCTTTTCTTATAGAAGACGTTTTCGTCCATGTCGTGGATGGCCCTGATTATAGGATTACTTGTTCCGGTTTTCTTGGAGTAGAATTTTCTTGTTGCGAGTACTATTTCCTCTTTGATTGTCCTGACATGGAGGTATTGTCGTATGCTTTCGTTGGAGTCTAGCCATGTGGCGTTTGAAACCAGTCGGAGTACCTTGTTCTGTTTGATCTGTAGCTTTTGTAGGGCTGAGTCTTTCACTGTTCCCCATGCAGGTGCCGCATAGAGCATTACTGATCGGATCAACATTTTATATAATAGGAGTTTGTTTCCTTCAGTTAGCATAGACTTCCTGCAGAGGAGTGGGAATATATGTCCTATGGCCTGGCTGGTTTTTAGTAATATACTGTTGATATGGCTTGTGAATGTTAGTTTTTCGTCTAGTATGACCCCTAGGTATTTTGCCTCTCTAGACCAGTCTACTTCAGTGTTGTATAGCTTCAATTTGGTTGTTGGGCGTTGGTCCCTTCTGGCCGTGTGCATAACGGCTACAGTCTTATGGGGGTTCACTTTAATTCTCCATAAGTCAAGCCACTTTTGGAGAGTAGAGAGGGCTTCCTGGACTTTGGCTGTGGCTACTGATTCTTTGAAGGAGTCAGCCGTGATGACTGTGTCGTCCGCGAATAGTGCTATTTCAGTGCCTGGTGAGCGTGGTATATCATGGATAAATATTAAGTACAGGAGTGGGCCAAGGATGCTGCCCTGAGGGACGCCTGCCTTAATCTGTTTGTGCTGGGAGTCGGCTCCGTTTAGTGAGACGTAGAAAGTCCTGTGTTGGAGATAGCTGGCTAGCCGCCTCCAGTAGGTGCTGTCTATCGCCAGTCGGCGGAGCTTGTGTAGGAGTCCTGCAGTCCATACCCGGTCAAAAGCATCGGCTATGTCGAGGTAGACCATAGGGCGGGCTCTTCTGGTGTTGAGGGTTTTGGTAATTAAGTTTATTATTCGAATGAGCTGCTGGGTCGTTGAGTGTTCGGAGCGGAAACCAAATTGTTCGTTAGGAATAGCTTTCTGGATGGCTTCAGTCCCTTGGAGTCTCGTATAGAGCAGCTTTTCAAAGAGCTTCCCTAGGCCGTCCAGGAGGCTGATCGGTCGGTAATTGGCCGGGTCAGTATGGTTTTTGTTTGGCTTGGGGATGGGAATGATTTTTGCTACTTTCCACCTTTTTGGAAAATATCCCTGGGTTAGCGCTGCGTTAAGGATGGTTTCCAGTTGCTTGATGGCTGGATCTGGCAGTTCCTTTAGTATTCTGTTAGGAATCCCATCAGGTCCTGGGGCCTTCTGGTTCTTGAGGGATTGTAGTGTATTTTTAATTTCATCTGCTGAAATGCGTTTGGGGGTTCCAGTGAGGTGTTTTTCCTGGTGAAGTCTCATGGCATTCTCTACGTGATAGCTATAATCACCTAGCATGTTGTCCGGATTTGGTTGAAATCTTTGCTCCAGGCTGTCGGCAATCAATTCTGTTTTCTCTTCATCCGTGGTGGCTGTGGTGTCTCCCTTTTGGAGCCTTGGGGTGTTGATTGGTTTTTTCTTTAGTGATTTGGTGACTCTCCATAGGCTATTGTCCTGGGTACTGAGTTGGGTCAGTTTCTCTTCCCACTGCTTGTTCAGATGGTCCTTGATTTCCTGTGAGCATGTTCTACGCAGCCTGTTGAAGATTGTTTTGTGGAGTGGGTCCCTGGTGTGTTGCCATTGTTTACGGGCGGTGTTTTTAACTCTTAGTAGGAATTTGATCCTCTCTGGTAGGTCAGTGTGGGATATCTGCTCCGGTGGTTTCCGTGATGCTTTGGCTGCTGACCTGATGGTGGCTACTAGTTTGTCTACTGCTTGATCGATTTCATGTTCGGTTTGTGGAATCGGAATATCTGTTTGGTAGTAGGCATTCAGAAATTCTTTAAACGGGGTCCAGTCGATTTTTCTCCAGTTGATATTAGTTGTTTTCTGATTTGGTTTTTGTGGAGCATCTCCTACTTCCAGGAGGACCGGGTTGTGATTTGAGTCCGTTGCGTTGATCGTGGTGATTTCTATGGCTTGCGTGGTTTCCTGAAGCACTGCTATGTCCATAATGTCAGGTTGGTGGTTTCGGTTGTGGGGTATGTGAGTTGGTTCTACTGGTCCAATAGGGTAGTCACTATGGGAGTCACAGTAATTGAGAAGTTTACGGCCATTGGGGTTGGTGTGCTTAGAGTTCCAGGCCGGGTGCTTGCAGTTTAGATCACCCGCTATTATTGTGGGAGTTCCGTAGCCTAGCAGCAGATCTAGGTCTGAGGTGTCTAGAGGTTTGTCCGGAGGTTTGTAGGCCGATATAAGAGTAATCGGTCCACTTTTGAGTCTTAGCCGTATCGCCGTAGCTTCAATGGTTGCTAGGTCGGGGACCAGTAGTTGCTTACATTGGAGGTGATGTTTGAAGTAAATGGCTGTTCCTCCCTTTTCCGCCGTGAGCCTATCCGTTCTGTATCCCTTGTAGCCCGGGACTTTGAACGTTTTGCCCGGTTTGAGGAATGTTTCTTGGAGTAGGAATACGTCTACGTTGTAGTCTTGTAGCAACTTTATAAATTGTTTTCTTATTCGCAATTCCCTCTGCATTCCAAATGATGCAGTTGAGTCGGCGGGGTTGTGCTTTATGATGGCTATTATTGCTGGCCATAGTTGTTTGTTTGCGAGATGGCATATTTTAAGGCCATGGAGAGGCTAGATTCCCCATTCGGGGGATAGAGGATGTTGAATAGCATGTTGTTTATTTGTTGAGCTAGGCCGGATTCTTGAAACTTCTGGGTAAGCAGTTGGTATGCTACCTCAGGTGGCATGTTGGCAATCTGCTGTTAGGCTGTGGTCCTGTCTGGTGCCAGCGTGACGGCTGGACGTGGTGGCACTTCTGTTTGCCTTGTCCTAGAGGCTGGAGGCCCCGCATACCTGGCCGGGGTTGGGAGTAGCGGAGGCCTGTGCTGGGGGGCTCCTGCTGGGGGCTCTGTTATTGCCTGGGCTGCTAGTGGAGGTCTTGCAGTTCAGATTGATGTGACTGGTGGACTGGTAATTTCTGTTTGAGTGTCTTCTGGGTGACGCAGGGGTGGGAATCGGGCTCCCTGGAGTGGGTTCAGATTTCTTGGTTTCTGTTGCTTGTTGGAGTTGGCTTGTATTTTCTTCGCGGCTTCCTTGATGGCAGTGCAGCCCCTATAGTTTGCCGCATGCTTGCCACCGCAGTTGCAGCACTTGAATTCACTCCAGTTTTTGACCGGGCATTCATCCGTGGCATGGTTGCCAGGGCATTTCACGCACCTGGGTGTTAGGTTGCAGTGCCTGTGAGTATGGCCAGTACGTTGGCAGCGCTTGCATTGGGGAGGTCCTGTGGGTCTTCTATAGGCCTCGATCTTTACTATATGGTCAGCGATACATTTTTCATGGAATATCTGCTTTGATTTTTCGCTGTTGGTTAGGATGACGGCAAAGAGTGGAATAGGTACTCTAGTCAGTTCTGGTCGGTCAGGGTCTGAGTTGTCACCCCCTTCCAGTGGGCTGGATTTCGTTAGTTGGTTTACTTGGCGGACAGGGTAGCCCTTGTTGGTAAGGTCCTCTTCTATATCCGCTATGCGAGTGTCGGTTGGTAGTTGCCGGATTATGACCTGAATAGTTTTTGCTGGTTCAAGGGCGTGGGTGTAAAATTCTACTCCCTCCTTCTTTAGCTCGGCTATAGCAGCCCTGTAGTCCTCCATATTGTTCGCCCCCAGGGGCTCACATCTAGTGGGACGTGGGTTGGCGACCACGGGACCCCAGATGAGTCCGGCATTGCTTCCACTTACTTGTGCCGGGCTCCTCTCTGTCTTCTTTCCTGTCGACCTCACTTGGTCAACTCTTGTTCTCTTCCAACCCCGACGGTATTAGGGTATCCGAGGCCTAGGGTGTCTCTTCCTTTCCCGCCTTAATAGGCCCTTGTCTCATCTTTTCTGATTCCCTCCTTCTGCGAGGGGTCAGCCTTCTTTTTCTTTTCATATTCTCTCCTGCCCTCTGCTCAAGGCCCTCAAGGAGGCAGGGTGTATGTAGCCCCACCACTTTTGGTGCACCCTAGATAATGCTACACCCTCAGGGGATCACGGCTGGTGAGTTCGGGAGTTGGCGACCCCGAGGGATTCCTGAGCTGGGTCCATTTTCCCCTTTTGTCCCTTACCTTCGGGGCGGACCCTCTCCTCTTTCACTTTCCTATCTGCCTTTCATGGCTCTCCTTCCTTCCAAGTCCCTCAATCCGCATTCTTCGAGGGTTGAGGGCATTTCTTTTCCTCCTGTCCTTTATTTGCCTTATTCTCCTTTAGTTCTCCATTTCTTCTTCTAGTATGTAGGTTGGTAGTTAGTTTTAAGTTTGCATTTCATTTTCATCTTCACGATCACCCAAACCATCAGGGGCCGATAGCCTAGATGTTAGGCCCCTTAAAACAACAATTATCATCATCATCATCCATATTGTTCAGTTGGTATTTAATTACATTCGTGCGGATTGTTCTTGCCGTGAATCCCTGTTGAGTGATTTGCCGTAGGTATGCCCTTATTTGATATGAGGGCTGGCTGTCCCGGTGAATGACTATTGGTGGAGGAGTAGTTCTAGTTACTGTTGGTGTGTTAGGCTCCTCCCTATCTGATCCTAGTGCCTCGTAGGAGTTGGCAGTGGTGACTGGTGCCGGCTCAGCTGGTATTTTGGGCTTGGCTGTCTGCTTTCGGGTTGGTTGTTGAAAGCCCTCAGTGTCGTGGTTTTCCTCTTCAAGGCTGGCGTTATGCTCTGTCATGTTGGCTGCGGTAGATGACTCTCCCATGTCTTGTTGATGGCGCCTGAGTGCCTCTGAGGGCTCTATTGGGTATGCAGCATCTACGATCTGTTCGGCAGTGCAGGTGCCTACTGGTGTGGTGATGACTGCTTGTAGGACTTCATTCGCTTTCTTCTGTGAGAGAGGTGGTCTTTTGTTGACGGCCTGGCTTTTGTTTTCAGGTGTAGTTGACTTGTTTGCTGTTGGTTTGTGTACGGAGGTAGTCTGTTTTTTCAGTTGTGGTTGATTTTCAGGTGTGCCTGGGTGTTTGTCCGTTCTCCTCCATTTGTTTGCCATTGGTTTTGGTGCCTCCATGGTTTCACCTAGCGG
This sequence comes from Meconema thalassinum, assembly GCA_946902985.2. Lineage (NCBI taxonomy): Eukaryota > Metazoa > Arthropoda > Insecta > Orthoptera > Tettigoniidae > Meconema > Meconema thalassinum. The sequence goes on from OX336392.1 coordinate 358,284,355, forward strand.
GGCTACTCGGTCCACCCCGCTTCGGTTAGCCGTGTTGGCGTGTTGTCTCTGGCCTGACATGGCCGCAGCTGTGTTTGGTGTAGTAGTGTGCGCCTGAGTTGAAATGATAGGTCCCTAGCTGTACCAAGTGAAAGTAGAGCCAAGGGCCATAAGGCCGGCTTTGAAATTACGGGGGGTGCCGGACGAGGCAGGGGAGGCAATAGAGGGCTCAGGTGCCTTGCCGTTGTCGCCAGAGGGTACAGTTTTTAGAAGTGGTGTCTCCACGACAACTGGCGCGCAAACAAACAAGGGCCCGAGTGGACCGTGGGACTCGGTGCCGTGGTTTAGACAAATTAGCTCAGGGTGCAAACACCGTGGTGGTACACCGAAGGCGCTCCGCGACAACAATCCAGGCACCCCAAAGGGGCCACCAGACGTAAGCCCGCAGTAGCGAACCTTAGCGTAGGTCGGGTCCCAGCTGGTCAGATGGTGCGGCGATGCGAGCCCCAGGGTGAGAGACCCGGGAGGCGACTTCTGCTGCTGCTGCTGGCGAAGCTTCTCCTTGATGCCACCGGCAAGAGGTAGAGTGCGCTGCTGATGTTGCTCTCTCGAGCGTTGTCGACGACTGGAATGCCAGCTTTTCCGCTATATCTATCTATGATGCGTTGTTTCATTCCCTCGCCCCGATAGGGGCGGGCCGTCGGCTAAACAAGTAGCCCTTTGGCCGTAGGGTAAAGTAAATTGAGAGAAAAAAGTAATTGGGAGGGGAGTGTGCTAGGGCACGCGTATATGGAAGAGTTAAGTGATGTTGCTGGCGTAGAGGTCACCGCGACCCAGGAAGCCCCCCAGGGAAAAGGCCCCCCAGCACACCCCAACAAGGAGCAACCCCCCCCAAATAATCCCCGTTTATTGAACAAAAATATATACAGACATATAATGTGTGGGTAAAATACAAAGTAAATATATACAGTGGCTGTGTGGTTCTTTACACAGTTAAATAAAAGTCCAAATGTTCTTAAAATGTTCGTCCTGTAACGGGGGAAAAGAGAACAAGATACATGAACATAAATTGAAGGAAAAGTCAAAACATAGTTCGTAGAAGAAAAAAAACTGTGATTGATGGACACTATGAGCGTGCTCTAGGTAGACGGTTTTGCGTCAATGATCGAAGCACTGGGGAGCACAGAGAAGCACGTGTGAATTGACACTGTGTAGTTGAGTGATCGGAGCACTAATTAGTAAAGATGGGGACGGAGCACTTGTAAAACTAAGGGGGGCGAAGACGGAGAACATGTAGAGGGTCAACGAAGATGGTGGTGTGCACTGAAGAGGGATTCGGAGATCTGCAGTTGGAGAGATGTAGCCAGGAGCAGGCTATGCGCCGAAATTAAACTCGCTGCACTAAGGGCAGGCCAGAAGGGCCGACACCCCTGAGGTCGAATTGTAGATCGAACGTTCAATAGAAGCAGGAAGAAGAAGAAGGCAGGGGTGAGGGCAGGCAAGGGGGTGGGGTGGAAGTTATCAAGTAATGAGCGGGGGGAAAAGATGAGAGTTGGCGGGTGTGCGGTGGTCGTAAAGGATATCTTGAGCGAGAGGAGAGAGAGAGGAAGGGCTTCAGTGAAAAATGGTAGGGAAGAGCTCTGGGCGCGTGTGAGGTACTTTTGAGGTGATAGGCAATGCGAATGGCGTGACGGTCGAGGCGGTGGAGCTTGAAATAGAGGGGTTGTGGGGCAGTAATCCAGGTGAGGGAGGCATAGAGAAGGAGAGGGCGAATAAAAGCTTTGTAGATGTTGATGATTTGGGGGGGGGGGGGGTTAAGGCCCCAGGTGTGTCCTGTGAGGGAGCGGATAGCGGTAGGCACCTCTTTAATCATTATATTCCTAATATCAAATATTATTATAATAATAAATTATGAAGTATTTTTATTAATAATCAGTTCAGCTCTTCTTTTAAAGATAGGAGCAGCACCTTTCCATTTTTGATTCCCTGGAACTATAGAAGGCTTAGACTGAAGAAATAATTTAATTTTAATAACATGACAAAAAATTGCACCTTTGATACTTCTTTCTTATACCATTAGAATAAATATTTTCTTTTCAATTATTATTATTTCTTCAATTTCAATTGGTTCTTTAGGAGGATTAAATCAGACATCCTTACGAAAATTAATAGCCTACTCATCCATTAATCACTTAGGATGGATAATTGCTGCTATAGTTTCTGGCGAAAACTTATGAGAATTATATTTTTTCATTTACTCTTTCTTGAGATCATCAATTATCTTTTTATTTAATACCTTTCAAATCTTTCATATTAACCAAAATTTCCTTATAATAAATAATAACCCAAAAATTAAATTGTGCTTATTTTCTTTACTTCTTTCGTTAGGGGGCCTACCTCCCTTCCTCGGATTCATACCAAAATGACTAATTATCAGGCTATAGCTGAACTTAATAGATTATTAATTATTACCTTAATAGTAATCACAACATTAATCACTTTATTTTATTATCTTCGTGTAACCTTCACTGCTTTTCTCTTTTCCTATAGAGAAACTAAATGAAATTACGAGCAACTTTATAGTAATCAATTCTATACATTAATATCAACCTTCACCATAATTTCAATTTTTGGGCTATTATTTAGATCATTAATCTTTAATATATTATAAGGTTTTAAGTTAATTAAACTAATAGCCTTCAAAGCTATAAATAAAGTATCAGTTTTAAACCTTAGTAGTCTCCTACTCCTTTAGAATTGCAGTCTAATATCATTCATGACTATAAGGTCTGATAAAAGAGATAAATCTCCTAAATAAATTTACAATTTATCGCCTATAACTCAGCCATTTTACCGCAACAATGACTCTTCTCAACTAATCATAAGGATATTGGAACACTTTATTTTATTTTTGGTGCCTGAGCAGGAATAGTAGGAACTTCATTAAGAATACTTATTCGTGCAGAACTAGGTCAACCTGGATATCTGATTGGAGATGATCAAATTTATAATGTAATTGTAACAGCTCATGCCTTTGTAATAATTTTTTATAGTAATACCTATTATAATTGGAGGATTCGGAAATTGACTAGTCCCTTTAATACTAGGAGCTCCTGATATAGCCTTCCCACGAAAAATAATATAAGATTTTGGTTGCTCCCTCCTTCTCTTTCTCTATTATTAGCAAGAAGTCTTGTAGAAAATGGAGCTGGGACTGGTTGAACTGTTTACCCACCACTCTCTGCAAACATTGCTCACGCAGGTGCCTCTATAGATTTAGCAATTTTCTCACTTCACTTAGCGGGAATTTCCTCAATTTTAGGTGTAGTAAATTTTATCACAACTACTATTAATATACGGGCCCCAGGAATATCTTTAGATCAAACCCCTCTATTTGTATGAGCTGTAGGGATTACAGCTCTTCTTTTACTTCTTTCTTTAACCCGTTTTAGCAGGAGCCATCACTATATTATTGACAGATCGAAACTTAAATACTTCATTCTTTGACCCTGCAGGAGGAGGAGATCCTATCCTATATCAACACTTATTTTGATTTTTTGGTCATCCGGAAGTTTATATTCTAATTTTACCTGGATTTGGTATGATTTCTCATATTATTAGTCAAGAAAGTGAAAAAAGGAAGCATTTGGAACATTAGGAATAATTTATGCTATATTAGCCATTGGTTTATTAGGGTTTGTCGTTTGAGCTCATCACATATTTACAGTAGGAATAGATGTGGATACACGAGCTTATTTCACTTCAGCAACAATAATCATTGCTGTACCAACTGGAATCAAGATTTTCAGATGATTAGCTACTCTTCATGGTACCCAATTTAATTATAGTCCATCATTACTATGAGCATTAGGATTTGTTTTCCTATTTACTATTGGTGGTTTAACAGGAGTAGTCTTAGCAAATTCATCAATTGATATTATCTTACATGATACTTATTATGTCGTTGCCCACTTTCATTATGTTTTATCAATAGGTGCAGTATTCGCTATTATAGCAGGATTTGTTCAATGATACCCATTATTTACTGGTTTATCATTAAATCCCAAATGATTAAAGATTCAATTTACTATTATATTTGTGGGTGTAAACCTGACATTTTTCCCTCAACATTTCCTAGGACTAGCAGGAATACCACGACGATATTCTGATTATCCAGATGTATACACTTCATGAAATGTTATCTCCACCTTAGGGTCAACCATTTCATTTATTGGTATCATCCTACTTATTTTTATTATTTGAGAAAGTATAATCTCCAACCGTCCTATTCTATTCTCCCTAAACATAGTAAGTTCCCTAGAATGATATCAAAATTTACCTCCTGCTGAACATAGCTATTCAGAATTACCTATACTAACTAATTTCTAATATGGCAGATAAGTGCAGTAGATTTAAGCTCTACATATAAAGAATAACCTTTTATTAGAACCATGGCAACATGATCAGATTTAAATTTACAAAATAGAGCATCTCCTTTAATAGAACAACTCATCTTTTTTCACGATCACACATTGTTAATTCTCTTAATAATCACCATTCTTGTGTCTTACATTATATTAACATTATTCTCTAATAAATATACTAACCGATACTTATTAGAAGGACAAACAAATGAAGTAATTTGAACAATTTTACCTGCTATTACACTTATTTTTATTGCTCTTCCATCTCTACGTCTTCTTTATTTATTGGATGAATCCTTAGACCCTATTATTACTGTAAAAACTGTGGGACATCAATGATGGTAGGCACGACGGTAGAGGGTGTTGAGGTGATGTTGCCAGCTAAGATTATTTTGGAAAGTAATGCCTAAATAGACGGCGGTAGTGGATTCGGGGATAGGGACGTCGTGAAGGGTGAGAGTGACTTTGTTACGGGGACGGGTGATACGGGATTTTTTACGGAAAACGACGAGTTGGGTTTTGCGGGCATTAGCGGTGATATGGGAGGAAAGGAGCCATGATTCGAGGTCAGAAAGATAGGATTGGATGAGACGAGTGAGCTTAGGGGCAGAGCGGGCAAGGGCAAGAATGGCAAGGTCATCGGCGAATTGGTATAGACGAAGAGGCGGTGGTGGGTGGGGAATGTCATAAGTGAAAAGGAGGTAGAGGAGGGGGGAGAGAGGTAATCCCTGAGGGACACCAGCGCGGAGAGAGAAGGTGGAAGAGGAGGTGTTGCGAATACGGACGGAAGCAGTACGATGGTGAAGGAATTGGAAGATAAGACGAATAAAAGAAGGGGGTAAGGGAAGATGACGGAGTTTATACATGAGGACGGGGTGGTATACGGTATCAAAGGCTTTTTCGACATCGAGACAAAGTAGAGCGGCGGTAAAGCGAGGTTTAACATAGGAAAGAAGGGAAGAGCTGAGATGGAAGAGGTGGTCATGGGTGGAACGTCGGGCACGGAAACCTGCTTGGGATTCAGGGGGAAGGTGGAGAGATTCTAGGTAGGAGCTGATGCATTTGGCGAGGATAAGTTCGAGGATTTTCGATAAGACGGGGAGAAGGCTGATGGGACAATAAGAATGGGGATCAGAGGGGGGCTTCTTTGGTTTGAGGAAAAGTAGAATGGAAGCGTGGCACCAGTGAGAAGGGTAATGACCGGTATAGAGAATGGTGGTATAAATGGCGCTGAGGGCGTGGAGGAGGAGTGGTGGGGCTTCTTGGATGTGGCGATATGTAATGGTGCCAGCGCCCGGGGCGGTGGGTTTGCGATGGCGAAGGACAAGAGAGATTTCTTCGGGCGTGATAGGGCGGTTGAGGGGGTGATTGTAGTCGATATGGGTAAAGTGGTCGAAAGAGGGGAGGAGGGAAGGGGTGTGAGTGGGGTCATTAAGGCGATGGAGGAGAGCAGAGTCGGGGTGAATGAAGTGAGGGTTGGGGACGGGAGAGAACACGGTGGTATAATGATTGGCGAAGAGGTCGGCTTTAGCAAGATCGGTGGTAGGGACGAAGGTAGGGGTACGAACGGGGTAAGTGGGACGGGGAGGTTGGGTTTTGGTAAGGCGACGAAAAGTGGACCAGAATTGAGAAGGGTCAGGAGTGTGGGAGAGATTCGTACAGGCGGTATGCCAGTAGGAGCGTTTGATGGCTTTGATGTACGATTTGGCGTGACGTAGGTGAAGGCGGTGTTGGCGGAGAGAGTTAGGATCACGGGTACGGACATAGGCACGATAGTAATCATGAGCGATATTAAGGAGACGAACGGCTTTGGGTGGGATGGGAGGCTTAGTAGGATGAAAGGAGCGGCGTGGTATGTGGAGACGATCGGCGGTGAGAATAGCGGATTCAGTTTCATGGATAAGGGCTTGAAGGTTAGGAAGAGAAAGTGGGGCACTAGGGTGGGAGAGAAGTGATGTGATAGGAGCACGGTAGGCGGGCCAATCGGTGTTAGTGAAACTGCGGGAGGGGGGAGATGGGGGTTTGACAGTGGAGCGGGGGAAAATGTTCGGAATGGTGATGAGGGCTGGTACAAGGTCGCTGCCAATGGAAGGGAGGATGCGAACGATAGGAGAAACGCTGAGCGTGGGAGACATCAGGATAATATCAGGGGTAGTATTGGAAAAGGGACGAGTGGGGGAAGGGAAGGGGATGTTGGCTCCTCGGATGCTGCGAAGAAGGGTGTGAAAAGCTTGGGTTTGAGCGACGTTATATGAATGAATGTTGATATCGGCGAGAAGGATATAGTTACGAAAAGTATGATCAATGTATGTGAGAAAGTCGAGGGGAGGAGGGGTACGAGGGGGAAGATAGAGAGTAACGATGGTAAAGGTTTTAGAGGGAGCGGAGACTTCTAAAATTAAATATTCGGAGAAATGGTTGGGAAAATTGTAATGATGTTGAGTGACTGTAAGGTTACGGTGGATGCCAACAGCTACACCTCCTCGGGCTGCAAAGTGAGGGCGGTCAGCACGATAGAGAGTATACGGAGGTAGGTCTAGCTGTTGGGTGGGAAGGAGAAAGGTCTCGTTAAGAACTACAGCATCCGGTGAGTGTTGATGAAGGGCAAGGTCTAGGGTCGGCCGGTTGGCATAGACAGAGCAAATGTTGTCATAGAATAACTTAAACGCTATTGCATGTTTAGTGGAGAGGAGCTGCGGTTAGCGGGAAGAATGCAAAGTGCAATCTATTGCCCGCTCCCCCAGGGGCTCACATCTTGTGGACGTGGGTTGGCGACCACGGGGCCTCAGCTGAGTCAGGCAATGCTTCCACTTACTTGTGCCGGGCTCCTCTCTGTCTTCTTTCCTGTCGACCTCACTTGGTCAACTCTTGTTCTCTTCTGACCCCGACGGTATTAGGGTATCCGAGGCCTAGGGAGTCTCTTCCTTTCCCGCCTTAATTAGCCCTTGTCTCATCTTTTCTGATACCCTCCTTCTGCGAGGGGTCAGCCTTCTTTTTCTCTTCCTTTTACCTCCTGCCTTGTGCTCTAGGCCCTTAAGGAGGCAGGGTGTATGTAGCCCCACCACTTCTGGTGCACCCTTGATAATGCTACACCCTCAGGGGCTCACGGCTGGTGAGTTCGGGAGTTGGCAACCCCGAGGGATTCCTGAGCTGGGTCCGTTTTCCCCTTTTGTCCCTTACCTTTGGGGAGGACCCTCTCCTCTTTCAATTTCCTATATGCCTTTCATGGCTCTCCTTCCTTCAAAGTCCCTCAATCCGCCTTCTCCGAGGATTGAGGGCATTTCTTTTCCTTCTGTCCTTTTATTTGCCTTATTCTCCTTTTGTTTTCCATTTCTTCTTCTAGTATGTAGGTTAGTAGTTAGTTTTAGTTTTAAGTTCGCTTTTCATTTTCATCTTCACGATCACCCAAACCATCAGGGGCCGATAACCTAGATGTTAGGCCCCTTAAAACAACAATTATCATCATCATTATTATCATCCTTAAGGAGGCAGGGTGTATGTAGCCCCACCACTTTTGGTGCACCCTAGACAATGCTACACCCTCAGGGGCTCACGGCTGGTGAGTTCGGGAATTGGCGACGCCGAGGGATTCCTGAGCTGGGTCCGTTTTCCCCTTTTGTCCCTTACCTTCGGAGCGGCCCTCTCCTCTTTCACTTTCCTATCTGCCTTTCATGGCTCTCCTTCCTCCCCCCCAGGGGCTCACATCTAGTGGGTTGTGGGTTGCCGACCACGGGGCCCCAGCTGAGTCCGGCATTGCTTCCACTTACTTGTGCCGGCTCCTCTCTTTCTTCTTTCCTGTCGACCTCCCTTGGTCAACTCTTGTTCTCTTCCGACCCCGACGGTATTAGGGTATCCGAGGCCTAGGGAGTCTCTTCCTTTCCCGCCTTAATTGGCCCTTGTCTCATCTTTTCTGATTCCCTCCTTCTGCGAGGGGTCAGCCTTCTTTTTCTTTTCATGTTATCTCCTGCCTTCTGCTTAAGGCCCTCAAGGAGACCGGGTGTATGTAGCCCCACCACTTTTGGTGCACCCTCGATAATGCTACACCCTCAGGGGCTCACGGCTGGTGATTTCGGGAGTTGGCGACCCCGAGGGATTCCTGAGCTGGGTCCGTTTTCCCTTTTTGTCCCTTACCTTTGGGGCGGACCCTCTCCTCTTTCACTTTCCTATCTGCCTTTCATGGCTCTCCTTCCTTCCAAGTCCCTCAATCCGCCTTCTTCGAGGGTTGAGGGCATTTATTTTCCTCCTGTCCTTTATTTGCCTTATTCTCCTTTAGTTTTCCATTTCTTCTTCTAGTATGTAGGTTAGTAGTTAGTTTTAGTTTTAAGTTCGCATTTCATTTTCATCTTCACGATCACCCAAACCATCAGGGGCCGATACCCTAGATGTTAGGCCCCTTAAAACAACAATTATCATCATCATCATGCTCTCCTTCCTTCCAAGTCCCTCAATCTGCCTTCTTCGAGGGTTGAGGGCATTTCTTTTCCTCCTGTCCTTTATTTGCCTTATTCTCCTTCAGTTCTCCATTTCTTCTTCCAGTATGTAGGTTGGTAGTTAGTTTTAGTTTTAAGTTTGCATTTCTTTTTTATCTTCACGATCACACAAACCATCAGGGGCCGATAACCTAGATGTTAGGCCCCTTAAAACAACAATTATCATCATCATCATCTATTGCCCGCATAGGCTATATCCAGATGAGTGTTAAACACCAACCGGGCGGCCGTTTGGATGTGCTGGGTGATGAGGGGGCGTTGGAAAGGGAGGCAATTTTGGAGAACCATAGTAAGGAAGTGGAGGATGTTTTCAGTACTGGGGGAGGGGAGGACAGAGGAAGGGGCGGGGGTGGGTGGATCATGGGATATGACGGGAATGACAGTTTCAGGTTCAGACGGAAGGGGAGCGGGGCGGCTGCGGCATTTGAAGCTGAAAGCGGGATGGGGCTGGGAACAGTTTATACACTTGGGACAAGTACGGTTTTCACATAGAGAAGTAGGGTGCTCCCGGCTACATATTCCACTTACCTGCGGCTGGATGCAGGGGGCACCCGGGGCGTGGTCGTACCGCTGGCATTTGTCACATCGGATGCGCTGCGGGGCGGAGGCTCCGGATGGTTCCACTCGGTGACGACGAGCATAGAGTACGGCGCCATCACGCAGGAGAGAGTCCAGGGTGCCGGTGTCGCGACTCAAGATGCGAACAAGGGATGTGGTACCAGCGGCGTTCCGAATGCGGGTGACCTTGAATATGTTGAAACCCTGTAGCTGGAGTTGCTGAGCGATTTCTTCGTCAGTGTAAAGTTGGTCGACGCCGTAGGTGACGACTGAAAGGATGGGGGTGGGGCGGGTTGGGGGGGTGGGAAGACGAGGGGTCTTGGGGACAGTAAGGTTAGAGGCCCGTGTTCGGGGCCCGAACTGCTGCAAGCCTATGACGTTCTTGATGTGGGAATAGAACGGCTTGCAAGTCTTAATATTATAGCCCTCGCGGGTGCGCTGCAGTTCGAGCTTATAAGAGGCGATGTCGGGGGTGAAGGAAGACAGGATGGTGTAGAGGGAACGGGGGTTGGCTTTCTGAAGGTCGATCTCGGTCATCTTGATGACGTGGAATGGGGGAGGTGGAATGGGGAGGGGGGGAGACGATGCTCCTCTGTCTGACTTGCGGTTGAAGGGCGGGGTTCGTGGCGGCTGCTGTGTAACTTCGCACGGGACCAGGAATGTAGGCTGGCTGAGCTGGCAGAGGTTGGGGGAACTGTGAGGGAGGTGGCAAGGTGGAGGGTGCCACAATAGGATGATCTATTAAAGATGAGATTCCACTCACCGAGTCCCCCATAGTCGCCTTTGAAGATGTTTGTGTGGTATAGGTGGATCCAGATGACGTAGTAGATGCTGGGCCACAGACACGTTTCCGGGGTATTTCGGCGTTAGGGTCGAGATCCTCCGCTTGGCGAGGGCACTTAATTTGTTGTGTTTCCATGGATGGCGATGGAGGCGATTCGAAAATGCTTCGAGTAAGCACAAGCGGAGGGGGCGTATTTTCCTCACTCGACATGTTGAATGGGCCAGGAACTGTGGACGGCAAGAAGACAGCACAATATGGCGGCGCACACGGTAACACGTGGTCTGAGAAGGCCGAGATATGAAGCGGTTGAAACTTTGGCGTACACGAGTTCACTTGGTTTTCTGAAGGTACTTCCACAAGAACAACACTGAAAAAATTAAACCACACGAATAAATAATTCTGCAGAGTGACTGGCCGAGATTTACTTAGTAACAGAGCGAGTGCTTTTCCGCGCGCGACTAAGTTATTTCATTCCCCATTAGGGGCGGGCACTCAGCTCAACGTGGAGCTCTTGTGCCTTGAGAATAGGTTCATGAATGGTGATTTCATTTTAAGTGTTTTGTGTGCTGATACACACGTAAAGGAGAGAACTAAAGGAAAGATCTGGCGCAGGGATTTATATCCGATCACAATAAGACGCCCCACCCACGGAGAAGCCGCAACATCACACCCTCCCGGGTGTCTCCCTGCGAAAAACCCCGTTTATTGACATAAATGCATTTTACAATAAAATTACAGGTACAAGCATGATATAAACACTTTTAGATAATAGGTTTTGTTTTCTATATTCAGTCACACGCACACAAGGGTTTGTTGTAGCACAACTGGATGGATCGTAGTTTCTTCTGTCGTAGAGGTCGTGTACGCTGCGAGCCAGTTGGACAGGGCGCTTGCCTCAATTTCAATAAATTAATAGTGGGTAAAAAACTGTACAGAAATCTAGTACAGTAACTTATATGGCGAAGGAATAAATAAGAAAAAAATAATTAGTGGGAATATTTCGTCCACTTATGGCAAAGAAAAGACGAGAAAAATTAAATTTGTGATGATGAAGTTTTGGTTATCAGGCACTTTTGGTGCCGTTTGGAGTATCACACTTTAGAAGGGCTGGCCAAAATTGCAACCTCAAGTAAAGTCTGTGACGTATTACTTACAAGTGCAAGGGTTGAAGGAAAGCCAGCATGAAAGCTGGGGAAGGAGATTAAGGGGGCTAGGGTATTGGCGACGGGAGAGTAAAGTTTCAAGTGGCTTTATCAGAGGGGGTGAGGAAGCAGGGAGGCTAGGTTTTAAGGGGGAAATAAGTGACCAGAAGCTGGTGCACGGGTGTCGGTGAGAAGGGCTTGGGAGAGGGGGGGATATGGTTATAGCATCTAAGGTTTGATCTTTATTGTGAGTTTGGGCACGTTGAAGAAATTTAAGGCGAAGTTTATGGATGTGACTAAGTATAGAAGGGAAGGTGAGCAGGGCGGTTACATCACGGGAAGGGGTGTCATACTTAAGGCGGTATGCTATACGTAGTGCGTGGCGGTCTAGGGTGGAAAATTGTGCATGTTGTGGAGGGGTAGCTGTTATCCAGGTAAGGGAGGAGTAGGTGATTACAGGGCGGATTAAGGATTTGTAAAGGTTGAGGATTTGCTTGGGGCGAAGGCCCCATGTTGTGCCAGTGAGATTTCGAAGCTTTTTAAAGCGGGAGAGGGCGGAGCGATAGGTTTGGGTGAGGTGATGGTTCCATTTTAGGTTATTTTGGAAGGTGATGCCTAGGTATTTTAAAAGGTTAGCTTCGGGAATGGGTTCATTATTAATGAGGATGCGTAGACGGTTGGTGATTTTTCTGCGGCATAGGGAGCGTTTGAATATAATATGTTGGGATTTGGCAGGATTAATTTGGATGTGCCAGGCATTGCACCAAGATTGCAGGGAGCTCAGATAGGTTTGGAGATAGCGGCGGAGAGTGTCTTGGCGTGGAGTACAGGCAAGAACAGCAAGGTCATCAGCGTACTGATATAGTCGGAGAGGGGGAGAGGGATTTGGAATATCATAGCAATAGATGATATATAGGAGAGGGGATAGTGGGCTGCCTTGGGGGACACCAGAGCGAAGAGGGAAGGTGTAGGAAGATGAGCCTTGAATAAGGATTTGAGCAGAGCGAGCAGTGAGAAAATTAGATAAGAATCGGACTTATGATGGGGGAATAGGGAGGTGAAGGAACTTGTAGATGAGGCCAGGCCACCAGAGCTTATCGAAGGCTTTCTCAACATCGAAACATACTAGTGCGGCTTTCTTTCGGCTGGTGGGGGGGAAGGTAAGCCTCAAGGGAAGAGGAGATATGAAATAGGTGGTCGTGGGCAGAGTGATGGGGACGAAAGCCAGCTTGAAAACTGGGGAGGAGATTAAGAGAGTTGAGGTATTGGTATAGGCGACGGGTGAGTATAATTTCAAGTAGCTTTGCCAGGACAGGGAGCAAACTGATGGGGCGATAGGAGTTTAGGTTGGCCTGGGGTTTTAAGGGTTTTAGAAAGAGTAGAATGTTGGCATTTCCCCAGTGGGAAGGATAGTGGCCAGTATATAGGATAGTATTATATATGAGAGCTAGGAAGGTGAAAAAGAGTTCTGGAGCTTCTCGGAGGTGGCGGTATGTAAGGCCGTCACCTCCTGGGGCTGTAGTGCGGCGATTGGATAAGCAGTGGCGGATTTCACTGGGGGGTAATGGGTAGGTTTAAGGGATGGCGGTAATCAATGCTTGGGAGATGGGTAAAGGAGGGCTTTAAGAGGGGTCGTTGGGGGTCAGTCTGTTCAAGTATTAAGGGTTCATTAGGATGGTGAAGAAGAGGGGTAATGGTAGGAGAGAAGGTTAGGGAGAGGTGTTGGGCAAAGGTATCGGCTTTGGATTTAGCAGTGGCAGGGGCAACGTTGTTATGAATAATGGGGTAGGAGGGGTAGGGTTTGGAGGAGCGGGTAAGGCGACGAAATGTACGCCAGAATTGGGAGGGGGAGGGAGACTGGGAGAGGTCAGTGCAGGCATTATTCCATGATTTCTTCTTAATGGCTTTTATGAATGAGCGCGCATGACGCAAGGTTCTGCGGTGATCGTGGAGAGTAATAGGATCACGGGTGCGGCAGTAAGCGGTGTATAGATCATGCGCAAGTTGAAGGAGTTGTAGGGCACGGGGGGGGGGGGGGGATTGGGGGTTTGGAGGGATGGCGGGCATGACGGGGGATATGGAGGTGATCAGAGGTGTGGAGGGCAGATTCAACTGAGGAGAGCATTGCAAATAATTGGGGTGATGTATGGGGAGGGGAGAGTGGGATGGAGGACAGAATATTAGTTATAGTGGTACGATAGGCATTCCAATCAGTTTTTTAGTAAAGGCGGGTAGGGGGAGGACGAGAGGGGGGGGGGGGTTATGTGGACGTGGGGGAAAGTTCGGGAGGGTGATTAGGGCAGGGAGGTGATCACTACCAAGGGAGGGAAGGAGATCCACTATAGCAATGGCTGCAAGGTTAGGGGAAATGTATAAGAAATCAGTGGTAGAATTACTAACGGGACGGGTGTGGGCGGGGAATGGGACGTGTAAGCCTCGGGACGTCAGTAAAAAAGTTTGTAAGTCTTGAGATTGTGAGACATTATATGCATTGATATTGATATCCGCTGCGAAAATGAAGTTTGAGTAGGTTGCATCCAGGTGTCGTAGAATATCTATAGGTGGGGGGTAGCGGGGAGGTAAATACATTGTCGCTATGGTAAGAGTGGTGTGGGGAAGAAAGAGTTCGATGATAAGGTATTCATTATAAGTATTTTGGAAGGGAATGAAGCGTTGTTTAGAGGTTATAGAATCTCGGGTAGCGACAGCAACACCGCCGCGGCCCTAAAGATAGCGGTCCGCGCGGTGTAAAGTGAAGTGTGGAAAGCGAGGATTATGATTGGGTTTTAGGAAAGTTTCATTTAGGAGAAAGACGTCCGGGTTACACAGGGAGAGGGAAACATCCAGTAGAGCACGCCTCGTAGTGAGGGAAGAGATATTTAAGAAGTATATTTTAAATGGAGGCATTTTACGTGTAAGATGGAATAGTACTTAGGGGAAAGAATGCAAAATGCATCTTGTTCCCCGAGTAGCTAACATCTACATGAGTTTCTAGTGTTAGGCGAGCAGCTAGCTGGATGTGTTGGAGGACTAGGGGACGGGAGAAAGGGAGCACATTTTGCAGGACCATGGCCATAAATCTGACCACGTTCTCCGTGCTAGGGGCGGGGAGGGAAGAGGTGATGGCGGGGGTGGGGAGGTCTTGGGAAATTACGGGAACAACGGTGGCTGGTTTTTGGGGATCAGGAGTAGGGCGACCCTTGCACTTGTAAGCAAAAACAGGATGCGCCTCACCGCAGGTAGCACATTTCGGGTTCTCCCGGTTTGTACAACGTGCAGTGGGGTGTTCCTGCGAACAGACTCCACATACCTTTTTCTCCTGGCAAAGCGTCCCTGGTGCGTGGTCGTACGATTGGCAGTGCTCGCAGCGAAGTCGTTGTGGGGCCGGAGCACGACATGGTTCCACGCGATGCCTCTTGGAGTAGATGGAGGCGCCGTCTCGAAGCAGGGTGTCCAGGGTGGAGGCGCTTCGGGTCAGCACGCGTACCAGGGTGGTAGGGCCGTGGGCATTGAATATACGGATGACCCTGAATAAATCCAGGTCTTCTTGTTGAAGCTCCGCTGCCACTTCATCAGTGGAGTAGGAGCGTTCCACTCCGTAGATCACCGCCGACATAGTTGGCGATGGACGGTTGGATGGAGCAGGGCGGGGATGTTGCTGTTGAGTTTGCGTGATATTGTGAGCACGGCAGGAGGGGCTGAACTGCTGGACGCCTATGGCGTTAACCAGGGTGGAGTATAAAGGTTTCGTTGTTTTTAGGTTATGTCCTTCTTTAGTTCTTTGGATTTCCAAGTTGTATGAATTTAGGTCGGGAAGGAAGCGGGAAAGGGTTTCTATGATGGTTCTTGGGTGATTGTGCTCAGGCATTAAATTTGTTAGCTTTACTATGAAGAAGGTAGGAGGAGGGAGAAGAGTAGGTGTTATGACAGAACGAGTACGTACAGAGGGGTGTAAGGCTGGATTTCGAGCGGCATCTACATAGCTTTTGATAGAGGTGGTGGGCATGTATACTTCAGAGGGGCCTGCAGAGCCTGCATCAGGTGGCAGATGGAAAGGGGCCACCACACGGGCACTCGTGATGTGCCGTAGGGCTGAGTCATCATTCAGCAGTCTGATGCCAGGATCTCGTACCGGTGAATGAGCCGGCGAGTTAGAGGCAGTGCTCGTGCCACCAGATGTCATAGCCGCGAAAATATCAGCTGCCTTACCTTTATATTTAGTTGATTGGCAGCGCTTTTTCTCAGGGGTAGTTCTTGCAGGCGATGATGCTTTTCTCGGCATTTTTGTTTGGAGGAACTCCATCTCCTCTTCCTGTTGCTTCTTGTCTTCCATAGCACAGAGAAAACACGCGCAAAGAACACGCACACGCACAGGTGAACTGGTTGAAAACAGTGGTTTGATAGAAGTATTTTCACCGAAATGTATGGTAATGTAAGCACAACAATATGAGGTCACTTTTGATTGTTGATGGAAACAGTAGAACGTCACAAAAGTCAAAAAATATTTGGGCAGCACTTCGTGTGGCTAGCGTGATACAGTCAGATTGTATGCTTTTCCGCTCTATATATCTATAATTGGTTATTTCATTCCTTCTCCCGCGCCAAGCGCGGGAGGAGGCGGGCCTTCGGCTGGACTAGCAGCCCTTTGGCCATAGGATCATGAAAATTGTTTTAAATAAATATCTGAGGAAGTGGGATATTCCACACGTAAATGGATTTGTTACTGGTTAGTGGCGCAGGGGTCACCCCGACCAAAAAGGACAGCCCCCCAGGACAGGACCCCAGCATCCCACCCCGCCCGGGCAGAAGGTCCCCACTACTGCCCCGTTTATTGATAAAACATAGTACATTCAATACATTACACAAATGACATAGATTAAAATGTGGGTAAAAACAAAACATACATAGAACAAGATCAGTATATATCATAACTTTAAGCATATAAGTGTTTATATATTGTTCAATGTGGGTCCTTATTTATTACTTATTAGCATTGGATTAAAAACACACGTGCACTGATTTTCGTCTTCATTGAACACTAGGACTGAAGCTTACACCGAACATTGTTCTTCTTTTCCACTTATAAACGGACTGGTGGTATTATGGGATCACACGATTTGATGCACTTTGGATATGGGGCCGTAGATTTGCGTTGTATGTATTGAGGAGCACTGCAGGATATACGCCTAGTCTCTCGATCACGGCTACAGGAAATGATGTGAGCCACCCCCCGGGAGCGGAGATATGAAGATGTTTGTATGTTTTAAGGAACCTTAAGGAGGGGGGGGGGAGTGTTTCTGGGGGGATGAGGGTTTGGGGGAGCTAGGTTATTGGTGGAGGGAAGAGATGGGAATTGGCTGGGGTTCGGTTTTCGTTAATGATATTCTGGGCAAGTGGGGACAGCGAGAGTGCTTCGGAGAAAAAGGGATGATTGATGAGTTGGGCGTTGCGGAGGTAGTTTAGACGGAGATTATGTATAGAGGAAAGAATGGGGGTAAAGGTGAAATATGGTTCAAAGTCGGCAGATGGGAGGTCAGAGGGAAGATAGTAGGCGATCCGGATGGCATGTCGATCTAGCTTTGGGAGCTTAAAATAGAGCGGTGGGAAGGCGGCCAGCCAGGAGAGGGAAGCGTTGGTCATCCGACCAACAAACTAACGGGCGCCGGGCTCATAAGGGAGTCTAGAAGCACGTTCCACCACTTCCTGGTACCGCACACTCACTCTCACCCTTAACTTCTCTTCCCCCAGGGGCTCACATCTAGTGAGTTGTGGGTTGGCGACCACGGGGCCCCAGCTGAGTCCGGCATTGCTTCCACTTACTTGTGCCGGGCTCCTCTCTGTCTTCTTTCCTGTCGACCTCACTTGGTCAACTCTTGTTCTCTTCCGACCCCGACGGTATTAGGGTATCCGAGGCCTAGGGAGTCTCTTCCTTTCCCGCCTTAATTGGCCCTTGTCTCATCTTTTCTGATTCCCTCCTTCTGCGAGGGGTCAGCCTTCTTTTTCTTTTCATGTTATCTCCTGCCTTCTGCTTAAGGCCCTCAAGGAGGCCGGGTGTATGTAGCCCCACCACTTTTGGTGCACCCTAGATAATGCTACACCCTCAGGGGCTCACGGCTGGTGAGTTCGGGAGTTGGCGACCCCGAGGGATTCCTGAGCTGGGTCCGTTTTCCCCTTTTGTCCCTTACCTTTGGGGCGGACCCTCTCCTCTTTCACTGTCCTATCTGCCTTTCATGGCTCTCCTTCCTTCCAAGTGCCTCAATCCGCCTTCTTCGAGGATTGAGGGCATTTCTATTCCTCCTGTCCTTTATTTGCCTTACTCTCCTTTAGTTTTCCATTTCTTCTTCTAGTATGTAGGTTAGTAGTTAGTTTTAGTTTTAAGTTCGCTTTTCTTTTTCATCTTCACGATCACCCAAACCATCAGGGGCCGATAACCTAGATGTTAGGCCCCTTAAAACAACAATTATCATCATCATCATCAACCTTAACTTCTGCCGGCAAAGCAAGGTCCTGGGAACTATCGACAAACTCCTTGGTACCTAGTAACGAGTAGCCCAACTTTACCGCCCGTCGTACACAGTCATATGGGCCGCCGCTGCTAACCCCTAGTAGTAGGTAATCTGTGTGCTAACCCAACAGCCCGGCTCTCGTTCTTGCGACGCACTACCGACAGAGGACTCCGCCTGGCCCTCTTCGATGTTTCAATCGCGGCGATGGTCGCGCCCCTACCAGACAAGACGTCATTCCTTCCCGCCAAAACTAGAAAGGCCGTTACCGGGCGCAAGATCTGACTTGCGAAAGCCGCCATTATTCAGGGAGTGTCGCCTTGCCAACCAGCTATTGCCATCGCGTCTGACCGAGGTTTCTGGTACAGAGAGGTTCGAAAGGACAAAATCTACGTGGTTTGCGAGGAAGCCTTAAAATTTTACGTTATCGCTTCTCGGCCTCTTGGCTAAGATCAAAGTGTAGTGATATGTCATTAAATTTATCAATTATTCAGCCTCCTCCGTCCCCTGCAGAACATGCTCCTCTCTCACCCAAAGAAGCTGAACATGTCTTGGAAGCCCTGGCCTTAGTTGTTGACGACGAGAGGCAGTGGAACGAGCTCCTCGAGACCTCCATTCGGCACGATAGGTCGATGGTGGGGGATCCCGGGGAGCAGATCATCACTGTTCCACCACCTACAGCAGGCACTGTTGCAGAGGCCGATAACCTCATTCCATCTGGTGAGGTAGTGCTTAACACTGAAGAGAACCACAATATTGACCTTGTCCACGTCGAGATGAGTACCCCAGAGGAGGTTAACGTACCATCTAAGGTTACCCCCTTTCAGCGGGAATGGCTTAATACCATCGAGGGGACCCGGCCGTTTGAGGATTTTGAGCGGGCAGTTGAGCAATGGATCTTGCAACTGTCCGCTAAAATGAGGGAGGCCAACTCTAAGGAAAACAATGGAAGGCCTCCCCCACCTCCGGCCCAGGTTATCCCTAACCCAAACCGCAGCAGGGGCCGAGATCGAGGCCGAGGTAGAGGCCGCGGGCGGGGAGGAGCCAGACCTGCTGAGAACAACGTGGGTAATCCTCCTCATGGGGCAAACTACGGACTGGGATATGACCCGGTGGCGGCCTCACGAATCCAGAAACTATATCGCGCCAACAAGAAGAAGGCGTTTCGTGAGGTGACGCAGGGTCAGTCCCAGTTCTGCGACGTGGACCGCACGACAACTGACAGATACCTCAGGGATGTATTCTCAAGAGGGCAATACAAGCCAACTGCCTCGCCAGAACCTATACCATCCCTGGCTAGGAGCAGAGACTTCTGAAGAACTTTTCTCGTGAAGAGGTATGGGGTCGCCTCATGATGGCGGGCAATACTGCCCCGGGTCCGGATGGGGTCCCGTATTGGGCCCTAAAGAAATTTGACCCGGGGGCATTTGTCCTGACTGCTATCTTCAATATTTGTTATAAAGCGAACAGGACGCCCGCCTCACGGAAGAAGACTAACCCCATCTTGATCTTCATGAAAGGTGACCCTAAGGACCTCTCTAATTGGAGACCCCTCACCCTTGGATCTTGCATATGTAAACTCTACTCCGCGGTGATCTCGGACAGGCTGAACAATGAAGTCAGAGCTTCGGGGAGAATCTCGTGGGCGCAGAAGGGCTTCTCGGAGACGGAGGGCTGCGTCGAGCATACGTTTATGCTTCAATCTATCATCGACGATGCTCGTCGCAGTAAACGCAAGGTCGTAGTTGCGTGGCTCGACCTTGCGAACGCATTCCCGTCTCTGCCCCACGAGTTCATTAAACACGCCAAGGAACTCCATGATCTCCCCGCCCCATTCATAGATCGAGTGATGGGGCTATATGCTGACAATACCACCAGAGTGAGGACCAACGAGGGATGGACGGAGGACATCCCCGTTGAGGCAGGAGTTAAACAACGTGACCCATTAAGTCCTCTAATATTTAACCTCGCCATTGAACCTATTGTAAGGATACTCCAGGCTGAAGCTGCTGATCTAGGGTACCGTGTGCGCGGGCAAGATATATCGGTGCTTGCATATGCTGACGATCTAGCACTCGTCGCAATGGGCGACGAGCAGATGCAAGCACTTCTTGACCGCACGCAACAATTGACGAACTGGGCGGGGTTTACATTTAAGCCATCTAAATGTGCCACACTGAACATCTCGTGAGTGCGCAGAAGAGGCGTGGGTCCTGCTACCTTCACTCGGGTGAAGAGGCTGTCCGAGCCCTCCAAGAAGGGGAAAGTTATACGTATCTGGGAGTCCAGACTGGTTATAATAATGACCAAACACCAGTGGCGATCATCGAGAAGATGACGGGCGATCTGCATGCGATCGACCAAAGTCTGCTCGCCCCTTGGCAGAAGTTGGAAGCTGTCAGGTTGTTCCTCTTGCCAAGAACAACCTACATGTTGTCGACAGCTAAGGTGGAGAAGAAGGGTCTGTATAAGTTCGATCAGACCCTTAAAAAGCTCGCCAAGGGGTGGATGTTCCTCCCTCAGAGGGCAAGTGCTGAGTTGGTGTTTATCAACACAGATGAGGGGGGAGCGGGGTTGACGCCACTAGCCGACATGGCTGATATTGCCTCGATCAGCCATGCATTTAGGCTAATAACCAGCCGGGATCCCAACGTTAAGCAGTTAGCCAGGTCCGTCTTGACAGAGGTGGTAGCCAAAAAGCTAGGTAGACCCCCCTCTCCGGTCGAGATCGCCGACTACCTGTCTGGTATTCTGGAGAATGGTCTCGTCAGGGATGGTGGGGACATTGGCTCCCTCTGGTCTCAAGCAAGGAAGGCGGCCAGATGGCTAGGTAAGAAGGTTGGTCTGCGCTGGGTCTACGATCTGCCACAGCAGGAATACAGGGTTGAGATCGCACGGGGACATGAGGCGGTAACTCCAACATTGTCCCTGAAAAATCCCGCGCTACCCTCTTTAAATCTTTGAGGGTATGCCTGCAGACGATGTACAGGTGCAAGCTTGTTGGCAAACCGGACCAAGGTAAGGTAATCGAGGTCAGTTGTGCCTCCCAGGAGTCTAACCATTTTATTCAGGCTGGGAGGTACACCCGGTTTGCCGACTGGGGCTTTGTGCATCGTGCACGTTTGGGAACCGTACCCCTGAATGGTTGTAGGAGATGGGGTAACGGTGACCCACGCTGCAGGCGATGCGGGTACCATCAAGAAACTCTCCCCCACGTTCTCAACCACTGTACCTACAACAGTGCAGGGTGGCAGCATCGCCATAATAATGTACTTGATAGATTGGCGAATGCTGTCACCAAAGTGGCCGGACAAGTCCGGGTTAACCATCAGATCCCGGAGTGTGACCTCAATTTAAGACCTGACCTGGTGGTGACCAATGAGCGGGATAAGAAGGTCACCATCGTAGATGTGGCGATTCCGTTCGAGAACCGGATAGTTGCATTTGTCCAGGCATATGAACGGAAAATCACCACCTACGAACCCTTGGCCCAACACCTAAGAGCCAAGGGGTACCAGGTCAGTGTTCACGGCTTCCTAGTGGGGGCTCTTGGATCCTGGGACAAACGTAACGATATGGTGATTAGGAAATTGAGAATCTCCAAGAGTTACGCCAGGATCATGAAGCCCCTAATGGTATCAGACACCATCAAATGGAGCCGTGATATCTACGTCACACATCTGTCCGGCCACTGTCAGTGGCAGAACAATGACATCAATGTTGACCCAGCGCTAGCACCGAGAGGCGATTAGGTTAAGTTTTAATTTGTTTATGGTTAGTAAACAAAGGGCATCCTATTTTTTTAATATCATATGGGTGCCCTTTGTATTTTATTCTAGTTTAAGTTTTATTGACGCGGATATCCAGTGGACTGTGTTGTTTAGTTTTATTTCCTACTTCGTGGGAATTTTATATCTTTTAAATTAGTTGTAGGACGACTGTGGGCCACCTTAATTTTCTATACCATGAGGTGACCCACGATATTTTAGTTTTAGCCTTCTTTCTTCATTCCATCTTCTATTTCATAATTCCATTTTCTCATTCACATCTATTCATCCATCGTCACTCATCTTATCATCTCTGTTTAGGTTAGGACTTGTAGGGTGCACCGGGTTGGATACCCTACTAAGTTATTTTTAATATAAATAAGTTTTAATTGGGGAGAGGTACCCTAATTTTTATACCATATGGGACATCTCAACCTTCTATTTTATTATCTCACTTTGTGAGATTTTATATCTTTTAAATCATTTATGAAATTACTGCGGGCCACTTCCATTTTTTATACCACGAGGTGGTCCGCTATATTTCAGCTTTAACTTTCCTTCCCTATGTCATATCCTACCTCCTGCTCTCATCCCTTGGTTAACTTCTCATCATCCATTCTCCCCTCTTTTTATCTTTCTGTTAGGTTAGGACATGTAGGGTACACCGGGTCGGGTACCCTACTAGATTATTTTTAGCCTACTTTCGATTTTTGCAAAAAATGAAAGTAGACTTATGAGATCACTACAGGGCCAAAAATTGTGTGTCTGTGTGTATGTGTGTGTGTGTGTGTACTCTGAATGTCTGTCCCCCCCTAGCAATTCGAACACGGTGAAACCGAATTGAACGAAATTTGGTACAGAGGTAGCACTGGCAAAGGGCACCTCAGTGTCATGTCTTATATTGCCGCCATCTTTACCAAAACTTAATGGCTGCCACTCAAATGGTCAAAACGTAATAATGCATTACAACCAAACTAATAATCGGATCTTTAACAAATTTGGTAATAACGTTCCTTCAAATGAGGCGCGTCTTGTGCCCAAACTACGAGGTCATCCACCGTACCATTTCAGAATGGCGGCCGTGTGAATTATGCAATCTTTATAATCCATAACATGGGACCCATCAGTTCCGACCATCGAACCAAGAATCGTTTAATCTGTTTGAAACGACGTGGCCCGTTTGAAATTAAGAGTTTATATTTTAATATTATAGTCTAGAAGTGATTTTAAAAAGCTGAGTCGTCTCGGTTATTTGACAAGATGGCAGCTAATCTCTCGTTCTGACCTATATTTTATTAATTTCAGTATGTTGCATGCAATATAGGCTAGTGGTAACAAATATATGAACTTTCTATGAAATTAACTCGGTTTAAAATATACTCCAGTAAAGAAAACGTTTAGTCAAAGTCATGATTTGCTATAACGTGGTATATGTATTGGTTCCTAACGATCTATTAGAGCGTGCACGATTGGCTGAGTGGTCAGCGCGTTAGTCTTTCATCAGGCTGGCCGTGGTTCAAATCCTATCAGAGTTGGACTTTTTTTCTTGATTTTCTTTATATTTATTATTTCTTGAGTACTGAGACGTTATAAAATAAAGCATTATATGGTGCATTTTGAAATGGAAAATATATATTTAATTAAAACAACATTCACCACCGGAGTGACATCTAAGGGTAATTACTTGAACTATGTAATTGGTAACCACAGCCTTCTAGATGCGAGCTATGCTCTCTACCGGCCAGTTAGTGAACCCATGTCTACAGTATAATTGCGAAGGTTATTATTTTTGCCGATAGATGGTACACATCCCCAAGATAAGGCGCGATTATCACGGCCAACCAGAATGACTGGCTCTGGTGAGTTTTCGTGACGTCAGCAATGTAGTTCTGTTGCACCACTGCCTGGTCTTCGTTTTACTGCCGGTGTGGTACCTAGTCATCTTGTCTACATCATTGAACCTGTATAAACGTTGGTATTCATTTATCACTTGCCTTCATAGAAGGTATTGATACAAGTCGTTAGTCGGTGGGTAGTGTATTCCGCAGATATCTTCTATACTCTGTGAGCTGCCTGAATAGGATTGACATTTCCCCGGAAATTTCACGTCGGTCATCCCCCTCAGCGTCTTGACCAATCCATGTTCTCATAGTTGATGTCATAATACTCTGCGTTGCAATATTACAGCCCACATGCCTCAGTGCCTGGTCAACCGTATCTCTGGCTTGTACAGTTTGGCAATCTCGTTCTCAGACCATATGGCAAGACGAGAACTGTCAATCCTATTCTGGCAGCTCACAGAGTATATAAACCAATTAATTTATGTTCCGCCCCTTGAAACAACAATAAGATAATGATATCTATACTGTGCTGCAAGATTCTTTGATCTAATTATACTAATGTGCACATAATTTAACTCACAACGAAGGTCACAGAATCTACAACTCGACTTACTGTAGCCTGTTCGTTGCAGCTATTAAAGACACAACGAACCCTTGAATCCTAGTTCGCGTGGATTTTTGTAAGGAGTAACTTCAATAGGCGTAGTTTTGCAAACCTATACAGTATAATTTATCGTGTTTGAAAACCCACGGAACATCTAAACTGCGTCCATTTTATGAAGATTGATATAAAATGTTGCATTTCTGCTGCTTATGAATTGCTCTCGACTTAAACGTACAAGATCATCAAGCAGTACCGGTACATTGCCTACGTCACAGAAGGGTTTGGTTTACGCCCATGGCCTGTCTTTCTCGTTAGCCGTGCGCGATTACAAATAAGCTGAGAAATAGTTATATTAAATATGTTTCTCCCAGTGATACGTTTAGAGCAACGAAGTTTAAATTATTGTAAGTAGTCGGTGTTAATAAACTGAATACCTACGTTGTTTGGAGTGTTTACTGATGAAATTGCAAACTGCTGGGGTAAATTATTTGAACGCCGCTCCTCAAATCCAGTGTGCCAATTTGCACTTCGAATTGGAAGAAATTAGGAGATGATAAAGACAAAGAGTTATAACTATACCCATACATTTAGGAGAACGTAGGCTATATGTTCTTTCCTGAACATCTTGTTTTAATTTAGTTATGTTTCATATTAAGAGAGGTACCCTAATTTTTATTCCCATATGGGGCCTCTCACCTAATTTTAGTTGTCCGCTGGATATCCAATTTTAATGATTGTTTAGGACGGATTCTCTATTGCAGATTTCCTGCATGTGCTCCCCTTTTTATTGTTACACTGCAGGGCATCCTAATTTTTTATAACATATGGATGTCCTGCAACCAGGGGCCAGGGAATCCGTCGTTATCTATGATTGCCAAGTATAATATTCTGAACTAGTTTAAAGTATCAGATTATACTAATCATATTAATCTAAGCTGTTAGGATTATAATATTTTAAATATTAAATGAAGAAAAAAATCTGTTCTTATCAGCTTAATTTTGGCTGGTAAGGCAGATCTTCTTGCGGAGGTCTTGCCAGAGGCCATCCTGAATTTTTGAAAATTCCACCCCTGTTGGGAGGAATTCCTCATTGTCGTGGGGCTCTGTCCCCGGGGCCGCGTACCACCTGCTGACTCACTAGGTTTACACCCGGCCACTCCTGTTTGGACCATTCGGCCGGGTCACTAGATTCAATAAGTCAGCAGGCATAGGGTTTCACCCTTGGTGCGCGGCTCAGTCTTCGGGTTGTCGTTCTGCCGGTTACATGACAGTTCCCCACACTGACACTTCCACACACTGCCCAAAATACTGACACTTCCACACACTCCATGGACGCGACTACCTGTTTAATGACTCAGAAATATTCCCGACTGACAGTTCCACACACATCCCCCCCACCCCCAAGGCTATAGGCTTCAGTGATCATAGTTACAGCCGCACCTGTGACAGTGCACCTTAACATAATACTCATTTGGAGTGAAGAAAAGCGCTCGGTCTATGTACTTCATTACTAATACGGTCTCGAAAATATAATTGTGATGTAGTGTAATTTCCATCAAAATAAAATAAATGCAGAGTCTGATTTCCATCACACTTTATCCAGGCTGTGGACTGGCAAAATAATAACAAAATCGATCAGTTTGGTGTTGTTATAGTTTTGGCGTGTTTAAAATCAGCTTTCTAGGCTTCGTCAGTTGTTTTGTATCTTTTTTATTTATGTTTTTTTGTTTTGTTTTTGTTTTTGTCATATTTGTTCAACAATAATATTAACCTACTCCATTTTCTGTGAATAGGCAACTGCCTTCAGAAAACTTTTCATATTTTTGTCATTTTCGAACTTTTTCTGAATGTTCTCAATCCGTCCGTCCAGTTTGACATATTTTCGTCTTCTTTTTTTCCTTCCATGTTGAGCTCGGCCTTTAAAAATGCGCAGTTTGTCTTCTCAGCTTCCGTCTTCAACACTTTAACAACCTCTTTTAATTTGGGGTGAGGTCTCCCGACAAGATTGTTGAGTCGGTTGTTCCAGCCCTCAACAGCATTCGTTGTCCTGTGTCGTGCTTGGTGGCAGTTCCACATCTCGATTGGAATGTCTTGGTTCTCTAGCCAGTTGTCAACGAAGTAGTCAAAAAACTGGCTAAGTTTGGGACTTTCTGGAGCTTGAGAGTGTATTTCCACCCATCCATCGAGCACATCTTCAGGCTTTAAAAACGCAAGTGCTGCGCACATACGGACATGAAGGCGGATTTCGTTATTCTCTCGGTACTCCACCGATAATCCGAGATCCTGTACTTTTCTCCATAAGCATTTTGTCATGTGAAAATGACAGCCATGTAATTTTGTTGTTGGAAATACGTGTTTCAGAGAAGAAATTACAGCAGCTTCAAAATCCACATTTACGTCTTCTGGTCTCCACTCCGGAACAGCCTGGAGGAGGAGTGTGAACAGTCTCGTATACGTTTGCTTCTTCTTGTTTGGTAGAAGTGCGAATGCGATAGGAACTATATTTGTCTCATCATTGCTACTCCCAAAATCGGCATGAATGGTATATATTTGACAAAACTGCTTGCTAGAGCTCTTGAAAGTACCATCCATAAAAAAATGGCTAAAACATTTCAAGCTCTCTTTTCCTTTGCTGCCGCAAAAAACAATAATTCTTTCTTCATTTCCGTCGTCGGCCAAAAGGAAAGACGAACCGTCAATCATAGTCAACGTATTGATATCAAAAACGATATTTTCTCTGTGTTCCGGCTCCTTTGTGCTTCCCTGGGTACTGCTTTTGTGTCGATAAAGTGACCTCATCATAGACTCTGTCCTAGGCATTTCGGTAACGAAGTCATAACCTGAAAACAAACCATCTATCCTATACTCTAAAACAAGCAATGTGTGTACATGAGAAAACGAAAACTGGCCTAACAATTTTAATGAAGTCTCGGAATAAAGATTTTTTATTTACAAATAAAAATTGTTTCATAGATAGAAAAAACATTTTAAAAGTATGGTTAAAAAATCAAAATTTCAATGCTAGAGTTTGGAAAAACAAATCAAAAACAGGGGTCTGCTTTATAAATCTATAAAATGTTGTAAAAAGCACCATAGTACAGTAAAACACAAATGCTTGGAAATGTTAATAATGCAGTGTTATGCTTCCAATCCGCGTCTGGAGTAGAAAAGCAGCTCTGCACGCGTATGTTTTTATGATGATGATGATAATTGTTGTTTTAAGGGGCCTAACATCTAGGTTATCGGCCCGCGTATGTTTTATAATTAAAAAACACACTTTTGACATTTATATTACAGGACCAATGCTTGAAACTTGTTTCCAAATAGTTCATGAACATAAATTAATATAAAATATTTTTTAAAATTAGATTTTTGATAATTGTAAAATATGATGAGTACGTTGGGCTCCATTTTCAATAAATAAATTTTAAATAGAAGAAACCACATTATTTACGTATGTGTTATTTGAATGAGTTTACTAAATTCACTCAGTGGTACCCTACTACTAAAACTAATGCTAAGAACACATACCTTTATCATGAAGGTCACCCATGGCATTGTTGTAAATGTGACTAATGCTGGCATCATCTTCGCGTGCTCTCTTCACCGCCCCTTGGACGTGCTTCGAAACCTCTATACGGGCAACATCAGGAACACCACACTGATGCTCACTGTTTGGTCCACGGGTTAAAATGTTTTCATTGGACTGAATTGATGAATAACACTTTTTCGAATACTTGAAAACACACACCCACGTCACAACACCACTTTTCGCTATTCTTAACTTTTGGTATTCGTAACCTTCATGGTAAACGCACTCCCATCCCTTAGATGTCCGACCAAATTCTAACTCCATAGTACTCACGATCCTAACACGGCAAGAATAAAAACGGCAATGCCAGTAGACTGCGTAGGTACTTGCTTCCGAAAGAATTTACACCTGCTACCCCATTGGCTAATCCATAAAATGGAATGTGACCACATAAACCAGGAATCCAACAACAACAACAACAGGTCACTGCCCCAAGGGGGTAACCCCACATAGCGTATAATAAACCGAGCGGCATGCAGTGGTGGCGTGCAAAATGCGGTATAAACGAAACAAATATATAGTTTATCTACTTGCACGATGCATTTTTAAAGTGTGCTGTATTATACAGCTGTAAAATATCAGGGGAATATCTCACTCTAAACTTATACTTCAAAGGCTACTATGGGGAGGAGCCTTTGGAAATTTCTCATTTTTAATGTACTAGTACTTGTACTTGTACTCATAATAGCTGAAGAGTATTAAACATTTTTGCCTCAAACCTTATACAGTAGTTCAGTAGTTAAAGAATATAATATGAGATTCCAGAGATATTAAAAGTGCTAAACAACAGTAGGCCAAATTTCAACTTGATCTTTTGTGCTAAACAACAGTAGGCCAAATTTCAACTTGATCTTTTCCATAGTAGCCTTGGGGAGAGGGGAGATGTGTGTGGAAATGTCAGTCGAGATTATTTCTGAGTCATTAAACAGGTAGTCGCGTCCATGGAGTGTGTGGAAGTGTCAGTATTTTGGGCAGTGTGTGGAAGTGTCAGTGTGGGGAACTGTCCGAACACCGTTCTGCCCCCGTTGAGCAGTTGAGCTCCGCAGTGGGTAGTATACCATCCAGGTCGTATACCATCGTCGGCCCGGTCTACCTTTAACACTGCGTGTAGCTCGCTGCTGCGGGGGTGATCTTCGTTGGTTTCTGCTGCCCGTAGAGCAGTTGAGCTCCGCACTGCGTGTTGCTCGCTGCTGCGGGAGCATCGTTTGGGTTGCAGCGCACCGGCCAGGTCCGAGTCGCTCTTGCCGGGCGTGTGATTCCTTGCTTGCACACGGCCCGAGCAATTGAGCACCGGTCAAACCGAGTACTTCTGCCTGCCTCAGTATCGTTAAGTGCCCTATATTGGGGGCTGGTGAAGCGCTTACATCCTTGCTAGCCAGTCTCCAAAGCTTTGGAATAGGGCACTGTGGTCATCAGTCCCCACTTGTCAGCTTATAGTGGGGCATATATTATTACTGAGGCAGTGAGTAGTGATTAGTGGGTAACCAGTTATAGGGACAGGTCACCGTTAGTAACTAGAGTCGGGTTTGTTATCTTTATTATTATTATTATTATTATTATTATAGTTTATTGTTTGACAACATTATCACGGCAGATACCGGCTACATTTTCTTTTACAGCCTGGTTCGGCCTTAGCAAGGAATCATCTGTACTGAGATAATTACGATTACACTGTTCAGAGACTTCACATCCATGTCGTGCCCGCATTCTTCACGAGTCTCCTTCATTTGTAGGATGAGCTAAATTCCTATCTGGATCATCGAGCTTTGCTGAGTATTCGGCCAGGGCATTGTCACCAAGGAACTTCCTAACAATATGGCATGTGTTTAACAGAACTGCCTTCTGAAGTTCAATATATATCTGCGGGTGCAGATTCAATATTGATAGACTACTATGGAGAGTTTTCGGTATAACACCAGTACACGATACAATTATTGGGATGGTAGTCACCGAATCAAGTTTCCACGTCTGCTTTATCTCAATTGCCAGCTCTGTGTACTTAGATATTTTAGTAGCAGCTGTTGTTTGGATGTTTTGAGTGTTGGGACATGCGATATCTATCAGTAATGCCTCTTTGTGTACTTTATTGATGACAATGATATCTGGCCGGTTGTTACTGACTGCGACATCTGTCACAACTCCTCTGTCCCAATAGAGCTTGTGTGTGGCATTTTGGAGTACTGCAGATGGTGTGTATTTCCAATAGGGGACGGAGCTTCGAAGAAGTTTGTACTTCAATGCCAGTTTCTGGTGGATAATGTTGGCAACTTGATCGTGTCGATGTTTGTAGTCAGTGATGGCAAGGTGGGAACAACCTGATATGACGTGTTGAATGGTCTCACTACATTTGCCACAGCGGCGACATTTCTCACTCTCTGTTGCTGGATCTTTTATGATAAATTTCCGATAGCTTCGAGTAGCAACAACTTGGTCTTGGATAGCTACAACAAATCCCTCTGTTTCCGGAAAGAGGACCGAGTGGGTCAGCCATGCGTGCGACGCTAACTTGTCGATGTGAGGCTGGTCCAACTCATGTGGAAACTTCCCATGAAGCGCCTTCTGTTTCCAATTCCCGATCTTGTATTCAGTAGTTTTCATTTCTTTTACTGGTGGATCTAAAGATGACAGATGGAGCGGTGTGTAATTATCATCAGCTGAAGATACAGTGTGATGGAGAGGGGATGTTTCTCCTTTGTTGTGGAAAAATGCACGCAGAGTTGTCACTTGTTTTGTATGAAGGTTCATGATGTCTATCAGTCCTCTACCACCTTCAGACCGAGGTAGAGTCAGGCGCTCTGTTGCTGATTTCGGATGGTGCATACGATGGCGTGATAAAAGCACCGATGTTTTTCGTTGCAAATCGTGCAGTTCAGTTTGAGTCCACCTGATTATACCAAAGGAGTATGTAACTACGGGCATTGCAAATGTGTTAACTGCCTTAATGATATGTTTAGCGCTAAGTTTTGAAGAGAGAACACTGCGAAGTCGTGAAGTATACTGCTCAGTTATGTTCTTCTTGATATCACCATGTCTGCGACGGGTACTCTGGGCGAACCCAAGATATTTGTTCAATGCGCCTTCCTCCAACGGCTGAATACTTCTTTGTCCCTCTCCAACATGTATTCCTTGTGCAGAGTGCGAGCCTCTAATAACAGTCTGTGTTCTGCACTTATCAAAACCAAACTGCATATGGATATCTGAAGAAAAGCTCTGAGTGATAGAGATGAGATATTGTAGGTGCACTTTAGTTGATGCATACAGTTTAATGTCATCCATGTAAAGAAGATGGTTCATCTTGTACGCTTCACCATGATTACCCTTAATACTAAATCCGTAGTTGCTACTGTTCAGGATTTGTGAGAGAGGATTCAATGCCAGACAAAACCAGAGTGGGCTTAGCGAGTCACCTTGAAAAATTCCTCGGCGAATCGGTATTAATGAAGATGTTAAACGAGTGCCACCCACTGTAAGTTGGAGAGCAGTGCTCCATGAAACCATTGCGCACTTCAGGAAGTTCACTATAATAGGGTTGACCTTGTAAATCTCCAAGCTCTGTATAAGCCATGTATGAGGCACGGAATCGAAAGCTTTTTGGTAATCCCCCCCCAGGGGCTCACATCTTGTGGGCGTGGGTTGGCGACCACGGGGCCCCAGCTGAGTCCGGCATTGCTTCCACTTACTTGTGCCGGGCTCCTCTCTTTCTTCTTTCCTGTCGACCTTCCTTGGTCAACTCTTGTTCTCTTCCGACCCCGACGGTATTAGGGTATCCGAGGCCTAGGGAGTCTCTTCCTTTCCCGCCTTAATTGGCCCTTGTCTCATCTTTCCTGATACCCTCCTTCTGTGAGGGGTCAGCCTTCTTATTCCTTTCCTTTTACCTCCTGCCTTGTGCTCAAGGCCCTTAAGGAGGCAGGGTGTATGTAGCCCCACCACTTCTGGTGCACCGTCGATAATGCTACACCCTCAGGGGCTCACGGCTGGTGAGTTCGGGCGTTGGCGACCCCGAGGGATCCTGAGCTGGGTCCGTTTTCCCCTTTTGTCCCTTTCCTTTGGGGCGGACCTTCTCCTCTCTCCCCTCCCCTCTCCTCTTTTCCTTCTATTTCCTTTTCTCTTTCAGATTCCCGCACTGTTTTTGTTACTCGAATCACCGTGTATCTAAATTCCCTTTTATCGATTTTTAAGGCATTTTTGATCTATGTTGCATTTTGTAAGTTTTTTCGATCTAAATTACATCTCGCGATTGTTTTCAACCTCAATTGCATTTTGTAAAGATTGACAATCTAAATTGCTTTTTAGTAAGTCTTTCAATGCAGGTTGCGGGGCCTTTTAGTGAGTATTTTGAATTTCAATTGCATTTTGTAAGTATTTTCAACCAAAACCGCATTTCGCACGAATTTTGAATCTAAATTGCATTTTGTTTGGGGGCATTTTGCACATATTTTGATTCTCAATTGCATTTTGTGGGTATTATGAATCTAAATTACATTTTGTCAAGTATTTTCAATCTAAATTGCTTTTTGTAAGTATTGTCAATCCACATGAGTCGTTGGAATCATCGTACATTTTGTAAGCATTTTCAATTTCAATTGCATTTTGTAAGTATTTTGAATTTCGATTGCACTTTGTGAATAATTTGGATTGGAACTGGGATAAGGCCTATTTCAATCTGAATTGCATTGTGTATTTTCAATTTCAATTGCATTTTGTAAGTATTTTGAACCTCAATTGCATTTTGTACGTATTTTCGATCTCATTTGCATTTTGTAAGTATTTTGAATTTCAGTTGCTTTTTGTAAGTATTTCGACGCTACATTGCATTTTGTACGTATTTTGAACCTAGCCTTCATTTTGTGGGTATTTTTCAATCTATTCCTTTTGTGAATCTTTTCGTTCTAAATTCCCTTTTGTAAGAACATTTTGTGAGTCGTTTCAATCCGAGTTCCTTTTTGTAAGTATTTTCCGTCTCACTTAATTTTCGTTCTGGTTTCCGTTTCATTATCATCTTCGCTATCACCCAGATCATTAGGGGCCGATAACCTAGATGTTAGGCCCCTTAAAACAACAATTATCATCATCATCATTTTTGGTAATCAATAAAGCAGGCATAAATATTTCGTGATCTACGACAGGCCTGCTCTAATGCCACGGCATCAATAGTGAGCTGTTCCTTACATCCTTGAGAATTCCTTCTGCAACCCTTTTGCTCCTCTGCGAGAATGGCGTTTTCCTCACAATGCGCACGAATTCGATTTGCAATAATGGATGTAATGATCTTATAAAAGTTTGGCAAGCAGGTGATGGGGCGATATTTAGATGGATTTGTGATTTTAGAGTCCTTTGGCTTGAGATAGGTTAACCCTCTGGCTAGGAAAACTGGAAATGCAGCAGGATTTTCCAGAAAACACTGTATGTGAATAGCCAGTAAACGGTGGGTACATGTGAGCCTTTTATAGTAGTAATTATGGATCCGGTCAATTCCAGGTGCTTTCCAATTCTGTAGGCTGCTGGTGACCTGGCGTAGTTCCTCAACATCAACGTATGTATGTGCCATTTGATTTATTCGTCTGGTAGCATTCTCTATTTCCTTAAACCACGGAGCTTCATTGTTGTGTTCTTCCGGCCTAGACCATATTGATGACCAGTAGTCGGTAACACTCTCCGCACTGGGTCCTTCTGGAGAATCATTCTGAACTTGAGGTGTCTTTTTCAGGTCTTCATAGAACTTTCTCTAATTTCTCTTGAAGTCATTGTTCTGTTTCTTCCGTTCGGTAGTGTTCTGGTATCTCTTAAGACGCTTAGAGAGGGCTGCAAGATTTTGTTTATAAGTATCAAGTACTTCTATTATCACTGCGTCCTCGGGGACCTGAAATTCTTCTAGTGAGGAGTCCATCATGATCCTTCGTATGCGGTTGTTCAGACGTCTACTTCTCACTCCATTCTTGTACTGTTGCAGTCTGTTCACATTCTGGCGTAGTTGTTCAATGCGTTGTTTTAAGCGTTTTGCCCATGGTGGATCACTGGGTTTCCTTGCAGCAGACTGTTGGTTTGGACGGCGTGGCCTACCCCCATTAATTCGTACAGCAGCTAGTGCTGCACAATAGATAGCAGTATGAACCTCCATGAAAGATTGGTGCTCTTCTAAATAGTTGGGAAGTACGGTTTCGTTCAGTTCTTTCAACACCATGGCAAACTTGCGGGAAGACTGCTGCCTCGGAAGTATTGGACGTTGGGTAGGGTCAGTACCTGCATATTCAAACAGAGCTGAATTAAATTCGTCTTGGAGCTTGGAATGATGGCTTGTTTCCCCATTATGAGGTTCATTTACGTGAGTCGTTTCATTCATGGATACCTCATTATCAGTATTTATTTGGCTAGTTTCACCACTTGCAGCTGAGGGATATAGTTCGTGAGATATCTCCTGTCTGATTCGATCCAGAACAGGGTCGGGAACTAAATGATTCTTTACAATTGCTCTTCTTTGATCCGCGACTCGTTGCTCAGTGATGCTAAACAGAGGATACTGCTGCTTGAAAGCCGCATGCAGGGCTTGGCGGTAGTTTGTTATATCTGTTTCAAGACGAGTTATTCGATAATATGCCCGCATGATATATTCATTCATATTAGATTATTATTATTATTATTATTATTGTATATTCCTTATTTTATTTTTTTCTTTCCACTTCAACCCGTTTCATCCCTTCATCCTTCACCCAATCCTCATTCCATCCGTTCAATATTAGGCTAGTTCTGCCTAACCCGGCTCTGATACTACGGTGACAGGTTATATTGTCCCTCCCCCAGGGGCTCATATCTTGTGGGCGTGGGTTGGCGACCACGTGGCCCCAGCTGAGTCCGGCATTGCTTCCACTTACTTGTGCCGGGCTCCTCGCTGTCTTCTTTCCTGTCGACCTCACTTGGTCAACTCTTGTTCTCTTCTGACCCCGACGGTATTAGGGTATCCGAGGCCTAGGGAGTCTCTTCCTTTCCCGCCTTAATTGGCCCTTGTCTCATCTTTTCTGATACCCTCCTTCTGCGAGGGGTCAGCCTTCTTTTTCTCTTCATTTACCTCCTGCCTTGTGCTCTAGGCCCTTAAGGGGGCAGGGTGTATGTAGCCCCACCACTTCTGGTGCACCCTAGATAATGCTACACCCTCAGGGGCTCACGGCTGGTGAGTTCGGGAGTTGGCGACCCCGAGGGATTCCTGAGCTGGGTCCGTTTTCCGCTTTTGTCCCTTACCTTTGGGGCGGACCCTCTCCTCTTTCACTTTCCTATATGCCTTTCATGGCTCTCCTTCCTTACAAGTCCCTCAATCCGCCTTCTCCGAGGGTTGAGGGCATTTCTTTTCCTTCTGTCCTTTTATTTGCCTTATTCTCCTTTAGTTTTCCATTTCTTCTTCTAGTATGTAGGTTAGTAGTTAGTTTTAGTTCTAGTTTTAAGTTCGTTTTTCATTTTCATCTTCACGATCACCCAAACCACCAGGGGCCGATAACCTAGATGTTAGGCCCCTTAAAACAACAATTATCATCATCATCATATATTGTCCCCTTGGTCATCAGCACCACACAGTTGTTATCGTGTGGTGATTGAACACTCTACGGCCCCTGGTTACTTATAAAGCTCTACTCAAACCCATATTTCCATTCTCCTCGAGGGTGATGGCTGTCCAGGCACCATTCCCTATAGTGTATCCCTTCAACCTCACCCTAAAATGCGACGAGTGTTACAACAAGTTAGGGTCGAGAGTTGTAGGGACCTATAAGGGATATGCTGACCTAACCAAGCATATTAGGAAGCATCACCCCACCCGTAAGTACGTCTACCAATGCAGACTATGCCAGGCGTGCTTCACGGATCTGAGGAGAATGAAGAAGCACTACCTCACACATACGGTTCAGGAGCCTGCTGAAGAGCCCGCCCCTGAGGAGGCACCAGTTGTCATCGAGGTGCCTCAGGCGGGTGTAATTGCATCTCAAGGCCAGGCAATCGCTGATAGGGAGGAAGAGGACGAGGATAATGAGCCACTGGGGGCCAACACCATCGAGGCCCCCGTTATATTCAACAGTTCCGTGGCTGAACTGCAGGGGATCAGCGAAGAAATTAGGTCGCTCCGGGACGAGTTCCAAAGCGACATAGTGGAGGCTGATATGTCATTAAATTTATCAATTATTCAGCCTCCTCCGTCCCCTGCAGAACATGCTCCTCTCTCCCCCAAAGAAGCTGAACATGTCCTGGAAGCCCTGGCCTTAGTAGTTGACGACGAGAGGCAGTGGAACGAGCTCCTCGAGACCTCCAACCGGCACGATAGGTCGATGGTGGGGGATCCCGGGGAGCAGATCATCACTGTTCCACCACCTACAGCAGGCACTGTTGCAGAGGCCGATAACCTCATTCCATCTGGTGAGGTAGTGCTTAACACTGAAGAGAACCACAATATTGACCTTGTCCACGTCGAGATGAGTACCCCAGAGGAGGTTAACGTACCATCTAAGATTACCCCCTTTCAGCGGGAATGGCTTAATACCATCGAGGGGACCGGGCCGTTTGAGGATTTTGAGCGGGCAGTTGAGCAATGGATCTTGCAACTGTCCGCTAAAATGAGGGAGGCCAATTCTAAGGAAAACAATGGAAGGCCTCCCCCACCTCCGGCCCAGGTTATCCCTAACCCAAACCGCGGCAGGGGCCGAGGTCGGGGCCGCGGGCGGGGAGGAGCCAGACCTGCTGAGAACAACGTGGGTAATCCTCCTCATGGGGCAAACTACGGGCTGGGATATGACCCGGTGGCGGCCTCACGAATCCAAAAACTATATCGCGCCAACAAAAAGAAGGCGTTTCGTGAGGTGACGCAGGGTCAGTCCCAGTTCTGCGACGTGGACCGCACGACAACCGACAGATACTTCAGGGATGTATTCTCAAGAGGGCAATACAAGCCAACTGCCCCGCCAGAAGCTATGCCATCCCTGGCTAACCGCGAGGATCCAGAGGGTGAGGAGCAGAGACTTTTGAAGAACTTTTCTCGTGAAGAGGTATGGGGTCGCCTCATGAAGGCGGGCAATACTGCCCCGGGTCCGGATGGGGTCCCATATTGGGCCCTAAAGAAATTTGACCCGGGGGCATTTGTCCTGACTGCTATCTTTAATATTTGCTATAAAGCGAACAGGACGCCCGCCTCATGGAAGAAGACTAACACCATCTTGATCTTCAAGAAAGGTGACCCTAAAGACCTCTCTAATTGGAGACCCCTCACCCTTGGATCTTGCATATGTAAACTTTACTCCGCGGTGATCTCGGACAGGCTGAACAATGAAGTCAGAGCTTCGGGGAGAATCTCGTGGGCGCAGAAGGGCTTCTCGGAGACGGAGGGCTGCGTCGAGCATACGTTTATGCTTCAATCTATCATCGACGATGCTCGTCGCAGTAAACGCAAGGTCGTAGTTGCGTGGCTCGACCTTGCGAACGCATTCCCGTCTCTGCCCCACGAGTTCATTAAACACGCCATGGAACTCCATGATCTCCCCGCCCCATTCATAGATCGAGTGATGGGGCTATACGCTGACAATACCACCAGGGTGAGGACCAACGAGCGATGGACGGAGGACATCCCCGTTGAGGCAGGAGTTACACAAGGTGACCCATTAAGTCCTCTAATATTTAACCTCGCCATTGAACCTATTGTAAGGATACTCCAGGCTGAAGCTGCTGATCTGGGGTACCGTGTGCGCGGGCAAGATATATCGGTGCTTGCATATGCTGACGATCTAGCACTCGTCGCAATTGGCGACGAGCAGATGCAAGCACTTCTTGACCGCACGCAACAATTGGCGAAATGGGCGGGGTTTACATTTAAACCATCTAAATGTGCCACACTGGACATCTCGTGTGTGCGCAGAAGAGGCGTGGGTCCTGCTACCTTCACTCTGGGTGAAGAGCCTGTCCGAGCCCTCCAAGAAGGGGAAAGTTATACGTATGTGGGAGTCCCGACTGGTTATTATAATGACCAAACACCAATGGCGATCATCGAGCAGATGACGGCCGATCTGCATGCGATCGACCAAAGTCTGCTCGCCCCTTGGCAGAAGCTGGAAGCTGTCAGGTTGTTCCTCTTGCCAAGAACAACCTACATGTTGTCGACAGCTAAGGTGGAGAAGAAGGGTCTGTATAAGTTCGATCAGACCCTTAAAAGCTCGCCAAGGGGTGGATGTTCCTCCCTCAGAGGGCAAGTGATGAGTTGGTGTTTATCAACACAGCTGAGGGGGGAGCGGGGTTGACGCCACTAGCCGACATGGCTGATATTGCCTCGATCAGCCATGCATTTAGGCTAATAACCATCCGGGATCCCAACGTTAAGCAATTAGCCAGGTCTGTCTTGACAGAGGTGGTAGCCAAAAAGCTAGGTAGACCCCCTCGCCGGTCGAGATCGCCGACTACCTGTCTGGTAGTCTGGAGAATGGTCTCGACAGGGATGGTGAGGACATTGGCTCCCTCTGGTCTCAAGCAAGGAAAGCGGCCAGATGGCTAGGTAAGAAGGTTGGTCTGCGCTGGGTCTACGATC
The DNA here is from genome assembly GCA_946902985.2 of Meconema thalassinum. NCBI lineage: Eukaryota > Metazoa > Arthropoda > Insecta > Orthoptera > Tettigoniidae > Meconema > Meconema thalassinum. The sequence continues at coordinate 358,322,585 of OX336392.1, forward strand.
TGCCACAGCAGGAATACAGGGTTGAGATCGCACGAGGAGATGAGGGGGGCAACTCCATCATTGTCCCTGAAATATCCCGAGCTACCCTCTTTAAATCTTTGAGGGTATGCCTGCAGACGATGTACAGGCGCAAGCTTGTTGGCAAACCGGACCAAGGTAAGGTAATCGAGGTCAGTTGTGCCTCCCAGGAGTCTAACCATTTTATTCAGGCTGGGAGGTACACCCGGTTTGCCGACTGGCGCTTTGTGCATCGTGCACGTTTGGGAACCGTACCCCTGAATGGTTGTAGGAGATGGGGTAACGGTGACCCACGCTGCAGGCGATGCGGGTACCATCAAGAAACTCTCCCCCACGTTCTCAACCACTGTACCTACAAAAGTGCAGGGTGGCAGCATCGCCATAATAATGTACTTTATAGATTGACGAATGCTGTCCCCAAAGTGGCCGGACAATTCCGGGTTAACCAACAGATCCCGGAGTGTGACCTCAATTTAAGACCTGACCTGGTGGTGACCAATGAGCGTGATAAGAAGGTCACCATCGCTGATGTGGCGATTCCGTTCGAGAACCGGATAGTTGCATTTGACCAGGCATATGAACGGAAAATCGCCACCTACGAACCCTTGGCCCAACACCTAAGAGCCAAGGGATACCAGGTCAGTGTTCACGGCTTCCTAGTGGGGGCTCTTGGATCCTGGGACAAACGTAACGATATGGTGATTAGGAAACTGAGAATCTCCAAGAGTTACGCCAGGATCATGAAGCCCCTAATGGTATCAGACACCATCAAATGGAGCCGTGACATCTACGTCACACATCTGTCCGGCCACTGTCAGTGGCAGAACAATGTAATCAATGTTGACCCAGCGCCAGCACCGAGAGGCGATTAGGTTAAGTTTTAAGTTGTTTAGGGTTAGTAAACAAAGGGCATCCTAATTTTTTATATCATATGGGTGCCCTTTGTATTTTATTCTAGTTTAAGTTTTATTGACGCGGATATCCAGTGGACTGTATTGTTTAGTTTTATTTCCTACTTCGTGGGAATTTTAGTTGTAGGACGACTGTGGGCCACCTTAATTTTTTATACCATGAGGTGACCCACGATATTTTAGTTTTAGCCTTCTTTCTTCATTCCATCTTCTATTTCATGCTTCCATTTTCTCATTCACATCTATTCATCCATCGTCACTCATCTTATCATCTCTGTTTAGGTTAGGACTTGTAGGGTGCACCGGGTTGGGTACCCTGCTAAGTTATTTTTAATGTAAATAAGTTTTAATTGAGGAGAGGTACCCTAATTTTTTATACCGTATGGGACCTCTCAACCTTCTATTTTATTATCTCACTTTGTGAGATTTTATATCTTTTAAATCTACGTATATCTATTATATAAAACTAAGTGTCCTGACTGACTGACTGACTGACTGACTCATCATCGCCCAGCCAAAACTATTAAAGCTAGAAACATGAAATTTTGGGAATATGTTCGTTGTAAGTCGAAAACGCCCACTAAGGAAGGGTTTTTGGATATTCAGTTTCTAAAGGGGTGTTAAGGGGGCACACCTGCATTTCATTGAATAACAATATGACACGACTATGACGCGAGCGAAGCCGCGGGTACCTGCTAGTCTATATATATAAAAATCAATGTTACGTGATAGTTTGTCTGTCTGTGGGTATGTCTCCTATGCGTTCATATACCATTCGTCCGATTGCGATGAAACTTGGGTGAGATATTGAGTACACTCCAAGGAAGGTTTCTGACTTAGTAAATCAATTTTACAATAGGTAGCACACGCGTAGATTCAACAAATGAGCGACGATGCGCGAAGCATTTCAACAAAGTCCCGTATGTGTTCATATACCATTCGTCCGATAGCTATGAAACTTGCGTAAAATGTTGTGTACACTGCAGGGAAATTTTCTGGCTTAGTACATCCACTTTACAATAGGCAGCGCATGAGTAGATTCAACAAATGAGCTACGACGCGCGAAGCATTTCAACAGTCACGTTTGCGTTCATATACCATTCGTCCGATAGCGATGAAACTAGGCTGACATTTTGTGTGCACTCCAGGGAAGGTTTCTAGCTTAGTAAATCCCTTTAAAAATAGGAAGAGCACGAGTAGAATCAACAAATGAGCGACGACGCGCGAAGCGTTTCAACAATGTCCCATATAATTTCATATACCATTCATCCGATGGCGATGAAACTTGGGTGAGATGTTGTGTACACTCCAGGGAAGGTTTCTGGCTTAGTACATACATTTTACAATAGGTAGCGCACCAGTAGATTCAACAAATGAGTGATGACACGCGAAGCGTTTCAACAAAGTCCCGTATAAAGTCATATACCATTCGTCTGATAGTGATAAATGTTTGGTGAATTGTTGTGTACACTCCAGGAAAGGTTTCTGGCTAAGTAAATCCATTTTACAATACGAAGCGCACGTTTATATTCAACAAATGAGTGACTACTCGCGAAGCGTTTCGACAACGTCCCGTATACGTTCACATACCATTCATCCGATTGCGATGAAACTTGGGTGAGATGTTGTGTACTCTCCAGGGAAGGTTTCTGGCTGAGTACATCCATATTACAATATGTAGCACTCGAGTAGAATCAACCAATGAGCGACGACACGCGAAGTGTTTCAACCAAATCCCGTATGCATTCATGTACCATTCGTCCGTAGCTATGAAACTTGGGTGAGATGTTGTTTGCACGTCATGGAAGATTTCTGGCTTAGTAAATCCACTATACAATATGCAGCGCACAAGTTGATTCAACAAATGAGGGACGACGCGCGAAGCGTTTCAACAAAGTCCCGTATAAGGTCATATACCATTCTGCCGTTAGCGGTGAAACTTGGGTGAAATATAGTGGACACTCCAAGGTTAGTAAATACATTTCACAGTAGGTAGCACACGAGTAGATTCGACTAATGAACGACGACACGTGGAGCGTTTCAATACAGTCCCCTATGTCTTCATATCCCATTAGTCCGATAGCGATGAAACTTGGGTGAGATGTTGTGGACACTTACGTGACTGTTTCTAACTTAGTAAATACATTTTACAGTAGGTAGCGCACGAGTAGATTCAACAAATGAGTGACGGAGCGCGAATCGTTTAAACAAAATCAGGTATGCGTTCATATACTATTCATCCGATTGCGATGAAACATTGATCAGTTATTGTGTACCCGCCAGGGAAGGGGACTTAGTAAATCCATTTCACAATAAGTAGCGCAAGAGTAGATGCAACAAATGGGTGACGACGCGCGAAGCGTTTCAACAAAATCCCCTATTGCGTTCATATAACATTCTTCGATTGCGATGAAACCTTGATGAGTTATTGTGTACACGCCAGGGAAGGGCTTCGACTTAGTAATACATTTCTCAATAGGTAGCGCACGAGTAGACTCAACAAATGAGTGACAGCGCACGACGTTTAAACAAAAACCCCTATACGTGCATATACCATTCATCCGATTGCGATGAATCATTGATGAGTTGTTGTGTACACGCCAGGGAAGGGTTTCGACTTAGTAAATCCATTTCACAATAGGTAGCGTACGAGTCGATTCAACAAATGACTGACAGCGATGAAACTTTTGAAAGTTGTTGTGCACGCTCCCACGAATGGTTCTGAATTAGAAAATCCATTTTACGATAGCATAGAGGCAGTTAACATGTTGTGTATCCAAAAGCACTTCAAGAAACAGAATTTCAACGCCAACACTTCCTTTTATTGGCATTGCAACGCATGCCGGGTACAGCTTGTATATATATAAATCAATGTAACGTGATAGTTTGTCTGTGGGTATGTCTCCTATGCGTTCATATACCATTGATCCGATTGCGATGAAACTTGGGTGAGATGTTGAGTACACTCCAAGGAAGGTTTCTGACTTAGTAAATCCATTTTACAATAGGTAGCGCACGCGTAGATTCAACAAATGAGCGACGATGCGCGAAGCATTTCAACAAAGTCCCGTATGTGTTCATATACCATTCGTCCGATAGCGATGAAACTTGGGTGAGATGTTGTGTACACTTACGTGAAGGTTTCAAAATTAGTGAATACATTTCACAGTAGATAGCGCACAAGTAGATTCAACAAATGACCGACGACACGCAATGCGTTTCAACAAAGTCCCGTATGCATTCATATACCATTCGTCCGATAGCTATGAAACTTGCGTAAAATGTTGTGTACACTGCGGGGAAATTTTCTGGCTTAGTACATCCACTTTACAATAGGCAGCGCACGAGTAGATTCAACAAATGAGCTACGACGCGCGAAGCATTTCAACAAAGTCACGTTTGCGTTCATATACCATTCGTCCGATAGCGATGAAACTAGGCTGAGATTTTGTGTGCACTCCAGGGAAGGTTGCTAGCTTAGTAAATCCCTTTAAAAATAGGTAGAGCGCGAGTAGAATCAACAAATGAGCAACGGCGCGCGAAGCGTTTCAACCAAGTCCCATATAATTTCATATACCATTCATCCGATAGCGGTGAAACTTGGGTGAAATATGGTGGACACTCCAAGGTTAGTAAATACATTTCACAGTAGGTAGCACACGAGTAGATTCGACTAATGAACGACGACATGCGGAGCGTTTCAATACAGTCCCCTATGTCTTCATATCCCATTAGTCCGATTGCGATGAAAATTGGGTGAGATGTTGTGGACACTTACGTGACGGTTTCTAACTTAGTAAATCCATTTCACAATAAGTAGCGCAAGAGTAGATGCAACAAATGGGTGACGACGCGCGAAGCGTTTCAACAAAATCCCCTATTGCGTTCATATAACATTCTTCGATTGCGATGAAACCTTGATGAGTTATTGTGTACACGCCAGGGAAGGGCTTCGACTTAGTAATACATTTCTCAATAGGTAGCGCACGAGTAGATTCAACAAATGAGTGACAGCGCACGAATCGTTTAAACAAAACCCCGTATACGTGCATATGCAATTCATCCGATTGCGATGAATCATTGATGAGTTATTGTGTACATGCCAGGGAAGGGTTTCGACTTAGTAAATCCATTTCACAACAGGTAGCGTACGAGTAGATTCAACAAATGGGTGACAGCGATGAAACTTTTGAAAGTTGTTGTGCACGCTTCCACGAATGGTTCTAAATTAGAAAATCCATTTTACGATAGCTTAGAGGCAGTTAACATGTTGTGTATCCAAAAGCACTTCAAGAAACAGAATTTCAACGCCAACACTTTCTTTGATAGGCATTGCAACGCAAGCCGGGTACAGCTTGTCATTTATAAAATTACTGCGGGCCACTTCCATTTTTTATACCACGAGGTGGTCCGCAATATTTTAGCTTTAACCTTCCTTCCCTATGTCATATCCTACCTCCCGCTCTCATCCCTTGGTCAACTTCTTATCATCCATTTTCCCCTCTTTTTATCTTTCTGTTAGGTTAGGACATGTAGGGTACACCGGGTCGGGTACCCTACTAGATTATTTTTTTAATTTAGTCAAGTTTTATATTAAGAGAGGTACCCTAATTTTTATTCCCATATGGGGCCTCTCACCTAATTTTAGTTGTCCGCTGGATATCCAATTTTAATGATTGATTAGGACGGATTCCCTATTGCAGATTTCCTGCATGTGCTCCCCTTTTTATTGTTACACTGCAGGGCATCCTAATTTTGTATAACATATGGATGTCTTGCAACCAGGGGCCAGGGAATCCGTCATTATCTATGATTGCCAAGTATAATATTCTGAACTAGTTTAAAGTATCAGATGTTACTAATTATATTAATCTAAGATGTAAGGACTATAATATTTTAAATATTAAATGAAGAAAAAATCTGTTCTTATCAGCTTAATTCCCGCTCAGGAACAGATACAGATCGGAACACAGCCAGGGAGGCCAGCTTCGATCACCCAATTTTTGTTAGCGGTCGCTCTAGTCCTCCACCCGCCGCTGGTGGCGAGACGTAACCGGGCCACAGTAGGTTTTCTTCGGGAAACACTACGTTTACCTTGCCCGGCTAGTCGGCCAAAGCTACCTTCGGTGCAGGGTTTCACCCTAGGGTGGACCTATAGTGTACCTAGTTTTATTAGTTAGTGCTTGGCTTGAGTGACTGTGTGTGCTTCTGGGCGCTCCTGCGATCCGCCAGTTGGTTCGCCCTCTGGTGGTCGGTTTTGGAGTTGTAGCCGGATTGTGATTGTGAGAGAGTTCACAAGGTAAATTGCGGGCGCAGGCCTACAATTTACTGGCCAGTGACCACTTTCGTTGTTCTGGCCGGTGTGCTCACTTGAGTGAGTGTGTGTGACGTATGTGCCTTCGAACCGCCAGCTTGCGGCGGCCTGTATCGTGCCTGGCCTCTGGTGGTCGATTTAGGTATTGCTTGCTTGTGCTATAGAAACCTGTAGGCCAGTGTGTTGAGCGCAGGCCTGCAGCTTACAGGCCGCGGGACTGTAGTTTCTATAGCGTGTAAATCTGTACAGCTAGAATTGTAGGCCGGAGTGCATCTTCTTAGCACTGCTCCAGGTCTGCAATTGATTAGGCCCGAGTCTATTCTCGGTGCCTGGGCTAGCTGGTTTGAGTGTGTGAGTGCCTGCTTTGTATATTTGGGACTCTTAAGGGGGTCGAATACTAGAAGCTTCTTGCAAGAATTTAAACCTTTAGCTGTTGTTTCTGGTAGTCTATATCTGTTTGAGTGTTGTGGACGTGTGATTGTTTTTACTTACTTTTTTGTCTTTTTCCACACTTGTTCGTGGCTTAACTTCATTTAATTTATTTTTCTCTCATAATGTCTGGTGCTGGCATTTCGATCAGCCGTCTGCCTGACCTCTCCTCAATTTCTGAGGGAGTTCAGGAGACTAGTGGCTTGACTATTGGCTCCCTGCCCTCTGCTTCACAACCAGTAGGGGTCCAGCTTCTCATTCCGCTCCCCTTTTCTTCTGTTGGCTGGCGGTGTCCTTCCTGTACGGCCCCACAGAAGTCTTACCAGCGGCAGGAGGACTTTATTAAGCATGCTAAGAAATTCCATGCCGCTGTTGGGACTTCATTGGAAGTAATCTTTGTCTGCTGTGCAGAAAGATTTTCTGCGAGGGAGCACCGCTATGCCAAGAAAATAGCTAAGGCGCACTGGCTTAAACAACACCGTGGCCAACCCCTTGAATCTAACGTCCCTCCCCCTTGTCAATTAACTTTCCCTCCTATCCCTCAAACTCCTGCATCCTTTGGTTCTTCTTTAAATATTAATGTTCCTCCCGTACCTGTTCTTACCTCTACTCCTATTCCTTCTCCTCAGCCTTCTCGGCTTCCACTTAACTACTTTTCTCCGCATCAATCCCCTACTGCTCCTGCTCAACCCCCTGTTAATTTAATTGTCTGTTCGTCTTCCTTAGCCACTTCTCCTCCCCATCCATCCCCTACTTTGCCGCATCCGAACACCTCTCTTCTTGTTTTGGCTGGTGTCGCCTCTCCAGTTTTTGTTTTGGCTCCAGTTATGCCCTTGTCCCCGCAACCTCCCCATTACCCACCACTCCTCATTACAACATCTTCCCCCTTTGGATTTCCTTCAGTTTCATCCGTCTCTCTTCCTGCTGTCACGGGACATACTATTCAGCCAGTTGCTCTGTCCTCTTCTTCCCATTTTATGCATCATTCCCAGGTTCCTAGTACTAGCTTTTCCGCCTCTCATGGCCTTATGTCTATGCCTTCCTCTCCCCCCTGTTCTCTGCAATACTCACCTCATGCATCTCCCGCCTCATACACCCAACTGCATTCCACTCCTTCTACTGCCGTAAATCCTATACGTCGTGCTTCGCGCCGTAAGAAGCCCGCTTTTCTTGGCTCTTTGCCTACCTGTCAGCCTTCCACATCCGTATCTGCTGTCGCTTCCACGCCTCCAAAAGCTCCTACCGCTACGCGCCCTTCCAGGCGCTGCAAAAAACCTGCTTTCCATGATGCCCTTCCCTGTCGGCCCTCTGACTCCCCGCCTGATACACCACCCCCTTCATCCCTGATACCATCTTCTTCTGGCTATTTTCCTACACAGCCTTCTCCCCAGCCTTCAACCTCAGTCTGCCCTTCCCAGTCATCCTCCACGCTTCTACCTACCCCTACAGCTTCTGTTTCTACTCGTCCTTCTCGACGGTGTAAAAAACCTGCCCCTAGTGATTCTCTACCATGCCGATCGTCAAGCCCCGCACAAAATGCACCACTCACCCTTACATCAGCTCCTACAGCCCCTTCTCCATCTGAGAGTAACATTGCCCCTGTTGACCTGCATCCTGCCCCGTCTCCTACTCAGCCCCCGCCTGTCCCTGCTTCCATGCAGCCGTCATTGCCTCAGGTTGTTGGTGTGCCTGCCTCTGGAGTTGAGCCGGCCGCTTTAGGTCCTGTTGGCAATTTGATCTCCTCCTCTCAAATTGCTGGCCCTTCATCTGCTCCTGATGTACCTTCGTCTCTACCTACAATTCCCTGCTCTCACGTTTCAGCACCTAATGTTAACCCGGCGGCTACTCCTTCACCCTTCCAGCGCTCGTGGCTTGCCATCTTTCACGATGTTACTGTGTGGGAGGAGTTTGAGAACGCTTATGGGAGGTTTATTGCCGAGGTCTGTCGGAAGTGTGATGCTGATAGGGATGACTTTGCGCGTCGTAGGGGGGATCATCGTCAGGCACAACTTGCCGCTCTGCGGCCTCTTGATAATCGTGATCCCCGGCGTAATCGTGGTGGTGTTCCTCAATTCGATCCCCAGGCCGCAGCTAAGATCCAGCGTCTGTATAGACTGGATCGAAAAAGGCCATTCGGCAGATTCTTCATCGGGAGTCCCCGTTCTGTCAGTCCTCTTCTACTGATCTCGAGAAATACTTTACCGGGATTCATGCTGCCCGTGATGTTACCCTAGACCTGCCCCCTGTCGATGTTCCTCATCTTCCTCGATGCGCTGAGTCCCACTCCCTTGTGGATGTAATATCCCCAGGTGAGGTGAGGAATCGTCTTGCCAAGGCCGCTAACACTGCTCCTGGTCCGGATGTCCTTACGTACGCTAACTGGCGCAGAATGGATGGCTCTGGTCTTCTCCTGGCTTCTATCTTCAACATCTGCCTCAGGTTTTCTCGAGTCCCATCTGCGTGGAAGGAAAGCCGGACTGTGCTTCTTTTCAAGAAGGGCGATCCGGGTGACCTCTCCAACTGGCGCCCCATTGCACTTTCCAACACTATCGGGAAGGTGTATTGTGCTCTTCTTGCTTTCCGCCTCGGTCGGTTGGCTGTGCGTGAGGACCTAATTTCTCCACCACAGAAAGGATTTCTGCCTTCTGAAGGATGTTTGGAGCATAACTTCGTCCTTCAGGAGTTAGTTGACGATGTCCGTCGCTCCGGTAAGGAGATTGTTGTGGCCTGGCTCGATCTCGCTAATGCCTTTGGTTCTGTCCCTCATGTGGCCATCTTCAGGACCCTCCTTGATCTGGGCATTGATGACCGCTTCTTGAGAATTATTCAAGATCTTTACTCAGGCAGCTCCATCTGCATTCGGGCTACGACGGGCGACACTCGCCCTATAGCCTTCAATGCTGGTGTTCGCCAGAGTTGCCCTCTCTCACCCATCCTATTTAATCTTGTGATGGAGTTCCTCTTGCGAGCGGTTACATCTACTACCGCCTAGGATGGCTTCCTGCTTCGTGGTCAGCATATCAACATCCTAGCCTATGCTGATGACATTGCCTTGATTGCTGGATCCGAGGAGAAGATGGTCTCGATGCTTTCTCGGATTGCGCGAGTTGCGCACTGGCTAGGACTTCGTTTCAAACCAGCGAAATGTGCGTCGCTTCATGTACTTCGGAAAAAGGCCATTCCCACCGTCTTTCACATTGAGAATGGTCCCATGGTCGTCCTCCAGGATGGAGACGCTTATCGCCATCTTGGCGTCCCTACTGGTCTTAGGGCTGATCAAACCCCCGATGAATCGATTGCTCGGATCGCTGGTGAAGCGGACTCCATATTCCGGAGCCTCCTTGCCCCCTGGCAAATACTTGATGCTGTGCGCACCTTCATTACCCCGCAGCTAGAGTTTGCCCTCCGATCCTCTAGGATTAAAAAACCCACCTGCGAGATCTGGATCGCTCCATTAAGGCTGGTGCCAAGTCTGCAATGTCGCTTCCCCAGCGTGCAAGCCCAAAGCTGGTGTTCCTCCCCCCTAGGCAAGGGGGCGCTGGTCTTCCTCCGTTGATGGATGTTGCCGACTTGGCTGTTATCAACCATGCCTTTCGTCTTTTAACTTCTCCTGACGCTTCGGTTGCCAATCTTGCCGATAGCGGACTAGCTCTCTCGGTTCAGAAGACGATTCGTCGCCCGGCCACTAAGCAGGAGATTGCCACCTACCTCTCCGGATCCATGGAGGCTCCATTCCACTTGGACTCGGGCGATATCGGGACCTTCTGGTCTCATACACGCTCTGCCACTAGACGGCTACAGCCTCGCATCCCTGGCTTGCGATGGGGCTGGGCCACTACTCTTCAACGCTGGGAACTCCACCTCCCCAGACTGAATAATGTCACCCCCAGGGGCTCACTTCTAGTGGGCGTGGGTTGGCGACCACGGGGCCACAGCTGAGTCCGGCATTGCTTCCACTTACTTGTGCCGGGCTCCTCTCTGTCTTCTTTCCTGTCGACCTCACTTGGTCAACTCTTGTTCTCTTCTGACCCCGACGGTATTAGGGTATCCGAGGCCTAGGGAGTCTCTTCCTTTCCTGCCTTAATTGGCCCTTGTCTCATCTTTTCTGATTCCCTCCTTCTACGAGGGGTCAGCCTTCTTTTTCTCTTCCATTTACCTCCTGCCTTGTGCTCTAGGCCCTTAAGGAGGCAGGGTGTATGTAGCCCCACCACTTCTGGTGCACCCTAGATAATGCTACACCCTCAGGGGCTCACGGCCGGTGAGTTCGGGAGTTGGCGACCCCGAGGGATTCCTGAGCTGGGTCCGTTTTCCGCTTTTGTCCCTTACCTTTGGGGCGGACCCTCTCCTCTTTCACTTTCCTATATGCCTTTCATGGCTCTCCTTCCTTCCAAGTCCCTCAATCCGCCTTCTCCGAGGGTTGAGGGCATTTCTTTTCCTTCTGTCCTTTTATTTGCCTTATTCTCCTTTAGTTTTCCATTTCTTCTTCTAGTATGTAGGTTAGTAGCTAGTTTTAGTTTCAAGTTCGCTTTTCATTTTCATCTTCACGATCACCCAAACCATCAGGGGCCGATAACCTAGATGTTAGGCCCCTTAAAACAACAATTATCATCATCATCATCGAAGCGCACGTTGTCGATGTGCCCCAGGAAGGCGGGACTGCCTCTCAAGGCCAGGGACCAATCGAGGGAGAGGGAGAGGAGCCACTGGGGGCTTATACCATCGAAGCCCCCATCGTTGATGACAGTCATGTGGCCGAGCTGCAGGGGCTCAACAATGATATTAGGTTGCTCAGGGACGTCGCGAGGAGGCTGAAGTCACAATGAATATGTCCACTATTCAACCTCCACTATCCCCTGCAGAACACATTCCTCTCTCCCCTCGAGAAGCTGAGGATATTCTCGAGTCTCTGGCCCTCGTAGCTGACAATGAGAGGCAATGGAACGAGTCGATAGTGGAGGCACTCGGGGACGACAACTTCGTTCCATCACCACCGGCGGCCAATTCTACGGCCTACGAGGTAGTGCTTGAGGAGAACCAGCCCAAAATACACAACAATGACAACAACAACGCCAAGGTCAACATCCCAACTACCAATATGGACGAGGATTACGTTCCAAAGAACATAACACCATTTCAGCAGGAATGGCTCGATAAGATCAAGGGTGCTGAGCCGTTTGAGGCCAACAAACCTAATAATGCTGGGCCTCCTCCACCTCCGGCTCAAGTTCAGCCTCACCGACGCCCAAACGGGGCAGAGCCAGACTTGCTGAACAGATCAGAAATCCTCCCCTAGTTGGAAATAATAATGGATTAAGATATGACCCTGTGGCTGCCTCACGGATTCAGAAACTATACAGAACTAACAAGAAGAAAGATGTCCGTGAGGTGACGCAAGGCCACTCTGAATACTGTGACCCCCCCAGGGGCTCACATCTAGTTGGACGTGGGTTGGCGACCACGGGACCACAGCTGAGTCCGGCATTGCTTCCACTTACATGTGCCGGGCTCCTCTCCGTCTTCTTTCCTGTCGACCTCACTTGGTCAACTCTTGTTCTCTTCTGACCCCGACGGTATTAGGGTATCCGAGGCCTAGGGAGTCTCTTCCTTTCCCGCCTTAATTGGCCCTTGTCTCATCTTTCCTGATACCCTCCTACTGTGAGGGGTCAGTCATCTTTTTCTTTTCCTTTAACCTCCTGCCTTGTGCTCAAGGCCCTTAAGGAGGCCGGGTGTATGTAGCCCCACCACTTCTGGTGCACCGTAGATAATGCTACACCCTCTGGGGCTCACGGCTGGTGATTTCGGGAGTTGGCGACCCCGAGGGATTCCAGAGCTGGGTCCGTTTTCCCCTTTTGTCCCTTCCCTTTGGGGCGAACCTTCTCCTCTCTCCCCTCTCCTCTTTTCATTATATTTACTTTTCTCTTAAGATTCCCGCACTGCTTTTTGTTACTTGGTTCACCGTGTATCTAAATTCCCTTCTGGCGATTTTTTTAAGGCATTTTTAATCTACGTTGCTTTTTGTATGTTTTTCTCGATCTAAATTACATCTCGCGATTGTTTTCAACCTCAATTGCATTTTGTAAAGATTGACAATCTAAATTGCTTTTTAGTAAGTCTTTCAATGCATGTGCCCGGGCCTTTTAGTGAGTATTTTTGAATTTCAATTGCATTTTGTAAGAATTTTCAACCAACGCAGCATTTCGCACGAATTTTGAATCTAAATTGCATTTTGTTTGGAGGGCATTTTGCACATATTTGGTTCTCAATTGCATTTTGTGGGTGTTTTGAATCTAAATTACATTTTGTCAAGTATTTTCAATCTAAATTGCATTTTGTAAGTATTGTCAATCCACATGAGTCGTTAGAATCACCGTACATTTTGTAAGCATTTTCAATTTCAATTGCATTTTGTAAGTATTTTGAATTTCGATTGCACTTAGTGAATAATTTGGATTGGAACTGGGATAGGGCCTATAACATCTTTGGAAAGTACCAGCTGTTCATCCCTATCTATCTTAAGATCTACGGGACATTGTGTATTTATAGGGCTAAACGTTAAATTGTGAGACATCAAACACAACTGACACGAAATATCGACTGGATTTATGATGATTAGCAAGGTAATTCATTAAGGATTTACGTCAAACCACTAAAGAAACTAAAGAAGCAGTCTGTAAACAAGTGAATGTCGATTCCTTTGTCCGAATAATCTTCACTGTTTTTGGTTAGATTATTTATATAATCAGTATTTTATTACAATTTTTACGCAACTAAACGTTATCTACTACTTATTAATTCAAGTTGACACTCATTATGCTGTCTCTTGGTGATAACGTCTGTGCTGTTTGCGTAAAGAAAGTCCGTGATCATGAAGTGGGGCTTCAGTGTGACGATTCATGTAGTAGATGGTTCCATAGGTCCTGTATCGGAGTCTCCAAATCTGAATACTCGAAACTAGCTGGAAACTCTGCTAATAAATGGCACTGCACCAGGGCTGACTGTACTCCCAAATCATCTTCTATTAACATAACTGTGATCTTGAGCACTTTGGTATCTAAAGTAGATGATCTTGCTTCAGTAGTAAATACTTTAAAAGATGTCCCAAACGATACTCGCATCATAAAGTCTGAAATAAAGGCAATTCAGGACAAGCTCACAGTCATTGAACCTAAGCTTGATGAAATTGATAAGAGAGTCACTTCTCTGGAACAGCGTGAGCCTGATGGTGGAGGCTTAAACATGGAAAATATTATGGCTGAGATAAATGAACGTAACTACAGGAAGAAAAATATCATCGTTTTTAATGTCCCTGAGTTAAAAAGCAGCGTTGCTGTGGATTTGAAAGCACACGATAAAGGCATGATTACTAAAATACTCAATTGCTCAGTTCTGCAAGTGGAGACTGATAGTATTAAGTTCTTTAGGGTTGGTAATAAACAACCCTCGAAGATTAGACCTCTCAAACTTGTTTTTCCTACGGAACATGATAGGAACCTGATGCTCAGTAATTTTTCACCTGATGGTCTTAGTTCTACTGATCCTTCCCTTCAGGATGTCAAGCTCTCCAGAGACCGCACTCCCAAGGAATTAGATTATCTAAAAAAACTACGTCTTGAACTTGCTTCTCGTACATCATCGGATGGTGAGAATAATCTTACCATTAAATATAAGAGCGGTATCCCTATGATTGTTAAATCTGATAAGGCTCAAAAAAACTAGTTTCACCCAACGGCAATTCATGTTTCAAGTTATATTATCAGAACGTAAATGGTGTTAGATCTAAGATTACTGACTTAGTTATTAATGTTAACCTTAATGATTTTGATGCGATTGTGTTTACTGAAACTAAACTTAACCCTGATATTACTGATGCTGAGCTGGGTCTCAAGGAGTTCAATATTTATAGATGTGATAGATCTACTAAAACCAGTTCTAAATTAGGTGGTGCCGGTGTTATGATTGCTACTCACTTCAAAATAATTGCTTCTTTAGTTAATTTTGCGAATGAAGAATCAGAAGCTATAGGTGTGATTGTTAAGATTGGCCACTTTCAACTCATTATTGTTGCTGCCTATGTGCCTCCAAATCAGCCTGTTAGAAAATATCAATTATTATGTGACTCAATTGAACAACTTCGTGCTCAATTGGGTAATGAGCCCAGTCTTCTTCTAGCTGGTGATTTTAATTTAAATAGTGCTGCTTGCCCTACGTCTTCATCTGACCTGCTTTATGACATGTCCAACACTCTTGGAATGCGCCAACAGAGTGGAATAGTCAATATGCGGGGCTCTCAGTTGGATTTGGTTTTCAGTGATTTGCCTTGTGTAGTCACTCGTGCTTTGGATCCTATTGTTAAGGAGGATAACCACCACCCTGCCCTTGATATTGATCTCACTTTTCCCTCTCAGCATTTGCCCTCTAAGTTCAGGTTGGTGCCTAATTATTTCAAGTGCAATATTGAGGGGCTGAGATCTGACCTGATTGTTCTTAATGAAAATGCCCAGATTTCTACCTCTTCCCAAGGCGAATCTCTCAATCAGTACATCCAAGACTTTAGTATCTTAGTGAGGGATAATACACCTCTGAGAAAGGTTGGTCCTTCCCCTTTTCCCCGCTGGTTTAATAATGAATTAAAAAGGATGACCATCTATAAGAAAATGTTACACAGGATTTACAAGACTACTGGAAGTGACAGCGACTATTTGGCTTTCTCTAGAGCTAGATCTGATTGTAAGGCTCTTGCCGTTGGCTGCTATAATGCTTATATTTCGCATGTTGATAGTACTATATCATCCAATCCTAAGATTTTTTGGAGTCATATGAACAACCTTAAAAGGATGGATGTTAGCCCATCGAAGTTGAAGCTTGCAGATGATGTGGCTAACACCCCTGACGACATGTGCAATCGTCTTGCTCGTCAGTTTTCCAGTGTCTATTCTGTTCCATTGGCGGCTGAACCTGATTTTCTGTTAAAGGAGAGTAACTTGTCTCTATCACTAATCCAATGTAGTCCGGATGAGGTCAAAAGCAAAATTAATGCCTTGGATATTCATAAGGGCTGTGGTCCTGATGGTATTCCTCCTTCCATTTTGAGGCATTGCTGTGATCTTCTTTGTGGGACCTTGGCGGATTTGTTTAATATGAGCCTACAAGAAGGCACTTTCCCTTCATTTCTAAAGTCAAGTTATATTGTTCCGATCTTCAAGGACGGTTGTCGGGAAACTGCAAGTAATTATCGCCCCATCACAATACAGTCTTCAATTGCTAAAGTCTTTGAAGCTTTAGTGCTTGACAAGCTGAAGCCACTCATCACATCGGTTCTTATCCCTGAGCAGCATGGGTTCACGTTAGGACGTTCAACGACTACTAATCTTGTTGTGTTTGAAGAGTTTATACTGTGTGCCTTTTCTAACAGTCTTCAGGTGGATGCCATTTATCTTGATTGCAGCAAAGCCTTTGATAAAGTTAATCATTCCATTCTTATATCTAAATTGAAAGCTTATGGTATCACTGATCCTTTGTTGTCTTGGTTGAGGAGTTATCTTTCTGGTAGGGTCACGACTGTGAGGTTTGCGGATGGTTGTTCTGATCCTTTTGAAGTCGTCTCAGGTGTTCCCCAGGGGTCGCTCCTCGGACCCTTCCTTTTTAATCTTTTCATGAATGATATTAGCGAGACTATCGATTGTGAGTTCTTGATGTTTGCTGATGATATCAAGCTTTTTGACAAGATCAGTCTTAACGAGAATTGTAACACTCTTCAAAGTTCTCTTGATAACATTAGCAACTGGTGTACGGAAAACATGATGCAACTCAATGCCTCTAAATGTATGGTTCTCTCCTTTCACCGTGGTCAGTCTATCCATCTTGTGGACTATACTATAAATGGCACTTCCGTACAACGTTACGAGGTTGTAAAGGATCTTGGAGTTCATCTTAACAACACTCTTTCGCCTGACCATCATATTGAATTACTTTGTAGCAGAGCTAGTAGACTTTTGGGCTTTCTTTGGCGTGGTGTTAATAGCGGTCTCTCTGTTCACTCCTCAGTTATCCTTTACAAGACTCTCCTTCGTCCCATTCTTGAATACGCTTCGGTTGCTTGGAAGCCGTTCTACAATTTTCACATCTCTAGACTTGAAAGGATTCAAAGAAGATTTGTGAGGCTACTTGGTGTTAAATTGGGTTTTAGGTATCTTGATGTGCCAGTTGATGATTTAATGAGTCAATTCGATCTTTGTCCTCTTGAAATCCGTCGTGATCTTGCTGATTTGATCTTCCTGCACAGATTAATTAATGGCTTAATTGATTGTCCTGCCCTTCTATCTAGACTGAATTTTAGGATCCCTGGGTCCTCCAGATCTTCTGACCTCTTTGCTCATTGCTACCATAGAACAAACTATCTGAAACATGGTCCAGTTGCTAGATTTCACCGTCTGGGTAATACTTTACCGGCTGAGGTTGACTTCTTTTTTGACAGCCAAAGAGTTTTCAAAGATAAAGTATTGGCTCATCTTGTCACTTTTCGCCAACTTTAACCTTTGCTTCCATTTCTAAAACTAATTTATTGTTAAATTCTATTCTTATTTATTACCTTTCTCTGTTTTCATTTACTGTTATTATCGTTCCCTTATTTGTTGTTAAATTTTGTCGTAATTTTAAGTTTGCTCTTAATTTTTGTTACCTAATTTGTTCTATTTTTTATTTTTGTCAGCCAAAGATTTGACATAGATAAAGCATGGGCTCATCTTGTCACTTTTCGCCGACTTTAACCTTTGCTTCGATTACTACCACTATTTTATTGTTAAATTTAATTCTTATTTATTAGCTTTCTCTGATTTTCATTTACTGTTATTATAGTTACCCTTATTTGTTGTTATTTTAAGTTTGCTCTTGTTTTTCGTTACCTATAATAGCTTTTTTCTTCTTGTTATTATTGTTATTTCAGTTGTTAATTAGTTTATCTTTCTTAGCTTTATGTATTAATTATGTAATGTTATAATTCTTGTTGTATTTTTCATGTATATATTGGCTTTGCCGTTGGGAATAATAAATAAATAAATAAAATCTGAATTGCATTGTGTATTTTCAATTTCAATTGCATTTTGTCAGTTTTTTGAACCTCAATTGCATTTGTACGTATTTTCGATCTCATTTGTATTTTGTAAGTATTTTGAATTTCAGTCGCATTTTGTAAGTATTTCGACGCTACATTGCATTTTGTACGTATTTTGAATCTCGCCTACGTCTTGTGGGTCTTTTTTCAATCTATTCTTTTTGTGCAACTTTTCGTTCTAAATTCCCTTTTGTAAGACCATATTGTGAGTTGTTTCCATCTGAGTTCCTTTTTGTACGTGTTTTCCGTCTCAGATAATTTTGTTCTGGTTTCCATTTCATTATCATTTTCGCTATCACCCAGATCATTAGGGGCCGATAACCTCGATGTTAGGCCCCTTAAAACAACAATTATCATCTTCATCATCATCATCATCATCTCCTCTTTCACTTTCCTATATGCCTTTCATGGCTCTCCTTCCTTCCAAGTCCCTCAATCCGCCTTCTCCGAGGGTTGAGGGCATTTCTTTTCCTTCTGTCCTTTTATTTGCCTTATTCTCGTTTAGTTTTCCATTTCTTCTTCTAGTATGAAGGTTAGTAGTTAGTTTTAGTTTTAAGTTCGCTTTTCATTTTCATCTTCACGATCACCCAAACCATCAGGGGCCGATAACCTAGATGTTGGGCCCCTTAAAACAACAATTATCATCATCATCATCTTCTGACCCCGACGGTATTAGGTTATCCGAGGCCTAGGAAGTCTTTCACTTTCCCGCCTTAATTGGCCCTTGTCTCATCTTTCCTGATACCCTCCTTCTGTTAGGGGTCAGCTTTCATTTTCTTTTGCGTTTACCTCCTGCCTTGTGCTCAAGGCCCTTAAGGAGGCAGGGTGTATGTAGCCCCACCACTTCTGGTGCACCCTAGATAATGCTACACCCTCAGGGGCTCACGGCTGGTTAGTTCGGGAGTTGGCGACCCCGAGGGATTCCTGAGCTGGGTCCGTTTTCCCCACTTGTCCCTTACCTTTGGGGCGGACCCTCTCCTCTCTCCCCTCTCCTCTTTTCATTATATTTCCTTTTCTGTTTAAGATTCCCGCACTGTTTTTGTTAGTTGGTTCACCGTGTATCTAAATTCCCTTTTAGCGTTTTTAAGGCATTTTCAATCTACGTTAAATTTTGTAAGTTTTTTTCGATCTAAATTACATCTCGCGAATGTTTTCAACCTCAATTGTATTTTGTAAAGATTGACAATCTAAATTGCTTTTTAGTAAGTCTTTCAATGCAGGTGTCAGGGCATTTTAGTGAGTATTTTGAATTTCAATTGCATTTTGTAAGTATTTTCAACCAAAACCGCATTTCGCACGAAATTTGAATCTAAATTGCATTTTGTTTGGTGGGTATTTTGCACATATTTTGATTCTCAATTGCATTTTGTGGGTATTTTGAATCTCAATTACATTTTGTCAAGTATTTTCAATCTAAATTGCATTTTGTAAGTATTTTGAATTTCAGTTGCATGGTGTAAGTATTTCGACGCAAAGTTGCAGTTTGTACGTATTTTGAACCTAGCCTTCGTTTTGTGGGTCTTTTTCAATCTATTTTTTTGGGTAATCTTTTCGTTCTAAATTCCCTCTTGTAAGACCATATTGTGAGTTGTTTCCATCTGAGTTCCTTTTTGTACGTATTTTCCGTCTCACATACTTTTCGTTCTGGTTTCCATTTCACATCATTTTCGCTAACACCCAGATCATTAGGGGCCGATAACCTCGATGTTAGGCCCCTTAAAACTACAATTATCATCATCATCAATACTGTGGATTACACAATTTTACAGGGATGTGTTCTCCAAGGGAGACTTCCAGCCATCAGCTGCCCCCGAAACCATCCCTGGCCTTATAGACCGCGAGGACCCTGAGGGTGAGGAGGAGAGTTTGATGAAGAACTTTTCCTCCAAAGAGCTGTGGGATTGCCTCACGAGGACGGGTAACACTGCACCGGGTCCGGATGGGGTGTCCTATTGGGCCCTCAAGAAGTTTGACCCAGGTGCAGTTGTCCTAACGGCAATATATAACTACTGCTTTCGTGCCAATAGGACACCCGCCTCGTGGAAACAGACTAACACAATCTCGATCTTCAAGAAAGGTGATCCCATGGACCTCTCTAATTGGAGCCTCTCACCCTAGGGTCTTGCGCGAGCAAGCTCTACTCCGCGGTCACCTTGGACAGGTTGAATAAAGGGGTTGGAGCATCGGGGAGAATATCTTGGGTTATATTTTCATGTCCCCCTGTCCTACCCTAACCTCAATTTAAAAAAAACTAGCATGGCAGGTAAGACAATGTCATGGGCACACTTTAGTGGCCAATGGTCAGTCAGTCGTCATTTGAACTTGAACCAAGCAAGTGTCAACATGTTGCGCACACTCATTGTGGATTGCCAGGATTTTAAAATTGGTGACAACAAATTTATATTTAAACAAGTAGCCATTATCGATTGTACCACGTTTTGGATATCACAAGCTACGCATTTGGTATTTAAACCGCCCCATGCCTTTGATTTGTTGTGTGAAAAAGATCGTAAACAAACCGAGTGGATTGAAAATCATAGGCAACTAGACTGGAATCAAGGAACCTCGTGGGGGTAATTGGTTTCGCATAAACATGCCTCGAAAATGAGAAAGCTGTAGTTGTTTAGCATAGCTTTCCACTTGTTGATGCGTCAGGGCATGTCTTGCTATGGCTGAGTTTTTTTTAATATTTTGAAATGGTGAAATTCCAAATCCTTGTTGATAAAAGGCTGGCTTTAAATTGGCATTTCTCCCCCACAGCATTCGCTTCCATCGTTTCATTATGTCGCTGACTTTCTTTTAGTTGTTGCTTGCCCCGCTGCGCGGCTTTAATGGTTTTCGCCACTGCACTGCCACCGCCCAAAAGTGAACCCAGAGCAGCCAGGCCGGCAAATAAAGCAGGTAAAAATCCCGCTCTTTTGGGGACAGGAATCACTCGCCCTTGTTTTGAACCCTGTCGCTGACGTTGTTGAATAACACGTCCCTGTGCTGCTCGAAGGGCTTTCCTTGTGGTCAATACATTATTATTATTATTTTTTTTTCGCAAGGGCTTGTCCACGAATGTCTTAAGCCAGGGTCTTATTTTTAGTCTTTTTAGTCTTTCTCACCACATACCTTTGTTTTACCATGATGATAATCACTAACAACCTTTCACAAGAAAGTTTAAGTCACAACTAACGTCAGATTGTTATTTCATGGCTGTATATTCCAATTCCACATAAAGTGGGAAATCGTTTATGTTTTTTCCCGCTTGCTTTTCATCCCATGTCAACATGAGATGAAAGGATAAGTCGTCACCTGCATTGAACATTTCATGGTTATGGACCAACATCCTTTGACAATTTATCTTTATTTGTAAATGGTTCTCATCGGGCATCGCGTATTTCATGTGAATGGTTCCATCATAGTGTAATCGATAGTGGTTAAAAACCCGAAGCAAGCACATAGGTGAAGTGCTAGCGGTAAATGGTTTCTGTAATTCGCAGGTTTTTCATTTGTCAGATACACTAAAATACAGGTGGGATAAATTTATAAAGCCTTTTCATTTCATAGGTCACGTAACGCTTGGTACAGACATCGTCTTCGTCTTGCGGGTCTTCCAAATCCGATGGGGATTTGCGCTATAGCCATTCACTGTAAGCTGAGGCACTTTATCATAAAACTCATACACCTTGTTAGCCACATACTTTTTTGTAGTAACGTCTGTAGACACTTGAGGATGTTTCACATGGGTTAACCGCTTTCCCTTAATGTCATAATCTCTCTGTTTAGTGCGTGGCACTACAGATCTATCCACATAGTGTTTATTAGCAGGGTCTGTTTCTTGTTTAGGATCATGTATGGGGACAGACCTAGTTTTGGCCATCAACGCACATCCAAAGACATCCATCGTCAACCTGAAGTACCAGTCTACTGTTTCTATGACAAGGCTCGGTGCCATGTATATAGACAGCATGCTAGCCTCTCTAAGCCTTAGTTGAAATGAAGATTATTAAGCAGCAAGAGTCATTCCCCGTGGGGGACATGGTTTCCCATCTCTGTCCCACATCAAGTGAACTACGCCATGGTTCACTGTTTCCGTCTTCCATTCGCTGCATCATCGTGGGGCCATCCGGCTGTGGAAAGACCAATCTTTTGCTAACGCTCATCACAGCGCCCAATGATCTGCGTTTTCAAAATATTTATATTTTTGCAAAATCTCTCTACCAACCCCTCTACGTGTTTCTGGATCAAGCCATGTCTGGATTACAAAATGAGAATATGGGTTATTTTACATTTTCCATGCAAGAAAATGTTATTTCACCGGATGAGGTAAAGCCTGATTCACTCATGATTTTCGATGATGTATCCACTGAACGACAAGGCATCATTCTAAACTACAGTGAAACCCCTCAAATCCGAACCCCGGAAATCCGAAATCCCGGGTAATCCGAACGACTTCTTTCCGACAATTTTAAGTTACGAACGCAAAAAGAGAAAATTATTTAGTCATAAAACAATTATATATTCGACATTATAACCTTAATTTACATAATTATTTGAGAAATTAACAAAGAAGTACAGTTAACATACCTGACAAACACGCTACACACTCATCTCATCCAAGATTGAAAAACGGAATAGTTGGTTTTGTAATTCCGTAGGTTAATCACTTTGCAAAACAATGAAATGACAATAGAAACACACAAAATATCTCGTAATCTTTCACCAGAAATCAGTTATCTTCAATTGTCGAAGTGATGAAAATCTTCCCGCGGTGGCAATTGAGCGCCAGCGTCACATGAACATGAAATCGTTTGGCGTGGCTGCAGCGTGATGTTCTACAAAGCACAATGCGACGTCAAGAGCAGATGCAGCTTCAGTATAAGTCACATTGTCGAAGTTTCTTCATCCTCACTGTCACTAGCCTATCTCGCTCAATGTACAGTTCGATACCGTAACGAGGGCTGGTTATTAGGGTAGGTTATGCAAATTTTTCGGATAATCCGAACAAATTGAAATCCGAACAGGCTACAGCCCCAATTAGTTCGGATTTGAGGGGTTTCACTGTATTTCAGCATGGGTCGACACAAACATATCGATTGCTTCTATCTTGGACAAACGTATTCTAAAATGTCCAAACAGTTGATTCGTGACAATGCCAATGTCATTGTTTTATTTCGCTAGGACGAGAGGAACAGTCGTCACATTTATAATGAACATGTGAATCCGGATATGACCTTTCAAATGTTTACTGAATTGTGTGCCAAGTGCTGGAACACTCAACGTCATGCCTGTTTGGTCATTGACAAACAAAGTGAACTCAACCAAGGACGTTATCGCTTAGGGTTTGATCATTTTATTGCTATTTAAGGCACTGTCTCATTCCCTCTCAAGTCATTTGTCAAGACACCATGGCGTTAGCAGAGAGTCAATTGACAAAGCATTTTATTAGAGCAAAAAATACTATTCGCCAAAAGTTTCGTCAATTGAAACGATCACGTGCAGATCATGGTTTGTTTATTCAACAACATTTAGCACCTCCGCTAAAAGACATGTTGAAATCCTCTTTCAAGCCATCTGAAACGCTACCCACCGTTTCACAAGCCACTCAGACGCTACAGCAGGACCCTGTAGAAGAGGAAGCGGGACAGGAAGATTTGACTAGTGTTAGCGAAGTTGAGGATGAAGAGGAACAAGTGTTTACACCTCAAAAAAAAAGTCCTCACCCCTTGCAGAGTTTTTGAGAAAAAAGAAATCCTTGGTTATGGTCGAAACACCTTGCCCTTCCAGATCGTCTTCGTTTTCACAACTCTTGGCCACCCCTCAACATAAAGCTCAACTGAAAAACATTTTAATAAAATATTATTGATCAACACTAGAACCCTATTTTACCGATCTATTTATTGGAAACACAGATACCACGTATGGTGTTCGCTATGAGGATGATAGTTTTAAAATTGGTGATTCATCCATTAAATTTGCTCGTACTAAAGCTGTCATTAAGAACATCAACTATAAATTAACGCCAGAACTGTTAAAGCTGCTATTCTCTCGAGCCCCCTCTTTCCATGATTATACGTCAGAGGACCTTGGCAAATATAAATCCATTTTATTGGACACCCATGCCCACGAAAGACAGAATGAACCCGCTCAACATGTGAATGCCAATTTGCCTCAAAAATATAAAACCATCATTGCAAAAATGTTTCCCACCAGTCAAAGTACTCGTCGTAAAGCATCCGCTTCGGGAGTGACATTTAAACCATTAAAACCCCTTGTGGATGTTACCTACTGGCACAATCCCAATAAGCTAGTCCAGCGACTACAGCTGTTGCATGCTTCACGTCAAGCTGGCCATACCGGTCACGATTGGGATATTCAAGAAATTGAACAAGAACTTCGAAATGCCAAAATTATTGTTTAAGCCCTCACCCATTAAAATGGGTATTGCTCAAGAGTTGCATCGCCCTGCTAGGCGTCACTATCCGCGACGCAAGGTGATTTCACGAGGTGTGGATGAACTTTCGCAGGCTGACTTGGTTGAAATGATACCCTAGGCTAGCGTTAACGACGGTGTACGCTATATGTTGACCGTCATTGATGTCTATTCCAAAATGGCCTTTGTTGAACCTGTGCGTCGCAAGTCCGGTCCACTAGTCACCAAGGCCTTTCAACATATTATTCAACACTCCAAACGTCAACCTCAGTTGTAACAAACCGACCTCCCCCAGGAGCTCACTTCTAGTGGGCGTGGGTTGGCGACCACGGGACCCCAGCTGAGTCCGGCATTGCTTCCACTTACTTGTGCCGGGCTCCTCTCTGTCTTCTTTCCTGTCGACCTCACTTGGTCAACTCTTGTTCTCTTCCGACCCCGACGGTATTAGGTTATCCGAGGCCTAGGGAGTCTTTCACTTTCCCGCCTTAATTGGCCCTTGTCTCATCTTTCCTGATACCCTCCTTCTGTGAGGGGTCAGCCTTCTTTTTCTTTTCCTTTTACCTCCTGCCTTGTGCTCAAGGCCCTTAAGGAGGCAGGGTGTATGTAGCCCCACCACTGCTGGTGCACCGTAGATAATGCTACACCCTCAGGGGCTCACGGCTGGTGAGTTCGGGAGTTGGCGACCCCGAGGATTCCTGAGCTGGGTCCGTTTTCCCCTTTTGTCCCTTACCTTTGGGGCGGACCCTCTCCTCTTACACTGTCCTATCTGCCTTTCATGGCTCTCCTTCCTTCCAAGTCCCTCAATCCGCCTTCTTCGAGGATTGAGGGCATTTCTATTCCTCCTGTCCTTTATTTGCCTTATTCTCCTTTAGTTTTCCATTTCTTCTTCTAGTATGTAGGTTAGTAGTTAGTTTTAGTTTTAAGTTCGCTATTCATTTTCACCTTCACGATCACCCAAACCATCAGGGGCCGATAACCTAGATGTTAGGCCCCTTAAAACAACAATTATCATCATCATCATAACAAACCGACCACGGGAAAGAATTTTTCAACAAGCATTTCTCCAGTTTTCTCAAATCTAAGAATATTCACCATTACACCACGTACAGCAATCTCAAAGCCAGCGTGGTCGAGCGGTTTAACCGAACTTTGAAAACCCATATGTGGAAAGCGTTTACCGCTCAGGGCACTTATCGCTGGTTGGACATGTTACCAGAGTTAGTGTCACGTTACAATGACACCAATCATAGAACGATTGGAACCAAGCCACGCCTTGTAACCAAAAATATTCAGCGACTGGATAAACTGTTTAACCCCATAAAAACAGCAGACCCTAAACGTCACCGACTGAAAATTGGGGATTTTGTTCGTGTGAGCAAATTTAAGTCTGCCTTCAATAAGGGCTACACACCGGGGGACTGAACTATTTCGAATTCGTCAAGTCAACTTGGACAGTCCAGTCACCTATTTACTCAAGGACCTCAACCATCAACCTATAAAAGGTAGATGTTATCTCCATGAACTTCAGAAAACAGCGTTTCCTGAACATTACCTTGTGGGAAAAGTGTTGAAACAAAAAGGAAATAAACTA
This sequence comes from Meconema thalassinum, assembly GCA_946902985.2. Lineage (NCBI taxonomy): Eukaryota > Metazoa > Arthropoda > Insecta > Orthoptera > Tettigoniidae > Meconema > Meconema thalassinum. The sequence continues at coordinate 358,348,376 of OX336392.1, forward strand.
TATGTATAATGGTTGGGATTTAACTCTACCTGTAATTCTTGGATCAATAAATTACATGTTGTGTAAATCCTGTGCACTCTTTATTTATTTATTTATTTATTTATTGAATCATGTTGTGCAAGAGCCCAGTGTACGGCGCTCCGCGCTTCGTGCATGTCCATGCATGTTTCTCTTTCTCTCTCCACACCTGCGTCCCACTCCTTTAATCCATGTTGACATACAACTCGTTCAGCTATTGGCTGTCATGGGTTCTCAACTCCTCCCCTCACCTCTCCCCGCACCTCTGGCCCCCGCCCCCTCACGGCTTTGCAGTGGTCACGTGATTTCCTGTTGTGTAGAGGTTTCCTTCCTCCACCCCCTCTCACCCGCTTTTGCTTGGAGCCTGGCTGACAGAATGTGAAACATTATCTCCATTACAGAATTGTCAGATTGTTCCAACTTGTTATCGCTACCCAACAGTGTTGTCAGCTTGACTGACATTCCGTTTTCTTAGCTGACCAGCTTGAGCCAGCCAGACCCCAAGCGGATTTTTTTTTCTTGGCTGGCCATTCTCACGTACAAAGCATGTTCTTAAAGTTGTTGACAACTTCGCCTCATACCATTATTATTATTATTATTATTATTATTATTATTATTATTATTATTATTATTTGTCAATTACCTTATTACTAACATGTATAAGATTGGCATAAGGGATTTTTTGAAATATTCACCTTTATTTGTTCGTCATACGAGAAATATCGAAAAGCGACTCTTTGTTCTATCGTTCTGCCATACATCGCCCCGTCGAAATAGCCATTTCTTGTATTCACCATGGTCAGTGATAGCCTCGTTGTAACACACGCCCAGCGCTACCGGCTCTCTGTCTACAAACACTCTTTTTTAGTTCCGTTTAGGCCGGCTGTGGTCCACGTGGTTGTTATCTCTGGCAGCTTTCCTCCTAGCCCAGTATTCCTTCATTCTGGCACTGTGAATGTCCTTCCGCTCCTGAGTCCATTTCACACCTACTCCTGGACGCACTGCTTTTGCTGTTAGTGACTGGATAGAGTCTGATGTTCTGACTAAAATCCTGTATTTATTCCTGTCACAGATGTTACTGGGGTCAATATCCAATTGTTCAAGGTATTTCCTGACTAGTTTCGACCAGTTGGCGTTAGTTGCTTTCCCTTTAGAGACAGAGTTGAAAATTCTAGGGTGAGCCTCTGATTATCCATTCTCTCAATATGACCATAGAAGATCAGCATCCTCTTCCTCATGGCTGTTGTAATGCTCTCCACTTGTTCATAGAGTTCATTGTTGTGCCTGATTCTATACTTGCCTTCCTCTTTAATAGGGCCCATGGTTTTTCGCAGAATCTTCCAGTCCTTCAGCTCCAATTTCCGGAGTCCTTTTCTGACCATATTTAGGCATTCTGAGGCATATAGTACAGATGGTCTCACTACAGTACTGTAGTGTCTTGAGTTTGAAATTCATTGAGAGGGATTTGGATTTGTACATATTCTTGCATATGTGGTAAGCTCTCTCCAGTTTGATGCATCTGTCGTTCATGGCCAGGTCTTCATTGATGTTTGGGGTTATCCATTCTCCTAGGTATCTGAAGGAGTTAGTCCTTTGTACTACTTTGTCCCCCTGTGGGATTGACTCGGGCGCATCTCTGATGTTGCTGATAAACTGTGTTTTGTTAATGGCGATCTTTAAGCCTACTTTAGCTGCTATATAGTTCAGAGAGAATAGTTGACGGTTAGCTTCCTCTACACTGGACGCTAGGAGTGCAAGGTCGTCTGCAAAGGCTAAGGGGACTGTTAACTTGTCTTTCTTGTAGCCTATTCTTAATCCAGAATCATCCTTCAGAGTTTTCGTCCACTCAGGAATTACTTTTTCTAGCAGGCAATTGAAGAGGATCGGAGACAAGCCATCCCCTTGTCTAACACAGTTCTGACCTCGAAGCTCTTGGACAGTTCCCCTCTGAATTTGACTTTGACTGTGGTGTTGGTGAGAGTCGCTTTCACTAGATTCAGGGTCTTTTTATCTAGCCCCAATTCAGCCAGCGTCTCAAAGAGTGACTCTCAATCTACTGAGTCGTAGACATTTTGGAAGTCAACGAAAATTGCAACATAAGGTGAGGCACTTAGATTTTTGTGAGAAGGGTTTGGAGATTCAGAATCTGTTCGGTGCATGACCTTGACTTTCGAAACCCAGCTTGGTACTCTCCAATGCAGGAATCCAGTTGAACCTCTACTCTTGTGAGCAATACTTTGGAGAGTATCTTGTAATTCACTGATACCAGGGAAATCCCTCTGTAGTTGTTGAGATCTGATTTGTCACCTTTTTTTATGTAGTGGGTGAATGATAGCTGAGGTCCAGTCACTAGGTAATTGTTCTGTCAACCAGACGTTAGATATGATGTCATGGATACTCTGTATTGACTCCTCGTCAGCATACTTCCAGTGCTCTGCAATGATCCCATCTTCGCCTGCTGCTTTATTGGACTTTAATTCGGAAATGACTTTCTGGATCTCTTCCTTTGTTGGAGGGAAAGAGTGTGGATTAGCAACGTTCTTGGGTTCAAAAGGTAGCTTTTCCATGGGTTCCTCGGAGTTAAGAAGGTCGCTGAAATACTCTGCTAAGGCTGTTGTGCACTCCTCATTGTTCAGTTTCAGATCTCCGTCAGCTCCCCGAATGTGAAGTGTAGGAGCTGAATAGGGTGTTATTTGTGATTTAAAAGCCTGGTAGAAGTCTCTAGTGTTGTTCCGCTGGAAATCCCTCTCTGCCTGGTCAATGATATCCTTATTATGCTGCCTCTTGCTTGTTCTGATAATTTTGGCAGTGGTTTTCCGAATTTCTAAGAAATCATCATGATTGTCCACACTTTTATTACGGTCCATTTCAGCCATGCTTGTTTTCTCTCTTCTATTGCCTTGTCACATGTAGCTGTCCATCACGGATGTTTATTCTTTCTGACTGCCGGGATGGTTATTGTCGCTGCATCTACTAGTGCCTACTGTAGTTGGGGCCAGTCCTTCTTTTCCTTGTTCTTATCTAGGATCTTGGTGAAGTCATCGCTGTCTCTCAGCTTAGATGGATTGAACCTTGGAATTCGCGACTTGATGCAATGGAGTCCTCTGCTTGTTTTAAGAGGGATGAAATTGGTTTTGATCAGAAAGATAATGATCACAGTCAATGTTCGCACTTCTCAATACTTTGACATTTAATATTTCCTGGCTGTTCCTTCTACTAATGGCTACATGATCTAGTTGGAATTCCCCAAGCATGGTGTTAGGACATCTCCACGTCATAGCTTTTCTAGGAAGGCGTTTGAAAGCTGTAGATTTGAGGACTAAGTTGTAATTTCTGCACAGGTCAATCAGTCTTTCTCCATTCTTGTTGGTACTCTTGTGTGCTGGATATTCTCCAACTATGGCCTGAAATTTCCGTTCTCTACCAAACTGAGCATTAAAGTCCCCCATTAAAATAGTTACATGGTGCTTTGGAATCCGGTCCATTGTCTCTTCGAGTACCCTCCAGAAGTTTTCCGCACTCTCAAAATCTTTCCTATTGGTGTCATTAGTAGGTACATGAAAATTAACAATTGTGTATGCTTTGTTGAGAGTTCTGAAGGCTATAGTGGACGTTATACCATTTGGAGATGAAAAGGAGATGATGGAGTTGATCATTTTGTTGTTGTCTATGAAGCCTGTGCCCAAGTGAGGCACATTTTTCATCACTCTTTCACCTGGCTGCACTTTGTAGATCCTGTATCCCTGTGATTCGATTGGCTGGTCATCCAAGAATCTGGTCTCTTGTAGGGCAGTTATCAGGATATTGTGGTCATTTAAAACATCTAATGTATGTTTTAGTTTTCCTGTCTCAAGGAGGGAGTTGATGTTGATGGTTGCCAAATATTTAAAACGTTTCTTAGTTTCACATGAAAGTGCAAGCTCCCCAGACTCCGAAGGCTTGCTTGCCCCACCAAAGGCAGGGGTGGATTTTGTAAATTTTGTACCCCGTGGGGTAGTTTTACCGTTAGTCGTTTTCTTCATGTTGCAAGAGTTAAGAAATAGTGTTTAAGGTGGTTACACGCAGGTAACGAATTGTTAACTATCAAGGTTGTAAGCCTTGAAGCCCCCAGAACTGATCGGCTCACTGACCCAGCTTCCCGCTGGGATTGATTACCCAACCTTCCACTGGGTTGCTCAGCTTAACAGGGACACCTCTTGTAGGATATGTGCTGGAGTTGGAGTGAAAGAGGCCAGTTGGATTCTCTTACTGAATAAAATATGTTATGTTGCAGATGTCTGGCAACGACGCATTTCACTCCCTTTTGTCCGGAGCCACAAGGACTCCCCCCAGATTAATTCCTGGAGCCACAAACACTCTTTATTAAAAAAAAATGAAGGTGCATAGTTTTTTTTCCTAGAGACTTGACATTTATTTTCATGGTAGAGAGAGTAGGGACCTTTCATTTATATCAAACAAACTCTCTTGTAAAATTCCTAGTTTCCAAAATGTAAAAAATCGAAGTTTGAGTGTTTTCAAAGAAACCATCAAAAATAAGAAATACATAATAAAAATACGAAAGACATAGAGACCATTCGTTTGAACTATTGGAAAACGTTCTATCAAGTTTGGTTTTCAAACTATCGCCTACTTTTAAAAACAAAATTTTTGAAAAAAAAATGAAAAATATAATACATGGTCAAAAGCAAAGCATGGTCAGCTTGAGTCCAACGACATCTCATTTGTTAAAATCCGACCATCCGTTCGCCAATTATCGCCAATGTTCGCCAGAAAGTAGGCTATCATTTTTTTTCCTCCTACACACTTGAAACTTGCTGTCCACCTAGAGGCCATAGCCACCTTTCATTAACGTCAAACAAACTTTTTTCCAAAATTCACCGTTTCCAAAATAGCGCCAATCGAAAAAACAAACATTAAAAAAACACACACATTCTTAGCAAACAGAACGTCACTCCGTTCCTAAACAACACATCGTTCTAGCCTTACAAGCTCATTACATATCACCAAAATGTCAAAAAACGTACGTTTACCTCAAATTGCGTTTCCAAATTTCACCCATTTTAAAAAGTAACCTCACCATCAAATAGAGCGGGAAAAATACCTTCTAAACGACCCCTCACTCTACCCTAGTCCTCCCTCACCACCTAACCTATTTCCAACATAGCCATACGTATTCAAGAACACACGCGACTGCAAACCCACTACTCTTTTTGTATTTTTACTCTAGAGACTTGAAATTTATTTTGGGGGTAGAGGGGGTGGGGACCTTTCATTTACGTGAGGCAAACTTATTTGTAAACTTGTTAGTTTCCAAAATGTAGGAATTTCAAAATTGGACTGTTTTCAAAAAAACATGAAAAATAAAAATGTTTTATTATAAAAAATAAAGGACATAAAGACCATTTGTTTCAACCATGACACAACGTTCTATCATGTTTGGTTTTCAAACTATCGCCTATTTTCAAAAACAAAATTTTTGAAAACAAATTTGAAAAATATAACGAGTGGTCCACAGGAAAGAGGACATCAGCTTGAGTCCAACGACACCTCATTTGTCAACATCTGACCATGGGTTCACCATATATTAATTATTATTTAACATGTACAGTGGGGTACAAATAAAATGGGTGAGCTAGAATCGGCACTACTCCCCTACTTTCCTGCTTCAGCGGTCTCTCACTCTCCAGGGGATGAACAAATATGACATATAGGCACAGTTCTGAGGTCATTGGACATTACTGACACTAAAACGTCATAAATCATATAAATACACAACATTTATTTCTTAAATTTTGAGCGCCCAGATAGTGAAAAAAAAAACCTCTGTGCGTCGCAAACTCGTCCCCTGGTGGACAGAGGATATTGCAGGAGCAATAAGAGACCGTCATCGAACTCATAAGCACTACCGTCGGCGTCCAACCATGGCCAATTTGGTGGAGTATAAGAAATTTCGTGCCAAGGCACGGATTATTATCGGCCAGAGTAAGAAACAATCATGGAAACGGTATGTGTCGTCTATTACGGCACATACCCCCTCCTCTCAAGTGTGGACTAAACTACGACGCATTTCGGGAATTCAGACACCTTCGACTGCACCGGGAATTTCCAATGATAATGAATTGGTTACAGATCCTTACCGCGTTGCAAACCATCTCGCATCGTATTTTGCGGATATATCCGGTTCCAATAACTATGATCCAGATTTCGTGGCTCGGAAGAGCGAAGCAGAACGCTCCCAGCTCAGTTTTGCTTCCCGCGCTTCGGAGGATTACAACGCGCCCTTTACGGTGTGGGAACTCCGCGGAGGGCTGGTGCTCTGCAAGGCCCCCAGAGGCTCACATCTAGTGAGACGTGGTTTGGCGACCAAGGAGCCCCAGCTGAGTACGGCATTGCTTCCACTTACTTGTGCCGGCTCCTCTGCGTCTTCTTTCCTGTCGACCTCACTTGGTCAACTCTTGCTCTCTTCCGACCCCGATGGTATTAGGGTATCCGAGGTCTAGATAGTCACTTCCTTTCCCGCCTTAATTGGCCCTTGTCTCATCTTTCCTGATACCCTCCTTCTGCGAGGGGTCAGCCTTCTTTTTCTTTTCCTGTTATCTCCTGCCTTCTGCCCAAGCCCCTCAAGGAGGCAGGGTGTATGTAGCCCCACCACTTCTGGTGCACCCTGGATGATGCTAAACCCTCAGGGGCTCACGGCTGGTGAGTTCGGGAGTTGGCGAACCTGAGGGATTCCTGAACTGGGTCCGGTTTTCCCCCTTTTATCCCTTACCTCTGGGGCGGACCCTCTCCTCTTTCACTTTCCTATCTGCCTTTCATGGCTCTCTCCTTCCTTCCATGTCCCTCAATCCTCTTCCTTCGAGGGTTGAGGGTATTTCTTTTCCTCCTGTCCTTTATTTGCCTTATTCTCCTTTTGTTTTCCATTTCATCTTCTAGTCTGTAAGTTGGTAGTTAGTTTTTAGTTATAGTTTACATTTTCATTATCTCCACGATCACCCAAACCATTAGGGGCCGATAACCTAGATCAGGGGTTTTCAACCTTTTTCAACGATCGTACCAATTTAAAAAAATTAAACAGCCTGCGAACCCCCTACTAACCTTTCTTAGGTAGTAATAATGGTTATTAAAAATGTAAAAGGTATTTAGTTAGTATGGTTTAACCTTGGTAATTTTATAAGGAATTTTATTTTAATAAAACAAAATATAGTTGTTGTTTTTCAGATTCTTTTCCCAAAGGGTGATTTTTGCAATCATTGCGTTAGTTTTCATTTCAACATAGTACATATCAGAAACTCGACCTTGCATACACTTATTCCAAATGTTCAGTTTTTCAAAAATATCACTTAAATAGACCAATTTAAAAGCCAACCAAAGTCATTGAGTACTGATGATAAATTAGAATTGTGCACGGTAAAGAAAGGATGCAATTCTTTGTGGAGTTCAAATACATGCGCCGTAAATAACTCACGCAGTAGTCACGGCACGAAGCTCACTGCGCATGTGGATCGAGTAGAAGGATGGCCTGCCGCGTACCCCCTGAAATGTTTCGCGTACACCTAAGGGGTACGGGTACCACAGGTTGAGAACCCCTGACCTAGATGTTAGGCCCCTTAAAACAACAATTATCATTATCATCATCATCGCTCTGCAAGGACACGTCGTCCCCGGCCCGGATAATATTCACAACCAGATGCTTAACCACCTTAACGATGAGAGCATTAGTTCTTTGCTCAGGGTGTTTAATCGTATCTGGTTGGAAGGGGTGTTTCTAGCGAAATAGCAGGAGGTATAATTATACCTCTCCTGAAGCCCGATAAGGATCCCAATTTGACAGGGAGTTACAGACCTATTTGTCTCACTAACGGTCTGTGCACGCTTTTTTTTTAGAGGATGGTCAATCGGCGACTGGTGTGGGTCCTGGAGAATCGGGGACTCCTGTCTGAACACCAGTGTGGTTCCAGGGCCTCTCGGTGTACCAACGACCATATGGTACGCCTCGAGACCGCCATACAGGACGCTTTTCTCCGGAGAAGGTACCTAGTCGCTGTTTTCTTTGATCTCGAGAAGGCCTATGACACCACTTGGCGTTACGGCATCCTCTCTACCCTGCATCAATGGAGATTCCGAGGTAACTTGCCGGTTTTTATTGCGAATTTTCTGTCCCTTCGCCTGTTCCGTGTCCGAATAGGGGGGACATATTCGCAATATCATATACAGGAAAACGGAGTCCCACAGGGATCGGTGCTTAGCGTAACATTATTTGCGATTGCCATAAACGGTATCGTCGCTGCTGCTGGTCCAGCAGTGGTACCGTCGCTATATGTAGACGACTTCGCTCTACATTATAGTGCGCAAAATATGGCGGTCGCTGAACGACAGCTACAACAAGCTATTCGGAGAGTGGAACGCTGGACACTAGAGCATGGCTTTCGATTCTCTACCGCTAAGTCCTCGGTTGTCCATTTCTGCCGAAAGCGAACTCTCCATCCTGATCCTGAGCTTTAGTCTATCTGGGCGATGTAGCTTTGTCGGTCGTTGCTGCGTACCGGTTCCTTGGGCTCCTTTTCGATCAGAAATTGACGTGGGAGCCACACGTGCGGTGTTTGAAAACTACCTGTGCTAAGAAACTCAACATGATGCGGTTTCTTAGCGGCACATCGTGGGGGGCGGACCGCGCGAAGCTCCTACGTTTCTATAAGGCACTTATGTTATCTAGATTAGATTATGGCAGTGTAGCATATGGTTCGGCCCGGAAGTCAGTGCTTGTTAAACTGAACAGCGTCCACCACGGCGGTGTGAGGCTGGTGACAGGAGCCTTTCGGACGAGCTCAGTCGTCAGCTTGCTCGCCGAGACTGGCGTTCCTCCTTTACATCTGAGGCGCCAACTAGTCGAAAGATGCCACTTCATCCAGGTTATCCATGTTTGTTCACCAATCCGAATCGCCGGCTGTATGATGACACAGTCCGGGGTGAGCAGGTATCCTGAATCAGAGTTTCTATTCTCGGACGGTTCGAGGGCAAACGAGAAAGTAGGCTTTTTTTTGTCGTGTGGCCTCATGAGAGGCCGAGTGCAGGTCTTTCTATTCGACGCCCGTGGGCGACCTGCGCGTCGGTATGAGAGATGGAATGGATGGAGATGAATGAAACTGGGCAAGGATGTGGAAGGAATCGGCCGTGGCCTATCAGAAGGTACCGTCCCAGCATTTGCCTGGTGTTGAAAATGGGAAACCACGGAAAACCATTTCAAGGACAGCCGACGGTGGGGCTCGAACCCACGCGTCTACCGAGTCAGCAGAGAGCTTGGTCCCATGACCTAACGCTGCGCTTTAGCCAGCTGAGCCACTACTGTCGGTAGAAAGTAGGCTGTGCATTTGTGGTTGAGGATCGTCGGTTTCTGTTTTCACTTCCCGAGGCATGTGGCGTGTACACAGCGGAGCTCTATGCCAGCACTTTCTGCAAGCGATCGAAGTGTGTTTTCCGAAGCACCCGCTGATCCATCGTGTGCACGACCTGTCCGTCAGTGCGTGTAACGCTGGAACCGGGTGACCTTTGTGTGGCTTCCTAACCACATGGGTATTGTGGGAAACGAGCTTGCTGATCAGGCGGCGAGTGAGGCAGTCGCACTGCCCTCGCTACCGTATAAGGTGCCTGCTAGTGATGTGCGCTCTCAATTGCGACATTCGATCCTGTCGCATGGGGAGGAAGCGTGGCGTGTCACGCCTCCACCTAACAAACTGAGAGGCATCAAGGAGACAACGAAGGTGTGGGGATCTTCCTTCCGGCTCCGGAAGGAAGCTGTGGTACTCAATCGACTCCGGATCGGCCATGGGATTGCTACGCACACCCACTTGCTAAAGAGAGAACACCCCCCTATGTGCACTTGCGACGCCCACCTAACCGTTGCACTCATTCTCTTGGAGTGTGTAGATCTGGACGATCTAAGAAGGTCTCTTAAACTGCCTAGTACCCTCTCCCTTCTTCTCCGTGATGACAGGCCGTCAGCTGACCTCGTCATCCGGTTCATGAGGGAGAGTGGTTACTTTTTTAAGTTTCGATGTAAGTTAAGACTTTTAGTTCAGGTTTAGTCTGTTTTATGTTTTTTTATTGCGTTCATCTATTTAATTGTTCACTATGCCTTATTTGTTTCATTGTTTTTTACCATCCGCCTTTTATTCTTTTTATTCAAGTAAGGCATAATTGTTGGGACTCATTGTCTATTTTATATATACCATTTTCGTTTCATCCATAGCAGTGAGCTGTTTTTATCTTCATCCTTTCATTTCAGGCCATTTCATTTCATTTCATCAGGGGCCGATAACCTCGATGTTAGGCCCCTTAAAACAACAATCATCATCGACTCTGCATTGCATTTTGTACGTATATTGAGCCTAGCCTACATATTGTGCGTATTTTTCAATCTATTCCTTTTGTGAATCTTTTCGTTGTAAATTCCCTTTTGTAAGAACATGATTTGAGTTGTTTCAATCTGAGTTCTTTTTTGTAAGTATTTTCCGTCTCAATTAATTTTCGTTCTGGTTTCCATTTCATTGCCATTTTTGCTATCACCCAGATCATTAGGGGCCGATAACCTAGATGTTAGGCCCTTAAAACAACAATTATCATCATCATCACTCATGTTTTACACCACCTATAGCCCTATGTGTACAGTCCCAAGCTCCACATGTATTATGAGCAACATTTTTTTTCTCCCCACCTGTGTTCTCTCTTACATCACCCCCCCCCCCCTTCCCCTTCCCCAACCCACCCTCTCCCCCACCACTGCTATTCGCAGCTCTTGCCTAGCTATTGGCTGTGACATCATTCCCACAAGTTGCATCATACTTTTTACTGACTCAGCGATTCACACGCTTTGAACATCCTGTTATCAAACACATGTAGAGCTAACGTTCAAGGTGAACACGTTTGTCGGATCATATTACATGTCAACTTGCATTTGGTCACGTACGAACTTAAACAGGATGGGACTTGCTAGCTGTTATCGTGCACGTTGACAGCTAACGTCTAAGGTGAACCCCTGTGTGTCAGGTCATATTACACATCAACAAGCATTTAGTCACGAACGAACCAAATCAGGATGTAACTTGTTTAGCTTGCATTTTGTTTCACATGTCATCTCAAATGTGTTCACATGCATTTCGGTCTCCCCTCCCCTCCCACCACGGTTGTCAGATTATTTGACATTCAAGCGTCCTCTGCGTCTTTGTAATTTTCCATTGCACCTGTTGTCAAGTTGATCAGTGCATTCCAATAAGCTCAAATGACATTCACATCCTGCTAGTCTGCTCCTCAGCAAGTTTGTTTTCTGTACTCGCTTCAACCAACATAGAACCAAGTTCTCTTAACCGTTTACACGTTAAAGACCCTCTTCGGGGGTTAAAAAAAACTTCGCATGCTTCACGCATTTTCAAATATTAGCCTCCATCCATCTGCCATAGGAAAGTCCCCCAGGGGCTCACTTCTAGTGGGCGTGGGTTGGCGACTACGGGGCCCCAGCTGAGTCGGGCATTGCTTCCACTTACTTGTGCCGGGCTCCTCTCCGTCTTCTTTCCTGTCGACCTCACTTGGTCAACTCTTGTTCTCTTCCGACCCCGACGGTATTAGGGTATCCGAGGCCTAGGGAGTCTCTTCGTTTCCCGCCTTAATTGGCCCTTGTCTCATCTTTTCTTATTCCCTGCTTCTGCGAGGGGTCAGCCTTCTTGTTCTCTTCCTTTTTCCTCCTGCCTTGTGCTCAAGGCCCTTAAGGAGGCAGGGTGTATGTTTCCCCACCACTTCTGGTGCACCCTAGGTAATGCTACACCCTCAGGGGCTCACGGCTGGTGAGTTCGGGAGTTGGCGTCCCCGAGGGATTCCTGAGCTGGGTCCGTTTTCCCCTTTTGTCCCTTACCTTCGGGGCGGACCCTCTCCTCTTTCACTTTCCTATCTGTCTTTCATGGCACTCCTTCCTTCCAAGTCCCTCAATCCGCATTCTTCGAGGGTTGAGGGCATTTCTTTTCCTCCTGTCCTTTATTTGCCTTATTCTCCTTTAGTTTTCCATTTCTTCTTCTAGTATGTAGGTTGGTAGTTAGTTTTAGTTTTAAGTTTACATTTCATTTTCATCTTCACGATCACCCAAACCATCAGGGGCCGATAGCCTAGATGTTAGGCCCCTTAAAACAATTATCATCATCAATAGCATTTTGTAAAGATTGACAATCTAAATTGCTTTTTGGTAAGTCTTTCAATGCAGGTAGCCGGGCCTTTTAGTGAGAATTTTGAATTTCAATTGCATTTTGTAAGTATTTTCAACCAAAACCGCATTTCGCACGAATTTTGAATCTAAATTGCATTTTGTTGGTGGGCATTTTGCACATATTTTGATTCTTAATTGCATTTTGTGGGTATTTTGAATCTAAATTACATTTTGTCAAGTATTTTCAATCTAAATTGCATTTTGTAAGTATAGTCAATCCACGTGAGTCCTTTGAATCTACCGTACATTTTGTAAGCATTTTCAACTTCAATTGCATTTTGTAAGTATTTGGAATTTCCATTGCACTTTGTGACTAATTTGGATTGGAACTGGGGTATTTCAATCTGAATTGCATCGTGCCTTTTCAATTTCAATTGCATTTTGTAAGTATTTTGAACCTCAATTGCATTTTGTACGTAATTTCTATCTCATTTGCATTTTGTAAGTATTTTGGATTTCAGTTGCATTTTGTAAGTATTTCGACGCTACTTTGCATTTTGTACGTTTTTTGAATCTAGCCTACGTTTTGTGGGTCTTTTTCAATCTATTCTTTTTGTGCAACTTTTTGTTCTAAATTCCCTTTTGTAAGACCATATTTTGAGTTGTTTCCATCTGAATTCCTTTTTGTACGTATTTTCCGTTTCTGATAATGTTGTTCTGGTTTCCATTTCATTATCATTTTCACTATCACCCAGATCATTAGGGGCCGATAACCTCCATGTTAGGCCCCTTAAAACAACAATTATCATCATCATCATCCACCATAGGAAAGATCAGAAAAAAATGAATCCTCCTCTGTCATAAACAGATCCGCCGAATTATCGATTGTTCTATTAAGCACGGCCACTCTGGTCAGTGATAGCCTATCTACAACCACTCTTCATATAGGTAAGAAACGGGTCACACTATGCTCTCGGCTACCGAGTTTCAGCTACTTTTCAAGGTTAGTCTCCCGATCATTGCCGGAGACTGCCGATAAACACCTATGTTCCCACGGCACATACTTATGTCGCACGCGGCCCTAATGCCGTCTCCGGCAATGTTCGGGAGAGTAACCTTGAAAAGTAACTGAAACTCTGTAGCCGAAAGCATAGTGTGACCCGTTTCTTACCTATATGATAGCCTTGTTAAAACACACGCCCAGCGGTATTGTTTCTCCCTATCTACAACCACACTTCATGAACATTTTAAACAGGAAAAAAAAAATTTCAACAAAAGTGTCCTTAGAGCCTTTGTGAAAATTTCTAAAATATATTCTAAAAGGGGGCGTTCCCTCGAATCATATGACCCCTCGTACACATCCCTATCTTTATTAGTTTGTGAGATATAACAAAAAGTCTAATATCATGGTTTTACCCCCAAAAATTGTTTCCCTCATTCTCAAAAACTTGAACCTATTAACAACATAATGAGGGCTTCCAGACAAGCCATTTGACATGTCACACGTCCAAATCCGACCAGGCGTTCGAGAGATATCGGGAAACTTCGTAGGAAAGTAGGCTATCATCTAGAACACCCACTGCCCCCTACTGCACAGTTTTTGTCCTAGAGACTTGAAACTGGTTTGTAGATAGAGGGGGTAAATACCATCAATTTATGTCAAACAAACTTTTTTTGTGGAATTACTAGTTTTCAAAATATAGCCATTTTCTAAATTGGACTTTTTGAAGAAAACAATCGCCTACTTTCAAAAATAAAAAATAAATAAATATATATAACGAGTGGTCCATAGGAAGGAGGGTGTTAGCCAGAGTCCTACGACACATCATTTGTCAAACTCTGTCCATGGGTTCGCGAGATATTAATTATTTTAAACTGCATATATTGCGGGTGGCCTATTCATTTGCCCCTGAGTTAGAAGCCCCATCACTCCCCTACTTTTGTGTGGCTTGGGTATTGCGGGAAACGAGCTTGCGGATCAGTCGGCGAGAGAGGCAGTCACACTGCCCTCGCTACCGTATAAGGTGCCTGCTAGTTATGTACGCCCTCAGTTGCGACATTCTGTCCTGTAGCATTGGGAGGAGGCGTGGCAGCCCAACAAACTGAGAGGCATCAAGGAGACAACGAAGGTGTGGAAATCTTCCTTCCGATCTATCCGGAAGGAAGCTGTGGTACTCTGTCGACTCCGGATCGGCCATGGGATTGCTACGCACAACCACTTGCTAAAGAGAGAAGAGCCCCCTGTGTGTACTTACGGCGCCCACCTTACCGTGGCACACATTCTCCTGGAATGTGTTGATCTGTCCAATCTGCGAAGACTCTCAAACTGCCTAACATCCTCTCTCTTATTCTCCGTGATGACGGGCCGTCAGCAGACCTCGTCATCCGGTTCATGAGGGAGAGTGGTTACTTTTTATCATTTTAACTGATCTTGTCGACTTCGTCGTTACGCTGGGGTCTGGCGTTACGTTACGGTGACGGGACGAAATGTACCCAGATGCATCGAGGTGTGTGACGTCATAGTACCGCTTGGTGCATGTGTACCCCGACAATCTCTACTTCGTTAGTATAAGACAAAAATCCCCGATTCTTGGATGTTACGGGTAATCTCGAGAACCACTGGATGGATTTTGATGCGGTTTTCGCCATTCTGTAAAGGATATCTCGAGGAAAGATTCTGTATAAAATGATTTATGTATGATCAAAGGAAGCCAAGCAGTAACGATTTCAGTGAAAAAGTCGAAAACAAACTTGGCGTCCGTGCGCTTCTTAAGCTTACGCTGGGCAAACCGTTAAAAATATCAATATACTATGAGCGTAAGAATTGGTCAGCATGAAAAGTTCTACAAAAAAGTCCGCGAGAGCATATCTCTATCTTCACTACATCGCGCACTATAAGTGTTTTTAGACTGGATGGAAGGGGCCCGTCCCCATGCGCTCTGGTGAGCGTGCGGCATCCCGCGGTCTTGACCTTGCTTTGCCCGTGGTTTGCACTTGCCGTTCGCGAGTAATTTGAAACAAGATA
Organism: Meconema thalassinum; assembly: GCA_946902985.2. Lineage (NCBI taxonomy): Eukaryota > Metazoa > Arthropoda > Insecta > Orthoptera > Tettigoniidae > Meconema > Meconema thalassinum. The sequence continues at coordinate 358,363,606 of OX336392.1, forward strand.
AGCAAGATAAGTATTATGCAGATAATTTTCTAAGATGTTCGCTCGAAGCCTCCAGCCTTTCTAGCATTTTTCAGCATTTGTAGCATTTAAAATGATACTAAGTCTAGTCTTTCAGACTGACTGTCACTTTTTTTAAGTTTTAATGTGAGTGATGACTTTTAATTCCGGTTAAGTCTGTTTTTGTGTTTTTTATTGCGTTCATCTATTTTATTGTGCGCTATGCCTTATTTGTTTTATTGTTTTTATGCCATCCCCCTTTTACTATTTTTATTCAAATAAGGCATAATTGTTGGGTCTCACTGTCTGTTTTATATCAACCATTTTCGTTTCATCCATGGCAGTGGACTGTTTCTAACTTCATCCTTTCATTTGATGCCATATCATTTCAGTAGGGGCCGATAACCTAGATGTTAGGCCCCTTAAAACAACAATTATCATCATCATCTTCCAACAATAGTTTGGCTCGCACTACCTTTACGCTTAAGTTTTCATCATTGCTTTCCAATGAACGTATCAAATTTTCGTACTCCCGCTTTTCCAGCCTTCTGAGAATAAAAGCAGCTTTGGCCTTATCCGTAGATTTTATACCTACTTCGTCCAACCGTGCACACCAAGTGAGCACTTTATCAACAAATGTACGCATGCTAATGTCACTAGTTTTCTTAAAAAGACAATTCTTCTATCATCGTCATAATTTGAAGGACTGCGGTATCGCAACATGAAATCTGAAAATTCTGCCACGCTTCCATAGCTGTTTCCGCTTCCTTGATATCACTTAGGAAAGGGTCGGTGACCAAACCTATGAGCAAGTTTTTCTCGTCTTGATTTTTGCCCAGTTGGGCCTCGGAGTATTCTTCAACAGGTGTATCTTCCACCTCTCCTGTATCGGTCTGTCGTAGGAAACCTTGAACCGCTTCCCACAGACGCCTTGTTTGAAGCAATGCCTTTGTTCGGGTGCTCCACGCTTCACAATTGTCGTCCTGTAATCTCACTATTGCAACTACTCGCTCGCTGCTTCCCATGGCTGCATCCATGTTAGTGTGTATACTTACAATGAAACGTATAAATAGTTCTCACAATAGAAAATCGTCCACAAAATTCACCAAAAACGATCTTGAATGCACCATAAACTGCCGTCCACATGTGCGCCGCACATATCAACCAACACTTTTTAACGGCTGACATTCTCCCATCACAAAGTCCCCACATTAACCGCAATAGGCGTTTATCTGGGTCCATAACCTGTCAAAAATATTAAACAAACGTGTTTACTAACTTGAGTCCTAAACTCTAAATTGATGAGAGAAGAAATAAACACCAACACCCATATTTGGTCACAACCGGGAGCAGATACATATATTCAAAACGTACATTTGCCTGGTATACAAAAAAAAACCAAAGTAGTTCCGTGAAGAACTATACAGCCTATTTGCATATATCCTAGTTATGTTAATTGCCTCTATCTACATACAAAATTTCAGTCTGATTGTTGTAATAGATTCGTAGAACCGACTAAATAATTTGGATCGTCGCCATGTTGGATTTTATATATGTAGGTCCTAGAGTTGTCTACTGTTACATGAAGATTATTGTGTAAGTATAGCAAACAAATTCAATCGCATGATTAGGACACAAGACGTAACAAGGAGATTTTAAAATTTCGCACAGCTGCCATCTTGCGGTTATGCAAACAATTGAAATAAATTTGATGCCAGTGGATTAACATTCGTATAAGGATTTACTGTACCAAGTTTCACTGCACTCGGATGGTTAAATTGCGAGAAACGTTCATGTGAATATTTATACTTCGCGTCGCAGCTATGTTGGATTTGTGATCACCAGGTTATTTAAAGTCCTATAGGTGAACTTAAGTTCATAGCCCCTATGAACATTAAAAAATTCAGTTTTATTGCTATAATAGATTCGTAGAAATTCAGAGCCGTCTAAATATTTCGGATGGTCGCCATGTTGGATTGTTAAATGTATAGGCCATAGATTCATGTACCATTAAAGGATAATTATTGCGTAGGTTCATTATTCAAACTTTCACTACGATCGCATCATTACGACACAAGAAATGAAAACTTAATTTAAAAATTCGCACATCCGCCATCTTGAGGTTAGGTAAACAATTGAACTAAATTACATACCACTGCATTAAAATATGTATAAACATTTCCTGTACCAGATTTCATTGCGTTTGGAACATTAAATCGCGAGAAAGGTATATTTAAACTTTTCAAATTCGCTTGGCCGCCATGTTCGTTTTGTAGATAACCGGTTTTTGAAAGTCTTATAGATGAACATCCAGTAGTGCCCTTTATCTCTGTACAAAATTTCAGGGTGATACCGCTAATAGTTTCAGAGATACAGAATGCCGGTGAAATATTTCCCACATCCGCCATCTTGTGGTTATATAAACAATTTAACCAAGTTAGATGTCGGTGCATTAAAATGTGTATAAACATATACTGTACCAAGTTTTATTGTGCTTGGTTCGTTAAATCGCGAGAAACGTCTATTTAAATGTCGCAAATTCGCGTGGCCACCATGTTGGTTTTGTAGTTAGCCGGTTTTCAAAGGTTACATAAGTGAACTTCTAGTAGTTCCCTTTATCACCGTAATAAATTCCAGGGTGATATCGGTAATAGTTTCGGAGATATTGAATGCTGGTGAAATATTTCGCACAGCCGCCATGTTGGATTGGTAGGACGTAACAAAATTTGAAGGGCACGGTCGAGGTCGCCCGGAATAGTACTATGAACTTACCGAGTTTCATTGAAATCGCTCCAGCCGTTTAAAAGTTATTAGGGACACACACACACACACACACACACGGACAAAAGGTGATATCATAAGCCTATTTTTTCAAAATTGAAAATAGGCTAAAAAAACAAGTACACCATGAAGAATAAAAAAACAAAAGAAATAGACTATGAGAACATTATGAATGCATTCTCGCATTGTATACAGTAGCCTAGCTGCTGGAGTCTTGGTTTTGAATACAGAATACTAGCTGCCGGAGTCTTGGTCTTGAATATAGTAGTCTAGCTGCTGGAGACTGTCTTGGATACAGTAGCCTAGCTGCTGGAGCCTTGATCTTGATTACAGTAGCCTAGCTGCTGGAGTCCTGTTCTTGAATACAGTAGTCTAGCTGCTGGAGACTGTCTTGGATACAGTAGTCTAGCTGCTGGAGCCTTGGTCTTGAATACGGCAGTCTAGCTGCTGGATTCTTGTTCTTGAATACGGTAGTCTAGCTGCTGGAGCCTTGGTCTTGAATACGGTAGCCTAGCTGCTGGAGCCTTGGTCTTGAATACGGTAGTCTAGCTGCTGGAGTCTTGTTCTTGAATACGGTAGTCTAGCTGCTGGAGCCTTGGTCTTGAATACAGTAGTCTAGCTGCTGGAGTCTTGTTCTTGAATACAGTAGTCTAGCTGCTGGAGACTGTCTTGAATACGTTAGTCTAGCTGCTGGAGTCTTGTTCTTGAATACGGTAGCCTAGCTGCTGGAGTCTTGTTCTTGAATACGGTAGTCTAGCTGGTGGAGTCTTGTTCTTGAATACGGTAGTCTAGCTGCTGGAGCCTTTGTCTTGAATACGGTAGTCTAGCTGCTGGAGCCTTGGTCTTGAATACAATAGTCTAGCTGCTGGAGACTTGTTCTTGATTATGGTAGTCTAGCTGCTGGAGTCTTGTTCTTGATTACGGTAGTCTAGCTGCTGGAGACTTGTTCTTGAATACGGTAGTCTAGCTGCTGGAGACTTGTTCTTGAATACGGTAGTCTAGCTGCTGGAGACTTGTTCTTGATTATGGTAGTCTAGCTGCTGGAGACTTGTTCTTGAATACGGTAGTCTAGCTGCTGGAGCATTGGTCTTGAATACAGTTGCCTAGCTGCTGGAGCCTTGGTCTTGAATACGGTAGCCTAGCTGCTGGAGCCTTGGTTTTGAATACGGTAGTCTAGCTGCTGGACACTTGTTCTTGAATACGGTAGTCTAGCTGCTGGAGTCTTGTTCTTGATTACAGTAGCCTAGCTGCTGGAGCTTTGATCTTGATTACAGTCGCCTAGCTGCTGGAGCCTTGGTCTTGATTACAGTAGCCTAGCTGCTGGAGCCTTGGTCTTGATTACAGTAGCCTAGCTGCTGGAGCCTTGGTCTTGATTACACTAGCCTAGCTGCTGGAGCCTTGGTCTTGATTACAGTAGCCTAGCTGCTGGAGTCTTGTTCTTGAATACAGTAGTCTAGCTGCTGGAGACTTGTTCTTGATTACAGTAGTCTAGCTGCTGGAGTCTTGTTCTTGATTACGGTAGTCTAGCTGCTGGAGCCTTGGTCTTGAATACAGTAGCCTAGCTGCTGGAGTCTTGTTCTTGAATATGGTAGTCTAGCTGCTGAAGCCTTGTTCTTGAATACGGTAGTCTAGCTACTGGAGTCTTGGTCATAAACACAGAAGCTTAGCTGCTGTAGTCATGGTCTAGTACACGGTAGCCTAGCTACCAGATTCTTTGTCTTGTATACAGTACACTAGCTGCTGGAGACTTTGGAATTGTCTTGTATACAGTGGCAGATTTCTGGAGGACAATTGTTTGTCCTCAGGAATTGATGCTCAAGAGCTGGCGGAGGGATGGGCGAACCATTGCTCTGGGTGCCGCTGCTGGAGTCTTAGTCTTGGTGTTGATGGCAGTGACGGCAGCCTTGCTCAGTGGCAGCCGTACTGGACGGGGACCGCGAGAAGAGCTGGTCACCATGAAAGACGTGCTGGGCTATCAGCTGAGAGCTCGTTCCTTCAACGGCAGCTGGGTGTCAGGTGAGATAGAATGTTCACCCTGTCATTCGTACATGAGGTTCTGAGCCCGTCAGAGGAGCTGTCAGGGTTGCCAACAAACGAAGTGACTTCCCAGACAACTCACCTGCCGAACCCATGTGCTGAGAGGGTCGGATGTATTTCATATAGGCCAGAGCGGCATGAGAAACTTTGAACCTGGGGGTCTGGGGTAACATGGTGGCTAAAGTCATAGACGGCCCAAGAAAATACACCCAAAACAACAAAACTATGAAATGAGAACATCCCGACTTAAGTACAACTGGTGAACACATTTATTTAAAATCAGAAAACCCCTATCCTAGTTCGGAAGGTTTGTATCGGCTAATCCGCAAACTAATAAAAAAAGAAAATATAGATCCAGGCCCTAACTGTAAGCTAAGTTAAACCCTCTCGAAATACATTTAACAGGGCAGCAAAACAAATCTAAGTTACGATGGTACCATTTCCTTATTTCCACCTCACTTGGTCAACTCTTGTTCTCTTCCGACCCCGATGGTATTAGGGTATCCGAGGCCTAGGGAGTCTCTTCCTTTCCCGCCTTAATTGGCCCTTGTCTCATCTTTCCTGACACCCTCCTTCTGTGAGGGGTCAGCCTTCTTTTTATTTTCCTTTTACCTCCTGCCTTGTGCTCAAGGCCCTTAAGGAGGGAGGGTGTATGCACCCTAGATAATGTTACACCCTCAGGGGCTCACGGCTGGTGAGTTCGGGAGTTGGCGACCCCGAGGGATTCCTGAGCTGGGTCCGTTTTCCCCTTTTGTCCCTTGCCTTTGGGGCGGACCCACTCCTCTCTCCCCTCTCCTCTCCTCTCCTCTCCTCTTTTCATTATATTTCCTTTCTGTTTAAGATTCCCGCACTGTTTTTGTTACTTGGTTCACCGTGTATCTAAATTCCCTTTTTGCGATTTTTTAAGGTATTTTTAATCTACGTTGCATTTTGTAAATTATTTCGATCTAAATTACATCTCGCGATTGTTTTCCACTTCAATTGCATTTTGTAAAGATTGACAATCTAAATTGCTTTTTGGTAAGTCTTTCAATGCAAGTAGCCGGGCCTTTTAGTGAGAATTTTGAATTTCAATTGCATTTTGTTTGGTGGGCATTTTGCACATATTTTGATTCTTAATTGCATTTTGTGGGTATTTTGAATCTAAATTACATTTTGTCAAGTATTTTCAATCTAAATTGCATTTTGTAAGTATTGTCAATCCACATGAGTCGTTTAAATCTACCGTACATTTTGTAAGCATTTTCGACTTCAATTGCATTTTGTAGGTATTTTGAATTTCAATTGCACTTTGTGAATAATTTGGATTGGAACTGGGATATTTCAATCTGAATTGCATCGTGTATTTTCAATTTCAATTGCATTTTGTAAGTATTTTGAACCTCAATTGCATTTTGTACGTAATTTCGATCTCATTTGCATTTTGTAAGTATTTTGAATTTCGATTGCATTCTGTAGGTATTTCGACGCTACATTGCATTTTGTACGTATTTTGAACCTAGCCTTCATTTTGTGGGTATTTTTCAATCTATTCCTTTTGTGAATCTTTTCGTTCTAAATTCCCTTCTGTAAGAACATTTTGTGAGTTGTTTCAATCTGAGTTCCTTTTTGTAAGTATTTTCCGTCTCACTTAATTTTCGTTCTGGTTTCCGTTTCATTATCGTTTTCGCTATCACCCAGATCAGGGGTCTCCAAACTTTCCAGCCTTAGGGCCATACTGATTACTCCAGTAAGTTCCGAGGGCCAAATCCATATTATCATTGTTGCCGGTGGTAAAAAGTGAAATAGTCCACTGATGAAAAAAAGTCTGAAAAAGTACGCAACGTTGAAAAAAGGCTGAAAATCGGACTAAAGTCCGCAAAACGGCAACACTGCATATTATTAATTTTCCTGTCATTACCTGTAATTTCTAGATTAGTCGTAGAGTACGAGCCATGAGGAGTAACGTGACACGACATCTGGTGGACACAAGCGGAAATAGGTAGTACCTTCTATCGCTAACAGATGGCGCTAATAGCACGTACAGAGTAATCTCGTTGGTTCGAGAGAGTTCTGGTGTCTTCCACTCACTTCTAGATGGCAGTAATTGGAATATATAAGAAGGCTAGTTGCGCAACCACAAGTCAGTTCCTATGACACTGTCGTGAAATAAAATAGTGCTTACCTCCTTAAAACGTGTTTGTGCGTGTTTAAGTTTAAGACATCTTTGTAACAGTATTTTGATTTGAATTGTTGCTTTTGTGTGTGGTTTAGTAGTATGGAAAAGAAGCGAAAAATTGATAGTGAATGCAGAAAATTTAAAGATGAGTGGAACATTCAGTATTTCGTAATTGAGTCCAGTAACAAGGCGCTATGTTTGATTTGCAATGAAAGCATAGCCGTTCTCAAGGAATATAACATTAAACGTCATTATGAAACAAAACATTTTCAAAATTACTCAAAATATACAGGAAGTTTGCGGACAGAAAAATTCGAAGCTATGAAGCGCGGATTGAAATCGCAGCAATCTTCATTTACAAAACTCAAAACCGAACAAGAGGCTGCAACTCGTGCCAGCTTTCGTGTGGCTCTTGAAATTGCAAAACGTGGAAAACCATTCACCGATGGAGAAATGATCAAAGAATGCATAATTGCAGCAGCCGAAGAAATGTGCCCTGAAAAGGTAAATTTATTAAAAACTGTCAGTATGTCAGCAAACACTGTGGCTCGAAGGGTAGAAAACATCGCTGAAAATATATCCTCTCAACTGTTCGACAAAAATGGAGATGTTGAGTGGTTTTCTTTGGCCTTGGATGAGTCAACGGATGTGTCAGATACTGCTCAGGTGTTGATTTATATTCGAGGAGTAGATAAAAGCTATGAAGTGCATGAAGAACTTCTTGATATGTATAGTATTCATGGCACAACTACTGGTACAGATATTTTTAAAGGAGTTGAAATGGCCATTAATCAAAAGAACCTTCGATGGAAAAACATGAAATGTATTACAACTGATGGAGGCAAAAACATGAGTGGGAAAGATAAAGGAGTGGTCGCTCTTGTGTCAAAGGCTGTAGAAAATGACGGTGGTTCAAAACCATTAGTCTTACATTGTATCATTCATCAACAGTCTTTGTGCGGAAAATGTTTGGATATGTCTGAAGTTCTGAAACCAGTCATATCAACTGTTAATTTTATGAGATCATTTGGGCTGAATCACCGACAATTCCGACAATTTATTGAAGAGATTGGAGAAAATGACTTACCTTATCATACTGCCGTACGTTGGCTTAGCTGTGGGAAAGTCATTCAGCGCTTTTTTGAACTTCGAGCAGTGATCGAAATTTTTTTGAATGAAAAGCATCGCCCTCTTACTGAATTACAAAACAACGCATGGCTGTGGAAGTTAGCATTCTATGTTGGTTTGACAAAACATGAGAACGAACTGAATTTGAGATTGCAAGGAGAAAACCAGCATCTTCCTGATTTTTACACTAATATCAAATCATTCCGGAAGAAATTGATACTGTTTCAATCACAACTACGAAGTAAATGTTTTTCACATTTTAAAACATGTGAAATATTCAGCCACACCACTGAGACTGAGTTTCCTATCGATTTTGCAATCAAAACTTTTGAGTGCTTTGAAAATAAATTTTGATACTCGTTTCTCGGACTTCGATGCCTTTGCGAATCAAATTAAGATTTTTCAGGATCCTTTTGATACTGACATTGAAACCCTAGCCCCGGAACTTCAAATGGAAATGATTGAACTACAGTGCAGTGATATAATTAAGAACAAATATCAAAACTCATCTTTGTTGGAATTTTATAAGAGTCTTCCACTGACACAATTTGATAATTTGCATAAATTTGCTCGTGGGCTGTTTTCTGTTTTTGGTACTACTTATTTGTGTGAGAAGACCTTCTCAAAAAGGAAGTACACAAAAAATGTTGACAGATCTAAATTAACTGATGAGCATCTTAAATCTCTTTTAATAATTGGTACAAGTAAAATTAGTCCACAACTACAAACTATTGTCAGTGGAAAATCTCAATTACATAAATCTCATTAGTATTTCATATGACTGCATGTTATACATGTCTTTACTCATTACAATTCTGTGTTTCTTTATCCAACTTATCACAAAAACAATAACAATAAGCCTACAACAATGTTATGAGTAGTTAGCCCATGACCATATCAATGTAGATGTCATATTAATAATTATTCAACATAAAATTAGAATACTTCAGTAAACTAAATTTAATTTGCTATAAAAAAATATGTCCTCTAAAAGGAGTTTTCAAGTATGCTAGCTCTCCGCGGGCCGGACAAAATCAGTCCGCGGGCCGGATGTGGCCCTCGGGCCGTAGTTTGGAGACCCCTGACCCAGATCATTAGGGGCCGATAACCTAGATGTTAGGCCCCTTAAAACAACAATTATCATCATCATCATCATAATTTCCTTATTTTCATTTAACGTTAATCAATTTAGCTAAGTCATCACAATAAATACAACAAGAAGTTCCTTGACGAACTAAAGAGCCTACTTTTCTGAAAAGTTAAGATTTACGCCAATAATTAATCTGTATGGACCTAGGCTATCTAGAATAATGACGAAATTAAGTTGGTAATATCGAAATTTCTACTGAGTTCGAAATACTGTATACCTGGCACAATTTAGCCTAATAGAGGACTACAGTTGGGAGCCCTGGTGACTGAATATATTCTTAGTTCCATCTCTTAAGGTACAGAATACAAAATTTGATTGAAGTCCAATGGATAGCATGGACGTTACATGCAGTTAAAAATTGGATCTAACAGCGCGCATAAAATCATGTTGGCAACCATGACATACATGTATTGGCCAGAAATAATCTGAAATAATATGATCTATTGTTGTGTCAATTTTGAATTATATCCATTAGTATATAATTACATGCATTTTAAAATTGGACCTATCAGCAGGCTTAGAATCATGTTGGCAGCACTGGCGTAGGCCTATATTAGTTACTCCAAATTAATCTAGAATGCCAGGAACTATATGTGTGCAAGTTTAGAGCTATTAGCTTGCATACTTTCTGATATATTGATATTAGGGTAACAAAAATAGAGACAGTATTCATTAACAGTTGGCAGCCCTGGTTACTATTTAGAATCGGCATAGTCATATCTGTTATGGTACACATAGCACACACGAAAATTGGTTGAAATCCAAATGATAGTATTGGACCTATCAGCAGGTTTATAATCATTTTGGCAACAATGCCATGTATGGCCTCCTGGAAATTAAACTGCAATATTATTATCTATACGTGTGCCAATTTTGAAATAGCTTCCAATCATACCTTCCAAGATATCCAACATGGAGCTCTAATTTGAATTGCGATTTTTCAGCAGTTGGTAGCATTGACATCAATTTCAAATATGACCATGAGATATTCAGGTATAGATCTCTACTCCTTCCAAATTTTGTTTCGATTGCTAGAGCCGTTTAGGAGTTGATAGGGGGGACACACACACAGCCAGGCAGAAGGACAGACAGACACACACACACATTTGCCCGATCTCATAAGTCTACTTTTTCCTCATTTTTGCAAAATGTGAAAAGTAGGCTAAAAATTTACGGCGGTGACTTCCGTAAGCAAAGACATTAACATCAAATCTACATGACAGCCAAGAAAAAAAGACATTAAATACACTCTTAACGTTATGGGTTCATCAACCCAGAGAAAGGTACACATGGGATTAACACACTGTAATGTATACTACTAAGTAGCTTTCTCTGTATCCTACCCTGAAGAGTCCCCCCAGCAAGCAGAATATAAAATAGAGAAATCCCGTTGGGCGCCAACTCAAATACAAATGTATTAGAGTAATAAACTAAAGTTCAAAACAAAAATCAGGGTGTAGGGTAAAATATATACCAACCCGGATACAGTCAGTTTGGGATGTAGTTTTGATATTCACTGCAATAAACACTGCAATAAACAAGCATTTACCGAGAATATTACTTACGGTTCAGTTGTCATATTATGATACATAATATATCTATAGTACTGCAGTGTGATATGATTTCTAAAGTTTTCTTTATTATAAGAACTCATCTTTGTGAGAAGATTGATGGGATTATCATCAAGAAGCAGTCTAGACACCTTTATATAATATACAGTATATTCACTTCCAGTATTTTTGTAAGACCACATTACTTCGTATATTATCCAATCCTGCTTTTTATTTGTTACCTCCTATCAACAACAATCTCCTGCTTACTCCTTTTCATATCTTCCTCTCTGCCTTCTAAAGATATGACACCACCCTAGTGTTGGATCCTCTTCTCCTTGATCTTCACGATCACCCGAACCATCAGGGGCCGGTAGCCTAGATGCTAGGCCCCTTAAAACAACAATTATCATCATCATCATCATCTTCTCCTTGACTCCACAGATATGCACTCACAAACACCTAGTTCAATATTTCAACACCTGAGCGCTCTTATCATAAAAATGTCACATTCGCCCCCAGAAATCTATACAACAATGTTATTTTGGAGGGATTTCTAACACACACTTTACCCAAATATCCATCAGTACATAAGATACTAAATCGAAGACCATATACATCTTCATACAATGTTTCACCTACACTCCACTGTAAAATACTTGGCAGCATTCAATCTCCAGGAAGAAATAGCAGTTACTTTGCAAACCAAATGATATACAAGGTTAGTTCGTGCAAAGCCAGAAAATTGTCAGAACCACAATCATAATCTCCGTCACAAAAGAACATATTTTCCATGGCAAGCAGCAACTCCACAAGGCCTGCTCTTCCAGATTCCTCCACATCTACTTTGAAAGACCAAAATGTTCGATGTCCCAACCAACTTCCTTGAGGGCAGGCTACACATCCAGATTACCATAAAAATGAACAATCTCTTCTTCTTTTGCTCCTTTCCAAGAACTCCCAGTAATTCAAGTGGATGACCAAGATCCTCACCGTAATATAGTGTCTAAAGGTCTTTTCTTGATAAGCTACACTTCTGTAGATGCCAACCTATATAGTACATTCCACAAAACTGGTGTATATAATTTCCATCATGTATTTTGTAATTGAAATACAGATGCCACATCAGTTGCTCTGATACAGATTCACACTTGTCTATGATAACCAACCTTCATTTCCCCATTTAGACTTCTCGAATCCAAAAAGAAATCATATCTCGATTAAACAAATTTACAGTACAAAATCAAACTATTAGATGCAAAAACAAAGTTCAAATTACAGTTTAGAGATGAATCAAAATCAATGTATTGACACAAAATAAGAAAGAAAATTAAATAACATTCTCAATAAAAGATATGTACATTGCAGCAAACCAACAAATGTACCTTGTGCAAATATATCCTAAGATAGATCACAACATAGACATAATATGCCTCAAAACATGAATCATAATAATAACGAAGTCGCGTAACACGCCCCCTACACATTTAATTCCAAATATACATCCATCGCATACACACTTCTTACACACATAAGAATATACATGAATATAATTAACTAAATCATAAACTCTGCATTCCTAATACCTATCTCTAAATGCCAGGCATAGATGTACATATTCTTCCTGTCTCCTTTACTCGTGCTTCCTTTTCTTTTGTTTTTTCTCCCTCTCCGTTCTTCTTTTCTTTTTGCTTGCCATCTCGTCTTTCTCTTCATCCGCCAAGTCATTCCGTACTTTGTACTCCTCATCTTCCATCTCCACCGTTCCTGTCTCCTTCCCTTCTTCCTTTTCTTCTGTTTCTCCTTCGTCTCCATTTTTCAATCTTTCTCTTCATCCGCCATGTCATTCCATACCTTGTACTCCTCGTCTTCCATCTCCACCGTACCTCTCTTCTTCCCTTCCTCATTTTCTTCTCATTATTCGTCTGATCCTTCACCTCATTTTCTTTCGTTTTGCATGATTCACTCCTGCACTTTCATTCTCATCTTTAACCTCTTTTGCTTCTCCTTTCTCTTCTTCAGTCTCTTCCATCTCCCCTGCTTTCTTACTTTCTTCCATTTCACCTTCTCTGTTATACGTTTCTCCTTTCTCTTCTACCTTGCCCTCTATCTCATCTTCTTCCCTGTCCTCAGTTTCGTTCTCTTCCTTCATTTAACGTCCTCCTTCACCTTCTTCCCTCTCTTGTCCATTTTCTTGTTTTATTTGAGACCTTAATCTCACTTCCATATCTAATATCCTCTCACCAGTCGCCCCTTCAACCCTCTCAATTTTCTCTAGAATATGTTCCTGTACCCTTTCCAATTTATTATCTGCTTCTCTAGTCATATAATTTAATTTCTCTGGTATCTTCGTTTCGATTTTCATAATTTTCTGATCTACTCCTTTTATAGTTGCTTCCCCCTTTTCCTCCACCATACTCCTTACCTACCTCTAATTTCCTGTCTCACCCCCTCAATACTATGCTGTAGCAATCCATACTTCCTATCCAACTCCTCACTAACATGCATTACTTTATCCAATTTCTTACTCAACCCCTTATTATTGTTATAATTTTTTTTGTTCATTTCCCTTAACATATTTAGGATGTCCTGCACCGGCATTAACACATCCTGTACTGGCCTTACAACATCCTGTACTAGTACATCAGTCATCTCTCCTTCCATCACACTACTGCCAGTCTCATTCCAATCACTCTCCAACATGCACACCACCATATTTTCTCCCTTCATCTCCATCCTGCTTCAACTCACTCAATTCCCATTCATCATTCTCATTCGTTCATTATCCATGTAAATATGTACACCATAACCTATCTCTCAAATAACACTTGAACAAGTCACACTCTCCTACTCCCACACTGATGTATCCTGGTTCTCGAGTCCCACGTTAAGGTGCCAATTGTAAAGTATACTACTCAGTAGCTTTCTCTGTATCCTACCCTGAAGAGTCCCCCCAGCAAGCAGAATATAAAATAGAGAAATCCCGTTGGGCGCCAACACAAATGCAAATGTATTAGAGTTCAAAACAAGATTAACACGAGTTCTCAATAAAACCACGGTGTAGGGTAAAATATATACCAACCCGGATACAGTCAGTTTGGGATGTAGTTTTGATATTCACTGCAATAAACAAGCATTTACCGAGAATATTACTTACCGTTCAGTTGTAATTATATGATACATAATATATCTATAGTACTGCAGTGTGATATGATTTTTAAAGTTTTCTTTATTATAAGAACTCTTCATTGTGAGAAGAGTGATGGGATTATCATCAAGAAGCAGTCTAGACACCTTTATATAATATATATTCACTTCCACATTACTTCGTAATTATCCAATCCTGCTTTTTATTTGTTACCTCCTATCAACAACAAACTCCTGCTTATTCATAATGTTGAATTTTGGGATTATGCCGTGTTTTATTATACTAATATTCGACGCGTTTCGAAAGAAACCATGTCTTTCATCGTCAGGAATAATCTGGAATACGACAATGTTGCTAAGAGAAAGCAACGAAGAACATATAGAAGGTGCCCAAAGATGGACGCCATTATAGCCCCATGTTAGGGACAACGGAAAGCAGCAGTGAATTACTTTCTCAGGGTTCTGATAATAGGTAGCCAGGATTCACTGAGATTGTAGCCGGTGTCGCGGTTGAAATTATCTGGGTGTTTACGTATTTCAACCGCCTCCCTGATGATTCTGGGACGATATTGCTTTATACGGGCAAGAACATCCACTCCTTGGAACATGACATCATGGCCAGGTGTTAAAGCATGATCGGCAACAGCTGATTTATCAGGTTGAATGAGCCTGATACATCTATTATGTTCCTTAATGCGAGTGCATATTGTTCTCGAAGTCTGCCCGATGTAAACCTTGCCACAAGTACAGGGAACTCTGTAGATACCCGGTTGTTGCAATTTAGGCAAACTGTCCTTAGTTGGTCGCAGGAGTTGCCTAATCTTAACAGAAGTTCCAAATACAGTCCGTATGTTGTACCGACGTAGGATTTTAGCAATACGATCCGTAGTGTTATGTATGTACGGAAGGTAAGCAGTTCCTCTTACATCTCTTTTCTCAACTGACGTCCTATTATTATTTGTTGGTTTCAGAACCGTAGAAATCAAAGCCTTGCTATAACCGTTGCTCTCAAAGGTGGTTCGCAGGGTGTTCATTTCTTCTTGTAAAGAAGACACTTAACAAATCCTCCTAGCCCTGGTAGTTAGAGTTGTAAGGATACCATGTTTCTGGGCAGGGTGATGGTGAGAACTTGCGTGGAGATATATATTGGTGTGTGTTGGCTTACGAAAAACGCTGTGTCCTAAAGATCCATCCTCTTTCTTGGTGACGAGAACATCTAAAAAAGGTATTTTGCCGTCAGATTCCTTTTCCATGGTGAAACAAATAGAAGGGTGCTGGAGATTAAGGTGATCCAGGAAATGGCTAAGATTTTCCTCACCTTCCGTCCAAACAACGAACGTGTCATCCACATAACGCCACCAGATCTTCGGTTTGAAAGGAGCCGACGACAAAGCTTTCTCTTCAAAGTTCTCCATGAAGAAATTAGCCACAACAGGAGAGAGAGGACTACCCATGGCCACACCATCAGTCTGCTCATAAAAATTCCCATTCCATAGAAAGTAGGAGGAGGTCATGCAGTGATAAAAAAGTCTTGTGATGTCTTCAGGAAAAAAGCCATTAATGAGAGACATAACACCATCAATAGGTACTCTCGTAAACAGAGACACCACGTCGAGACTCACTAGAATATCACCCGGCTGAAGTGTTATAGCTTTTAACTTTTCCACGAAGTGTGTGGAATCCTTAATGTACGAAGGCGTGTTACCCAGAAGCGGCTGAAGTAGTCTACCTAAGTATTTGGAAAGGGCATATGTAGGAGAACCAATCGTACTAACAATAGGTCTAAGAGGAACATCTTCCTTATGTATTTTAGGAAGACCATAGAGTCTCGGAGGAATAGCATCCCCTGGAAGGAGAGTCTTCGCTGCATCCGCTGGAATAGATGATTGCTTGATCAATTTGACGGTGACATTTGAGTAGCGAGTAGTAGGATCACGACTATTAATCCTATATACAGGATCTGATAACAAAGACGAGATCTTGGAATCATAATCAACCTTATCCAATACCACTGTCGCGTTACCCTTGTCAGCGGGGAGAACGATAATATCAGAATCGTCCCTTAGATCTTTAAGTGCCCGGCTTTCGCCTTGTTTTAAGTTGGTGTTAGGTGGCTTAGCGGTCTTGAGAACTCGGGAACATTCTTGCCTGGCTTCCTCGGCCTCTTCAGGTGTGAGGTGATGTACCGAGGATTCTACGGATGTAATAAGTTCTTCAATAGGAATTCTTCTAGGCGCTACAGCAAAATTGAGACCTTTAGCGAGAACTGCCTGTTGGGTATCACTTAGGGACTTGCTGGACAAATTTACGACAACCTTGTTAGCATCAAGTCTAATGGCTTGAGATTTCTGCAACTGATATAACCTATCATATTTGGAAATATTTCCAAATATGATAGGTTATATCAGTTGCAGAAATCTCAAGCCATTAGACTTGATGCTAACAAGGTTGTCGTAAATTTGTCCAGCAAGTCCCTAAGTGATACCCAACAGGCAGTTCTCGCTAAAGGTCTCAATTTTGCTGTAGCGCCTAGAAGAATTCCTATTGAAGAACTTATTACATCCGTAGAATCCTCGGTATATCACCTCACACCTGAAGAGGCCGAGGAAGCCAGGCAAGAATGTTCCCGAGTTCTCAAGACCGCTAAGCCACCTAACACCAACTTAAAACAAGGCGAAAGCCGGGCACTTAAAGATCTAAGGGACGATTCTGATATTATCGTTCTCCCCGCTGACAAGGGTAACGCGACAGTGGTATTGGATAAGGTTGATTATGATTCCAAGATCTCGTCTTTGTTATCAGATCCTGTATATAGGATTAATAGTCGTGATCCTACTACTCGCTACTCAAATGTCACCGTCAAATTGATCAAGCAATCATCTATTCCAGCGGATGCAGCGAAGACTCTCCTTCCAGGGGATGCTATTCCTCCGAGACTCTATGGTCTTCCTAAAATACATAAGGAAGATGTTCCTCTTAGACCTATTGTTAGTACGATTGGTTCTCCTACATATGCCCTTTCCAAATACTTAGGTAGACTACTTCAGCCGCTTCTGGGTAACACGCCTTCGTACATTAAGGATTCCACACACTTCGTGGAAAAGTTAAAAGCTATAACACTTCAGCCGGGTGATATTCTAGTGAGTCTCGACGTGGTGTCTCTGTTTACGAGAGTACCTATTGATGGTGTTATGTCTCTCATTAATGGCTTTTTTCCTGAAGACATCACAAGACTTTTTTATCACTGCATGACCTCCTCCTACTTTCTATGGAATGGGAATTTTTATGAGCAGACTGATGGTGTGGCCATGGGTAGTCCTCTCTCTCCTGTTGTGGCTAATTTCTTCATGGAGAACTTTGAAGAGAAAGCTTTGTCGTCGGCTCCTTTCAAACCGAAGATCTGGTGGCGTTATGTGGATGACACGTTCGTTGTTTGGACGGAAGGTGAGGAAAATCTTAGCCATTTCCTGGATCACCTTAATCTCCAGCACCCTTCTATTTGTTTCACCATGGAAAAGGAATCTGACGGCAAAATACCTTTTTTAGATGTTCTCGTCACCAAGAAAGAGGATGGATCTTTAGGACACAGCGTTTTTCGTAAGCCAACACACACCAATATATATCTCCACGCAAGTTCTCACCATCACCCTGCCCAGAAACATGGTATCCTTACAACTCTAACTACCAGGGCTAGGAGGATTTGTTAAGTGTCTTCTTTACAAGAAGAAATGAACACCCTGCGAACCACCTTTGAGAGCAACGGTTATAGCAAGGCTTTGATTTCTACGGTTCTGAAACCAACAAATAATAATAGGACGTCAGTTGAGAAAAGAGATGTAAGAGGAACTGCTTACCTTCCGTACATACATAACACTACGGATCGTATTGCTAAAAATCCTACGTCGGTACAACATACGGACTGTATTTGGAACTTCTGTTAAGATTAGGCAACTCCTGCGACCAACTAAGGACAGTTTGCCTAAATTGCAACAAACGGGTATCTACAGAGTTCCCTGTACTTGTGGCAAGGTTTACATCGGGCAGACTTCGAGAACAATATGCACTCGCATTAAGGAACATAATAGATGTATCAGGCTCATTCAACCTGATAAATCAGCTGTTGCCGATCATGCTTTAACACCTGGCCATGATGTCATGTTCCAAGGAGTGGATGTTCTTGCCCGTATAAAGCAATATCGTCCCAGAATCATCAGGGAGGCGGTTGAAATACGTAAACACCCAGATAATTTCAACCGCGACACCGGCTACAATCTCAGTGAATCCTGGCTACCTATTATCAGAACCCTGAGAAAGTAATTCACTGCTGCTTTCCGTTGTCCCTAACATGGGGCTATAATGGCGTCCATCTTTGGGCACCTTCTATATGTTCTTCGTTGCTTTCTCTTAGCAACATTGTCGTATTCCAGATTATTCCTGACGATGAAAGACATGGTTCAACATTATGAATAATAACACGGGCCGTGAAAGTCTAAATGACAAAACTCCTGCTTACTCCTTTTCATATCTTCCTCTCTGCCTTCTAAAGATATGACACCACCCTAGTGTTGGATCCTCTTCTCCTTGACTCCACAGATATGCACTCACAAACACCTAGTTCAATATTTCAACACCTGAGCGCTCTTATCATAAAAATGTCACATTCGCCCCCAGAAATCTATACAACAATGTTATTTTGGAGGGATTTCTAACACACACTTTACCCAAATATCCATCAGTACATAAGATACTAAATCGAAGACCATATACATCTTCATACAATGTTTCACCTACACTCCACTGTAAAATACTTGGCAGCATTCAATCTCCAGGAAGAAATAGCAGTTACTTTGCAAACCAAATGATATACAAGGTTAGTTCGTGCAAAGCCAGAAAATTGTCAGAACCACAATCATAATCTCCGTCACAAAAGAACATATTTTCCATGGCAAGCAGCAACTCCACAAGGCCTGCTCTTCCAGATTCCTCCACATCTACTTTGAAAGACCAAAATGTTCGATGTCCCAACCAACTTCCTTGAGGGCAGGCTACACATCCAGATTACCATAAAAATGAACAATCTCTTCTTCTTTCGCTCCTTTCCAAGAACTCCCAGTAATTCAAGTGGATGACCAAGATCCTCACCGTAATATAGTGTCTAAAGGTCTTTTCTTGATAAGCTACACTTCTGTAGATGCCAACCTATATAGTACATTCCACAAAACTGGTGTATATAATTTCCATCATGTATTTTGTAATTGAAATACAGATGCCACATCAGTTGCTCTGATACAGATTCACACTTGTCTATGATAACCAACCTTCATTTCCCCATTTAGACTTCTCGAATCCAAAAAGAAATCGTATCTCGATTAAACAAATTTACAGTACAAAATCAAACTATTAGATGCAAAAACAAAGTTCAAATTACAGTTTAGAGATGAATCAAAATCAATGTATTGACACAAAATAAGAAAGAAAATTAAATAACATTCTCAATAAAAGATATGTACATTGCAGCAAACCAACAAATGTACCTTGTGCAAATATATCCTAAGATAGATCACAACATAGACATAATATGCCTCAAAACATGAATCATAATAATAACGAAGTCGCGTAACACGCCCCCTACACATTTAATTCCAAATATACATCCATCGCATACACACTTCTTACACACAGAAGAATATACATGAATATAATTAACTAAATCATAAACTCTGCATTCCTAATACCTATCTCTAAATGCCAGGCATAGATGTACATATTCTTCCTGTCTCCTTTACTCGTGCTTCCTTTTCTTTTGTTTTTTCTCCCTCTCCGTTCTTCTTTTCTTTTTGCTTGCCATCTCGTCTTTCTCTTCATCCGCCAAGTCATTCCGTACTTTGTACTCCTCATCTTCCATCTCCACCGTTCCTGTCTCCTTCCCTTCTTCCTTTTCTTCTGTTTCTCCTTCGTCTCCATTTTCAATCTTTCTCTTCATCCGCCATGTCATTCCATACCTTGTACTCCTCGTCTTCCATCTCCACCGTACCTCTCTTCTTCCCTTCCTCATTTTCTTCTCATTATTCGTCTGATCCTTCACCTCATTTTCTTTCGTTTTGCATGATTCACTCCTGCACTTTCATTCTCATCTTTAACCTCTTTTGCTTCTCCTTTCTCTTCTTCAGTCTCTTCCATCTCCCCTGCTTTCTTACTTTCTTCCATTTCACCTTCTCTGTTATACGTTTCTCCTTTCTCTTCTACCTTGCCCTCTATCTCATCTTCTTCCCTGTCCTCAGTTTCGTTCTCTTCCTTCATTTAACGTCCTCCTTCACCTTCTTCCCTCTCTTGTCCATTTTCATGTTTTATTTGAGACCTTAATCTCACTTCCATATCTAATATCCTCTCACCAGTCGCCCCTTCAACCCTCTCAATTTTCTCTAGAATATGTTCCTGTACCCTTTCCAATTTATTATCTGCTTCTCTAGTCATATAATTTAATTTCTCTGGTATCTTCGTTTCAATTTTCATAATTTTCTGATCTACTTCTTTTATAGTTGCTTCCCCCTTTTCCTCCACCATACTCCTTACCTACCTCATTTCCTGTCTCACCCCCTCAATACTATGCTGTAGCAATCCATACTTCCTATCCAACTCCTCACTAACATGCATTAGTTTATCCAATTTCTTACTCAACCCCTTATTATTGTTATAAATTTTTTTGTTCATTTCCCGTAACATATTTAGGATGTCCTGCACCGGCATTAACACATCCTGTACTGGCCTTACAACATCCTGTACTAGTACATCAGTCATCTCTCCTTCCATCACACTACTGCCAGTCTCATTCCCATCACTCTCCAACATGCACACCACCATATTTTCTCCCTTCATTTCCATCCTGCTTCAACTCACTCAATTCCCATTCATCATTCTCATTCGTTCATTATCCATGTAAATATGTACACCATAACCTATCTCTCAAATAACACTTGAACAAGTCACACTCTCCTACTCCCACACTGATGTATCCTGGTTCTCGAGTCCCACGTTAAGGTGCCAATTGTAAAGTATACTACTCAGTAGCTTTCTCTGTATCCTACCCTGAAGAGTCCCCCCAGCAAGCAGAATATAAAATAGAGAAATCCCGTTGGGCGCCAACACAAATGCAAATGTATTAGAGTTCAAAACAAGATTAACACGAGTTCTCAATAAAACCACGGTGTAGGGTAAAATATATACCAACCCGGATACAGTCAGTTTGGGATGTAGTTTTGATATTCACTGCAATAAACAAGCATTTACCGAGAATATTACTTACCGTTCAGTTGTAATATTATGATACATAATATATCTATAGTACTGCAGTGTGATATGATTTTTAAAGTATTCTTTATTATAAGAACTCTTCTTTGTGAGAAGAGTGATGGGATTATCATCAAGAAGCAGTCTAGACACCTTTATATAATATATATTCACTTCCACATTACTTCGTAATTATCCAATCCTGCTTTTTATTTGTTACCTCCTATCAACAACAAACTCCTGCTTACTCCTTTTCATATCTTCCTCTCTGCCTTCTAAAGATATGACACCACCCTAGTGTTGGATCCTCTTCTCCTTGACTCCACAGATATGCACTCACAAACACCTAGTTCTATATTTCAACACCTGAGCGCTCTTATCATAAAAATGTCACATTCGCCCCCAGAAATCTATACAACAATGTTATTTTGGAGGGATTTCTAACACACACTTTACCCAAATATCCATCAGTACATAAGATACTAAATCGATGACCATATACATCTTCAAACTGTACCCGTTCGTCCTGGGGATGCGATGACCCATCTGCTATAACATCGCATTCCTGGAGTTCCAGGACAGAGCGGAGTTAAATGAACCTCTAGTCAAATAAGGAATGTGTCGGAAATTCAGCTGAGTTCTCGAAAAAGCAGTGGGTATCACGAGACAAAGTATCTCTAGGGTCGTTACGGGCTTAAGTTTAATAAAAAAAATGCAAATATAAATGGGCGCCATCAACTGAATTCCTAGCAAACCACTTCCTTTCCGGATAAGCCTTACTCAAGACAAGGAAAGAAAAAGGAACATCACACCATCATCAGATCACAACTATGATAAAAACAAATTTATTTTACTTTGATGGTCAGACAGACATTTTAAATATAACTCCTACCTAAGAGTATGGTCGAATGCCAAAGTTAAATTGTCATTGTCCAAAAATCGAACCATCTCCTTTCTATTCCAAAATTATTTTTATCCACATAACAAGAAAAATTTATAAAGTTCTCTTGGGTTCTCAGGATCACTGTAGCACTATGTCTTTCGTCACTGACATTTGTGAAACCTGAGACCTAATTTCTCTTTAATTTAACATCATCAATGTGGATTTAAACAAATTATTAATCTGTCTAAACATACACATATAATAATCACACATATTAAATATCACGTAATTTATGGTTTGCATGGCATAATTTGAATTTTGAACATGTTAATCAAATGCTCCTAAACATTGAATAATTAATTTACACTATTTACATCGTCATTAATAATCTCTTATCTGTGAATTACAGAAAATTCAAATTCTCATTGGTCATCGTTATCGTCATCATAAAAAATAAATATTTCTCACATTAATTCTCACTTCAAAATTCTACATATTCCTGTCAGAATCATTAATTCATCACCATTACATCATTTAAATTCTCAACTCAAGTTGCAATTCCTTCACATTATCTCTCAATTAAATTTATTTAATTCCATGTAAATTCATTAATCATCAGCTTCTTTAATTAATTATCACCTTCTGATCCAGTTATTCATCATCATTACAATCGTCTATTAATTTATTTCAATCAGTTTATTCATCCAATCTTTAATTCATCCATCTATTTAATTCATCGATTTATTCCAAAATTTAATTTATCAACTTATTTAAATTTCAATCATCTGGTTATTTAGTTTTTTTATTATTTCATCTAGTCATTCTGATTTTTATTTCATTAGGTCAGATCGTTAATATGCTTAAATCTCAGATTATTATTTCGTTAATTATTATTTTCAGAAAATCTTGTATTATCAACTTCATTTATTTGTTTAATTTCCTAACAAATTGTTTAATAAGGTTTATAGGACGTTGTCTTACAGTTTTATTACTTCCAAGTTATATCTCGTATTTAATTTATCATGCCAAAAAATATATTATTGCCTCCACGACATCACGTTGGATCAAACTATCCACAACGACATTACATTTCTTCAATACTTCAAATATCACATTTGAATACAATAATTATTCCACAAAACTCCATAAATATTCAGCACATACAGCATGAATTTCAACAATAACGCTAGACTGGGTACGACGACCTCATGTCTGCCTCAAAATACATTATCAACGTTCCAACTATCACATGGCAAATTCCACAAAATGCCCATCACAAACTTCACTTAACCATGTTGCATGATCTACAAAAAATATATAACTGGCTTCAAATTATCAACGCACACAATCTCCTATAACTGTAATTACTCTGATCACATCTAGACAACTTCTTAAACATTTGGAAAAATATTACTTCAGTAATTTAAGATCTGCTTTCAAATAGCATAAATTCTCTTACAATTCTTATAATTCACATCGCAGAAAAACACCAATGTGCTATAATCCCATATCAAAATCTGCAATACTGATCTGCCTTAAAATAAATCTTGACCATTAATGATTAATCTTACAAGATTCAATTACTTTAAATCCTTCTCAAAGGTATCAAACACAATTATAAAAATCATCAAAAGCATCAGCTAAAACAGCTGTTAAATTGAAATTACTCTCAAAAGAGTATAGCAACAAAATATTGTATTGGCAAACAAGAATTACTAAATGCAATCCTGTTGACATTTATCGTTACTTTATTTAACAAAATTTCGACTGATATGTGACTAGTAGTTCCTTGTTTGATTCACTTACAATCTCATGTACATTCGGATGATAAAAATGAGTCCCTCAATGGCGAGTAAGATGTGTAACCACCGTACAGTCGTATAAATACGAAAGACCTCGCCCCGTCGACTTGGATGATAGTTCCCTGAACGATGGGTAAGATGAGTAGCCACCATACAATCGTATAAATACGAAGGACCCCATCTCGTAGGCTATATGAGTGAATGTACCAGATAGGAATCAACAAGTTTCTAGTTGACATATAAAAGCGATGTTCATTCACTAAAGTGAATAACTTCTTAATATCTCCAAACAATCCAATGGAAAAAAATCCCTACTGATGAATAATACACACTCGCTAGTATGCAATGAACTA
The DNA here is from genome assembly GCA_946902985.2 of Meconema thalassinum. Taxonomy (NCBI): domain Eukaryota; kingdom Metazoa; phylum Arthropoda; class Insecta; order Orthoptera; family Tettigoniidae; genus Meconema; species Meconema thalassinum. The sequence continues at coordinate 358,387,879 of OX336392.1, forward strand.
ACGAAGTAATTTTAGATAATCAATTGCAGATCACGAGTTCGAAATACTCGTTACACAAAAAAAACTATTCATGAAAAATATCCTAGCTGGAAAAATGTCTAAAAGACCAAACATCTGCTTAATAAAGCCAACCAATGGTGAGAATTTCGTATAATGATGCCTGCCATATCATATGGTCACTCCATATTCTAGCAAATTCGAAGTATATAAATTCAAACCATGTCTTAATAATCGTATCACTCCTATTAGAAAATTATACATGTGTGCCCAGTATTCATGAAAATAATCGTATCAGGTAGTTATAACTCTTACAGTACCTTTCATAATCAGCTGTAATTAAATTTCCAAGATCGTCGATTTTCCCTACATAAAGAATTTCTCGAAAGATCGGCGTGAATATCATTCCATCCATGAAATGTCGATTGCCTTCGAAATCCCAAGTGAATCAGCTGGTGGACTCCTCTCGTCAGGAATCGAATCCATCGCTCTGCGGTGCCATCTTGTCTCTATCGGCGTCTACTCTGACATGTTGAACTTCGGATTACCCATAGCGGATATTGTCAAACTCATCTCGAAAAAGTTCATGGAAATAGCGGACCCCCTACTCCTCTTCTAAGTTACGCCACTGTTCCGTTAAATGTCCAGTTTGAGTATTGAAAGTTCAATCTCAAATGACTGCTAAGTCTCACTTTCGTAAAACAAAATTTTACTTGAGAGTGTTCAAGATTACGAAACACCCTGTAGTTGTGTGTATTAGGTAATTCATGAAACTGCATAAGAAATAAATCTCATTAATGCACGATCTAATGTTCATCAGTGCCTATGCTAACAACATTCCGTTTACTTGAAATAGTTACAGTAACTTTGAATGCGTTATAGAAAAGCATAGTCATCAAGTTATTCATAAAAGCTATGTTCAAACTGCGTTGAAATGTAGCTTGTAATAAAGTCTCCAACTACTTGCAGTGCCGTCCTAACATATCCCGGCCGTCTGTGATTGCTTCCTCGGCCAGCCCGCCTGGATCAATGACCCGCTTGGCCTTCGCTGCTCGGCGATGCAGAAACTGTCGCCTACACTCTGCCGTGACAGTTTCGGTATGTTACGTGACCTTCACTGTGCGTCTCACTTGCGCTATAGAGCTGTGTTCCTACCTGCTCGTCTGTCAGAGCTCAACTGAACTTGCTGGCACTGTCTTCTCGCTTATCTGCTCGGCGCAGGCACGTGGTGTAGTCCCCCACCACTGTGCTCTCGCGTCACGATCATAGTCTCGAACCCAAATCATCTCGGCTGTTCCGTTATAAAATAACTTAAGGGTTATCGGACTTCCCTAAAATTATTTCCACATATAACGCATGTTATATATCCTCTTCTAAGATGTTTAATTACCATAATTCCATAAATATCTCAATAAAGCTTCACATCTCTATCCATAATTCCATCTTCTCACAGATGTCAATGCCTCCTTGATTCTAGACCTCCTACGTCATCTTGACATTCTTCTTGACGCGATCGGTGCGCTATCTTTTCCTAATTCTTCCCAAAACCTCAACTACAGCTTAATGTCTGCTGGCGTAGCCGATAGCCTAAACTAGGTATCAGGTACAATACAATGTTTCACCAACACTCCACTGTAAAATACTTGGCAGCATTCAATCTCCAGGAAGAAATAGCAGTTACTTTGCAAACCAAATGATATACGAGGTTAGTTCGTGCAAAGCCAGAAAATTGTCAGAACCACAATCATAATCTCCGTCACAAAAGAACATATTTTCCATGGCAAGCAGCAACTCCACAAGGCCTGCTCTTCCAGATTCCTCCACATCTACTTTGAAAGACCAAAATGTTCGATGTCCCAACCAACTTCCTTGAGGGCAGGCTACACATCCAGATTACCATAAAAATGAACAATCTCTTCTTCTTTTGCTCCTTTCCAAGAACTCCCAGTAATTCAAGTGGATGACCAAGATCCTCACCGTAATATAGTGTCTAAAGGTCTTTTCTTGATAAGCTACACTTCTGTAGATGCCAACCTATATAGTACATTCCACAAAACTGGTGTATATAATTTCCATCATGTATTTTGTAATTGAAATACAGATGCCACATCAGTTGCTCTGATACAGATTCACACTTGTCTATGATAACCAATCTTCATTTCCCCATTTAGACTTCTCGAATCCAAAAACTTAGAAATCATATCTCGATTAAACAAATTTACAGTACAAAATCAAACTATTAGATGCAAAAACAAAGTTCAAATTACAGTTAAGAGATGAATCAAAATCAATGTATTGACACAAAATAAGAAAGAAAATTAAATAACATTCTCACTAAAAGACATGTACATTACAGCAAACCAACAAATGTACCTTGTGCAAATATATCCTAAGATAGATCACAACTTAGACATAATATGCCCAAAAACATGAATCATAACAATAACGAAGAAATCATATCTCGATTAAACAAATTTACAGTACAAATTCAAACTATTAGATGCAAAAACAAAGTTCAAATTACAGTTTAGAGATGAATCAAAATCAATGTATTGACACAAAATAAGAAAGAATTAAATAACATTCTCACTGAAAGATATGTACATTACAGCAAACCAACAAATGTACCTTGTGCAAATATATCCTAAGATAGATCACAACATAGACATAATATGCCTCAAAACGTGAATCATAATAATATCGAAGTCGCGTAACACGCCCCCTACACATTTAGTTCCAAATATACATCCATCGCATACACACTTCTTACACACATAAGAATATACATGAATATAATTAACTAAATCATAAACTCTGCATTCATAATACCTATCTCTAAATGCCAGGCATAGATGTACATATTCTTCCTGTCTCCTTTTCACGTGCTTCCTTTTCTTCTGTTTTTTCTCCCTCTCCGTTCTTCTTTTCTTTTTGCTTTCCATCTCGTCTTTCTATTCATCCGCCAAGTCATTCCGTACTTTGTACTCCTCATCTTCCATCTCCACCGTTCCTGTCTCCTTCCCTTCTTCCTTTTCTTCTGTTTCTCCTTCGCCTCCATTCTTCAATCTTTCTCTGCCTTCCATCTCGTCTTTCTCTTCATCCGCCATGTCATTCCATACCTTGTACTCCTTATCTTCCATCTCCACCGTTCCTGTCTCCATCCCTTATTCCTTTTCTTCTTTTTCTCCTTCGTCTCCATTCTTCTTTCTTTCTCTGCCTTCCATCTCGTCTTTCCCTTCATCCGCCATGTCATTCCATACCTTGTACTCCTCATCTTCCATCTCCACCGTACCTCTCTTCTTCCCTTCCTCATTTTCTTATTATTATTCGTCTGATCCTTCACCGCATTTTTTCGTTTTGTTGACATCATGATTCACTCCTGCACTTTCATTCTCATCTTTAACCTCTTTTGCTTCTCCTTTCTCTTCTTCAGTCTCCTCCATCTCCCCTACTTTCCTACTTTCTTCCATTTCACCTTCTCTGTTATACGATTCTCCTTTCTCTTCTACCTTGCCCTCTATCTTATCTTCTTCCCTGTCCTCAGTTTCGTTCTCTTCCTCCATTTGACGTCCTCCTTCACCTTTTTCGCTCTCTTGTCCATTTTCATGTTTTATTTGAGACATTAATCTCACTTCCACATCTAATATCCTCTCACCAGTCGCCCCTTCAACCCTCTCAATTTTCTCTAGAATATGTTCCTGTACCCTTTCCAATTTATTATCTGCTTCTCTAGTCATATCATTTAATTTCTCTGGTATCTTCGTTTCAATTTTCATAATTTTCTGATCTATTTCTTTTATAATTGCTTCCGCCTTTTCCTCCACCATACTCCTTACCTCACCTCTAATTTCCTGTCTCACCCCCTCAGTACTATGCTGTAACAATCCATACTTCCTATCCAACTCCTCACTAACATGCATTACTTTATCCAATTTCTTACTCAACCCCTGATTATTGTTATAATTTTTTTGTTTATTTCCCTTAACATATTTAGGATATCCTGCACCGGCATTAAAACATCCTGTACTGGCCTTACAACATCCTGTACTAGTACATCAGTCATCTCTCCTTCCATCACACTACTGCCAGTCTCATTCCCATCGCTCTCCAACATGCACACCACCATATTTTCTCCATTCATCTCCATCCTGCTTCAACTCACTCCATTCCCATTCATCATTCTCATTCGTTCATCATCCATGTAAATATGTACACCATAACCTATCCCTCAGATAACACTTGAACAAGTCACACTCTCCTACTCCCACACTGATGTATCCTGGTTCTCGAGTCCCACGTTAAGGTGCCAATTGTAATGTATACTACTAAGTAGCTTTCTCTGTATCCTACCGTGAAGAGTACCCCCAGCAAGCATAATATAAAATAGAGAAATCCCGTTGGGCGCCAACTCAAATACAAATGTATTAGAGTAATAAACTAAAGTTCAAAACAAGATTAACACGAGTTCTCAATAAAACCAGGGTGTAGGGTAAAATATATACCAACCCGGATACAATCAGTTTGGGATGTAGTTTTGATATTCACTGCAATAAACAAGCATTTACCGAGAATATTACTTACGGTTCAGTTGTCATATTATGATACATAATATATCTGTAGTACTGCAGTGTGATATGATTTTTAAAGTTTTCTTTATTATAAGAACTTTTCTTTGTGAGGAGATTGATGGGATTATCATCAAGAAGCAGTCTAGACACCTTTATATAATATACAGTATATTCACTTCCAGTATTTTTGTAAGACCACATTACTTCGTATATTATCCAATCCTGCTTTTTATTTGTTACCTCCTATCAACAGCAATCTCCTGCTTACTCCTTTTCATATCTTCTTCTCTGCCTTCTAAAGATATGACACCACCCTAGTGTTGGATACTCTTCTCCTTGACTCCACAGATATGCACTCACAAACACCTAGTTCAATATTTCAACACCTGAGCGCTCTTATCATAAAAATGTCACAACACATTGTAAATAAATAAAAACACAAGACCACAGTTGCATATTCTTACCCTGCCTACACGTTTTGGAATACTGTTTGTACCCAAAGCCATCTATGTGCATGTTTGTTAGGTTGGTGATAGCGTAGTTACAACTACGACTTACATCACAAGAGTGTCGTGCTCCTCCTACTACGAACTAATGGCTAAGCACACTCCGTCGTCTCAAAATAGTGTATTCTGTCCTAAGTCATTTCCGCCAGGAAATGTATCACATCACATGGTGTCAGTGAGCAAGCTCAAAATGTGCGTTCCCAGATTATAAGAAACAATTCATTAATTATCAGATCCATTTAGAATAATTACGCTCTTGATTATTACATCGTAGGTTTAAGTTTCATTGTAGGTTTATGACGATAGTGCTGACGAACCTAGACACCTGGGCTAAGCAGTAGCGTCTCCTGCGAGATCATTTACCTGCTATAACATCGACATAAAAGTCGGAAATACCTTCTACGAGCCCTTAAAGCTCGGACAATACATTAACACACGTTGTCAGTGGCGCTCGGCACATCTGATCGACCTTCGGGTAGGTCTGGGAACCACTGCAGTTACCTCCAGGAAAAAACAAGTCCTCAGAACTAAGTCTGGACATACGTGCTCTACTAGCACTAAAATGCCAGAAATAGCCTCTAAACAGGGTGTCCCACACTAGTCAGTAACAAAGATGAACCTTATATGAATTTAAAACACTTTCAAACAGTGTCTAACATTGTCGCTATGCAAAGCGATCCAAATACGTGACTCTGACGGTCATCCATTACGAAAGCAAAACATCTGATTCTTACAAAATGGCTGCTAAGAACTTGACCCATATAATGAAAATACAAACTCTAACAGTAAACGATGCTACAAGCATCCGTCTAGGGTCTGAAATAAGTCGGTCTCACTTCCGTGCGCTCGGTGGTTGCTGGGTAATACTTCCACTTGTTCATAGCACTGAGCTTGTGCTCACATCATTCGTTGCGTCAGGCAACTTTAACAAACACTTCATGCACTTGTAGGCAGCAGTTCTCTCTAAAGAAAGTCCTATATGAACTGGTCTGTGGCTTATACCGATATAACATTCAATGATTACACTTGTACTACGTAGAAACACGCAGTAAGACAAGACCTCATGTCTTTCAAAAACAGACAGTAGTAAAAGAAAGCAATATCACTCGCTTGGAGTGTTTTGGTATGACAGAGATGTCACTTCGAGTACTATTTACATTATTATAACCAAAAAATCCTGTGTCAAATCACTAGACACAAATTATAAAATAAATGGCAAAATCTCACATCTGCTGAGTTTGCTAATTATACGATATTAGTCTAGGGTTTGATACTTTAGTGGCATGCTAATAAATCCCTGACTCTGTTCTTTACCAAGAACTGGAATGGCGTCAAAGCTCATTATAATGAAAATCCACAGCATAATTACAAAACTGATGGTTTCAGTTGACGATCAAACGATACGGGCTTTCTAACCAAGTCAGTGGCGTGACGTGCATTACTAAGAATGGGGGTGTCACAAAAATACCACTGAAATGATGGCTGTCCAACATACAAAAGAAAACCTAACAAAATTCCCATACCAGGGTTGATCAAAGTAGCTCATCAGCTACAGTCATATTTAGTAAGCATTAGACCTGACGTTTCACGACGTTCAATACAAAGCACCAATTGAACCATGTCCAATCAAAAAGGTGGCTAACTATCACTGGAATTAAAAGACAAATCATGAGCGCTAAACTACAAATTCCTACCTATTGGCTGTCAAGATGAGTTTGGTTGATTTAACCAGACTGATATACCTCAAAAGGAATCGTACATGAGAGAAGGAACAGACTCACAGACTTAAGGTATCATCACCTCGTTCTCACCAGAACTGAGGGGTAAAATATCCTCTGGTTTCAGGACATGGGTTGTCCAAACTAGGCCTCCAATTCAGGCCTTATTCATGACCAGGTACTTGATGCGTCCTCGTGGTCGACGTAAAGATGTCACCCTCTTCTCCATGGTGGTAGTAGTTATGATCCAGGCAGGAACTCGTCCATCTCCTCCTCGTGCGGTATAGTTGGGCTATCCGTCAAGTTGTAGTTTACTCAGAATGGCTCCTTCACATCATGGAGGTCCTTACTCCATCATCCCCACAGTAGATAGATGTAGAAATACTTCATACACGTGGTCAGTCGAGAAATACATGTTTCGTGGCTATTTTTCACATGGAAATCACAGTTAAATCACAGTGTTCACTGAAGCTAAAATGATGAATAGTAACAAGCTCACTGAAGTTACACAACGCAGACTTTATCAAAAATTCCCCATGCACTGTCTGCTTTCACAGCTTCTATATTGTCTGCTCGGCGTAATCACACTGATCTTATGACTGTAACAAATCGCATGGAATCTCTTCGATCCATAGCCAAAAATGGTTCACGTTTACTGCGATAATGTTTTCAATATTCGTGGCGTTGAAATCTACCACTGGAACTATTACTTGTTCACTGATTTCGATTATTTTAGTGTTCCTTGCGGACATGGAATTTTTGACGGTCTCGTGGTCGAAATGTGGTGTTCCACGGCGTCGAGATTTTCACAATTTTCAATAATAGCGTTTGGACGCAAACACAGGCGTTGAATATAACTCGATGGCACACCACTTGGTGCACAAATAAATAACGATGCACGTTGATAACTTCTTCGCCTCTTGGGCGGACTATCTTCCTCGTCTTACCAGACGGACAATATCACAAACTCGAGTGCCCTGTGTGCCATTGCTTCCTGCTGGATCTAGTGAATACAAGAGTCGTTTAACAACTAATTCCTTCCGTTTCGCGTATCTGCGATGTAAAATACCTTTACCTTAATAATAATTACATTCACCAGAATGTTAGGAATAAGCAGAATTACTTAATGATTTTATCTGAGCCTTCTGGAGAGTAAAAATATATTGGTAAGTACTCAGATAAATAATTCGGAGATTTCTTCAAAGTCAATAGCACTTCCATAATCCTATCCGGCCATGAGCTGGTCTCTGGGTGCGTTCTAAGATGATGCATGACATCTGCAAATGTGTTGCAAAGGAAAATATCACTGAGCATGAGCTCAGCGGGCTCAGTACCTATGAAGTCGTTATCTCCTTGGCCAACATTTTAACTGGGTTTATGGATATGGCAGGTCAGCGAAGAAACTTAGCACAATCTTATATTAGCCGATGACGCGGTGACTGGTGATTGCGTCATCAGCTTTATAGGAAAGAGTAGGTTAGGGCTAGGAATCTTAAGTTTACTAGTGTTATGTGACTCGAAAAGAAATATTTAAATTTTAAATTCTCTTTTTTTTTTCATTGTAGACTAATTTAAAAGTGTAACCCAAAAAACAAAAGTTGTTTACTCTGGAATAGCTGTCGAAGTCTTCGGTAAATTGACGAATTCAGTTGAATGGGCTCTTCTCCACTTATCAACAAAAAAAATCAAATAGAAGGACAATTGTAACTAGATTGTTATGTTTAATTAATAATATTGCATGTCACATAAGTAGTATCACATTGTTTAGGTCAGAAATACTGAACATAGATAGGTTTACTAAAAAATCAGTTAAGTACCAAGGTAGATTCAGTCTCACAAGGAGAGGTCGCCATGAGGTTTACTAGAAAAGTGTTCAAATTTGGTGGTTTTGCTCATCATAAAAATATATTTTACCTCTGTTTGCTCAAAATTGAGCGTTTAAAATCAATCCTCAAACTTTTGTAGTCCATTCCCGCACACGGTCCCGGTTCGTCTCCGTGGCGTAGTCGCTAGCGTGTTGGTGCTGGAAATGGAAGTTACCGTGATCGAAACCTAACTTAATCTTTCTTTTTTCTTTCTTTGACATTTTTTTCTTTTATTTTATATTTGTGGTACAATATTTAAGTTGGCAGATTACATCAAGTACTTTATTATTTGTTGTTGCCTTTCGATTTACAATATTAATAAATTAATATTTCCGTTATTGTTTACATTATCTACAATATTTGTCCCAATTTCACTGTTCGTCTGACAATGAGTCGCTTGAACTCGACCCATTGTTACACATATTTGGGTGGTATTTTTGATAGAAACATTGGAAGCAAAGCTTTTCGAACAAACAGCACATTTAATGAATCCAGGTGGGGAGCAAGAATAGCACCTTCACCCCATTACTTCACGCGGAAAACAGATGTTCACATTTCCGAACATTTCTGTTAACTTTGCTGCAAAGAAAGCATATTTTATCATGTCTACTAAAGCATTAGATGAAAGTTGGTGATGAATTAGTGAATGGATTTTGATAGCATCTTTCTTCGTAGACAGATCTTTGTCTCCGTGTACAGCATGGACCGTGTTTAGTAATTTCTTAATGAGAACTTTGACCTGCCAACACAAAACAGAGTATGCTTCCACCTTTATTTCATATGATAAGCAAAGTATTCAATAGACGCACTTATTTTTATTACTTATTTGTCGAAAAGCGTACATATCGCAAGGTTGGCAGAACGGGGTGCAATGTGGTGGGATGATTTCTACGTCTGCCGTGCACCTGCCATCTTCTGTCGTTAAGCCGTTCAGTAGGTTCGGACCCGTTTGTCATCCCTATGAATCCCAAATCATTAGACATTCTTCTTTTCTTGTCTACAATCAACAGTATCTGGAACGCGGTGAACGGTAAGGATTCGTCGTCTTCATCATTTCAGGGGCCGATAACCTAGATGTTAGGCCCCTTAAAACAACAATTATCATCATCATCATCATCTTCATCATTTGTAAATATTGTAGATGTAGGTGGCGACGATCCCATGTTACCGTCGATGACCGTGCTTACCGCGTTCCAGATACTGTTGATTGTAGACAATCGCACACACGTAGTATTGAATACGCCTAAGCGTAAATCAAGTCCTCTGGCTTATCGAATCCGCTATACGGCACTTACGCGACGAAGAGAATACCACGATGTTACTCACACGAGTTCCGTATCGAGTTTAGGATACAAGAAGTTTAGCTTGATGGTGGAGCAGAGTGGAACAGAGGAAAGGGCTCTTTCGTTTATGCATTATTATTATTTGCAGTCGTTTCATTCCGCCGTAGAGTACCCGTTCCGTTACCAAACGTTACGGTACACACACACTGAAAATATGAAATGAAATAAGACATGTGTCGTAATCCAGCAAGAAAAGAAACACAAAAAAAAAAAAACAATCAGCTATGGGTTGCACGAGACGAAGCCTCTACGGGTCGTATACGGGTGAAAGCAACAATAATTATTAATACAAAGGGCGCCATCCGCCTGGATTCCTATCAGTCACATCCTTCCTGTTTAAGCCTTAAATTTACTAGGAAAAGGACATGAGGAAAGATAGCATCACGAAAACATATTTAAAAGAAATATAAAATGTATTAATTCCTTGGCTTTGTCATGAGAATATCAAAAGAAATCCTACCTAGGAACATGGTGGATAAATAAGTTAGGACGAAAATGTTTATGTCAACTCCAAACATTTCCTCCCTCAATTAACGTTCACATGTTGAAAGAAAAAAACTAAAAGTCTGTCTTGGTTACTCAGGATCACCGAAGCACAAATTCACTTGAAGCACGACACTTGTGACCTCTGAGCCCTATCAGTATTAAACATTAACATAGATCGCGTGTGAACTGCAATAATTATCAAAACACACACATAAATTACATGCATAAATTATGTTAAGCGTTGGTTTATGCAATAAAATGTATATTCGCTCTCCATCACCATATTCAACAAGTAGTTCCGTGAAGAACTATACAGCCTATTTTCATATATCCTACTCATATTAATTGCCACTATCAACATACAAAATTTCAGTTTAATTGCTGTAACAGATTCGTAGATATTGAGAACCGTCTAAATATTTCAGATTGTCGCCAGGTTGGATTTTTATTTTTGTACTAAGTTATTACATTAATATTATTGTGTACGTGTGGTATTCAAACTTCAATCGCATAATTAGAACACAAGAAGTAAAAACGAGATTTTAAAATTACGCACACCAGCCATCTTGTGATTATGCAAACAATTGAAATAAATTAGATGCCAGTGGATCAACATTTGCATAAGCATTTAACGTGCAACGTTTCACGACACTTGGATAGTTAATTCGCGAGAAACGTCCATTTAAATATTTATACTTCGCATCGCCGCCATGTTGGATTTGTGCTCACCAGGTTACTGAAGTCCTATAGGTGAACATATGTTCATAGTTTCTATGAACATAAAAAAATCAGTTTGGTTGCTGTAAAAGATTCATAGATATTGAGAACCGTCTAAATATTTCGGAAGCTCGCCATTTAGGATCTTCATATGTATAGGCCAAAGAGTTATGTACCATTCAAGGACAATTATTACCTAGGTTCATTATTCAAACTTTCACTTCGATCGCATGATTACGACACAATAAATAAAAACTTAATTTTAAAATTTCGCACAGCCGCCATCTTGAGGTTCCCCCCAGGGGCTCACATCTAGTGGGTTGTGGGTTGGCGACCACGGGGCCCCAGCTGAGTCCGGCATTGCTTCCACTTACTTGTGCCGGGCTCCTCTCTTTCTTCTTTCCTGTCGACCTCCCTTGGTCAACTCTTGTTCTCTTCCGACCCCGACGGTATTAGGTTATCCGAGGCCTAGGGAGTCTTTCACTTTCCCGCCTTAATAGGCCCTTGTCTCATCTTTCCTGATACCCTCCTTCTGTGAGGGGTCAGCCTTCTTGTTCTTTTCCTTTTACCTCCTGCCTTGTGCTCAAGGCCCTTAAGGAGGCAGGGTGTATGTAGCCCCACCACTTCTGGTGCACCCTAGATAATGCTACACCCTCAGGGGCTCACGGCTGGTGAGTTCGGGCGTTGGCGACCCCGAGGGATTCCTGAGCTGGGTCCGTTTTCCCCTTTTGTCCCTTCCCTTTGGGGCGGACCTTCTCCTCTCTCCCCTCTCCTCTCCTCTTTTCCTTCTATTTCCTTTTCTCTTTAAGATTCCCACACTGTTTTTGTTACTAGAATCACCGTGTATCTAAATTCCCTTTTAGCGATTTTTTCAGGCATTTTTGATCTATGTTGCATTTTGTAAGTTTTCTCGATCTAAATTACATCTCGCGATTGTTTTCAACCTCAATTGCATTTTGTAAAGATTGACAATCTAAATTGCTTTTTAGTACGTCTTTCAATGCAGGTTGCCGGGCCTTTTAGTGAGTATTTTGAATTTCAATTGCATTTTGTAAGTATTTTCAACCAAAACCGCATTTCGCACGAATTTTGAATCTAAATTGCATTTTTTTTTGGTGGGCATTTTGCACATATTTTGATTCTCAATTGCATTTTGTGGGTATTTTGAATCTAAATTACATTTGTCAAGTATTTTCAATCTAAATTGCTTTTTGTAAGTATTGTCAATCCACATGAGTCGTTTGAATCTACCGTACATTTTGTAAGCATTTTCAATTTCAATTGCATTTTGTAAGGATTTTGAATTTCAATTGCACTTTGTGAATAATTTGGATTGGAACTGGGATATTTCAATCTGAATTGCATTGTGTATTTTCAATTTCAATTGCATTTTGTAAGTATTTTGAACCTCAATTGCATTTTGTACGTAATTTCGATCTCATTTGCATTTTGTAAGTATTTTGAATTTCAGTTGCATTTTGTAAGTATTTCGACGCTACTTTGCATTTTGTACGTATTTTGAATCTAGCCTACGTTTTGTGGGTCTTTTTCAATCTATTCTTTTTGTGCAACTTTTCGTTCTAAATTCCCTTTTGTAAGACCATATTGTGAGTTCTTTCCATGTGAGTTCCTTTTTGTACGTATTTTCCGTCTTCGATAATTTTGTTCTGGTTTCCATTTCATTATCATTTTCGCTATCACCCAGATCATTAGGGGCCGATAACCTCGATGTTAGGCCCCTTCAAACAACAATTATCATAATCATCATCATCTTGAGGTTATGTAAACAATTGAATTAAATTAGATGGCAGTGCATTACAATCTGCAAAATCATTTACTGTACCACATTTCACTGCGCTTAGAGAATTAAATCACGAGAAAAGTCTATTGAAATATTTCAAATTCGCTTGGTCGCCATGTTCGTTTTGTACTTTACAGGTTTATGAAATATACATAGGTAAACTTGTATCAGTACCCTATATCACCGTACAAAATTGCAGGGTGATATCGGTAATAGTTTCGGAGATATAGAATGTCAGTGAAATATTTCGCACAGCCGCCATTTTTAGGTTATGTAAACAATGGAACTAAATTAGATTCCAGTGCATTACAATGTGCATAAACATTTGCTGTACCAAGTTTCATTACGTTTGGATAGTTAAATCGCGAGAAAAGTCTATTTAAAAGTCTCAACTTCGCTTGACCGCCATGTTGGTTGTGTAGTCGCCAGGTTTTCGAAAGTCTCATAGGTGAACTTCTAGTAGTGCCCTTTATCACCGTCATTGCTTCCACTTACTTGTGCCGGGCTCCTCTCCATCTTCTTTCCTGTCGACCTCCCTTGGTCAACTCTTGTTCTCTTCCGACCCCGACGGTATTAGGGTATCCGAGGCCTAGGGAGTCTCTTCCTTTCCCGCCTTAATTGGCCCTTGTCTCATATTTTCTGATTCCCTCCTTCTGCGAGGGGTCAGTCTTCTTTTTCTTTTCATGTTATCTCCTGCCTTCTGCTTAAGGCCCTCAAGGAGACCGGGTGTATGTAGCCCCACCACTTTTGGTGCACCCTAGATAATGCTACACCCTCAGGGGCTCACGGCTGGTGAGTTCGGGAGTTGGCGACACCGAGGGATTCCTGAGCTGGGTCCGTTTTTCCTTTTTGTCCCTTCCCTTTGGGGCGGACCCTCTCCTCTTTCACTTTCCTAACTGCCTTTCATGGCTCTCCTTCCTTCCAAGTCCCTCAATCCGCCTTCTTCGAGGGTTGAGGGCATTTCTTCTCCTCCTGTCCTTTATTTGCCTTATTCTCCTTTAGTTTTCCATTTCTTCTTCTAGTATGTAGGTTAGTAGTTAGTTTTAGTTTTAAGTTCACTTTTTTTTCGCTTTTTTTTTCTTTCTTTTTTTTTCTTTTTCAACTTCACGATCACCCAAGCCATCAGGGGCCGATAACCTAGATGTTAGGCCCCTTAAAACAACAATTATCATCATCATCATCATCTTTATCACCGTACACAATTTCAGGGCGATATCGGTAATAGTTTCGGAGATATTGAATGCTAGTGAAATATTTCGCACAGCCGCCATGTTGGATTGTCGAGACGTAACAAAATTTGAAGGGCACGGTTGAGGTCGCCGGGAATAGTGCTATGAACTTACCGAGTTTTATTGAAATTTCTCCAGCCGTTTAGATTTTATTAGGGACACACACACACACACACCTCACACACACGGACAAAAGGTGATCTCATAAGCCTATTTTTTCAAAATTGAAAATAGGCTAAAAATAAGTTTATAGTATATTTTAATCAAAATTTAACATTGTTCAGATATCAACCATAAATAGTTATTTTATCATTCTAATCACCTAAATTATTTCTAAATATTAACGATAAACCTTTGTCGTCATCCCACAATCCTTGTGTAAGGAAATTATGAACTTTAATCATTTGAATAATCATAATTATTTAACTATCTAGTAATCATTATCATTTAAATCACTTAAGATCATCATTTCTTTCTAAATTGGCATGTCATCAGTTCATTCAGACACCATTACAAATTATTTTCTATCTGGTCTCGGCAAGAATTATCAGATCAGATTATTAAAGAAATCGTATATCCAGAGCGTATTAATAAAAATTCAGAATATCAACATAGATTGTCTCAAAATCTCCAGAAAACTCCACTAATCAGCTTATCGGAAGTGTCACGATATTTTATAACACTTATCAGAATGCCCGAATATCTTATCAATTAACGTTAAGGTTTGAATTTATATTGCACTCAAGAACAATATTTACTGCCATTTAAAATAATTGCTAAAAATCCACTATATCAGGATGCTATCATCCATCAAAATATCTTATGAACCACAGTTCATCCACAAACACTACATCATTAAACCACTCAATTAATTTATCACAATATCATTATAATGATTCCACACAAAATCATTCAGCACTCGGCCTGAACTACAAATTAGACAGGGTTTGCACGAACCTTTCAGTCACTATATTCTTCTAAGTGGTAGATTCTCATAACTAGTGGCAATATTCTCACAATAAACTGGCAAAATTCCTCATAAATCTAGGCACTCAAATAAGCATTACAATCTATGAACTGGTTCCAATTATTTATAAAATTGACCTCTTAAGACTGTGGTCAAATGACTGTTTTAACCTCTCAAATATAACATGTAGATCGCTGCGATAAATTTTAATATGCATCAAGCATGAATTAAATTCATAAATATTACTGCTCTGGATAAATTCTCCCCCAAAAATATAACCAATTGGTTAATGCATTCAAAGATCAGGTCAAAGGTTCCTTATTCCAAATGGTTTATTCTCTGCCTGAGATTGTCTGATTCGAATACTTTCCATTAGAAGAATTAATTATTTGAAAAATCCCAGATCATTTCAAAAAAAACTAAGTTCAAAAGAACTGCCAAATTTAATAAATTTCCATTCTCAAAAATAAATCAGAATCATGACAAAACTATTGGATCAATTAAAGAATTACTAGAGTGTAATCCTGCTTACATTTACTATTATCCGTGAAAAAAAAAACGTGAAAGATGAACGAGCACGTGATTGCAAGCATTGAGAGAAAACGACACTCGATCAAAATGACAAACACCAAAGTGTGCCATGAATTTACATTGCCAAATAAAAAAATCCAAGAATTATGTCTATCAGCTCATCGTAAAAGATTGGAAACGATTATCATCTAACACTGCATGACGTCAGCTGCATGCCTCCGATATCCACAAAGAAAATCTTATTTCAATCGCATCCTTTTCCTCCTGTCCTTTATTTGTCTTATTCTCCTTTAGTTTTCCATTTCTTCTTCTAGTATGTAGGTTGGTAGTTAGTTTTAGTTTTAAGTTTACATTTCATTTTCATCTTCACGATCACCCAAACCCCCCCCAGGGGCTCTCATCTAGTGGGACGTGGGTTGGCGACCACGGGACCCCAGCTGAGTCCGGCATTACTTCCACTTACTTGTGCCGGGCTCCTCTCTGTCTTCTCTCCTGTCGACCTCCCTTGGTCAACTCTTGTTCTCTTCCGACCCCGACGGTATTAGGGTATCCGAGGCCTAGGGAGTCTTTCACTTTCCCGCCTTAATTGGCCCTTGTCTCATCTTTCCTGATACCCTCCCTCTGTGAGGGGTCAGCCTTCTTTTTCTTTTCCTTTTACCTCCTGCCTTGTGCCCAAGGCCCTTAAGGAGGCAGGGTGTATGTAGCCCCCACCACTTCTGGTGCACCGTAGATAATGCTACACCCTCAGGGGCTCACGGCTGGTGAGTTCGGGAGTTGGCGACCCCGAGGGATTCCTGAGCTGGGTCCGTTTTCCCCTTTTTGTCCCTTCCCTTTGGGGCGGACCTTCTCCTCTCTCCCCTCTCCTCTCCTCTTTTCCTTCTATTTCCTTTTCTCTTTAAGATTCCCGCACTGTTTTTGTTACTCGAATCACCGTGTATCTAAATTCCCTTTTACCATTTTTTTAAAGGCATTTTTGATCTATGTTGCATTTTGTAAGTCTCTTCGATCTAAATTACATCTCGCGATTGTTTTCAACCTCAATTGCATTTTGTAAAGATTGACAATCTAAATTGCTTTTTAGTAAGTCTTTCAATGCAGGCGTCAGGGCATTTTAGTGAGTATTTTGAATTTCAATTGCATTTTGTAAGTATTTTCAACCAAAACCGCATTTCGCACGAATTTTGAATCTAAATTGCAATTTGTTTGGTGGGCATTTTGCACATATTTTGATTCTCAATTGCATTTTGTGGGTATTTTGAATCTAAATTACATTTGTCAAGTATTTTCAATCTAAATTGCTTTTTGTAAGTATTGTCAATCCACATGAGTCATTTGAATCTACCGTACATTTTGTAAGCATTTTCAATTTCAATTGCATTTTGTAAGTATTTTGAATTTCAATTGCACTTTGTGAATAATTTGGATTGGAACTGGGATATTTCAATCTGAATTGCATTGTGTATTTTCAATTTCAATTGCATTTTGTAAGTATTTTGTACCTCAATTGCATTTTGTACGTAATTTCGATCTCATTTGCATTTTGTAAGTATTTTGAATTTCAGTTGCATTTTGTAAGTATTTCGGCGCTACTTTGCATTTTGTACGTATTTTGAATCTAGCCTACGTTTTGTGGGTCTTTTTCAATCTATTCTTTTTGTGCAACTTTTCGTTCTAAATTCCCTTTTGTAGGACCATATTGTGAGTTGTTTCCATGTGAGTTCCTTTTTGTACGTATTTTCAGTCTTCGATAATTTTGTTCTGGTTTCCATTTCATTATCATTTTCGCTATCACCCAGATCATTAGGGGCCGATAACCTCGATGTTAGGCCCCTTAAAACAACAATTATCATCATCATCATCATCACCCAAACCATCAGGGGCCGATAGCCTAGATGTTAGGCCCCTTAAAACAACAATTATCATCATCATCAATCGCATCTGAACAATGTCACTGTAATATCTGCCCTATTATACGTATGTGCTCATGTCTACATCATATCAAAAGAAGAATACTCATGTATGCGCTTACAATACCTGGTGTTGAAGTATCTGCTTACAAATTCCATTTCCAGAGATCGTCGAGTACCCTACAATTCGCAAAAGACTTCTCGAAAGATCGACGCATTCCCTAACGATTTCTAAAGATCGTCGACATCGGATGCCTTCACCTCGAATTAGTACGCTCTTCACTCGGTGTGGCCTCGGGACCGCCACTTTGCTCTGCCATTATGCCTCTTCTGTGTTTAATGCCCCATATTAAAGTCTGGATGTCCCATTTCGTAATATATCTCCACATTGTTCCATAAACTCATTTGACTGTTCATCATAAATGGTTACCCCACTGTGACGTTAATTGTGTTTCGCCACTGTTCCACGAGCATGTTACAAAATCAGTGAATTAATGCACCGGACGCTCCACGTAAATGTGCCGAAAGAAATTTATGCAATATGGGCAAATTATTTTTAACACCTTGTGTTTACGCAAGTGTTCACATTGTCGGCAGATTGTACTAATGTTCAGGTCTGAAGTTATTATATATCGGTCTCTATTGTCGGAGTGTTTCGCCACTATGTCCACTTGACTAAATGTTCCACAATAAAGTTCCGAGACCCGTGGTCGCTCATGATCACTTGACTTATTAATGGATGAAATGTGCCCCGAAATGTAGCATTCAAAGTTCACCAAATTATATGCTTGTAAGCGTGTATGATATTATACTTTGTGTTACGGTGAGAATTCATTATGCTAAGTTGCGATCCACTTCTCGCCCAGCACACCCGTGCATAATCGTGAACCGAACTAGTTTTAAAAGAAGCAAGTCTGGTCGACTGCCCCTGCACGCTGTCACAAAGTTACTACGCAACTCATGCAGTCCAGCTTATAGCCGGCCACAAAACGACTGAATTGACATGCTGCAACTTCACTCGATGTAGCAGCTTACTAAAAGTTTCTGCATCACTCTGATACTTTAAGACCTCGAACTGTCGACTAACACACTCGAACCGATGGTCTGCAGGCATAATAAAGATGCTTACATCCCAGCTGGTCAACTCAACTGAACTCACTCACCCCTCTTGCGGCGGGCCCCCTTAGACGGTTTCGCCGTCTCCTCGGGCCAAGGAGATATGGTTTTAGGGAGGGGTGTACATTTTGGTGATGGGGGAGTTTGGTTTTTAGAATTTGGATGAAGGTGTGTTGGATTTTCCATTTGGGGCATAGAGGTGCTAGTTCGAGATGGGCTATGGGGAGAAGTATCGCTTCCGGGCAGGGAGATTTAGATGCAAGAATGGTGATGGGGGGAGGGGGGGGGGGGAGAAGGGGTGACTGCTTTGTTAATTGAAGATGTGACTTTAAATGACTATATGGTTCTAAAACAATGGAAATACTGAAACAACACTCGTAATTGCCAAAAGTAGATTAATAGACTTATATTGCTCAGGGGATTTGTTATTTTCTTTGCTAGCAAGTAGTAAGTGAGTAAGCAAGTTGATTGATTAACGGGGGTTTATTTACGTACGAGATCATTAAGGTGAATGGTCGTGGTGAAGATAATGTGTGAATGGAGCATAGTTCGGTGTAATTAAGGATGGTTTTGGATTATGAATAACTGGAGGATGAATGTGTTTTGTATGAAAGTGATTGAGGGGGGAGGGGGTGTAGTTCAAAATGGTGTTTGTATTGGGGATTGTGGGTGTAGTTGTAGACGTAAAAATGGAGAATAGTGCTGAAGGATGACGGTGGTTATGAAGATTGATTTTATTTTATTTTAGTCATTGTGACTGAGGCGGATGATCTTGGTGAAAGGTGATTATGTGTTTATGATATAGTACGGTGTAGTTGGAGGTGTAAATGAATGGAGAATGGTGTTAAGATATGAATAGATGAATATGATAGAAGCTTATGTTGGTGACGGTGAACGAGATGGAATGGGAGGATGAATGTGATTTTTTAATTTAATTTTTTTGATTTGTTTATTTTTGTTTGATGAGGGGGAGGGGGTCGTTATGGTAGGGTTATCGGCTAAGAGGATGCCGGCTGGGTGATACCATGGTGGGATCTTGGACTGATGGTGTAGGCTATTAGTTAATCCGGCGCCGGGAGGAGGGTCCGGAGGGTGTAGATTCCCAGTCTTGTGCGGACTGGAGCTCGAAGGAGCTGTGCGAGGAGTGGTCTTACTATTGTATTTCTAGTCCGCTGAGCTCGCTGTAGATAGCGGCGCTGTCTGAGCTCGATGTATGTGGTAAAAGGAGGCAATGGCATTCTGTCCAGCAGATCAACCGTGCGGTGGGTAAATGACAATCGCATGCTACGCGAACTAGTCTGCGCTCCATCTGGAGGAATGGACGAAGGTGGGGGTCCGGGAATCCGGCCCATGCGGGGTGTCCGTAGGTCTAAAAGGTGTGGATGAGCGTCTTATAGGTCTGTAGTATGAGCTTTTCGTTGAGGCCCCTGTTAGTGTCGGGAAACGACTCATTAGATAGGCACGCTTACGCGCAGCAGAAAGTTTTGCTTTGAAGTGGGGGCGTAAGGTGTAATGTTGATCATATGTGATGCCAATATAGTGAATGGTGGGTGTAGGGGTTAATCGGCGAAGTTGAAGTTGAATTTTCAGGTTGGCGGGATTTGGAGTTGGTACGAAGGCTCGCCTGCGGGCACGGAAGAGGATGGTATGCGATTTTCGACGTTTCGTCTCAGATGCCATTTGCCACACCAGGAGGTGAAGAGATCAAGATAGGTTTGGACATGGTTGTTGATGTGGGTGATGGTGACAAATGGTGCAACTATAGCAGTGTCATCGGCAAAAAGCAATATTTGCATGGAAGGGGAGGGTTGGCGAATGTCGGCTACGGATAGGAGGGGGGAGAGGACAGAGTCCTGGGGGACACCCAGTTCGATGGGGATGGGTCGGGAGTATTGGCCATTGATGGTGATTCGGGCGGTGCGGTAGCGAAGGAAGATATTTAGGAAGCGGATGTAGGAGTAGGGGAGGTGGAGTTTAAGGATGAGGAAGTCATGCCAGACGGTATTGAATGTCTGTTGGAAGTCGAAGGCGATGAACAGGGTGGGAGCGGGGTGGTTGTAGTTGTCGGCTACGAGGGTGGAGAGGCGGAGAGATGGGGCCGGACGCCAAATTGGGAGAGGGGAAGGAGTTGGTGTCGTTGTAGGTGGGCATGAGTTCGCTTGGTGAGGATCTTATCGAAGGTCTTGGAAAGTACGGCGGTTAGGCATATAGGGCGGTAGGAGTCAAGGGAGTAAAGTGGTTTATCTGGTTTGCGGAAGAGGAGCATCGTCGAATGGCAGCAAGGGGTGGGATAGAATCCGGTACGTAGGAGATTATTATACAGGCCGGTGAGGGCGGTGTAGAAGGGCGGGGGGCTTCCTTTAGTTGTCGGTAGCGGAAGGAGTCTGGTCCAGGTACGGTTTTTGAAGTGCGGGAGAGAGCTATTGAGATATCCACTTCTGTGATGGGTTCATTTAGAGGATGAGGAGAGAAGACGTGATTTGAGGAAGTCTGGAGATGGGGGCGGGAAGGTATGGTGGCTAGGAATTCATCGTCGTCGTAGGTAAAAGACGGGTCAGGTGCGTCCCGGAACACTCTGGCGAATTTATTTGCGAAAATTTCCAGCTTTGCGGGGTCGTCAGGTGGCGCAGTGCCATTATAAATATTGGATACTGTGGCGTTGATGTTTTGCCTGTGAGGTGGTTGAGGTGTCGTCAAAAGATGGAGAGGGAGGGGGCACGCCGTTGAAACGAGAACAGGTGGCGTGCCATGATGCCTCTTATGCGCATGAATGTATGCTTTCACCGTTCTAAGTGTTTGGCGGTGGCGCTGAAGAAAATAGCGTTCACGGATGCGGAGGTAGGAATTATGGTAGGAGTGGGAGAGTGCGAGGGTGGGATGGGGGGTCTGGAAGGAGTGGACGTGATTTGAGGAAGTCTGGAGATGGGGGCGGGAAGGTATGGTGGCTAGGAATTCATCGTCGTCGTAGGTAAAAGACGGGTCAGGTGCGTCCCGGAACACTCTGGCGAATTTATTTGCGAAAATTTCCAGCTTTGCGGGGTCGTCAGGTGGCGCAGTGCCATTATAAATATTGGATACTGTGGCGTTGATGTTTTGCCTGTGAGGCGGTTGAGGTGTCGTCAAAAGATGGAGAGGGAGGGGGCACGCCGTTGAAACGAGAACAGGTGGCGTGCCATGATGCCTCTTATGCGCATGAATGTATGCTTTCACCGTTCTAAGTGTTTGGCGGTGGCGCTGAAGAAAATAGCGGTCACGGATGCGGAGGTAGGAATTATGGTAGGAGTGGGAGAGTGCGAGGGTGGGATGGGGGGTCTGGAAGGAGTGGACGGGGTTCAGGGGGATGTGACGCTGTGTTACTTGCTGCAGGGTGTCCTGGAGATGATTAGTATATGTATCGACGGTGTCCTGGGTGCTTACGGGCATGGTGTCGGTTTGAAGACGCTCGCTGATGTACGTGCGGTAAGCTGGCCATTTGGCTGAGCAGTAGATCTGTACCATTCGTGATTGGGGCTGTGGGTTTTGCGGGTGGGGATTTGGGGGTCATAAGAATGGGGGCACGATAGCCTCCAATAAGTGGTAGAATGTGACATGGAGTAGATGAAGTAGTGAGTTATGCGCTATGATGGCATCGGGAGTGGTTTGGGAGGAAGGGCGTGTAGGTTTCGGAATAGGAACCAAGGAAGCGTTAATGTGGCTGAGATACGTGTCCAAGCTGCGGAGTTCCTGGGCCGTGCGGTCATGTAGGTTGAGATCCACCATTATGATGAAGTGGGGAAAAGTGGCGGCCAATTCTGCTATAAAATCTTTAAGAAGAGGATGGCGTGTAGATCGTGGCTAGATGGAGAACTCGGATGGGAAATAGATCGTGGAAACGAGGCTTTCTGAGAAGTGGAGGGGGGCTGGGGGGATGTGTTGACGAATAGGATATCGTGGAAGGTAAGCCAGTGCCGCTCCACCACGTACTACTTGTGGGGGTGGTCGGCGCGCAGTAGGGTGTAGCCGGGAAGAAGGGCTTGTTGGCCGCTGCGGAGGAAGGTTTCATTCAGTAGCGCTACGTCTATGAGGTGGGTAGAGAGGGTTTTGCTAAGGAGGGTGCAGTGGGCGTGGAAGGAGCATACATTAAGGTAGAGGAGGGATATATGCTGCGGTGTTGAGTCGTTGTGTTGACCGTACAGCCGTGGTTGGTTTATACCGCGATGACGTGGGGGTGGGAGAAGAAGGTGAAATGGGCTAGGGGGCCCGAGAAAGAAGACAGGAAGCTGACTCCAAAAATCTGTTGCGCCGCCATCTGGAGCTGCGACAGAATGAGCGGCCGGTGGTAGGGAAGAATATTGTGGAGGGACACCACCATGTAGCGAACTAGGTCTTCGATGGATGGTGATGGGAATTCGGATTGTATGAGTGGGGTGGGTGGGTCGATCGATTTGACCGGCGCCACAGTTTCAGGTCGGTTGGGGATGGGGGGTTTTGCTTTGCACTTGTGTGAGTAAGTGGGTGTGCCTCCTGACATTGGTGACAGCGAGGTGGGGGAGTAAGGTTTGGGCATTTATTGGTAGTGTGGGCTGGCTGGGAGCAGTGTCCACAGTGCGGGGATGCACGGCATTGATTGTCTGGATGGTCGTTGTACAAAAGGCAACGATTGCAGCGTAAGGCCATAGGAGCAGGGGCTTTAGAGGGTTCCACCCTATGGTGGTATCTGTATAGATAGACACCCTGTGTGGGGAGCCTATCCACCTCGACCTGGGTAACCAGGAGGGTGCGGACCATCTAAGTGGGATCGTCCGCATTCCTGATACGAAAAGCCTTACGGGCGTCTACTTGTTCTAGTTGTAGCTCCCGCAACACCGCCTCCTTGGTGAGTTCGGGGTCAACACCACGAATCACGCACGAGAAGTGCGGGTTGCGGTGAGGTGTGGCAGGTGTTTGGCGAGCGCGTAGTGGTTCCGCGATCACCCGTGGTCCTAGTAGTTTGACCACATCGCGGCGTCATTGTTTGTCTTGACGTAGACGCGGTTTGTGGTAGCGGAAGCGGCGAAGTTTGAGTGGCCTAGGAAGCGGCGCAGGGCATCAGCAAACTGATATTTGTATGTGAATGTGTGGCCTCGAAACTGAAAAATATGTTTGAATGTTGGCTCTGAGGCCTTGGCGTAACTGTGGAGTGAGGAGGGGGTGGTGGGGACAGGCGTGGTTACAGGTGTGAAATTGGGTATCACACCGGTGGTTGGAAGACGAGGATCGTTAGGAGGTGGGGGGGTGTTGGTGTTGGGGAGGTGCTGCAGTGTCGGCGTGATACGATGTCAGTCTCCTCCATCCCCTCGTGAACCCACAAGCGAGAGCGGTGGGCCCCCAACCTCAGCATCTGAGGAGTCAGACTCACGCGGCTTCTCGCTGCGGCTGGGAGTCTGGGTTACTACTGGTGGTAATTTTAGGTGAGAACCAGGGGATTTGGGAGGAGCTGGAAGGGTGAGCGCTCTCCCTTGGTTTGGGACGACCCTACCTCTGGTGGAGGATGCGGAGGAGGGGGTATGCGAGTGAGATTCCTGGGAGCGGTGCGGAGAGATATTACCCTTGCCCTTGCCCATTGCGGGAATTACATGTTATTGGGTGGATAATGTAATGTATAGAAGGGCAGGATGAATGGGGCACAATGGGGAAGGTATGGAGTGATAGCTGTCGACTGCTGGAGCAAGACAAATGCCTACTATGGATCGCAGTTAAAGATGGATATGTATGATGTATGTGGTGATATCAATGGATGAGTGCTTATGTCACGAGAGAAATATCTCGATGAAAAGCGGTGACGAAAAGTGGGTGACTGGTTGAGATAAATGTAGAATGAATGATTGAGTCACGAGGGGAATAACTCTGTGACGATGGGTGAATGTATGAATGTGAAGCGATGAAATGTGCAGTGGTATAGCAGGCTCTGTGTGTTCATTGGTACAGTAGAACATATGATTGAATGTGAAGGATGAAAATGTGAAGTATGAGCAGGCTCCAGTCACTGGTACATATGAATAGCGACGGAAGTGCTGCTATTTCAGTTCGTAGAATAGCGTGAAGTGCTTGCTAGTGCTGTATACTCGGCGCTATGATAGCGAACATTGCAGTAATAAGCGAAGTGGTAAATATGAGATGCAAACGATGAATAAATGAATGATATGAAGTATCAGTGCACTCTTGTCTTCAATGGCGTGATGTTGTCCACGTGGTCAAACGGGGTCTCCGGTGTAGATCCAAGAAGTTCCGGCGATGACGTGCCGATGACGTGGCGAATGGCGTGACTTGAAGCTGTTGAAAATAAATCGATGAATATTCGTCAAGAATTACGATGTTCTGAGTTCATACAGAAGAGATGATGTTCTGCATTAGACTCGTCGTCGGCCACGCTGTATTTAAAATAAATTCTAACGAATAATACTTATAATAGAACACGTTCAAGCGTAACGGACGAATAATGATGTTAATATATTGCACATACAGTAGCTCCAAAACTGAAAAGACCACAGCAAATACATTATAGAAAACACAAAAGACAATAAGGGATGTATCAGTAAATTTAGAAAAAAAATGCTGACCAAAGTCTGACTCAAACTCGAAACCTTCAATTCTCCAGGCCAACGCGCTAGTTCTACGCCACGGAGACAACACAGGTACGGGTGCGGAAATAGGACTACAAAAGTTTGAGGATTGATTTTAAACGTTTAATTTTGAACACACTAAGGCGCATTGGCAAAAAAGCTCGATCAGGGGCAAAATATATATTTTTTATGAAGAGCAAACCCTCCACATTTGAACGGTTTTCTAGTAAACCACATGGCGACCTCTCCTTGTCAGTACCAATAGGCTATTTGAAACAAATCGCAAACAAATCAGTCCACATTAGAATGACAAGTCCCCCCAAGGGCTCACATCTAGTGGGACGTGGGTTGGCGACCACGGGACCCCAGCTGAGTCCGGCATTGCTTCCACTTACTTGTGCTGGGCTCCTCTCTGTCTTCTTTCCTGTCGACCTCCCTTGGTCAACTCTTGTTCTTTTCCGACCCCGACGGTATTAGGGTATCCGAGGCCTAGGGAGTCTCTTCCTTTCCCGCCTTCATTGGCTCTTGTCTCATCTTTCCTGATCCCTTCCTTCTGGGAGGGGTCAGCCTTCTTTTTAGTTTCCTGTTATCTCCTGCCTTCTGCTCAAGGCCCTCAAGGAGGTAGGGTGTGTGTTGCCCCACCACTTCTGGTGCACACTAGAAAGTGCTACACCCTCAGGGGCTCACGGCTGCTGAGTTCGGGAGTTGGCGACCTCGAGGGATTCCTGAGCTGGGTCCGGTTTCCCCCTTTTGTCCCTTACCTGTGGGACGGACCCTCTCCTCTTTCCTTTTCCTGTTGTTTTTCTTTTCATTATATTTCATTTTCCCTTTAAGATTCCCGCACTGTTATTTTTGCGTCTCCACTCCCTTTTGTGGGTGTTTTCAATCTCCGTTGCATTTTGTAAGTCTTTTCGATCTACGTTGCATTTTTTGAGTGTTTTTCAACCTCGATTGCATTTTGTAAGGATTGACAATCTGAATTACTTTTTAGTAAGTCTTTCAATATCGTGGGGGTCCTTTTGTGAGTATTTTGAATTTCAATTGCATTTTGTGTTTTAAACCTACCCCGCTTTGTTCAAGTAGTTAATTCTCAATTGCATTTTGTGGGTATTTTGAATCTACATTACATTTTGTGCGTATTTTCAATCTCATTTGCATTTTATAAGTATTTTGATTCCCCTTGCATTTTGTAAGTATTTCGACTGTACGTTGCATTTTGTACGTATTTTGAACTTCACCTACATTTTGTGCGTATTTTTCGCTCTATTCGTTTTGTGAGTATTTTCGTTCGAAATTTCTTTATGTACGTATTACCGCTCTCCATTTTGTGAGTAGTTTCAATCTGAGTTCCTTTTTGTAAGTATTTTCCTGCTCACTTATTTTTCGTTCTGGTTTCCACTACATTGACATTTTCGCTATCACACAGACCATAAGGGGCCGATAACCTGGATGTTAGGCCCCTTAAAACAACAATCATCATCATCATCATCAGAATGACAAGTTCTCATAGAATGGTCTGTATTTTTTCATCCAAATATGGTATCATTGATAACAAGTTTTCTTTTATTTAGCTTGCCACAGTGGGTGAGTGGTTAACGTGTCGGACTACCAACCCTAAGCTTGCAGGTTCGCTCCTGGCCATGGTAAATAATTTTTGAAAGGTGGCAAAAATACGA
Organism: Meconema thalassinum; assembly: GCA_946902985.2. Taxonomy (NCBI): domain Eukaryota; kingdom Metazoa; phylum Arthropoda; class Insecta; order Orthoptera; family Tettigoniidae; genus Meconema; species Meconema thalassinum. The sequence goes on from OX336392.1 coordinate 358,414,887, forward strand.
CACGCATGTCATACGATGTTGGCATGTCAAAGAACCCCTTTTAATTCAGTAGGCCGTGTTCATAATGGCAAAATTAATCTCGGGATTTTCCGCCAACACAAAGTTCCTCATTTCTCTACTAGGAAGCGCTATAGTGTTCAAGGAGCTTAGACATCTAACCTCCTTGACTTTTATAGTGCTTCAAGGTACAACGAAATTCGACATGCAAGCTACCCTTTGGGTGTCAAATAACAAAGCTTGCACCCGGCACCCGATGCCATACGATATTATTGTTATTATTCTTTTATTTCTTTGCTAAGTATTCTTTGTCATTCAATTCCATAGAATATTGAATGTCTGATGTCAGAAACCTTCACTCCGATTTTTAGAATATTAACATTGTTCCAAGTTTCCAATTCGCTAAAGGTATATTTCACTCCTATGACTCATGTCTGAAATCAGCTATTCTTACTTAGCAGACTTCTGGGCAAACAAGTGAGCAACACAGCGGAGCTTCCATCTTGTGTTGAATGTATGAACTAAGCAAACCATTGGGGCACCTAGCCGTGTCTTGGGTGCATTGGCAATAGTGCATAGATGGGTCGTAATGCAAAAACTAATTGTTTTCAAAAATGGCACTTAGCAGGTTTTTGGGTTACACCCGTCAATTATGGGGCAGATAACCTGGCTGTTCCACCCCTCAAAACAATAACAATACTAACAATACTCTTCAATTGTTACTTTTATTTTCTACTATTTATTTTACTGTTTTCATGCCCGTTTTTAAGTATCCAAACCCAAATATTGAATACAAAAATGTGTATTTTAACTTAACTGTGATGACTTCCGCTGTTTTGCCTCTTAAGAATACATCATCATAGAACAAATCTCTTGAGAATACGTTAAATAACATATCGTGGAGAAATGTGTTCGTTCAACTTGCAGATTCCACGTTCCTGTACCAGGTGACTGCGGACAACGCGGTATTATTTGATCTGAAGAACTGTACGGGACGCAGCCTTATCCGCAACGCTACTTTGGTGAGAAGTGATTGTGTCTTCGCTGGTGACTACTGGATCCTGCTTCGCCAGACGCTCACAGCTAGTGACACGTAGGTTGGCGACAGCGGGATCCCAGCTGAGCCCGGCATTGCTTTCACTTACTTGTGCCGGGCTCCTCTCTGTTATCTTTCCTTTCGACCTTCCTTGGTCGACTCTTGTTCTCTTCAGAGCCAATATGCCCTACAGGAGGTAGGTGCATCCTGGATAATCCTATACCAGAATTGGGAAAATTTTCCATTTTTGATCCATATTGACAATTGTAATTTGTTTTATTCAAATTAGCAGGTTCCGCCTATCAATACCTTATTGCATTTACATAAACCTAGGTGCAGTACATGTTTCGGACCATTATCGGTCCTTCATCAGCTGACTTAATGTCTTGTCACAGCAAAATACATAAAAACATTGAGCATTGTCACAAAGATATGCATACACGTTAAAATATTACAATCATTCTTTAAAATTCATTAAAAAATATTCGGATAATGGTCCGAAACATGTACTGCACATAGGTTTATGTAAATGCAATAAGGTATTGATAGGGGGAACCTGCTAATTTGAATAAATCAAATTAATCCTATACTCTCAAGAGCTCTGAGTTCGGGAGATGGCGACCCTGAGGGATTCCTGAGCTGGGTCCGGTTTTACACTTTTTTCCATTTCCTTTGGGGAGAATGACTACTATTTCCCTTTCCTATCTGCCTTTCATGGCTCTCCCTTCTTTCAAATCCTATAATTCTCATTCTTCGAAGGTTAAGGGCATTTCCATTCTCCTGTCTTTTATTTACCTTCTTCTCTTTTCTGTTTTGTTTTCCATTTTCTCTTCTAGTATGTAAGTACGTAGTTAGTTTTAGTTGCAGGCCTAGGTGTGTAGTTAGGCTAGATGTAGTTGTAGTTTCATTTTCATATTCACGATCATCCAAACTATTAGGGGCGAATTACCCAGAAGTTATGCCCCTTAAAACAACAATTATCATCATCATCATCATTAATTTCATTATATGGTGCAGCTGACTATGTTTTGCCCTTTATACAGAAGTGATCACACTGTGTGTTTCAGATAGCTGAGCTCAGTGCTATCAAATACGAATTGTCGGCTGACGGGATGTACCTACTCGCTGTTGGGCGCATGGTGCCGGTACGTTGATTTGCTCTTGAAAACTCTGGTATACTGGCCCGCTATGTGTAGTTCAAGACTTTTGGTTTAGTTTTAGTCTGTTTTATGTATTTGTCGTGTTTATAACTATTTTCATTGTTCAATTTGCCTTATTGGTTTTATCGCTTTTTATTATCCACCTTTTAACCCCTTTTATTCAAATAAGGCATAAATGTTGGTGCTCACTGTCTGTTTTATACAAACCATTTTCGTTCCCATCCCTGGCAGTGGGCTGTTTTTATCTTCGTCCTTTTATTTCAATGTGTCGGTCTACTAACCCCAAGTTTGCAGGTTCGCTCCTGGTCGTGGGAAGTGTTTTTTGAAAGGCGACAAAAATTACGACACCATGTCATACGATGTTGGCATGTCAAAGAACCCATTTGAATTCAGTAGGCCGTGTTCATAATGGCAAAATTAATCGCGGGAGTTTCCACCAACACAAAGTTCCTCATTTCTCTACTAGAAAGCGCTATAGTGTAGAAAGCGCTTAGATATCTAACCGCTTGACTTTCATAGTGCTTCCACGGGGCCCCAGCTGAGTCCGGCATTGCTTCCACTTACTTGTGCCGGGCTCCTCTCTGTCTTCTTTCCTGTCGACCTCACTTGGTCAACTCTTGTTCTCTTCTGACCCCGACGGTATTAGGGTATCCGAGGCCTAGGGAGTCTCTTCCTTTCCCGCCTTAATTGGCCCTTGTCTCATCTTTCCTGATACCCTCCTTGTGTGAGGGGTCAGCCTTCTTTTTATTTTCCTTTTACCTCCTGCCTTGTGCTCAAGGCCCTTAAGGAGGCAGTGTGTATGTAGCCCCACCACTTCTGGTGCACCGTAGATAATGCTACACCCTCAGGGGCTCACGGCTGGTGAGTTCGGGAGTTGGCGACCCCGAGGGATTCCTGAGCTGGGTCCGTTTTCCCCTTTTGTCCCTTACCTTTGGGGCGGACCCTCTCCTCTTTCACTTTCCTATATGCCTTTCATGGCTCTCCTTCCTTCCAAGTCCCTCAATCCGCCTTCTCCGAGGGTTGAGGGCATTTCTTTTCCTTCTGTCCTTTTATTTGCCTTATTCTCCTTTAGTTTTCCATTTCTTCTTCTAGTATGTAGGTTAGTAGTTAGTTTTAGTTTTAAGTTCGCTTTTCATTTTCATCTTCACGATCCCCCAAACCATCAGGGGCCGATAACCTAGATGTTAGGCCCCTTAAAACAACAATTATCATCATCATTATCATCATCATTTCATAGTGCTTCAAGAAACAACGAAATTCGACATGCAAGCTACCCTTTGGGTGTCAAATGACAAGCTTGTGCCCGGCATCCGAGGCCATACAATTTTATTATTATAACACTACATTTCATTAGGGGCCTCTAACCTAGATGTTAGGCTCCTTAAAACAAGAATTATCATAATCATCACCACCTTGATTTTTTCTTCAAATTTTGTATTTTGGTGTTACGAGGAAGATAACCTCGGTGTTCCGCCACTTAAAACAACAACAACAACAACAACAACAACAACAACAACAACAACAACAACAACAACAACAATAATCAATCAATCAATTCATGTCAGCCCACATCGTAGTAGAGGAATAGCAGTGGCTCTCATTGGTCTTCCTCCCGCCATGAATTAGCAGTATCAAAAATTTTAAATGTTCGTCCAAATGCCTCTTACGCAAACGACCTAAGTAAACAATCGCACTTAACTGACAAACAATAATGAAACGTGAATCATGACACTTGTCGACAATTCAACAGACAAATTTCAGGAAAGAAGGGAAAGCAATTACCGCCAAAACGAACATTAACATCGCGGGCAAGTTGTATGATGTCCAGGGAGTAGGGGTTCAAACTTAAGATTACTACGTCATTTTTATGGCAGAAATGAATGTGAGATATGTGTGTGGATTTTATTTCTACAATTTGAACAAGTAGTTCCGTGAAGAACTATACAGCCTATTTTCATATATCCTACTTATGTTAACTGACACTATCAACATTCAAAATTTCATTTTGATTGCTGTAATACATTCGTAGATATTGAGAAACTACTAAATATTTCGGATGGTCGCCATGTTGGATTTTATATATGTAGGTCCTAGAGTTATGTACTGTTACATGAAAATTATTGTGTACGTGTAGCATTCAAATTTCAATCGCATGATTAAGACACAAGAAGTAACAAGGAGATTTTAAAATTTCGCACAGCTGCCATTTTGTGGTTATGGAAACGATTGAAATAAATTAGATGCCAGTGGATTAACATGCGTATAAGGATTTACTGTACCAAGTTTCACTGCACTCGGATGGTTAAATTGCTAGAAACGTCCATGTGAATATTTATACTTCGCGTCGCCGCCATGTTGGATTTCTGATCACCAGGTTATTTAAAGTCCTATAGGTGAACTTAAGTTCATAGCACCTATGAACATTAAAAATTTCAGTTTGATTGCTATAATAGATTCGTAGATATTCAGAGCCGTCTAAATATTTCGGATGGTTGCCATGTTGGATTGTTAAATGTATAGGCCATAGAGTCATGTACCATTAAAGGAAAATTATTGCGTAGGGTAATTATTCAAACTTTCACTTCGATCGCATGATTACGACACAAGAAATAAAAACTTAATTTTAAAATTCGCACAGCCGCCATCTTGAGGATATGTAAACAATTGAAATAAATTAGATACCAGTGCATTACAATGTGTATAAACATTTCCTGTACAAGATTTCATTGCGTTTGGAAAATTAAATCGCGAGAAAGGTCTATTTAAAGCTTTAAAATTCGCTTGGCCGCCATGTTCGTTTTGTAGTTAACCGGTTTTTGAAAGTCTTATAGATGAACTTCTAGTAGTGCCCTTTATCTCCGTAAAAAATTTCAGGGTGATACCGCTAATAGTTTCAGAGATATAGAATGCCAGTGAAATATTTCGCACATCCGCCATCTTGTGGTTATGTAAACAATTGAACAAAGTTAGATGTCGGTGCATTACATTGTATATAAACCTATACTGTACCATGTTTTATGGCGTTTGGTTGGTTAAATCGCGAGAAACGTCTATTTAAATGTCGCAAATTCACGTGGCCGCCATGTTGGTTTTGTAGTTACCAGTTTTTCAAAAGTCACATAGGTGAACTTCTAGTAGTTCCCTTTATCACCGTAATAAATTCCAGGGTGATATTGGGAATAGTTTCGGAGATATTGAATGCTGGTGAAATATTTCGAACAGCCGCCATGTTGGATTGGTGAGAAGTAACAAAATTTGAAGGGCACGGTCGGGGTCGCCCGGAATTGTCCTGTGAACTTACCGAGTTTCATTGAAATCGCTCCAGCCGATTAGATTTTATTAGGGGGGACACACACACGGACAAAAGGTGATCTCATAAGCCTATTTTTTCAAAATTGAGAATAGGCTAAAAATGAGGTGCGAGATAAAGGCGATGACTAGTTATGTAGAGTACGAGTAAACGCGGTATTATACGTGGAACAATGAGTAATATTTTGCCTCGGATGTAGTGTGTGGTACCGTAGCTACAGATACCGTCATGCGTTGCGTACACGTACGATGTAATGCACTCTATCAGTTCCAGCCAAGTACATGATTACTTACGGTTAAAAAAAGAGACAAATGACAATACCATCGCAATTAATTCCTTAACTTTAAACATTTAATATAACATTAACTGTATAATTAACAGAAATGAAAACAACGGAACTATACCCCGCCAGCCGGAGAATTGTCCGTCTAAGGTCGTGTTAGCACACAGTTGTGAAGCGAGCGAGTCACATGCACGCAGTGCGTAGTAGTCGAACAGTCGAACCACTTCCCAATGTGTCTGTAGTCAGTTGTGGGATTGCTCAGTCAAAATGGGTCGGAAAAGCAAAGAAACCAGTACCGAGTTGCGGAAGTTAATAATAAAGCTCCGTAACGAGACAAAAACTCTAGGAGAGATATCCAAGCTTGTCGGAAGAGCAAAATCTACTGTGCAGTCCATCATAGACGGATTTGGTGAGAGAAACACAGTGCAAAATATGCCACGAAGTAGACGTCCACTCTTGATTACCACGAATACAGGACGATATATGGTGAGATTAATTCAGAAACCATCAAAACTAAGTGCCCCTAAAGTTGCGGTAGTTATGAAATGGCGGTGTGCAAGTATCTGCGAGTACGGTCTGGCGTGTTTTTAAAGAAGCAAGAGTATCATGGACGGGAGGCGCAAAAAATGTTCTTCGTATCCAAGACCGACAAGAAAAAGCGTCTGACATTTGCAAAAGTGCACGTTGATAAAAGTCTGGCGTTTTGGAGGAAGGTAATTTCCTCGGACGAGAGTATATTTAATGTGTTTGGGTCCGATGGACGACAAATGGCCTGAAGAACACACGGCTTCATCCTAAGAACTTGCTTCCGACAGTTAAACAAGGAGGTGGGAGTGTGTTAGTGTGGGGGTGTATGAGCGCAGCGGGAGTTGGGAATGTGAATATTATCGACGGAATTATGGACCATCGGATGTAAATTGATATTCTGAAAGAAAACTTTGGGCCTGCGCGGCTGGTATGGGTCTGGAAGGTGATTTCTTATTTCAGCAAGACAACGACCCCAAACATACGGTACATAACTCCCAAGATGTGGCTGCTTTACAATGCCCCAAAGCAGCATCCCATCCTTCCACAATCACCGGACACCAACCCAATAGAACACCTGTTGAGCATTCTTGACTCTCCCCCAGGGGCTCACATCATGTGGGACGTGGGTTGGTGACCAAGGGACCCCAGCTGAGTCCGGCATTGCTTCCACTTACTTGTGCCGGGCTCCTCTCCGTCTTCTTTCCTGTCGACCTCACTTGGTCAACTCTTGTTCTCTTCCGACCCCGACGGTATTAGGGTATCCGAGGCCTAGGGAGTCTCTTCTTTCCCGCCTTAATTGGCCCTTGCCTCATCTTTTCTGATACCCTCCTTCTGCGAGGGGTCAGCCTTCTTTTTCTCTTCCTTTTACCTCCTGCCTTGTGCTCTAGGCCCTTAAGGAGGCAGGGTGTATGTAGCCCCACCACTTCTGGTGCGCCCTAGATAATGCTACACCCTCAGGGGCTCACGGCTGGTGAGTTCGGGAGTTGGCGACCCCGAGGGATTCCTGAGCTGGGTCCGTTTTCCCCTTTTGTCCCTTACCTTTGGGGCGGACCCTCTCCTCTTTCACTTTCCTATATGCCTTTCATGGCTCTCCTTCCTTCCAAGTCCCTCAATCCGCCTTCTCCAAGGGTTGAGGGCATTTCTTTTCCTTCTGTCCTTTTATTTGCCTTATTCTCCTTTAGTTTTCCATTTCTTCTTCTAGTATGTAGGTTATTAGTTAGTTTTAGTTTTAAGTTCGCTTTTCATTTTTCATCTTCACGATCACCCAAACCATCAGGGGCCGATAACCTAGATGTTAGGCCCCTTAAAACAACAACAATTATCATCATATTAATCATCTCTTCTTTCCTGTCGTCCCCCAGGGGCTCAATTCTAGTGGGAAGTGGGTTGGCGACCACGGGGCCCCAGCTGAGTCCGGCATTGCTTCCACTTACTTGTGCCGGGCTCCTCTCTTGTCTTCTTTCCTGTCGACCTCACTTGGTCAACTCTTGTTCTCTTCCGACCCCGACGGTATTTGGGTATCCGAGGCCTAGGGAGTCTCTTCCTTTCCCGCCTTAATAGGCCCTTGTCTCATCTTTTCTGATTCCCTCCTTCTGCGAGGGGTCAGCCTTCTTTTTCTTTTCATGTTCTCTCCTGCCTTCTGCTCAAGCCCTCAAGGAGGCAGGGTGTATGTAGCCCCACCACTTTTGGTGCACCCTAGATAATGCTACACCCTCAGGGGCACACGGCTGGTGAGTCCGGGAGTTGGCGACCCCGAGGGATTCCTGAGCTGGGCCCGTTTTCCCCTTTTGTCCCTTACCTTCGGGGCGGACCCTCTCCTCTTTCACTTTCCTATCTGCCTTTCATGGCTCTCCTTCCTTCCAAGTCCCTCAATCCGCATTCTTCGAGGATTGAGGGCATTTCTTTTCCTCCTGTTTTTATTTGCCTTATTCTCCTTTAGTTTTCCATTTCTTCTTCTAGTATGTAGGTTGGTAGTTAGTTTTAGTTTTAAGTTTGCCTTTCATTTTCATCTTCACGATCACCCAAACCATCAGGGGCCGATAGCCTAGATGTTAGGCCCCTTAAAACAACAAGTATCATCATCATCATCATCTTTCCTGTCGACCTCCCTTGGTCAACTCTTGTTCTCTTCCGACCCCGACGGTATTAGGGTATCCGAGGCCTAGGGAGTCTTTCACTTTCCCGCCTTAATTGGCCCTTGTCTCATCTTTCCGGATCCCTCCTTCTTCGAGGGGTCAGACCTCTTGTTTTCTTTTCATTATACTTCCTTTTCTCTTTAAGATTCGCGCACTGTTTTTGTTACTTGGTTCCCCGTGTGTCTAAATTCCCTTTAGCGATTTTTTTCTTTCTTTTTTTGTAGGTATTTTTAATCTAAGTTGCATTTTGTAAGTTTTTTCGATCTAAATTACCTCTCGCGATTGTTATCAACCTCAATTGCATTTTGTAAAGATTGACAATCTAAATTGCTTTTTAGTAAGTCTTTCAGTGTAGGTTCAGGGCATTTTAGTGAGTATTTTGAATTTCAATTGCATTTTGTAAGTCCCCTCAGGGGCTCACATCTATTGGGACGTGGGTTGGCGACCACGGGACCCCAGCTGAGTCCGGCATTGCTTCCACTTACTTGTGCCGGGCTCCTGTCCGTCTTCTTTCCTGTCGACCTCCCTTGGTCAACCCTTGTTCTCTTCCGACCCCGACGGTATTAGGTTATCCGAGGCCTAGGGAGTCTTTCACTTTCCCGCCTTAATTGGCCCATGTCTCATCTTTCATGTTACCCACCTTCTGTGCGGGGTCAGCCTTCTTCTTCTTTTCCTTTTACCTCCTGCCTTGTGCTCACGGCCCTTAAGGAGGCAGGGTGTATGTAGCCCCACCACTTCTGGTGCACCGTAGATAATGCTACACCCTCAGGGGCTCACGGCTGGTGTGTTCGGGAGTTGGCGACCCCGAGGGATTCCTGAGCTGGGTCCGTTTTCCACTTTTGTCCCTTACCTTTGGGACGGACCCTCTCCTCTCTCCCCTCTCCTCTCCTCCTTTCCTTATATTTCCTTTTTTCTTTAAGATTCCCGTACTGTTTTTGTTACTTGGTTCACCGTGTATCTAAATTCCCTTCTGGCGATTTTTTTTAAGGCATTTTTAATCTACGTTGCTGTTTGTATGTTTTTTCGATCTAAATTACATCTCGCGATTGTTTCCAACCTCAATTGCATTTTGTAAAGATTGACAATCTAAATTGCTTTTTAGTAAGTCTTTCAATGCATGTGCCCTGGCCTTTTAGTGAGTATTTTGAATTTCAATTGCATTTTGTAAGAATTTTCAACCAACGCCGCATTTCGCACGAATTTTGAATCTAAATTGCATTTTGTTTGGTGGGCATTTTGCACATATTTGCATTTTGTGGGTATTTTGAATCTAAATTACATTTTGTCAAGTATTTTCAATCTAAATTGCATTTTGTAAGTATTGTCAATCCACATGAGTCGTTAGAATCACCGTACATTTTGTAAGCATTTTCAATTTCAATTGCATTTTGTAAGTATTTTGAATTTAGATTGCACTTGGTGAATAATTTGGATTGGAACTGGGATAGGGCCTATTTCAGTCGGAATTGCATTGTGTATTTTCAATTTCAATTGCATTTTGTAAGTATTTTGAACCTCAATTGCATTTTGTACGAATTTTCGATCTCATTTGCATTTTGTAAGTATTTTGAATATCAGTTGCATTTTGTAAGTATTTCGACGCTACATTGCATTTTGTACGTATTTTGAATCTAGCCTACGTTTTGTGGGTCTTTTTCAATCTATTCTTTTTGTGAATCTTTTCGTTCTAAATTCCCTTTTGTAAGATCATATTGTGAGTTGTTTCCATCTGAGTTTCTCTTTGTCCGTTTTTTCCGTCTCAGATAATTTTGTTGTGGTTTCCATTTCATTATCATTTTCGCTATCACCCAGATCATTAGGGGCCGATAACCTCGAAGTTAGGCCCCTTAAAACAACAATTTGTCAAGTATTTTCAATCTAAATTGCATTTTGTAAGTATTGTCAGTCCATATGAGTCGTTTGAATCTACCGTACATTTTGTAAGCATTTTCAATTTCATTTGCATTTGGTATGCATTTTCAATTTAATTTGCATTTGGTAAGTATTGTGAATTTCAATTGCACTTTGTGAATAATTCGGATTGGAACTGGGATATTTCAATGTGAATTGCATTGTGTATTTTCAATTTCAATTGCATTTTGTACGTATTTTCGATCTCATTTGCATTTTGTAAGTATTTTGAACCTAGCCTACATTTTGTGGGAATTTTACAATCTATTCTTTTTGTGAATCTTATCGTTCTAAATTCCCTTTTGTAAGAACATTTTGTGAGTTCTTTCAATCTGAGTTACTTTTTGTAAGTACTTTCCGTCTCACTTAATTTTCGTTCTGGTTTCCATTTCATTGTCATTTTTGCTATCACCCAGATCATTAGGGGCCGATAACCTAGATGTTAGGCCCCTTAAAACAACAATTATCATCATCATCATCATCAGTCTTGACTCAAGAATTAGAAACTTTCGAATTTCCTACAGGAGTGAATTAAAAATTGCGCTTCAAGAAGAATGGGCCTCTATTCCAGTAGAGATCACCAGAACATGGTCGACCCAATGCCAAGACTTTCCATGGAACGTTGATGTATGTCCATCATGCATCAGTTGAAGCAGTTGAATGGGTCAGAGGTCTTAACCTAGAAATGAGATTTTACGAACTTGTGTATGCACATTGTTTTTGGTATATATTGTACATATAAAAATCATACGTTAAAAAAAATACCAAGACTTATGAAAGCGAAATGAAACCCTACAAAATATTTAAATACATTCTATAAATGTTCTTTACTGTCGTAATGAAGGTGTAAGAATACTTTTGACACACCAGAAGTTTGTAATATTTATTTCATTTGTTGTTTTCTGTACATAGTCTGTGTGTGTGTTATTTCGAGAACTGCAGCAAGTACTATAAAATAATTCACAGCAGTTATCATGTTATTGGTCTTGTATTTCTACCTTCATTTGATACTGTGCACCAGGTAAACAATTCCTTTACGTATAGGTGTACGAATAATTATGACACTAACAGTACGTAGAGATGAAACGATTAGCTCAGGACAGGGTGTTATGGAGCGCTGCATCGAACCAGTCAAATGACTGAAGACTCAAACAACAAACATCCTTTCTGCTGTGTTTGGACAATGCAACACCATGCCTGCAGTCGCGTCACCAATTATTTTATCCCCTCAGGGACTCATTACTAGTGGGACGTGGACTGGTGGCCACGGGACCCCAGCTGAGTCCGTCAAGGCTTCCACTTACTCGTGCCGGGCTCATCTTTTTCTTCATCCCCCCCAGTCCCCCAGGGGCTCACATCTAGTGGGACGTGGGTTGGCGATCATGGGACCCCAGCCAAGGCCGGCATTGCTTCCACTCGCTTGTGCCGGGCTCCTCTCAGTCTTCTTTCCTGTCGACTTCCCTTGGTCAAATCTTGTTCTTTTCCGACCCCGCCGGTATTAGGGTATCCGAGGCCTAGGGAGTCTCACTTTCCCGCCTTCATTGGCCCTTGTCTCATCTTTCTGATCCCTCCTTCTTCGAGGGGTCAGACCTCTTGTTTTCTTTTCATTATATGTCCTTTTCTCTTTAAGATTCCCGCACTGTTTTGGTTAATTGGCTCCCCGGGTATCTAAATTCCCTTCAGCGAAATTTTTGCATGTGCATTCCATTTTGTGGGTATTGTTTTTTCTTTTCAATATACCCTCAAGGGCTCACGGCTGGTGAGTTCGGGAGTTGGCGACCCCGGGAGCAGGGACCCAGAACACAACGTAACGCGGAACGGAACTCATGTCACTGTGGAACGGAGAAATTCCGTTATCTCCAAGGTTATTTCCAAGTATCCGGTGTCTGGAACAGTGGAACGGTGGCCGAGCCTGTACCGGTACAGCATATTGGAGCCCGGTGGATCGTTACGCGGTCTCGTACCGAAATGAACAGAGGAATATCCGATACGTTACAGTTCGGAACGTTCTACTTATAAAAACGGAACAAACAAACGGAACGGAACGTTACACATTTAACGGGATTGTATTGTTACAAGGCTGCATTATGACGTCTCAAGGTCAAGTAGGAGCGGTGCGATGTAGCTCATATTTTTATAGGTACGACAGCGTTAGTGGTCAAATCACAACCAAACACGGTGCGTGCATTTACTCACTTCTCTCTTCCCACCACACAATCCCATTTTCCCGCTCACCTCACAGCACGCCGGCCTTCAGTTTCTCTTCACGATCACCCAAACCATCAGGGGCCGATAACCTAGATGTTAGGCCCCTTAAAACAACAATTATCATCATCATCATCATCCTTCAGTTTCAGTTAATGTAGAGATCCTGTACCCCAAAAGAAGATGCGCGACTCCCCTCGTTGTGATAGGATGATCAAAATATCTTTGGGATACAGGATTGAATGTATTATTTTGTTAATAATATTGTTATATTTAAATAGATTATAAAAATATTTTAATAAAATTTTGGTCAGCGTGCATATCATTAACAATCATTTCGTGTCCTTATAACATTAAGTTGTTTTTCTCTGCTTTCAAGATAAGCCTGTATGTCTTACCCACATCGTCACTCCAAGAGGACAGCATAAAACTTATTATTAGACTATTGTTATTGTTATTATTATTATTATTATTATTGTTATTATTAGAATATTATGTTATTATTATTTTATTATTTATTTTGGTCATTATTATTATTATTAGTCGCCTCCGTAGCGTAGCGGTCAGCATGGTTAGCTGCCGCCCCGGAGGTCCTGGGTTCGATTCCCGGCTCTGCCACGAAATTTTTGAAAAGTGGTATGAGGACTGGAACGGGGTCTACTCAGCCTCGGGTGGCCCAAATGAGTAGAGGGGGTTCGATTCCCACCTCAGCCATCCTCGAAGTGGTTTTCCGTGATTTCCCACTTCGTCTTCGGGCAAATGCCCGTAATCCACGTGGTCTTACCTGTTGAAATCCGATGGAAAAGCTGGATCGTAGATTCTGGAAGTTCCCGGCTGAAATAGCCCCTAAAAGTCTACCAACTAGGATCAACCAGGGATTAGGATACGTCGATATTAAAGAATGCGAAACGAAGATGCCAGTGGTGTATATATTACAATGAAACGAAGCTCTTAAAAGAACTCGAACAAGAGACTCTAAAAGAAAACGAAAGTATCTCGGGCGTTAATTTTAAGCAAACTCAAGAAAAAAAAACACCCACTGGTCCTCCTAACGCAATCCCTTTTCTAATAGAAAACACCAGTCGTTCAAAGAATTTTTTTAAAATTAAATTCAGTTTATTAACTGCAAATGGTGTATGTCTGTCAATTAGACAAAAATGAAGAAAGCTTCTCTAAATCAAATGACGAAAAAAAGTTTCAATAAATGCCTATAATAAGGCCCCAACTTACTGCTCTAAATCGCAGTATTTAAATATCTCATTCATTGAACACATTACATAAAAAATACAATATTAAATCATGCACTGATGCTATACCCTTATTAAAAATTTATACATATCTTACATTTTATATACAGATTATTTCCTTAGTTAGGATTTTGTTATTATCGCTGCCCATTTCCATTTAATTCGACAAGTATATCTCAAGGTTATAATTCTCTTAATTTGTTGCATTCAACAATCAATTAAGATAATTGAATAGTGTTACAAGTTAGAAAATAGTTTATTAACTATCCAGATGCTTCAATGAATGCAGTATATTTTTGTTAAAATCACTGAAATATCAAATGTATTATATTGCATGAATTAATTAAAGTTATTCGAAAAGTGGCTGTGTCACTTAAATATGTGTGTCACGATATAAGCAATCCCTCTCCGGCAAATCTTAATAGGCAAGAATAAAACCGTAGGGTTACTTGAATTAATACTGGCATTTAAGAGAAACATTCGTGATTCCAATTCACGTTCACAACAACTTCCTATTCAAATTAGTGATAGCTCAAAAGCTAATTTCACTCTTACAAAACGAAATGACTACGTTAATGTCTTCACATAAGACTTCGAGTACATTATACAATATTAATGTTGACCATCCAATGATGTCAAATATTCGCTTCATTAGCACAATAAATTCGTATTCATTAAATTGCAATACATTAATTCAGCTTTCCAAAGCTGTCAAGAATTTTTCCCAAACGTAATTAAACTCAAAACCTTTCAATAATTACTCTGAAGATATCACACCTTATCGTAGACGAATATAGAAGTGTCACAGAGTACCTCTTTCCCAACATCACTCAACAAGTTGCAACAATTTAGTAGATAAGTTGTATTATCTACTTCCATAAATTATAGTCATTTAAAACTCAGCAATTCTTCTAGGTTTGTGCCGTTCCCGGGCGGGGACACCAAGAGCCCGCCGATGAGCCTAGCTTGGTGTCCTAGGCGAAACCCCACACAAGACACGGCACAAACCTAGAAGAATTGCTGAGTTTTAATTCACCGGCCGTGAAAGCCAATATACCATATTTATAGTCATTTAAGTCTATGACAAATTCTGTTATACTTGTTTGAACTGTTAATTTAGTTCACTATTCCTATATATATGTATAATTATTTCCATAATAACTTATATATAAAAAATCGTAGATAGACACTAGTAAAATAGTCGGTTCAGTTTCGCCTATCCAAACTCAAAAAACGGCTTAACTACTCAGAAGAAAACACGTGAGATTTACACCATGGAAAGGAGTCTATTATCGTATCAATAGATACACGCAAACCATTAAATCAAAGGATGATCTAGCCAAGAGCCTACCAAAAACGAATTAAAATAACACAAGCTGAAGACTGAACGAACTAAAGTTTCAGTTTTAAAAAAATCCCTAATCTAAAAGAAATATGAAAGTAGGCTACAAATGCCTCGACAATCAATTCACAATTGTTCTCGCTGGACGATTTCTACGATTCCATACCCATGGAAAATAATGATGAAAATGAACTATCATTTCTAAAAGAAAGAAATGTCTACTAGAATGTCATAAGTCCAAACGAAGAGTATCACTGAAATATTTTTGGAATAGTTCAAGTGCACGTGTGTGTGGCCATCTTCTTCCTAATCGCTATTCTTATACAAAAATATTGTCGTCTTGGTCCTAATTATGCTGCAGATGTCTTCCCAACAAAATTCAATGCTTGGTTTTATTTCCAAAATTTTCAAAAAAAAACACAAGTAATGCTCTAAATAGCATTACGTTTACTGTTAACTACTAAATAAATTACACTCTCCGACATAAATGATACAAGGAACCAAATCTAGTCTTCGAATGAATTTCATACTATTTAATAAAATATTGGTGAAAAGTGACGAACTAAAAGCGACAAAGTCTACTGTCTACAAGAAAGAAAAGTTTTCCAGCTACCTTGGGCGATGTTCTGGTTGAGATTGAAGAAAGTAAAGGAATATACATTCCTTTCAGGAACTGGACCCTCATCCCTGAGTAGTTCATGGCTGGAGCTGTAAGTCGTCGAACCAACTTCCTCCTAACTCGAAAACCACTGTCTACGAAACGGAGTTCCTACATATTACTTGTACAAGGCTCCCTCGACGTTATCAGTAAAGTAGTTTCGTTCATTTGGAGTTGTTTCTTCATTCTCATGTACTTCAAAACCACTGGATCAGAACGAACGCCTACAATCGTTTCCTCCCCCTGTGGGTGGGGGGGGGTTTAGAATACACCCTCGGTATCCCCTGCCTGTCGTAAGAGGCGACTAAAAGGGGCGACCTTGGCTATACTTTAAGGACTCCGCGTTGTTTTGTGAATTGGACCCCCAGTGGGTGGGAGGAAGCGAATACATCCACGGTAATCCCTGCCAGTCGTAAAAGGCGACTAAAAGGGCTTCTCGGAACGGTCCCCTTTGGAGGGTTTGACAGTCAGCTCTAAAAGACTTCACCAGTGCGGTATAACTCTCATTAGGTTATATCGCACTTCTTTCCGTCACTGCTTTCAGGGTCTGGCAACCAAAATTTCTATATGTGCGTGCTGTTAGGGGATGGGCCACTTACGCTAGCGACTACGCTCGAAAGCCTGTTCCGGTCTTGGCCGCGCCGACAGGTGGGTGTGCCATGTACCCGTTCAGTAGTATCCGCCTGACTACGCAGGTCCCCGCACAGCCGAATGTCTGAGCTGTAAAATCCAGTATATGCCAAGGGGTACATGCCGATACGGCATTGTAAAGCATCGGACCCCCGGGCAATGCCTTCCAAGCTAGGCGGGCCTTGCCCTGGCTGGGTAGCGCCTACTGTGACGGCCCGTGATCGGATGTCGGTGGCATTCGGGGAGGATGATCTGGCCATGGGTTCAAAAAGAAAAATACCCAACCAGGGTGGACCTACACCCAAACAGGGTGGTCCTACACCCAAGTCTTTAACATTTGATTCCCTACGGGGATCAACCCCCTGGGAACAATCTGTGCGTGAAAATCTGGGTGCTAACACCCCCAAGTTTCTGGTAGCTACCAGAACAGATGGGGATGATTTCAAGCTGGTAAAGAGTATTTTGTTTTCTCGCCACATAGAAGGTGTCTATGGTGAGCTTGAGAAAGTACAAAAGATGAGGAACGGTAGCTTGCTGCTCAAGACTAGGACTGGAGAGCAAGTTGAACAACTTTTGCAATGTGACCACCTTGGCGACATTCCCGTCAAAGTGGAAAAGCACACGTCCCTGAATCTGGTCCGAGGAGTTATTTTCCACCGGGACCTGATTCTGAACACTGACGAGGAGCTCAAGGAGGATATGCGGCACCGTCACGTGACTGGTGTCCGGCGCATTACGCGCAAGGTCAATGGTCAAATCGTGGATACTGGTGCTTTCATTATTTCCTTTGAGCTTTCGGTGCTCCCGGAGAAAGTCAAGGTTACAAGTTACCGTTGTGACGTACGGCCTTATATCCCTCCACCAATGAGGTGTTATAAGTGCCAGAAGTTCGGGCACATGTTATCCCGATGCTCGAGCCCCGCAATCTGCGGAACATGCGGTAAGGTACCACACGAAGCGGAAGAGTGCACAACACCTTATCAGTGCACTAATTGCCCTGGATTTCATTCTCCTCGGGACAGGAACTGCCCTGTCTTCCTGTGTGAGAAGAAAATCCAGGAGATCAAAACCCTGGATGGTCTCACCGACCAGGAGGCCCGCAAGAAGTACCGTACCACGACTTCGCCTTCTCCAACGATTGATTATAGAGCCATAATACCAAATTTGGTCCCGGCTACCTCATCTTTTGTACCAGCTGTGAAACCTGCAACTGAGTTTCCTGTTCCGAAACCAGCTCCTAAGATTACAACGGATAGCCCGAAGGTGACTTCAACTCCAACTTCGGCCAGCACGAAGGCTGTGCGAGCGAAGGCTGCTCCGTCCGCTCGGGAGGAAGTCGAAGACTTTCTCCCCACCCAAACGGTCAGCGAAGGCCGCGCCGAAGCCGGCGGAGGCGGCATCGTCGACCAGGGTCAGGAATTCGGCACCTGACCCGTCTATATATCTTAAAGAGGCGGGGGCGGGTAAGAAGGGACCCCGTACTACGCATTCCCTTTCTCCAAAAAAAGGGGAAGCCATCCGCGCCCACACCTGCGGATGCTTCTGCGCCTGGGGACGTTTCGGTCCCCAGATCTACGCGCTCCCCACGGAGTTCCCCCCGCCGCCGAACTGCGTCTAGGAAATCTTCCACCGAGTCGAGTCACTCCATGACCTCGCCTGAGGACATGGAGATTATAGTCGACGTAGTGGATGATGATCCTCCAGAGTCTAAGTTGTAGCTTGCTGCTCCAACTTATTCCCTAAGTCCACACAATGGCACTGTTACAGTGGAATTGTAACAGTTATGACAGGCATTTGACAGAGCTCCGTCAGCTTATTGCCCAATACGCAGCGAGTATAGTCTGCCTACAGGAAACGAATCTCAGACCTGATCACGAGACTGTTCTGAGAGGTTTCCGACTGTACTCTAAAGAGCGACAAGACGGCGCCCGGGCTTCCGGGGGCGTTTGTACCTTCGTTCGCTCTGACTGCTATAGTGAGGAGTTTCCACTCGACACTCCTCTGGAAGTTATTGCAGTTCGCGTGTCCTTGCCTGCTATGACAACTGTATGTAACGTGTACCTTCCACCGAACCAGCCCCTTGATATTAATGACGTCTTTGATCTTGTTGATCAACTTCCAGTCCCTTTCCTACTCGTGGGGGATTTCAACTCTCATCACCCCCACTGGGGATCACCATCTTCCTGCCCCAGAGGAAGGGACATGGAGGGCTTAATTCAAGGGATGGATTTATGTCTATTAAATACAGGGGAAGCTACACATTTTAGCTTAGCGCACGGCACGTACTCACACATTGACTTGAGTGTGTGTAGCCGTGCGCTGGTCCCCCTATTTGGTTGGAATGTACACGACAACCTCTGTGACAGTGACCATTTCCCGATCGTTCTTACACTTCTGAACCAGAGGCCCGTGGAGTTCCCGAGTCGTTGGGTGCTTAAGCGGGCAAATTGGCCCTCGTTTCAAGACAGAGCTGTGTTCGTTGATCTTGGTTGCAGGAGCGTCGATGACGAGGTACAGCACATCACCGATGTGCTTCTTGCTGCCGCCGAAGAGTCCATTCCATCTTTTTCTGGGACTCCTCGTCGCAAACTCGTCCCTTGGTGGACAGAGGATATTGCAGCGGCAATAAGAGACCGTCGTCGAGCTCATAAGCACTACCGTCGGCGTCCAACCATGGCCAATTTGGTGGCGTTTAAGAAATTTCGTGCCAAGGCACGGATTCTTATTCGCCAGAGTAAGAAACAATCCTGGGAACGGTATGTGTCTTCTATTACGGCACATACCCCCTCCTCTCAAGTGTGGACTAAACTAAGACGCATTTCGGGAATTCAGACATCTTCTACTGTACCGGGAATTTCCATTGATAATGAATTGGTTACAGATCCTTATCGCGTTGCAAACCATCTCGCCTCGTATTTTGCGGATATATCCGGTTCCGATAACTATGACCCTGCCTTCGTGGCCCTGAAGCGCGAAGCGGAACGTTTCCAGCTTAGTTTTGCTTCCCGCGCTTCGGAGGAGTACAACGTGCCCTTTACGGAGTGGGAACTCCGCGGAGCGCTGGCGCTCTGCAGGGACACGTCTCCTGGCCCGGATAATATTCACAACCAGATGCTTAAGCACCTTAGCGATTAGAGCATTCGCTATTTGCTCAGGGTGTTTAATCGTATCTGGTTGGAAGGTGTGTTTCCAGCGCAATGGCAGGAAGGTATCATTATACCTAACCTGAAGCCCGATAAGGATCCCAAATTGACAGGGAGTTACAGACCTATTTGTCTCACTAACGGTTTGTGCAAGCTCTTTGAGAGGATGGACAATCGGCGCCTGGTGTGGGTCCTGGAGAAACGGGGACTCCTGTCTGAATACCAGTGTGGTTTCAGGGCGTCTAGGTGTACCAACGACCATCTGGTACGCCTGGAGACTGCCATACAGGACGCTTTTCTCCGGAGACAGCACCCAGTCGCTGTTTTCTTTGACCTCGAGAAGGCCTATGACACCACTTGGCGTTACGGCATCCTCTCTAACCTGCATCAATGGAAATTCCGAGGTAACTTGCCGGTTTTTATTGCGAATTTTCTGTCCCTTCGCCTGTTCCGTGTCCGAATAGGGGGGACATATTCGCAATATCATATACAGGAAAACGGAGTCCCACAGGGATCGGTGCTTAGCGTAACATTATTTGCGATTGCCATAAACGGTATAGTCGCTGCTGCTGGTCCAGCAGTGGTACCGTCGCTATATGTAGACGACTTCGCTCTATATTATAGTGCGCAAAATATGGCGGTCGCTGAACGACAGCTACAACAAGCTATTCGGAGAGTGGAACGCTGGACACTGGAGCATGGCTTTCGATTCTCAACCGCTAAGTCCTCGGTTGTCCATTTCTGCCGAAAGCGCACCCTCCATCCAGATCCTGAGCTTTATCTGGGCAATGTAGCTTTGCCTGTTGTTGCTGCGTACCGGTTCCTTGGGCTCCTTTTCGATCAGAAATTGACGTGGGAACCACACGTGCGGTGTTTGAAAACTGCCTGCGCTAAGAAACTCATGTTGCGGTTTCTTAGCGGCATATCATGGGGGGCGGACCGCGCGGTGCTCCTGAGTTTTTATAAGTCCCTGATTTTATCTAGGTTAGATTATGGCAGTGTAGCATATGGTTCGGCCCGTAAGTCAGTGCTTGTTAAACTGGACAGTGTCCACCACGGCGGTGTGAGGCTGGCGACGGGTGCCTTTCGGACTAGCCCAGTCGTCAGCTTGCTCGCCGAGGCTGGCGTACCTCCTTTACACCTGAGGCGCCAACAAGTACTGCTGACCTATGCTGCAACTATTCGACAGATGCCACTTCATCCAAGCTATCCATGTTTGTTTTACAATCCGAATCGCCGGCTGTATGATGTGCTCGCCCGAGCCACTCGGCCGGCGGGGATTCGCTTGGATGACTTATACCGTCAGTTCCGATTTCCTTCTGTCTCCTGTATCGTCCGAGTACCTAGCAAGGCCCCTCCGTGGATGGTCTCTCGCCCTGATATCATCCTGGATCTGCACACCGGCCCCAAGTCGGACACGGACTCCTCCGTCCATCGGAGGCTGTTCCAGTCCGTGGTGACACGGTATCCGGAATCAAGGCTTGTATTCACGGACGGTTCGAGGGTAAACGAGAAAGTAGGCTGTGCATTTGTGGTTGAGGATCGTCGGTTTCTCTTTTCACTTCCCGAGGCCTGTAGCGTGTACACTGCGGAGCTCTATGCCATCTTAGAGGCTCTGCGGTACACGTTATCAGACGATCACCAGCACTTTCTTGTGTGTACTGACTCTCTGAGTGCGCTGCAGGCGATCGATGTGTGTTTCCCGAAGCACCCGTTGGTCCAGCGTGTGCACGACCAGCTCGTCAGTTCGAGTAACGCTGGAACCGGGGTGACCTTTGTGTGGCTTCCTAGCCACATGGGTATTGCGGGAAACGAGCTTGCTGATCAGGCGGCGAGAGAGGCAGTCGCACTGCCCTCGCTACCGTATAAGTTGCCTGCTAGTGATATGCGCTCTCAGTTGCGGCATTCGATCGTGTCGCATTGGGAGGAGGCATGGCGTGCCACGCCTCCAACCAACAAACTGAGAGGCATCAAGGAGACAACGATGGTGTGGAAATCTTCCTTCCGATCTCTCCGGAAGGAAGCTGTGGTACTCTGTCGACTCCGGATCGGCCATGGGATTGCTACGCACTCCCACTTGCTCAAGAGAGAAGATCCTCCTGTGTGTACTTGCGGCGCCCACCTAACCGTGGCACACCTTCTCTTGGAGTGTGTGGATCTGGCCGATCTGCGAGGGACTCTTAAACTGCCTAATACCCTCTCCCTTATTCTCCGTGGTGACGGGCCGTCAGCTGACCTCGTCATCCGGTTCATGAGGGAGAGTGGTTACTTTTTTAAGTTTTAATGTGTAGTTATGACTTTTAATTCTGGTTAAATCTGTTTTATGTTTTTCATTGTGTTATGTATTGTATTGTTCACTATGCCTTATTTGTTTTATCCTTTTTTACCATCCGCCTTTTATTCTTTATATTCAAATAAGGCATAATTTTTGGGGCTCACTGTCTGTTTTATAAACACCATTTTCGCTTCATCCATGGCAGTGATTTGTTTTTATCTACATCCTTTCATTTCACGCCATTTCATTTCATTAGGGGCCGATAACCTCGATGTTAGGCCCCTTAAAACAACAATTATCATAATCATCACAATTGTTTCTTTTTCTTCATTGTAGTATTTATAAGGTTGTCATTCCAAATGATCAATCCTGCCTCTGCATTGCATTCCTGTACTATCTGCTTAGCCCAACATTGCTACAGCAGCTAGATTCTCACAATAAAGTCCAGTCGTATTGTTCTTGATAATACTAATGCTTTCCTGCATTTCAACCATATATGTAGTAGATTTCCTCATCGTGGAGTTTG
Source organism: Meconema thalassinum (assembly GCA_946902985.2). Classification (NCBI taxonomy): domain Eukaryota; kingdom Metazoa; phylum Arthropoda; class Insecta; order Orthoptera; family Tettigoniidae; genus Meconema; species Meconema thalassinum. Next base: position 358,437,273 of record OX336392.1, read on the forward strand.
TACTGACAAGTCCATGCAATAACTAAGCTCATTCGCATATATCTATTTTCTGGGTTATGTCAAACACGCCAGAAATACGAACAACCGCATGTTGCTATGAAGCAATCCACCTGTTCGTTCCGCGCCGTGATTAGAGTACACTCGTACGACTGCGTGTTTAACGAAACTTTTCTTACAGAGCCGATAGCACGTTCACTCCGTGTGTCACAAAACTCAAGTGTCTGTGATTTCAGAACTGCTCGCAGACACGCCACAGCTGGCAGTCTACCCATGATACATCTCTCCTTGTATCGAGGTTGACAATCGCACTCTTATGATTATCATCTTATATATGCATCAGACAGTTGCAGAAATAAGTTAGTGAGCATGTCCTGTCCACGTGATCAAGAGCATGGCGGGATTGCCTATCTATCTCCTACGTGAATGACGAGTGTATTGCTCCTCAAGCCTGCAGCCAAATTAATGCCAAACAATAATTTCAAAATACGTCTCGCTGTCGTATCAGGGTTCAAGTATACAGCAAAATACTGGCTCATCCTCCTCCCAACCTAGCTAATAAAAGTGTGCAAATACTTTTATTACACCATTCTAGGTATTCGTTAATGAACAGTATTTTGTGTTTTATTCCACTCTCTTAAAATACTTTCTGAGGTTCTTCGCATTGAATTTTCCTATTTCCTCGTTCGTGTGGATGTCTAGGACTTGGTAACTATTATTCCCGTACACTCTGCCTACCTTGTAGGGGCCAATGTACAGGCTACTGAACTTCATGTATATCTTCCTCGCTGCATCTGTTTTAGTGGATTTACGTACGAGAACTAAGTCATTAGTTTCTAGAGGCGGGTTGTAGCGCTTTCCTTCATTTCTTTTCTGTCTTTTTCCCGCCGCATCCAACAGGCTTTCTCGGGCATTACCCACTCTTTCCTGCTCTGACGGTTCAGCATCTTTAGTCAAGAATTGTGTTATTTCTTCCCAAGCTCTTTCTGGCTTTCTGTTATGATGAACTAACACTGGAATATCTCTCAGACTTTCATGATATGTCGTATTTAGGCATGTCTCCATCAGAGGTACATATTTTACCCAGCTAGGATGATCTTGAGGGCAGTATAAACGTGCAAACTTGGCAACCTCTGACATTAGACGTTCCGAACTGTTGGACTCAGGATATCTGATGCTGGAGAACACGTGACGTATTCCAAATCTCTCCATAGCGACTTTGAATTCATGGGAAGTAAATTGTGATCCATTGTCTGAAAGAATCGTTTCTGGTCTTCCAGCTTTTGTGAATACACTCTTAACTAAGCGACTTATAACTTGACCTGCTGTTGCGTTCTGCAAGGGGTCTAGGGAGACGAATTTCGAAAACACATCCACGGTAACAAGTAGAAACTGGTTACCCCTGGCACCTTTTGGACAAGGGCCAAACAGGTCACAAGCCATTAATTCACGTGGTCTATAGGGGATAATTGCTCTCGGCTCCTCCTTAGATAATGCCGAAGGATATTTGCTCCTCTGGCAACTGTCAGATGACCTAATAACCCTCGCAACGGACTGACGCAACTTAGACCAATAAAACGTCTCCTGAAGCGTTTTCATGGTCTTATCCAGGCCACCATGGCCGATACTATTGTGTGTTAAACAGATCAAAGGTACAGTCAATTTGGGAGGCACCACTATTCTAGTTTGTTCTTGTGCTTGTCCACAAATTTACAAACAACTTCTACACAAAGAGCGAATCTGTCAGAACATCTCCTAGTTGCCTGAAAATACTCATCCGAGTCATCCATGTGGCCCTTTAAATATCTGTACAAGTTCCTTATTGGAGTGTGTCTCTTCTGTGACACAGCTAATTTGCGTAGCTTTTCCAGGGTTGCCTCATCTCCCTCCTCCAATTGTACCAAGTTTACTGCTAATTTATTAGAGGGGTTTCTCGAAAGAGCATCAGCAAGAAGGTTGTCCTTGCCTGGCTGATGTCTGATGGTGGCGTTAAACTGCTGTATAAACAACGTCCATCTCGTCAGACGATCAGAAGACAAATTGGACTGAAGCATGAACTGCAGAGCTCTGTGATCTGTAATTATTACAATCTGATGACCTAGAAGTATTTTTTTCCACTTCTGCAAAGCTGAGACAAAGGCCAGAGCCTCAAGCTCTGTAGTGAAATAATTCTCCTCATGAGGCTTTAATTTCCTGCTGTAAAAATCAATGTAGTGCTTATTCCCCTGTTCATCCTTTTGATACAGGACCGCACTTAAACCTACTCGGGAAGCGTCAGATTCAATATAAAAAGTGCGGCTAAATTCCGGATACTCTAACTTAATGCATTCCTTCAGCATAGTCTTCGCATTCTCGAAGGCCTGCTCAGTTAAGTCCGTCCACTTCCACCGATTATTTTTCTTCAGCAGTTCATATAACGTTGCCATGGTCACTGAGTATCCTGGGCAGTGACTACTCAAAAATTGACACATCCCAAGGAATTAGCGTAGGTGCTTGATTCTTTTTGGTCTAGGGAATTTTGCAATTTCCTCAATCTTCATAAGATTGGGATGATAACCGTATTGATCTATAGTGTGGCCTAGGAAATTTATACGTTCCTTCATGAAGTGACATTTATCGTAGTTGACCTTAATATTGGCCTCTCGAAGCTCTAGGAACAACTTTCTAAGTTCTTTCAGATGTTCTTGAACATTAACTGAAGCGATGATGAGATCGTCAATGTAGCACGTGACGCTGCGTTTGACTTCATCAGAAAGCTTACTGTCGAGAGCCCTAATGAGCGCTGGACCGCTATTTATCATACCGAACGGTACACGACAGAACACGAAGGTTGTTTGGTCAAACAGAAACCCTGTGTACTGCCTGCTGTCCTCGGCAAGTTCTACTTGATAGAAGGATGCTGTTAAATCGAGTATGCTGAAACATGCCTTGTCTTTAAATTTCCGTAACAAATCTCTGATTTTGGGAGGTCGGTCCATTTCTAAAAATATCCGGGAATTTATTTTCCTAGCGTCTAAACATAGACGAAGCTCACCATTGCTTTTCTTTACCACCGTAATAGGGTTTAAGTAGGAAGAGGCTTCTTTCTTAATGATTCCCTCTGCTTCCATTCTCTTAATGATCTCCCTGACCTCTTCATAATATTTATCCGGAATGGGATACAGTTTGGCCTGGTATGGAGTGTCATCGTTTAATCTAATCTGATACTTGAAGTTTTTAATTGGGCCTGGCTTATCATCGAAGATATCAGTAAACTCCTCGATCGAGTCTTTGAATTCTTTTTCTATTTCTGTAAATCCCTCGACGTTAAGTGCATAATGCTCTCTTTCTTGCTCGGTCTGGTTTATTATATTTTCTAAAACTTCTTCCCTGATCAAATTTTCCACATCCTCATTGGAATCAATATCTTCAGGTACTATGTTCCTAATAGTTTTCTCTGGGAACCTGATAATTCTCCTGTCCATGTCAATGGTGATTCTGGCACGGGTAATAAAATCAATCCCTAGGATTATTTCGAAGTTGATATTTTTGAGCACCAAAAAAATATGTTCAAAACATCTTTCATTTATACTGAACTTCATCTGGACTTGTAATTTACATTTCATCGACTTATCCTGAAATAGTCCTCTAACTTTGATCGATGAAGCAGGCAACGTGGTAAATTGTTATTCCTTTTCTAATTTCAAAAAGCAATCTTCGGACATGATTGAAATGACCGCTCCCGTGTCTATGAGAGACCTACAATGTTGTTTACCCACAGAGATTTCAATGATAGGCAATTCAGCTCGTTCGCTCACAATTCCTTCCTTTTCTTCGTACAACAAATCTTCGTCCGTGATCTCATAAACATCTTGTATAATTATGTCAAATGGAGACGGCTGGCTGTTTAATCCTTCCGGGATTTCGTAATTGGCGTTTTTTTCTTGTGAACCCCTTTCATTGTCACTAGTATGATGGCTAGTGTTAGGTTCTGGCTCACTTTCTGTGTCCCTTCGATCCTTCCTTTCTTCACGCCTATCCCTGTCCTTTCTAGACTGTTCTTTATCTTCCTGGTTATGATAGTTCTTGTTTCGGTAGTTTTTGTATCTGGCAAACCCTTGTTGACCTCTGTTCTGTTGCTGATACTGGCCTTGTCTATCCCTATTATCGTAGTATCTGTTATTGTTCTGATAACCTCGATACCTGTTGTTCCTAGGTTGGTATTGTTCCCTTTCCTGATTTCCATTCATATACCTGTCATTCCTATTTCTACCTTCGTAAGGTTTATATCCTTCTTGATTACGATCTGTTTGGTTAGGACTATCCCGGTCTCGGTCATATCTCTGTTGGTAGTTTCCATATGGTCGCTGGTTGTTTCTATCATCAAACCTTCGACTATACGTTCTACTGTTCCTCATCGGACCTTCCCATCTAGATTCTGTCCTGTTTGACCTTTCTGTTTGTTGAGTTTGATCAACGACTATCGCGTTCACGGTCTTAGTTTCCGTCCTTCCGCTTTTGACTATGGTAGGCGACATAGAAGTATGGTCGAGCCTACGCAGCAAGTCGTCCATTGCCGCTAAATCCTCTACGCCTGATGAGATTAAATTCCTTCAAACTTCCACCGGTAACTGGCGTGAAATTGTCTCGAGAATTTCCTCCTGTCTCAGTGGGGGTTGAAGATATCTAAGGCGGGCTAACTGAGATGTGAAGAATTCAGAGTAACTGGTGGGTCCAGTACTACTATACTTCCTTGAATATACTTCCGCCCTCACTGCGTGTTGTATCTCTATCGACCAGAATCTTTTAATAAATGCTTCCGAAAACTGTTCGAAATTATCGAAAGTGTATCGGAAATCGCGAAACCAATTTAGCGGTGCATCTGCCAGATGCTTCTCAACAATCCGCAGTTCTCTGTCCCTTGTAACATGATGTTCCGCAAAATGATCCTGTAGATTTCTAATGAATTCTATGGGAGTTAAGCCCTCCGTATTTGAAAATTTCTTAATTTTCTCCTCGTAATTCCTCACTATCATGACATTAGATCTGTCATTAGGCGTTGATGTCCTAAAATCTCTGGGATTTATTTCTGATGTAGCCTCATTCGGGATCTCTGATCTAGCCTGACTCTGTTCTGTTTCACGTGCCTTATTCAACCTCGCTAAATAGTTTCTAGCTGGAGTGGTGGTATCCATCCTGTCCCTTAAATAGTGTACCGTTCCTTCCCCATCGGAATTTATAGGTTTCCCCAACGCGTCCAATTGTGACTTGATTTCCTCTCTTAATTTATTTATGTCTATGTGATCCTTTAAACTGAACGTTTGCAACTCTTGTCTAATCTCGTTTAATTCCGATGTTTTCTTTTCACGCTCTGAGTTTAGATCTATCTTAACTTGGTTTACTTTCAGAATTACGCCTTTAATCTGAGTTTCTAAATCCTCCCTAAGAACAGTGCCGCTTTCGACCTGCATAGTCTGTACTGAATCGATTCGTTTATCAGTGTCTTTTCTAGCCTGGGAAATATTTTGGTTAAGTCTTATTTCCGTTCTGTTAATCTTTAATTCAAAATCGGACTTAATACTTTTAATGACGTCTTCATTTATTTTTGTGATTTCCCCCCTTAAGATGGTCACTTGATCGTTAACAATAGCTTTGAGATCGATCTCTATATCCTTTCTCAAGACCTTGTTGTGTTCTTCAACCTTTTCCTTAAGTTGGGCCATATCACCCTCTAATTTGGCTAGAGTTTCTTGCGTTGTAATTGCTTCGTTTGAAAACTGCAATTGCAATGCATCTAAGCTATTTTTATTTTATTTTTGGTTACTGTCTAGGTCCGATTTAATATTTCTAACATCCTCCTTTATGGTAGAAATACTAGATCGTATACCAGTTACAATGTCTTCTGTTACGTTAATTTTAGCCTGGGTGGCATCTATCTTTTTCTCAGTCGAATCTATTTTATTTTCAGTTGAATTTATTTTATCCTGCATTGCAGTTATATCAACTTGAGCTGCATCTAATTTGCCTTCAGTTGAATCTAATTTATTTTCAGTTCTTATGGCTCTTACTTCTAATGATGCAACATTAGATCTAACATGGCTAACTTCTACATTAATATTACTAATATCAAGTTGAACAAGCCTGACATCGGCCGTCACACTGTCGATGCCCGTTTCTATATCATCTATCTTTTCTTTTATATCTTTAGTTTTAGCTGAAATCTTGCGATTACTATCTTGAAGATGTTTGAGGGACAAGTGCATTTGACTAATCTCTGCCTTCAAATTCTCCCCTACAGATTCCTGAACTAATTCAGTATTCTTATTGACAATGGCGTTCAAATTATCAAAACTAGTTTGGCAATTACTCCTGATCTCAGCTAATTCATTGGTGTGACTGCCCATCTTCTCCTGTATTGCCGTCTACATATTGGCAATGTCCTCATTTGACACAGCTGTCATGATAAATACAATTATAGAAAACACAGGAATGCAATACATAAATAGCAGAATTGACACATTTAGAATGACCCTTTTCACCAATACAAGCATTGTATTTCGTTTTGCTTCTAAACTTATTATATAAATTAAGTCTATAAGAAAAGAGGAGGAATGCAACGACGGTGATTTATATTAGAAACGGTTTAAATAAAGGTTGAGATGCTGAATTATTTATTTTATTATTAAAGAAATTGATTCTATCATTACAAATGATCTACAAATAATCATCGCCGGTGACTAACACGAAATGGCCGACAAGCATGGAGTGAAAAATGGCCCCATGTCATGTCCCATCTGACCACGCTGATCCATGAAAAATTCCTAGAAATGTCTTTTATGATCATGTCGTAATCAATCAAATTACATTTTACTAGGCACACACAAAACGAATAAATTTAAGCAATGGCGATAATTCTATCTGTATGCCAGGTAGATTGAGTAAACTCATCTTCACGTTTTGAAGAAACGTGAATTCCCAACGAATTCGACGTGTATAATCGTAGCAGTGCCAAAGAAAATTTTGCTAACGACTACATCGTTCGAAAACTGCTAAACTCAATAACCTCATAAAAATGGATTCTCACACATGGGTTTAGCATTGGAGAACTCGAGAATGCCAATTCGAAAGCCCCATAGGTTGGGACGCCATATATAGATGTACCCGTAATCCACGTGGTCTTACCTGTTGAAATCCGATGGAAAAGCTGGATCGTAGATTCTGGAAGTTCCCGGCTGAAATAACCCCTAAAAGTCTACCAACTAGGATCAACCAGGGATTAGGATACGTCGATATTAAAGAATGCGAAACGAAGATGCCAGTGGTGTATATATTACAATGAAACGAAGCTCTTAAAAGAACTCGAACAAGAGACTCTAAAAGAAAACGAAAGTATCTCGGGCGTTAATTTTAAGCAAACTCAAGAAAAAAAACACCCACTGGTCCTCCTAACGCAATCCCTTTTCTAATAGAAAACACCAGTCGTTCAAAGAATTTTTTTAAAATTAAATTCAGTTTATTAACTGGCAAATGGTGTATGTCTGTCAATTAGACAAAAATGAAGAAAGCTTCTCTAAATCAAATGACGAAAAAAAGTTTCAATAAACGCCTATAATAAGGCCCCAACTTACTGCTCTAAATCGCAGTATTTAAATATCTCATTCATTGAACATATTACATGAAAAATACAATATTAAATCATGCACTGATGCTATACCCTTATTAAAAGTTTATACATATCTTACATTTTATATACAGATTATATCCTTAGTTAGGATTTTGTTATTATCGCTGCCCATTTCCATTTAATTCGACAAGTATATCTCAAGGTTATAATTCTCTTAATTTGTTGCATTCAACAATCAATTAAGATAATTGAATAGTGTTACAAGTTAGAAAATAGTTTATTAACTATCCAGATGCTTCAATGAATGCAGTATATTTTTGTTAAAATCACTGAAATATCAAATGTATTATATTGCATGAATTAATTAAAGTTATTCGAAAAGTGGCTGTGTCACTTAAATATGTGTGTCACGATATAAGCAATCCATCTCCGGCAAATCTTAATAGGCAAGAATAAAAACGTAGGGTTACTTGAATTAATACTGGCATTTAAGAGAAACATTCGTGATTCCAATTCACGTTCACAACAACTTCCTATTCAAATTAGTGATAGCTCAAAAGCTAATTTCACTCTTACAAAACGAAATGACTACGTTAATGTCTTCACATAAGACTTCGAGTACATTATACAATATTAATGTTGACCATCCAATGATGTCAAATATTCGCTTCATTAGCACAATAAATTCGTATTCATTAAATTGCAATACATTAATTCAGCTTTCCAAAGCTGTCAAGAATTTTTCCCAAACGTAATTAAACTCAAAACCTTTCAATAATTACTCTGAAGATATCACGCCTTATCGTAGACGAATATAGAAGTGTCACAGAGTACCTCTTTCCCAACATCACTCAACAAGTTGCAACAATTTATTAGATAAGTTGTATTATCTACTTCCATAATTATAGTCATTTAAGTCTATGACAAATTCTGTTATACTTGTTTGAACTGTTAATTTAGTTCACTATTCCTATATATATGTATAATTATTTCCATAATAACTTATATATAAAAAATCGTAGATAGACACTAGTAAAATAGTCGGTTCAGTTTCGCCTATCCAAACTCGAAAAACGACTTAACTACTCAGAAGAAAACACGTGAGATTTACACCATGGAAAGGAGTCTATTATCGTATCAATAGATACACGCAAACCATTAAATCAAAGGATGATCTAGCCAAGAGCCTACCAAAAACGAATTAAAATAACACAAGCTGAAGACTGAACGAACTAAAGTTTCAGTTTTAAAAAAATCCCTAATCTAAAAGAAATATGAAAGTAGGCTACAAATGCCTCGACAATCAATTCACAATTGTTCTCGCTGGACGATTTCTACGATTCCATACCCATGGAAAATAATGATAAAAATGAACTATCATTTCTAAAAGAAAGAAATATCTACTAGAATGTCATAAGTCCAAACGAAGAGTATCACTGAAATATTTTTGGAATAGTTCAAGTGCACGTGTGTGTGGCCATCTTCTTCCTAATCGCTATTCTTATACAAAAATATCGTCGTCTTGGTCCTAATTATGCTGCAGATGTCTTCCCAACAAAATTCAATGCTTGGTTTTATTTCCAAAATTTTCAAAAAAAAACACAAGTAATGCTCTAAATAGCATTACGTTTACTGTTAACTACTAAATAAATTACACTCTCCGACATAAATGATACAAGGAACCAAATCTAGTCTTCGAATGAATTTCATACTATTTAATAAAATATTGGTGAAAAGTGACGAACTAAAAGCGACAAAGTCTACTGTCTACAAGAAAGAAAAGTTTTCCAGCTACCTTGGGCGATGTTCTGGTTGAGATTGAAGAAAGTAAAGGAATATACATTCCTTTCAGGAACTGGACCCTCATCCCTGAGTAGTTCATGGCTGGAGCTGTAAGTCGTCGAACCAACTTCCTCCTAACTTGAAAACCACTGTCTACGAAACGGAGTTCCTACATATTACTTGTACAAGGCTCCCTCGACGTTATCAGTAAAGTAGTTTCGTTCATTTGGAGTTGTTTCTTCATTCTCATGTACTTCAAAACCACTGGATAAGAACGAACGCCTACAATCGTTTCTTTTTCTTCATTGTAGTATTTATAAGGTTGTCATTCCAAATGATCAATCCTGCCTCTGCATTGCATTCCTGTACTATCTGCTTAGCCCAACATTGCTACAGCAGCTAGATTCTCACAATAAAGTCCAGTCGTATTGTTCTTGATAATACTAATGCTTTCCAGCATTTCAACCATATATTGAGACCGTTAGTCGAGTCAACAACCACGATGACTTTCCTAACATCCCATAAGTCGAATAAAATTACCGTGAGGATCAGGTGAACTTCCTAATAGGCTGAGCGGCACGAGACACTGTAGTCCACGGGGATCGTGGTACATGGTGACGATGTTCATAGACTGCCTAAGGAATGGTTCACCTTAAAAACTAGACTGAGAAATTAAACATCCAGACTTAAGTAAAACACCGTGAAAATTTATTAAAATTCACAAGCCCCTAGCCTAGTTCGGAGGGTTATGATCGGCTAGTCCGCAAACTAATAAACAAAAGAAAATAAAGAGCAGGTCCCTACCTGAGAAGTTACTGAAAACCCTCGCGAAAGATCTAACTCACAATAATAAAGCAACATCAGCAACACTAGGAAAATGGTACGACGCAAGTCCCTAGTTCAAGTTACAAGATTAAGCTAATATCAGAATTTACATTTAACAGGGTAGCAAAACAAATCTCAGTTAGGATGATACCATTTCCACATTTACATTTAACGGTAATCATCTAGCTAAGTCCTAACAACTCATAACAAAATTTACTGCGATGACGTCCGTAACAGAAAACAATTACAACAAATCTAAGTGTACAGCCATGAAAAACATTTAATTATTCTTAATAACTACGTGCTATCAGCACACAATAAGGTAACATGTAGGATTTACACACTTGTACATCATAAAAAAGTAATGAAATAGACACAAATTTTTATTACATTCCTGCCTACACCTTGGTTTACTCTTTGTAAGCCATAGTCATCTAATGTGTGTAATTACGGTGACGAATGCGTAGTTGAGACCACGTCTGACATCGCATGGCCTGAGCTCCACAAGCTACGAACTCTAGGTTCGCGCATGCTTCAGGTCGCTACAAAAGTGTCAACTGTCCTAGTCATTTCCACACAAGGAAATTGCCTTCAACTGCACGGCTATGTCAACAGTTCCAAAATGCAACAGAACAAAGTTAGATAGAAAGAATTCATTAGTTAGCTTTTGTTTTACCAAAGTTATGCGTTTTATTATTAAGATGTCGGTTTAGGTTTATCGTTGGTTTATGGCGAATAATACTGACAATAGCTCGGGCACGGAGTGTCTACACTGAGATCCTTCTCCACCAAAAAGCCTCTACTCAACAGTCGGAATAAGATCAACGAGCAATAACAACTCGGACACACAATAACACGGGTTACCAGCGGCGCAAAGCTCGCATTCAATAACTCTGGGATAGGCCTGTCCACAACAGTTACCTTCCAATAACATCTAGTCAACGGGAACCCTCCCGGACAAGGTAATCACAAGTACCTTCATACAATAAATTCCTGCATTTAACAGGGTCGCCTGCAACTCACTATAGAAAACCTGACCTAATTGTACACGTCAAAACGGTACACGCAAGAAGTGCGCTCAACTAACAAAAAGCAATCTATAAAACATGTGATCTGAGACAGGGTTGAAAACTGGGTTACATAAGCTAAGTTGCAATGAAAGAAAGAGCGAATACTATTGCATTCTGTCTCTTGTCTCACAAACAAATGAAGCGTGCTCTCAAGGGCACTGGATTACAAAACCAGTTTATGTCACCAGCAGGCTACCACATTCCTGCGTTCGGTCGACACAAAACACACATTATTCAAGGCCGGCGATTTAATCAAAATAAAACTATACATCTGGCCTGTTCATAAAAAACTTTACCATAGGTTATGAACCTCTAAAGAATCCGTGTATAAAAAACACGCAATAAATCTGAATAGAATAATATAATTCCGTCTTTCTACCAAAGACGTCTAAATGATAGTAATCTTACAATTACTGGATCTCTTTGCTCTCAAAATACAATTCAGTAGTTGCTAGTACAACATCAAATAAAAACGTGTCTTACGTGACACAAGCAAAATGATAATTGTGGCGCAGATTCCATACAAGGATCTGCTTAATGATACGTTGGGAAATGAGTTCGATGCTAGGCAACGAAACATTCCTTCTAATCGTTAGGTTCAAACTTGACCAAGAATAGCTTCTGAGCTTATTCAAAATGAAAATATAATGCATTTACAAAACTGGCAATTACAGTCGATTGCCTAACTGATACGACTGTTCTAACGAAAGTCAGGGGTGTATCAAAACTGGCTGCAAAGAATGCAGTTAAATAAATAACCATGACATCTGATTGTCATAACTAAAGTCAGCAAAGACTTGAAAAATCACCCCAAATAGGGTTGGACAAAATAGTCTCGAATGACTGCGGTCACATCTAGCAAAAGATAGGCTTTGACGTTCTACGACGTTCATCAAGCTGCACCAGGGTTAACCAAAATGTCAGACCCAGGGGTGTCTCACTATACTGAAATAAATGACATTAAATTAAACTAGATACAATCCCTACCTAGAAAAATGGCTGACACAGAGTGCGGTTGATTCACAAACTACATTAAATCTAATATACCACCAGAACTAGAACAAGAGAAGGGATGTCCAAAAACTCACGACATGGAGAAGCTATCACTCAGCCCTCTATTCAATAACCAGGGTTGTACAAATTCATCTCTGGATCTCTGGAACGGTATTATCCTCATCAGGATTCCCATCTGGACTCCTCCAAAGACCAGGGTTCGATTCGTCCCTGTCGACAAGTCCGTGAATATGCTGGATATGCCTGGATATGGCATCTTGGATTCCTTCCTTCTCGTCCTCGGTTCTGCAAGCTCCACCATCATGCTAGTTCTCGTAGAAACATCACCCTCATACCAGGATGGTATTAGCCCATGATGACTGATTCAAGCATGGTGTAGAATGGTCTGGTCACGTTGACGGTGAAATAAATTATGAAATTCATTCTTTCACTTTCCAAAAATATAATGTTCGTCGTAAATGTTGTAGGCTTTGATTGTAATTGATAACACAGCCTTAATTTCGTGGATGTGAATAGATATGTGAGCTAGCACTGCTCTATGATTCTGCACGTGCTAATAACGCTACTTTTCTATCATGCAGCATCGGTAAAATGTACGTCGTTTTGGAAATAAAAACTTCACTCTGGCAATCCAAATATGTTACACTATCATAATCACACTTATTTGAAGTAGTTGCAACACGTTTACCTGTATATTTTCCACAAGGCATTTGGCCCTCCACAAACACGTGGGTACTAAAATGTGGTGTTCCGGTAAAATTATATAATTCACTAATACTTGCCAATAATTATCTTCAATATGTTTCTGTGGCTCACTGTGCATAAATGACAGTATTTTACAATATGCCAGTGCACGATGGCACCTGATAACCAATTCAACGCTAACAAGCGGATATTCTTCTATGTCTTACAGGACAAATACAATTACACGCCTGTACTGGGCGGATTCTCCAGACGTAGTGCAAGGCACTGGGTGTCTCAAGGAAGTAGGTCGTCAAACCGAAGTCGTTGAGCGACTATTTACGTTCCTATTTGCGTATCTGCAAGGGTATTACATTACCTTAAGCTAAAATAACATTCTCAAACATGTTTTAATAATGCAGCATGACGAAATGGAATATTCTGAGTCTTGTGAAAGAATAAAATTAATTAATAAGACCTCAGATAAATAATTAGCAGTTCTCACCACAGTCAAAAGTGCGATTCAACGCTACTTCAAAGAGTATCGCGTGAGCTCTCAGCTCCACGTGGCTTCCTGGGTGTGTTCAAAGGTACAACATCCCATCATAAATGTACTGTCATAAAAAATATCACATGAACCATAGCTCAGCGGGTTCAATATGTAGTAGATTTCCTCATCGTGGAGTTTGTACTGACAAGTCCATGCAATAACTAAGCTCACTCGCATATATCTATTTTCTGGGTTATGTCAAACACGCCAGAAATACGAACAACCGCATGTTGCTATGAAGCAATCCGCCTGTTCGCTCCGTGCCGTGATTAGAGTACACTCGTACGACTGCGTGTTTAACGAAACTTTTCTTACAGAGCCGATAGCACGTTCACTCCGTGTGTCACAAAACTCAAGTGTCTGTGATTTCAGAACTGCTCGCAGACACGCCACAGCTGGCAGTCTACCCATGATACATCTCTCCTTGTATCGAGTTTGACAATCGAACTCTGTCGATTATCATCTTATATATGCATCAGACAGTTGCAGAAATAAGTTAGTGAGCATGTCCTGTCCACGTGATCAAGAGCATGGCGGGATTGCCTATCTCCTAAGTGAATGACGAGTGTATTGCTCCTCAAGCCTGCAGCCAAATTAATGCCAAACAATAATTTCAAAATACGTCTCGCTGTCGTATCAGGGTTCAAGTATACAGCAACATACTGGCTCAGTACCTACTGTAAGGCCACGGCCACCTCCTTCCCTCTTCCTAGCCTATCCATCCCAATCTTCCATCCCTTCCAATCCCTCATGAGGCCCCTGTTCGCTTTGCAGGTGAGGCCGCCTGGGCGAAGTGTTGATCACACCTCCCCAGTTGTATCCCTCGCGACCAGATGTTCCAAGCTCCAGGACACTGCCCATAGAGGCGGTAGTGGTGAGTTCCCTCGCTTAGTCCGTGGGAACCACCAACCTAGAGGGTAAATTGACTAAATAAAAATAAATAAATTATTATTATTATTATACTATTATTATATTACTTTTCATTATTGTAGACAATTGAGTTTGTACAAAAATTCGCATTCCAGACACAGAGAAACTACCTTATAGGCTATATCGGGGCAAAATAAATTCCACATCTCTTATAAATAATCCAAAACTGACTCATCACCGCAGAGCTCAAACCACTAGACCTAGAAAGCTGAAATTTTGCATGTTGGTTGATCCGAGTATGTAGAGGCCCACTAAGAAACGGTTTTTGAAAATTCAGTTTGTAAGTGACTTTTTTCGGCCCTTTGTCACTGAGCAAGGACAGTCGGTACAAAGTTCGGATTTAGCTCATTTTAAGCCACCAGATACGAGAAACAATACTCGGAGGTCCTGTAGGGACCCCGAAACACACTTTTTAAGTTCCTAAAATGAATGGTTTCGGAGATATTCCCAAATAACTGTGTTCCCTCTGAGAAACAGATCAACGTTACTATGGCAACCGCTGAAATATCGCAGACCGGGGATAGTTTTCTGGCAATATCTCGAAAACCGTTCGTTTTAGGGCCTTAAAACGCTGGGTTCGGTTACGAACATTGCTCCTCACATTGATACGCGCAAAAAGAGCTATAATCCATATTTCTACGAGCAAATCGACTTGGAAAGTCTCATCTCTTATATATAATTCAAAACTGACTCATCACCGCAGGGCTCAAACCACTAGACCTAGAAAGCTGAAATTTTGCATGTTGGTTGATCCGAGTATGTAAAGGCTCACTAAGAAACGGTTTTTGAAAATTCAATTTGTAAGTGACTTTTTTCGGCCCTTTGGCATTGACAATCCAAAATTTAGTCATCGACGCAGGGCTCAAACCACTAGACCTAGAAAGCTGAAATTGTGCATGTTGGTTGATCCGAGTATGTAGAGGCCCACTAAGAAACGGTTTTTGAAAATTCAATTTGTAAGTGACTTTTTTCGGCCCTTTGGTACTGAGCAAGGACAGTCGGTACAAAGTTCGGATTTAGCTCATTTTAAGCCACCAGATACGAGAAACAATACTCGGAGGTCCTGTAGGGACCCCGAAACATACTTTTTAAGTTCCTAAAATGAACGGTTTCGGAGATATTCCCAAATAACTGTGTTCCCTCTGAAAAACAGATCAACGTTACTATGGCAACCGCTGAAATATCGCAGACTGGGGATAGTTTTCTGGCAATATCTCGAAAACCGTCCGTTTTAGGGCCTTAAAACGCTGGGTTTGGTTCCCAAACCACGAACATTGCTCCTCACATTGATACGCGCAAAAAGGGCTATAATCCATATTTCTACGAGCAAATCGACTTGGAAAGTCTCATCTCTTATATATAATCCAAAACTGACTCATCACCGCAGGGCTCAAACCACTAGACCTAGAAAGGTGAAATTTTGCATGTTGGTTGATCCGAGTATGTAAAGGCTCACTAAGAAACGGTCTTTGAAAATTCAATTTGTAAGTGACTTTTTTCGGCCCTTTGGCATTGACAATCCAAAATTTAGTCATCGACGCAGGGCTCAAACCACTAGACCTAGAAAGCTGAAATTTTGCATGTTGGTTGATCCGAGTATGTAGAGGCCCACTAAGAAACGGTTTTTGAACATTCAATTTGTAAGTGACTTTTTTCGGCCCTTTGTCACTGAGCAAGGACAGTCGGTACAAAGTTCGGATTTAGCTCATTTTAAGCCACCAGATACGAGAAACAACACTCGGAGGTCCTGTAGGGACCCAGAAACACACTTTTTAAGTTCCTAAAATGAACGGTTTCGGAGATATTCCCAAATAACTGTGTTCCCTCTGAGAAACAGATCAACGATACTATGGCAACCGCTGAAATATCGCAGACCGGGGATAGTTTTCTGGCAATATCTCGAAAACCGTTCGTTTTAGGGCCTTAAAACGCTGGGTTCGGTTCCCACTTTTAACCACGAACGTTGTCCTCCCATTGATACGCGTAAAATGAGATATATTTTTATTTATAGAGGTTGCTTTTGGGGCTCGGATACGATCGTGATTTTGAGTCTAATTTTATACTCTTACGGCTGGTTGTTGTAAGCGAGCTTTCAGAAGTTTACTCGAATTTACAATGTTAAGATACTTTCTATTTTGCACGGTATGCTTTCATTTTCTTTATAAATTTGTTTTTTGTTAACTGAATATTTTTGTTTGCCAATTTTGATCTGCTCTTTTTCGTTTTTAACCATGATCTGCAACGTATATTCACAGTCGAATGTGTCGTATTCTACCGGCTGCCACGCTAATTATTATTGTTTCTTAAATTATCTTACTGAGGAATTGGGCAATCTTATTTCTATAATGCTGGTATTTTGTCTTTCACGGCCATTGAATCCCCGCACAAGGCACGGCTTAAACCTAGAAAAGTTGCTGAGTTGTACTAATGGACTAATGGTGCAGCGGAAAAGAGGACAATTGAAGCTTTTGAATGTGGTGATACAGGAGAATGATGATCAGATGGGTAGATAGGGTAACAAATGAAGAGGTATTAAGACGAGTGGGAGAGGAGAGATGTTTCTGGCGACTGCTAATGAAGAGAAGAGATAGGAGGGTAGGTCACATATTATGACACCCAGGAATAGCAAGCTTACTGTCGACCCAAATATTATGTGCACTCGAGTTTGAAGGTTGTTTATGAAGTAACCAATAGACCTTCATAAAATCCAATGACATCATCATTTTCGTCGTTCGATTTTACGTTAGTTCATGTAGGTTTGGAATTTTTATTTTATATTTTAATATTTTTTTATCGCAGTGCCCGTTTTTAAGCGTGTTTCAACCATGCGTCACATTTAAGAATTATTATCTCACAAACCCGTCATTAGATCGAATCCAAATGTTAACACAACATACATTGGAATGTTGTATAACGGGTTTATTAATTTCAAAATTTTGTGTGTTCAAGAACGAATGTTGTTATCATTTTTGTAAGGTAACTCTTTCTCGGCTCGGGGTCGTTGGAAAATGTAGTTCTTGGTTGCGTTGTAATCCTTATACATCAAAACGTTATGCTGTATGACTGTGAAATAGGTAAATTAATTCACTTATTTTATATCGGTTTGTATTTGTACGGAGAATTAAGACATGGTTCACCAGCTAGACGCTCCGGGAAATGCTGTACAGCGTTGCTGATATGTAGCCCATCACTTCCGAGCGAGACGCGCCATGACGCATGATGTAGCCCATCTTGGCTATGATGTACTGCTTTCACCGGAGCGGCTAACTGGTGAACCATCTCTTAATTCTCCGCACAAATACAAACCGATATAAAATAAGTGAATTAATTTACGTATTTCACAATCATACAGCATACCGTTTTGATGTATAAGGATTACAACGCGATCAAGAACTACATTTTCAAACCATCCCGAGCCGAGGAAAAGTTACCTTACAAAAATGATAACAACGTTGTTTCTTGGACACACAAAATTTTAAAATTAATAAACCTGTTATACAACATTCCAATGTATATTGTGTTAAAATTTGGATTCGATCTGATGACGGGTTTGTGAGATAATAATTCTTAAATGTGACGCATTGTTGAAAATCGCTTAAGAACGGGCACTTCTTGTGTTCCAACTGTGATAAAAAATATTAAAATATAAATTAAAAATTCCAAACCTACATGATCTAACGTAAAATAGAACGACGAAAATGATGATGTTATTGGATTTTATATAGGTCTATCGGTTACTTCACAAACAAACGTCAAACTCGAGTACATAGTTTGGTCGACAGTAGTTATGGATGGGAGGGTCGCGGACTAGAACTGTAGGGGTAAACCAGGGTTAAACAGATTGCCTCGGATGTAGGGTGTGGTAGCTATGTAGAAATTAAACGATTTAACTCAGGAGAGGGAGACATGGAGGGCTGCATCAAACCAGTTAAGAAACTGAAGACTCAAACAACAACAATCAGGAATTTTAATTACTTAGAGAGGCATGTGGGGCAAAAGGGTCGTTAGAGAATTTAAATCCCTGGGATGGAACACTGGAAGAGACTGCATAGTGTACATCAGCGGCCAAGGTGAGCGATATTTAACTATAGGTCTATTAATAGGGATATGTTTACGTTCAAATCATCAATTAGTATGGCCAAATTACATCCAGAATAGCTTATGAAAAGATTACTTTTAATTCCCCATATTCCGATAGATTTGCCATTCCAGTGTGCAAGAGTGCAGTTCTCTCTTCAAACAATATTCGCAATTTCTTTAACAAAGCGCAATGGCACACACTTAACAGTAGCACGTGTACATTTAGACAAAACCATTTTTTCCCATGGCCAACTGTATGTGGCGTGCTCGCGAGCATCCGGACAACAAAATCGTTATGTCTCAGCAGAAGATGTCAAAACCATAAACGTAATTTTAAAATGTGTTAACATATTGTAACATCGAACCCTGCAGACCTTCACAACTCTATAAAATTCCCACTTTGCTGATCATATCAATATACTGTATGTATCAGATAATTCAGAATTAGAATGGACACACCAATAGCCGCGATTGCTGTAATAGAATAGACCAATTATCAGCAATAATGCATCGTCCCCATTGTCTTGATCGCGGGCGAAGCCGCGGGTACCTGCTAGTAGTTAATATTAGGGACCGGATTCTTAGGCCTTTACCTATTTTTTCCATACTTCTAAATACTTTTCCGAATTACCCTCATTCATGAATTCTGTAGTATCTAAAATACCTAAATGATATGCGAGTACCTAAAAATACCTAATTGCAGTTTTGTTCCATTTATTGCAGTATATTTGTATTTTTAGTCCATATTTTTTAAAAGTAAATGTGAAGATAGTGTTTATTCCTAGCTCCAGTTGATTGAAAAAAATTCTGCCTACCGAAAAATTCAAATATTTTCAACAATTTTCAGCATATATATTATTGCTTGGTTATTTACCGCCAGAAAAGTGGGAATAAATCTCTTATTATTTCCAAGAATCCTATTTTCTAAATAAACCAAATTAATTGAACAAGCTAGTGTGTGAAAATCACCTCTGACATACTTGGTTTTATTGGATTTGAATAATTAGCATAGTTAAGGAGAGCAATTATTGCCTAAAAATGTAAAGTTCTCTGTGATAATTCTATAAAAGACGTATCGTTGTGTAAAATATTTACACTCTCGTTGGAATCAGATTGTCTACTAGCAACTAGGCATTGATTTTAAGCTTTACGTAATTTATGTCAACTTTTGCTAACATTTGAACATAAGAACTTATTGTAGAAACAATTTTATGGTTTTGAAAACCTAAAATTACAATTCTAATATCCAACAAAATCCGGTCCCTAGTTATTATATTCTTATGCTTGGGTGGTTTCATAATTAAGAAAACAGAAACGTGGAAACAAGAGTGGAAGAAGGCAAACTTCGAGCTGCGACACGTTTTCACTAGGACCTCGGCTCACTGGTTTTATCACAGAATCTGCCCACAGAGGGTATACCACACCTGCACCATAAGTGGACTCACCTGCCAAGCTAGGACAAACTCACTAACATTCTATGCTAAAAATGAAAACTTATGACTATCACCGTATTTTAAACACCTGTACGCATTGAATTTAAGAAATATTATTATAACTAAGCAAGAAAGTAGTATTAATTGCCCACATTGAAACGATTTTACCACGTTTTTACAATGAGGTAATGGAATGAGACCTGACAAATGATTAGAAATGTTGGTTGTTGCTTTATATAGGGGCTTGGAACATAGCCTATTAGTCATCAGTCCCATGTAGTTGGGTGTCTATTGAATTTGTCTGATACCTGTATTTCTGAGGCGGAAGTGTCATTGTGTAACTATAATAGGCTAGTAGTACGGCCAAAAACTGAGTAGGTGGCTCTGACCTTGAGTTAATTCTAGTAATTTTAAGGAGTAGTGTGAAAAATCCCGAGGAAAGTGTTCAGGGTGGCCCCTGTCAGTGACGTTATTCGAACCTCTAATCTTTGACCTTACAGCACCCAATTCAAATTATGGAGTGATCATTAAGACGCTATTGGAAATCGATATGATTGCCAAACAACTAGTTCCGAGAAGAACTGAATAACCTATTTTCATATATACTACTTATGTTAATTGCCTCTATCAACATACAAAATTTCAGTTAGATCGCTGTAAGAAATTCATAGATATTGAGAACCGTCTAAATATTTCGGATGGTCGCCATGTTGGATATTTATATATAGGGTGCTCCGCCAGCCTCTTGCGATCCAGTTTTATGCATCCCGTCACATGTACTACAATTCTGAAACACATCGGTCTCTCTCCCTAAACTGGGGTAATATAACGAGGTGTATGTTTACGGGCTAGATGATGATGATAATGATGATGATAATTGTTGTTTTAAGGGGCCTAACATCTAGGCTATCGGCCTCTGATGGTTTGGGTGATCGTGAAGATGAAAATGAAATGAAATGAAAATGAAATGTAAACTTAAAACTAAAACTAACTACCAACCTACATACTAGAAGAAGAAATGGAAAACTAAAGGAGAATAAGGCAAATAAAGGACAGGAGGAAAAGAAATGCCCTCAACCCTCGAAGAATGCGGATTGAGGGACTTGGAAGGAAGGAGAGCCATGAAAGGCAGATAGGAAAGTGAAAGAGGAGAGGGTCCGCCCCGAAGGTAAGGGACAAAAGGGGAAGACGGACCCAGCTCAGGAATCCCTCGGGGTCGCCAACTCCCGAACTCACCAGCCGTGAGCCCCTGAGGGTGTAGCATTATCTAGGGTGCACCAAAAGTGGTGGGGCTACATACACCCTGCCTCCTTAAGGGCCTTGAGCACAAGGCAGGAGGTAAAAGGAAAAGAAAAAGAAGGCTGACCCCTCACAGAAGGAGGGTGTCAGGAAAGATGAGACAAGGGCCAATTAAGGCGGGAAAGGAAGAGACTCCCTAGGCCTCGGATACCCTAATACCGTCGGGGTCGGATGAGAACAAGAGTTGACCAAGGGAGGTCGACAGGAAAGAAGAAAGAGAGGAGCCCGGCACAAGTAAGTGGAAGCAATGCCGGACTCAGCTTACGGGCTAGAAGACAGCTGGAATTTGACCAGCAGTGCACAATTCCCAGTCTATACAATACCTGCTCTCGATCTGTGCGCGCACTTCCTATTTTCAAGTACGTGTTTTGCGTATCTGTGCTTGTTTTACGGGTTCATTCGAGGTACCCATACTAAATTAATAGTGGCGCTCAATATTCCTGATGTCTTCTTGCCCGTAAACACACATCTCGTTATATTACCCCAGTTTACGGAGAGGGACCGATCTCTTTCCGAATTGTAGTACATGTGACGGGATGCATAAAAATGGATAGCAAGGGGCTGGCGGAACACCCGGTGTATGTAAGCCGTAAGTTATGTACTATTAGATGAAGATTATTGTGTGGGTGTATTATTCAAACTTCAATCGCATGATTAGGACACAAGAAATAGTAAAAAAGAGATTGTAAATTTTGCACAGCCGCCATATTGTGGTTCTGAAAACAATTGAAATAAAGTATATGCCAGTGGATTAAAAGTTTTGTAAGCATATACCGTACCAATTATCACTGTGCTCGGATGGCTAAATCGCGAGAAACGTCCATTTAAATATTCAAATTTCGCGTCGCCGCCAGGTTGGATTTGTGTTCACCAGGTTATTGATGATGATGATGATAATTGTTGTTTTAAGGGGCCTAACATCGAGGTTATCGGCCCCTAATGATCTGGGTAATAGCGAAAATGATAATGAAATGGAAACCAGAACAAGATTATCTGAAACGGAAAATACGTACAAAAAGGAATTCAGATGGAAACAACTCACAATATGGTCTTACAAAAGGGAATTTAGAACGAAAAGTTGCACAAAAAGAATAGATTGAAAAAGACCCACAAAACGTAGGCTAGATTCAAAAAACGTAGAAAATGCTAAGTAGCGTCGAAATACTTACAAAATGCAACTGAAATTCAAAATACTCACAAAATGCAAATGAGATCGAAAATACGAAAAAATGCAATTGAGGTTCAAAATACTTTAAAAATGCAATTGAAATTGAAAATGCACGATGCAATTCAGATTGAAATACCCCAGTTCCAATACAAATTATTCACAAAGTGCAATTGAAATTCCAAATACTTACAAAATGCAATTGAAGTTGAAAATGCTTACAAAATGTACGGTGGATTGACAATACTTACAAAAGGCAATTTAGATTGAAAATACTTGACAAAATGTAATTTAGATTCAAAATACCCACAATATGTAATTAAGAATCAAAATATGTGCAAAGTGCCCACCAAACAAAATGCAATTTAGATTCAAAATTCGTGCGAAATGCGGTTTTGGTTGCAAATACTTACAAAATGCAATTGAAATTCAAAATTCTCACTAAAAGGCCCGGCTACCTGCATTGAAAGACTTACCAAAAAGCAATTTAGATTGTCAATCTTTACAAAATGCTATTGAAGTTGAAAACAATCGCGAAATGTAATTTAGATCGAAAAAACTTACAAAATGCAACGTAGATAAAAAATACCTTAAAAAATCGCTAGAAGTGAATTTAGATACATGGTGAACCAAGTAACAATAACAGTGCGGGAATTTTAAAGAGAAAAGGAAATATAAGGAAAAGAGGAGAGGAGAAGGGGGGAGGGAGGAGAGGGTCCGCTCCCAAGGTAAGGGACAAAAGGGGAAAACGGACCCAGCTCAGGAATCCCTCGGGGTTGCCAACTCCCGAACTCACCAGTCGTGAGCCCATGAGGGTGTAGCATTATGTACGGTGCACCAGAAGTGGTGGGGCTACATACACCCTGCCTCCTTAAGGGCCTTGAGCACAAGGCAGGAGGTAAAAGGAAAAGAAAAAGAAGGCTGACCCCTCGCAGAAGGAGGGAATCAGAAAAGATGAGACAAGGGCCAATTAAGGCGGGAAATGAAGAGACTCCCTAGGCCTCGGGTACCCTAATACCGTCGGGGTCGGAAGAGAACAAGAGTTGACCAAGGGAGGTCGACAGGAAAGGAGACGGAGAGGAACCCGGCACAAGCAAGTGGAAGCAATGCCGGACTCAGCTGGGGTCCCGTGGTCGCTAACCCACGCCCCACTAGATGTGAGCCCCTGAGGGGACCAGGTTATTGAAAGTTCCATAGGTGAACTTATGGTTATATCCTCTATCAATATACAACACCCCCCAGGGGCTCACATCTTGTGGGCGTGGGTTGGCGACCACGGGGCCCCAGCTGAGTCCGGCATTGCTTCCACTTACTTGTGCCGGGCTCCTCTCCGTCTTCTTTCCTGTCGACCTCACTTGGTCAATTCTTGTTCTCTTCTGACCCCGACGGTATTAGGGTATCCGAGGCCTAGGGAGTCTCTTCCTTTCCCGCCTTAATTGGCCCTTGTCTCATCTTTTCGGATATCCTCCTTCTGCGAGGGGTCAGCCTTCTTTTTCTCTTCCTTGTACCTCCTGCCTTGTGCTCTAGGCCCTTAAGGAGGCAGGGTGTATGTAGCCCCACCACTTCTGGTGCACCCTAGATAATGCTACACCCTCAGGGGCTCACGGCTGGTGAGTTCGGGAGTTGGCGACCCCGAGGGATTCCTGAGCTGGGTCCGTTTTCCCCTTTTGTCCCCTACCTTTGGGGCGGACCCTCTCCTCTATCACTTTCCTATATGCCTTTCATGGCTCTCCTTCCTTCCTAGTCCCTCAATCCGCCTTCTCCGAGGGTTGAGGGCATTTCGTTTCCTTCTGTCCTTTTATTTGCCTTATTCTCCTTCAGTTTTTCATTTCTTCTTCTAGTATGTAGGTTATTAGTTAGTTTTAGTTTTACGTTCGCTTTTCATTTTCATCTTCACGATCAACCAAACCATCAGGGGCCGATAACCTAGATGTTAGGCCCCTTAAAACAACAATTATCATCATCATCATCAATATACAACATTTCAGTTTGACAGCTGTCATTGATTAATAGATATTGTGAACCGTTTACCCTGCACATTTCGGATGGTCGCCATGTCGGATTGTAATATATGTAGGCCATAGAGTTATGTACTATTAAATAACTATTATTGTGTAGGTTCATTATTAAAACGTTGATTTCGATCGCATGGTTAGGACACAAGAAATAAATGTTAATTTTAAAGTTTTGCACAGCCGCCATCTTGAGGTTATGTAAACAATTTAACAAAATTAGATGTCAGTGCATTACAATGTGTATAAACAATTCCTGTACCAAGTTCCACTGCGTTCGGATTTTTAAATCGCCAGAAAAGTCTATTTAAATGTTTCAACTTCGCTTCGCCACCATGTTCTTTTTGTAGTCAACAAGTTTTTGAAAGTTGCTTACGTGAACTTCTAGAAGTGCCTTTTATCACCTTACTCCCCCAGGGGCTCACATCTAGTGGGCGTGGGTTGGCGACCACGGGGCCCCAGCTGAGTCCGGCATTGCTTCCACTTACTTGTGCCGGGCTCCTCTCTGTCTTCTTTCCTGTCGACCTCCCTTGGTCAACTCTTGTTCTCTTCCGACCCCGACGGTATTAGGGTATCCGAGGCCTAGGGAGTCACTTCCTTTCCCGCCTTAATTGGCCCTTGTCTCATCTTTTCTGATTCCCTCCTTCTGCGAGGGGTCAGCCTTCTTTTTCTTTTCATGTTCTCTCCTGCCTTCTGCTCAAGGCCCTCAAGGAGGCAGGGTGTATGTAGCCCCACCACTTTTGGTGCACCCTAGATAATGCTACACTCTCAGGGGCTCACGGCTGGTGAGTTCGGGAGTTGGCGACCCCGAGGGATTCCTGAGCTGGGTCCGTTTTCCCTTCTTGTCCCTTACCTTTGGGGCGGACCCTCTCGTCTTTCACTTTCCTATCTGCCTTTCATGGCTCTCCTTCCTTCCAAGTCCCTCAATCTGCCTTCTTCGAGGGTTGAGGGCATTTCTTTTCCTCCTGTCCTTTATTTGCCTTATTCTCCTTTAGTTTTCCATTTCTTCTTCTAGTATGTAGGTTAGAAGTTAGTTTTAGTTTTATGTTCGCTTTTCATTTTCATCTTCACGATCACCCACACCATCAGGGGCCGATAACCTAGATGTTAGGCCCCTTAAAACAACAATCATCATCATCATCATCATCATCATCATCATCATCATCATTTATCACCTTACAAAATTTCAGGGTGATATCGGTAGGCTATTAGTTTCGGAGATATAGAATGCCGGTGAAATATTTCACACAGTCGCCATGTTGGATTGGAGAGATGTAATACAATTTAAAGTGCAGACAAAATAATACTATGACCTTACCGAGTATCATTGAAATCGCTTCAGCCGTTTTGATTTTATTAGGGGGACACACACATGTTATGTCATAACCCTTTTTTTTTTTTTTCAAAAATGAAAATAGTAAAGAAAGCTTTTCAGTCAGTCAACACGAAATTTGTGTTGACTGACTGAATAGCTTTCTTTATCAGAATTAGGCAACACTGAAAATATGGCTTCTATCACTACTAAATGAAAATAGGCTAACAAGTAAACGGAAAGCAAGAACGGGAGGTTCATTTATGAAATTAATACTGAGAAGTGTGCAGATGTTGGTAGGACGCGGACCATAAGACCTTATCGAGTCTACTCACACATTCCGAACTAGATGGAGAACTGACCTTGAAATGAATACATTTTTCGAGTAGAGGTTGAATAAAATTTAATAAACAACAAGACATAGAAAAGGGGGACGTGAGTAGCGCATGAAATGGTAGAATGAGGGATGATGGGGGCTGGAATAAAGGTACACATAATATCAATGCAAAGTAAATACAAGTATAAAAATAAATCAGGTAATAAAGATAAGAAAACCGAGAGATGCCTAACGTGTTGTAGATTGGAGGTCGTTTAAAGATAAACTCAAATTAATAAACGGGGGAGATTTAAAACAAGTTAACAATAATGTAAATAGTACTTTCTTCCCACCACAGGCTGACTACATAACGTAGTCAGGAGAAATCTTCTAGGAAGCTTATGAAGTCAAGTAACCCAAGAATAGAAAGATCCCGCCCTTTAAAACAAAGTATGTCACTCCACAAACATAACCAAAGAACAATACGTAAACCCAACACACTCAAATGACGAACAAACCAACGAGGCATAACTAATCACAAGACTACATATATGACATAAAAATCCCTTAAAAAGAAAGCTTACTACACACACACCCAAAGAAACATAAATGACAAAATGACTTCACATACTTCCTGAATAAATCTCCTTTTCGGAAGAAAGCACGAGACTCTGTTATCTTACAGAAGACAAAATGGGAGTCGATTGCAGTCCCGGACACATACAATGAACACATATTCCACCGTCTCGAAAGGCTAACCCATACATCTCATTTAATAAGCGTAATGAGTTCACGTGTTGTTTCTCGACTGATGCAGCGCAAAACAGGAACAGGAATGGCATGACCCTTGGCTTTCAGTCGAGCCCCACTTAAACGAATAACATTAACCCTCCCTTAATATCACGTCTAGAACCGTAATTATAAAATGAACAGTGTTTCGGACACAAACATAGGCGATGCACGCCCAGTACTCAAGGAAAGAAAAAAAACAAAATAGGCATTCTTGAGGTGCACAAATGACTGGCATCTAAATAAAACAACCCTTAAAGAAGCAAACAAATAGATGTGTGCCCCAACTGTTACGAACAGAAACGTCACTTCGTACTTATTCGGGAAAATGAAAAGATATTTATTCACAAGAAAAATGCACACACATTACAAATAACACTCAAAAGACTCCATCTTGGATGCACTGTTCCTTGTCCTTCTTTTCTCACAAAAAACAAAAATAACTGTTGCCAACTGTCTGTTACATCCTCCCACCGTTGAGGAAAGACATCCTCAACAAGACATCCTCAACTACTCCACATATCTTGCAGGAACATTGACAGTTCTACCCGAACGTGTAGTCTTTGGGGGTTGAACACCAGTTCCAGTCGGCTCTCCTAAAGCAGTAGCCGTTTTCTTATTCAAGCCAGTCCTTAAAGGTGTGCTGTCTTCATCAGGTACTTCTAGTGGGTAGAGTCGCTGTATCGGTCTCAAGAGTTCTCCTTTAGATGTAACAACCCTTGCAAGTCTTGTATTACCATCAGTTCCAGGGAACAAGTCCACAACTTTTCCAAGGGGCCAATCTATCCTCTTAGTGGCATCTGATCCAACTAGGACAATGTCACCTCTCTTGAACAAAAGAGTTGGTTTACAACTCGGTTTACCGAGTGCCAAAAGTCCCAGATATTCCTGCTGGAATCTTTTTTTCAATGCCATTCTTAGGTTCAGAAGATGACGATTTCTTTGATTCAGGGTTATAGCATCCAATGCATCACATTCTGGAACTCCAGTTGTCTTAATTTCTTGTAGAAAGCAGGCAGGGGTGAGTGGACTTATATCTTCACATCCATCGGTCAGATATGTTAGCGGTCTTGCATTTATGGTGGCTTCTATACTGCAGAGAAGTGTAAGCATTTCTTGGTAAGTTAGACAGGCTTTACCCAAAACTCGTTTCAGAAGCTGTTTAATTAGATGTATTAACCTTTCCCAGAAGCCTCCCCACCAAGGAGCACTAGGGGGATTAAATCTCCAAATAATACGTTCAACCGAATGGTGTTTGGAAATATTCTCCCAGTCAACACTTTGAAACGCGTTATCTGTACCCGTGAAATTTGTACCATTGTCTGAGTAAATCACAGAGGGGCGTCCTCTTCTTGCTACAAACCGCTGGAACGCTTGCACAAACGCCTCTGTGGAGAGAGAAGTAACCATTTCGAGATGAACAGCGCGATACACCGCACATGTGAAAACTACAATCCAAGCTTTACTTTCATCCCTCAGGAACACCGGACCTGCCAAGTCCACTCCTATCACTTCAAATACACAGGCTTCCCGTATGCGGTCCAGGGGCAGAGGGGCCTGAGCGATTTCGGTATGTTGTCCATCATGCCTCCAGCACTTGACACATTTTCTTATAATTTTTCTAACCTTCCTCCTTCCACCGATGATCCAGAAGCGTTGTCTCATATGATTAAGAAGAAGTTGTACTCCAATGTGATTTTCTTTCACGTGCTCATCCATAATCAAGCGAGAGGTGATGACATGGTTCGCCGGGAGAATCATTGGGAACCTGAATTGCTTCAAATCTTCTCGCAGTAGTAGTCTCGTTTTAACCCTGAGAACACCATCTTCCAGGAATGGATGTAGTGAAGATAGACGTTTATCAACTAATCCGTGGAAGCTTTCTCGTTGAATTATAGAAATGAGTCTAATTTCAGCCCTTTCTAACTCTTCAACTTGCAGATTTTCTTGCGAGATCCTCTCACGTCTAAGACAATTCTTACAGAAACGAAGAATCCATGCGATTAGATGAACTATTCTGTGATAGCTGGAAAAATACCTGGCATACCAGAGGGGACCTTCATTGGTTACAGTCATAGAATTCACAGGGTTTTTCTTCATTTCCTTTGCGATACTCTCTTCATCATACACCACTTTTGTTTGAGGCCAACAATCTGGAGATTCGTACAACCAGGCAGGTCCCTCCCACCATCGAGAGGCTACTAATTGCGAAGCAGAACAGCCACGTGACGGTAAATCAGCTGGATTCAATGAACCTGGAACATGTCGCCAGCAGTTTAAATTGGTCAAATTCCTGATCTCATTCACACGATTGCGGACAAACACCGACCAGTTCTCAGTCCTGCAGATCCATGCTAGAACTGTGGACGAGTCAGACCAGAGAAAAAACTCATGAACTTCCAGTGAAATAGATTCCAACACACATTTAAGCAACCGTGCACCAATTGTAGCAGCCAGCAATTCCAATCTGGGGATTGTCACTTCCTTGAGGGGGGCCACACGAGATCTTGCATCACATAACTGTACACTCACTTGATTGTTGGAATCGCATCTTATGAAGGAAGGAAGGAAGGAAGATTGTAGTTTTACGTGACCGTGAATCTTGTGATTATGAGCCACGGGACCTCCTTTTTACGTAACATCTTATGAAGACTACTGCTGCGTATGCAAGTTGACTGGCATCACAGAAGACATGAATTTGCACATGGTCACTTCTTCCAAACCATCGAGGAATCTTGATTTCTACCAGGTGAGGTAGATCCTTTACCCAGGCCAGAAACTCGTCTCTGGACTTCTCATCAACTGCACTATCCCATCTTATATGAGTCTTCCAGGTCCTTTGAATCAACAGTTTAACACAAAGGGTGACAGGACATGTCACACCAACTGGATCAAAAATTCGATGTGCGAGAGACAGAATTGTCCTTTTCGTCACTTCTCCCACCTGAAGGCTATTCAACCAATGCAAATTTAAAGTAAGTGTATCCTCCTGTCGATCCCATAACAGTCCCAAAACAGATGAAAGGGTAGCAGACTGGTCATCATCCTGAGAGAACTGCCATCCCCTCAAATTAAAACTGCCTTCTGATAATACCCTACTAGCTTGATTGATAAACTCGCCAACCTCCGATTCCCTGTCAAGGCTAGTGACAACGTTGTCCACGTAGAAGCTCTGTAGAAGTCTCTCGATGAATAGGGGATTGAATTGCGGGTTTTCCAAGTACTTCTTCAGGTGATACTCCAAGACAGCCACCAGGAGAAACGGACTACAAGTTAAGCCGAAAACCAGCCTGGCATGCTTGAAGATCTTGTAATTATTCCCAACGTCCTGCCACATCAGGAAGCAGATATAGTTTCGATCTTCTTTCCGTATGCTTATCTGAAGGAAGGCCTTCTCAATGTCTGCAATAATTTCTACTTTCCTCTCTCGGAATCTAAGAAGAATAGCAGGGATTAGCTCAATCAGGTTGGGGCCATCATACAAACAATCGTTCAAAGCAGGGGTTCCCGCTTCCTTCGCTGAGGCGTCAAATACAGGACGAACAGGTGTCGTTGAACTACTTTCCTTCACAACAGCTCGATGCGGTAGATAGTGTCTGAAGTTTTCATCTTCCTGAACCGGTTCAATAACACCACTCCTTTCCCACTCGGTGAAAATATTTTCCTACGTCTCGCCTAGTCCAAAATTTTCCACTTTCTTCCTTGTGTTGACTAACCTCTTCTCAGCCATGACCCTGTTAGATACAAGAAATGATTTGTTTTCTTTCCAGGGTAAATGGACTTCATACCTAAATTCTCCATTAATAGACACGGTTTTCTGAAAGTGCTCCATTGTTGCAAAGTTTTCTTCAGTTTTAGTTCTCTTTACGGCAGGATCGCTGATACCTAGCACGTCCAGTTCCCACAGATTTTCAACTGAAGCATCTCTGATAAAGAGAGAAGTGACGAGGTTGGTCATGCTTGATTGATCTCCGGAAACTACTTTACCCATCACAGTCCACCCCAGCAGAGTCTCAATACATACAAGACCATTGCTTAGTGTACACGTTTGTCCAGTCATTAACTTTCCAGCGACATCAGCGCCTATTAATAGTTCAATGGGACCTTCAGTATCATAATTCTGTATCCCTTTTGCTCTTAGTTCTTGCAACCATGGGCCCTTTAACATAGTATTGTACCCTGTAATTACTTGTTGCCCTAAGACTTCAAAATTGCAGGCATAAGGCTTTCCTAAACTCTCTATGTAGATCCTATAGCACATATGCTGGCTCTCTTCGGTGACTACCCCACCAAATAGTGAATGGCGTAGCATTTCTGTGCGATGACTACTGTAACCTAACTTCTGTGCCACTGATTCAAGCATATAAGATCTCTGACTGCCAGTATCCAGTAGAGCCCTTACCTCCATTGCAGAGGATTCTCCAATGACCTTCACCTTTAATGATTGCAAAATAACACCTTGCACACCACTACGTTCTTCATTTGAAATCAAAGAATGAGACTGAAGTTTCTCATTGGTAGCTTCAGAGGAATGTGTTGGGCATAGACATATTAGGCTGTTATGTTTTTTTCTACAGGAATCACATTTTAACTGACTTCTGCACATCTTTGAAACATGTCCTTTCTTCAGACAGAGAAAGCATGCTCTCTTATTCTTCACAATTGAGACTCTCTCCTTTAAAGCCATCTGCTTTGCCACGGAGCAGTTTGAACTAGCATGGGACCTATCACAAAATATACAGTTTAGTTTAAGATTACAATCCACAAGTGCAGCTGCGGTAGGTGGCGATTCACTGTAAATGTCAATTTTCTTCGTACCTTTTGACTTGTCAGGATTCACATTGATGTTACCTTTACTTGGGATGGCCAGTTTGATCCTTTCCTCACTCTCTACTTCATTCTCCAGGAATTTCATCAAACCTTTAAGACGTTCACTAGTTTCACATTCCTTCCCACCGCCACTCCTCTGCCAGGCACGTAACACATCTATAGACAAGCATGATTCAATCATAGGAAATAACATTGCTGCATATTTCTCGGAAGTTACACCTAGGCTCTCCAAAGCACCAAGTTGAGTTTCGAGTCTGTCATATAATGATGAGATGTCAAGACTACTACAAGAATTCATCATTGTCAATAGTTCTCTAGTGTAGACTTCCACCAACAAAGAATCTTTGCCAAAACGTGATTTAAGTTTCTGTATTGCTTGAGGGTAATTTCCACTTGTGGCTGGAAAACTATCAAGGATGTCGCGAGCTTTGGAGTTTGGCAATGTTGCTTGGATACGATATTCGTATTTATCGGCATTATCTAACCCTTCATCTTCATCGATCTTTTGAAATTGATTCCAGAAACCTAACCAATCTCGTAGATTTCCACCAAATTTTCGGAATTCGATCTTTGGAAGGCGATATTTACTTTTGAGGTTATGAGTGTTACTGGTGCTTACTGTTGACTGGACTTCGTCTTCACGTTTTCTCTCCATTTCAAGAGCATCGGAAACAGCCGCTGCTAACATATGAAACTTGCGTTTATAATCATCTACTCCGTCTACTTCTGTGATCAGGTCTTCTTCTGACACCGCATCTTCCATGAGGTGTTGGAAGATCTCCTGGTCCAGATTACTTATTAGGTTAGCCTTCTCTTCCACTAAGGCGTAATCTCCTCGGATAGCGACTATGTCCTTTATTTCTTTCTCCAACAAAACTTGAAGTGAAGCTACAATTTTCGTGAACGATGCACGGTATACACCACGTTTTCTGATCAAACTTCGAATATCGCTCATTTTCCTTTCTATATCCTGTCACGGTCGCCAGATGTTACGAACAGAAACGTCACTTCGTACTTATTCGGGAAAATGAAAAGATATTTATTCACAAGAAAAATGCACACACATTACAAATAACACTCAAAAGACTCCATCTTGGATGCACTGTTCCTTGTCCTTCTTTTCTCACAAAAAACAAAAATAACTGTTGCCAACTGTCTGTCACACCAACAATACAGATATATAGACACAAGGTCATCCAAAGCGATGGACACACACCCTTCCCCGTCGAGACACGTCAACTGAAACTAAAATAACTAACCCCCAATAGCACTCCAGAGCACCCACATACTCCCAAGGAATTGGAAGTTAGTTAGAAACACTTCTCATGATTAGAATTACGTTTCATGACTAACACACGCAAAGGACACGAACAGAATAAGGAAAACCCAAATGAACAGAAACAACAACAAAACCCTTAAGACATAAAACCCAAAATAACAGCACTGTTCCTCATTACGCATTTCTATATAAAAGGGAGGAACAAGTACCAACAGAATAACCAAACATAATATAAACGACCTCCCATCTAGAAAGGGGATAAGTTATCACTTGAAGGTTGGTGGACAATTTATATTAACCTAACTTCACGTTACACATATTTGTGCATGTTGACACTTCAAAATATTTAAGGACTTAGCTTTTCCAGAGACGGTCCGAAGATCTCGTCGACAGCTTCAAAATACATATGTATATATTTTCATGCTACAACCAGGTCTCCATTTGAATAAGCATGACGAATAGAATTGAGAGCGCGAACGTTGTACACATATTTATATATAATTTCCGAACTTCATTTCTAAACATTTTCGGGTCGTACAGATTTTTAACCAGACATCATGGTTCTCGATTTTCATCTCATCAAATCCAACAAATCTCTGACGTATATTGTTGTCATACGTTCCATTAGTCGAGAAGACATTCGCTATGGGGCGCTTTCTTTTTGACAAGATGAGCCGATACACGGTCGGCTTTAGAAAGGTCGGAAGGTTCATACTGACAACACTGTAGCTACGGCTATTGTCAGTCATACTTCGTCACGAGCGCCTGAACTGAACAGCTGTTTGCTAGCAAGGGAGGCTACAAAAAATACGGAA
Organism: Meconema thalassinum; assembly: GCA_946902985.2. Taxonomy (NCBI): domain Eukaryota; kingdom Metazoa; phylum Arthropoda; class Insecta; order Orthoptera; family Tettigoniidae; genus Meconema; species Meconema thalassinum. The sequence goes on from OX336392.1 coordinate 358,471,055, forward strand.
TTAATATTGGCCAAACATAATGTACATGTTTAGCAAAACATCTGTTGATTTTTATTTACACATGACCAATGTTACTATCGGAAATAAATGAATAACGTGCATATGATTTACCAACATAAAAGTGTTCAGCAAAATAAAGAAAATTATTTTGGTTTCTTTTCGTATTTTACTATTCTGAAGTATGGTAATAAAACAATTGGCGGTGTTATAATAATAATAATAATAATAACAATAATAATAATAATAATAATAATAATAATATGGAGTAAGTAGATGCAATTGAAGGTTATGTGATGCAAAAATGTAGGCTATCTCCCATTATATCTTCACACGGTATGCCTATAAACCCTAGATTCCACCGCACATGTATGTAGATAATTTACTGCCATTATAGAAATAGTCTGTTGCTGCTGGTATTCCATAACTGTATCAGATTACTTCTGTTTCCATCCTAAAGTGCTGCAACTTTCTCTTCCTATAACCAAGTTTGCTGACATCAACAGCATCATTCCTTGCCTGTAAATAATTGTTGAGCAATACAGTGGCAAGAACTGAAATTATTTTTTCACTTAATTAACTAATTTCTACTCCACAAAGGCACACATCATTTGGGAAACATGTATCACCATACAGAATTGTTTTAGACACAACTACTAGAAAAATGTAGGCAGGGCTCCTGATGCCAATTTCAATCTATCCATCGGGCATTCCTTCCATTCTCCAGATGAGTCCTTATATTTCTCTGCTTCAATAATGACCTTTTTGAAAATGATTTATGCAATCCACGAACCATTTCGAAGGTTCCCTAATCCAGGCCTGGCGCAGATTTTCGTCACTTGGGAACCTAAACACTGGTGTGTAGTCTCCCTTACTTGGTTAATTTTCGTTACAGTAGGGGATACAACATGTATCTGGCATTGTTACTGTGCCGAAACATTCCAGGAAAATCAAAGTTTAAAACATGAAGTACGATATGTGATAAGTCCTTGTACCGTAGGCATTTAAAAATACCATATTTGCCAGATACAAAGCACACTCGTCAGTGTGTTCTCGATTAGGAATTACAGTAAAAAAAACCTGGTGGGACTGCCAGCTAGCCAGAGAATAGCGCGAGTTTAGTCCCTACCACCATCTCATGGGCGCTTGGTCGCGCTTCGCACGCTAGGAGATGTTACTGCCCCAGAACTTGACTTGATCTCGGTTTAGTCTTCTAACCATCGTCGTCGAGGTACCATTGGGCTTCGCGCCCTGCTGGGCCACCCGGCTCCCTCAATAGCTCACTCCGCACGCTACGACATACCGCACACCTGCGACTTCTAATTTGCTCCGATAATTAACTTCACTCGTATCGCCTCAAGAGATATCCAGTGCTTTCAGGCCACCAGCACGCAGCTTGTCACAGCTCCAACTGTTAACCTGCTGCGGCTGGCCCAGTCTGTTCTCACTGTTGCGCGAATCTGCAATTGCATTTGATTTTGCCCCTCAGGCCTTTTTCTCACTTCCGCTTCGCATCGCACTTGTTTAGGGTACATACACACCTTTCCGTTTAATTAAACCTACTTAACTCAATCTCAACAATCATATCTGCCCCTGCTACGGCAGGCCGATGTCAGCCTTCAGCTATGGTCAGAAAAAGTAAACGACAGGAGAGTCCTCCTGGCGATCCACTGACCAAAGATATTTATTTGAAGAGCCCTTCTTACACACCTGAGGGTGCTCGTAAACCTAAACGAGTTAGTAAACGCAAAAGCCGTAACAGTATGAGCCCAGCTTCCACTCCAATTGGCACTGGTAACAGATGATGGTGATGATGATAAATGTTGTTTTAAGGGGCCTAACATCGAGGTTATCGGCCCCTAATGATCTGGGTGATAGCGAAAATGATAATGAAATGGAAACCAGAACAAAATTATCGAAGACGGAAAATACGTACAAAAAGGAACTCACATGGAAACAACTCACAATATGGTCTTACAAAAGGGAATTTAGAACGAAAAGTTGCACAAAAAGAATAGATTGAAAAAGACCCACAAAACGTAGGCTAGATTCAAAATACGTACAAAATGCAAAGTAGCGTCGAAATACTTACAAAATGCAACTGAAATTCAAAATACTTACAAAATGCAAATGAGATCGAAATTACGTACAAAATGCAATTGAGGTTCAAAATACTTACAAAATGCAATTGAAATTGAAAATACACAATGCAATTCAGATTGAAATATCCCAGTTCCAATCCAAATTATTCACAAAGTGCAATTGAAATTCAAAATACTTACAAAATGCAATTGAAATTGAAAATGCTTACAAAATGTACGGTAGATTCAAACGACTCATGTGGATTGACAATACTTACAAAAGGCAATTTAGATTGAAAATACTTGACAAATGTAATTTAGATTCAAAATACCCACAAAATGCAATTGAGAATCAAAATATGTGCAAAATGCCCACCAAACAAAATGCAATTTAGATTCAAAATTAGTGCGAAATGCGGTTTTGGTTGAAAATACTTACAAAATGCAATTGAAATTCAAAATACTCACTAAAAGGCCCGGCAACCTGCATTGAAAGACTTACTAAAAAGCAATTTAAATTGTCAATCTTTACAAAATGCAATTGAGGTTGAAAACAATCGCGAGATGTAATTTAGATCGAAAAAACTTACAAAATGCAACATAGATCAAAAATGCCTTAAAAATCGCTAAAAGGGAATTTAGATACACGGTGATTCGAGTAACAAAAACAGTGCGGGAATCTTAAAGAGAAAAGGAAATAGAAGGAAAAGAGGAGAGGAGAGGAGAGGGGAGAGAGGAGAAGGTCCGCCCCAAAGGGAAGGGACAAAAGGGGAAAACGGACCCAGCTCAGGAATACCTCGGGGTCGCCAACTCCCGAACTCACCAGCCGTGAGCCCCTGAGGGTGTAGCATTATCGACGGTGCACCGGAAGTGGTGGGGCTACATACACCCTGCCTCCTTAAGGGCCTTGAGCACAAGGCAGGAGGTAAAAGGAAGAGAAAAAGAAGGCTGACCCCTCACAGAAGGAGGGCATCAGGAAAGATGAGACAAGGGCCAATTAAGGCGGGAAAGTGAAAGACTCCCTAGGCCTCGGATAACCTAATACCGTCGGGGTCGGAAGAGAACAAGAGTTGACCAAGGGAGGTCGACAAGAAAGAAGAAAGAGAGGAGCCCGGCACAAGTAAGTGGAAGCAATGCTGGACTCAGCTTGGGCCCCGTGGTCGCCAAGCCACAACCCACTAGATGTGAGCCCCTGGGGGGACTGGTAACAGACCTGGCCCCTCAGCACCTAACTTGCTGCCCTAGTCTTCACCTCCAGCCTTGATTGAGGGATCCCCCGGGGAATCCCCCGACAGTCCTGAGCCTACTGAGTCATCCAGCGACACCTCAGCCAGTCCCGTTCTCACTCCGGACTCCGCAAATCACGATACTCCGCTAGTCTCCTCTGCTGCAGAAGACTGTACCACATCCGAAGATGACGACAAATTCGAGACTCCAAAGAAGAAGAAGAAGAAGAAGACGAGTAAAATTCACCAAACCATCCCCTCTTCTAAGCTCATCATCAACAAAAATCCGTTTGCTGCACTGACTGAACTCCCAGAAGCGCAATTCTCTGGAAATGAACCCATAAATTCTGATCAACCGCCCCCCCCCCCCCCCGGCACTTCTGCCGAGGGTTCCGCCCCTCCTTCATCTGTCCAACCTGTTCCCTCCGGCACATCAGCCGCAGGATCCGCCCCCTCTAGCAAACCTAAAATTAATGTACACACAGTGTACATTAAAAACGTCTCAAACTTTGACAACCTCTATGATCTTCTAGTTGACAATCCCCCAGGAGCTCACATCTAGTGAGAAGTGGGTTGGCGACCACGGGGCCCCAGCTGAGTCCGGCATTGCTTCCACTTACTTGTGCCGGGCTCCTCTCCGTCTTCTTTCCTGTCGACCTCACTTGGTCAACTCTTGTTCTCTTCTGACCCCGACGGTATTAGGGTATCCGAGGCCTAGGGAGTCTCTTCCTTTCCCGCCTTAATTGGCCCTTGTCTCATCTTTTCTGATACCCTCCTTTTGCGAGGGGTCAGCCTTCTTTTTCTCTTCCTTTTACCTCCTGCCTTGTGCTCTAGGCCCTTAAGGAGGCAGGGTGTATGTAGCCCCACCACCTCTGGTGCACCCTAGATAATGCTACACCCTCAGGGGCTCACGGCTGGTGAGTTCGGGAGTTGGTGACCCCGAGGGATTCCTGAGCTGGGTCCGTTTTCCCCTTATGTCCCCTACCTTCGGGGCGGACCCTCTCCTCTTTCACTTTCCTATCTGCCTTTCATGGCTCTCCTTCCTTCAAAGTCCCTCAATCCGCATTCTTCGAGGGTTGAGGGCATTTCTTTTCCTCCTGTCCTTTATTTGCCTTATTCTCCATTATTTTTCCATTTCTTCTTCTAGTATGTAGGATGGTAGTTAGTTTTAGTTTTATGTTTGCATTTCATTTTCATCTTCACGATCACCCAAACCATCAGGGGCCGATAACCTAGATGTTAGGCCCCTTAAAACAACAATTATCATCATCATCATCATCTAGTTGACAATAAATTCAACTTCAAAATTAAGAACCTCAGTGACTCCGTCAGGGTGACGGTCTCCACCCCTGATGAACACCGTCTCCTCACCTCTCTTCTCATCGAGACTAAAGGGCAATTCCACACCTGCCCCTCACAGCCTTAACTACTTCGGAAGGTCATCATCAAAGGACTACATCCTACGACGTCCACCGATCGCATCCATCAAGCCCTCACATTGCGAGGATTCAACATCGAGCGAGTCGCTCAACTCTCCTCCACTACCGACAGGAGCAAGAAACTCCCTCTGTTCCTAATCTGCCACTCGACTGATACCACAGAAGCAAACATTTACAACCTCACCGAATTACTTCATAACTCAGTGGTGGTCACCAAATACCGCTGCCCCTCAGGTCCTATACAGTGTTACCAGTGCCAAGCCTACGGACACGCCTCTAATGGTTGCCACTGCGCAAGAAATTGCGTCATCTGCGCACAAAACCACGCAGCCTCCGAGTGTCCCAAGCGGCACAAATCAAATACCAAACCCACTTGTGCAAACTGTGGCAAGGAACACACCACTAACTACAGAGGTTGTGAAACATATCGCAACCTCATCAGCTTCAACAACAATCGTCTTCCGGCAACCAGAAGAGCACCTTCAGGCCCAGTTACCCCGAGGAATCATCTAAGAAACAACGTATCCTTCGCCAACGCTATGAACCAGGGGGCTCCCGCTGAACCTCCCCAACCTCCCTCTCCTTCCCCCCCCCCCCCCCCACTCCTCACCCAAACCCACTTCCCCTCCCTCGCCGGTGAGCAACCTCAACCAAGCTCTACCTCAACTACCAGTGATTTCTTCGAAATCTTAAAAATGCTGACTGATCCCTCACTCCGTGACATAATCTCTCTAATCAAATCTACCCTACTCCGAATCAAATCCGCTCCTGATACTCCTTGCAAGATGCAAATCATCCTTGAAGCCGTCTCATCCTTCTTCTGCAATGGACCCTAATCCTCCTGGCTTCTACACTTGGAATGCTGAGCATCTCAAACCCCAAGAAGGCGAACTTGAGGATCTACTCCGAGAGAAGAAATTTGAAGTGGTGCTGATCGGCTAAACTGATGTCAAACCCAATACCAAACTGTACTTCAATGGATACAGAATGTACAGAGATGACAGACCTGGAAATCGTCCACGCGGTGGCACCGCCATACTAGTGAAAGCTGGGCTCAAACATTCTAGAATCACTACCCCCGCCAACTTGCAATATCTTGAAGCCACTGTCATACATATTGAACTTAGCTCAGGTACTTATAGGCTTGTCTTCTGCTACTGGCCTCCAGGGATCCCGTTTGTCCCTGAGGATCTTGCATTGATATTGCCTGTGGATGACACCCCTGTCATCCTTGCAGGTGACTTCAATGCGAAGAATCAGCTCTGGGGCAGCCGGCTTACCAAGCCCAGGGGCAGGGAGCTGACAAAATTCTGCGAAGATCACGATTGTCTTATCCACGGGCCGCCTGGTTATACTTATTTTCCTCATGATGCAAATAAACTTCCGGATATCCTTGATATTGCCATCAGCAAAAACTTGGATATTCCCATCACAGTCAACAACCTTTCAGCTCTCAACTAAGATCACGACCCCATAACCCTCACACTTAACTCACAATATATTCCCTCTCATCCCATCATCCCTCTTCACGCCCGAAAAATCAACTGGGACCTCTACAAAAACACATTACAAACCACCGTTGCTGGTAACCCCAGCATTCGAAGCAAGGGTGATATAGACAACCTTGTAGAGAAATTAACCTCATCCATCCTTCACGCAGCCAACATAGCCGCAACTGGCCCCACACACAGACGCAGTAAACCGCCCTCCATACCAATTACACTTCAATCCTTCATCAAGAGGAAAAATATGATCAGGCGTAGGTGGCAAGTCACTCGTAATCTTCGCACGAAATATGAATGGTATCGCCTCAAAAGGCAAATTCACTCGTCCTTGCTAGATATTCGAAGCAAGGAATGGACTAATAAAATCAATCAGCTCAATGATGACACTACCTCAATGTATGACATGGCTAGGAAACTCAATAGAAAACGAACTGGCATACCTCCCCTGCACAGCCTACGTGGAATGGTCTACACTAATTCTGACAAGGCTGAAGCTCTGGCTGATACTTTCGAGAAAGCCTGCGAACCCAATCGTGAACCTAGCGATGATGACTTCATTGCAGAAGTCTATCGAGATCTTCGCGAGGGTTTTCAGGGGGAATTACTGCCAGACTTCAGTTTGTCACACCCAGAGAACTGCTCGGTCTTATCAAGAAACTGAAAAATCGTAAAGCGCCTGGCCCTGACGATATTTCAGCTAATTTCCTTAAAAATCACAGCTCTAACAAAGTTTTTTAATGCAATCTTCAGATTTGGTCACTTCCCCACAGCCTGGAAAATCGCCAAGGTGATAATGATAGGAAAACCTAATACCAATGGCACTTTCCCACAAAATTATAGGCCCATTAGTTTACTCTCCACCATCTCGAACTTATTCGAGACTATACTGCTTTCCAGGCTTTCCCAATTCACTAATGGATTAATAAATGACGAGCAGTTCGGCTTTCGAAAAGTTCACTCCACGGTCCACCAGCTTCTCAGACTAACTGAGATCATTACACGCGCGTTCAACGAAAACAGGATGACAGGAGTTTCTTTTCTTGATATCAGTCGTGCTTTTGACAAAGTATGGCACAGTGGTTTGCTATACAAACTCAAGCACAAAGGAATCCCACATTTCTTGCTCAGAATCATCAATTCCTACCTTAGCAAGCGACAATTTTATGTTCAAGTGGAAAATGCCCAATCCTCTCTGAGGGAAATTAAAGCCGGTGTATCGCAGGGCAGCGTTATTTCTCCAACTCAACTACTATGTCTCTGACATCCCTCTACCGATAACTTCAAACTCCACTTGTATGCAGATGACACTGCAATTTCCACTACTTCCTGAAATGCACACGTTATTGATCGCAACCTCCAAAGCGCCCTTAATGAACTAGAATTTTGGATGAGAAAATGGCGCATCAAAATTAACGTTAATAAATACTCTGCCACTCTTTTCACTAAAAGAGTCAAAAACACAGCCACTAACGATCTCCACTTCTCTGGCGAAGTGATCAGGTGGCAGACAAAGACTAAATACCTGGGAATCTCGCTAGATCGCAAATTGACATTCGCTGAGGAAGTCACTCAACGCGCAAATCAAGCGAAAGCGACTCGAGCGCAGCTTTGGCCTATTTTAAGGGCCAATAGCGGTCTGCATATCAGAAACAAACCCCTTGCGTATCGTACAATCGTACGTCCCATTATGGAATATGCCAGTTCCGTTTGGGGCTATGCAGCCCCATCTACCATTAAGAAATTGCAAGTTGTGCAAAACAAGGCACTGCGCTCGCTCTCAGGAGCCCAATGGCACGAGCGCAATGTCCAGCTCCATGAGGAGTATAATCTTGAAACTATTCAGGCCCGTATTAGAAAACAGGCAACCCAACTCTACAGGAAAGCTACTCTAAACCCCAACCATCTAATCAACACGTTGGGTGATAACCAATCTACTGGGGCGAAACACAAACGTCCCAGAATCATCATAGAATAAATTCTACAATCTATTGGCTCTAATGGCCTCTTATTCATTTCCTCAAAATTCTCAGTTAATACAAGCCTCTCTTGGCCTTACATTCTCTCTTATTTCTTCTCTTCTCCTACAACTGCGCCCCTTTGGCTATATCTGATTCTTCTCTTTCCGTGCTCCAGGCACAAGGTCACACTCTGACCAATAAGCTACACAAATGGTAATCACCCAACCCCCCCCCCCCCCTTCCCCCCAAACAAGTGCTGTTAAATTTTTAACATTTGTTATCTAAACAGCTCTAACGGCCCTATGGGCTGAAAGGCTTTTAAAACGCACCCCCCAGGGGCTCACATCTAGTGGGACGTGGGATGGCGACCATGGGACCCCAGCTGAGTCCGGCATTGCTTCCACTTACTTGTGCCGCCCTCCTCTCTGTCTTCTTTCCTTTCGACCACACTTGGTCAACTCTTGTTCTCTTCCGACCCCGACGGTATTAGGGTATCCGAGGCCAAGGGAGTCTTTCACTTTACCGCCTTAGTTGGCCCTTGTCTCATCTTTCCTGATACCCTCCTTCTGTGAGGGGTCAGCCTTCTTTTTCTTTTCCTTTTACCTCCTGCCATGTGCTCAAGGCCCTTAAGGAGGCAGGGTGTATGTAGCCCCACCAATTCTGGTGCACCGTAGATAATGCTACACCCTCAGGGGCTCACGGCTGGCGAGTTCGGAAGTTGGCGACCCCGAGGGATTCCTGAGCTGGGTCCGTTTTCCCCTTTTGTCCCTTACCTTTGGGGCGGACCTTCTCCTCTCTCCCCTCTCTCCCCTCTCCTCTAATCTCCTCTCCTCTTTTCATTATATTTACTTTTCTCTTTAAGATTCCCGCACTGTTTTTTGTTACTTGGTTCACCGTGTATCTAAATTCCCTTCTGGCGATTTTTTTTAAGGCATTTTTAATCTACGTTGCTTTTTGTATGCCCCCAAGGGCTCACATCTTGTGGGCGAGGGTTGGCGACCACGGGGCCCCAGCTGAGTCCGGCATTGCATCCACTTACTTGTGCCGGGCTCCTCTCTGTCTTCTTTCCTGTCGACCTCACTTGGTCAACTCTTGTTCTCTTCTGACCCCGACGGTATTAGGGTAACCGAGGCCTAGGGAGTCTCTTCCTTTCCTGCCTTAATTGGCCCTTGTCTCATCTTTTCTGATACCCTCCTTCTGCGAGGGGTCAGCCTTCTTTTTCTCTTCCTTTTACCTCCTGCCTTGTGTTCTAGGCCCTTAAGGAGGCAGGGTGTATGTAGCCCCACCACTTCTGGTGCACCCTAGATAATGCTACACCCTCAGGGGCTCACGGCTGGTGAGTTCGGGAGTTGGCGACCCCGAGGGATTCCTCAGCTGGGTCCGTTTTCCCCTTTTGTCCCTTACCATTGGGGCGGACCCTCTCCTCTTTCACTTTCCTATATGCCTTTCATGGCTCTCCTTCCTTCCAAGTCCCTCAATCCGCCTTCTCCGAGGGTTGAGGGCATTTCTTTTCCTTCTGTCCTTTTATTTGCCTTATTCTCCTTTAGTTTTCCATTTCTTCTTCTAGTATGTAGGTTAGTAGTTAGTTTTAGTTTTAAGTTCGCTTTTCATTTTCATCTTCACTATCACCCAAACCATCAGGGCCCGATAACCTAGATGTTAGGCCCCTTAAAACAACAATTATCATCATCATCATCATCAGCTTTTTGTATGTTTTTTCGATCTAAATTACATCTCGCGATTGTTTTCAACCTCAATTGCATTTTGTAAAGATTGACAATCTAAATTGCTTTTTAGTAAGTCTTTCAATGCATGTGCCCGGGCCTTTTAGTGAGTATTTTGAATTTCAATTCCATTTTGTAAGAATTTTCAACCAACGCCGCATTTGCACGAATTTTGAATCTAAATTGCATTTTGTTTGGTGGGCATTTTGCACATATTTTGATTCTCAATTGCATTTTGTGGGTATTTTGAATCTAAATTACATTTTGTCAAGTATTTTCAATCTAAATTGCATTTTGTAAGCATTGTCAATCCACATGAGTCGTTAGAATCACCGTACATTTTGTAAGCATTTTCAATTTCAATTGCATTTTGTAAGTATTTTGAATTTCTCTTGCACTTTGTGAATAATTTGGATTGGAACTGGGATAGGGCCTATTTCAATCTGAATTGCATTGTGTATTTTCAATTTCAATTGCATTTTGTAAGTATTTTGAACCTCAATTGCATTTTGTACGTATTTTCGATCTCATTTGCATTTTGTAAGTATTTTGAATTTCAGTTGCATTGTGTAAGTATTTCGACGCTACATTGCATTGTGAACGTATTTTGAATCTAGCCTACGTTTTGTGGGTATTTTTCCATGACGTATTCTTTTTGTGACTCTTTTCGTTCTAAATTCCCTTTTGTAAGACCAAATATGGTCCTTTTTGTACGTATTTTCCGTCTCAGATAATTTTGTTCAGGTTTCCATTTCATTATCATTTTCGCTATCACCCAGATTATTAGGGGCCGATAACCTCGATGTTAGGCCCCTTAAAACAACAATTATCATCATCATCATCATCATCATCATATTTTAAAACGCACGCAAAGCAGCGGGTTTGCTTGCTTGCTTCTCAAGCCATGCCTTAATTACAAATACACACGCTGCTACATATATCACAATAACAAAGTTTATCAGAAAAAATCCATAAACACCCTAACGACATGGGACTGATGAACAATAGCCTATGTTCCAAACCCCTACAGTATACGAAGCAACAAGACATATTTCGTATCAATGGGATCCACCGTACGCATTGTGTGACCGCAATCGAAACTAGCAAGGTGCCTTGCCCTGTCTGATGGGGCACGCACTCGGACTGAAATCACTATGTTGATTATTATTGATATTTCAAGAAGTAATTATCTATGTTTGAATAAATAATTTGTCTGGAATTACATATGGCCCAGCATCGTTCAAACTGGGATAGTTATAGACGCAGGAACCGTAACAACATTTTATTTAAAGCCATTTTTTTCCCCTCAGCGACCTCAAATATTTTCTGCTGACCTCAAACCTCATCTTTTTTTAAAATCCCTATTCGAACCTTATCAAAATAAAACACATCAGAAAACTATAAAGGATCTTTCTTTATCTGGGTTCTAGGTAGGCTTGATAGAGTATTACGATATCCTGATAGAAATGGCCCAGCGTAACAGCGTAGGCTAATAAACGCTGTGGTACAATTGCCGTGGTAACTAAATAGACTGTGTAATAGCCGTAACAGTCTACGTAAAATTCGGTGTAATAGCCATAATGGTTGAAATAACCAGTGTAATAACTGTGTAATAGTCTGTACATACATTTTGGGAAATGCTGCTGTACTGTTCCAGCTCTGTACCGTTCCACGTTCCGTTGGAACATGAGAACCTAGAACGATACGCATAGAAACCGGGTGGCTGGTTGGTAGAACCTGGAACGGTACACAGTGTACCGGGTGACTGGTGGAAACGTTATTCTTTTTCGAGAACCAAGAACGGTACACAGAGTAACTTGCCAACTGGTAACGCTGAGGATTCGTTCCAGTCATGTACCGTTTCAGACGGAACGTTCCGCTAACACGTACCTTGAGCTTGGTACAGTTGGGAGTCGAGATCCTGCTGTACCGTTCCAGCGCTGTAACGTTCCACATGCTCCCCTCCAAGTTACAGTTACGGAACGATACCGCAGGCCAGCTCGGGGCCGCGGTATGGGATACATAACGTAACATGGAACACAGCGGTACGTAACGCATTTCAGTTCTGTTCCGGGTCCCTGCCTGAGGGATTCCTGAGCTGAGTCCGGTTTCCTCTCCTTTTTACTCTTTTTTCTCTGCCTTTGGTGTGGACGCTCTACTCTGTCCTGCTATTTTTTAAGGTTCCGCACTGGTTTGTACATAGGCTCCCCTATGTATCTAAATTACACTTTGTGAGTATTTTGAATCTACATTACATTTTGTAAGTATTTTCAATCTCAATTGCATTTTGTAAGTATTTTGAATGTAGGGTCGACATTTTGTGAGTATTTTTAATCTAAACTACATTTTGTACGCATTTTGAATCTCAATTGCATTTTTTAAAAATCTAAATTGCATTTTGTGAGTATTTTGAATCTAACTTGCATTTTGTAGGTCTTTTAAATCTGAACTGCATTTTGTGCGTGTTTTCAATCTAAATAATTTTTGTGAGTGTTTTCCGTCTAAATTCCTTTTTGTAGGTGTTTCCACTCTGACTTGCATTTTGTGAGTGTTTTCAGTCTGAGTTACATTTTGTAAATATTTTCCATTTAAATTGTTTTTTCATTGTTATTGCCGTTTCATTGTCTTTTTCACTATTACGCAGACCATTAGGGGCCGATAACCTAGATGTTAGGCCCTTTAAAACAACAATTATCACCTCATCCCTTGTTCTGCGTGATGGCGGGCCGTCAGTAGATCTCGTCATCCGTATCGTAAGGGGGAGAGGCTTTTTTTTTTTTGTTTTAATGTGCCGGTAGTTTAAGAATTTTAGTTTGGGTCTACTCCGTTTTTATGCTTTTATTGTTTACATATCTATTTTTGCACCTGTCGCGATCGCAACAAGACATTCGCACAATTCGCATAAACTTCAAGATGGCGACCGAGTTAGAAGCACGCTTAGAAGGAGCTCTCAAATTTATTGAAAATACTGTGAGTAGCGGTGGATACTTAAATAAGGTGAACAGAGAAGATTTACTCAAAGCGGTAACTGACATCAGGTCATATATCACAGAAATGAAAATGTCAGTGGACGTTACAAACGGCGAAATGGAAAATGTCATGAATGCAACGAAGGAGGTTATGAGTGTGCAAAGAGATAACATCATACAGGAGGAATACTGTCTGTTGATGGAACAGCTAGTGACAACTGGTGGTCAATCTACACACCACGGAATCAAACATCAGCACCAAGTGGCACCTGGCGGTCATAGAGAAAGATCATCTGTGGTTGCATATCCAAGGCCTACTTCAGCGGAAAAACTCTGCAACACTAGATTCTCTCAGCAGGGGGATAATCACATGTGCGAAACCTGCAGTCTACGTCTGAAATCGAACGGAATGGCCCCAATGGAGACGAGCAACCAAGGAATAAACAACGCAGTAAAAGAGTTAGCATTGGAAAACAAAAAATCATATGATCACATCCAAGAAAAACTTGAAGAACTATCTGATAACCTCATGAAGAAAATGACCTTAATTCTCGAGACACAACTGCAACAAGCAGATATACTAGCAAAACAACAAGTCTCGCGCTACTCAAAAATTCAAGACACTACCGAAAAACCAACAACAGCAACGCCGCTGCACCCCCCAACCATCAAACCACAATCACCAGACCCACAAACCACCACAGCAGAGTCAACAAATAAACGCAACTATCGATACGAAACCAGATCACTATCAAGCATAGAATGACCGGGACTACCCAACAAAATTATCAACCGTGACACTACAACACAAGGAGAGACGAGAAGACCAGACAATACAGAAAAAAAGATCATCAGCAACAGAATCAACCACGAAATAGTCAGCAATACCGATCACCATCTAACACAGTAATCAGCACTGGAGCAGAGAACGACGATCTACACGCGGAAGGGAAAACGGCATGGCTATTTATTGGGAAGCTAAAGAAAGAAACGACCTCGGAGACGGTAATAAACTACCTAAGAAAGAAAGGAATCCGAGGGGACGTCAGCTGCGAAGAGGCCGCCCTAAGAGGAGACTCCAAAGCGTACACAGTTGGCATCCCTTTTGACTGCCTAGAAATGACATCCAACCCCGATTTTTGGCCAAGTAGAGTAATTGTGCGTTGATTTCGATTTCGCCTCCGCAGAAGAAGCGAAGGCGCATCTCTCGAATAACTGCATTAACACACTCCTGTGGAACGTAGAAGGGTTTAAAGGACTACTGAAACTAACCCCAGGAAACACATTTGAAACATCTGACATACTAATCTTCACAGAGACATTCCTAACGACACCTATTGATATAGAAGGTTTCTACTCCATCCACTCTCTAGCAAGAAAACCTACAGAAGGAAGGCCATCAGGAGGTGTATCTATCCTCTATATTTCAAGTGGGCGTGGGTTGGCGACCACGGGGCCCCAGCTGACTCCGGCATTGCTTCCACTTACTTGTGCCTGGCTCCTCTCCGTCTTCTTTCCTGTCCCCCCCAGGGGCTCACATCTTGTGGGCGTGGGTTGGCGACCACGGGGCCCCAGCTGAGTCCGGCATTGCTTCCACTTACTTGTGCCGGGCTCCTTTCAGTCTTCTTTCCTGTCGACCTCACTTGGTCAACTCTTGTTCTCTTCTGCCCCGACGGTATTAGGGTATCCGAGGCCTAGGGAGTCTCTTCCTTTCCCGCCTTAATTGGCCCTTGTCTCATCTTTTCTGATACCCTCCTTCTGCGAGGGGTCAGCCTTCTTTTTCTCTTCCTTTTACCTCCTGCCTTGTGCTCTAGGCCCTTAAGGAGGCAGGGTGTATGTAGCCCCACCACTTCTGGTGCACCCTAGATAGTGTTACACCCTCAGGGGCTCACGGCTGGTGAGTTCGGGAGTTGGCGACCCCGAGGGATTCCTGAGCTGGGTCCGTTTTTCCCTTTTGTCCCTTACCTTTGGGGCGGACCCTCTCCTCTTTCACTTTCCTATATGCCTTTCATGGCTCTCCTTCCTTCCAAGTCCCTCAATCCGCCTTCTCCGAGGGTTGAGGGCATTTCTTTTCCTTCTGCCCTTTTGTTTGCCTTATTCCCCTTTAGTTTTGCATTTCTTCTTCTAGTATGTAGGTTAGTAGTTAGTTTTAGTTTAAGTTCGCTTTTTCATTTTCATCTTCACGATCACCCAAACCATCAGGGGCCGATAACCTAGATGTTAGGCCCCTTAAAACAACAATTATCATCATCATCATCATCTTTCCTGTCGACCTCACTTGGTCAACTCTTGTTCTCTTCCGACCCCGACGGTATTAGGGTACCCGAGGCCTAGGGAGTCTCTTCCTTTCCCGCCTTAATTGGCCCTTGTCTCATCTTTTCTGATTCCCTCCTTCTGCGAGATGACAGCCTTCTTTTTCTTTTCATGTTCTCTCCTGCCTTCTGCTCAAGGCCCTCAAGGAGGCAGGGTGTATGTAGCCCCACCACTTTTGGTGCACCTAGATAATGCTACACCCTCAGGGGCTCACGGCTGGTGAGTTCAGGAGTTGGCGACCCCGAGGGATTCCTGAGCAGGGTCCGTTTTCCCCTTTTGTCCCTTACCTTCGGCGCGGACCCTTTCCTCTTTATCTTTCTTATCTGCCATTCATGGCTCTCCTTCCTTCCAAGCCCCTCAATCCGCATTCTTCGAGGGTTGAGGGCATTTCTTTCCCTCCTGTTCTTTATTTGCCTAATTCTCCTTTAGTTTTCCATTTCTTCTTCTAGTATGTAGGTTAGTAGTTAGTTCTAGTTTTATGTTTCCATTTCATTTTCATCTTCACGATCACCCAAACCATCAGGGGCCGATAACCTAGATGTTAGGCCCCTTAAAACAACAATTATCATCATCATCATAACGGTACAGGTCAACAAACGGCATATGAAATTGAATGTAGAGATCAACACGAAGAAATACTCCCCATCACTACCACCAAGATATGTTTCAAAATGCTTCCTATCTAAGTCCACTCCAGTTATAATGAATTTCTATGGACCGAGATATTTTGTTTACCATGGCCAAAATGTTTCCTTGACCTTATTTGACTGGAATTGGGGCATAAACGATAAGCTTGGCGGGTGAGTGGATATAGTGTCGGACTACCAACCCCCAAGCTTGCAGGTTCGCTCCTGGCCGTGGTAAGTGATTTTTGAAAGGCAGCATAAATCACGATACGTATGTCATATGATGTTGGCATGTTAAAGAACCCATTTGAATTCAGTAGGCCGTGTTCATAATGGCGAAATTAATCTCTGGATTTTCCGCCTACACAAAGTTCCTCATTTCTCTACTAGAAAGGGCTATAGTGTCAAGAAGCTTAGATATCAAACCTCCTTGACTTTCCTAGTGCTACAAGGAACAACAAAGTTCGACATGCAAGCTGCCCTCTGGGTGCCAAATAACAAAGCTTGCACCCGAGGCCATACAATATTATTATAAACGATAAAATATTTAGAACTGAATAAGTTTGATTTCAACTATTACTTAAACTTTGCTTCTTCTCTTATCTTACTAATATTGCTCCTCTTCTTCAACCTGTCCAACTTGTGAAGCAACTTCGTTAGCTGCTCAGCTTTTTCCCTCAGCACTGGCCTGCTAAGAGCTAAACAGCTGATCTCTGAATAATGAACAATTTCAGCAATGCTTGATCAAAATCACCTTGATTAGCTATTTGTACGCAAGGCACTCAGAATTTTGTTCTTGAGCAAACAGTTCTTTCAAGTCGTGAAGTTAATACTGTACAGTTTATGGCATCTATTTCTGCCAGTGTCCTGAGAGCTCATGCATTGAAGCGAGTGTACTAGGCTCCAAAATTTAAATTCTTTTCAGTTGGTCAACATGATTGTACCCAATTGTAAAAGGTGTTACTCCCTAAACCGGAAAAAAGGAATTTGAACTCTCGTGTGTACATGTTTCGAGACCTTTTCGGACTGTAAAAAATTGAGATGATTGTATATCTTAAGGTTTAAGTAAATGTGCTGGAAATGAGTCCGAAAATTACTTGAAACATGTACACATGAGAGTTTTAAAAAACAAATAGTATTGATTAGGAAATGTGAGTCCGTACAGAGAATTAGCATGGACAGGTTATTGTACACATCTATAGTATGTGTTTTATAGTTTTTTAAAATAGAAAATTAAAAAAAAATGTTACTGTATTTTGTAAGTTGGTAATATGATTGAAAGATTTTGAATTAACATTTGAAGTATTTTTGCACCAAACATTGTTATAGATGTGTATTTTATTTTTTAGGCAATAATTTAGTTTCAATACAAAGTGATTATAGTTTTGAATTTTATATTATAAGTCCTTAGTATGAGGTATATGTTTGTAATTTGTATAGGTGGTTTGAATATCAATTATATCCTAGACAGCGGGAGCTACACTTGCTAATGCACTGCATTAGACTCTGCAGACGTGGGTTCGAACTCCATAGTTGGCCGTCCTTGAAATGGATTTCTGTGGTTTCCCATTTTCAACTCCAGGCCCAGTTTCATTCATATTCATTCATTTCATCTCATATTAACTCCTCTCATGAGGTTGGTGTCAGGAAAGACACCTGGCCGTAAAACCACCTGCCACACAGACTTTCATCGCATCTCATCGCCGACCGTAGAGAAAAAAACTGTAATAATAAGGGGTAGACATGCATACATCCTAGCTCTTGCTTGTTTATCATAAGTATTGACAAAGGTGGGTAATATTTTATTTCAAACCTTTTAAATAATGGACTTGGTGATTTTAAGTCAATATGAAACTAAATATTCATGTAACTTAATATGATCAATGCATCTAATATTGGCAGATTTTGTAGCAATTTGATTGAAATTAAGGATTTCGTGGCATATAACATACCACTATTACTAGTCATATTACTGTATTTACTTTGGGAAATTAAGAATAAAGAAAATAGCAGACTTACTGGCACGAGATCATGATAAACATACAGATTTACAACTTGAACTGAACAATTACAAAGTTGGTGTCTTCTTATTTGGCTCGAAACTTGGTTATTTGTTGAATTGTTGAAAATCTCCCAAGTCTACCAACAATTCAGATTTTATGATTTAAATAGTTCACATATTTTCACTAAGAATTATGGCACTTTTTTTAAATAGAATAATCATAGTTTTTTTAATAAAACCAAAAGATCACACTTATTCATTGAAAACTATTAATTTTGCATTGTATTGCTAATTCTAAACTGATAAAATCATATTGTGTAGGGGTCATAAAACATAAAAATTCTCCAAATGACAAATTTTGGATAAATTTTGCATTGTCGTTGATGACATTGCTGATAACACAAATGTCAAGTAGTTAGATATTTACCTTTTCTTCATGTTCAAAACCTGGCCATCTTAACTTAAATATGTGGTAAGTTGTATATGTTTGTGAAGGGAGTATTTGATATTACATGCTACCAGAGACAAGCATTACCTGTGTGATGAGCGTCAGGATACGATTTTCCCCTTTGTCTAAATAGGAGGGTTCAGGCTGTTTCTGTGTCTTAGTATCTTCAATCAGTTTCCAAGTGCGAAACAGACCTGTCACCACCTCCTTAGCGAACTTGAACATGTCCGCCACATCCTCCACATCTAGAGCCCCAGTCAGGCTTGCAAGCCCAACAACTAGTAGTAGGACAAAACATGCCATATCATAGCTGAAACAAACAGGGAAGTGCAAACTACAAATCTTAAACAGTATTTTAGCTTTAACAGGAGAGCTACAATATACAGTATGATTCATCGAGCTTTGTGGGAGAGAAACGATTTGCTGTTCATGGTGCACCTGGCCAGACAAAACAGAATTGACAATTTTACATATTTCTTATACACTGGTCAAATAAAGGTTTGCGCATTGCAAGATATTGTATTTTCATTGCTGTATGACGACATTCGTTTTTGCACATTGGCTCACGTGTTAACTCTAAGATAACATGTTTGTTTGTATTGTACACTATTATCGGATAAAGCACGTTGTATTATATTCGGTCCAGAAATAGGGCCTACTAAATCTTGCAATATGCAAAACTTTTTTTGACCAGTGTATGTCTGTTAGTCTCCAAGTTGAACTAAATCCGTGAAGAGGTGTTAATGGAACCAAAGGAGAGGGCGAGGCTTTGGGGTGAGAAAGATACATAGCATGTGCAACTCTGTGGTTAGGGTAGACTATAATGCTTTATTTATGGAATATTCCAATACAAAGGCTATCTGCTGATCGAAGGGAAAAGACAGTTTGGACATTCATCTAGTTTGTCTACTTGTTTTGCACCAAGAATTATCCTATTGACAATCCCAGCTACCCTATATGACATCTAGTGGCAGAAATGATAACCAGCTTGGGTGGGTCAGCCATGCAACTTTGTACGTTGGTAAATGGGTGCGCTGAAATAAAATGTTATTAGTGAAACTTCTATAGCATTATATTTAAAACTCTGAGAGTTAAAATACTTTTTTTTTACTGGAGTGCAATTTTGCATACGTCCCCCTTAATTTGCATTTTGTGACTATTTTGAATCTAAATTACATTTTGTAAGTATTTTCTATCTAAATTGCATTTTGTAAATATTGTCAATTCAAATAACAGTACAGTAAGTATGTAGTTAGTTTTAGTTGTAAGCAGGTAGTTAGTTTGTCTATTAGATATATGTCATTGTTCTATTAGACTGTGGTGTGTGAGTGTGTCTGGTAGCAGTTGCATTGTTTATTAGTTATAGTTCATTGTTTCAGTTGTGATGTGTGAGGGTGCATGTGAGTGTGCCTGGTGACAGACGGTTTTAGTGGTAGTATTTGTTGTTGGTGGAAATTTAGTATTTTTTGTTTTTTGTTAGTGGAATATTGGTATTTAATTGTTAGTACGGTAGAAGGTTAGTATTTTTGTTAGTAGAATTGCTCTTTACTTATTCTGAAAGGGAGTAGCAGCCTTTCAGAATAAATCAATTCTTTACTAGTCATATAGACGGTTAAGATATTGATAATATAAGCCAAATAATGGCTACACTGCGTCCTGCTGTACGGCTGAAAGCAACGGGAAACTACAGCCGTATGCTATTCCCGAGGATATGCACCTCTCTATGCATAATTACATGTGGTGATGGCCTCCTCCCTTGTAAAATTTCAATCCGGAAGTAAACTAGTCCCCCGTTCGGATCTCCGGGTGGGGACTACTCGAGAGGGGGTTAACATCACAGAAGTGACAAAGAGGAAATCTGACATTCTACGGATCGGAGCGTGGAATGTTAGAAGTCTGCTAGGAAGTGGAAGGTTAGAAAACTTAGAAAGGGAAATGGATAGGTTGAGGTTGGATTTGGTTGGGATTAGTGAAATGCGCTGGCAGGAAGAACAGGACTTTTAGTCAGGAGACTATAGGGTCATTAGCACTAAATCAAACAATGGCCAAGCAGGGGTTGGCCTCATATTGAGTAGGAAACTTGGACAGCGGGTGGAATATTATGAGCAATATAGTGAACGGATTATTGTAGCAAAAATCAATACTAAACCTACCTGCACCACAGTGGTACAAGTCTATATGCCTACCAGTCAAGCTGATGATGAGGATGTTGAAAAGGTCTACGAAGAAATAGACGAAATTCTGAGGTATATCAAGGGTGATGAAAATGTTATAGTAATGGGAGATTGGAATGCTGTGGTAGGAAAAGGGAGAGAAGGGAAGATAGTAGGAGATTTCGGATTAGGTGAAAGGAATGATCGAGGAAGCAGGCTGGTAGAATTCTGCACCGAGCATGAATTGGTCATAGCTAACACCTTATTCAATAACCACAATAGAAGAATATACACATGGATGAGACCAGGAGATACAGGGCGTTACCAAATTGACTTCATTATGGTCAAGCAGAGGTTTCGAAACCAGATTTTGGATTGTAAAACATATCCTGGTGCTGACATAAACTCTGACCACAATCTGGTTGTAATGAATTGCAGATTAAAGTTGAAGAAACTGAAGAAAAGTCAAAAGCCAAAAAGTTGGGCAATAGTCAGACTGAAAGAAAAGGATGTAAACGAAAGATTCAAGAAGAGTATAAAGGAAGGACTAATGAAAAACCCTAAACAAACTTCAATTGCAGACGAATGGGCACTTTTGAAGAATGAAATAACAAAATCCGCAGAAGAAAACATTGGTAGGAAAGAAATAATAGGGAGAAAACCATGGATCACTCAGGATATACTAGAATTGATGGATGAAAGGCGGAAACACAAGAATGTAAGTGATGAAAAGGGGAAAGCAGAATACAGACGTCTGAGAAATGAGGTTAACAAGAAGTGCAAGGAAGCGAAAGAAGAATGGTTGAAAGAGAAATGTGCAGGTATAGAAAATTGTCTGAAATTAGGAAAAGTAGACACAGCTTATCGAAGGATTAAGAATACTTTTGGGGAAAAGAAGACTAAGTGCTGTAATATTAAGGACACAAATGGAAAGCCTCTAACAGATAGGGAAGAAAAGGTTGAGAGATGGAGACTTTGTATAAGGGAAAGGAGATTGAGAATCATGTAATGGAAAGGGAGGAGGAAATTGATGAGGATGCGAAAGGAGATTTAATATTGAGATCAGAATTTGATAGAGCTTTGGAAGACTTAAGCAGGAACAAAGCACCAGGCATAGATGATATACCGATTGAGTTGCTATGCTGCATAGGAGATGAAGGTCTGATCAGGTTATTTCACTTGGTGTGTAGGATTTATGAGACAGGTGAGGTACCCCCTGATTTCAAGAAGAATGTAATCATCCCTATACCAAAGAAAGTGGGAGCTGACAGATGTGAAGATTACCGTACAATCAGCTTGATTACTCATGCTTCAAAGATCCTGTCTAGAATAATTTACAAGAGGATTGAAAGCCATATAGAAACGGAGTTGGGTGAAGACCAGTTTGGTTTCAGGAGAAATGTAGGAACAAGGGAAGCTGTACTAAGTCTTAGGCTGATTTTGGAAGGTAGAATAAGGAAAGATAAGAGAACGTTCATGGCTTTTGTAGACTTAGAAAAGGCTTTTGATAATGTTGATTGGACTAAATTGTTCGACATTTTGAAATCGATTGGAATTAAGTACAGGGATAGGAGGGTGATATACAATCTTTACAGAAACCAGACAGCAGTCATTCGAGTTGAAGGACATGAGAGAGAAGCTGGTATTCAGAAAGGGGTAAGGCAAGGCTGCAACTTATCACCCATACTTTTCAATCTTTACATTGAACAAGCAATGAAGGAAATTAGAGAAAAATTTAAAGTGGGAGTGAAGATTCAAGGAGAAATAATTTCAACTCTGAGATTTGCTGATGACATCGTCATCTTGGCCGACAAGCCTGAGGATTTGAATGAGTTTTTGAATGGTATGGACTCCGTCTTACGGAAAGAATTCATGATGAAAATTAATAAATGTAAAACAAAAATACTGGAATGCAGCCGAAATAAATCAGAAACCTCTATGGAGATCAAATTGGCAGGTGAAAAGCTGAAGGAAGTAGGAGACTTCTGTTACTTAGGAAGCAGAATAACCAATGATGGACGAAGCAAAGAGGATATAAAATGTAGGTTGGCTCAGGCAAAGAAAGCATTTCTACAAAAAAGGAATCTGCTGACATCGAATATAGATTTAGGTATTAGGAAGTCATTTTTGAAAGCCTTTGTCTGGAGCGTGGCGCTCTATGGAAGTGAAACTTGGACTATTGGTGCAGCAGAAAAGAGGAGAATTGAAGCATTTGAGATGTGGTGTTACAGGAGAATGATGAAGATCAGATGGGTAGATAGGGTTACAAACAAAGAGGTATTAAGACGAGTGGGAGAGGAGAGATGTTTCTGGCGACTGTTAATGAAGAGAAGAGATAGGTTGGTAGGACACATACTAAGACACCCAGGAATAGCAAGCTTAGTTATGGAAGGAAGGGTCGAGGACAAAAACTGTAGGGGTAGACCAAGGTTAGAATATGTTAAACAGATTGCCTCGGATGTAGGGTGTCGGAGCTATGTAGAGATGAAACGATTAGCTCAGGACAGGGAGGCATGGAGAGCTGCATCAAACCAGTCAAAAGACTGAAGACTCAAACAACACTAAAACAGAGGTATTGGACATAATCAATGCTACGAAATGTAACAAGGCCGCAG
The DNA here is from genome assembly GCA_946902985.2 of Meconema thalassinum. Classification (NCBI taxonomy): domain Eukaryota; kingdom Metazoa; phylum Arthropoda; class Insecta; order Orthoptera; family Tettigoniidae; genus Meconema; species Meconema thalassinum. The sequence continues at coordinate 358,494,111 of OX336392.1, forward strand.
GACCAGACGGGTTTTTCAACGAACATCTAAAGGAATCGGCACAATACCTATCAGAACTATGGTCCAAGCTCTTTACCAAATGCCTAGAAACAGGAAATATTCCCGAAGAATGGAGAAAATCGACCATTAAAACTCTCTATAAAGGAAAAGGTGAAACCAACGACCCCAACTCGTACAGAGGAATTGCACTGGAAAGCAACACCTTCAAGTTACTGACAAGAATTCTAACCAACAGGATAGTATACGAAGTCGACTCCAAGATACCGGAGGAACAATTCGGCTTTAGACGAGGAAGAGGAACCTTGCACGCAATTCAAAATCTGTTAAATGACATAGAGGAAGCAAAACGACTCCAAAAGGGAAAGTTTTATGCAGTCTTTATATACTATACAAAGGCCTTCGACCTAATTGACAGAAGAAAGCTCACATCGACACTTCAAAATATCATCGGAAATCACAATCCTTTAACAATCTTAGTAAAAAATATCCTGGCATACAACCAGATCACCATAGATGACGCAGTATGCAAAACAAAGGAAATCACCCAAACTAATGGAGTGTTGCAAGGTGACCCCCTCAGTCCCATACTGTTCAATATTGCCACAGCCGATGTAACAACAGCAATCCGAGAGAAATCAAAGGACGCAGTGATCTACATATATGCGGACGACATGGTCCTAGGATCACCAAATAAGGAAGAACTCCAACACGCCTTCTCAGCACTGGTAGAATGGGCAGGAAATAACAGTCTGAAAATAAACTGGACAAAAACCCAACAGATGGTTTTTCGGAAAGGTGGGCGTGTAGCAGCAAACGACAACTTGCAATATAAAGAGGACAAAGTGGAAATAGTAAATGCAGTTAAATACCTTGGGATCACTTTACCGACTACCGGAACATTCAGACTACACATCCAAGACAGAGCAGTGGCTTGCTTGAAAGCCATGTACGACATTATCAATCTACAGCAGCTATCCTTAAAAACAGCTATGCATCTGTTTGACGCAAAGATCCCTCACGTACGGGATCCACTTGATATGGGACCGACTAACGAAGAGAGATCTGGCCACCATCGAAACAGTTAAAGCCCAATTCCTGAAAACCTTAATGGGCATCTCAAAATACACGCACTCCCGCCTAACATATGAATTAGCACGGGAACCCTTCCTCGTCGAAGAAATAAGAACAAAATTACAGCTTCCATCAACAAAGAATGCTGAAGCGCACCTAGCAGAGAGAAGAGATAAGAGAGAAGGCATTCCGCTAGAATTTTACAGCACGGATGTCATGATCAACCGGAACTGGACCAGCGCCAATCAGAAACTAAAACATGTGGTGATAAAGTTAGCAGTGCATGGGTACCACCATAAAATATGTAAAAACATGTCCTACCACGCCCCAAATGAACTCTGCATGTGCTCGTTATGTGACCAGTTCTGTGACACATATCACATCACACGATGTAAAAATAACCAGAAATCACTCTGTGATTATAGCAAGGACTGACATTTAAAATGAACAAAGCATCATACAGTGTTGCTCTATTTCACAAATAACATTTAATTCACAATATAATGACTGGTCATGAATGAATGCTTTAATGCACACATTCCTGATTGATTACTGGATCATGATGTTTTTCATGATGATGATAATTGTTGTTTTAAGGGGCCTAACATCGAGGTTATCGGCCCCTAATGATCTGGGTGATAGCGAAAATGATAATGAAATGGAAACCAGAACAAAATTATCGAAGACTGAAAATACGTACAAAAAGGAACTCACATGGAAACAACTCACAATATGGTCCTACAAAAGGGAATTTAGAACGAAAAGTTGCACAAAAAGAATAGATTGAAAAAGACCCACAAAACGTAGGCTAGATTCAAAATACGTACAAAATGCAAAGTAGCGCCGAAATACTTACAAAATGCAACTGAAATTCAAAATACTTACAAAATGCAAATGAGATCGAAAGTACGTACAAAATGCAATTGAGGTTCAAAATACTTACAAAATGCAATTGAAATTGAAAATACACAATGCAATTCAGATTGAAATATCCCAGTTCCAATCCAAATTATTCACAAAGTGCAATTGAAATTCAAAATACTTACAAAATGCAATTGAAATTGAAAATGCTTACAAAATGTACGGTAGATTCAAACGACTCATGTGGATTGACAATACTTACAAAAAGCAATTTAGATTGAAAATACTTGACAAATGTAATTTAGATTCAAAATACCCACAAAATGCAATTGAGAATCAAAATATGTGCAAAATGCCCACCAAACAAAATGCAATTTAGATTCAAAATTCGTGCGAAATGCGGTTTTGGTTGAAAATACTTACAAAATGCAATTGAAATTCAAAATACTCACTAAAATGCCCTGACGCCTGCATTGAAAGACTTACTAAAAAGCAATTTAGATTGTCAATCTTTACAAAATGCAATTGAGGTTGAAAACAATCGCGAGATGTAATTTAGATCGAAGAGACTTACAAAATGCAACATAGATCAAAAATGCCTTAAAAAAAAAAATGGTAAAAGGGAATTTAGATACACGGTGATTCGAGTAACAAAAACAGTGCGGGAATCTTATAGAGAAAAGGAAATAGAAGGAAAAGAGGAGAGGAGAGGGGAGAGAGGAGAGAGGAGAAGGTCCGCCCCAAAGGGAAGGGACAAAAAGGGGAAAACGGACCCAGCTCAGGAATCCCTCGGGGTCGCCAACTCCCGAACTCACCAGCCGTGAGCCCCTGAGGGTGTAGCATTATCGACGGTGCACCAGAAGTGGTGGGGCTACATACACCCTGCCTCCTTAAGGGCCTTGAGCACAAGGCAGGAGGTAAAAGGAAAAGAAAAAGAAGGCTGACCCCTCGCAGAAGGAGGGAATCAGAAAAGATGAGACAAGGGCCAATGAAGGCGGGAAAGGAAGAGACTCCCTAGGCCTCGGATACCCTAATACCGTCGGGGTCGGAAGAGAACAAGAGTTGACCAAGGGAGGTCGACAGGAAAGAAGAAAGAGAGGAGCCGGCACAAGTAAGTGGAAGCAATGCCGGACTCAGCTGGGGCCCCGTGGTCGCCAACCCACAACCCACTAGATGTGAGCCCCTGGGGGATGATGTTTTTCACATCAATTAACTCTTTTGTAACATGTTTGTTTCACTAGTGTAAATCTATGTTATGCACATTCGTGGGCTTTTCTGTTAATAATAAATATCTATTTTTTTTTATCTTTCAATATGCCCAATTTATTTTATTGCTTTTATCATCCTCGAGTTTTACTTCTTTTTATTCGAATAAGGCATAGGCTACTAATATTGTTCGGATCCATTGTCTATTTTATACAATCTTAATTATTTTTGTCCTGATCACCGGCAGTGGACTGTTTATTTTAACTTGATTATTTCTTTCCATACAATTTCATTAGAGGCTGATAACCTAGATGTTATGCCACTTAAAACAACAATTATAATCATCACCATCATCATCTCCTCCCTCCCCGTGTCTTTTATTTCCGTAACTCCATGTAGTAGGCCTACGCAAGTTACTTATAGGGCAGCAGTTGGTAGTATACCCTAGTTGTAGTAGTGGTTGTTTTCATTTCAATCTCCAACAACTACTCAGATTAATAGAAATTATTACGCGCTCTTTCAACGAAAACCGTATGACAGGAGTTTGCTTCTTAGACATCAGTCGTGCTTTCGATAAGGTATGGCATAGTGGTCTGCTATACAAACTGAAACACAACGGCTTCCCAGAGCACTTACTTAAGATAATAAATTCCTACCTTAGGAACAGGAGATTCTATGTCCAGGTGGATGACGCCCAATCCTCTATGAGGGATATTAAAGCTGGTGTACCACAGGGCAGTGTCATTTCCCCCTCCCTCTTCAATATATATGTCGCTGACATGCCCAAGTCTAGAGACACTGAACTCCAACTGTATGCGGATGATACCGCCATCTCAACTACCTCCTTTAGAGGACATAGAGTCAACCACAACCTCCAAGTCGCCCTAGACGCTCTAGTAGCCTGGCTAGAGAGATGGAGAATCAAAATTAATGTAAATAAATGTTCTGCCACACTGTTCACGAAAAAGAGAAAATTCACTGAAGTCCAGGATCTAAATTTCTTTGGTGAAGTGATCAGATGGCAGACAGCCACTAAGTAGGCCTACCTGGGAGTCACGCTAGATCGCCAACTGACATTCGCTCAGGAGGTCTCACAGCGCGCAAACCAAGCGAAGGTGATCTTAGCGCAGCTCTGGCCTTTACTAAGGTCCCAGAGCTCACTAGATGTCTTTAGCAAGCAACTCGCATACAGCACTATAGTGCGACCAGTCATGGAGTATGGCTGTCCAGCATGGGGGTTCGCAGCCCCCACTTCGATCAGGAAACTTCAGGTTATTCAGAATAGGGGCTTTACGTACGATATCAGGCGCCTCTTGGTACGTACGTAACACCCAACTACACCAGGACTATCACCTCGAGACCATCTGTCAGAAGATTAGGAAGCAGGCAGTCAACCTTTACAAATCAAGTACAAGAAGCACCAACCCTCTTATAAACAGGTTGGGCGATTACCAAGCCACGGGGTGCCGCCATAAGCGCCCCAAATTATCATAGAGTGAACCCTATTACTCATCTTTCAGCTACTATAGCTAATCAGATTTCTTTCCTTTCACTCTCTCACTTCATAAAAACTGTCTATACTATTTTTATCTTCTATATTAAGTACTTTTCAGTGACCTAGTGCACTTAGCCATATCCTGGCAAATTAAGAATTAAAATGGTAATCACCCAACACCCCTAAACATTGCTGTCAGGTCACTCGCATTAGGGACATAACTCTAAAGGCCTTCGGGCCGAAAGGCTAAAATTTCATGCTCGCAAAATCAGCTTCGCTTCCTTAGAACAACAATCTCTACAAGAATCAACTGACTCGTGTTAGTGAATGCACCCAAATGGCGGGCGAGTATACCCATTGTTATGTGTTAGTCCTATTTTCTGTACGCATCTTGTTACACTGTTGGCTGACGCTTCCTTCTTCGTGTTCCAGATCTCCAGGTACATGTATGAGGCTACGTACGACATTATTGACCTTGAGACTCAGTAAGTATTCCAAACCCTGTTGCTTAGCAAGGGAGTGTAGATCATGGGCTGTGAATCGTTGCCGTAGCTTATTTTCATTGTATTCCTTGTACATACTTGTCCCTCAGGGGATCACAACTAGTGGGACGTGGTTTGGCAACCACGGGGCCCTGTTCATTCCAGCATTACTTCCACTAACTTGTACCAGGCTCCTCTCCGTCACCTTTCCCATCACTCTCCCTTGTTCAAATCTTGTTCTCTTCCAACCCCGACGGTGTTACGGCATCCGAGACCTAGGATGGCTTTAATTTTTCCGCCTTAATTGGCCCTAGTTGCAACTTTACTTATCCCTCATTCTTCTTTTTGTTTTCATTATCTATTGCCTTCTGCTCGAAGCCCTAGAGAAGACAGGGTGTGTGTATCCCCTCCATCTACGGTGAACCCTGGATAGTGCTACACACTCTGGTGAGATCTGGAGTTGGCAATCAAGGTTTTCCTTAACTAGGTCCTTTTTCCCCTTTTATCACTGACTTTTGGGCGGATTCTCTCATCTCTCCATTTCCTATCTGCCTTTCATGGTTCTCGTTCCTTCCTGGTTCCTCAATCATCATTCTTCGAGGGTTGCGGGCATTTCTTTTCCCCCCTGTCCTTTACTTCTCTTAGTCCTTTTTTTTTTACATAATCTAGTGTGTAAGTTAGTGAAGTCTGTAGTTAGTAATACACGGGCACAGGATTTTGATGACATATCATCTTTTAAATTGTCCGCCACAGATATTGTTAATTTATGCAGAAATCCTGATCTTAGTTCCCACATTGTAAAAATATTAATTTATTACGTCATCTTTCGGTCATTTTTAATTTTTTATGTCATTTTCTAAAATTAAAGATAGCTTTGAAGCCATTATTTAGTGTTGCCTTATTGACAATTAATATTGTTACATTATTACTGAAAGTTACAATATTCATTTTCTAAAAGTATACGTCGTTATTTTGTAATTTTATGTAATTTTTAGACTATTTTATACTTGTTGAGTCATTTATTTTTATCATATTCCAAGGATTTTGATGCATTCATAGCCTACTTTCGACTTTTCCAAAAAAATTAAGTAGACTTATGCAAGACCAACTACAATACTCAGACCTTAATGCAGGTATCGAAAGTGTGAAAATGGCGTATGCGGAAGCCCGAGATTTTGTTTGTTTACATTCGTTGCTGGGATACAATATTAGCTTTGATGGCTTTGATTAGCTTCGTTTGATGAAAGTTGGGATACACTATTGCTCATCTGTAATTTGTAGTGTCTTCAGTATGTCTGTGAAGTCCAGTTCGCGTTTGTGTACTGCAATCGTGTATAAATATGACGTGATAATACACTTATTATGGACTAGTTCGTTTGTGTGATGATTGTTCAGTTGACCGATGGCATTGTGTCATTTACTGCAGATGTTGAAGAACCCAAGACTCAAGCATTAATAGAAGTGTCTCAAGATGATGATGATGATAATTGTTGTTTCAAGGGGCCTAACATCGAGGTTATCGGCCCCTGACGAAATGAAATGGCGTGAAATGAAAGGATGAAGATGAAAAACAGCTCACTGCTATGGATGAAACGAAAATGGTTTAGATAAAAAAGACAGTGTGCCCCAACAATTATGTCTTATGTAGCAGGAAAAATACTTACAAAAAGGAACTCAGATTGAAACTACTCACCAAATGGAGAGCGGTAATACGTACATAAGGGAATTTCGAACGAAAATACTCACAAAAGGAATAGATTGAAAAATACGCACAAAATGTAGGTTAAGTCCAAAATACGTACAAAATGCAACGTACAGTCGAAATACTTACAAAATGCAAGTGAAATCAAAATACTTACAAAATGCAAATGAGATTGAAAATACGCACAAAATGTAATGTAGATTCAAAATACCCACAAAATGCAATTGAGACTTAACTACTTGAACAAAGCGGGCTAGGTTGAAAACACAAAATGCAATTTAAATTGCTTACAAAAGGTATGTTAGATTCAAACTTTTCATTTGGATGGACAATACTTACAAAATGCAATTTAGATTGAAAATAATTACAAAATGTAATTTAGATTCAAAATACCCACAAAATTGCAATTGAGGCTTAACTACTTATACAAAATGCAATTGAAATTCAAAATACTCACAAGAAGACCCCCCTATATTGAAAGACTTACTAAAAAGCAATTTTGATTGGCAATCCTTACAAAATGCAAGTGAGTTTGAAAAATACTCACAAAATGCAATTTAGATCGAAAAAACTTACAAAATGCAACGTAGATCAAGAATACCTACAAAAAGGTGCGGGAAACTTACAGAGAAAAGGAAATATAAGGAAAGGCGGAGAGGAGAGGACAGGGGAGAGAGGAGAGGGTCCGCCCCAAAGGTAAGGGACAAAAGGGGAAACGGACCCAGCTCAGGAATCCTTCGGGGTCGCCAACTCCCGAACTCACCAGCCGTGAGCCCTTGAGGGTGTAGCATTATCTAGGGTGCACCAGAAGTGGTGGGGCTACATACACTCTGCCTCCTTAAGGGCCTTGAGCACAAGGCAGGAGGTAAAACAAAAAGAAAGGCTGACCCCTCACAGGAAGGAGGGAAACAGGAAAGATGAGACAAGGGCCAGTTAAGGCGGGAAAGTGAAAGACTCCCTAGGCCTCGGATACCCTAATACCGTCGGGGTCGGAAGAGATCAAGTGTTGACCAAGGGAGGTCGACAGGAAAGAAGACAGAGAGGAGCCCGGCACAAGTAAGTGGAAGCAATGCCGGACTCAGCTGGGGTCCCGTGGTCGCCAACCCACGTCCCACTAGATGTGAGCCCCTGAGGGCAGTGTCTCAAGAATATACACCGCAATGATTTGCTAGTTAGTGACAATATAATAATAGCTTAGTACACTTCAGTACCGGTAGTGTCGAACTTAAGTACGTAAAGGAAAAACGCAATGATGATCTACGGCAAGACTAAACTGTTGACGTTATCTTGAACGCTCAGCTTCATGTGCCTCCGTAAATCCTTACCAGTCTGGCAGATGTTCTACACTGCCTTGTATACACGCCAAATACTACTTCTGTTTTATTGGTTAAGGAAGATGTTTCCCCTATGCCAAACAGTGAACTCATTGTGTTCCGTCATTATTCATACTTTTGTGATTCTTACAGCTTGCAAGTTATTTTTTATTATGATGTGTGTAATAATGTGTTGTGAGTAACTTGCCAATTATGTACTTATATTACGAGATGGTGTGCCGCGATAATTCCGTAAGAGGGAGATGGTGCTTTCCTACCTACATTACTTTACTAAATCAACTATTTCCAGCGTACAACTATTGCAAACGGTAACAGCGAGTGTTTAATAGGTTAGATGGTAACATATCGCGTCCTTTGTGTGTGGTAATCTCCATAATTATGTTCAGATATCCGCACGACGACTTCTTTGCATATTTCTATCAACTAATTCGGTGTGATGTTTTACCCGAGATTTTAGACAATTCCACGAGATGTCTTAATTGAATCGTATCTCTATAGAGTTGGTTCGATTATTTCAGGCAACTATTCTCTTTCCGATTGTGTACACAAATACTCTGCATGTGCTGGGACAGCACTTCAGTAACCGGGTACTTTCTTCTTTCCTACTTCAGAATCTGTTTGATTTTATGCTAATAATATTAATCTATAATTAATGAACTTAAATACAAATCGTGATAACTCGCCAAAAAGCTTCTTATTTTACAACAGAAACAGTGAGACTATTGTAGCTGCCCCTTGGGTGAAGACGAAGAAACCTATAATTCGAGGCCAGAACTATATAGATAAATTAATTCAGGTAAGTCTAAATTATTGATGCATATTTCTTCGGAACCTAGTCACATCTTGTGATATCACCCCCAGGGGCTCACATCTAGTGGGACGTGGGATAGCGACCATGGGACCCCAGCTGAGTCCGGCATTGCTTCCACTTACTTGTGCCGTCCTCCTCTCTGTCTTCTTTCCTTTCGACCACACTTGGTCAACTCTTGTTCTCTTCCGACCCCGACGGTATTAGGTTATCCGAGGCCTAGGGAGTCTTTCACTTTCCCGCCTTAATTGGCCCTTGTCTCATCTTTCCTGATACCCTCCTTCTGTGAGGGGTCAGCCTTCTTTTTCTTCTCCTTTTACCTCCTGCCTTGTGCTCTAGGCCCTTAAGGAGGCAGGGTGTATGTAGCCCCACCACTTCTGGTGCACCGTAGATAATGCTACACCCTCAGGGGCTCACGGCTGGTGTGTTCGGGAGTTGGCGACCCCGAGGGATTCCTGAGCTGGGTCCGTTTTCCACTTTTGTCCCTTACCTTTGGGACGGATCCTCTCCTCTCTCCCCTCTCCTCTCCTCTTTTCCTTATATTTCCTTTTCTCTTTAAGATTCCCGTACTGTTTTTGTTACTTGGTTCACCGTGTATCTAAATTCCCTTCTGGCGATTTTTTAAGGCATTTTTAATCTACGTTGCTGTTTGTATGTTTTTTCGATCTAAATTACATCTCGCGATTGTTTTCAACCTCAATTGCATTTTGTAAAGATTGACAATCTAAATTGCTTTTTAGTAAGTCTTTCAATGCATGTGCCCGGGCCTTTTAGTGAGTATTTTGAATTTCAATTGCATTTTGTAAGAATTTTCAACCAACGCCGCATTTCGCACGAATTTTGAATCTAAATTGCATTTTGTTTGGTGGGCATTTTGCACATATTTTGATTCTGAATTGCATTTTGTGGGTATTTTGAATCTAAATTACATGTTGTACAAGTATTTTCAATCTAAATTGCATTTTGTAAGTATTGTCAATCCACATGAGTCGTTAGAATCACCGTACATTTTGTAAGCATTTTCAATTTCAATTGCAGTTTGTAAGTATTTTGAATTTCTCTTGCACTTTGTGAATAATTTGGATTGGAACTGGGATAGGGCCTATTTCAATCTGAATTGCATTGTGTATTTTCAATTTCAATTGCATTTTGTAAGTATTTTGAACCTCAATTGCATTTTGTACGTATTTTCGATCTCATTTGCATTTTGTAAGTAAGTTAGTTTGAATTTCAGTTGCATTTTGTAAGTATTTCGACGCTACATTGCATTTTGTACGTATTTTGAATCTAGCCTACGTTTTGTGGGTATTTTTCCATGTATTCTTTTTGTGACATTTTTCGTTCTAAATTCCCTTTTGTAAGACCATATTGTGAGTTCCTTTTTGTACGTATTTTCCGTCTCAGACAATTTTCGTTCTGGTTTCCATTTCATTATCATTTTCGCTATCACCCAGATCATTAGGGGCCGATAACCTCGATGTTAGGCCCCTTAAAACAACAATTATCATCATCATCATCATCATCATCTTGTGATATCTTTTTATGCTCTTAGGTGAGTAAAATAATAATTTACACGAACTGTGACAAGCCCGATGACATGATCTTAGCTATTGGTAGGGCAACCGTCGCACAGTGGTCCGGATTCGAAATAACGCGGACAAAAATATTTTCCGTTAAAAGAAATGAAATACTTTTCTGTAAAACTTTAAATTAAATGTTATTAAGTGGTAACTTTGTCGTAGTGCATAAAATTACTTACTTATTCATCCTCTGATCCGGATGAGTCGACTTCTTCTTCCCCTTCCTGCTCCGTCTCACCCTCAGGTATTGACAATAAATTACACACTTCCTGAGGCAACTGTCTTCTTTTCGTCTTCGGTAGACCTCCCGTGATTGAAATTACTGGATAAGAGCTTAGCAATAGTCTATGGAACAAGTCAAAATTATTGGAAATTCCTGAGGCTTTTCTGGTATGGTCTTCCCTATATTTTCTTACGTCTTTGTTTCTAGACTCTAAGGCCTCTTCTGAAAGTTCTCCAATCGGCAAAATAGCAGCTTATATAACGGAAGATCCATGGATAAGTATTTTATGGAGTTTTGGAGGCATGTAATGCCACGGATATAGCCGTACATGTAAGTTTGCTGTTTCGCTGCGGTAGGAATTGAACTCGGAACTATTAATTTCATGACCAGATGAAATTGCTTTTAAAATTATTCCAAAACGAGTTATTAACTCACAGTCTACCCCTGTTATTTCGGATGCTACTTGAGGTTGTTCAAAAAACCTTCGGCCAGTGTTGCCGTCATTGGTTGTTCTATATCCAGGCTTCGGAAGATCAATTAGAAGACCTAATCTCGTTCTGAATGAGTCTTGCACAATTTTTTTCTTCCTTTCGAATAAGACTCGATTACCATCCTTCACGCTCACTTTCCACTTTTTAAAACCCATGCGGTATGAAATATGCAGGAGACTTTCAAAAAATCCGATGTTGGGGTGCAGAACTGAAATTCCAAACTCAAGCTGTAAATTGTCGACGGGCTTTTGTGCCCTTTTTTGTAGATTGTTCATTTTTGAAATTTTCGCACCACAAATATAGCATTTCATGCTTGAAGACTGTGCTAAAGCATTGCATATGTTTCCATCTATCATTGGCAATATTAAGTAATAGGCCTACTGCACTTCGATGTTGGTTATAACCAAATTATGTAAATTCTCAATTTGATCATTTAGATACATCCTTTCCGTCCGTGTAATTTCCGATGTTTCATGAACCCACTGCATTCGAATAGGCCTGAAGAATCGAGTAGATGAGGTTCAAGGATATTTCCACGCAATAATTCTTGTTTTACTGTCAACGAGGTGCAGAGGCACGACAGATGACATGAGCTCTAGTCATTCTTTCCAGCTTCTGACCAGGTTTGTTTATATTTATATTTATAATATTTACAATATAATGTATAGCTCTTATCAATCACATCTGGTAACATCGATAAAATTCTGCAGGAAGTGTGGTCCAGCAAGTCTTGTATTTTCACTTCACATTCATTTTCCTGAATTATTACATGTTGTGGATAAGTAGCCTTTTTAGCATTAAAAATAGCATAATAGCTAGGGTATAAGATATGGTTATGTTTATTAGCTAATCTTCTCATTGTCACATACAGGTGCTTGGATAACTTTGCTTTAATTATGAATGATAAGGATTCTTCCACTGACATTTTTGTAGATTGTTGACCCCCCTTTCTCCATGCATCCCGTATTCGTTTGCGCCTTGTTGGTGTAGTTGTGGTAGCTTGGTTGATGAATCGTCTCCATCTGCCCTAGCGGTCGCATAGGCAAGCTCTGATGAAGTGGTACTCTCCCTTAGGTCTTTAATTTTTCATCTTTTGCTTCTCTCCGTTAACTCTTCAAATTCTTTTGAAGTACGACCTTGATTTTCTGATTTTGCGGAGCCAGGCATGCTCGGAATTAATATCACAATTTATCACCTAATTGTAAACCTCTACAAGCTATTTATGAAGATCCTAACCAATAGAATGACAAAGGCACTGGACGAACAGCAACCGATAGAGCAAGCAGGATTCAGAAAGAGTTTCAGTACATCAGACCACTTGCAAACAATAAATCAACTCATGGAGAAAGTTCAGGAATTTAATCTCGAGATGTATATCGCATTTGTGGATTACAACAAAGCATTTGACTCCGTAGAACAGGGAAGCGTCTTAGAAGCACTGGAAAAACAAGGCATCCCAAACAAATTCGTTAGACTCCTTGGCAAACTCTACGAAGGTAACCAAGCCAGAATAAAGACAGAAAGAGAAGGATGTGACATCATGATAGAAAGGGGAGTAAAACAGGGAGACCCCCTCTCACCAAAATTATTCACCTGTTTGCTGGAAAATCAGTTTAGAAAACTAGACTGGGAAGAAAAATATGGCATCAGAATCGATGGGACAAGACTAACCCATTTACGGTTCGCAGACGACATTGTTTTGGTGGCTGAATCAGCGAAAGAGCTGGAACAAATGATAAAAGAATTAGACAAAACAAGTAAAGAAGTGGGCCTTACAATGAATCCGAAGAAAACGAAGCTGATGACCAATGCGTTAGAAGCCCCAATTAATGTGAACGGAGAAACACTGGAATATGTTGAAGAATATGTATATCTCGGTCAGAACATGTCATTTTCAAGTCGTTCAGAGAAAGAGGTCAAACGAAGAATAGGACAAGCATGGAAGAGCTTTTGGTCCCTAAAGTTTATACTGGCTGACAAGACCCAAAAACACACTTTAAAGGCTGAAGTTCTGGAAAAATGCGTTATACCGGTGTTACTATATGGTTGCCAAACTTGGGCATTAACATGGAAACAAAGACAAATGATCCAGAGATGTCAACGGAAAATGGAAAGGAAGATACTTCATGTCTCATTGAGAGATAGAATACGGAACGAAGATTTAAGAAGGAGAACCGGCATGAAAGACGCTATGACATCAGCAGACCAGCTCAAATGGAGATGGGGTGGACATGTAGCGAGATTAGATCCTAACCGATGGACGTACAAAATGACGATGTGGGACCCAAGAACAGGAAGACGAAACGTTGGGAGACAAAGAATCAGATGGGCAGACTGGTTCGTAAAATGGGGAGGAAAACAATGGACAAGAACAGCGAAGATGAGGCAGGAGTGGAAAGACCTAGGGAGACTCGCATGCAGTGACCAATAAAACAATGCATCAACTAGAAAGACACCGTTCAGTGGGCATGCAGCAAAGCGGTACATATCTCTGGTGTGCAATCAAGGCTTCTCACAGAGCGGTGACCTCAAGAAGCACACTGTTGTTCATACTGGAGTGAAGTAATACACTTGTAGCACATGTGAGAAGTCATTTGCATGGCGGACAGAACTAATGGAACATTGTCTCGCGCTCTAATTTGAGGAAACATCATCGTGTTCACTAGGGAAAATAACCTTACTGCCTCACAAGGAATTCAAAAGGTTCAACTATCTTGCGAAACACTTGTTAATTCGTTCCGGGACCACATGTGCACAACATAGTGAATGATTTGTGGGATGTTAAAGAACGTGTATAGGTATCTGCATCCAAACTAGATGTTAAAACTCCACCGGTAAGGTTTTGTATTGCATTCTAAAAAGACCTATTTGAAACGGTTCAATATACGTAGATTTTACTGAAGAGTGAAGACTTGGCAGTTTCTGTCATTGTTCAAGTGCTTAGACAGGGTAAGCTTTGTGCTTAGTGGCAATGGGAAGCTCCCAGATATTGGTTGATGGCTATTATGATTTCCGTAATACTAATGGATATTTGAGGCCTTGATATCGCCAGACTCAGAAATGAAGATTGTTGTAGCGAATGTTATGCCATCGTAATATAATTTACTTAATCTTTAATCAGCTGCACATCTATATAGAAGGCCCAATCAGAAAGAATAACCCCGAATGCTCCTCAGGACTTGCTCACCTGATGAGTTAAAACTGAGCAATTCCCTGCAAAGCAGGAGGCCATAGCCCTTATGGGATTTGTAAGGCTATTTATTTATTTATTTTATTTATTTATTTTTTCTACCAGTCTGAATATTTCTTCAAAAAAGCATGTTCTAAGAAGTGACACCTTCTCCACCGGTCAAAATAAGGCAAAAAGAAAAAGGTTCTTATATTATTATACACTGTTTTCTGGACACTCTCGTCAACATTTAATTGAAATTTGTTAATGAGATATGTTACCATAAACTTTTCGTGAGGCGCGCGAGACTGTTTTCTGTTCTCTCGAATCTTGATATGAAGTTCACTGCGACTAACAAAGAAATTCATTTTTCACTCTTCACAACACACACAACTACCACTAATCAATTATTTCTCACGACTGAAGATTATTTTGGTATCCTGGCATAGAGATATCCCTTGCGTAGCATAAACAAATGTATCAACAGGCCCTTATCTCGCGCGAGTGTTTATCCGCAGATCGCGCAGTAATGTTTTCTCCCTTCTCAATCATGCATCTGGCGTGTTCTGGCGATGAAACCTTTAAGGATATATTCTCCAGTCTTCATTTTAAAACTTGCATAAGTTTCATGCTATACATTTGTATACATTTTTTGTAGGTCAAGCAAAATTTGTTTTGCATGAAGAAAATAATGCACTATAAAAATAAGTATTACAGTCCTTATAAGTGATCTGAAATAGAAAATCATGCTATAAACAAATATATAAGATCACAAACTACATACAGATACAGTATTATACACCCCGAGATCGTTTTGAAGTTAGAATGACATTTCAAAGTTTACTTAACGGAGTGCGCAGTTCAGAAACGAAGAGTTGTCAAATTTGCAGCATTATATCTGAGAAACACAGAAGCAATTACCAAAGAAAAATTGAAATTAATGTACACTGATTAACATACTTTACTTGGAAGATGGCTTGGCGTTTCTAAAGTAGAGTTGAAAAATCGTTTTTTGTCCGCTTGTGTACGGATCCGGACCACTGTGCGTCGCCGCCATGATTTATCTACATTAAGGTCTTGAGTATTGTAGTTGGTCTTGACTTATGAGATCTACATGGGCGAAATGTATGTGTATGTGTATGTGCGTGCGTGTCCGCTAGGTGCGTTATGGAGTGAGATTGAACTCCGCCTTTTTTGTGTCCAGCTAAGATGACGGACAATACGAGTGACGTGTTTGAAACTTGTCTCCAAAACTTGGCGTGTGTAGCTGAAATACGCGGCAACCTGGGGAAAGGACTGATGGAACTTATTTTCCAATCGGTGAAACTAAGAACTGTGTTCGTGGAACTGACAACAAAAATTGAAACAACGGATGAAGAAAATATCTGGTTACAAAACAAGTTGAAGGAAACTGACAAAAAGCACAATGTGACGCCTGCAAACTCCATCAATGACGTGTGTGGTCAGGTGGCACCATCTATCGCTGGACCTATGGTACCTTTGGCGACTCAACTGGGGAATGCTCTTCCACCTATCGGTTACCAAAGGCAGTGGTATTCTAGTATTGTTAAATCAATTGAAGACTCGGAAGAAAAACGTTTCAAACTTATGATTACTTCAAAGAGAAATCAAACTCCTGACGCAGTGAAGGAACTTTTAAAAGTCCAACATTAACCCTACAGCGCTGAAATTAGGAATTAAGACATTCAAGACCCTTAGGGATGGACGAACCCTCATAGAAACTGGTAGTAAAAAGAAACTGAAACATTATGTACATGCATTAATGCAAACTGCGGTGATGTGCTAGACGTGAAAATTCCCAGGTTGCGAAATCTGAATCTGGTCATTTATGATGTACCCTTACATATTGACGTTACAAATGCTGCAGAAATAATAATGAAACAAAACTCGGAATTGGGACTAAATGAAGGTGACATCGTACCTAAATGTATCTACCGGAACGAGAAGAACAGAAAGAACCTGGTAGTTGAAATATGTTCGAAAGTAAGACAGCAGCTCCTTCAAACCAAACTCAAAATGGCCTGGTCAGTATGTAAGATAGACGTCTACATTGTCGCTGATAGCTGCTTCAAGTGTTCCAAATATGATCATCGACATCGCGAATGTAGAGCAGAAGAAGATACTTGTCCTCTCTGCGCAGTCTCCCCCCTGTGGGTGGGGGGTTTCGAATACACCCACGGTATCCCCTGCCTGTCGTAAGAGGCGACTAAAAGGGGCGACCTTGGCTATACTTTAAGGACTCCGCGTTGTTTTGTGAATTGGACCCCCAGTGGGTGGGAGGAAGCGAATACATCCACGGTATCCCTGCCAGTAGTAAAAGGCGACTAAAACGGCTTCTCGGAACGGTCCCGTTTCGAGGGGTTGACAGTCAGCTCTAAAAGACATACACCCGTGCGGTATAACTCTCATTAGGTTATATCGCACTTCTTTCCGTTACTGCTTTCAGGGTCTGGCAACCAAAATTTCTATATGTGCGTGCTGTTAGGGGATGGGCCACTTACGCTTGCGACTACGCTCGAAAGCCTGTTCCGGTCTTGGCCGCGCCGACAGGTGGGTGTGCCATGTACCCGTGCAGTAGTATCCGCCTTACTACGCAGGTCCCCGCACAGCCCCCGTCTGAGCTGTAAAATCCAGTATATGCCAAGGGGTAAATGCCGATACGGCACTGTAAAACATCGGACCCCCGGGCAATGCCTTCCAAGATAGGCGGGCCTTGCCCTGGCTGGGTAGCGCCTACTGTGACGGCCCGTGATCGGATGTCGGTGGCATTCGGGGAGGATGATCTGGCCATGGGTTCAAAAAGAAAAATCCCCAAACAGGGTGGTCCTACACCCAAGTCTTTAACATTTGATTCCCTACGGGGATCAACCCCCTGGGAACAATCTGTGCGTGAAAATCTGGGTGCTAACACCCCCAAGTTTCTGGTAGCTACCAGAACAGATGGGGGTGATTTCAAGCTGGTAAAGGGTATTTTGTTTTCTCGCCACATAGAAGGTGTCTATGGTGAGCTTGAGAAAGTACAAAAGATGAGGAACGGTAGCTTGTTGCTCAAGACTAGGACTGGTGAGCAAGTTGAACAACTTTTGCAATGTGACCACTTTGGCGAAATTCCCGTCAATGTGGAAAAGCACACGTCCCTGAATCTGGTCCGAGGAATTATTTTCCACCGGGACCTGATTCTGAACACTGACGAGGAGCTCAAGGAGGATATGCAGCACCGTCACGTGACTGATGTCCGGCGCATTACGCGCAAGGTCAATGGTCAAATCGTGGATACTGGTGCTTTCATTATTTCCTTTGAGTTTTCGGTGCTCCCGGAGAAAGTCAAGGTTACAAGTTACCGTTGTGACGTACGGCCTTATATCCCTCCACCAATGAGGTGTTATAAGTGCCAGAAGTTCGGGCACATGTTATCCCGATGCTCCAGCCCCGAAATCTGTGGAACATGCGGTAAGGTACCACACGAAACGGAGGAGTACACAACACCTTATCAGTGCACTAATTGCCCTGGATTTAATTCTCCTCGGGACAGGAACTGCCCTGTCTTCCTGAGTGAGAAGAAAATCCAGGAGATCAAAACCCTGGATGGTCTCACCTACCAGGAAGCCCGCAAGAAGTACCATACCGCGATTGCTCCTTCGCCTACGATTGATTATCGAGTTATAATACCTAATTTGGTTCCTTCTACCTCATCTTTTGTACTAGCTGTGAAACCTGCAACTGATTTATCTGTTCCGAAACCAGCACCTATGAATATAACGGAAAGCCCGCAAGTGACTTCAACTACACCTTCGGCCAGCACGAAGGCTGTGCGAGCGAAGGCTGCTCCGCCCGCACAGCAAGGGAGGAAGCTGAAGACTTACTCCCCACTCGGGAAGAAGTCGAAGACTTTCCCCCCACCCAAACGGTCGGCGAAAGCCGCGCCGAAGCTGGCGGAGGCGGCAACGTCGACCAGGGTCAGGAATTCGACTCCTGACCCGTCTATATATCTTAAAGAGGTGGGTGGTAAGAAGGGACCCGGCACTACGCATTCCCTTTCTCCAAAAAAGGGGAAGCCATCCGCGGCACCACCTGCGGATGCTTCTGCGCCTGGGGACGTTTCGGTCCCCAGATCTGCGCGCTCCCCACGGAGATCCCCCCGCCGCTGAACTGCGTCTAGGAAATCTTCCACCGAGTCGATTCACTCCATGACCTCGCCTGAGGACATGGAGATTATAGTCGACGTAGTGACTGTAGATCCTCCAGAGGATAAGTTGTAGCTTGCTGCTCCAACTTATTCCCTAAGTTCACACAATGGCACTGTTACAGTGGAATTGCAACAGTTATGACAGGCATTTGACAGAACTCCGTCAGCTTATTGCCCAATACGCAGCGAGTATAGTCTACCTACAGGAAACAAACCTCAGACCTGATCACGAAACTGTTCTGAGAGGTTTCCGACTATACTCTAAAGAGCGACAAGACGCCGCCCGGGCTTCCGGGGGCGTTTGTACCTTCGTTCGCTCTGGCTGCTATAGTGAGGAGTTTCAACTCGCCACTCCTCTGGAAGCTATTGCAGTTCGCGTGTCCTTGCCTGCTATGACAACTGTTTGTAACGTGTACCTTCCACCGAACCAGCCCCTTGATATTAATGACGTCTTAGATCTTGTTGATCAACTTCCAGTCCCTTTCGTACTCGTGGGTGATTTCAACTCTCATCACCCCCAATGGGGATCACCATCTTCCTGCCCCAGAGGAAGGGACGTGGAGGGCTTAATTCAAGGGTTGGATTTATCTCTATTAAATACAGGGGAAGCTACACATTTTAGCTTAGCGCACGGCACGTACTCACACACTGACTTGAGTGTGTGTAGCCGTGCGCTGGTCCCCCTATTTGGTTGGTATGTCACGACGACCTCTGTGACAGTGACAATTTCCCGATCGTTCTTACCCTTCTGAACCAGACGCCCGTGGAGTTCCCCAGTCGTTGGGTTCTTAAGCGGGCAAATTGGCCCTCGTTTCAAGAACGAGCTGTGTTCGTTGATCTTGGTTGCCGGAGCGTCGATGACGAGGTACAGCACATCACCGATGTGCTTCTTGCTGCCGCCGAAGAGTCCATTCCATCCTTTTCTGGGACTCCTCGTCGCAAACTCGTCCCTTGGTGGACAGAGGATATTGCAGCGGCAATAAGAGACCGTCGTCGAGCTCATAAGCACTACCGTCGGCGTCCAACCATGGCCAATTTGGTGGCCTTTAAGAAATTCCGTGCCAAGGCACGGATTCTTATTCGCCAGAGTAAGAAACAATCCTGGGAACGGTATGTGTCTTCTATTACGGCACATACCCCCTCCTCTCAAGTGTGGACTAAACTACGACGCATTTCGGGAATTCAGACATCTTCTACTGTACCGGGAATTTCCATTGATAATGAATGGTTACAGATCCTTATCGCGTTACAAACCATCTCGCCTCGTATTTTGCGGATATATCCGGTTTCGATAACGATGACCCTGCGTTCGTGGCCCTGAGGCGCGAAGCGGAACGCTTCCAGCTTAGTTTTGCTTCCCGCGCTTCGGAGGAGTACAACGTGCCCTTTACGGAGTGGGAACTCCGCGGAGCGCTGGCGCTCTGCAGGGACACGTCTCCTGGCCCGGATAATATTCACAACCAGATGCTTAAACACCTTAACGATGAGAGCATTCGTTATTTGCTCAGGGTGTTTAATCGTATCTGGTTGGAAGGTGTGTTTCCAGCGCAATGGCAGGAAGGTATCATTATACATATCCTGAAGCCCGATAAGGATCCCAAATTGACAGGGAGTTACAGACCTATTTGTCTCACTAACGGTCTGTGCAAGCTCTTTGAGAGGATGGTCAATCGGCGCCTAGTGTGGGTCCTGGAGAAACGGGGACTCCTGTCTGAATACCAGTGCGGTTTCAGGGCGTCTCGGTGTACCAACGACCATCTGGTACGCCTGGAGACCGCCATAGGGGACGCTTTTCTCCGGAGACAGCACCTAGTCGCTGTTTTCTTCGACGTCGAGAAGGCCTATGACACCACTTGGCGTTACGGCATCCTCTCTACCCTGCATCAATGGAAATTCCGAGGTAACTTGCCAGTTTTTATTGCGAATTTTCTGTGCCTTCGCCTGTTCCATGTCCGAATAGGGGGGACATATTCGCAATATCATATACAGGAAAACGGAGTCCCACAGGGATCGGTGCTTAGCGTAACATTATTTGCGATTGCCATAAACGGTATAGTCGCTTCTGCTGGTCCAGCAGTGGTACCGTCGCTATATGTAGACGACTTCGCTCTACATTATAGTGCACAAAATATGGCGGTCGCTGAACGAAAGTTACAACAAGCTATTCGGAGAGTGGAACGCTGGACACTGGAGCATGGCTTTCGATTCTCAACCGCTAAGTCCTCGGTTGTCCATTTCTGCCGAAAGCGCACCCTCCATCCAGATCCTGAGCGTTATCTGGGCAATGTAGCTTTGCCTGTTGTTGCTGCGCACCGGTTCCTTGAGCTCCTTTTCGATCAGAAATTGACGTGGGAACCACACGTGCGGTGTTTGAAAACTGCCTGTGCTAAGAAACTCAACACGTTGCGGTTTCTTAGCGGCACCTCTTGGGGGGCGGAACGCGCGCTGCTCCTACGTTTTTATAAGGCACTGATTTTATCTAGGTTAGATTATGGCAGTGTAGCATATGGTTCGGCCCGTAAGTCAGTGGTTGTTAAATTGGACAGTGTCCAGCACGGCGGTGTGAGGCTGGCGACGGGTGCCTTTCGGACAAGACCAGTCGTCAGCTTGCTCGCCGAGGCTGGCGTACCTCCTTTACACCTGAGGCACCAACAAGTACTGCTGACCTATGCTGCAACTATTCGACAGATGCCACTTCATCCAAGCTATCCATGTTTGTTTTCCAATCCGAATCGCCGGCTGTATGATGCGCTCCCCCGAGCCACTTGGCCGGCGGGGATTCGCTTGGATGACTTATACCGTCAGTTCCGATTTCCTTCTGTCTCCTGTATCGTCCGAGTACCTAACAAGGCCCTTCCGTGGATGGTCTCTCGCCCTGATATCATCCTGGATCTGCACACCGGCCCCAAGTCGGACACGGACTCCTCCGTCCATCGGAGGCTGTTCCAGTCCGTGGTGAGCCGGTATCCGGGATCAGGGCTTCTATTCACGGACGGTTCGAGGGTAAACGAGAAAGTAGGCTGTGCATTTGTGGTTGAGGATCGTCGGTTTCTCTTCTCACTTCCCGAGGCCTGTGGCGTGTACACTGCGGAGCTCTATGCCATCTTAGAAGCTCTGCGGTACACGTTATCAGACGATCACCAGCACTTTCTTGTGTGTACTGACTCTCTGAGTGCGCTGCAGGCGATCGATGTGTGTTTCCCGAAGCACCCGTTGGTCCAGCGTGTGCACGACCAGCTCCGCGTAACGCTGGAACCGGGTGACCCTCGCTACCGTATAAGGTGCCTGCTAGTGATGTGCGCTCTCAGTTGCGGCATTCGATCCTGTCGCATTGGGAGGAGGCATGGCGTGCCACGCCTCCACCCAACAAACTGAGAGGCATGAAGGAGACAACGAAGGTGTGGAAATCTTCCTTCCGATCTCTCCGGAAGGAAGCTGTGGTACTCTGTTGACTCGGGATCGGCCATGGGATTACTACGCACTCCCACTTGCTAAAGAGAGAAGATCCTCCTGTGTGTACTTGTGGATCTGGCCGATCTGCGAGGGACTCTTAAACTGCCTAATACCCTCTCCCTTATTCCCCGTGATGACGGGCCGTCAGCTGACCTCGTCATCCGGTTCATGAGGGAGAGTGGTTACTTTTTTAAGTTTTAATGTGTAGTTACGACTTTTAATTCTGGTTAAATCTGTTAAATGTTTTTTATTGTGTTATGTATTGTATAGTTCACTATACCTTATTTGTTTTATCCTTTTCTACCATCCGCCTTTTATTCTTTTTATTCAAATAAGGCTTAATTTTTGGGGGTCACTGTCTGTTTTATAAACACAATTTTCGCTTCATCCATGGCAGTGAGTGGTTTTTATCTTACATCCTTTCATTTCACGCCATTTCATTTCATTAGGGGCCGATAACCTCGATGTTAGGCCCCTTAAAACAACAATTATCATCATCATCTTTCGGTGCTCCCGGAGAAAGTCAAGGTTACAAGTTACCGTTGTGACGTACGGCCTTATATCCCTCCACCAATGAGGTGTTATAAGTGCCAGAAATTCGGGCACATGTGATCCCGATGCTCGAGCCCCGAAATCCGTGGAAGATGCGGTAGGGTATCACACGAAGCGGAAGAGTGCACAACACCTTATCAGTGCACTAATTGCCCTGGATTTCATTCTCCTCGGGACAGGAACTGCCCTGTCTTCCTGAGTGAGAAGAAAATCCACGAGATCAAAACCCTGGATGGTCTCACCTACCAGGAGGCCCGCAAGAAGAACCATGCCACGAATTCGCCTTCTCCAATGATTGATTATATAGCCACAATACCAAATTTGGTCCCGGCTACCTCATCTTTTGTAGCAGCTGTGAAACCTGCAACTGGGTTTCCTGTTCCGAAACCAGCACCTAGGATTATAACGGAAAGCCCGATGGTGACTTCAACTCCACCTTCGGCCAGCACGAAGGCTGTGCGAGCGAAGGCTGCTCCGCCCGCACAGCAGGGGAAGAAGTTGAAGACTTACTCCCCACTCGGGAGGAAGTCGAAGACTTTCTCCCCACCCAAACGGTCGGCGAAAGCCGCGCCGAAGCCGGCGGAGGCGGCATCGTCGACCAGGGTCAGGAATTCGGCTCCTGACCCGTCTATATATCTTAAAGAGACTGGTAAGAATGGACCCCGCACTACGCATTCCCTTTCTCCAAAAAACGGGAAGCCATCCGCCCCACCACCTGCGGATGCTTCTGCGCCTAGGGACGTTTCGGTCCCCAGATCTGCGCGCTCCCCACGGAGATCCCCCCGCCGCCGAACTGCGTCTAGGAAATCTTCCACCGAGTCGATTCACTCCATGACCTCGCCTGAGGACATGGAGATTATAGTCGACGTAGTGGCTGATGATCCTCCAGAGGCTAAGTTGTAGCTTGCTGCTCCGACTTATTCCCTAGTTTATAAGTTCACACAATGGCACTGTTTCAGTGGAATTGTAACAGTTATGACAGGCATTTGACAGAACTCCGTCAGCTTATTGCCCAATACGCAGCGAGTATAGTCTGCCTACAGGAAACAAACCTCAGACCTGATCACGAGACTGTTCTGAGAGGTTTCCGACTATACTCTAAAGAGCGACAAGACGCCGCCCGGGCTTCCGGGGGCGTTTGTACCTTCGTTCGCTCTGACTGCTATAGTGAGGAGTTTCCACTCGCCACTCCTCTGGAAGGTATTGCAGTTCGCGTGTCCTTGCCTGCTATGACAACTGTTTGTAACGTGTACCTTCCACCGAACCAGCCCCTTGATATTAATGACCTCTTTGGTCTTGTTGATCAACTTCCAGTCCCTTTCCTACTCGTGGTGATTTCAACTCTCATCACCCCCAATGGGGATCGCCATCTTCCTGCCCCAGAGGAAGGGACGTGGAGGGCTTAATTCAAGGGTTGGATTTATCTCTATTAAATACAGGGGAAGCTACACATTTTAGCTTAGTGCACGGCACGTACTCACACATTGACTTGAGTGTGTGTAGCCGTGCGCTGGTCGCCCTATTTGGTTGGTTTGTACACGACGACCTCTGTGACAGTGACAATTTCCCGATCGTTCTTACCCTTCTGACCCAGACGCCCGTGGAGTTCCCCAGTCGTTGGGTTCTTAAGCGGGCAAATTGGCCCTCGTTTCAAGAACGCGCTGTGTTCGTTGATCTTGGTTGCCGGAGCGTCGATGACGAGGTACAGCACATCACCGATGTGCTTCTTGCTGCCGCCGAAGAGTCCATTCCATCCTTTTCTGGGACTCCTCGTCGCAAACTCGTCCCTTGGTGGACAGAGGATATTGCAGCGGCAATAAGAGACCGTCGTCGAGCTCATAAGCACTACCGTCGGCGTCCAACCATGGCCAATTTGGTGGCCTTTAAGAAATTCCGTGCCAAGGCACGGATTCTTATTCGCCAGAGTAAGAAACAATCCTGGGAACGGTATGTGTCTTCTATTACGGCACATACCCCCTCCTCTCAAGTGTGGACTAAACTACGACGCATTTCGGGAATTCAGACACCTTCTACTGTACCGGGAATTTCCATTGATAATGAATTGGTTACAGATCATTATCGCGTTGCAAACCATCTCGCATCTTATTTTGTGGATATATCCGGTTCCGAGAACTATGACCCTGCCTTCGTGGCCCTGAAGCGTGAAGCGGAACGTTACCAGTTTAGTTTTGCTTCCCGCGCTTCGGAGGACTACAACGTGCCCTTTACGGAGTGGGAACTCCGTGGAGCGCTGGCGCTCTGCAGGGACACGTCTTCCGGCCCGGATAATATTCACAACCAGATGCTTAACCACCTTTACGATGAGAGCATTAGTTATTTGCTCAGGGTGTTTAATCGTATCTGGTTGGAAGGTGTGTTTCTAGCGAAATAGCAGGAAGGTATAAATATACCTATCCTGAAGCTCGATAAGGATCCCAATTTGACAGGGAGTTACAGACCTATTTGTCTCACTAACGGTCTGTGCAAGCTCTTTGAGAGGATGGTCAATCGGCGCCTGGTGTGGGTCCTGGAGAAACGGGGACTCCTGTCTGAATACCAGTGGGGTTTCGGGGCGTCTCGGTGTACCAACGACTATCTGGTACGCCTGGAGACCGCCATACAGGACGCTTTTCTCCGGAGACAGCTCCTAGTCGCTGTTTTCTTTGACCTCGAGAAGGCCTATGACACCACTTGGCGTTAAGGCATCCTCTCTACCCTGCATCAATGGAAATTCCGAGGTAACTTGCCGGGTTTTATTGAGAATTTTCTGTCCCTTCGCCTGTTCCGTGTCCGAATAGGGGGGACATATTCGCAATATCATATACAGGAAAACGGAGTCCCACAGGGATCGGTGCTTAGCGTAACATTATTTGCGATTGCCATAAACGGTATAGTCGCTTCTGCTGGTCCAGTAGTGGTACCGTCGCTATATGTAGACGACTTCACTCTGCATTCTAGTGCGCAAAATATGGCGGTCGCTGAACGACTGCTACAACAAGCTATTCGGTGAGTGGAAAGCCGGACACTAGAGCATGGCTTTCGATTCTCAACCGCTAAGTCCTCGGTTGTCCATTTCTGCCGAAAGCGCACTCTCCATCCTGATCCTGAGCTTTATCTGGGCAATGTAGCTTTGCCTGTTGTTGCTGCGTACCGGTTCCTTGGGCTCCTTTTCGATCAGAAATTGACGTGGGAGCCACACGTGCGGTGTTTGAAAACTGCCTGTGCTAAGAAACTCAACATGTTGCGGTATCTTAGTGGCACATCATGGGGGGCGGAACGCGCGGTGCTCCTACGCTTTTATAAGGCTCTGATTTTATCTCGATTAGATTATGGCAGTGTAGCATATGGTTCGGCCCGTAAGTCAGTGCTTGTTAAACTGGACAGTGTCCACCACGGCGGTGTGAGGCTGGCGACGGGTGCCTTTCGGACGAGCCCGGTCGTCAGCTTGCTCGCCGAGGCTGGCGTACCTCCTTTACACCTGAGGCGCCAACAAGTACTGCTGACCTATGCTGCAACTATTCGACAGATGCCCCTTCATCCAAGTTATCCATGTTTGTTTTCCAATCCGAATCGCCGGCTTTATGATGCGCTGGCCCGAGCCACTCGGCCGGCGGGGATTCGCTTGGATGACTTATACCGTCAGTTCCGATTTCCTTCTGTCTCCTGTATCATCCGAGTACCTAGCAAGGCCCCTCCGTGGATGGTCTCTCGCCCTGATATCATCCTGGATCTGCACACCGGCCCCAAGTCGGACACTTGACTCCTCCGTCCATCGGAGGCTGTTCCAGTCCGTGGTGAGCCGGTATCCGGGATCAGGGCTTCTATTCACGGACGGTTCGAGGGTAAACGAGAAAGTAGGCTGTGCATTTGTGGTTGAGGATCGTCGGTTTCTCTTTTCACTTCCCGATGCCTGTGGCGTATACACAGCGGAGCTCTATGCCATCTTAGAGGCTCTGCGGTACACGTTATCAGACGATCACCAGCACTTTCTTGTGTGTACTGACTCTCTGAGTGCGCTGCAAGCGATCGATATGTGTTTCCCGAAGCACCCGTTGGTCCAGCGTGTGCACGACCTGCTCGAAAGTTCGCGTACCGCTGGGGCCGGGGTGTCCTTCGTGTGGCTTTCTAGCCACATGGGTATTGCGGGAAACGAGCTTGCTGATCAGGCGGCGAGAGAGGCAGTTGCACTGCCCTCGCTACCGTATAAAGTGCCTGCTAGCGATGTGCGCTCTCAGTTGCGACATTCGATCCTGTCGCATTGGGAGGAAGCATGGCGTGCCACGCCTCCACCCAACAAACTGAGAGGCATCAAGGAGACAACGAAGGTGTGGAAATCTTCCTTCCGATCTCTCCGGAAGGAAGCTGTGGTACTCTGTCGACTCCGGATCGGCCATGGGATTGCTACGCACTCCCACTTGCTGAAGAGAGAAGATCCCCCTGTGTGTCCTTGCGGCGCCCACCTAACCGTTACACCTTCTCTTGGAGTGTGTGGATCTGGCCGATCTGCGAGGGACTCTTAAACTGCCTAATACCCTCTCCCTTATTCTCCGTGATGACGGGCCGTCAGCTGACCTCGTCATCCGGTACATGAGGGAGAGTGGTTACTTTTTAAGTTTTAATGTGTAGTTACGACTTTTAATTCAGTTTAAATCTGTTTTATGTTTTTTATTGTGTTCATCTATTTTATTGTTCACTATGCCTTATTTGTTACCCTATTTTCAATTTTGAAAAAATAGGCTTATGAGATCACCTTTTGTCCGTGTGTGTGTGCGTGTGTGTGTGTGTGTGAGGTGTGTGTGTGTGTGTCCCCATAATAAAATCTAAATGGCTGGAGCTATTTCAATGTAACTGGGTAAGTTCATATCACTATTCCGGGCGACCCCAACCGTGCCCTTCAAATTTTGTTACGTCTCACCAATCCAACATGGCGGCTGTGCGAAATATTTCACCACCATTCAATATCTCCGATACTATTCCCGATATTACCCTGGAATTTATTACGGTGATAAAGAGAACTACTAGAATTTCGCCTATGTAACTTTTGAAAAACTGGTAACTATAAACCAACATGGCGGCCACGCGAATTTGCGACTTTTAAATAGACGTTTCTCGCGATTTAACCAACCAAACGCAATATAACTTGGAACTGTATATGTTTATACACATTGTAACGCACCGACATCTAACTTCCTTCAATTCTTTACATAACCACAAGATGGCGGGTATGCGAAATATTTCACCGCCATTCTATATCTCTGAAACTATTAGAGGTATCACCCTGAAATTTTGTACGGAGATAAAGGTTACTACTGGAAGTTCATCTATAAGGCTTTCAAAAACCCGTTAACTACAAAACGAACATGGCGGCCAAGCGAATTTGAAAATTTTAAATATACCTTTCTCGCTATTTAATGTTCCAAACGCAATTAAATCTGGTAAAGGAAATATTTATACACATTGTAATGCACTGGTATCCAATTTAGTTCAATTGTTTACATAACCTCAAGATGGCGGCTGTGCGAATTTCGAAAATTAAGTTTTTATATCTTGTGTCGTAATCATGCGATCTAAGTGAAAGTTTGAATAATAAACCTACGCAATAATTTTCCTTTAAAGGTACATGAATATATGGCCTATACATTTAACAATCCAACATGGCGACCATCCGAAATATTGTGACGGCTCTGATTATCTACGAATCTATTATAGCAATCAAACTGAATGTTTTTATGTTCATAGGGGCTATGAACTTAAGTTCGCCTATAGGACTTTAAATAACCTGGGGATCACAAATCCCACATGGCGGCAACGCGAAGTATAAATATTCCCCCCCAGGGGCTCACATCTAGTGAGAAGTGGGTTGGCGACCACGGGGCCCCAGCTGAGTCCGGCATTGCTTCCACTTACTTGTGCCGGGCTCCTCTCCGTCTTCTTTCCTGTCGACCTCACTTGGTCAACTCTTGTTCTCTTCTGACCCCGACGATATTTGGGTATCCGAGGCCTAGGGAGTCTCTTCCTTTCCCGCTTTAATTGGCCCTAGTCTCATATTTTCTGATACCCTCCTTCTGCGAGGGGTCAGCCTTCTTTTTCTCTTCATTTTACCTCCTGCCTTGTGCTCTAGGCCCTTAAGGAGGCAGGGTGTATGTAGCCCCACCACTTCTGGTGCACTCTAGATAATGCTACACCCTCAGGGGCTCACGGCTGGTGAGTTTGGGAGTTGGCGACCCCGAGGGATTCCTGAGCTGGGTCCGTTTTCCCCCTTTTGTCCCTTACCTTTGGGGCGGACCCTCTCCTCTTTCACTTTCCTATGTGCCTTTCATGGCTCTCCTTCCTTCCAAGTCCCTCAGTCCGCCTTCTTCGAGGGTTGAGGGCATTTCTTTTCCTTCTGTCCTTTTATTTGCCTTATTCTCCTTTAGTTTTGCATTTCTTCTTCTAGTATGTAGGTTATTAGTTAGTTTTAGTTTTAAGTTCGCTTTTCATTTTCATCTTCACGATCATCCAAACCATCAGGGGCCGATAACCTAGATGTTAGGCCCCTTAAAACAACAATTATCATCATCATATACAATCCAACATGGCGAACATCCGAATTATTTAGTCGGTTCTCAATATCTACGAATCTATTACAGCAATCAAACTGAAATTTTGTATGTTGATAGTGGCAGTTAACATAAGTAGGATATATGAAAATAGGCTGTATACTTCTTCACGGAACTACTTGTTTTATCCTTTTTTACCATCCGCCTTTTATTCTTTTTATTCAAATAAGACATAATTTTTGGGGCTCACTGTCTGTTTTATAAACACCATTTTCGTTTCATCCATGGCAGTGAGTTGTTTTTACCTACATCCTTTCATTTCATGCCATTTCATTTCATTAGGGGTCGATAACCTCGATGTTAGGCCCCTTAAAACAACAATTATCATCATCATCTCTGCGCAGGGAATTTTATTGAAGATTGAATGTACAACGATGTGTTGCTATGTTTTAGTGCCAGTAATTTTGGTTTCAAAAGTGAAATATTGGAAATAAAGAGATTTCAGTACAAAACAAGAAGTTCCGTGACGAACTAAAGAGCCTACTTTTCTTAAAATTTAAGATTCATGCCAATGATTAATCTATTTGGATCTATCTAGAATAATGACGAAATTAAGTTGGTAATATCGAAATTTCTAATTAGTTCGAAATACTGTATACCTGGCATAATGTAGCCTAATAGAGCACTACAATTGGCAGCCCTGGTGACTGAATATATTCTTAGTCCCATCTCTTAAGGTACAGAATACAAAATTTGGTTGGAGTCCAATGAATAGCATGGACGTTACATGCAGTTAAACATTGGATCTAACAGCGCACGTAAAATCA
Organism: Meconema thalassinum; assembly: GCA_946902985.2. Lineage (NCBI taxonomy): Eukaryota > Metazoa > Arthropoda > Insecta > Orthoptera > Tettigoniidae > Meconema > Meconema thalassinum. The sequence goes on from OX336392.1 coordinate 358,524,111, forward strand.
TGTTGGCAACAGTGTCATTCATGTATTGCTCAGAAATAATCTGATCTATTGTTGTGCCAATTTTGAATGAAATCCATTAGTTAGTATAGAAGTTACATGCATTTTAAAATTGGACCTATCAGCAGGCCTAGAATCATGTTGGCAGCACTGACGTATATAAGTTACTCCAAATTAATATAGAATGTCATGTACTATACGTGTGCATAGTTTAAAGCTGTCGGCTTGCATACTTTCTCATATATAATGGTATTTGGATAAAAGAAATTAAGAGCATTTTTTAACAGTTAGCAGCACTGGTGGTTCATAAGAATACGTTCAGTCATATCTGGTTATGTACACATACAACATACGAAATTTGGTTGAATTCTAATTGATAGTGTAGAAGTTATATGCATTTAAATATTGGACCTATCAGTAGGCTTATAATCATTTTGGCAACACTGCCATGTATGGCCTTCTGGAAATTAAACTGCAATATTATTATCTATATGTGTGCCGATTTTGAAATAGCTCCCATTCATACCTTCCAGGATATCCAACATGGAGCTTAAATTTCAATTGCGATTTTTCAGCAGTTGGTAGCACTGACATCATTTTCAAATATGGCCGTGAGATATTCAGGTATAGATCTTTACTCCTACCAAATTTTATTTCGATTGCTCCAGCCGTTTAGGAGTTGATAGGGGGGGGGGGGACACACACACACAGCCAGACACACATTTTCCCGGATCGATCTCATGACTACTTTTTCCTCATTTTTGCAAAATGTGAAAAGTAGGCTAAAAAATACCAAAGCCATGAAATATCACTTATTCTGAACTGAAAGTAAATAGGTAATAACAAAATGGGTCTTCCCTTAAAAGAAAGTTGCAGTACTTAATGTTTCAAAATAATATCAAATTAATTTTTGTGTTCATTAAATTCATATTCTTTGAAAATATCCAAGTGCTATGCTTTTCTTGGCCGGCAGTGTATTTCTATTATTTTCTTTATGATCTTACTTTATATCAGAAAGAGATCTAACATCTATGATCATAACATGGATGAGGGGGCATGTTTGGTCTAGGATATCCTTAGAAGCAGTATACATATACACCAGTCTATGCTGCGACGCAGTGGTGCATTTTAGTTCTTTCGTGCCTCCTCTGAAACACGTTACATGTCCCGCCTCCCCGAGTCACGATGTAGCAACATCGTTCATTCTCTGCTTGGACTTGAACGTGAGAACATAATGCTAATGCAATGGAGGGAGAGCTTTGCTAACCAGCCTCGTCGTGGTGCACCAACTTGACAGTATTGCATTGGCTCTTATGCACTCTCATCGGTAAGTACTGACTTCTTTTTAAAATAACATAAAAAGTAAACCATTGGGCATAGAATTGAGATTCACGTTTCTATATATTCAGGAAAATGCTGCCTTTCATCCTACTCAAATGTAGAAACCATATCCTCCCAAACTTGATACTTACCGTAGTTTCGTTTTTAAAAGCTGAACTACTGTAGGACAGTCCCACTGTTCGGTGTCAATGCCTCTCCGGTCATGTTGCGGCAGAGACTGGTGTGTCGGGTTCTAATGCTAATGGGGGTTGTGACTGCCGGAGTGCCAGCCTCCCCATTAGCAACTCGGTGCTTAACATGCAAGGTCATGGATCCAGGTTACCTCCAGACTTGATAGACAAGTGGGTTTGTACGTTACTGTTGGCCATCCTTGGATTGGTTAACTGGGTTTTCTCTTATAACTCCATGCAAATGGTAAGCTAACAACTAAATGTTATGTCCATGGACAACTCCTTGCACAGTTTCATTAATTTCTTCATTCATTTAACTCCTTTGATGGTAGGATGACAATCCAGTCATAAAATATTGAGACATAGAAACTCACCTCACTTCATCTTGAATTCTGTAGAAATAGGAATATAATATGGGGTAACATTAAATTTTCCTAGTTATCTCTTTTTGGTTAGATGTAAGATAAGGCCACTGAACCTTAATATTTTCAGACTAAATAAATCAATAATCAATCAATCTTTTTCTAAATTCCTACATTTTCCATTATTTATCTGTTCTTACTCCACACAGTTTCAAATAAAAGTTGTCAGACACAGTATTTCCATTGTTAACAATTACTTACATTCACTTCTGACAAAGTGCAAAATATACTAGTATAAAAGCTACTTTTTAAAGCTAGTTACTTATAATAAGCAAAAATATTTGCCATAATAGCAAATTGTGTAAATCCGTATTGATAGAATAATTAAAGACTCTTATGTTATAATATTCGCCAAATCAATACTTAAAAAACACTTAATTGCGTATATTTTACAGACTAAATGTACATGTTTCAAATTTGAAAAATTGTATCATAATCTTTTGAAAATATCTATGAACATTTAATATAGGTAATTTTAGGTGTCACTGAATAGTAATAATATTCTTCATTTGGTAAACCTCTTCTTCAAAAGAACTACCATATTAAAAGTCTCCAATACAAAGAAATAAAGACAGTTATTTAAGACCAAAGAAATATCAATCCCATTTCATGAATATTTAATAAAGAGAATTAAAAAAAAACACATCTGAAACATTAATATAAGAAAATAACATCCGAACAAATCAAAAGTATACAAATAAATTCATGACTAAAACAACAGTAATAAAAAAAACGGAGACTACACAAATTTATCAAATGTTTTAACTTTGTGAAACCACATTAGAAAACTTTTACTAGTTATTTAGGAAATGATATTTACCAAAAGAAAACTATTATTACTATTCAGCGGCACACATGATAACCTACAATACATATTTTCATAGAAGAAAAGGAAGAAGACTTTTCATAGTTATTTTGAAGAAGAGGTTTACCAAATTAAGAATATTATTACTATTCAGTGACACCTAAAATTACCTATATTAAATTTTCATAGATATTTTCAAAAGATTATAATACGATTTTTCAAAGATATTTCCAAAGGATTATGTTTGATGTTTTTTCTTAATTAATTCTTATTGTAAGGAAAAGTTATGTTTATGTGCTGAAGAAGAAACCAATGAGTTTTGAAACATGTACACATAGTCTGTAAAATATAGACAATTAAGTGTTTTTTAAGTATTGATTTGGCAAATATTATAACATAAGAGTTTTATTAGTTGAAACCCTTCAGTCGGTCGACACAAATTTGCCCAAATGACAATGCATTTTAAATAAAAAACAAGTAAATAGATGATGATAATTGTTGTTATCGGCCCCTAAACTAGAACTAAAACTAACTTATACACTAGAAGAAGAAATGGAAAACAAAAGGAGAATAAGGCAAATAAAGGACAGGAGGAAAAGAAATGCCCTCAACCCTCGAAGAATGCAGATTGAGGGACTTGTAAGGAAGGAGAGCCATGAAAGGCAGATAGGAAAGTGAAAGAGGAGAGGGTCCGCCCCAGAGGTAATGGAAAAAGGGAGAAAAGCGGACCCAGCTCAGGAATCCCTCGGGGTTGTCAACTCCTAAACTCACCAGCCGTGAGCCCCTGAGGGTGTAGCAATATCCAGGGTGCACCAGAAGTGGTGGGGCTACATACACCTGCTTCCTTGAGGGCCTTGAGCAGAGTGCAGGAGAGAACATGAAAAGAAAAAGAAGGCTGACCCCTCGAATAAGGAGGGTATCAGAAAAGATGAGACAAGGGCCAATTAAGGCGGGAAAGGAAGAGACTCCCTAGGCCTCGGATACCCCAATTCCGTCGGGGTCGTAAGAGAACAAGAGTTGACCAAGTGAGATCGACAGGAAAAAAGACGGAGAGGAGCCCGGCACAAGTAAGTGGAAGCAATGCCGGACTCAGCTGGGGCCCCGTGGTCGCCAACCCACATCCCACTATATGTGAGCCCCTGGGGGGAACAAGTAAATAAATACATGTGTTAGTTATAATAAATATTAATAATGGGCAAATTAGGATTAATATTGATTGTAATTAATACTTGTAATTTTTTCGGGAGTGTTGATTCATTTGCTGAAAATCATGACGTAGAGCCCGGAAGTTCAGACATTTATTTTGGTTAAAATAGGCAGGCACTTAAAATACTGAAACTAGGCAGTAATATAATTAAAATAGGCATTTGTGTGTGTCTGAACCAAATTTGCGAACATAGCCATGTAATTTACCACACAATGATGAACATTTTGGCATGATAAATAAGTCAGCGTGAACACTCCAGTTGCCTTTAACATGTTCAACAGCGGACTAACAGCTTCTTTTATGTTTGACCTGTTAGACATATGTGATTTTATTCCTTTCTCTGCATTATCTTATCTATTCAAAATCGGGAATTCCAGGAGCCTGTTTCATAAAACTCACTGATAATATTAGCTAATAATATTAGTACTCATAATAATTTTTATTAGTTAGCCAAATTCTGTTTCATAAAGAATCATGAGGACTGATAAAATGTCTACTCATATTATTAGTGGGCTCAGTCTTCGTATCAGCATTTAAGTGATATACTTAAATATGAAACAATGTAACTATTCGGCAATACCGGTATTATGTTTCTGCACAATGGCTATTGAGATATTAACCCTCATTGTGGTAATGCAGTTATACATATCCATTTTTATATATAAGATAAATATCTGTCCGAAGCTAATGGACTGCGACACCGTTTAACCGATTGCATTGACATTTTTTAGGGATGTAGTGCACACCCCAAGGAAGGTTTTTGGCAACAATAATTTTAGATAGCCCTCTCCATTCCTTTCATTTAGGCCCTTTGGCACAAATCTACACCGTTTTTTCTTGGCTCAAATCTACACCGTTTCACTGATCTGAACCGAATTTTACGTACTTACCATTTGGTAGTAAACTCAAGTCATGGTTCCGTATTGATTGGCAATCAAGTATAATAAAATTTGGGAAATCCGCCTGATCAATACACAATATTCACATATATAGGGCTATATTAAACCTATTTGGTACATGTTTCGGGGCCTATTGCAATTTCAAGTCTGTTGGACGCTGCGCTTCCTGCTTCGGACACCTGGTATTTGTTCCGTTATACTGTAAGTTATTTTTCTTTCGTTATCGGTCTAAAGAGCTCTCTATTTTTCACTATTTTTTGTCCCAATAAGACAAACATTTTTTCGTTCCCCATACTTTAAATTATTTAATTTTCAATACTAATTTTTTTTCTAAAAATTCTTTTTTCTTCTTCCCCCCCCCCCCCCCCCCCTTCTCAGGATCTCTCTAAGGCTCATTTACCGCTTAGAAGATGGAACTTTTTTGGACTAATCAATATACGTCACCAAGTTTTTAAGGATTTCCCCACGCTTCTATCCTCAAGAGGCTCTTTCAAACTTGGCCTGTTCGATCCTCATCATAGGCGAAGTATTGGTCTCTTAACAAACAGCAATTTCTCCTTCTAACAGGATTCACAAACAGTCAGATCCAATAGGACTGAGTTTTCAACAATATTTTTAATGATTTCTTATGGAATGAACTTTTTATTTAGACACGATACCCTGCTGGTATTATTGTTCATAAGGACTCACAATAGACTTGTTTGACAAGCACTTTAAGTGCCCCCCCTCCTTTAAAATGTTATTTTAATGTGCTTATTCATCTATCGCCTGTAACATTTTTAAGTGTCTCTCAAAGTTTGTCACATTCAAGTGTTTTATTCACCACATCATCTTTCATCATTATTATGTTTCATTTTCATCCATTCTTTTTCCATGTTAGATTTACCTTTCTGATGTATCCTGTGATTATACTGATGATCTGTACGTTTTTTGCCATCGTAATAGGCCCCGAAACATGTACCAAATGGGTTTAATATAGCCCTATATATGTAAATATTGTGTATTGATCAGGCGGATTTCCCAAATTTTATTATACTTACCATTTGGAACAAGACGAGTAACACTATCTACTTGAAAATTCGGACAGCCCTCTCCATTTCCTTCATTTAGGCCCTTTGGCACAAATACTGTATTTCCATTCCCCACAAGCTTTATCATTTTATTTAAGGGCGTCGTCACGAGGATGGGGACTTACAGCATTGGAGAGGATTCGTTATTTTACAGTATGAGTGAGGAATGTACAAATTTTATATCCCTACATGAACTGTATTATATATAAGGGTGGATTGTGGGGTCGGACACGAGCGTGATTTTGAGTCTACTTTTATAGTCTCTGCGTCGCTTATTGTATGCGAGTATTTGTATCTTTTCGACGGTTTACCAGGGTATCATTGTTTCCATTTTGCACGGGATGCTTTCTTACTGTTTATAGATTTATTTTTTGTTACTTTAATGCTTCTATTTGCAAATATTTAACTACTTTTTGGTCGTTTTCTGCCATTATGTGCAACCTAAATTCACAGACTACTGTCGTGTATCCTACCGACCCTCCCATTAGTTTATTAAGTTTGCCTTATAAATCTCACTGGTCAAACCCGTCACAAGACATGGCATAAACTTATAAATATTGATATGTTTAAAATGGTTTTGTTATTACTACTTGAAATGATCATAGTTTGTTTTGTTACTTTTACTCTAAATCATGACATGATACGTAGTTTGCGCAATATTACTTAGTGCGGATATGACAATTGCTACCATGTTTGATAGGAGTTTGTCTCGTGGCCACAAGGTCTCTCTGCACTCCTATGTGTGGTTCTTATTTAAGTGTGCGTGGACATATAGATTCTTAGATGATATTTTTAATGTATTTTCTTTTAGTATTCGTTATTCCCCTAATCAAATGCATATATTATTATGAACCTGGGATCCTAAGAGTTTATCTGCGGACTGCCATTATCCTCTTGAAATGTTGCTGTTCGGCAATACACGCGAGGTAACTACAATGAAGTAAAATAAATTCATTGGCCTTTATAATGTAAAAGTTATGCCAAGGTTAATAATGCACACTTACAGTAGATTAAAATAGGCTCCTTAAATATTGAGTTATATTAGCGAAATTTCAGGATTAATCTATTACTAGAGGACCCATGCGAGAAATCTCGCATGTTCATAAACCACACTTTCCCCAATAGGTTTATAATGAGATACTTAAGGAGAAAGGTTATGTTTTTATTTCAATCAAATGATTATAGAACACTATTTACATTTCAGGATAAAGGAAAGACCCCAGAATGTTAATATGACATGAAACAGGTGTCACAGTGGCCCGTGGACAGCAGTTATGGAGCGTATTTTCCTACAGCAATGGTGTTTGCAAATCGCACACTTCGTACAATTTTTTTGAAGTCATTTTTTAAAGAAATTATAGATATTTATGAAATTATAGTGCAATAAGTCACTGCTAATGTCTATTCTCTTTCATTTGAATGCTCATTTGTCACGATCGGTCGCTTGTGAGCGCCGCAGGAGGGATGCATACTACTGAAATAATACATATGATGATAAGCAACAAGCAGTACAACAATTTCAACACAATTGTTTATCAGATAAAAGAACACGCACAACAACTTTGAGTGGAAAAATATTGCTCATTATAACCTTCCTCTGGGTTGCACACAATACATCACAGCGAGCAAAGCTACGATATTCTAACATCCAATTGTGATCCCGAGCAATGCCGGGCTTAAGATCTAGTATATTATATATCCATATGTATATATGGGAACTGAGCAAGCCTTCACGAACTGCTGCTGTACATACTCCCTTTACTGGGAAGTAGGCCTATTCATAAGGCATTTAACACTCAATTCCACGCAGGAACATTATCGAAACAGGCAAAATATTAATAAGCTTGCTTCCGTAATACAGTATTATTGGTACGTGAAAATAAGTTACCTTCTTGTGCTATACAATTGTGTGGTCGAAATAGCTGTGTGGATAACGCGTTCATCTGTGAATCTAGAGGTCCCGGGTTCGAACCCCGGTCGAGGTACATATTTCTGCTACCAGATTATCCATTTAAACAATATTTACCATATCAATATGACTCATTTTAACAGAATCCACATAAAATTACGTGTTGGTCTGTGAATCAAGAGGTCCGAGCACATTGCCTTGACTGGCAAGTAGGCCTATTTATAAGGAATGTAAGGTTATGAGCGGTGTCACGTCTATTAACCCATAAACGCCTAGCGTTACCATATGGTAACGCAGTACCGATCATTGCATTTATTGCTCTACATGACCTTTGCCAGTTAAAGATATTCGAACTTTGCGCTTATATGATCATGGAAGGTCTATTGATTCATTTCCCACACACTAGTCACTTGGGAATGTCTTGGGTGATGTCGCAACAATCGTGTGCATTTCGTTGTTTGTTTCTCACGTCGTGATGGCATGCCGCAAAAGGTACGGCAAGCTAAATTATTGCGTAAAATGGTAATAGTTTACTTTGTCTTGGGGATTATGGTAGTAAACATATCTAATTTATAATTCAGTAACATATCTTACGTGTTTCTTTATACCTGCTCATGCCCGGGACTAATTTTCCCAACGCTAGGCGGATACATGGTCAGTGGTAAGGCAAGATATTTTCTGTAGCACATTCATATGAAATGAGTTAGAATACATTTCATGCATTTATACACAAGACACTTTTCCATATACAGTTCTTTTAACAGTGCATGCCTTGATATAATATGTTTTATGTCACCGTATTATATTTTTTATGCCAGTACCGTATTCAAGACCATACCATTGCCAAGATATCTGGCTGCAGGCAGTGTTTCAGAAAATACAATACGAGAATTATTTTGATATTTCAGAGGTCTAGACTGGCTGCGTGGCTCAGCGGCAATGTTCTCGCTTGCTGTGCCCAAGCTTGCAGGATCGAATCCTGGTGCAGTCAGCTGGCATTTGAGGGTGCGCAAATACGAGGGAGTCGTGTCAGTAGATTTACTGGCACGTTAAAGATCCCCTTCGGCTCAAAATTCCGGCAACCCAGCGTCTCTTAAAGCCAGAGCAGTTAAAAGGGACGTAAATCCAATAACATAATTATTATTTAGAAGTCTGACCTTGGCAGAAATATTGGAGGAGGTGGAAAAGGAGTAATGACAACATGATTATTGCTTGCTGGCATGAAAACAGCACAGTAACTGTTGCCTCCACAACTCTCCCTGTTTTTCCCCTCTCTACCAGGTCAGAAGGTTTTCTCGGGCTGAAAAGAAAAATAGTTACAATCCCACGTCCTCTATTGATCGGCACCTATAACAAATTTATGGGAGGAACGAACCTTATGGATGAAAATGTGAACTGATATCATCTGCCAATAAGAAACAAATAGTTTTGGACCATATTTTCTTGGCTTCTTGACGAGAGTCTCCAAAACGCATGATACCTCATTACTATGTCACGGTAAAGGACAACTCAACTGGAGTTCAAGTGGGAAGAGGCGCAATTCTACGTGAAATCATACGGCCTAGAACCATGTAGAGCCAGGTGGCTGTCAACAGCACTTGCAGGATAGGGCCGCGACATTGAAGACTTGTGATATGATGGACGCAGTCTTCTGGTCATCAACGTCCCAGGACATAAGTAGTGATGCAAAATATCCAGGTATTTATAAATCGGGGTAAATACCCAGGGTATATACACGGGTAAATACCCAATTGGGATAAATAGCCGGGTATTTTAGATTTTTTATTAAAATCCTGTCGTGGTAAGTTAAACCTTAAAAAGGGTACCGGTATGCAAACTATTCTGCATGAACTTTTTAGAAATGTAACAACATTAGATAGTCAATAAAATTAAATTAAAAACAGAATTAGAATTGGGAATTAAATCAGGAGATAAAATTTAATAGTTATAACCTGAAAAACTCAAGGTTAGAATTGAACTAGGCCTTTTTGCAAACATTGAGATAAAAGTTCGGGGAAATTTATTCAGAGCATTGCCCAAGTTCTACAAAAGGTGTAATATACAGCTTTCAACATACTGTATATATTTTTCATAACAGTTTGTAATATCATTCATAAAACAAAAGTTTGGTGCTTTTCAGTCGGTCAACATGAATGAACCCAAAAGCGTTGAGATTTTTCAGGATTAGGGTATACCCCAACTCTTTCGGGTACATTCGTGTTGACCGGCTGAAGAGCTACAAACTTTTGTTTACTAAGGCAACACTGAAAACTGGCTTCAAACTCCATAATATCATTCACATATAAAATAATCAAATAATCACCATTCAGAATATGCAGTAAGGGTTTTGACAACACAAGCGCCTAGCGTTACATATATGTAACGCCCTGTATTTCTGGAACTTAAGATGCCAACTTCATAAAATATGGTTTGAGCAGCTTAATAACTCCCTATGGTATGACTTATTAATAAGAAAGCAAAATTTTCAAAAATTATTAATTCGGGCGTTCATGGGTTAATATAGTTGATCCATATCTTATTCTTTATTTAGGCTACTGCTGGTGGAAGCTACAAAACCTCAAATAAAACGAGTTCCGTACTATAAACTACAATATCTGTAAAACACTCCCTTTTTCAATAGATTAATATTTGTGCCAATAATATTATAAAATACCGGTGTAACAACAATTTCACGTGAGGTTTCTTCTCAAAAGTTACAAGTCTACAGGTTTAAATTGTATTTCTCAAATTACTGTAACACAATCTTATTTGGCTAAATAAAAATTCAGTTCACGGGAGGCCTATTCTCACCAATAATATAAATTATTAGACTAAGCACACTTGTAGAAATTAAGCTAATAATATTAGACTATGTTAATAGTCTTCCTTGTTTATGAAACAGTTAGCTAATATTATTAGAAACCTTCACTAATATTTTGGAGTCATAAACTAATAACTAATATTATTAGCTAATAAATTTATGAAACAGAAAACTAATATTAGTTAATATTATTACTGTATTGCTAATAATATTAGTGTAAGAGCTTTATGAAACAGGCCCCTGGCAATTACGCATTGTCACAGCAAAAGGGGTATGAGGAAGGGGAAGAAATGTACTTCCCTCAACCTCTCTCTCTTTCCTGGTATTCCTTGGGCCCTTGCATTCCTTTCACTAAAGAAGGTTCTGCTATTTAAAGAGCTTAAATGGATGGGTTGAGGAAATAAGCTTTCGAGTGCTTGAAAACAAAAAAAAACGATTTACAGGGAACAAGATTCTAAATATATATTTTTGTGACATCAATATGTAATTTAATTTGTGTAACATTTTTTACCTTCGATATGGAAACTCGTTATGTGCTTTTTAAAATGTGTAAATTGCAGAAAAATCCATAACGATTGAAAACCGGCAACAACAACAACAACAACAAAAGGCTTTAAAACGTAAAATAGGCAAAAAAAGGCAAAATAAAAACGGCTCTACTGTCTCAAAATGCACGGAAACAAATTTATCTTTATCTGATTCTTTAGAATATCCAGCCAGATAGGAAAGGCATATTGCCTAACTTCCAGGCTCTGGTCATGAACAATATTTTTTTTACAGAAATACTGTATGTTTATTAATTGTGATACACTGAATACATTATTTCAAATTATAAACTATTGTTTATTTTTCAACATAATCTCCATTCCTTTGGACACATTTTTTCCACCGTTGTGGAAGTTTGAAAATCCCTTGATGGTAGAAGTTCGTTCCAGCACGCCAAAGGCATTGACGTACTGCTCTCTTCACGTCCTCATTCATTTCATAGTGCTGGCCTCTCACCTGCTTCTTCACAAAACCAAAAAGATGGTAGTCGGAGGCTACCAAGTCAGGACTGTATGGAGGATGGGGTATAACTTACCATCCAAATTTTTGAATGTTTTCACTGGTGAAACGAGCACTGTGGGGGCATGCATTATCGTATTGTTGGATGTTCTTCCCAGGATGTTTATCACGCAATGCACGACGATGCTTGTGAAGCATTTCAATGTAACTGGCCGCATTTATGGTTTGATGATGATGATGATAATTGTTGTTTTAAGGGGCCTAACATCTAGGCTATCGGCCCCTGATGATGATAATAATATGATAATTGTTGTATTAAGGGGCCTAACATCTAGGTTATCGGCCCCTGATGGTTAGGGTGATCGTGAAGATGAAAATGAAATGCGAACTTAAAACTAAAACTAACTACTAACCTACATACTATAAGAAGAAATGGAAAACTAAAGGAGAATGAGAATAAGGCAAATAAAGGACAGGAAGAAAAGAAATGCCCTCAACCCTCGAAGAAGGCGGATTGAGGGACTTGGAAGGAAGGAGAGCCATGAAAGGCAGATAGGAAAGTGAAAGAGGAGAGGGTCCGCCCCAAAGGTAAGGGACAAAAAGGGAAAACGGACCCAGCTCAGGAATCCCTCGGGGTCGCCAACTCCCGAACTCACCAGCCGTGAGCCCCTGAGGGTGTAGCATTATCTAGGGTGCACCAAAAGTGGTGGGGCTACATACACCCTGCCTCCTTAAGGGCCTAGAACACAAGGCAGGAGGTAAAAGGAAGAGAAAAAGAAGGCTGACCCCTCGCAGAAGGAGGGTATCAGAAAAGATGAGACAAGGGCCAATTAAGGCGGGAAAGGAAGAGACTCCCTAGGCCTCGGATACCCTAATACCGTCGGGGTCAGAAGAGAACAAGAGTTGACCAAGTGAGGTCGACAGGAAAGAAGACAGAGAGGAGCCCGGCACAAGTAAGTGGAAGCAATGCCGGACTCAGCTGGGGCCCCGTGGTCGCCAACCCACGCCCACAAGATGTGAGCCCCTGGGGGGCATTTATGGTTTGCCTAGGTTCAAGAAGTTCAGTCAGAATTACACCCTCTGCATCTCAGAAGACGGTGCCCATAACTTTCCCAGCAGACTGCACTGTCTTTGCTTTTTTCATCAGCAAATTCAAATAGTGCCATTACATACTTTATCGTTTCGTTCCTGGTTCGTAAAGACGGAACCAGCTGTCATCCCCCGTAACAATACTCGTAAAAAAAAACATCTCCTTCATTTCCATGTCTCTGAAGAAGGTGATGGTTTGTCTTTGAATTTATGATGGTGAGTAACCGTGGGATCCAGAGGGAACATACTTTTCGATAGCCTAACTCTCAAATAATTTCCTGCTCTGCACTGTGTCCTATTGCAAGTCCTGCCGCAACTTCACTAACAGTGTCGGTGTTCGTATTAGATGTCATCAACTCGTGTCATGTTGCACTCAGTGGAGGCAGTTGGAGGGCGCCCACTATGCGGCCGATCTTGAATGCTCGTGGTTTCCATTTTTAAAATGTTAACCCATCTCCGAACACTGCTGCGCACCCATACACACATCTTCATATTCACGCTGAAGTATCTGGTGAATTTCAGCAGCAGGGCATTCTTCTTTAACTAAGAATTCTATCACAGCATGTTGACGGTACAAAACATCGATGTCAGCTATTTTATAACTCCTTGCTGTGGCCACGTGATCAAAGCTAATGATGTCAGAGTACCAGCACCTGTTCTGGAAAGTCGAAAGATTGCGGTGATGTGCAAGATTATTCTATATTAAAGGATTATGATAGAGAAAAATTGTTGCTCACAACTTTCAGTATGGCCTTCGTAACTATTTATCTTTCTTACTAGTGCCTGGACGAGCCTTCTTCCGATGAGGACAGTAATACACTCGATGTCTAGACAGCTCCATGGAGCGTCGGAAGGATTCTTGACAATCCATACACGTGATTGGTTTGTATGGCGTGTGTTTCTCCTTATAGTGCAAGTGGATATTACTCTTAAATTTAAATGCTCCATCACAAAATAAACAGGCGAACGGTTTCCCTAGCTCACTCCCGGCCGTAACATTAGACAGTTGCACACCGCAGTTGAGTTTGGGTCCTAATCCTAGATGAGGAGGCACTTGAGTCGTTAATATTTCAGGATGGTGACGTGAGTGCACATGTGCTTTCAAAATATCGGCATCCAAAAACAGTTCCACACAGTAACAACAGTTATACGATACAATGTTATCTTCACCTATCGCAGTAATCCCGACCCTTAGTCTTTCACCTGCACCATAGAAATGTGGATCATTGTCATACACAGGTTTATCTAGAGGTTGTTCCTCTTCTTCCAACACATCTGATAGCGGTCCCACAGCGTGTAGTTGTGGTTTACCATCTTCAACCAACATATCAGCTCCATTCTCAGAATTAGTCCACACTGAACCCACAACTCCTGTAAGCTGACTTGGTCCTGGGAGGGTAGGCAGGTGTTGGATTTCTGTTTCAAAAGTAGTCATGGGAGACTGCTGCCAATGAAGCAAATTATCTGGAAGCTTATTCTTCTTACACTCATCAATCTGAAAACACAAAGAACACAACAAGATATCAAATACAATTACATCTTTTCCAAATGACAATTACTGTATGTTTGGGGAAATGACCAAAATGGATCAACTGCAATAAATTCCTGACGGTGTGAAGGTGGAATTCCTGCAAATTTGACTGTTGATAACATACTTTATTTTGCATAGCTTTCTTCTGCCCCAACTTTAGAACAATCTAATCAAAAATATATACAGAATTCTTTTTTATTCCTTGATTCCCTTTTAACCTTCAGAGTGCTAGTGATGAAACTGTTCATTACTAATGGTACCACGTGGTGGTGCTATTGACAAAACGGTTCATCACTACTTGCGTGCCTTTTTAGTCCCTCATCCCAGCTGTTTGAGGCAATGTCATTTGAAAGTAGACTTATGTGCTCTTTTGTGATAGTCCATTGAACCATTTACCTTACATTCTTAACCTAGACGGTAATGAGAATTATGTTATTCATTTGTTCAAAGAAATGACAATATTTGACTCATGTTTGACTTTTGTGCACTGCAATGGCTGACAACAGATCAAGTACTAGTTGGAGTAGTAACACAAGAGGGGAGACAGGGGATATATCCCCCTGAAAGTTAATTTGTTGTCCCTAGCGAGAGGCCATTTAGCCAGTCACTACATAAGGCAGTCCATTACCTACATCAAAATCCACTATCCCCACCCCTCGAAATCATTCTCTCCGAATGCCCCTGAACGTAACTATTTTGAGTTCATGTCTATAAAATGTAGCCAAATGTTAATATATACAAACAATAGGAGGAAAGAGACTATGCTAATTTCACTTTAAGATTTATTGTAGAACAGGGGAATATATCCCTTCTGAAAATTCTGGTTTATCACCAGTGGCGGTTAAGGAGTAAATTGGATGGTGAAGCGCAGATACAAGCAAAAGAAAAAGAGAATAGTTTGTATGCTTCCATACTGTTTTCTTTTAGGTATTTCACTAATAATTCAATACTCATAGTTTTGTATTTCTTATCTTGGAATATCAAAGAAGCCTCCGTGGCTCAGGCGGCAGCACGCCGGCCTCTCACCGCTGGGTCCGTGGTTCAAATCCCGGTCACTCCATGTGAGATCTGTGCTGGACAAAACGGAGGCATACAGGTTTTTCTCCGGGTACTCCGGTTTTCCCTGTCACAATTTCATTCCAGCAACACTCTCCACTATCATTTCATTTCATCTGTCATTCATTTAATCATTGCCCCAGAGGAGTGCGTCAGGATTCGGCAGCCGGCACAGTTCATATCCTCGCCGCTAGATGGGGCTTCATTCATTCCATTCCTGACCCGGTCGGAGACTGGAAGCAGGCTGTGGATTTTCATCTTGGAATATCAAAATGTAAAACATATTAACTTACACACTCAACACGTCGCTATCTAATAAACGAACTGCATGTGCAGCGAGCACAGTAACTGTTTTATATAGTACAAAATTGCTTGAAATGAGAGCAATGTGGATGAACAATCACTGGTGAGCGACGACTCGCTTGCTGGCTGAATTCGCATATCGGAATTCCTGTTGCCATAGTTACCGCTGATTTCCATTACCCTCCGACCCTACTCAGTCACCAAGGCAGGGACATTCTTGCCAGCACATTCCTGTCGCTTCAGGCTAGTTGAGCAATGCGGCAGTAGATTCGCCAATGCGACACCGTGGCGTTTTTGTTTGAAGGTCGATGTTCATGCCTTACTTGGTAACATCTAATGCAGTAAAAATCAAGTTTAAAAATCCTAATAAATGTTAAAATATTTATTTTTAAATCATTACTTATTTTGTAACAAAGCAGGTGATGCGGCGATTCAAACGCTTCAATGGAGAACCGCTACTGTTTGTCACACCCTGTGGGAGGCCCTTGGGTAGATTATTGGCTGAGGAATAACCTAACCACCAAGGGAAGATGATAAAGAAAAGGAAGTGGGTTTCGGACTGGAGAAAAAGGATGGAGAAATAGGAGGAGAGTCCCACAAAAGTTATAAGTTTAACTTTAAATGTACTCAAAGGCGGTTGCCATTGCAAATCCTCTCTCCGATACCTAAAGTGGGTAGGGACCTGGGCAAAGCTAACGGGAAACACAGCTAGAACTTGGGCGGTTTGCAAGAGAGTGGCTTTAGAGTACTCCCTCTCAAGCATACATATGCCTACTATTGTAGCAGCTTTGCTAGCCCACACGTTGAACGACAAGTGTAGCGTTACTTAATGCCCCATGTTGGTAACAACAAGTGTAACGGTTTGGCTGCCCCTAACTGTTGGGTGATAAATGTAACTGTTCACCTTTGCCTAAGCTATGTTGTTTTAATGGGCGCCAAGACTTCAATGCAATGCTGAAATCTAAATTTGTATTTAACAACGTCTAGCTCTGGTAGAACACCTTCAAGAATCTATTCACTCAGATCGTGGTATGATTTGATCATTAACCCAAAAAACAATTGTATCAGGAGAAGGAATTGGTCTATATCTAATGCTACCTACTGAAAGCAAAGATTGCATTGTAAAAGAAATGAATTTATTATATAAAACAAGTATAGCAAAATTAATAATAATAATAATAATAAGTTTAAAATTTAAATTGGAGCGTTGCGATTTTAATATTACCGATAGAAAATTACGTGAAAACGGAGTCTGATAAATTATTGATTTTACTCTTATTCCCAAGCTATGAAGTTACTGAAATATGAAATATAAAACAAAGAAAAATGAGAGATTGCGTATTTCTGCGTCATTCGCGCTTACCACTGGAAATTGCTGTAGCATTTCCCTCGTACTGGATGTTGAAGTGAGCTTCCCACAGCCTCCTGGATGTCGCCATCTTCTTCGTTGTTGATGATATATTTGTAGATATGAAGATTTTTGGTCCGTACATCGGAACCAACACGTACAACCACAATGGTTAAGTTTCACAAAGATCGTCGCTAACTCCACTGAATCTCGGAGCCACTCCTCGTGCAACCATACTGGTTAAATTTTATAACGATAGTCCCCGCTCCACGGAACATCGGACGACATATACTTGCAACCGAACTCGGCAAGTTCAACACAGATTGTCCTTGCTCCACGCCGCGCCAAACGATATATGCACCCGTCGCATCCCCACTCTTCAGCCGACTTCTAGCTTACGTGCTCTCCACTGATTGGCTGCTCCCCACGCGCCACATCCCCACTCTGGCTCATTACACTCCGCGGGAGGGAGAAGTCGTATTCCGTTCCAACTATTCGCCTTTTCTTGACTCTGCGACCCAAGCTTGCGTAATACTTCCCGACAAGATTCAGCCCGTATCTGAATTTCCAGTGAGTCATGTCTCTCAATATATCCTAACTGACGAAAACTCCGTAAAATTCCGTAATCACATAATTTTCTATGGTATTGACGTTCGTAATAATTTGCTTGATAGTGTTTTCTAAGACATAGAAAACCTATCTGTATGCTTATAATTTTTATAAAATGCTCCGAAAATATCTTAATAATAATTATAATAAATTAATAATAATAATAAATTAACATGAAAAATTCTCTTGGCTGAACAATTTGCCGCGTAAATAAATATAGAATGGCTTCCTACTGACTTATGCCAGTGGCATAAAAACCCCTCGAAAAACACGTTACATATTCGCCTCGGATCATCGGATGATTTACCGTGACGACGGTCCATTATCCGATTATCCCAGACACGTTAATAAACCCCATCCAAAATACATATTACATAAATGAAATCACCCTAAATTACAGATATATACACTCATAATTTTTCTTCACGCACTTTGCGTCAAAGTTTGTTGTCACTATGGATTGCACTTTGCAACCAGTCCAATGTTTTACATATAGAATAGTGTTCCACGGATATTTCCGCCTCTCAAATTTCTATATGTTGGAAAAATAGACATAATTACTGTGTGAGCACTATGTATTTATGATGTCATATCACACGCATTGAAGGTGTTCTGATATATTTATATCACCATAGAACTTCCTAATTTCACTGGAGGTTCCTTCCTTATTGTGAAATTAATCCCACTTGTCACTGAGCACACGATCACACTATTGTGGCAGCGCCTCGTGACCATAATACTTAATCTCTCTTTAAAGTAGATTAAATTAATATTGACTTCTGAAAAAAAAACCAGTAAATGCGCATTACATATAACAGCAAATATTTCTGTGCCGTAATCGCCCTGTCTTGTTAAGTTCCCGTAGACCATATTCGACTTAATACTAGTTCTCAACACAGACCAGTTCTCCTCACACAAATAATACCTTTGTACAAATTACCTTAAATTACACACTTAAAAATCTTACATGGCGAGGCCGTAAACATAAATCACGTGTGCTGTTATGTATGAGTTTCATGAAGGACTGTCTCGCATTCTGATGGCCCATCTTTTGTCCCGTGGACGCCTTAAGCAAAAATACCCTGTACAAGCGCTCACCTATCTCTTGGGGACAAATGCGAATTCACCAGCGCTACCATATTCTGGCCTTGGTGTATCGAGACATTTTAGTGCTCAAGAGCATCCGACAATCCCGTCATATTTCCCTGTACCTTAAAAACTCTCATTTACTTACATATTACCCCCCTGTGTGACTTCTGATACGCCTGCCTGGAAGACCATCTCCTCCCACGCACCAAATACCACACTTACTCATTTGATAGGCTGGCTCGCCAGCTAAACATCCTCACTTTATGACACATATTTTCGTAGACTATGTATATTATACGTCCCGTATAATCTGTTTCCCTCACTATTCTCCAGCACATATGCTGTTTTCCCAATACGTTTGGAAACTATAAATGGGCCCTCGTAAAGATAAAAAGAACTTGGACATGACTTTCTCTAGCTTATTTGACTGTTTCGGCACTCTAAGTAAGACTCTGTCTCCCGGCTCGAATAGGTCAAATTTAGTTTCTTTTTGTTGGCGAATTCTCTTTTGTGCTGACTTAGATAAATTCTGTTTCGCCAACTGGACAATGTAATCCATCCCCGGTTGCTTACCCTCATTTAATCCCAACACCCTCGCTAGTTCATTTTGTGGTCTTTTTCCGAAGTGAACTTCGTATGGCGTCAATTTCGTGCTCTCATGCTGGACAGAATTCAGCCAAGTCTCGACCTTGGGAAGATGTCCAACCCAGGCCGCATGCTTGTCATGCACTAGAGTCCGAAAAAGACGAGCCACTTCCCTTAATGGACGCTCTGCAGAATTACCCTGAGGGTACCTTACAGAGGAATAAACGTGTGTTATACCAGCTTCCTGCATACTGGTTCTCCATTTCTTTGCAGTAAACTGTGGTCCACTGTCAGATAGTATCCTGAGAGGAAGGCCAAACTCAGGTACATTCTTATTAATGATCAGATGGCTACACGCTAGTCCCGTGGCTTTCCTTAGCGGATATAGCTTGACATACTTACTAAAAGCGTCAATAACTATAAAAATGTACTCGTAGCCGTACTGTCTTTAACGATCGGGCCAAATAAATCCACACACAGTAGTTCGCCGGGACTACTGGTGAGAACTGCAGATCTCTCCCCCACTAAATATTTAACTGGATATTTACTCCTTTGACAGGTGTCACACTTAGCTAAAATCCTCCTAACATCCCTTCCCATTTTACTCCAAATGAAGTCACGACCAATTTCATAGAAGACCTTGGCAGCACCAAAGTGTCCTAATTCCATATGAATGAACCAAATTAGCTCCTCCCGCAAAGTGGCAGGAACACTTATTGCCCACCGATTATTCCTACATTTCCTTGCAAGAAGCCCATCCTGCATCTTGTACGTGAACCGTCCTACTTTCACATACTCTTCTTCACCTATTTCCAACCTATCCAGTGGCTCCTTTAACTTAACGTCATCACGTTGCTCCACTAGCATATTTCGCAGTGTCTGTAACGATGCCCTGTTGCTACTGTCCACACATGCACATATTAAAATACCGTCCTCTGCTTTAACCACAGGATAATCCCTACATAAATTAGTGTCCCTTGATAGCATGTCTGCAAGAATGTTATCTTTACCTTTAATATATTTTACTGTGAATTCGTATTCCTGCAGAGCAAGGATCCACCTACTAACTCTGTTAGAACTGAGTTTACAAATTCTCATATACAGTAATGCATGGTGATCTGTGTGGATCTCAAATTTCCCCCCTACTAAATACATTCTAAATTTTCCTAACTGAAAACAATACCTAAAAGCTCTAACTCAGTAATCGTGTATCTTTTCTCTGCTGCTGTCAGTCCTCGCGAGGCTAAAGATACAATGCACAGATTACCCTCATCATCTTTCTGACATAATACTCCAGCAATGCCTATATGTGAAGCATCTGTCATAACCACATATTCCTTATCTTTTAACGGATATTTCAGCACTACAGATTTCTCAAAACCTTCCTTCAGCGCTCTAAAAGCCTGATCATGCTTGGACTCCCATCTCCACCGAGTCCCACTTTTAAGCAATTCCCTGAATGGTTCTACCAACCCTGAGTATTTAAGAACGAATCTCCTGAAAAAGTTGCAAATTCCCAGGTAAGTTTTTAACTGTTTAACATTCTGTGGCACCTCTGCGTTAAGTATCTTATTAACTCTACTTTCCTCTGGTGTCACACCTCTACTCGACACTCTATGACCTAAAAATGTCACTTCTGACTGACAGAATGACGACTTAGACAGCTTCAAAGTGAACCCTGCCTGATCTAACTTCTGAAAAACTATATTTAAATGACGTAGATGCTCCTCAAAAGTGCGTGAACTAATTACCATATCATCTATGTAAATGGTTACAAACTCTCCTGTGTCATCCCCTAATGCGATGTTTAAAGCCCTAATTAAAGCTGCTGAACTACTCTTTAACCCATAAGGTGTTCTACAAAATTGATAAAGGTTATATTTATGACTAAAAGCTGTAAATGGTCTATCTTCGTACATAAGTGGCACTTGCCAAAAACTGGAACTCAAATCTACACAAGTGAAATACTTCTTCCCCTCAAAGGTTTGCATTAATTCCTCTATTGACATAGATTTCAGCTGATCTGAACTAATTCTACTGTTAACCAAACGAGCGTCTAAACAAATACGAACCGTGCCGTCGGTCTTGGGTACCGTGATCAAAGAATTAACATATGGACTGTTAGAGTGCTCAATAATCCCATCTTCAAGCATCTGATTAATTTGTGCCTCAACTGCACTCTGATAAGCGAAAGGTACAGGATATCTATGTCCTGTGAATACTGACCTATCAATAACGTTCAATGAATGTGTATAGCAATTGGCCATACCAATGCGATCCTCAAACACTCTCCTATTACACAATAACACATCATAGAGCCGAACACACTGTTCATCCTCTATATTTCCCTGAAATGCAGCATCACGTAACGAGTCCTTTAGACTACCGTTCGTAATCACACTGCCCACAAAACATGGAGAACCCCGCTCTACGGCTGGCGATATCTCATTTAAAGTACAAATCACACCTACAATACTACTCCTCTGAATATGGCCATTGAACGCTACTTCTACTTCAGAATCTCCCCATTTAAATTTCAAACTCCCTACATCATAACATAAGTTACCAGACACTCGACTTAGCCACTCTGAACCCAAGATAACACTGAATACTAAATTTGGAATTACAAGACAAATCTGCTTCTCTACATGATTATTAATTTTAATGTCTACTAAAACTTGCTTAGAAATTACTTTAGACCTCTTCCCAACAGCTGTGATAACAAAAGTGCTTTTAATTGGCATCTCCTCAAAATTTACTCCAGTTCCTTTCATTTTATCATAAAATGCACTACTTATGCAACTCTTCATACAACCACTATCAACACATCTGTGTACGCCTCGGACACGTTAAATTTAACTATGGGGCTCTTACTAACCACTTCCTGAATAATACCTTCATCATTTAGTTCATGTAATAATTCATTTCTTACATTTAGGTCATAGGGTTCCTGTATAATTGTATGGACAAGACATGCTACAGACTGAGATTCTGACCTTACTTCGCAGCCTGGTTCGCGTTTAAAGAACCGCTACAGCTGGCCGTAGTACTACTAACTACTGAACTGGTCTGGTTGTTCTGGGCTGTGTTGTCATTGTTTGGCTGTATATTACTACCACTAGGCTGTCCTCTTCCTTGACCCCTATTCTGGTTGTAATTATTGTCATTATAATTTCTCCCTTGATTTCCCCTGAAATCATTGTTTCTCCCTTGATTTCCCCTGTAATCATTGTTCCTCCCTTGATTTCCCCTGAAATCATTGTTCCTCCCTTGATACTGATTACCATAGCCATTTCCTCTGTTCTGATTTAGCTGATTATTATTATTTCTATTTTGAGCGTTGGCCCCTTAGGCGCCACCGTTCCCTTGAACTTCTTGATGCCTGGCTTCATTAGGTCTATTATTATTATTACCCTGGTTCCGATTGAAATTGTCCTCATAACCCCCTCTCCCTAGTGCATCAAATGTGCTTAACAAATTTTCTACTTGTGATATTGTCTTTACATTCTGGATACAAGCAGCCTCCTTGATCCTATAGGGAAAGTGCCTAAGTAGCAACCTCACCACATCACTTTCCTCCTTCAACCCATCCAGATATTTACACACTAATACCTGCCCTAAAAAGTATTCGGTCATGGTGGAGCTTCCTTTAGGGTTATATTTACCACACACTACTCCCTCACGATGCTGCGACTGAATAACCTCATTCCAGAACTTTTCACAGAATTTCATTTTAAAATCATTGATATCAGTAAACTTGTCTCTGTAGACAGCAAACCAATTCCTCGTTTCCCCCACAAACACTTGTTCTAAAATTTCAACTACCTGGCACCACTCAATACTACTATTTTCCAACCTCTCCCCGAATTTATTTTCTATAGTGTTCATGAACTCCATTGGGCACCCCTGTCGATTGCTGAACTTACCCAGTTCTACCTCCCTGTGTGTGCTATTCACAAAAACTGGCCTATTCTGACTATTTTCTTGCCTGATCCTAGCTTTTAATTTTAACTCTAATTCTGCGATTTTCTCCTCAGCCTTCCTCTCAATACTGTTTACTGTTAATTTAATGTTTCCTTCTGATTCTTCTACTTTATCATATAGCTTTGCTTGTTTCTCCTCAATCTTGCTAATGCTCTCTCTATTACTCTCTCTTAAATTATTTACTTCTGCAACTATTTGAGAGTGGACTTTCTCAATTCTACCCCCCAGCTGTTCCTTAACCTCTTTAGTAGCTACCTGAATTTTGTCAATTTCTCCCCCCAATTGCTTTTTGACCTGCTGTGTTTCCAGTTGCACTAGTTCTTTTAAATTTTCAGCCTGTGTACTGATTCTAATTTCCAACTCCTCCTGTACTTTTTCCTAATTTTCTGTCTACATCTGCAATAATCTCTTTAGCCTTTTCTTCCATCACCCCCCTGATCTCACCTCTAATCAGTTCGAATTTGTCACTCATTTCCCTACTGGTTTGTTCTAATTTAGCATTTAAAGTTTCAGTACTCTCTCTATTTTCCTTACTGTTTTGTTCTAATCTGGAGTTTAAAGTTTCATTACTCTCTCTATTTTCCCTACTGTTTTGTTCTAATTAAGCATTTAAGGCATCTGTACTTTCTTTATTTTCCCTACTGTTTTGTTCTAATTTAGCGTTGTTTTGTTCCAGTTTAGCATTTAAAGCGTCTGTACTTTCTTTATTTTCCCTACTGTTTTGTTCTAATTTTGCATTTAAGGCATCACTACTAACTTTGTTCTGATACATGAACTCGAGAAGTAAAGTTTTTAATTCTGGTTGGCCGCCTACACTCCCTGTTTCAGTATCGGGATTTACCTCCGCTACCCCGGTACTACCATCACTCGACATACTGCTCGTGTCATCACTCTCCAGTTGATGACCACTACGTAACCTCATCTGTCTTTCTTTCTCATCCCCCATAATGATATACACTGATACAGACAAATAACCCCCAAAATACAGGCACAGAAATATATACCCTTCTCCTTCCACACATGTTATTAGGTTTTCATCCCCAAGTTGTCGGCGACAATTGTAGCAGCTTTGCTAGCCCACACGTTGAACGACAAGTGTAGCGTTACTTAATGCCCCATGTTGGTAACAACAAGTGTAACGGTTTGGCTGCCCCTAACTGTTGGGTGATAAATGTAACTGTTCACCTTTGCCTAAGCTATGTTGTTTTAATGGGCGCCAAGACCTCAATGCAATGCTGAAATCTAAATTTGTATTTAACAACGTCTAGCTCTGGTAGAACACCTTCAAGAATCTATTCACTCAGATCGTGGTATGATTTGATCATTAACCCAAAAAACAATTGTATCAGGAGAAGGAATTGGTCTATATCTAATGCTACCTACTGAAAGCAAAGATTGCATTGTAAAAGAAATGAATTTATTATATAAAACAAGTATAGCAAAATTAATAATAATAATAAGTTTAAAAATTAAATTGGAGCGTTGCGATTTTAATATTACCGATAGAAAATTACGTGAAAACGGAGTCTGATAAATTATTGATTTTACTCTTATTCCCAAGCTATGAAGTTACTGAAATATGAAATATAAAACAAAGAAAAATGAGAGATTGCGTATTTCTGCGTCATTCGCGCTTACCACTGGAAATTGATGCAGCATTTCCCTCGTACTGGATGTTGAAGTGAGCTTCCCACAGCCTCCTGGATGTCGCCATCTTCTTCGTTGTTGATGATATATTTGTAGATATGAAGATTTTTGGTCCGTACATCGGAACCAACACGTACAACCACAATGGTTAAGTTTCACAAAGATCGTCGCTAACTCCACTGAATCTCGGAGCCACTCCTCGTGCAACCATACTGGTTAAATTTTATAACGATAGTCCCCGCTCCACGGAACATCGGACGACATATACTTGCAACCGAACTCGGCAAGTTCAACACAGATTGTCCTCGCTCCACGCCGCGCCAAACGATATATGCACCCGTCGCATCCCCACTCTTCAGCCGACTTCTAGCTTACGTGGTCTCCACTGATTGGCTGCTCCCCACGCACCACATCCCCACTCTGGCTCATTACACTCCGCGGGAGGGAGAAGTCGTATTCCGTTCCAACTATTCGCCTTTTCTTGACTCTGCGACCCAAGCTTGCGTAATACTTCCCGACAAGATTCAGCCCGTATCTGAATTTCCAGTGAGTCATGTCTCTCAATATATCCTAACTGACGAAAACTCCGTAAAATTCCGTAATCACATAATTTTCTATGATATTGACGTTCGTAATAATTTGCTTGATAGTGTTTTCTAAGACATAGAAAACCTATCTGTATGCTTATAATTTTTATAAAATGCTCCGAAAATATCTTAATAATAATTATAATAAATTAATAATAATAATAAATTAACATGAAAAATTCTCTTGGCTGAACAATTTGCCGCGTAAATAAATATAGAATGGCTTCCTACTGACTTATGCCAGTGGCATAATAAACCCTCGAAAAACACGTTACACTATGGGGAAGGGTGATGGTCTGGCAAGACAAAGAGTAACAGATTTATTGTATATCTGTTCAAAGGAATTTGTTTTTGAACAAGTAACTCGAAGAATGCCAATAATTTGAATCGGTTTCGATATTTCTAGTTTTCGAAATTGTAGAGTTCCTAAAAAGCGACCAAGTGCTTCCAAGAAGGATGGAGATAAAACAATTATGCCTTTGGGAATAAATTCGGTAAGTAAGCCAATAGTTGCATTTGGAAATGGCTAAGCTTTTACCCAGCAAGGAGCCGACTAAAAGTTTAGGCAAGGAGAAACACTTATATTTTGAAAAACTAACCATAAGTTTTGGAGAGAAACTTCACAAGCAGGAAGCTGGCATAGCGAGCTATGCTTGCCTTACTGGCCAGTTAGAATTAGCTATTAAAGCTAAGAGAGACTTTACCAAGTTACCAACTAAGAGTTTTTGCTCAAATGCAACAAGTGGTGAAAGCCCTATCAATAGATTTATTTGCATTAAGTGGGAAGAGTCAAGAAAGACAGGATCTTGCCTAACCGTTATGTTAGAGAAATGATAAAGCGAAAAAGAACTCTTTAATTTAGTTAACAATGCAAAAGAGTGTAATGAATTTAACAATGTTGGGTAGTAGTTTTAACAAATATATAATTCAGACTTTTGTAACAAATGGGGTCACAGACCTCCGAAAAACATCTAAAGCTTGCGCCAGGCAATTAACAATTCATTTGGTTTCAAACCTTTATATGTTTTAAAATCCTCGCAAGATTTTGAAATGGCGAAGGTAAAATAAAAAATTTAAGGACAATTAAAGTGATTAAAGTTAGACAATAAATCAAGTACAAGTTGTGTACTTTTAAGAAATTCTTGGTAAATATCTTAGAAGGAGTAACAACTTCAGAAGTAACAACAACAAAAAGCAGGAAGAATAAAAGAGAAGTTCCTATAACTTCT
The DNA here is from genome assembly GCA_946902985.2 of Meconema thalassinum. Lineage (NCBI taxonomy): Eukaryota > Metazoa > Arthropoda > Insecta > Orthoptera > Tettigoniidae > Meconema > Meconema thalassinum. The sequence goes on from OX336392.1 coordinate 358,550,814, forward strand.
TATATTAAAGCTGAATTACTTGGTTGGATTATGCAAATAGGGCAGGTCACTTATTGTGAAACCTGAAGAGAAGATCGAAAGGAAGTTTCTAGACCTCCTATGTTTAAGTAGGAATCACGAGACAAATGGGGCAAGTTTCCCTTTCGTGAAACCTAGAAATAACTCACTTATGAGTTGAAAGAATTGTATTCCCTGATTAGAAGGGAGAAACAATATAATTTGAGACGTGTACCAGACACGTAGTTTTACAGACATTAATTAATGATGTATAAGCAAAAGAGGGAGGGCACGTCTTTAGTGACACCTCATTGAAAAAGACCTAAAGTAACAATTTTATTATTATGGTTTGTTAGTAAGAGGTTTGGGAAAGATCAAATGGAATTGAGGATAAATGTTCATGGCCGTATTTATAATAATCGGACGAGCGCGACGCGGAAGTAATATTGAATAAACACTATTTTTCACTATAGTCTGTTGGAATAGATGAAAAGTTCACTGTAGTAGCACAAAAGTTTATGGCAAAGAAAGTTATTGCAATTATGAAAAATAACTAGTTACACTAGATAGGCGAGAGTCTATTGCTTGAGAAAGTTGTAGATTACAGAGAAAATCCCAACGGAGGAAGAAAAATTAGCTATTGAGCAATAATTCATAAGGAAGATTCCTTAGCTTGAAAAAGTATTCACACATGTGAGTGGAAAATACATGACGGTATGACTGGTAGATAGAGTGCAGATTCTGGAAGGTTCCAGAGCAATCCTGACTGAAGAATAGGGCAAAAGTTATTCCAGCGGAGGAACGAACTAAGTATTTTATAGACAGTGGGTAATTTAATGATATCCCACGTTGTGAGAAGATCTCTCATTTAATGAGCATAAGAAATGCTGCTTTCTATTAAGATTGGCTTAGACAGACAAAAGCCCAACATAGAAAATCCCGCGAAGGATGATTATTGCCCCAAATATAGTAATCTCACACTGCCTATAAAATGATCATTAAAAGCATGTGGTTATTAAAAGACAATGAGAATGAGGTTAAAACCTGAAGTCGGTACTTATCTTTGCTTCATGGCGAAGGTGAAGTTCCTTTTGAAGGTTGAGATTAGAGTTCTATCATGGCGTGGAATTAAAAGAATGCCTCTTTAGTTGAAGAGGTGAGCTCTAGTTGAGCTTCGAACTGACTGAGACGACTGCCGGCGTACAAGTGAGACACGCTCAGCAAAGCACAGAGGGACCAGGGAAGGGAAAAGAGTGGGGGTATGAGACAAAAGGAAAACATATAAGCATAACCAACATTGAAAAGTTAATTTCTCTTGAAGAAATGATCTTCAAAGTGTTGATAGCAGGCAACACTAGCGCAGCACGGTGGGTGAAAAAGTAGACGAAGTTCTCTTGATCACGGAGATGATAGCTGGCGATGGCGACGAGATCTGGTGGCCAGATTGATAAGGAAGTCCTCTTGTACAGGGAAGAATTGAGGAACTTCAGAGATTCGCTGCTAGATGACGCTAGGTGGGTCATGGAAGATATATATCTAGAACAGACTCACAAGTAACATAAGAGACATGACCAACAAGGAGAAATTAGAAGATCACTGTTGGTGTTTGAGAAAAAGGAAGGAATGAACTATCAAAGAGAAGTAAAAGTTCACTCTATCTTACCGTGTATTCCAAAGAATACACCAGACCTAGAGCAGGGCCATCCAAACAGTGCTCCGGCCGCGCTCTAAGCCAGTGCTCCGAGCATTTTGGTGGAAGGTAGTTTTGGAAGTGGTGGGGGGAGCTTAGCTGGCTGAGTGCGCGGGCTGCCCGCCACGCTGAGGGGAGCAGCCGATCCATCAGTTGCTAGTCTAGCCCAATGCCCTTTATTGACAGCGTGTAAGTAAATCAGTTTCACAGTGGTCATGACTGAACATCCTACAAACAAGTAGTTCCGTAAAGAACTATACAGCCTATTTCCATATTTCCTACTTATGTTAATTGCCTCTATGAACATCCAACATTTCAATTTGAATGCTGTAATAGATTTGTAGATATTGAGAACCACCTAAATATTTCGGTTGGTCGTCATGTTGGATTTTTATATAATTATGTAGGCCATAGAGTTATGTACTGTTGGAAGACGATTTTTGCATAGGTTCATTATTCAAACGTTCACTTCGATCGCATAATTAATACACAAGAAATAAAAACTTAACATTAAAATTATGCACAGCCGCCATCTTGAGGTTATGTGAACAATTGAACTAAATTAGATGCCAGTGCATTGCAATGTGTATAAACATTTACCGTACCAAATTTCACTGCTCTCAGATGCTTAAATCGCGAGAAAAGTCTATTAAAATGTTTCACCTTCGCTTGGCCTCCATGTTCGTTTTGTATTTTACAGGTTTTTGGAAGTCTCATAGCTTAACTTCTAGTAGTACCCATTATCACTGTACACAATTTCAGGGTGATATCAGCAATAGTTTCGGAGATATAGAATGCTGATAAAATATTTCGCAAAGCCGCCATCTTGAGGTTATGTAGACGATTGAAGTAAATTAGATGCCAGTGCATTAAAATTTGTTCAGACATTTGCTGTATCAAGCTTCATTGCATTTGGATGGTTAAATAGCGAGAAAAGTTTCAACTTCGCCTGTCCGCCATGTTCGTTTTGTAGTTAACAGGTTTTTGAAAGTCTTATAGATAAACTTTGAGTAGCGCCCTTTATCACCATACAAAATTTCAGGGTGATATCAGTAATAGATTCAAAGATATAGAATGCCGATGAAATATTTCGCACAGCCGCCATGTTGGATTGGCGAGATAAAATAAAATTTGAAGGGCACGATCGGGGTGGGCCGAAATGGTGCCATGACCTTCCCGAGTTTCATTGAAATCGCTTCAGTCGTTTAGAAGATATTAGAGGGGGGGTGTACACACATACGCGCGCGCGCACACACACACACACACACACACACGTGTTCATAAAATGAAAATAGGCTAAAAAGGATGGAGTGGTGAAGCAGAAGCCTTTAAAGCAGAATGGGAAATTTCATTTTTGTGTACAGCTTATAAAGGAGCAAGAGTCACTGTACTATCAGTACATATTGGTAAAATATTGTTGAATTTTCCTCTCTAATATGTTCATATTTCAGTTTGGAATAAATCACAATATTCTTTACTTAACACTTGCGTTTGTTTCCTGCACATTCCATACACGTATTCAAAATTTTAACTCCATCTTAGTGAAGATCTCCTTATTCGTCTCAAGCACTGATCCATTTACTTAATATTTCAAGCTCTAAACTACGTTCCTGTCGGCACACTTAGTATTTGGCACCTATTCAGAATTTTAACTTCATGTTGAAGATAGAAGATTTATTTATTCATTTAAGCACTTAACTATGTGCTTATTCAATTTCACTAATCTATATTAATTATTGGTTACAGAACTTTATTTTTAAATTATTTTAAGTGTATTACTGTATTTTGATAATAATTATTATATAGTTTTAATATTTGTTTACATTCGCCAATAGTATTTTCTCGTTTTTAACTACATTTTGAAGAAAAATGACAAGTATTTTATTTTCATTTTACTTAATTTGATTTGTAAGGATATCCATTTTAATATTGATTTATTTTATTCAATTTTAACATTAATACTTCTTTTCTTATTAGATTCAAGTACTTTTATAATAGTTTAGCTTAATTCTTAATTGATTCTTGTTTAGCTGAAGATGGCCTCATTGAAGGCCGAAACATGTCCTATTTATATAGAATTATATACAAATTGAGTATTGATTTGGCGTATTATTTGAATAGTTGATTAACTTCTATCAATATGGATTTTAATGGCGAATGTCTTCGCATTTTATGTGCGTATCTAGTCAGCGCGGTCCGAACATTGTCCGTGTGTCTCAGCGTCAGGTCTCCTCGCTGCCACAGTGTAGTGGTGGTAGGAAAGGAGCGCTAGTCTGACTGCCCAGTGCTGCCCGAGCGCGTCGGAGCACAATGACTGGATGGCCCTGCCCTAGAGCTACTCACCACATAAGACAGTCTATTCTTACATCCAAATCCACTGCATCTCCCCAAATTATTTTTGGGTATGTCCCTGAAGGAAACCTATTTGAGTGTGTAAAATGTAACTCAATGTAATACAGTATATAGAACTAATAGAAGGGAGAATATATTAAATTGATTTAGAGCCTTGATGTATAATCCGGCTAAGATGTGTTAGTTCATCTGAAAATACATAGCATTTAAAAGGTTAATTTTATTAATTAAAACTTGATTTGTAATTGGGAGGGGTCATCACATTAATCACAGCTATGCTGCTGGGATTGGTAGATTCTGGAGGGCACACGACCATGGATTTACTCACAGCCGGGGGCTAAGTAATGTGGCAGTATGAAGATCATAGCCATCAGTGGCCAGCTTTGATGACTCAGAGGTGGTTGTTTTAAGGGGCGGAACATCAAGGTTATATGACTTTAAATGATAATGAAAATGATCACTATAACCACTACTAAGTACAGACCTTGTGGTTCACCATCCTGACTGCTACACAGTCATAGGATCTACTGACCTTGGACCGTTAATCTTGACTTTCTTAACTACGGTCCACACCTTTTAGATCAGACAGATACACAATTGTCCTCACGAGGTCAAGTACATCCAGTTACAGCCCTCATGTCAGTTCTAAAATCCTTGATGGAGCTGGGAATCAAACCCAGAACCTCCTATGTAAGAGGCAAGCTTGCTAGCCCTGCACCAGACCACCCAATAAATAAATAAAAAAGTCAACCCCTGGCACTATACAGCCCATGACGGGCTAAGGCCGACCAAGCGACCACTGCCCAGCCATTTGGCCTGCAGATATTGGGGTGACGCGTGATCAGCGCGTCGGGTCCCCTCGGCCGTTAATCTTGGTATTCGTGATCGGGGCGCTCTCACTGTCAGACAGCTACTCAATTGTCCTCACGAGGCTGAGTGCACCCCGTTCCAACCCTCACGTCAGTTTTAAAATTCCAGCACAAAATAACTTAGAACAAATAAAAATGGAGAGCGACTAGTTGACCTGTGTCGAAACCAAAATTTAATCTCAAAATCTACATGTTTTAAACGACAACCTCAAAAACTTAAAACATGGAAACACCCCGACTACACTAAGAGAGAATGGCAACTGGACCACGTGTGCATGGATAAACACCACCACAAAGGGATCTATAACGTCAAAGTCCTCCGTGGAATTGACACAGGTTCTGATCACTACGTAGTATAAACTAAAATTAAACTCACACTCCAGAGGAGACAACAAAGGCAAACACACAAAACTAAAAGAACAATAGATCATATCCAGTTAATCAACAATGAACATTACCAAAAAGCCACTAAACAACACTGAGCGTGGTTCTTACACCAATCCCAAAAATCTGAAACATCTTTTTAAAATTTAGTTGCACAACAAAAAGAAACAACTCAAATTTTAAGAAGAATAAAACGTCAATATCATACCGACACTCTACAATCAATTGAAGAGGAATTCAAAATTTCACAATCATGGAATTATTACAAAATCTTTAAACATCATCTGACAAAATATGAAGCACCAACCTTATTGTTAAAAAGATACAGTCAGTCTGAGAGACTAGACTTTATATCATTTCAAATGACGCATACTACAAATGCTACACATGTTAGAAAGGCTCAGGAGGGCTTCTCGCTTCGCTCGAAGCCCCAGGACTCTTTCAAAAGACTCCAATGCCCTTTAACTTAGGCTTCCCGCGCGGGGAACGGAGAGCGGGAGGTGCACTCTGCTGCATGACGTCACGCACTCGCCGTCTCCGTATCGCATAACGCCAGACCCCAGGAGTAAACTCAGACTCGGTGCATATGCACTGAACAACATGATGATATCATGCACGCTGTAACCGTAACGCATAACGGTAGACCGAAGCATAACGATGAAGTCGACAAGATCATTTGAAATGAAAAAGGTGAAATGATCCACAACAACCAGGATATTGCACAAATTATGGCTTAATATTTTAAGACACTACTAAACTGTGAAGAACCGATAGAATTTCTTCAAATGGATGTTGACACTACAATAACAACACCACCAGAGAACATTAATCCACCCATACTAGAAGACGATTACATAGCACTGAATGAGATGAAGAATTTCAAAGCCCCTGGAGAAGACAAGACGTTTACGGAGATTTGGAAGTATGCTGGAAATTCGGCAAAAGTCGCCCTTCACCAACAACTAGTCAACATCTGGATTACAGGAAAATTCCCTGAACAATGGACATCAGCGACCATCCATCCACTATATAAAAAAGGGGATAAGACAGACCCTAACAATTATGGAGGGATCCTGGATGTTACCTATAACACTTTTTCTCGAATTCTTCTCAATAGAATTAAAGTACAACTTGAAAATAAATTAGGAGAATATCAAGGAGGTTTCAGACCATGGAGAAGTTGCCCAGATTAAATCATGAGCCTAAAACTAATAATGGATTATAAAAGGAAAAGGAATAGAGCTATGGTGATAACATTTATCAACTTCAAAAAAGCGTATGATTGTATTCATAGAGAATCTTTATTAAAAATTCTAAGACACATGGGATTACACCCTAAATTGTTGGTTGGTTCTTAAGTTTAGGGGCTGCGACAACGCGGTCATGTAGCCCCGTGTACTTTGGGTGTGTGTAGAATCTGTCTGATAACCGGTGTTAATTGTGATGACTGTATTAGTACCGTACCCTAAATTGACAAATCTCATAAAACTAACTCTTACAGGCACCAAACCAAAAGTTAAATTCTGAGGTGAATTCTCTGACCCATTTGAGGTCACAACCGGTTTACGACAAGGTGATGGTTTATTCCCATTACAATTTAATTGTGCATTAGAAATGGTAATACGAGAATGGTCTAAGAAATGCACTCCAAATATAAAAATTTCAAACAAAACTGTTTTGGTTTTGCAGACGACGTGGCATTATATATATTTATTGAACTAAACACAATGTGTACATCCGTTATTCTATAGAATACGTCATTTGCATCAGTCCTTTCCATAATGTGAGATTGGCAGAGTTCTTTGGGCACATTCGAACAGAAAGGCAGGCTTAGTGGCAGAGTTCGCCGACACATTCATTGTCGGAGTTGTGGAAACCTTTCCTGCTGCAGATTCGATGGTGGAATCCATGTATTGCCCCTCTTGTGTAAAGGTGGCGGAGTTCGTAACCAGCTGTTTTTCATTCTTCCTCTTTCATGGCGGTTTGGTAGAATACCAGGTCGATTTCTGCTGCTTTCTGTACTCATTCTTCCAAGAACTTGTTGCATGCTTCGATTGAGGTCAAGCTGTATGTTAACCTCATGTCTTCCATAAATGTCGTTGTTCCCGCCAGTTGATATACTAGTCGGGTTGGAGCGTACTTCAATATACCAAGCATCTTCTTTAAGTATCTGGCTTCGACTGTATCCAGGGCTTTGACATTCTTGTAGTTCAGGAGTGGCCAGGTACTTCGATGGCGCATGATGCTACTGGGGCAATATTCAGTTTGAACAGTGAAATTGCTATCACCAGTGATAAGCTTCTAAGTCTTTTTATTTCCATTGTGGTCTTAATTGCGGTGATTGTTCTGTCCTCAACGTGCCTTGTAAAGGTAAATCCTGTGACCTGTAGAGTTACCCCTAGGTATTTGTAAGTCTTTACTATATCCAGTGTGTGATTTCCACATCTGAAAACGTCCTTCGATGAGATTCGTCCTCCTTTGCGGAACTTCATTACCTTTGTCTTCTTTGAATTTATGTTAAGTTCGTTTTCTCTTGTCCATTCCGCTAACTTGTTGATCGCTTCTTGCATCATTGCCCTGTTTTTGCTTAGGATCACCAGGTCATCTGCATACAGTAGAAATTTGACTTCTTCCGTCGTGATCTTTTGCACAATGTCATTTGTGATATGTTAAACTATATCGGACTTAGGGTGTCCCCTTGTAGGACTCCATTTGTTTGTACTATGTCCGTTGATTCCAGGTTGCCGTCGCTTATGCTAATTACGTTGCTTTCCAAGATACTTGTAATGAGTTTAAGGCAGGGGTCTTCTGGGCCTAGCACTGTCCTGAGTTTTCGAATAAGAATATTTCTATTCACTCCATCGAAAGCTTTTTGGTAGTCGACGAATGTCGCGTATGCGCTGCCTCTGGGGTTACCTAGTGCTTCTCCTATGTATTCTAGTACATTCTGTATTGCATGGGTCGTCGATCTTCCTGAAATGAATCCGTGTTGTTCTTCTGGTGTGACTTCCATTATTTGTTCGAAGATTCTTTCCCGTATTATGTTGGACAGTATCTTGAAGGCTGCTTGAAGATTTGAGAAATTGGACAAAAGGGAAGAAAAAAGTGCTTCGTTTTGGTATACCGATGGTTTGGCGTGAACCCAGAAACCACAGCAGTGTCTGCTACTTTTGTACTTGTAAGATCAAAGGGTTTCAATGCTAAGAATAAAAAAGGCATAACATACCCCAGCATTGAATCTGCTAGGAGACCAGTGCCTCATGGCCCTGATATTCCAGTTCCCACACCTCCTAAAGACAGTATTGAACTTTCTGATTCTTCATGTAGTGAATGAAACAAAGGGAACATCTGACAGTGACTTTACCCCCCTGCAAAATCTAATGTACCAGTACTCTTCACACAATCCATGTTGAATGACTTAATAAGAGATTTGAACCTCCCCAAAGATGCAGCTGAACTTTTAAGTTCCAGGTTAAAAGAACAAAATCTTCTTGCTGATGGTACTTCAGTGACTTTCTACAAAAATAGAGAAAAAGATCTTGCACAGTACTTTAGTCATGAAGAGAGACTGGTTTATTGCAACAACATTCCAGACCTAATAAACAAGGTATGTGCTGCCACGTATGACCCAAACGATTGGAGGTTATTTATTGACTCTAGTAAGAGAAGTATGAAAGCTGTGTTACTGAACACTTAAAAGAGAATTATGATAACATGAAGCTTCTCTTGGATAAAATACAATATAACAGACATCATTGGATGGTCTGTGGAGATCTTAAAGTAATCGGTATTTTGTTAGGTCAGCAACAGGGATGTACGAAATTCCCATGTCACTTGTGTGAGTGGGATAGCTGGGCAAGAGATGAGCATTGGTCTGGGAAAATATGGCCTGATCAAACCAACTTAAACTCCAGGATGTAAAAATGTTGTTCAGAAAAGCTTAGTGGAACGTAAGAAAATACTATTACCACCTCTTCACATCAAGTTGGGTCTGATGAAGCAGTAGGTGAAAGCCCTTGACAAAGAGGGCAATTGTTTTCAATATCTTTGCAACAAGTTCCCTTTTCCCTCACAAGCAAAAATAAAAGAAGGCATTTTTGTAGGACCACAAATCAGAAGTCTAATGAAAAACAATGAGTTTGAAGATACAATGACTCCTGAACAAAAAGAAGCCTGGCAAGCCTTTAGGGATGTAACCAAGAAGTTTTTAGGAAACACCAAAGATCCTAACTATGCAGAAGTAGTAGCCACAATGCTTGAGAAATTCAGAATGATCGGTTGCAACATGAGTCTTAAGCTGCACCTTCTTTTTTCACATTTGGATGTATTTCCTGAGAATTTGGGGGCGGTGAGCGAGGAACAAGGCGAACACTTCCATCAGGACATTCTGGAGATGGAACGACGGTACCAAGGACGATGGAGTATATCAATGATAGCGGATTACTGCTGGATGCTTCAAAGAGAAGACTCCGCAGGAGCTCATAAGAGAATTCCAAGATAAGATCACTGGAAGGCAAACGAAAACGTTATTATTGATTAAATAGCATTCTAATGAATCAACATTGTGCATTTCCAAGTAATACAACCAGTATTTCAATCAAAACTGTATTAACATATGTTTAAAAAAAGTATAATTTTTGTTATTAACATTGGATATTTCATTCTCGATTTGTAAAGAAACCTGATGTGATAGTAGAAAAAGGATATTTTTTGAAAATGGCTGTACTCAGTTGCATATAATCACTTTTCAGAAGTAAAACAGCTTTTAAAAAGTTCCATTTTGTAGACCTGTGTAATAAACAATAAACTTTTTTTTTAGCGTATGGCTTTTAGTGCCGGGAGTGTCCGAGGACATTTTCGGCTCGCCAGTTTTGTAGCTGCTTCGAGACGGGCACCCAATGGGTGAGCTACAAGTACCGTTGGGGAGGGAAGGAGGGAAGTTGGATTGTAAGGACGAGGAGTTGGAAGGTAGCGGCTGTGGCCTATAGTTAGGGACCAACCCCGGCATTTGCCTGGAAGGAAGATGGGAAACCACAGAAGACCATCTTCAAGGTTGCCGGCGGGGGGATTCGAACCTCCTCGCCTCCCGGATGTGAGCGACTGCCATCAGTCATGCCGTAACCACCACGGCTAACTCACCCGGTTAACAATAAACTAAATACCGGTAAGCATTTCTTAAATTAAATAATGACACTTGTCGATGAGTCTATACCAGTAACCATACTCTGTACGCTTGGAGAAAGGGATTGACATTTGGCCGGAAATTCCACGTCAGTCATCACCTGTCTGCCTCTTGACCAATCCATTTTCACATAGGCCTAGTTATTTGATATCATAATACAGGGCTACAGTATTCAAAAAGATGGACCCAATTTAATTAATTTGTATTTCATGAAATATACACACATCAAAAAAAGTTTTGCATCACCTCGGTTCCAAGAGTTCCGGAACCTTTAAATACAAAGGGAATAGAGATCAACACAAACAACATTTCAGCTCGTTTTATTGCTCATGAGACCCACACATTGCATGTTGTACCATCATACAGCTAGACTTTCAGCATTTGTGGTCCAGATTGCAGTACACACCACTACCTATAATACCCAGTAGCACGTCCTCTTGCATTGATGCATGCCTGTATTCGTCGTGGCATACTATCCACAAGTTCATCAAGACACTGTTGGTCCAAATTGTCCCACTCCTCAACGACAATTCGGCGTAAATCTCTCAGAGTGGTTGGTGGGTCAAGACGTCCATAAACAGCCCTTTTCAACATATCCCAGGCATGTTCGATAGGGTTCATGTCTGGCGAACATGCTGGCCACTGTAGTCGAGCGATGTCGTTATCTTGAAGGAACGCATTCACAAGATGTGCACGATGAGGTCGAGAATTGTCGTCCATGAAGACAAATGCCTCTCCAATATTCTGCCGATATGGTTGCACTATGGGTCGGAGGATGTCATTCAGGTATCGTAAAGCCGTTTCGGAGCCTTCCATGACCACCAGTGGCGTACGTCGGCCCCACATAATGCCACCCCAAAACATCAGGGAACCACCACCTTGCTGCACTCGCTGGACAGTGTGTCTAAGACGTTCAGCCTGACCAGGGTGCCTCCAAACACGTCTCCGACGATTGTCTGGTTGAAGGCATATGCGACACTCATCGGTGAAGAGAACGTGATGCCAATTCCGTGGGGTCCATTCAGCATGTTGTTGGGCCCATCTGTACCGCGTTGCATGGTGTCGGGGTTGCAAAGCTGGACCTCGCCATGGACGTCGGGAGTGAAGTTGCGCATCATGCAGCCTATTGCGCACAGTTTGAGTTGAAACACGACGTCCTGTGGCTGAACGAAACGCATTATTCAACATGGTGGCATTGCTGTCAGGGTTCCTCCGAGCGGCAATCCGTAAGTAGCGGTCATCCACTACAGTAGTAGCCCTTGGGCGGCCTGAGCGAGGCCTGTCATCGACAGTTCCTGTATCTCTGTACCTCCTCCATGTCCGAACAACATCGCTTTGGTTCACTCTGAGACGCCTGGAAACTTCCCTTGTTGAGAGCCCTTCTTGACACAAAGTAACAATGCGGACGCGATCGAACTGCGGTATTGACCTTCTAGGCATGGTAGAACTACAGACAACATGAGCAGCGTACCTTCGTCCTGGTGGAATGACTGGAACTGATCGGCTGTCGTACCCCCTCCGTCTAATAGGCCCTGCTCATGCATGGTTGTTTACATCTTTGAGCAGTTTTAATGACATCTATGAACAGTCAAAGGGACTGTATCTTGGATACAATATACACAGTCAACGTCTATATGCCGGAGATCTGGGAACCGAGGTGATGCAAAACTTTTTTTGATGTGTGTATATTGGACATGAGCAATCTACATACCAATGAACAGAGAAAGATTCAAAGTTTTGTTGACCACAGGTCATAAATGTTCAATGTGTCCTCCCTGCGCTGCACGGCAAACATCTAGGCGGTAGCCAAATTCGTTCCACACGTGAGAAAGCATCTCTCGTGTTACCGAGTGCACCGCAGCACGATGGCCAGAGTTGTTGGTAGAGATGGGATGCAAACCATGTCCTTAAGATAGCCCCACAAGAAAAAGTCACATGGTGCAAGATCAGGTGATCTCGGTGGCCAGAAGTGTAGAGCCAGGTCTTCCTGTCCTATGCGACCTATCTTCTATTCATCTGACATCATCCTCTGACGCACTTGGTCGGCCCGGGCTTTTTTCCTTTGCAGACACATCCAGTTTCATGAAATTGCATAACCCAACGTTTTATGCTTTTCCAAGCTGGTGTTCAATGCCAAATCGGAGACGAAAAGCCCGCAGCACTGTTACTACCGACTCACATTTTGCAAACTCAAGAACGCAGAAAACCTTATGCTGCATAGTAGTCATCTTAATCACAAGAGACGGTGAAGTGAGACGAAGCGAGTACCGAAGCGGCGTTTTTGCAACTATCGCCCTAGCGGCCATGTACGCAACTATCACCACCCAAGTGGTGGTCAACAAAACTTTGAACCTTCCTCTGTTCATTGGTATGTCGATTATTCATGTACAATGTGTACTGTATTTAGTGAAATACAAATTAATTAAATTGGGTCCATCTTTTTGAATAACCCTGTACTGTGCGTTGCAATATTACAGCCCACCTGGTCAGCTGTATCCCTGGCTTGTATAGTTTGGCAACCTCGTTCTCAGACCATATGGCGAGACGAGAACTGTCAATCGCATTCTCTCTCCATCATCAGCTTCTAAAGGCTAAAAGCCTTGTCGTTGCAGCCATTTCTTACGGTCTTCAGCAGTCCTCTTCATATTAACATACGAGTCACATTCCATTTCCTTGACAATGTTCTTGAGATACGATTGTCTTGGTCGTCCCCTTGATTTCTTCCCCAAAATGTTTCCTTCAAAAATTACCTGGAGGAGAGTGTCATGTCTGAGTATGTGTCCCATGAATTTGTTTTCCTTTCCTTGCTGGTGTTCAACAGGCATCGATTCTCTTGAATTTGGTTCGGAACAAGCTCATTCTCCCAGCTTACAGAATATATGTGGGAAATCAGTAGAAGTTGTGATTTGTGTCTGCATCACCAAATCACTGTACTGTAGTGATGCACTGTTATCACCTTTCGGCCTGGCTCCCCATTTCAGGCTAAACTAGTCTTCATGATAACGCAATTTATACATTACTTGAATATCATTAGTTTTGAGCTTCCTAGAAAAATTTGGTCTACCCTAAATAGAATTAGAACAAATTGTGACAGTTGTGCGGACTCTCTTCACAGGTGGAGGAAAATTCCTTCTCCAAAATGTACCTGCGGTGCTGATAGACAAACTAACTTATTGAGCATATTACACAAGATTTTCCACTAAAAGCCTTCTCTGGTGCTTCAGTTGAGTTCCTGCTGGCTACAGAAAAATGCATCGACTAACTTACATAAAGGATGTAACTCTGACATCCTGACCCTTATCTGAGTTCAGCCTTGTAAATAGTTATTTTGTCAATCCTGTTTTAATATTGTTGTATTATATGTAGGCCTATTGTGATGTGTTTTGTACCATACGCTAAATAAATAAATGTCCTTATAATGATATAGGCCTAATGATGCGCGCCACGCACACTACTCAAACTCTGTGTCCTGCAAACAGACGGGATGTTCGATTCTCTTTGAAACTACACTGACCGGCAAAAAAAAAGTGGAACAGTTAAAAAAAGTAATATAAATAGTATAAATCTAGCCTTGAAAAAGATTTAATCAAATTTTAAAAGCTTTTCATGCATTAGAACAAACATCTGAAACATCCGTGAATAGAAATTGATGATATGACATTTCTTAGGGTGGTTTATTACCACCAATTACCCCCAATCCTCGATGAGCCTATCTTAATGGTTTTATGGCGGGAAGCGGACTGGAAGCGTTTAAGGTTTATGAGTGTTGCCGCTCGCTTATTGTTGTTCTAGGGATAACAACTGTTACTTGTTGAACACGTGTGAACCATTGTCACACATTTTAGCAAGTTATCCATTTGCAGTTCACACTAAAACATGCCTCTTAGCCGTGAAGAAGCTGCACAGGCAGTTGCATTGGTGGAGGATGGCCGCAGCTTCCGTTATGTTGCTGAGGTCGTTGGATCATCTCTCGGTAGCATACATCGTGCAGTGCAACGTTGCAGAGAGCTCCGAACATACGACAGGAGACGAGGGTCAGGCCGTAGAAGAAGCACAAGTGCCAGGGATGACAGATTTCTCACCCTCCAAGTTCTGCGTGATCGGCATACCACAGCAGTTCAGGCACGAAATCAACTGGAAAATGTCAGAAATGTGAGAGTGAGTGAGCGAACAGTAAGAAGAAGGTTTGAAGAAGCTCATCTTTCGTCCAGGAGAACTGCACGTGGACCCGCACTCGAACGGCATCACAGAGAGGCGCGTCTTCGCTTCGCAAGGCAGCATCTGGGATGGACCCACGAGCAGTGGGCCTCTGTTCTCTTCACTGACGAGAGTCGCTTTAACCTTAGATCTCCTGATGGAAGAGAAAGAGTGTGGAGAAGGCGCGGGGAGAGGTACAGCCCTGTTGCTTTCTCCTCCAGGACTCCATTTGGAGGTGGCTCGGTTATGGTGTGGGGTGGCATCAACGTTATGGCCCGCACTGAGTTGGTGTGCATCGATCACGGGACGCTCAATTCCCAAAGGTACATCGAAGAGATCCTGATGAACCAAGTGATGCCTTTTGCGCCTTTCATTGGTCAGAATTTCATGCTGATGCAGGATAATGCTCGCCCTCATACTGCTCGCTGTGTTGTACAATATCTGCAGGAAGTGGAGATGCAAACCCTGGACTGGCCAGCTCGTAGTCCTGACTTGAACCCCATCGAACATGTATGGGATACGCTTGGAAGGAACGTCAGACAGCATGACCACACCACCTTGGCACAACTGAGAACATCGCTGCTGGAGGAATGGGATCGCATCCCGGCAGATGCCATTCGACGAGTTGTGAACAGTATGCCTGAGCGTTTACAAGCTGTCATAGACACTAAAGGTGGAAACACCCGTTTTTAGCGACCAGTGTTCTCTTGCAGTGCAGTGCAAACATTAATACTGTTTTGTTTGGCAATACGTTTGATAAACACCAGCCCAAAAGAGCATTACCAAAAAATAGAAAATTGTAAGATTTGCAAAATGTAACGAAATTTGTGAGTTAAAGCGTGTTGTAAAACATGATTTGGTATTTTCTGTTGCCAACCATCTAAATTTACATGAATAATGCAAATATTGGAAAACCGATACATTTTAGTGGAATAAATTAAGAAATTACATAAAAAATTAAAGTGTTCCACTTTTTTTGCCGGTCAGTGAATTTTATGTTTATTAGACAATTAATAACTCCAATTTTGTTTTTCGACAAAGGATGTAGACTGCAATTACTACCTTCGGCCTAGCCTATAGCACATGTGCTCACAATGAGTTTCGTATGCGGGCGAGTCAGTGTGCTGCAGTGTGACTGAGGGGAGGAACATTCAATTCCCTTGTTGCTAAGGAAATGTTCACATTGGCTCCTACCGTTATAACTGTAACTTTATTGCACATTACCCCTTTCCCCTCTACACTCTCGGGTTCGCACAGGTTTGCACCACGAGGTAGGCCTAATAATGGCAGTCCACTAGCATAGATTTCTTAAAACTAGACTACATTTTATTTATTTTATTTATTATTTTTAGTAAATATAGGCTATTTTATTTCCACTGTTGAAAGCCAGGGTAAATAACACAGTCTACAACAGGACTTGCATTGCTGCACATTCATCGTGACATCACCATAAACATCGATTTGGTAATCACAAGATTTACTAAACAATGAAGAAAAAAATCTGAAATTGCAAAGGCTTTCGGGATTCCTCCAAACACGTTGTCAACATACCTAAAGAAATAAAGACAAAATTCTGGGTTATGAAAATGAGAGTGGCCGAAAAAGGTTGAGGGAACCGAAAATTTGAATTTGAATATTTTCTCTACCCTTCTCAAAGAACTTTCATAATTCGAATTTTTGGATAATTCGAATTATTTTACTGGTCCCTTGAGATTCGAATTATCCAAGCGTCACTGTAGTAGCTTTTTGAAATACAACGTGCTATACGGATATTAAACATGAATATGAGGTGCTCTTAGCTAGTGCTACCTCTGTAAAAAAAAACATTCAATTCTGTTTCACCTCGTTTCAATTGATATGGGGAATCGATATGCACGCATATATGGCCGCTATCTGAAAACGATTGGGCTGATGACCTGGTAGTTCAGTCAAAAGATGCTTCCCACAAAAAGGTGTGCTGTTGCAAAATTTGGTGGAGATCAAATGATTAGGTTGGTCGTAATTTGATTTAAGACTTTAACATTTGGGTGGCCGCCATTCCCATTTCCGTCAAGATGGTGACGATATAAAACATGACACTGAGGTGGCCTTTGCTAGTGCTACTTCCGTACCAAATTTCGTTCAATTCGGTTTCACCGTGTTTGAAAAGATAGGGGGAATCAATTTGCACACATACATGGCTGCCACCCACAAATTATTGGACTGATGACCTATTAATTTGGTCAAAATATTCTTTATTCATAAAGGTATATTGTTGCAAAATTTGGTAGAGATCAGAAGATTAGGTTGGTAGTAATTTGAATCAAGCTTTTAACATTTGGGTGGCCGCCATTACGTTTTCTTCAATATGGCGGCGATGTAAGACATGACACTGGAGTGCCTATTGCTAGTGCTACCTCTGTACCAAATTTCGTTCAATTTGGTTTCACCGAGTTTGAATTGATCGGTGGAATCGATTTGCACACATACATGGCCGCCATCTGCACACTATTGGGCTGATAACCTTGTAGTTTAGTCAAAAGACGCTCGCCATATGAATATATATTGTTGCAAAATTTGGTACAGATCGGATGATTAGGTTAGTCGTAATTTGATTTAAGCTTTGAACATTTGGGTGGACGCCATTACGTTTCCGTCAAGATGGCGTCAATATAAAACATGACACTGAGGTGATCTTTGCTAGTGCTACCTCTGTACCAAATTTTGTTCAATTCGGTTTCATCGTGTTTGAAACGATAGGGTGAATCGATTTGCACACATACATGGCCGCCATCCGCAAAGTATTAGGCTGATGACCTTGTAATTTGGTAAAAAGATTCTTCATACCTAAAGGTATAATGTTGCAAAATTTGGTAGAGATCTGATGATAAGATTGGTCGTAATTTGATTGAAGCTTTTAACATTTTGGTGGCCGCCATTACGTTTTCGTCAAGATGGCGGCAATATAAAACATGACATTGAGGTGTCTTTTGCTAGTGCTACCTCTGTACCAAATATCGTTCAATTAGGTTTCACCGTGTTTGCATTGATAGGGGGAATCTGTTTGCACACATACATGGCCGCCATCTACAAACTATTGGGCTGATGACCTTGTAGTTTAGTCAAAAGACCCTCGCCATATTAATATATGTTGTTGAAAAATTTGGTAGAGATCGCATGGTTAGGTTAGTCTTAATTTGAGTTATGCTTTGAACATTCGGGTGGCCGCCATTACGTTTCCGGGCCTTTTAGTGAGAATTTTGAATTTCAATTGCATTTTGTAAGTATTTTCAACCAAAACCGCATTTCGCACGAATTTTGAATCTAAATTGCATTTTGTTTGGTGGGCATTTTGCACATATTTTGATTCTTAATTGCATTTTGTGAGTATTTTGAATCTAAATTACATTTTGTCAAGTATTTTCAATCTAAATTGCATTTTGTAAGTATTGTCAATCCACATGAGTCGTTTGAATCTACCGTACATTTTGTAAGCATTTTCAACTTCACTTGCATTTTGTAAGTATTTTGAATTTCAATTGCACTTTGTGAATAATTTGGATTGGAACTGGGATATTTCAATCTGAATTGCATCGTGTATTTTCAATTTCAATTGCATTTTGTAAGTATTTTGAACCTCAAATGCATTTTGTACGTCATTTCGATCTCATTTGCATTTTGTAAGTATTTTGAATTTCAATTGCATTTTGTAGGTATTTCGACGCTACATTGCATTTTGTACGTATTTTGTACCTAGCCTTAATTTTGTGGGTATTTTTCAATCTATTCCTTTTGTGAATCTTTTCGTTCTAAATTCCCTTTTGTAAGAACATTTTGTGAGTTGTTTCAATCTGAGTTCCTTTTTGTAAGTATTTTCCGTCTCACTTAATTTTCGTTCTGGTTTCCGTTTCATTATCATTTTCGCTATCACCCAGATCATTAGGGGCCGATAACCTAGATGTTAGGCCCCTTAAAACAACAATTATCATCATCAACACACACACTCACACACAGACAGACACACAATTTTTGGCCCTGTGTAGATCTCATAAGTCTAGGCTAAAATGAAAGTTTGTATGTTTTTTCTGAATTTCCACGGAAATTTGCGTTATTTGCGCGTTTTAGACTGTTTTATGACGGATGCGTGTAAAAATAAAATTTTTGTCTGTCTGTCTGTTTGTTTGTTTGTTTGTCTGTCTGTGGACAATTTTGTGTCCTTATAACTTGAGAACGGCTGGGTGGATCAACGTAAAATTTGAAACAGATATCCATCAGAACCACCACACTAATCATTGATGTAACTCTTCTCCGTACCTCTCATAAAAGGGGGCCTACCCCCTTAAAATACATGCTGAAATAGGCGTAGTAGGACGAGACAAAGCCTATTTTCAACCCCTCGATGTGAGAAACAAAACTCGGCCATATTTTAAGGCCCTAAAACCAACAGTTTTTGAGATATTCCCAGAAAACTAATTTCATTTAATATTCTAATGAAAGAATGCAAGCTGGTAACCATGGCAACAAAATCTCAGAGGACCACCTATTTCTGTAAGACGCAATGCAATTCCATTTATTACATTACTGTGAAGTTTGCAAACGGCTATAAGGTTATCACGGAACCAAATTAAGCTGTAAAATTCATCAATACGTATAATGCGCTTAAGGGGGTCAAGGGGTACACTATAAATTTGTCACGCGATTTTCACGTGCGGGTGTGGTACGGAAGGTCTTTTATATCCCTATCCCTATATTGTATTTATTATATTATTATCATTATTATTATTATTATTATTATTATTTTGATATTATGGCATACATCGACGAGACAAAACTCATTATTAGCCCCTCGGTGGCAGAAAAAAAAACCTCGAGGGTTCCCGAAAACTACAGTTTAAGGCTCTAAAACCAACAGTTTTTGAGATATTCCCAGAAAACTAATTTAATTTAATAAACTAATGAAGGAATGCAAGCCGGCAACCATGACAACAGGTTATCAAGAGAAGACATCCAACTTTCCATCTATTTCTGTAAGAATCAATGCCACTCCACTTATTACATTTCTGTGAAAGTTATCACGGAACCAACTTAGACTGTAAAATTCATCAATGCGCATAAGGAGGTCAAGGGGTACCCTAGAATTTTTTTCACGTGATTTACACGTGTGATACGTCGTACAGAATTATATCTCCAAACAGCAACATTTTTTTCTTTAAAAAAACTTAATTGAAATAGTATTTTTGCGGCTATTAGGAATTTGGGCCATTGGAGGCTAAAAAACCTGAATATTCATGCACCACAAGCCTTTATAATTTGTTAAAGGTGTCTTCCTGTGGATGGGGACTTCACACAACGGTGAGGGTCAGTCTTTATGTGAGGTGTATTGCGTTTCGTCTATGAGGTTTACAATTTTATTTTCACGTCAGGAAGCACACGTTAGGTGAATTTAGATTGAGCACATTCTAACTTATTTTTTCGACAAACGGGTTCATCGTAGGGATGATTTTGTTTGGAACTGTGTGGTTGATATATCCATATTCGGACATCTGGGTGATATGTTGTAGGTTGGTTGGTTCGTTCCTCAGTTTAGAAGCTGCAACAACGCGTTCACGTAGCCTCGTGTGTGTAGAATCTGTCTGATAACCGGTGTTAATTGTGATGGCTGTATTAGTGTGTGTTATCTGTATTTCAGGTAAGGACTGCAGACGATCAATTTCCAGTAGTTCCTACTTTTGCTACCAAATGCTACCGTCAACGACACCTAGCTGTGACTTTGCTACTAGATGCCACCGCAACCGGCAAACTTTGGAACTAATAGAGCGTTAATCAAATCTAACCTACAAATTTAGCTTCACACAATTGTAGTTAGTGCAAGGTTCTATTACATGCCATAAATCTATGACATGGGACCGCCGGCTTTACTGCCCCTCCGAAGTAAGGCATACTTAGGGATTTTCGGCCTTTCTGTGTATCTTTATGCACGCCTATAACTCGTGTTCGAATGTTTGGAGCATCGTAAAATTAGGTACCCATGAGAGTCAATACACCAATCATTTATAAAACTCTTCACCGTACTTCTCTTAGAAGGATTGGTATAGGAAGAAACTTTTCAAAATACATGCTAAAATAGGCGAAATATAAAAATTATCCTAGAAGGACGACCAAAGCATATGTTGCGCTTCTCAATGTGAGACACAAAATTCGGGAGTCTATAAAGAGTCTCCGAAAACCACATTTTAAGGCCCTTAAATTAACAGTGTATGTGATATTCCCAGAAAACTAACTTCGCTCTGATAAACATATGAAGGAATAACAAGCCCCTAACCATTGCAACAGTAGCTCAATTGATTACGTCTGGTTATTAATACCGAAGACCGTTCGATGAGCGGGTACTTCTGCTAGTCGTTTTTTATATAACAGGTATGAAGTTTTAAATATGTACAGTTTTAACAGAACATAATAATTGCAATCAAGGTATTTTCAGTATTGAATAAAATGAAAAAAAAACTGTTTTTCAGTTAAAATCCGCTAAGTTTTGTTTGTCTGGTTATTGTGTTTTCGTTTTTTGAGTTTGCAAAAAAATTTTGGTCTCCGTTTGGGGGGGGGGGGGGGTCATGACCCCCGTGACCCTCCCCTTGAATCCGCGCCTGCTTCTGCACCTTCCTTCTCTGACCCATTATGCCCATGTTCTCGGGGTCTGCCGTCGTCCCTCTTCTTTCAGGGCTGTTTTCTGTCGATATTTATTCTGCTGACATGTCATTTGTCATATTGTTATGTACTAAAAATCTCAATACACTTTTATTTAAATTGCATCACGTGAGGTTTAATTCATTTCATGGTATATTCCATCATAATATTATTGTAATAATAATTTCCCATCATTTTCCATAAGCCACATTGGATTATTTTTTTTCATTTTCTTTGTCCAGATGATTTTGCTAAGCGGAAATTTTTCCTGGCACAGGAGGCTTTTGCAGATCACTGTCTTCATTAATGAAAAAAGTGGCAACGAAGAAACAAACAAATAGGCTTATGAGATCATCTTTTGTCAGTGTGCGTCCATGTGCGTGTGTGTCCCTAACGACTTCTAAACGGCTGGAGCGATTTCAATGGAACTCGGTAAGGTCATAGTACTATTTTGGCCGACCACGACCGCGCCCTTCAAATTCTATTACGTCACACCAATCCAACATGGCGGCTGTGCGAAATATTTCACCGGCATTCTATATCTCCGAAACTATTACTCATATCACCCTGAAATTTTGTACGATGATAAAGGATACTACTAGACGTTCACGTATGTGACTTTCAAAAACCTGTTAACTGAAAAACCAACATGGTGACAAAGCGAAGTTGAAACATTTAAATAGACTTTTCTCACGATGTAACCATCCGAACGCATTGAAACTTGGTACAGCAAATGACTATGCAAATTGAAATGCACTGACATCTACAGGGCTATTACAAATGATTGAAGCGATTTCATAAATTCACTGTAGCTCCATTCATTGACATATGGTCACGACTCACTACAGATACGTAGAAAAACTCAAAGTTTTGTTTGACTGAAGCCACACTTCAGGTTTCTGCCGCCAGAGCGCTCGAGAGCGCAGTGAGACAAAATGGCGACAGGAGCCGAGAAAGCGTTTGTCGTGCTTGAAATGCACTTACATCAGTCAGTCATAACAGTGCAACGACACTTCAGGACGAAGTTCAACAAAGATCCACCAACTGCTAACTCCATTCGGCGATGGTATGCGCAGTTTAAAGCTTCTGGATGCCTCTGTAAGGGGAAATCAACGGGTCGGCCTGCAGTGAGCGAAGAAACGGTTGACCGCGTGCGGGCAAGTTTCACGCGTAGCCCGCGGAAGTCGACGAATAAAGCAAGCAGGGAGCTAAACGTACCACAGCCGACGGTTTGGAAAATCTTACGGAAAAGGCTAAAGCAGAAGCCTTACCGTTTACAATTGCTACAAGCCCTGACACCCGATGACAAAGTCAAACGCTTTGAATTTTCGGCGCGGTTGCAACAGCTCATGGAAGAGGATGCGTTCTGTGCGAAACTTGTTTTCAGTGATGAAGCAACATTTTTTCTTAATGGTGAAGTGAACAGACACAATGTGCGAATCTGGGCGGTAGAGAATCCTCACACATTCGTGCAGCACATTCTCAATTCACCAAAAGTTAACGTGTTTTGTGCAATCTCACGGTTTGAAGTTTACGGCCCCTTTTTCTTCTGCGAAAAAAACGTTACGGGACACGTGTATCTGGACATGCTGGAAAATTGGCTCATGCCACAACTGGAGACCAACAGCGCCGACTTCATCTTTCAACAGGATGGTGCTCCACCACACTTCCATCATGATGTTCGGCATTTTTTAAACAGGAGATTGGAAAACCGATGGATCGGTCATGGTGGAGATCATGATCAGCAATTCATGTCATGGCCTCCACGCTCCCTCGACTTAACCCCATGCGATTTCTTTCTGTGGGGTTATGTGAAAGATTCAGTGTTTAAACCTCCTCTACCAAGAAACGTGCCAGAACTGCGAGCTCGCATCAACGATGC
Organism: Meconema thalassinum; assembly: GCA_946902985.2. NCBI lineage: Eukaryota > Metazoa > Arthropoda > Insecta > Orthoptera > Tettigoniidae > Meconema > Meconema thalassinum. The sequence goes on from OX336392.1 coordinate 358,574,030, forward strand.
TTTCGAACTCATTGATGGGGACATGCTGCGCCGAGTGTGGGGGGAACTTGATTATCGGCTTGAAGTCTGCAGAATCACTAAAGGGGCACATATCGAACATTTGTGAATGCCTAAAAAAAACTTTTTGAGTTTTTGTATGTGTGTGCAAAGCATTGTTAAAATATCTCAAATAATAAAGTTATTGTAGAGCTGTGAAATCGCATCAATCATTTGTAATTTAGTTCAATTGTTTACATAACCTCAACATTGCGGCTGTGCAAAATTTTAAAATTAAGTTATTTCTTCTTGTGTTCTTATCATACGATCGAAATAAACGGTTGAATAATGACGTACACAATAATCCTCACCTAATAGTAATATTAAAATCCAACATGGCTACCATCCGAAATACTTAGACGGTTCTCAATATCTATTAATCTATGACAGCAATCAAACTGAAATTTTGTATGTGTATAGAGGCTATAAACATAAGTTCACCTATGGGCGTTCAATAACCTGGTGAGCACAAATCCAACATGGCGGCGATGCGAAATTTAAATATGCAAATGGACATTTTTCGTGATTCAACCATCCGAGCGCAGTGAAACTTGGTACTATACCCTTATTCCTAGGAGATGATCCACCAATATCCACAGATGGAGAAGGATCGCAGCATCTTGTAGTCCCCGGCTAGAAAAACTGCTAAGAGCTACTGGCGAATACACTCCGGATAGGGTCAGAGGAATTTAAATGTGCTATAGAAAACTAACTACTCAGATTAAGGGTTCTAAAAATACTCGCGAGAACGAGAATCAAAACAATCTCGGGCGATGGGATAATGATCAGGTTAATGACGTTACCTCCACCTCTATAGCACATTGAACTACCAATATACTAAAAAAGATAATGCAAATTTCTATAAAACGAATCAGGAATACGTAACACACGTGCCTGCCTATTTATTCCATCGACACACGTTGCAAATAAACTTAATAGAAATCGCATTAACCCTGTAGTAAATCCAAAACTAACTTCGCTACTTTAGCTCGATCAAATCAAAACAATCGTAAATTGGCAACATACTGCCGTGCCCTAGGTAACAGGAGTTAACAATAAAAATAATATCATTACGTTACCTAAATAGAATTAAAATAATTTACTCATGACGTAGGCCTCCGCCAATACAATTACTGTTTGTTACATATAATACATACAATAAACTCTTGTCTCCTACACTACCTCTCATCTAATTAACGGCAGAATAAAATAATTTTCCTTACATCTATCAATAATAAAATTTCCTTTTCGAAAGTTGGGAAATTAAAAATATCTTAAATAAAGCCAGAGAACGTAATATAAAAATTATTGCATACCAAGAATCACGGTACACAGATGAAAGTCCTTTTGATTCTGAAAACTTTAGGATATTTAAAGGAAAGCCAGGAGAACGAGTCATGGCCCATTGTCCACAATTTGGGACCGGATTTATTGTGGATAGATCAATACTTGCATCAGTTGTGACATTCAAGTCCTACTCAGGACTTCTTTCCACCATGACGATAACATCAGGGAACAAAATTTATACTTAAGTCTAATTAATGGCCATGCACCAACTAACATCACTAACAAGGAAGCACCGGAGAAAGCGGAACAATTTTGGAATCAATTAGATAATGTTTTTCAAAGAATTCCACAACATCATGTTAAAATTCTTAAGGGTGACTTCAATACACAAATTGGCAAAGAAAGTAAATATCGATATTGGGTTGGGAAATGGTCTGGCCATAAACAAACTAATAAGAACGGCATGAGACTCATCGAGTTATTCAGAAGCCATGACTTATTTTTTAAATCAACCTTTTTTAATAAACTCCCTTCTAAAACTAGGAGTATCGACTGGATCATGTACTAATTTCCCGTTTGCATACTGCAGAAATCATGATGCTAAAAGTACGGTACTGAAAGGTCTGGACTTAGATTCTGATCATTATCCAACAAAATTTTCCCTTGATGTGATCCCTGAGCAATGAAGCTTTACGAAACGAGTTCCTAATAACTTCTAAACGGCTGGCGTGATTTCAATGAAAATCGGTAGGGTCATAATACTATTTCGGCAGACCACGACCGTACCCTTATTACGTCTCACCAATCAAACATGGCGGCTGTGCGAATTATTTCACCGGCATTCTATATCTCCGAAACTATTGCTAATATTACCCTGAAATTTTGTACGGTGATAAAGAGCACTACTAGACGTTCACCTATGTGACTTTCGAAAACCTGTTAACAACAAAACGAACTTGGTGGCCAAGCGAAGTTGAAAGGAATAGACTTTTCTCACGATTTAACCACCCTAAGTCATTGAAACTTGGTATAGCAAATTACTATACAAATTGCATTGCACTGGCATCTAATTTAGTTCAATTGTTTACATAGCCTCAAGATGGCGGCTGTTAGAAATTAACAACGTTAACATCACTAACAAGGAAGCACCGGAGAAAGCGGAACAATTTTGGAATCAATTAGATAATGTTTTTCAAAGAATTCCACAACATCATGTTAAAATTCTTAAGGGTGACTTCAATACACAAATTGGCAAAGAAAGTAAATATCGATATTGGGTTGGGAAATGGTCTGGCCATAAACAAACTAATAAGAACGGCATGAGACTCATCGAGTTATTCAGAAGCCATGACTTATTTTTTAAATCAACCTTTTTTAATAAACTCCCTTCTAAAACTAGGAGTATCGACTGGATCATGTACTAATTTCCCGTTTGCATACTGCAGAAATCATGATGCTAAAAGTACGGTACTGAAAGGTCTGGACTTAGATTCTGATCATTATCCAACAAAATTTTCCCTTGATGTGATCCCTGAGCAATGAAGCTTTACGAAACGAGTTCCTAATAACTTCTAAACGGCTGGCGTGATTTCAATGAAAATCGGTAGGGTCATAATACTATTTCGGCAGACCACGACCGTACCCTTATTACGTCTCACCAATCAAACATGGCGGCTGTGCGAATTATTTCACCGGCATTCTATATCTCCGAAACTATTGCTAATATTACCCTGAAATTTTGTACGGTGATAAAGAGCACTACTAGACGTTCACCTATGTGACTTTCGAAAGCCTGTTAACAACAAAACGAACTTGGTGGCCAAGCGAAGTTGAAAGGAATAGACTTTTCTCACGATTTAACCACCCTAAGTCATTGAAACTTGGTATAGCAAATTACTATACAAATTGCATTGCACTGGCATCTAATTTAGTTCAATTGTTTACATAGCCTCAAGATGGCGGCTGTTAGAAATTAACAACGTTTGAATAATGAACGTATGCAATAATCCTCTTCTAATAGTACATAACTCTATGGCCTACATATATTAAAATCCAACATGGTGACCATCCAAAATATTTAGACAGTTCTCAATATCTATTAATCTATGACAGCAATCAAACTGAAATTTTGTATGTGCATAAAGGCTATAAACATAAGTTTACCTATGGGACGTTCAATAACCTGGTGAGCACAAATCCAACATGGCGGTGACGCGAAATTTAAATATGGAAATGGACGTTTCTCGCGATTTAACCATCCGAGCGCAGTGAAACTTGTTACGGTATATGCTTATATAAATTTTAATCCACTGGCATCTAATTCATTTAAATTATTTTCATAACCACAAGATGGCTAGGGACTTGTATGAGGTGTCCTAGGACTCGGGGTGACACCCCCCCCCCCCCCCGTTTTCCTATAGCCCCTTTAATTTAACCAAACTAATAGGTCATCGGCTGTTTAATATATCGCAAACCAATAATGCTAGGGACTTGTTTGAGGTGTCCTAGAACTCGGGGTGACACCCCCCGTTTTCCTATAGCCCCTTAATTTGACCAAAAGACCCAAAACTAATAGGTCATCGGCTTTTTAATATCTCGCGAACCAATAATGCTAGGGACTTGTATGAGGTGTCCTAGGAGTCGGGGTGACGGCCCCCGTTTTTCTATCCCCCTCTTAATTTAACCACAGGACCCAAAACTAAAGGGTCCAATAATGCTGTATGAGGTGTTGTAGGACTCGGGGCGACGCCCCTTTTTTTCATGATTTTGTGATTTGCAGAGATGGGTAAATCCAGAGCAGAATATATGCGAAATTATAGAAAAAGAAACGTGAGAAAAAATAAAAACTGGAGGAGTACAGCCGAAAAAAAATGACTTCACTTGGTATATTTCATCTCAATTTCATAGTAGGATAACATGTCAGATATTACACATCATTTGCGACTACTGTAGGGCTCGTAAGTTTTAAAAAATGTAACGTTATGCGTACATTAACGTGCTATTTCAAGCTTTAAAGCCTTAAGCTGAAATAAAAAAGTTTTCCCTGCTAGGTAAGCCACCGCAGTTTAATTCCTGCCCCTACGTTTGCGAGGAGTTTTACGCCCCTTTTCTACCATGGCAAAATAGCGACTCTTTAGCTTCAATGTCATATTTGAAAACAGGAAGAAATCGCAGGTCAGTTCCGTGAATACAGGGGATGATGATGGTCGACAACATTGTTACGGGTGCAAAACTGGCGTGTTGTGAGGGCTCTGAGAACTGGTGCATTGTCACTATGGAACGTCCAGCTTCCCTCCTCCCCGAGTTGCGGTCGTTTCCGACGAATGTCCTCCCTGAGAATTCACAAAACATCGCAGTATTCACTCCTGATGCCGCAAGTAGGAACACATTTACGGTGCATAATGCTGCGAATGTCAAAAAGAAATACCAATGATCCTGCTCATGGTTGTAGTCTTGACTTGTCTTCGATTTGATAATTCAGGGCTCTTCCACTGCGAAGGTTGCTGCTTGGTATCATGATCGTACTTGTCTCCGGTAATGATCCATGACAAGAATTCTGGTTCAGCCAGGAACCTATGATCTCTGATAGAGATTTTGACAGACTTCGACCCGGTGCTTATTTTGTTCTTCTGACAGAAGCCTAGGCACTAACTTAGCAGCGATGTCACGCTTGTTCAAAAACAAACGTGAGGGTCATTCGAACTTCTCGATGTTGACGATGTTAGCGATTTCTCTGATGATCAGGCGTCGATCATTACCCGAAATTTGACCAAATGTTTCCACATTTTCGAGAGTGTTGCACGCGTGAATTAGCGCTGATCTCTCGTCATCCTCTAGCGATGTTCTACCATCTTGGTTATCAACCGGTGTATAGGAGTGTGTGTTGATAACGTGTCTGTGGTGACTAGTAGTGTGCATACCTGTAACTATTAGGGTAGGTGCCCATGGGTCTGGCTGGAGAAAGTACTGATCTCTGTACTTCCAAAATCTTCTTGCAGTCGTTGTGTGTGACGTGACGAGAACGGCTACGTTGCGAATATGACAGAGCAGAGAGTTGACCATCCAGGGAAGGGAAACGAGTGATTTTTTACTCGCACCAAATAAGTAGATGATACTGTCTTTGATAATGTACAGGTAAATTGCTACGTACATTACTCTAGACAAGCTAAATGTACGATCTCTGCATTCCAATCATCACTCAACTGTTTCCGCGTTGTTGCTCTGCAAGTGTCATCACATAAAGTAGCCGCCGGCGCTGTTCCCACAGTTCGCGTAACCGGTGACTGCAAGATGGCACAATTATTACCTAACTCCCTGTACGGATACATTAGCTCAAGCAGCAATGCGCTGGACAAGGATACGAATTAATAGTGAGTAGCCGGTCGCCATCTGGTGGAATTGTATCTCCGTATGGTTGCATTAGCTCAGGCAGCAATGCGCTGGACTGGTGGAATTGTGTCCCAGTATGGATATATCAGCTCAGATAGCAATGCGCTGGACTGGGGGTGAATTAGTGGGAGTATAGTGTCCCCATCTGGTGGAATTGTGTCCCAGTATGGATATATCAGCACAGGTAGCAATGCGCTGGACTGGAGGTGAATTAGTGGGAGTATAGTGTCCCCATCTAGTGGAATTGTGTCCCAGTATGGTTTTATTTAGCTCAGACATCAATGCGCTGGACTGGTGGAATTGTGTCCCAGTATGGATACGTTAGCTCAGGCAGCAATGCGCTGGACTGGTGGAATTGTGTCCCAGTATGGATACACTAGCTCAGGCAGGTGTGCGCTAGAGTGAAATGTGAATTAGTGGCAAGTAGATTGTCCCCATCTGGTGGAATTTTGTTCCAGTACGGATACATAAACTCAGGCAGGAGGTGTCACAGTTACATTCAAACAATGGACATGCACACAAGCCTCGTGAATGTGAATTCGTAGCTGCTAGATAGCGAAAGAAAGTTGGTTTTACTGTGAAGTGTCTTTCTGAAACTTGTTTGTTAAGTCATTCTAAGTTTTATTTATGTGTGAACGTGTGTGTCTGCATTTAGATTGCAATAATATCGAGTGAAACATTAAAATTTGCATGCTAAAATAATTTTGTAGAGAGCAGCCATTTTGTCCAGTCTGTAAGTACGTAGTACGTAGAGGTAGTACTTCTGGAGGAAGTCGAGCGTTCTTAGCGCTAGGTGCGGCATGGAGTGACATTAAACTACGCCTTTGCGTGCCCAGCTAAGATGACGGACGATACGAGTGACGTGTTGGAAACTTGTCTCCAAAACTTGACGAGTGTAACTGAAATACGCGGCAACATGAGAAAGGAACTGAAAGAACTTATTCTGCAATCGGTGAGTAAACTAAGAACTGTGTTTGTAGAACTGTTAACAAAAATTGAAACAACGGATCAAGAAAATATCAGGTTACAAAACAAGTTGAAAGAAACTGACAAGAAGCACAATGTGGCGCCTGCAAACTCCATCAATGAAGTGTATAGTCAGGTGGCACCATCTATCGCCGGACCTATGGTACCTTTGGCGACTCAACTGGGGACTACTGTTCCACCTATCGGTAACCAAAGGCAGTTGTATTCTAGTATAGTTAAATCAATTGAAGGCTCGGAAGAAAAACGTTTCAAACTTATGATAACTTCAAAGAGAAATCAAACTCCTGGCGCAGTGAAGGAACTCCTCAAGTCCAACATTAACCCTACAGCGCTGAAGGTAGGAATCAAGACATTCAAGACCCTTAGGGATGGGCGAACTCTCATAGAAACTGGTATTAAAGAAGAAACTGAAACATCATGTACAAGCATTAATGCAAACTGCGGTGATGTGCTAGATGTGAAAATTCCCAGGTTGCGGAATCCGAATCTGGTCATTTATGATGTACCCTTACATATTGACATTACAAATGCTGAAGAAATAATAATGGAACAAAACTCGGAATTGGGACTAAATGAAGGTGACATCATACCTAAATTTATTTACCGGAACAAGAAAAACAGAAAGAACATGGTAGTTGAAGTATGTTCGAAAGTAAGACAGCAGCTCCTTCAAACTAAACTCAAAATGGGCTGGTCAATATGTAAGATGGACGACTACATTGCCGCTGTTCGCTGCTTTAAGTGTTCCAAATATAATCACCGACATCGCGAATGTAGAGCAGAAGAAGATACTTGTCCTCTCTGCGCAGGGAAACATAAACTAAAGGAATGCAAAGCATCCAAAGAAGAATTTAAATGCATTAATTGCATAGCATTCAATAAGTACAACAAATTCGAGAAAATCTGTGAAAATTACTCTTCATTAGACAAGGATTGTCCTAGTTTAATTGCTGTTCTTCGTAAATACAAACAAAACACAGACTACTAATGGCCCAAGCAGGAAGCAATGCATCGCGTAGAGTTAAACTATCATACAATCACCAATTAAATGTCTACAATTAAACATGCAACATTCGAGAGCTGCTACACTAAATCTCGTTCATTTGGTAACAGATCTGAGTACGGATAGGCTATAGCATTTTTTTTGCAAGAACCTTACGTTATTCAAAATGGGCTGGTGGGAATGCCTGCTTCCTGCAAAACATACCCATCTGGTGGAGGAAAGAGGAGAGCGGCGATTGTGATTTTCAACAAAGAAGATGTAGTGGTGCTTGAAATAACGCTTGGTCCGTGTTTTTTAGTTGTAAGTATGTATTTTGATATAGAAAGAGACATAGAATTAAACTTGTTTAAAGTGTTTAAAGTGAAGAATATTCTGGTTTTGCAAGAAGAAAGAACATAATGCATTCCATGGACAGTAACTCCAGATCTAAAATTTGGCATGATGTTATGACAAATAAACGAGGAAGATTTCTAGAAGAATTCCTCATAGGAAATCGGCTCTTCATTGTGAATGAGGGAGGGCTACCAAACTTCGAAAATAGTAGAGGATTCAGCTACATAGATCTGACGGTGAGCAGCAAAGACCTGACACCTATTATAACAGGCTGGGAGTGTAGTAACGTGGTATGTTGCTCGGATCACAGGATAATTAAATTCAATCTTGGTATATCGAGCCCCAACGAAGAAGAATTGCAGTTTCATGGAATGAGATACATCATAAAGGAAAATGATTTGCAAAAACTCTCGGTCAACCTTTTTACAGCAGCAAGGGAACAGTATGGTAGTCAAATAAATTCCATAAAAGAAATGGACCAACAACTATGTAACGCTCTAATGGGAGAAACGGACTTTGAAACTGCCGTGCTCAAATTTCAATTCATGGTTACTGCAGCTTGTTCTGAATCATTCACCACATCGGCCACTAATGATCTGGGTGATAGCGAAAATGATAATGAAACGGAAACCAGAACGAAAATTAAGTGAGACGGAAAATACTTACAAAAAGGAACTCAGATTGAAACAACTCACAAAATGTTCTTACAGAAGGGAATTTAGAACGAAAAGATTCACAAAAGGAAAAAAAAGGAAAAACACAAAATGAAGGCTAGGTTCAAAATACGTACAAAATGCAATGTAGCGTCGAAATACCTACAAAATGCAATTGAAATTCAAAATACTTACAAAATGCAAATGAGATCGAAAATACGTACAAAATGCAATTGAGGCTCAAAATACTTACAAAATGCAATTGAAATAGAAAATACACAATGCGAGTTGGATTGAATAAGCCGGTTCCAATCCAAATTACTCACAAAGTGCAATTGGAATTCAAAACACTTACAAAATGCAATTGAAATTGAAGATGCTTACAAAATGTACGGTAGATTCAAACGACTCATGGGGATTGACAATGCTTACAAAATGCAATTTAGATTGAAAATACTTGACAAAATGTAATTTAGATTCAAAATACCCACATAATGCAATTGAGAATCAAAATATGTGCAAAATGTCCACCAAACAAAATTCAATTTAGATTCAAAATTCGTGCGAAATGCGGCGTTGGTTGAAAATTCTTACAAAATGCAATTGAAATTCAAAATACTCACTAAAAGGCCCGGCCACATGCATTGAAAGACTTACTAAAAAGCAATTTAGATTGTCAATCTTTACAAAATGCAATTGAGGTTGAAAACAATCGCGACATGTAATTTAGATCGAAAAAACATACAAAAAGCAACGTAGATTAAAATTGCCTTAAAAATCGCTAGAAGGGAATTTAGATACACGGTAAACCGATGATAATTGTTGTTTTAAGGGGCCTAACATCTAGGTTATCGGCCCCTGATGGCTTGGGTGATCGTGAAGATGGAAATGAAAAGCGAACTTAAAACTAAAACTAACTACTAACCTACAAACTAGAAGAAGAAATGGAAAACTAAAGGAGAATAAGGCAAATAAAGGACAGGAGGAAAAGAAATGCCCTCAACCCTCGAAGAAGGCGGATTGAGGGACTTGGAAGGAAGGAGAGCCGTGAATGACAGATAGGAGAGTGAAAGAGGAGAGGGTCCGCCCCCAAAGGTAAGGGACAAAAGGGGAAAACGGACCCAGCTCAGGAATCCCTCGGGGTCGCCAACTCCCGAACTCACCAGCCGTGAGCTCCTGAGGGTGTAGCATTATCTAGGGTGCACCATAAGTGGTGGGGCTACATACACCCGGCCTCCTTGAGGGCCTTAAGCAGAAGGCAGGAGATAACATGAAAAGAAAAAGAAGGCTGACCCCTCGCAGAAGGAGGGAATCAGAAAAGATGAGACAAGGGCCAATTAAGGCGGGAAAGGAAGAGATGATGATGATGATAATTGTTGTTTTAAGGGGTCTAACATCTAGGCTATCGGCCCCTGATGGTGTGGGTGATCGTGAAGATGAAAATGAAATTTAAACTTAAAACTAAAACTAACTAATAAGGAAAAGAGGAGAGGATTGGAGAGGAGAGGGGAGGGGAGAGAGGAGAGGGTCCGCCCCAAAGGGAAGGGACAAAAGGGGAAAACGGACCCAGCTCAGGAATCCCTCGGGGTCGCCAACTCCCGAACTCACCAGCCGTGAGCCCCTGAGGGTGTAGCATTATCTAGGGTGCACCAGATGTGGTGGGGCTACATACACCCTGCCTCCTTAAGGGCCTAGAGCACAAGGCAGGAGGTAAAAGGAAGAGAAAAAGAAGGCTGACCCCTCGCAGAAGGAGGGTATCAGAAAAGATGAGACAAGGGCCAATTAAGGCGGGAAAGGAAGAGACTCCCTAGGCCTCGGATACCCTAATACCGTCGGGGTCGGAAGAGAACAAGAGTTGACCAAGTGAGGTCGACAGGAAAGAAGACGGAGAGGAGCCCGGCACGAGTAAGTGGAAGCAATGCCGGACTCAGCTGGGGCCCCGTGGTCGCCAACCCACGCCCACTAGAAGTGAGCCCCTGGGGGGTGTCATGTTTTATATCACCGCCATCTTGCCGGAAACGTAATGGCGGCCACACAAATGTTCAAGGCTTAAATCAAATTACGACTAACCTAATCATCCGATCTCTACCAAATTTTGCATCAACATACCTTTATGGAGGAAGCATCATTTGACAAATCTAATAGGTCATTAGCCTAATAGTTTGCGGATGGCGGCCATCTTTGTGTCAAAATCGATTACCCCTATTAATTCGAACACGGTGAAACCGAATGGAATGAAATTTGGTACAGAGGTAGCACTAGCAAAGGGCACCTCAGTGTCATGTTTTATATCGCCGCCATCTTGACGGAAACGTAATGGCGGCCACACAAATATTCAAAGCTTAAATCAAATTACGATTAACCTAATCATCCGATCTCTACCAAATTTTGCATCAAAATACCATTATGGAGGGAGCATCCTTTGACCAAACTAATAGTCATTAGCCTAATATTTTGCGGATGGCGGCCATTTTTGTGTCAAAATCGATTCCCCCTATTAATTCGAACACGGTGAAACCGAATGGAACGAAATTTGGTACAGAGGTAGCACTAGAAAAGGCCACCTCAGTGTCATGTTTTATATCACCGCCATCTTGACGGAAACGTAATCGCGGCCACCCAAATGTTAAAGGCTAAAATGTAATTACGACCAACCTAATAATCTAGTCTCTACCAAATTTTGCAACAACAAATCTTTATGTGGGAAGCATATTCTGACCAAACTGCTAGATCATCAGCCCAATAGTTTGCAGATGGTGGCCAAGTATGTGTGCAAATCGATTCCCCCTATCAATTCAAACACGGTGAAACCTAATTGAACGAAATTTGGTACAGAGGTAGCACTAGCAAAAGGCACCTCAGTGTCATGTTTTATATCGCCGCCATCTTGACGGAAACGGAATGACGGCCACCCAAATGTTAAAAGCTTAAATCAAATTTCGACCATCCTAATAATTTGATCTCTACCGGATTTTGCAACAACATGCCTTTTTGTGGAAAGCATCTTATGACTGACTACAAGGTCATCAGCCCAATAGTTTGCAAATAGCGGCCATGTATGTGTGCAAATCCATTCCCCAGATCAATTCAAACACGGTGAAACCGAACTGAATGATTTTTTTTACAGAGGTAGCACTAGCAAAGGGCACCTCATATTCATGTTTAATATCCCTATAGCACGTTGTATTTCAACAAGCTACTACAACCAACATTCAATTATACTCCTTGAAAAGGACAAAGAGTTATAACAATACCCATGCATTTAGGAGAAAGTAGGCTATATGTTCTTTACTGAACATCTTGTTTCCCTTTCGTGATTTAGTAATTCACACTCATATAGGATGTTCCCCCAGGGGCTCACATCTAGTGGGACGCGGGTTGGCGACCGCGGGGCCCCAGCTGAGTCCGGTATTGCTTCCACTTACTTGTGCCGGGCTCCTTTCTGTCTTCTTTCCTGTCGACCTCACTTGGTCAATTCTTGTTCTCTTCCGACCCCGTCGGTATTAGGGTATCCGAGGCCTAGGGAGTCTTTTCCTTTCCCGCCTTAATTGGCCCTTGTCTCATCATTCCTGATACCTCCTTCTTCGAGGGGTCAGACCTCTTGTTTTCTTTTCATTATATTTCCCTTTCTCTTTAAGATTCCCGCACTGTGTTTTTTGTAATTTATTTATTGGCTCCCCGTGAATCTATTATTTTTTTTCATTTTATAGGTGTTTTCAATCTCCGTTGCATTTTGTAAGTTTTTTCGATCTAAATTGCATTTTGTGAGTGTTTTCAACCTCAATTGTATTTTGTAAGGACTGACAATCTAAATTGCTTTTTAGTAAGTCTTTCAATATAGTGGCTGGGTCTTGTGTGATTATTTTGAATTTCAATTGCATTTTGTATTTACAATCTAAACTGCTTTTTGCAAGGTGAGCATTTTGCAAGTATTTTGATTCTCAATTGCATTTTGTGGGTATTTTGAATCTATATTACATTTTTTAAGTATTTGCAATCGAAATTGCCTTTTGTAAGTATTGTCCATCCAATTGAGTAATTTGAATCTACCAAACATTTTGTAAGCATTTTCAATTTCGATTGCATTTTGTAAATATTTTGAATATCAATTGCACTTTGCTAGTATTTTGGATCTGAAATGCGAGTTTTTCAATCCGAATTGTATTGTTTATTTTTAATTTCAATTGCATTTTGTAAGTATTTTGAATTTCACTTGCAATTTGTACGTATTTTCAATCTCATTTGCATTTTGTAAGTATTTTGAATTTCACTTGCATTTTGTACGTATTTTGAACTTAACCAACCTTTTGTGCGTATTTTTCAATCTATTCCTTTTGTGAATTTTTTCGTTCTAACTTCCTTTTGTAAGTATCACCGCTCTCCATTTTGTGCGTCGTTTCCGTCTGAGTTCCGTTTTGTAAGTATTTTCCTTCTCACTTACTTTTCGTTCTGGTTTCCACTTCATTGACATTTTCGCTATCACCCAGACCATTAGGGGCCGATAATCTAGATGTTAGGCCCCTTAAAACGACAATTATCATCATCATTTCTTCCTTTCCCGCCTTAATTGGCCCTTGTCTCATCTTTTCTGATACCCTCCTTCTGCGAGGGGTGAGCCTTCTTTTTATTTTCCTGTTATCTCCTGTCTTCTGCTCAAGGCCAAGTAGGCAGGGTGTATGTAGCCCCACCACTTCTGGTGCACCCTGGATATTGCTACATCCTCAGGGGCTCACGGCTGGTGAGTTCGGGAGTTGGCGACCCCGAGGGATTCCTGAGCTGGGTCCGGTTTTCCCCCTTTTATCCATTATATGTGGGGCGGACCCTCTCCTTTCACTTTCCTATGTGCCTTTTATGGCTCTCCTTCCTTCCAAGTCCTTCAATCCACATTCTTCGAGGGTTGAGGGCATTTCTTTTCCTCCTGTCCTTTATTTGCCTTATTTTTCTTTTGTTTTCTATTTCTTCTTCTAGTCTATAAGTTAGTAGTTAGTTTTAGTTATAGTTCAAATTTCATTATCATCTTCACGATCACCCAAACCATAAGGGGCGGATAACCTAGAAGTTAGGCCCCTTAAACAACAAATATCATCATCAACATATAGGATGTGGTCCACACTGCGATTCATCGCCACACCGGCACCCCATATGCTCTTGGATTTTAAACCTATTCAGATAGGTCTCTATTTTCCCATGTCCTGTCATCATAACCGTCATATTAAGGCTTAAGAGAATTTTTGAGGCAAGTCTCGCTTGAACACTTGGAAATTTTTTTTTTGGTCATGTATCCAATGGAGTTTCTCTCCACTCTTCTTCCCACAATTGTAAACTTCTCGCACGCAGTACCATTTTCACTACACTATCAGGAATTTGATCGAAAACCACTTTTAGGTCTGTCCTGCCTGCTGCTTGTTTTTGCCAGATGATCGGCTATTTCGTTGCCTTCCGTGCCGATATGAGCCTTAATCCATGAGAAGTGTATTTCCCATTTTTGAAGTTGCAGGTCTCCCACCTTCCTTCTGATGTCTTCAATTAGATGATTTCTTTGCCCGTAGTTTTTGAGTATGTCCAGGGTTATCAGTGCATATAATTGCTGCCTTCTCTGCTCTATTTACGCAGTTGATATCTTTTAATTTCTCCAGGACCTGCAGTATGGAGTATTGTTCTGCTTGATTATTGCTACAGGTTTGATGTACTTTGAATTGATATTGCTGAGGAGGTTCATAATAACTGTACAGATTTATTCCAGATCCAACGCCTGCGTCACTTTTGCTGCCATCTGAAGAGATTTGAAATGGGTAGTGTTTGTCATCAATTTTGTACTATATTTTAATCTGCTGAGCCGGGTGCGACCACTGTTAATAACAATTTCATGGTATCAAGTTTCAATGTCTCTTCTCCCACTACAATTTCTCCAGTGCGTTTTTTAATGTCATAATACTTGGCAATCTCTCCAAGTTGTATCATGATGGGAGTTAATCCTGTTAAGACACATAGTGCCTCATGTGATGTTGTACGGTAGGCCTTAGCTATTTTAATGTTTATTAGTCGTTGCACTCTTCTTAATTGCAGCGCATTATACGACTTGGTTATTGATTGTATCCATAATGGTATTTCGTAAGACAGGATAACATCAGGACCAAGTCCACAATTTATTTTGGCAGACTTAGAAAGAGCATGAATAAGTTTCGAGCATTTTTCAGTTGCATGTTCTATGTGCTGGTCAAACTTAAATATGTTGTCTGTAATGACTCCAAGATACTTAATGCTGTTTACTTCCTTCAATGTCTTGTTATTTAAATATATTTGCATGTTCTGCCATATGCCATACGCCGGGTCTCTTGCGTGTTATTAACATTGTTTGAGATTTCTGCTCATTAAACACAACTTGTTTTGTGTTGCCCGTATCGAAATTTTTCCTAGTTCTAGGTTCGCATTATTTTCTAACAACAATTTGCTCTTTCCTTTGACTAGGATGAGCACACCATCTGCAAATGCAATCGCCTTTGTGCACTGCTTGTAGTTTAAGTTTAAAAGTGAGTCATATTGGATGTTCCAATATCCCGGTCCACAGCACGAACCCTGCGGACATCATTTACTTATGTTTCTTTCTATGACGACCGAATCAACTTTCAGGGTACAACTCCTCTCACAACGTTGCGCGAGTTTGTAGAGGGTTTTAGGGCAGTCGAAATCTTTCAGTGCGTTCAAGATTCCAGGCCACCAGGCCGCATCAACGTCCAAACTAATCATTGCAACATTCTTTTCATTTTTGAGTACATCTTCAACAAACAGCTTGACTGCTATCAATGCATGGATTGCTCCTGTTTTGAGGCGTGAAACCAAACAGATTTCAGTTTAGGAGGTCTCTTGAGTTTATGTGGTGCATTATTCGATTTATAAGTAGCTCTTCAAGGACTTTAGCGACTACATTCAGTAGATTTATCGGTCGATATTTAGAAATATCATCACTGTTTTATTTTCCAGGTTTAATTATAGGTACAATGATGGCCCTTTCCAATACTCTTGGGAAGCATCGCGTTATGTATGTTGGTATTTGTTCGAATATGTATTTTAGTATATAACCTGTTATTCCGTCTTCACCAGGTGCTTCATTGTGATGTAGGTTCCCTACCTCTTCTTGTATACATGGCATATCGTCAACAGTATTCGGAAGCTGTTCCGACTTCATTCTCCCCCAGGGGCTCACATCTTGTGGGCGTGGGTTGGCGACCACGGGGCCCCAGCTGAGTCCGGCATTGCTTCCACTTACTTGTGCCGGGCTCCTCTCTGTCTTCTTTCCTGTCGACCTCACTTGGTCAACTCTTGTTCTCTTCTGACCCCGACGGTATTAGGGTATCCGAGGCCTAGGGAGTCTCTTCCTTTCCCGCCTTAATTGGCCCTTGTCTCATCTTTTCTGATACCCTCCTTCTGCGAGGGGTCAGCCTTCTTTTTCTTTTCATGTTATCTCCTGCCTTCTGCTTAAGGCCCTCAAGGAGGCCGGGTGTATGTAGCCCCACCACTTCTGGTGCACCCTAGATAATGCTACACCCTCAGGGGCTCACGGCTGGTGAGTTCGGGAGTTGGCGACCCCGAGGGATTCCTGAGCTGGGTCCGTTTTCCCCTTTTGTCCCTTACCTTTGGGGGCGGACCCTCTCCTCTTTCACTCTCCTATCTGTCATTCACGGCTCTCCTTCCTTCCAAGTCCCTCAATCCGCCTTCTTCGAGGGTTGAGGGCATTTCTTTTCCTCCTGTCCTTTATTTGCCTTATTCTCCTTTAGTTTTCCATTTCTTCTTCTAGTTTGTAGGTTAGTAGTTAGTTTTAGTTTTAAGTTCGCTTTTCATTTCCATCTTCACGATCACCCAAGCCATCAGGGGCCGATAGCCTAGATGTTAGGCCCCTTAAAACAACAATTATCATCATCATCATCATCATCAGGGGCCGATAACCTAGATGTTAGGCCCCTTAAAACAACAATTATCATCGGTTTACCGTGTATCTAATTCCCTTCTAGCGATTTTTAAGGCATTTTTAATCTACGTTGCTTTTTGTATGTTTTTTCGATCTAAATTACATGTCGCGATTGTTTTCAACCTCAATTGCATTTTGTAAAGATTGACAATCTAAATTGCTTTTTAGTAAGTCTTTCAATGCATGTGGCCGGGCCTTTTAGTGAGTATTTTGAATTTCAATTGCATTTTGTAAGAATTTTCAACCAACGCCGCATTTCGCACGAATTTTGAATCTAAATTGCATTTTGTTTGGTGGACATTTTGCACATATTTTGATTCTCAATTGCATTCTGTGGGTATTTTGAATCTAAATTACATTTTGTCAAGTATTTTCAATCTAAATTGCATTTTGTAAGCATTGTCAATCCCCATGAGTCGTTTGAATCTACCGTACATTTTGTAAGCATTTTCAATTTCAATTGCATTTTGTAAGTGTTTTGAATTCCAATTGCACTTTGTGAGTAATTTGGATTGGTACCGGCTTATTCAATCCAACTCGCATTGTGTATTTTCTATTTCAATTGCATTTTGTAAGTATTTTGAGCCTCAATTGCATTTTGTACGTATTTTCGATCTCATTTGCATTTTGTAAGTATTTTGAATTTCAATTGCATTTTGTAGGTATTTCGACGCTACATTGCATTTTGTACGTATTTTGAACCTAGCCTTCATTTTGTGTTTTTCCTTTTTTTTTCCTTTTGTGAATCTTTTCGTTCTAAATTCCCTTCTGTAAGAACATTTTGTGAGTTGTTTCAATCTGAGTTCCTTTTTGTAAGTATTTTCCGTCTCACTTAATTTTCGTTCTGGTTTCCGTTTCATTATCATTTTCGCTATCACCCAGATCATTAGTGGCCGATAACCTAGATGTTAGGCCCCTTAAAACAACAATTATCATCATCATCATTTCATTAATTGTGCCAAAGTGAGCCAGATATAGATTTGATTTACATGTGTGATGATTGCAACAGTGATGCTGCTAATTAGAGTCAGCGTTTTAACACCTTGTTGCATTTCGTCATCCAGCCTATTGTGACAAGTCTCTATAGCCCAATTACAATGTATGAAAAGGGATAAAGTCAATTATTTACAAATTTGTATTTTATTAATAATAATAATAATAATAATAATAATAATATAGATGCAACGAGCCTATAATGGCAATAATTAATTACCATTATAGGCGATAATTATTATAACTATTTTAAGTTCGAACATAAATATTCATAAATATCTGTCGAGATTTCGCCAGTTTTATTTACTGAATAGAGCGCACGAGACGCAGGGAATGCCTTGTGTTTGACCATGGCCACCTCGATTGCTCTACTATGACACTAGGCCACGCAGTGAAATTTACATTAGAAGGCCGTGGAACTAAGCGCATCTAATTATCTAATTGGTCAAACAACTGTTTCTTGAGCTCTGATTGGTGGGAGAAAGTGTTTCATAATGAAAAATAGTGTTATAATGAGCCTCATTATAGTACAGTTCTCTGACATATAATAGTCAGGGTCGAACATAAATGTATTTATTTAACAATATGAAGGAACACAGGTATAACCCCAAATGCATGCCTTATAGTTAAATAAAAAAATACAGATTACCTCAATGAGAAAAGAGAGAAAAAATACAAATGATTCGTGTTATAAATAAAATCCGCATTGATATACAGTCGGAGAAGTACGGTATCCGTCCGCGCTCGTCATGTGCGGGTAATAGCCAATAGCACCAATACAATAAAGAAGTTGATTGCAAACACGTCAAGGTATGTTTTATTTGCCATCGGAACATATGAGGACATAATTTATAGCACCTCTAAGCACTGGCATTTGGAACAAATACATGACAATCGCTCCGCTTGCAGAAAAGTCATGTTTCAAAAGAATGCATCCACAATACGAACTGAAGGAATGTTCAGTTATTTTCTAAGTATCAGTAGCGCGTCGAACGTCCTTTGGAATCAATCACGGCTTGAATGCGTATCGGCATGGATGACACCCGTTTTTCCGACACTTCCGGGTCAATTTTGTGCCATTCGTCCATGAAGTATTGTTTCAGAGCTTCTTTATTTGGAATACGCTGCTTGCTTAGGTTACTATTTAATTCCGACCATAAATTCTCTATGAGTTTTAAGTCTGGGGACTGGGGACTCGGGCGGTGTCTTTAGCACATGATGTGTATTGTAGAGTAGCCATTCCCTAACAACCCGAGAAGTGTGCTTAGGGTTATCTTGCTGGAAGAAGTACCCACTATCAAGATGATGATGATGATAATTGTTGTTTTGAGGGGCCTAACATCTAGGTTATCGGCCTCTGATGGTTTGGGTGATCGTGAAGATGAAAATGAAAAGCGAACTTAAAACTAAAAACAAACTAATAACCTACATACTAGAAGAAGAAATGGAAAACTAAAGGAGAATAAGGCAAATAAAAGGACAGAAGGAAAAGAAATGCCCTCAACCCTCGGAGAATGCGGATTGAGGAACTTGGAAGGAAGGAGAGCCATGAAAGGCATATAGGAAAGTGAAAGAGGAGAGGGTCGGCCCGAAAGGTAAGGGACAAAAGGGGAAAACGGACCCAGCTCAGGAATCCCTCGGGGTCGCCAACTCCCGAACTCACCAGCCGTGAGCCCCTGAGGGTGTAGCATTATCGACGGTGCACCAGAAGTGACGGGGCTACATACACCCTGCCTCCTTAAGGGCCTAGAGCACAAGGCAGGAGGTAAAAGGAAAAGAAAAAGAAGGCTGACCCCTCACAGAAGGAGGGTATCAGGAAAGATGAGACAAGGGCCAATTAAGGCGGGAAAGTGAAAGACTCCCTAGGCCTCGGATAACCTAATACCGTCGGGGTCGGAAGAGAACAAGAGTTGACCAAGGGAGGTCGACAGGATAGAAGAAAGAGAGGAGCCCGGCACAAGTAAGTGGAAGCAATACCGGACTCAGCTGGGGCCCCGTGGTCGCCAACCCACAACCCACTAGATGTGAGCCCCTGGGGGGCCACTATCAAGACCTAATTTTGCTGCGCTGGGTGTCAAGTGTTGCTTTAATAGATTCAATTATGCCATCTTATACATCCGTTCAGGTATTACCAACTCCAGCCGCTGCCATACCTTTATGGAATCCCCTCCATATTTTACGGTCGGTTGCAGATTGTTACTTAGGAGCTCGGCGTTCTTCTTTCTCCATACACGTCGCTTTCCAGAGCATTTAAATAAGTAAAATTATGCTCTCGTCCGAAAACAACACGCGTTTCCAAAACGCTGGTGGCTTCATAACGTACTCTTTGGCGTACGCCAGCCTCTTCTTACGGTTCACCTCACTAATCCAGGACTTCTTCCGACTTGTACGCACCTGCAAACTGGCTCTGTGTAACACACGTCGTACGGTGTCGGTGCTGATGTTATTCCCAGTACGTAGTGATGGGCATAATTCTCGTTCGAGATACTCGAGACTGACATCAGTACTCTCGATGCATCTCAAGACATGCTCCAATCGCAGCTCAGCGGTGGAACTATTATACTATTATAGAAATGTGTCAAAGATCTTTGATAACATATCTTTTATAAAAGACTAGCAGAAGTACCCGTTCTTCCAACAGTGTTATTATCAATTGAGCTACTGTTGCAATGGTTAGCGGTTTGTCATTCCTTCATAAGTTTATCAGAACGAAGTTAGTTTTCTGGGAATATCACACACACTGTTAATTTAAGGGCCTTAAAATTTAGTTTTCGGAGACCCCTTACAGACTCGCGAATTTTGTGTCTCACAATGAGAAGCGCAACATATGCTTTGATCGTCCTTCTAGGATAATTTTTATATTTCGCCTATTTTAGCATGTATTTTGAGAAGTTTTTCCCTATATCCACCCTTCTACTGTATGAAAAGTACGGTGAGGAGTTTTATAAATGATTGGTGTATTGACTCATGTTTACCATACCTAATTTTACGATGCACCAAGCATCCGAACACGATTTATAGGCGTACATAAAGATACACAGAAAGTCAGACAGACAATTCTATTGTCTACAACATATCAGCCAGATATCCAAATATGGGTATATCTACCATACGTATCAAACAAAATCACCCCTACGATGAACCCGTATGTTGACAAAAAAAAATATTAGTTAAAATGTGCTCTCAAACTAAATTCACCTAACGTGTACTTCCTGACGTGAAATAGAATTGAAAGCCTTGTAGACGAAACGCAATACACCTCACATAAAAAATGACCCTCTACGTTGTGTTAGGTCCCCATACACAGGAAGACCACTTTCATAAATTATAAAGGATTGTGGTGCATGAACATTCAGGTTCTTTAGCCTCAAATGGCCCAAATTCCTAAAAGCCGCAAAAAATGCTGATTCAATTCAGGAATTTTTCAAAATAATGTTGCTGTTTGTAGATATAATAGACTTTCTGTACTATATGTCGAACGTGAAATTGCATGAAAAAATTCTAGGTTACCCCTTGACCCCCTTAATTGCATTGACGAATTATACAGCCTACGTTGGTTCCGTGATAACCTTATTGCCATTTGCAAGCTTTCACAGAAATGTAATAAATGGAGTAGCCTAATAATAATATCGTATGGCCCCGGATGCCGGGTGCAAGCTTCGTAATTTGACACCCAGAGGGTAGCTTGCATGTCGAAATTTCGTTGTTCCTTGAATCATTATGAAAGTCAAGGAGGGTAGATATCTAAGCTCCTTGAACACTATAGCGCTTTCTAGTAGACAAATGAGGAACTTTGTGTTTGAGGAAAATCCTGAGGTTAATTTTGCCATTATGAACACGGCCTACTGAATTCAAATGGGTTCTTTGACATTCCAACATCGTATGACATGCCAGTCGTATTTTTGCCGCCTTTCAAAAATTACGTACAGGCCGGACGTTTGTTTTAGACGATTGTCCTTGAACTTGAAGCTTGCTGGTGAGCCTGTACACAGTCACTCTCTCACCCTATCACTTCACATTTGTCACCACTGATCTGATGTAATGGAATTCCAGACTTGAGCAGACAGTACAGTCCACGTCGAAGTATTGTGTGACACGGAAATACACGTTACGTAGTTACGAACATAACGTCATTATATTTGCCAGTGACTATACTTCAGCAATAGTGTGAAACAGCTTTATCAATCATCGGAGCGCTTGGGGCAGCTGATAACGACACAGGTACTGTAGTAACTCGCCTCCAGGCTTCCATTAAGATTTTTCACTCGTCTAAAACAAACGTCCGGCCTGTACCACGGCCAGGAGTGAATCTGCAATCTTGGGGTTAGTAGACCGACATGCTATCCACTCACCCACCGTGGCAAGGTATAAATGGAGTGACATTGCTTCTTACAGAAATATATGGATAGTTGGATGCCACCCCTTGAGATAATGTTGTCATGGTTACCGATTTCCTTTCCTTCATTAGTTTGTTAAATTAAATTAAATTAGTTTTCTGGGAATATTTCGGATACTGTTGGTTTTAGAGCCTTATAATGTAGTTTTCGAGGCCCCCAAGTTTTGTTTCTGTCACCGAGGGGCTTTGTCTCCTAGTTGTACGCCATAATATAATACTAATAATAATAATATATTATAGGGATAGGAATATAATAGACCTGCCGTACCACACCCGCAGGTTTAAATCGCGTGAAAAATTCTAGTGTACCCCTTGACCCCCTTAAGCGCATTATACGTATTGATGAATTTTACAGCTTAATTTGGTTCCGTGATAACCTTCTAGCCGTTTGCAAACTTTCACACCAATGTAATTAATGGAATTGCATTGCGTCTTACAGCAATAGATGGACCTCTGAGAATCTGTTGCCATGGTTACCGGCATGTATTCGTTCATTAGTTTATTAAATGAAATTAGTTTTCTGGGAATATCTCCAAAATGGTTGGTTTTAGGGCCTTAAAATGCGGATTTCGGGGACCCTTTAGGGCCCCCGAGTTTTGCCTCTCACATTGAGGGGCTGAAAATGACATTTGTCTCGTTCTTCTACTCCTATTTCAGCATGTATTTTAAGGGGGTAGGCCCTCTTTTATGAGGGGTACGGAGAAGAGTTACATCAATGATTAGTGTTGTGCCTCTGATGGATATCTGTACCAAATTTTACGTTGATACACCCAGCCGTTCTCGAGTTATAAGGGAACAAAGTTGTCCACAGACAATCAGACAGACAGACAGACCAAAACATTATTTTCGCGTGCATCCATAATAAAACAGTCTGAAACGCGTAAATAACTCAAATTTCCGTAGAAATTGCGAAAAAAACATACAAACTTTAATTTTTATGTATGCAGAGATATACTGCACCGCTCGGTGTTGACCGTGTTTTATTGCACACATTTAGGTTTTACTCGCTATCCGTTGGAGATACACGAAAAGTGATAAGGACCTTTTGGATAGAAAATTAAATGTTAAATCTCGTGTATGCATCAAAAGTTTGCTATTTCTTAGCGTTCTCTTTGTTTTTGAAATGGAAATATGAAATTTTGAAACCAAAGGGTGTAGCGACGTCACATATGTGGGTTTTACTCGCTAACCGTTGGAGATACACGAAAAGTGATAAGGATCTTTCGGATAGGAAATTAAATTTTGAAGCTCGTATGTGCCATCAAAAGTTTGCTATGTCTTAGCGTTCTCTTTTTATTTGATATGGAAATACTACATTTTGAAACCAAAGGGTGTAGTGACGTCACTAAAACGGTCGCCATTTTTTAATACTGCAAAACATCGAAATTAAAAGTATCCTATATGTAAACATGGTAAATCAGTTACATCCATGCAAAATTTCATTTAAATCGGACCAGTGGTTCTTGCGTTATTGAGTAACAGACAGACAGACAGACACACACCATCTCATTGTTGTATATTAGTATGATATGACAGTGTAATTGGGAACTCTTTTATAAAAGGTGGTTTTATAAAACTTATTTTATAAAATGTATGAGCACCATGCTATCTTATATCTTATATATAGGATGTTCGTTTGTTCGTCTTTTATGCGTTCATAAACCATTCATCCAATAGCGATCAAATTTTGGTAAGTTGTTGTGCACAGTCCCGGAAAAGTTATAGGCGTAGAAAATCCAATTTACAATAGATGGCGCGCGAGAAGATTTAACAAAATCGCGTGCGTTTGTATCAAGAAAGTCCCACATGCGTTCATATACCATTAATTTCATTGCGATGAAACTTGGTTGAGTTGTTGAGAACGCTCCCATTTTTTTTTTTTTTTTTTTTTTTTTTAGATAGTACATAAATTTTACAATAGTTTAGAGGTGGTTAACGGAAAAAGATATTGGGAATCCAAAAGCACTTCAACAAACAAAGTTACAACGCCAACACTTTCTTTGATTGGCATTGCAACGCATGCCGGGTACAGCTAGTCTTTGATAAAAGATTCAAACCAAAATGGCGGATCATAACAACTGGAATATTACCGCAACAAAGACGCTCATATCAGAGTGTGAAATGCATGCAACGTTACATAATGTGTTGCAAAATGAATGGTATAGAATGTAAAACATAAATAACAGATAAAAAATGTAGATAAAAATAGCCGAGGCTATAAGCGCAGTACATAAAGTACGCACATTTCAGGATATAAAGTAGATGATGATGATGATAATTGTTGTTTTAAGGGTCCTAACATCTAGGTTATCGGCCCGTAATGATCTGGATGATAGCGAAAATGATAATGAAATGAAAACCAGAACGAAAATTATGTGAGACGGAAAATACGTGCAAAGAGAAAGTCAGATGGAAACAACTCACAATATGGTCTTACAAAAAGGAATTTAGAACGAAAAGATTCAGAAAAAGAATAGATTGAAAATGACCCACAAAACGTAGGCTAGATTCAAAATACGTAGAAAATGCAATGTAGCGTGTACTTACAAAATGCAACTGAAATTCAAAATACTTACAAAATGCAAATGAGATCGAAAATACGTACAAAATGCAATTGAAGTTCAAAATACTTACAAAATGCAATTGAAATTGAAAATTCACAATGCAATTCAGATTGAAATATCCCAGTTCCAATCCAAATTATTCACAAAGTGCAATTGAAATTCAAAATACTTACAAAATGCAATTGAAATTGAAAATGCTTACAAAATGTACGGTAGATTCAAACGAGTCGTGTGGATTGACAATACTTACAAAATGCAATTTAGATTGAAAATACTTGACAAAATGTAATTTAGATTCAAAATACCCACAAAATGCATATGAGAACCAAAATATGTGCAAAATGCCCACCAAACAAAATGCAATTTAGATTCAAAATTCGTGCGAAATGCGGCGTTGATTGAAAATTCTTACAAAATGCAATTGAAATTCAAAATACTCACTAAAAGGCCCGGCCACATGCATTGAAAGACTTACTAAAAAGCAATTTAGATTGTCAATCTTTACAAAATGCAATTGAGGTTGAAAACAATCGCGACATGTAATATAGATCGAAAAAACTTACAAAATGCAACGTAGATTAAAAATACCTTAAAAATCGCTAAAAGGGAATTTAGATACGCGGTGACCAAGTAACAAAAGCAGTGCGGGAATCTTAAAGAGAAAGGAAATATATTGAAAAGAGGAGAGGAGAGGGGAGAGAGGAGAGGGTCCGCCCCAAAGGTAAGGGACAAAAGGGGAAAACGGACCCAGCTCAGGAATCCCTCGGGGTCGCCAACTCCCGAACTCACCAGCCGTGAGCCCCTGAGGGTGTAGCATTATCTAGGGTGCACCAGAAGTGGTGGGGCTACATGCACCCTGCCTCCTTAAGGGCCTTGAACACAAGGCAGGAGGTAAAAGGAAAAGGAAAAGAAGACTGACCCCTCACAGAAGGAGGGTATCAGGAAAGATGAGACAAGGGCCAACTAAGGCGGGAAAGTGAAATACTCCCTAGGCCTCGGATAACCTAATACCGTCGGGGTCGGAAGAGAACAAGAGTTGACCAAGGGAGGTCGTCAGGAAAGAAGACGGAGAGGAGCCCGGCACAAGTAAGTGGAAGCCATGCCGGACTCAGCTGGGGTCCTGTGGTCGCCGACCCACGTCCCACTAGATGTGAGCCCCTGAGGGCTAGAATGAATGGAGCCCCCATCTATCGGCGAGGATATTAACTGTGCCGGCTGCCGAGGCCTCACGCACTCCTCTGGGGCAATGATTAAATGAATGACAGATGAAATGAAATGATAGTGGAGAGTGTTGCTGGAATGAAATTTTGACAGGTAAAACCCGAGTACCCGGAGAAAAACCTGTCTGCCTCCGTTTTGTCCAGCACATATCTCACTTGGAGTGTCCGGGATTTGAACCACGGACCCAGTGGTGAGAGGCCGGCGTGCTGCCGCCTAAGCCACGGAGGGTTACTTTTTTACTTCGTATGTTTCAATTTTCTTTGCTCGGGAAGTGGTTGTTTGTAACGTCATCATCATTCAATTCTTCATAATTATTAATAACTAGCAGGTACCCGCGGCTTCGCTCGCGAGTAAGACAATGGGGACGATGGATTGTTGCTGATAATTGGTATATTCTATTACAGCAATCACGGCTACAGGTTGGTCCATTCTAATTCTGAAAATTCTGGTACATACAGTATATTGATATGAGCAGCAAAGTGGGAATTTTATAGAGTTGCGAAAGTCTGCAGGGTACAATGTTACATTATGTGAACACATTTTAAAATTACGTTTTTGGTTTTGCCATCTTATGCTGAGACATAACGATTTTGTTGTCCGGATACTCGAGATCACGCCACATACAGTTGCCCATGGGAAAAAATGGTTTTGTCTAAATGAACACCTGCTGCTGTTAAGTGTGTGGCATTGTGCTTTGTTATTAGAAATTGCGGATTTTGATTGAAGAGGGAATTGCACTCTCGCACACTGGAATGGCAAATCTATCGGAATATGGGGAATTAAAAGAATTTTTCCTTAAGCTATTCTGAGTGTAATTTTGCCACACTTATTGATGATTTGAACGTCAAAATGTCGCTATTAATAGACCTATAGTAAAATATCTCTCACCTTGGCCGCTGATGTACATTATGCAGTCTCTTCCAGTGTTACATCCCGGGGATTGAAATTCTCCAGCAACCCTTTTGCCTCACATGTCTCTCTAAGTAATTAAAATTCCTGATTGTTGTTGTTGTTTGAGTCTTCAGTTTTTTGACTGGTTTGATGCAGCCCTCTATGCCTCCCTCTCCTGAGCTAATCGTTTCATTTCTACATAGTTACCACACCCTACATCCGAGGCAATCTGTTTAACCCTGGTCTACCCCTACAGTTCTTGTCCTCGACCCTCCCATCCACAACTAAGCATTCTATTCCTGGGTGTCTTAATATGTGTCCTACCAACCTATCTCTCCTCTTCATTAGCAGTCGCCAGAAACATCTCTTCTCTCGCACTCGTCTTAATACCTCTTCATTTGTTACCCTATCTACCAATCTGATCATCATCATTCTCCTCTAACACCACATTTCCAACGCTTCAATTCTGCTCTTTTCTGCTGCACCATTAGTCCAAGTTTCACTTCCTTATAGTGTCACGCTCCAGACAAAAGCTTTCAAAAATGACTTCCTAATACTTAAATGTATATTCGATGTCAACAGATTCCTTTTCTGTAGAAATGCTTTCCTTGCCTGAGCCAACCTGATTTTTATATCCTCTTTGCTTCGTCCATCACAGAATATTTTGCTTTCTAAGTAACAGAAGTCTCCTACTTCCCGTAGCGTTTCACCTGCCAATTTGATGTCCATAGAGGTTTCGTATTTATTTCGTCAGCATTCCAATCATTTTGTTTTACATTTATTGATTTTCCTCATGAATTCTTTCCTCAAGACGGAGTCCATACCATTCAAAAACTCGTTCAAATCCTCTGACATAACGGCCAAGATGACGATGTCATCAGCAAATTTCAAAGATGAAATTATTTCTCCTTGAATCTTCGCTCCCACTTTAAATTTTTCTCCAATTTCCTGATTATTGTGTTTTTAGAGATCTTTGAAATGCGTTGCCCTCGCACACGGTGTAGATGCATTGTCAAGGGAAAACATTCCATGTTACGAACATGGGCCGCATAACCTGTACCGAAAGCTTCTGCAGACTTAACACAAGGTCTATTCTGAACAGCAGTTCCTTGAACTCAGATTTGCCAACATTTTATTGTATCCTCCCATGTGGTATATCTCTGTACCTCAACATACAGAAGAGGGCTTTAATAATCATGTCTTGTGTAAATTTTGGAAAAGGTAGTGAGTGTGGTTTTTGCCGGAGTGGATACTCACTCGTAGAAATTATTTATGTAAAATAGGCTGGTTCACAATTTTGTAAGTGCACATTGAGGTTTATTAAGGCGGAATGCCTTATATTATTAAGTGTTCGGAAACGGCAATAGCCGCCACAGAGCTTCGTTGCTACTGAAATAACGACCAGACTGATATTTGTACTTAACTATACGGATTTGTGAGCCCAGTGTTTATGAAATTGAACGTACTGTATCGCTACCTGTATTTAGTAGCCGCTTCTGTAGTGTTTAAAACTTAAAGGTGGTATTAGAAGGCGCTTCCCCTATTTTTTACCCCTGGCACTACAGCCCATGAAGGGCCTAGGCCTATCAAGCGACCGCTTCCCAGCCATTTGGCCTGCAGATATTGTGGTAACGCGTGGTCAGTGCATCGTGTCCCCTCGGCCGTTAATCATGTTCTTCGTGACCGGGGCCCTGCCTCACTATCAGACAGCTACTCAATTTTCCTCACGAATCTGAGTGCACCCCGTTGCAGCCCTCAGGTCAGTGTCTAAAATCTCTGACGGAGCCGGGAATCGAACCCGGGGCCTCCGGATGAGAGGCAGGTGCGCTACCCTGTTCTTATTGGGTTTATATATATCTTGAAAAAGATAATAATGTATTGGCATTGCCTCCTGCAGGGATATATAGAAAATCGGATGTCATACCTTGAGGTAGTATTGTCATGGAAACGGACTTGCGATTTAGTTCATCAATCAGAGCGAAGATAGTTTTCTGGGAATATCTTTGAAAATGTTGGTTTTATGGCCTTAAAATGTGGTTTTCGGTGTCCCGTAGGGACATACCGAGTATTGTTTCTTGCATCGAGGGGCGTAAAATGAGCTTTGTCCGGTCTTTATGCGACAAATTCGATATTTTGTCCCGGTTGAGTATTTTTGGTGACTTTTTAGTAATGTTGCCCGTTCCACGGGAACAATGATTTATATCCGGATGAAAGGCACCCTATATGTTATCCCAGGGTATAAGCTGTCTCCATTTCAAATTTCATCCAAATCCGTCCAGCCGTTTTAGTATCAAGAGGTAACAAACTAACACACAAACACACACACAGACTTTCACAATTATAATATATATATAGGCGTTAAATATTAATGTCATTTTCCAAGTCCTCGTACTGCAGCTCGTTCACCAAGATATTACTCGTGCGACCCATACTTTAACCCAGCTATAAGGAAGGCCTTGCCCATAGCAGAGCGGCAACACCGCACTATCGTCTATGTGAGGCGAGCGGTAAGCATGGTGATCAATGGTGCTAAACGTGCGACTCCGTACTAAATTGCATATATTTTCTTTTAACACTCGCACGTTTTACAATAGTGTTTAAAGTAGACCCAAGAAGGAAGGCTAATCATCTGGTAAACGTAAGTGCCGCTCCTAACTAAACGTCGTTATTCTATAATATTAAATAACTAGCAGAAGTACCCATTCTTCGAACGGTCTTCGGTATTAATAACCAGACGCAATCAATGGAGCTACTGTTGCAATGGTTAGGGGATGGGAACCTGTTTGTCGACAAAGAAAAATTATTAGTTGAAATATGCTCTGAAACTAAATTTATCTAATGTGTACTTCCTGACGTGAAAATAAAATTGAAAACCTCGTAGACGAAACGCAATACACGTCACATAAATGCTGACCCTCACTGTTGTGTCAAGTCCGCATCCAGAGGAAGACCCCTTTAATAAATTATAAAGGCTTGTGGTGCATGAAAATTCAGATTTTTTAGCCTCCAATGGCCCAAATTCCTAAAAGCAAAAAAATAAAATAAAAAATAAACTATTTTAATTCAGGAATTTTTGAAAATAATGTTGCTGTTTGAATATATAATAGACCTTCTGTACGACATATCGCACGTTTAAGCGCATTGATGAATTTTACAGTTTTTGTTGGTTCCGTGATAACCTTATAGCCATTTGCAAACTTTCACAGAAATGTAATATATGGAGTGGGCATTACTTCTTGCAGAAATAGAAGGAAAGTTGGATGTAACTTTTTAAGACACTGTTGTCATGGTTACTGGCTTGCATTCCTACATTAGTTTATTAAATGAAATTAGTTTTCTGGGAATATCTCAGGAACTCTTGGTTTTAGAGCCTTAAAAGGTAGTTTTTGGGGACCCTTTACGGCTTGTTATGAGTCCCGGGTTTTGTTTCTTACACCAAGGGGCTGAAAATAAGCTTTGTCTCGTCGTTGTGGGCCGAAGTATAATAACAATAATAATAATAATAATAATAATAATAATAATAATAATAATATAACAATATAGGTATAGGGATATAATAGACCTTCCGTACCACAACAGCACGTGTAAATCGCGTGAAAAAATTCTAGAGTACCCCTTGACCCCCTTAAGCGCATTATATGTATTGATGACTTTTACAGCTTAATTTTGTTCCGTTATAACCTTATAGCCGTTTGCAAACTATCTCAGTAATGTAATAAATGAAATTGTATTGCGTCTTACAGCAATAGATGGACCTGTGAGTTTCTGTTGCCATGGATACCGGCTTGCTTTCTTTCATTATTGTATTAAATGAAATTAATTTTCTGGGAATATCTCAAAAACTGTTGGTTTTAGGGCCTTAAAATGTGGTTTTCGAGTTTCGTTTCTCACATTGAGGGGCTGAAAATGAGTAGTAGTAGTAGTAGTAGTTGTTGTTGTTGTTGTTGTTGTTGTTGTTGTTGTTGTTGTTGTTGTTGTTGTTGTTGTTGTTGTTGTTGTTGTTGTTGTTGTTGTTGTTGTTGTCGTTGTCGTTGTCGTTGTCGTTGTCGTTGTCGTTGTCGTTGTTGTTGTTGTTGTTGTTGTTGTTGTTGTTGTTGTTGTTGTTGTTGTTGTTGTTGTTGTTGTTGTTGTTGTTGTTGTTGTTGTTGTTGTTGTTGTTGTTGTTGTTGTTGTTGTTGTTGTTGTTGTTGTTGTTGTTGTTGTTGTTGTTGTTGTTGTTGTTGTTGTTGTTGTTGTTGTTGTTGTTGTTGTTGTTGTTGTTGTTGTTGTTGTTGTTGTTGTTGTTGTTGTTGTTGTTGTTGTTGTTGTTGTTGTTGTTGTTGTTGTTGTTGTTAGCAATAATAAGCTCTCTAATCTTATTTTACACTGGGTTGATCTTCTGAATTGTTCCAAACCATGATTTGTAAATTTCAGACGCTTGGTAAAATTTAAATGTGTTGTTTATTGTAATTTAACTCTGTAAAAACAATAGTACGTTGATACTAGTGGGGTCTGACAATCAGTGGCGTAACTACGGGAGGCGATCAGGGGGTACAATCGATCACCCAGAGTCAAATCATAAAACTATTAAATTTGTTGAAGTTTTTAATTTTGAATAAAGCCAATCTTCGGATTGATAACTAATGCTTGGAAGATGCAAGTTAATGCTTACAAATTTGAAAGCATTTTTTCACTCGTTTGACATATTCAGCGCTACCCTAACTTAACGCTGAATGAGTAAAATAGTCAGCTGTTCAGTTAGCCAGAGAGGAAGCAGTGAGGTGGGTGATCAGTATTTTCCTCATCCCTTGCCAAAAAATACGCCTCTTGTCAGTTCCCTTCATGTTAGTATCCGAGTGCGAGTGTAATTTTGGAAAGTGAATACCGGTAGTATTGTGATAAACTTTAGTAGGAAACATTAGTATATTAATATTTTTTATACAATGTCGGGAAATACAAAGGGCAGATGATTACGGGAAGAAAACTGGACATTATAATTTATTACCAACAAAACTGTTAATTTTCGATCTTTTTTACATTGATAAGTAACAAATAGTTCCGTGAAGAACTATACAGCCTATTTTCAAAGATCCTACTTATGTAAATTGCCTCTATCAACATACACAATTTCAGTTTGGTTGCTGCAATAGATTCGTAGATATTGAGAACCGTAAATTTGTAAATCTTGTATTTATTATTCTTTGTGTTCCAAAAGTGATGTGTAAATGCCATACGATTAATAATACCGTGTAAATATTTCGGATGGTCGCCCTGTTAGATTTTTATATATGTGTAGGTGTGGTATTCAAACTTCAATCGCATGATTAGGACACAAGGAATAAAATCGAGATTTTAAAATTTCGCACAGCTGCCATCTTGTGGTTATGAAAACAATTTAAATTAATTAGATGCCAGTGGATTGAAATTTGCATAAGCATTTACCGTACCAAGTTTCACTGCGCTCGGATGGTTAAACCGCGAGAAACATCCATTTAAATATTTATATTTCGCGTCGCCGCCATGTTGGATGTGTGCTCACTAGGTTATTGAAAGTCCCATAGGTGAACTGATGTTCATAGCCTCTATCAACATACACAATTTCAGTTTGATTGCTGTTATAGATTAATAGATAATGAGAACCGTCTAAATATTTCGGATGGGTGCCATGTTGGATTTTTATATATGTCGGCCATAGAGTTATGTACTATTAGATGAAGATTATTGCGTAGGTTCATTATTCAAATGTTCACTTCGATCGCATGTTTAATATACAAGAAATCAAAACTTAATTTTAAAATTTGGCGCAACCGCCATCTTGAGATTATGTAAGCAGTTGAACTAAATAAGATGCCAGTGCATTACAATGTGTATAAACATTTACTGTACCATATTTCACTGCGCTCGGATGGTTAAATCGCGAGAAAAGTCTATTAAAATGCTTGAGGTTCGCTTGGCCGCCATGTTCGTTTAGTACTTTACAGGTGTTTGAAAGTTACATAGATAAACTTTTAGGAGTGCCCTTGGTCACCGTAGAATATTTCAGGGTAATATCAGTAATAGTTTCGGAAATATAGAATGCCGGTGAAATATTTCGCACAGCCGCCATGTTGGATTGGTGAAACATAATAAAATTTGGAGGGTACGGTCGGGGTCGTCCAAAATGGTGCTATGACCTCACCGAGTTTCATTGAAATCGTTCCTGCCGTTTAGATATCATTACGGACACACGAACACGGACAAAAGGTGATCTCATAAGCCTATTTTTTCATAATTGAAAATAGGCTAAAAATACAACGTATCAAATACTAATGAAATAAAACATTAAAAAAGTGTAGGTACGAGGTTTTGAAACTTCAAGATCATATACACACATCAAAAAAAGTTTTGCATCACCTCGGTTCCAAGAGTTCCGGAACCTTTAAATACAAAGGGAATAGAGATCAACACAAACAACATTTCAGCTCGTTTTATTGCTCATGAGACCCACACATTGCATGTTGTACCATCATACAGCTAGACTTTCAGCATTTGTGGTCCAGATTGCAGTACACACCACTACCTATAATACCCAGTAGCACGTCCTCTTGCATTGATGCATGCCTGTATTCGTCGTGGCATACTATCCACAAGTTCATCAAGACACTGTTGGTCCAAATTGTCCCACTCCTCAACGACAATTCGGCGTAAATCTCTCAGAGTGGTTGGTGGGTCAAGACGTCCATAAACAGCCCTTTTCAACATATCCCAGGCATGTTCGATAGGGTTCATGTCTGGCGAACATGCTGGCCACTGTAGTCGAGCGATGTCGTTATCTTGAAGGAACGCATTCACAAGATGTGCACGATGAGGTCGAGAATTGTCGTCCATGAAGACAAATGCCTCTCCAATATTCTGCCGATATGGTTGCACTATGGGTCGGAGGATGTCATTCAGGTATCGTAAAGCCGTTTCGGAGCCTTCCATGACCACCAGTGGCGTACGTCGGCCCCACATAATGCCACCCCAAAACATCAGGGAACCACCACCTTGCTGCACTCGCTGGACAGTGTGTCTAAGACGTTCAGCCTGACCAGGGTGCCTCCAAACACGTCTCCGACGATTGTCTGGTTGAAGGCATATGCGACACTCATCGGTGAAGAGAACGTGATGCCAATTCCGTGGGGTCCATTCAGGATGTTGTTGGGCCCATCTGTACCGCGCTGCATGGTGTCGGGGTTGCAAAGCTGGACCTCGCCATGGACGTCGGGAGTGAAGTTGCGCATCATGCAGCCTATTGCGCACAGTTTGAGTTGAAACACGACGCCCTGTGGCTGAACGAAACGCGTTATTCAACATGGTGGCATTGCTGTCAGGGTTCCTCCGAGCGGCAATCCGTAAGTAGCGGTCATCCACTACAGTAGTAGCCCTTGGGCGGCCTGAGCGAGGCCTGTCATCGACAGTTCCTGTATCTCTGTACCTCCTCCATGTCCGAACAACATCGCTTTGGTTCACTCTGAGACGCCTGGAAACTTCCCTTGTTGAGAGCCCTTCTTGACACAAAGTAACAATGCGGACGCGATCGAACTGCGGTATTGACCTTCTAGGCATGGTAGAACTACAGACAACATGAGCAGCGTACCTTCGTCCTGGTGGAATGACTGGAACTGATCGGCTGTCGTACCCCCTCCGTCTAATAGGCCCTGCTCATGCATGGTTGTTTACATCTTTGAGCAGTTTTAGTGACATCTATGAACAGTCAAAGGGACTGTATCTTGGATACAATATACACAGTCAACGTCTATATGCCGGAGATCTGGGAACCGAGGTGATGCAAAACTTTTTTTGATGTGTGTACTTGATTTCATTATGTCCGAGTCCTTGCCCCTCAATGTAATTTTCACTCATTTCAACCCCCTCCAGAAGGCAACACTAGCTACGCCACTGCTGACAATACTCGTCAATATTTAATAATTTCGATCGATCATGACCTACGATAGCTACTTTTCTCATGTCAACGTTGACATTTTAGCAGTTTAAGTAAAGCAGATACACATAAATCATTGATATGGGCGTACTAATTAGTCTGTAAAAATAGATAGTGATTTATTGCATGAGGAAGTGTTTTTTTTGGACACAGTTATTTCGTCACGTCGTTGAAGATACATGTATCTGTGGCAATAATTACAATTGGATCAAACATTCTTCTCAGCAGTTACTCTAAAATGATGACAGACCCATTGAATACTTCAAATTAAGAAACGTAAACACTTGTACGATGTATATATTTGTTTCTTGCCATGTTCTTGTATTTGATTAATTGTTAAATGACTAACATCTAAATCGCCTTTTGTTATCTATACGCAACTACCCCCAGTCCATACATATTAGTGAACTTCTTTCAATAATCCGATATCAAATTAGAATATTAAGAGACAGCTTAGGCGCTCGGTCGGACGTATGAAGCCAGCGAGACGGTGTTGCAATTCGGACTGGCCGCGACCTGGTTATAGGTGACTATGCTTTAACCCATAGACGTTCACTTTATCTTTCCGTTTCATTTATATACCGGAATCTAACTACCGTAATACAGTAAAGTCAACAAGGAACTGTCCTTCATCCATTTTGCTGAACTATAATAAAATATTTGATGTAGTGTAATGGTGTGATGATTGCTTTGTATAAGTTTTATAAAAGTTCACTTTTATAAAATATCTTTGACAAATTTCTTGGGTAGTGTAATACCGGCCTAGCTATACAGTGGCCAGGAGGAAACCTGCAAGCTTGGAGTTGGTAAACCGACACGATAACCATTCACCCACCGTGGCAAGCACCGTGATCGGCAGGTAAACGGACTACAGCCGAGGAACAGCACACCGCCGCAAGCACCTGACGTCACGATACAACATCGCGTGGCCGACGACAACATCGAGATAGCATTACAAGGCACGGACTGCATCGGTTGCTCAGCAAGCATTGAGAGCTCTGAATCACGCTTGCCAGCACTAGCTCGAGAGAGAAACATCGACGCGGCCTACGAAAGATACTGGCCCCAGTGCGAGCAGCCATCTTGTCTGTGACGTAGGCGAAGTAGTGACTCCGATTGAGTCGACTTCTTTGTGAATTTCTTGTGAATAGCAGTGTGAGAATAGTTAGTGTTTTATAAAGTGTAACGTCCAATTTGTGTTGTGGTGCATCATGTAGCTGCAATAATCACGTAGCCTACATGGTAAGTGTTAATACCTGTGATAGGCTACTTTATTTCTCATTAATGCTACAGATTAATCAAACGCACGTGTGGTGCAGGTTATGTACGAACTTACGTTAGCCTAATATTGTGGATGTTAAGGACTATTGGAATGCATGCTAAGTTAATTATCTGAGTTAAAGTTAGAAATATAATGAATGTATCCCTTTACAGGACATCAAAATGCCGAGATGCTGTAATGTGGCTGGCTGTAAGAACAATTACAAATTTCAGCATGAAAATATTTCTACATTTTCTCTCCCAAAGGACGAAAAATTAAGAAATATATGGCCTAGAAAAATTCCCACTGACTTCTCTAAAGTGAGCAAGCCTATAATTTGTATAAAACATTTTCCTGATAGCTCTGTTATCAGGACAGAGCATGGTGATGGGGAAATAAAGACATTTGCTAGGAGTTATCCGAAGTTGAAAACTGATGCAGTACCTTCTATATTTCCGAATTTGCCAGGATATCTATCCACTACTTGGCCTTCTTCTAGAAGACTGTGTGATGCAGAGGTAGAAAATCTTGGATAAAGCCATATAAGCGAGCTTGGAAGACTTCAGACACTACGAAGAAGAGAATTCTGTGCACAGTCTATCAGATACTGTATATCTGAAAACTTCTCCTCCAACAGGAATACATTTAAGCAGGAATGGGCATATATCAAGACAGAAGACAAGTTGGTGAAGTGCTTGAAGAATGTGAGTGATGCAGTGCCCATAATTACAGGTTCTGTGTGTATTCTAAATAACCTCAGCATTGAGCTGGCTGTCAATGGGTTGCAGATTCCCAAACATTAAGTGCCACAAAACTTTCTTTGCATTACTAACAACAAATCATTGGATGAACTACAGTACTTCAGTTCGTTAAAAATTCTGTGTGCGATGAAAATGGAAGAAAGATGTCAGTAGTGAATACTCCTGTGAACATCCTGCAGAGAAGTTTTTCGAGTGATGATTGTACACCAGTACAGTTTATAATAGAGCAAATTAAGTGTTTAGATGTTAAGGCAAACAGTCGTAGGTATAGTGGAGACACGTTACTCTTGGCAGCTTCCATATATGTTCACTTGTTATCAGCGTACAAAAAGTTACATCGGAGTGGTCATATTTATCTGCCTCATCCATCAAATCTACAAAAGTTGCTTGGTAAGTTTGATATGAGTATTTTGAGTATTGAGTAGCCTATCTCAGTCTAAAGAAGAAGTACCTGAAAGATCATGAATGTTCATAAATTACTTTTAGTTAATTTTAATAGAAAAGTTGAACTGTACTCTTCTAAAGCCATGGCCCGACAAAGCCATTGGTCGCTACTTGGTTAGGCGACTATCTGGACGAAAATTATTGATAGTATTACAAGCAAGGGGGTATGGTGATGATGATGATAATTGTTGTTTTAAGGGGCCTAACATCTAGGTTATCGGCCCCTGATGGTTTGGGTGATCGTGAAGATGAAAAAGAAAAGCGAACTTAAAACTAAAACTAACTAATAACCTACATACTAGAAGAAGAAATGGAAAACTAAAGGAGAATAAGGCAAATAAAAGGACAGAAGGAAAAGAAATGCCCTCAACCCTCGGAGAAGGCAGATTGAGGGACTTGGAAGGAAGGAGAGCCATGAAAGGCATATAGGAAAGTGAAAGAGGAGAGGGTCCGCCCCAAAGGTAAGGGACAAAAGGGGAAAACGGACCCAGCTCAGGAATCCCTCGGGGTCGCCAACTCCCGAACTCACCAGCCGTGAGCCCCTGAGGGTGTAGCATTATCTAGGGTGCACCAGAAGTGGTGGGGCTACATACACCCTGCCTCCTTAAGGGCCTAGAGCACAAGGCAGGAGGTAAAAGGAAGAGAAAAAGAAGGCTGATCCCTCGCAGAAGGAGGGTATCAGAAAAGATGAGACAAGGGCCAATTAAGGCGGGAAAGGAAGAGACTCCCTAGGCCTCGGATACCCTAATACCGTCGGGGTCAGAAGAGAACAAGAGTTGACCAAGTGAGGTCGACAGGAAAGAAGACAGAGAGGAGCCCGGCACAAGTAAGTGGAAGCAATGCCGGACTCAGCTGGGGCCCCGTGGTCGCCAACCCACAACTCACTAGATGTGAGCCCCTGGGGGGAAGGGGGTATGGGGTTACGTTTGTGTTTGAATGTAAAGCCTTACTATACTCTGTATTACCAATAATGAGCGCTGACAGCTGTCAAAGCTAACACGTGGGGAAATGCTGCGTTGCCACTGAGGCAGATCATGACTCATAACATTCCAAGAGGCACAAATACCGGGATCTGTGGTGTGTCAGCCGTATTTGTGTGAAAGGGCACAATCGATGCAACAGAATGAGAACACAATGATAATAGGCTAATAATCATAATAAAATAAATAATAATAAAAAATAAAAATAATAATAATGAAAGTTACCTAATCGCTCTAGCTGCCACTAACTTAATTATGGGTTCTATTTCTTTCATAGCGCCCTCTTCGTCACTTGTGTCTGAATTGGATCCGGAATTGCTTTCCATCATCGAGTATACATTCACGTTTCGTAGCCTCATCCAGTTCTCGGTGCACTATTAACACTACACGTTTCCAGTTTTCTGAAGTCACTTCCCTAATAGCCTAAACGGTAAGCTTCTCAACCTCACGGAGTGTGAAATTTTTACTATGCCGTGCTACATAACCCTTCACTTGACCCCATATCAGTTCTATAGGATTGAAGTGGCAATGATATGGGGCAGCGTGACGATCTCATGGCCATGCTTTCCCGCCAGTTCATCCACGTGGTAGCCTACATGGGTTCAGGCTTGCACTGCTGTATAAGGGTGAGAAGGATATGAATTCTGAATGTAAGTAGAACGCGGCTTATACACTTGCAGCAGACATGAATGTTCTTTTACATACCTTGTATCCTTGTTTCATCTTCTGAGCAATATTACGTGTTGAAATTAGGAACCCTAATTACTACTGAACCTCATATACCGGTATGTGCTAAAGTACGTAAATATGTGTTTTTATTTATTGCTATTTTAAAAACGGCTGCCATGCTTCGACAGCACTTGCATCTCGTTCAACTGTCATCAAGGCTCACTCTAACAGCGCGCACCGAGGCACACACATTGCTGCCAACATGTAAGATACAAAATCACTGTTAATAAAAAAAAGTGGGATGCAAAATCACTGTTGGCAAAAAAAACATCGGGACGCGTTAGGCAGTAACCATTGCCAAAACTCATTGATCTGGGTGCGTTAGGCTGTAACCATTGTCAAAAACCATTGGATTGGACAAAACGAAGGTTATAATGGTCGGGTGTAGGTGCGGCCTTGGCCGCGTGCAGCTAGCGGGGCATGGTTGACACAAAACCATTGATCTGGGCGCGTTAGGCTGTAACCTTTGTCAAAACCACAGTTGTGCGGAAAATAAATACACATACTTATCACAGGGGAGCGATATACTGCATAGTAATTACAGAGCAGATAACAAA
This sequence comes from Meconema thalassinum, assembly GCA_946902985.2. Lineage (NCBI taxonomy): Eukaryota > Metazoa > Arthropoda > Insecta > Orthoptera > Tettigoniidae > Meconema > Meconema thalassinum. The sequence goes on from OX336392.1 coordinate 358,613,423, forward strand.
AAACACTCATTTCAGCCGTGGAAAAAGAAAATCATTACAGAGATGCGAAATATTACAAACACTAGCCTAATTAGAGTCGTGAACTGAGTGCGGCGCACTAATGATGCCCACTAGAGACTGAACTGGGCACTTTTTTGTTTCACATAGTACCGTAAGGGCGATGTTGGCAGTACTGTTATGGTACTGTTTTCAAGATTGATTTGAACAATGGCGCTCACAGCTGTAATTTTCGCTATATTTGGGATGGTTGGGTGGGTCACAGACGGCTGAGAAGGAAACATCTATTAAAACGTTGCTCCCTGATTTATTTCTCATCGTTTAATAAGGTATTTTGGCTAATTCATGTATTATATGGAATGTTATCGCTCGTTCTATGTTCATTCAGCGCTACCGAGAAGGATCCCTTTTGTCAGAGAGCTGTCGCATGGTAGGCTAAACTATGGCGGTCGAGCCATTCCAACATTGGGGGCTTCGTACCTGAAGTTGTTGGAGCGTATTCTAACTGTACTGTGTGGTACGAAGCATTGTCCATTGCAATAACACTGTGTTCAGGGATGTTGGGTAACAATTTTTCCTGGAACCATTTTAAAAACTGGTTGTAGTCCACATCTTCATGGTAATCACCAGTTCTTTTCGACCTAAAGAGCAAAAATGTATTATTAACAAAGGCATGTGATAGCCCGGCGTGTAGAATAATAAATCGAGCCCTCTGCCTGACGGCCCTTTCATTGTCCCCTGAACTGAGTTGTCGCTACAACTCTTAGACACTGTGACCCATGTTTCATCTATCCACACAATATCCTTAACATTTTTGACCTACTAAGTTTTGAATTTTCCAGTATTTTCACCAAATTTAATAGGTTCTTTAAAGTGAGCATAATTAAGGGAATTCTAAACTTTGAAGCTATTTGGTTCAGTCATTTAGAAATTAAAACATATTATATGTAATAAATATGCAAATTTTGAGAATGTCCCAGGTACTGTACCCGATAATCCGGAAAGGATCCTGTTGGAATATCCATTGCCCCCGCTGGATTGCCTATTTCTAACTGCACCGGCATATACAACATTAGAAATCGCTTCCAACACGGTCTTTAGGGATTTACAGTTACAAGAATATTGTGGATCAACAACCAACTACACTGGGCACTCACCTTTACTTACCTCTCGGGGACTGGGAATTCAGCTTCGCCTACACTACATCCACAATACTCTGCTCCTTATATTTGAAATGAATCACACTCCAACAACAATGGAAAACAATCTGAACAAAATGTATTAACAATAGGGTAAACTAATCTACTATAAACAAAATAACAATAAACGAATTTAACAATAGACATTAAAATTAAAAACACGCAATCATTCACACCTCCTTTCAACTCTACATCTTACTACAATGCTGTATTAAAAATTATGAGTATAAATCTTGGCTTGTTCTAGGCCTACACTGCGTAAAAATAAAAACGTTTAATGAAGTCTCTTAATGGCATTCCAGACACATGGTTTCATTCACAAGCCTGCGTTTGTAGAATCATTCTCGCTAGCCCACAGAGACTGCCTGTGTGTGCATTTATAAAACACGTAAAAATTAACATTTATATCTTACAAAAGTTCACATAACTACTTTGTTTCTTAAACAATCATTCTAAAAATTTTATACACTCTTTCATTCGCACTCCGCAATTGTTCTAGACCAATTCGGTTCCACATATGCTCTTAACAATGAATAATCATTCACACCAAAAACATCCGCTCATAAACACACACTGTTCCAAAACAATTGATTAATAAATCCTACTAAATTATTTAACTAATAAAATCATTTCCACAAAAATTATTTACATGTAATATGTTTATAATAATATCCATTATCTAGTGTTGCTAGCGCGACACTTTCGAGATTCTAACTTCTCGGTTACTATATAATTCTTAACTAAATATATATACTGGTTTTTCACATAACCATCCTTCTCTAACGTTCTGTAGTTTGAATATACTGCTTACACATCGTTTTATATAGGTTTCATTACAATATTGGAGTAATACAGTCGACTAATTAAGGTAAACTGTACGTAATTACATCACTTCGGGTTTAATAAAATTTAATAATTGTATTATAGACGTGAGTAGACAATCTTTCTCAAGTTGCATTTCCACTGAAACCCTCCTGTTAACACAGCTAAATCGTTAATTCACAAAAACTGCACTACTTGTATACAACGGCTCTTATCATTATACATGCCTTTTTATCAAAGAACAACAATACTTTGACTTCCTTAAAATGCGGAATTCCCTCGCACGAGCACTCCATATCTCTACAAATCCTCATATAACAGTATATATGGCATAAACAATTATCATCTACTATGTTAAACAATAACCAAAAAGGATTAATTGTTATTAACATACCTTATGTAGGAACTTCTCTCAAATAATGTCATGACCCTCAGTATCATTGCACATGACTACTGGAATACAATTATACATGCGTAAGTTCTTCAGACGAAACTTCCAATTGTAAGGAACGATATTAGACAGTCGTGATTAACCTCCTAAAGTTTACTCCACAACAAGATAATTAACTGTTAACTCGTCTGTCGCAAATACATGTAATAAAAATAATACTCCTGTCTCATCTCACTTGTCAAGCTATGAATTGTTTATCGTTGTAATATTGTTTTAGATCCCTTATTTGGGGGTGGTTGGATCTAAAAGGAAGAGTTATTGTGTTAATTTATAAAGCTGTGTCTAAAAAGGGGTAGCTTCCCTTAGCAGGGTAAGCTGACCAGTGTAGAGTGTTGTTGTGTGCTAGGAACTAGGGGGCGCTCCTATGAATGATGTAGTAGTGTTTTAGGGGCTGGGCCTCAGTGCAAGGGTCACTGTGCTGGTCGCCCAGCTGACTGGCTCGTTATATAACTGAATGTGCTTGTATCAGCTAAGTGCCACGCGCTGCTCCTAGCAGCTGGGCCGTCGCGAGAAATACAATGACATCTGAACTAGCACTGTCGGACTACCGTATGTCACGTCTAACCGTGACGGGAATAAGGAAGGGCGTTGGGATGTAAAGAGGCGTATAAACAGTAAGACGAGTGTAGAGTGTTGACCAAGTGTTTATTGGTCTGTGATGTTTGAAGTATGAGTCCCTTGTAGGGAATGTAATAGTGGTCACAATGTAAAGTACAAGCTGTGGGTAAAGGTTACAAATGTAGGATATCTGAACACGACTGACTCACCTCTGATGACACCAACGTAGCCTCCGGCCGAACCACTGAAAGACTGATAATGGAGAGATCCCTGTGACCTCCTTAGGATTCCTTTTATATTCTTGGGCGCTATGCTGTCAGCATTCTGATAGCATAGCTGCCCCAGTTAATAATGTGTAATAATTGTGCAAGGATTGAGCTGCTTTCTAGAATGGCAAGCTGTCCTTGCGACGTTGATGGATGTTGGTCTGGCTTTATAAGGGTTGCCATTTAGGAGATTTAGATAGATTTAGATAGATGATTGGGGGGATGGTCTCCAAGCGGTGCATACCCCTGGGATACTGTACAAGCCTCCTTCCCTATTTAGTTCGCGTCCCCGCGAACGGGAACGGAACTTGGGGTTGGGATGTTGATGTAGTAGTTCTTGAAGCCCCCTCGTATCTTCTGGTGGTGTCTTCCTCGTCGTTGTCGCGTCGTCGTATAGAATGGGTGCTGTCGTGTTGAAATGGAGGTGTGAGATCAGCCCGTGTTCAGAGGGGAGGGTTATGGGATGTACAGATATATGCATAACACTGACATTGACATTGTAAAAATGGAAATTGACATTGAAAAAAAATTATACATTGAGAAAAAAAATTGACATTGAGAAAAATTGACATTGCCATTGTTGGCATATTGCGAGTTTCAAAAAAGAAAAAAAAACATGGTTTTGATATTTATCCGTTACATAGTTGTGCAGGGAGGAAAAACCCAGCTAGACGAGGAATTGTGCCGTCTGGCTTTATTTTGGGGAAAAAGTGCTCCCTGCTAAGAGAAAGATAGAAGAGAATAGAAAAAATGGGTGTTCCAGGGTATAATTTAAGGGAAATATTCAAAGTATTTATTGGTTTGGGCTGAAACGGAACACCCTGACAAATTTGGGCGTTAGTAGAGCAGAAAGGAAAAAACAAAACCGTGTATTCAGTGTTGCCATTATGGCAGTGTTAAATGGCGTGACACATTGTGATTTTACGCGCATAGGCGTACACTTGAGCATTAATTTACATTTAATTTACAGGCATGATATAATATATAAAAAAATAAGAAACTTACTACTAAACCGGTTTGCTCATGAGCCTGGTACCTTTCATTTCGTAGAACTCTTTACCTGGCCTTTGTATACCATTCGCTGATTCTTTCCTGGCCATTTTCTACTCGGCCGTCTTACCGTAGTTTAGTGGCTAGGCCGCTAATTCTTTTTCCACTGAGCTTATGTACTAGTGGTTTTCCCGCCGTGGGTTGGGAAATTCCACCCTGGCGTCGAAGGTTCGGCCCTTACAATACTTGTGCCGCCCTTAGACGCCGAAGTCACGCCTTATTTGCGTGTCATCTTGTTTTTCGGCGTTCATCGATGCCCAGTATCCCACGGATACCGTGCCTCGGTGGTCGCTACGCTGTCACCTTTAGGAGGTGCAACTGAAATTGCCAAAGGGTGTATGTGTCTGTACAAGAGGGAGAGAGTGTGGTATTTCTGTGTTGGGATATATATTTACAACAGGTTTGTGTATAATCCTCGTCATCTGCAAAACAAAATGCGTTAATGGCCATTTATCTGGAAACATGTACATTCCGTCGCTTCCTTGCTTTCCTGCAAATAGAGTGTATTAATACATATAGCAGTTCCATCGCTGCGCATAGTATACAAAATCAATTATGGTGCCACTTAAGTCTAACTTAATCTAGGTTAGCCTATATTAGTCTAGTTTAGCCTAAGTATTGTCGGGCTTACCTTGGTAACGGATTTTTAGTCACCAAGTGCCGAAATTTTACCTTAATATATATATATAAAAAATTGCCTTAAATGTAGACTTATGCTATATTATAATGACTTATCAATGGTTTTCATGAGTTGTCATGAGGTGTCATGAGTTGTCATGAGTTGTCATGAGTTGTCATGAGTTTGCCATGAGTTGCCATGAGTTTGCCATGAGTTTGCCATGAGTTGTCATGAGTTTGCCATGAGTTTGCCCTGAGTTGCCATGAGTTGCCATGAGTTTGCCATGAGTTGTCGGACTTACCCTGATGTCGGGTTTGTGGGTCATCAGGCGCCGTATGGCGTTATTTAATGCTATCTATTTTAATTATGGTCTATAAAAAAAATGCTATTTCTAAGCCGAAAGGGTGGCCTTAATCTACTGCCGAAATGTGCTGTGCCATACCTGGCAACAGCGGTTAATAAATTTGCTTAATCCTAGGTTGCGTGTCAAATGCAACCGCCTTACAGCTAAGATTTCGACCAGGGCGATCGCCTGAGGCAATTTACTTCCTCAGGACACCACCCGCACGATTCCAGAAACACCGGTTGTCTCTAGAATCGCTGGATTCCGCCCCCTTAATTCTAGGTATCAACGCTTATCGACTAGTATTAACCTAGTCGCATGTGTCTTATTGGCTAAATTTGGCCTGGAACGATCGCCTGAGGCAATTTACTTCCTCAGGACACCACCCGCACGAGTCCTAGAAACACCGGTTGTCTCTAGGGTCGCTGGATTCCGTTCCCTTAATTCTAGGTGTCGATGTCTATTACTAGTACTAATCTAGTCGCAGGCGGCTTACGGTGCCACTAAGCAAACCGTTTCGCCCGCTGTACTTATCAGTTCTTTACCGTTGCCATTGCGTATGTAGTCGTAGTTGGGTCGCCCACGTAACCCTTATGAGGTGCTCGCAATGCCCCTCTCTTAATGCCCATTGGTTGCCCGATGCATCGCCATTTATGTGGGCATTGGACATTGTCGTCCAATGGCATAATATAATCTTCGCCTTTATCGGCAATCGTGGTCTGCTTTTCGCAGTAATCTTCGCCTGTATCGGCCGCAGTAGTGTGCTTTACGCAGTATAAGAATCTCTTCGCCTTTGTCGGCAATCATGGTCTGCTTTTCGCAGTAATCTTCGCCTGTATCGGCCGCAGTATTATGTATCTCGCAGTAACATTTCCCTCCAACGCACAGGAGTTTTGCTTCCCGCTATGGAAGCCCTACCTAACTTAAATTTAACTAGAAGTCTAGTCATAATGGGGTCGTCTCTAGGGATAGTTCCCGAGTCCGGCGCTGAGTGAGCTATTTCTCCCGCCATTCTCAGAAAGTCTCCCTGCAGGTCTTGGCTTCGACGACCGTGGCACAAAGTGGGTGTAGCATCCCTTCCTCCCAGGGGCGGTTTATGCGCACCTAGGATTCCAGAGCTTGCCCGGCCAGGCCGCGAATGCTTTGACCTTACGTGGTTCGTCTGTTTGGTCGGGTCAGTGATTTGTTGAGCCAACTGGGGTAAGGGTCCACATCGCCTTCCCCAGCTCTGCTCCAGTGTGGTCCCTCGGACCTTCGGCTTACGCCGTTATCATCAATCAGAGTGTTACAGATTCCTTTACCTTTAAAAAAAATATGGGCGTAATCTTTGTAAATAGTTTAATCTCTGTGTAAAATGTAAAATATTTCCAGTGTTGTGGGGTTGTAGATCTTCTAAGTACATAGACTACTTCTGGTCTACCATTGCTATGTCAGCTTTCCAGCAATAATGCTCTCTTTACCTTAATGGAGGTGTTAGTAGGGTTTGTGGCGTCAGGTACCCTGTTATTATGATCTGGGGGTAGTTATTTGTTGAGTGGGCTGAAACAAGGCAGGAAGGGGTTGCGCACCTTTGGGTTCCACGTTAGTGGTGGCCTGGAACCGGTGGTGGCGCTGGGATGCTCCTATAGTGAGTGGACTGGGGCAGGTGTCCCCTGGATTGCAATAATATAAAAATTCCATGCAGGTTTGATATTGATATCCCTGGTGAATGGATGGGATAGTCATGCATGTATCTGGATATGAGGCGTCTGCCTTCATGTACGGATAGGTGTAGGGTGAGGCATAATACCAATATATTCCTGTCATGCGGGAGTGTTTAATTAACAAAGAATGGTTAATATATATAACTATGGCCTCATCTCTCATTTAGAGATGCGCATTATGCTTATTTAATTTTTGCCGACCCACCCCTAATACTCAGGTGGTAGCATCGTGATCCAAGGCGTAGCATGCCTTCTCTTTAGACGCATGAAGTCCATCAACCCCTTGTGTGTACTCTGTAATGTAGTGTAGCTGTTTTGGTCGTGTACATGTGTCTGTGTTGGTTTATGTTGGACGTGGGAAGGTCATGGTAGGGAATTGGGTATTAATCATGGTAGCCTGCTGTAGTATGTCGGTAATCCCTCTGGGATTATCCACCTACGCTTTGTCATTCTCCCTTGGTCCATGTTGGCTTTCTATCCGCGCCTTGGGATAGTTAAAGTTTCACGACCTAATCTGGTCTACCGTTTGTAGTGTAAATGTGGCCAGTGGTCGTAGTGCGACTGGTCATGTCCTAATCGCCTGGAATGATTCCTATGCCTTACAATCGAGAAAAGAAGTTATTAGAGGGGAGGTCTTGTTTTCTCAGAGCCCCTGTCTGTGTTCGCCCTTGATTAGTGAGCGCGTGTGTGTGGGCCTATGTTCCGCTACACCACGCGGACGGTTGGTCTGTTACAGGCTAAGTCATAATATGTATCGCGTGTATGGGCAGGAGGCGCCCGTGGCCTGTCAACGTCTTGTCCATTGCCAAGTGCTTTTGCAGTGTTAAAAAAAATGTATGTTAATATGATTGCTTTGCGTTTTTAATTTCATTGTCACTGCCGGTAAACAATAGTGTCCTGCCATGTGACGAAATGTGCACATCAGCAGTTTGTATGTGTAATGGCTCGGACGTTATGTATGTCAGCTGTCGCCATGTGCCTTGTTGCGCGTATGCCATGTTGCTATTGTTCTAAATTCCTGCCGGAATAATGTGGCAATCCGCCTTTATTAGCTAATGCTGTAGTGTGGCCACTGTTTCATAAGCCTTTTGTCTTGCGAGATTTCTATGCCTTTGTGTGGGAAATGTATTTTCCATGTCTGGTGTAATTTGAAATTTTATGCCTGGCTTTTGGCGTGAGGAAATGTGGTATTCCCTGCTTGTGTGGTTGTGTGGGCTAATTTCAGTGTGATTGGAAGCCTGGATAACTGTTTTCTTGGTGTCCGATTTTCGCTGGGATTGGAACCCGTGACTTTATGTCATTCTCTGTGTTCTATGTTTGCGTTGTGTTTCAGGGCTTGAGGCGTCCCCAGTGTGGTTTTTGCTTGTGTTTCGCGTACCAAAAATACCGTTGGATAGTTAGTTTTTGGTACGAGTGTGGTGTGTGGTCATGGGTTCGGACCCGGCTGCCTGTAAAGCCTTGGTGTGACCCTCTCTGTGCCGCATATATTATGGCACATGTTCCCCGTGTATGTGTACTGCGCAAATGAAAATACGTGTTTCTGTGAGGAGTTTGTATATTTTTGAACTCTCCTCGTAGTGTAATTTTGGAAGATATAGGGTCCTTGGATCGGACGTGAATGATGCGTTTGCTCCTGTTCACTAGGAGTTGGCGTAGTTCGTCTGCATCGACCAGCCTTGCCCATTGAGGCGCGTGTTCCTGCTGACGCGATGGTGTTGAATTACGATGTCGTGGGCTTTCTTTTGTTTTACTTGCTTACTCTCATGTTCTCGCCACGCGTGTGTGTGAACTTCATTGCTGTCTGTAGTAATTGCGAGTAGTGCTTCCCGCACTGTAAAAGAAAGAAAACCTGTAGTTTAGCGTGACCGTTATTCTGTGGATCATGAGCCACGGGGTTTCCGTTTTACGTGGAATCCAAACCACAGGCCATGGCATTTCACTTCGAAAGTCTCACATGCCTTGGCCGCACTGTAAAAGAACCTCCCACTAACTACATTCGTGTCCCCAATTTTGTGTTACTGCATCGTGGGTCAAGTATATTCCTATCCATTGTTCAAAATGTCGTTATACACGAGTGTCTCCGGGCCGCTAGTCGCGTGTTTGGTGACTATTTGCCGGTAAGAAAAAGTCATGTTAGAGGCAGTGTTATGTGTAACGTATGCCTATGTGTTAAATGTATACAGCTTAACTTGGCCACCTTCCTTTCTCGGGCCAAATGCGTGAGGCAAAAAAAATGTGTCATGCCCCGCTCTGAATTAAGAGAGCACTTTGGAAGAAAATAATAGAAAGACTATGCTGTATCTCGTTAACACCCTGCTTTATGCTGATTAAAGCGGGTTGCCCGATGGCGATAGTCTGCCAAAATTGTGTCGTAACCACTATGAAAAAAAAATGCTTAAAAATGGTAAGTAGGTCCTGATCGTACTATCCACCTAGTAGGTGACGTTAGCACTATAGTAATCTAGTTACGTCTCAGGGGAATCTATCGACACTGTCTAGTACACATTGGGCAGGCGATTGCAAGACGTAATTGATACATTTGTATCCCCGTCACGAGCAAAGCCAGTGCACCATGGGAGTTGAACCTCCCTTCTAAAGCAATTGTAACTCAACAAAATGACAGTGTCTCGCCCCGGTGTGCGATTGGGCTTTTCAGTTGGTTAAAGCACACCTCACCAAATTTTTTTGAAAACTAGTTTGCGATTCTTAATTCTTGCCACGCTTATTGCTTTTGCCCGCTACAAGAGAAACTATCAAACTGTTGAACCGGAACATAGAACATTCAGTCATTTCTACCTAGAAAGACTCGCTTAAGCTCTATGCTGTGACTTGATGTTTAAGCTATGTTCAAAATATCTCTTTCCGGCTTTAAGCCGCGCAGCTCACCTGATGGGCTTCTACTTGGCTTTGGATATTAGAAATTTTACGTTATCCAATTTATGGTGATAACCACTCCGACCAATGATGATGATGATAATTGTTGTTTTAAGGGGCCTAACATCGAGGTTATCGGCCCCTAATGATCTGGGTGATAGCGAAAATGATAATGAAATGGAAACCAGAACAAAATTATCGAAGACTGAAAATACGTACAAAAAGGAACTCGCATGGAAACAACTCACAATATGGTCCTACAAAAGGGAATTTAGAACGAAAAGTTGCACAAAAAGAATAGATTGAAAAAGACCCACAAAACGTAGGCTAGATTCAAAATACGTACAAAATGCAAAGTAGCGCCGAAATACTTACAAAATGCAACTGAAATTCAAAATACTTACAAAATGCAAATGAGATCGAAATTACGTACAAAATGCAATTGAGGTTCAAAATACTTACAAAATGCAATTGAAATTGAAAATACACAATGCAATTCAGATTGAAATATCCCAGTTCCAATCCAAATTATTCACAAAGTGCAATTGAAATTCAAAATACTTACAAAATGCAATTGAAATTGAAAATGCTTACAAAATGTACGGTAGATTCAAACGACTCATGTGGATTGACAATACTTACAAAAAGCAATTTAGATTGAAAATACTTGACAAATGTAATTTAGATTCAAAATACCCACAAAATGCAATTGAGAATCAAAATATGTGCAAAATGCCCACCAAACAAAATGCAATTTAGATTCAAAATTCGTGCGAAATGCGGTTTTGGTTGAAAATACTTATAAAATGCAATTGAAATTCAAAATACTCACTAAAATGCCCTGACGCCTGCATTGAAAGACTTACTAAAAAGCAATTTAGATTGTCAATCTTTACAAAATGCAATTGAGGTTGAAAACAATCGCGAGATGTAATTTAGATCGAAGAGACTTACAAAATGCAACATAGATCAAAAATGCCTTAAAAAAATGGTAAAAGGGAATTTAGATACACGGTGATTCGAGTAACAAAAACAGTGCGGGAATCTTAAAGAGAAAAGGAAATAGAAGGAAAAGAGGAGAGGGGTGAGAGGAGAAGGTCCGCCCCAAAGGGAAGGGACAAAAAGGGGAAAACGGACCCAGCTCAGGAATCCCTCGGGGTCGCCAACGCCCGAACTCACCAGCCGTGAGCCCCTGAGGGTGTAGCATTATCGACGGTGCACCAGAAGTGGTGGGGCTACATACACCCTGCCTCCTTAAGGGCCTTGAGCACAAGGCAGGAGGTAAAAGGAAAATAAAAAGAAGGCTGACCCCTCGCAGAAGGAGGGAATCAGAAAAGATGAGACAAGGGCCAATGAAGGCGGGAAAGGAAGAGACTCCCTAGGCCTCGGATACCCTAATACCGTCGGGGTCAGAAGAGAACAAGAGTTGACCAAGTGAGATCGACAGGAAAGAAGACGGAGAGGGGCCCGGCACAAGTAAGTGGAAGCAATGCCGGACTCAGCTGGGGCCCCGTGGTCGCCAACCCACGCCCACAAGATGTGAGCCCCTGGGGGAACTCCGACCAATAATCGTTGACGGCCTATGAGTAAGAATGTCAGGGGCCAACAAAAAAAACAAGGATTTTGAATCATGCACTTCTAATTTAGCCATGTAGCACTGCATATACATGAAAGAAGGAAGGAAAAAAAATGTGCAGTTTATGTTTGTGAGTACTTGTTTGTCTATTATCCTGTTTCCCCCGTGTAAAAGAACTTATGTGTACTATACTATTGGTGCAAGTGATGTCGGAATATATTGTATTCCTGGTGAAAGCCGTTATCCTATTTCGAGCGTCAGTGCTCGGCAGGTGGATACCGTCGCCCCGTCACTAGGGTGTAAGCCCCTGGGATCCACTGAGGTGCCCCTCTGCTATTTTTCGGAGGAGTTTGTAGCAAAGTACGACCGGGCTTGCTTTCACCGTATCGCTTGACCGTTGGCCTAAGTGTACCTGTGTTCGTGGAACTACTCGCGCTCCGAGATACTCTAGTAGAGTTTACGGGGGTGTGTGTATTTTCGACCGATCTGTTCTGTGGGGTAGGTAATAACACTTTCCCTAATCCCCGTGTACTGTGTGGTAGTGCCTGGTCAAAATGTGCGTGCGTGTATCGTGCATCCTGAGGGACTAATACCGGTGTTCGCCTTCGTTCTGGCAAACTTGCCCTTTGAACTGGCGGTAAAGGTCGCTTAATGGCTTGTGTCTGCCCTAGCAATGTGGTGGCGTGTAGCCTGACCGCTTTTCGGCCTGTGGCCACGGCAGACTCCTGCCATTGCATTAGCCTATCTGTGTGGGTGTATGTAGGCTTTATGTACTGTAGGACGGGCTCTACGTCGTCAGCCCATGACGTGGTTTCGTCCCGTTGTTTCCCTGTCATATAATGTGTTTCTGAGAGTCCTTGCTTCAACTCCCTCTCGTCCCTGTGTTCCGAGGGGGTTGTTCTAGGCTCTGCCCCTCGGTTTGGCAAATTTGCCTTCCGATCCGGAGCTGAAGGACGTGTGTTTGTGTAACTTTGTGCTTGTAGCCTATTGGAGCCTAACTTGGCCGTATTCTGGCCTGTGGCCACGGTGACTTCCTTCCCATGTGTGACAGTACATGGCGAGAGGGACATCCTCGCAAATTGTCGAGTCAGCGTATCCACGCTTATGTCCTCTCTCGGCTGGGCTGGTGGCCCTACCATGAACTCAAAAATGGCCTTGTTGGATTGGAGCTCACGGTATTCGTCCCAAATTTGGGTGTACTGCCTATTGAGGCATATGGCCTGTTCAGCGACTTTTGTGCCCTGTGTCCCTATCCGTCTGTGTTCCCTGATGAGTGTCTCCCATTGTTGGAACATAAACTCGTGTCGGCAGTGTAGTTGCCAGTGTGCTTTTATGATTTGTGTGCGGAGGGTGGGGATTTTCGCCCGAATCTTGCGATTCTTAGCGCTGCGGAGTGGCCGGACAAGGGCTCTTATGATCCGCATGTACTGGGCGTGCAGGAGCTGCTGAAACCTTCTGAGGTAGTCCTGCCTAGTTTCAAAAACTCTGTGCCAGGCAATTAATTCCTGGTACTCCCCAATGCTCCTTAGCACAGCTAGGCGGTATAGAGGGGCCATGCTAAATGAAGTATGTGTCTTCTTATTTGAAAAGGAAAAGAAAAAAAAACTGTGCGTATTCGGCAGTGTATCCTTGTTCCCTCTGATTCTATCTGGGGCTGGGGGGTTGGTTTGGGAGAGAAAATTCCCTGTGTAAGTAGTGCAAAGCAACAAAAAAAACTGCTTTCTTTTTTAGGAAAAAAAAATTTTTCACTATTTGCTTGGCTGCGTGCGGTTTAGGACCGTTTTGACTACGAGGGCTCGTTGGTTGAGTCCCGTTCTACTGTGCGTAGTACCCCGCCTCCACCAGTGTTTTAGATCCCTTATTTGGGGGTGGTTGGATCTAAAAGGAAGAGTTATTGTGTTAATTTATAAAGCTGTGTCTAAAAAGGGGTAGCTTCCCTTAGCAGGGTAAGCTGACCAGTGTAGAGTGTTGTTGTGTGCTAGGAACTAGGGGGCGCTCCTATGAATGATGTAGTAGTGTTTTAGGGGCTGGGCCTCAGTGCAAGGGTCACTGTGCTGGTCGCCCAGCTGACTGGCTCGTTATATAACTGAATGTGCTTGTATCAGCTAAGTGCCACGCGCTGCTCCTAGCAGCCGGACCGTCGCGAGAAATACAATGACATATGAACTAGCACTGTCGGACTACCGTATGTCACGTCTAACCGTGACGGGAATAAGGAAGGGCGTTGGGATGTAAAGAGGCGTATAAACAGTAAGACGAGTGTAGAGTGTTGACCAAGTGTTTATTGGTCTGTGATGTTTGAAGTATGAGTCCCTTGTAGGGAATGTAATAGTGGTCACAATGTAAAGTACAAGCTGTGGGTAAAGGTTACAAATGTAGGATATCGGAACACGACTGACTCACCTCTGATGACACCAACGTAGCCTCCGGCCGAACCACTGAAAGACTGATAATGGAGAGATCCCTGTGACCTCCTTAGGATTCCTTTTATATTCTTGGGCGCTATGCTGTCAGCATTCTGATAGCATAGCTGCCCCAGTTAATAATGTGTAATAATTGTGCAAGGATTGAGCTGCTTTCTAGAATGGCAAGCTGTCCTTGCGACGTTGGTGGATGTTGGTCTGGCTTTATAAGGGTTGCCATTTAGGAGATTTAGATAGATTTAGATAGATGATTGGGGGGATGGTCTCCAAGGGGTGCATACCCCTGGGATACTGTACAATATCATGGTAGAATCTTGGACCCCACCACCTAGAGTCTCTAAATGTCGGAAGCCCCTTTCGCAGGAGAGAAAGGAGAAATTATCTGCAGGGCTCAAGAGATATTGGGAACGGAAAAGAGCATCGAAGAACTAGTCATAAGCGCTCCGTAGTGGGCTCAAATCAATAACAATAATAAAGTCCACAAATGACGTGATGTTACACAAATAGGATAAAATAACACACATGTTATTTATAATGTCAGATAGAGTTCAATCTTGACCGGGATAAACTAGCTTTGAATTCCTAGCCAAAGATTTGAATAATCTTCTATCAAAAGGTATTTCCTCTAACATAAATGAACAAAGCTCTTAGCTTTACAAATAATAAGAAAGGTTTGTCAATGTCGTAATGTTTTTCCACTCTACACAAAGAATGTTCATAGGAATTAAGACTTCGGTCTTATCAAACGACTAGTATTTCTTAGATCGTCGATAGTTTAAGCACAATAATGATATAACAATATCATTCGATGTTTCTTCTTTTCTTGAAGTTATATGTCGTTACATTAAAGTGCTCAAATCAAATTTAATAAGAATTTAATTTGAAGCTATGACACAATGTCAGAATACTTGGTTTAAATGAAATTATTAAAATTCGAGAGTCGAAACGACTACTGTCGGCCAAAGTATTATGTGCACTCGAGTTTGAAGGTTGTTTGTGAAGTAACCAATAGACCTACATAAAATACAATAACATCATAATTTTCCTCGTTCTATTTTACGTTAGTTCATGTAGGTTTGGAATTTTTAATTTATATTTTAATATTTTTTATTGCAGTTGGAACACAAAATGTGCCCGTTTTAAGTGTGTTTCAACCATGCGTCACATTTAAGAATTATTATCTCAAAACCCCGTCATCAGATCGAATGCAAATTTTAACACAATATACATTGGAATGTTGTATAACTGATTTATTAATTTCAAAATTGTGTATGTTCAAGAAACAAAGTTGTTATCATTTTTGTAAGGTAACTTTTTCTTGGCTCGGGGTGGTTGGAAAATATAGCCCTTGGTCGCGTTGTAATCCTTATACATCAAGAAGTTATGCTGTATGACTGTGAAATACGTAAATTAATTCACTTATTTTATATCGGGTTGTATTTGTTCGTGGAAATAAGGCATGATTCACCAGCCAGCCGCTCCGGGGTAAGCTGTACAGCGTTGCTGCGATGGAGCCCATCACTGCCGAGCGAGGCGAGGTCGTATTTCCCCATTCAAATATAAACCGATATCAAATAAGTGAATTAATTTACGTATTTTAAAGTCATACAGCATAACTTCTTGATGTATAAGGATTACAACGCGACCAAGAGCTATATTTTCCTACCACCCCGAGCCGAGAAAAAGTTACCATACAAAAATGATAACAACTTTGTTTCTTGGGCACACAAAATTTTGAAATTAATAAACCAGTTATACAACATTCCAATGTATATTGTGTTAAAATTTGGATTCGATCTGATGACGGGTTTGTGAGATAATAATTCTTAAATGTGACACATGGTTGAAACACGCTTTAAAACGGGCACTTTTTGTGTTCCAACTGCGATAAAAAAAATATTAAAATATAAACTAAAAATTTCAAACCTACATGAACTCACGTAAAATAGAACGACGAAAATGATGATGTTATTGGATTTTATGTATGTCTATTGGTTACGTCACAAACAACCTTCAAACTCGAGTACACATAATACTTTGGTCGACAGTAGTCTCCTATGAGGCAATGTGATTCCTCAAACAAAATTTTAATGTCAGTTCCACAACTGATCCGTAGAATAAAATTGAAAAATAGATGAAATGCAATCATCTTCTAAATAATCTTGCAGCATAAAAATCTCAACACATATCTGAAGTGTAAAATACATAAAAGCACTGAAATACATGAAATGTGAAAATATAGAAATATGGAATAAGATCGCTGAAAATATGGAATAAGATCGCTGACTCAGAATGTTACTAATCAGGCTCTATATAACAATTGAGATACACTAATACCTTATTTGGACGAAAACTTGAAGATCTATGTAAGTATTCCCACAATACTTTAGATGTTTCCTCAGTACAAGACACTGATATGGATCTGCATTCGAACCTCGGATCTGCGACCTCAGAGATAAGAAACGTCTCTCTCAGGAATTCACCAAAATTCGCCTGGGCTCGAACGACATCCTTCTGGCAAATTCTTCTGTGTTGCTGGGCTACCTATCCCTAGCATCTTGACAAATCTCTTCTGTAGAGTCCTCATTCTCCGTCGTAAATATGTATCAGCTTCATCATTGGAATATAATTATGGAAATATTCATGTAAATATTGAATGAAATGTTTCCATTGCTAATTGATGTTATATTAGTGTTTGTAGACTGACGAAAATGCACAAGATGGACCGTACACTACGTCTGTATTCAAGAATACGTTGTCCAACGAAGTTCCATCGTTGTATCTTAACTCCTGTTATCGAATATGTCTCTGGCGCATGACTATCTAGTTCATCATATCAACAATGTTAATTATGCTGAATGATAATGTTTGAAGAATAATAATAGTCATTCTATTAATGTTTGTGTCGCGCCAATTTTAAACGTTCTCCGCCACTGTTCACTTGAACTGCGTTCATCAACTTCACGTTGCAATTTATAATGATATTCAGCTTTGTTTCCAACACATTTGGAAGTCTAACTTGACAGGTTGATATTGTCGAAACGGTGAATATTAAAGCGCTCGACTTTTCACAACATATAATATGCGACCTGTTCTTTATATATATTCGCTTCTTTATATTTAGATCTCAATTATAAATGAGATATAATCAATACAATGTTCCTCGCAACTTCACGTAGAATGGAAGTGCGGTGATCTCTAACTTTCCACCTAGCTATCCTCGCGTCTCCACAAGCCGACAGTCGTCGCACTCGGACTAAGCTTTGGGATCTCCGTTAACCCAGTAAAAACACTCCTCACTCTTCAAAGTCTGCTGGAATAAGAACCTCGATCCTTGGATCTCCCCCTCCAAGTCGAATTTTTGGCGGCCATATCAGTCTCCCACCATAATTTTAGCGCGTAGATTACTAATGCTTATTACTGCGTAAATTAACCGATCTGCGGTTTTTAAAGTATCAGACATAATTTCTCTTAATATTCTCTTCATTACCAAATAAGAAAATCTTCTTCTAAGGGCCTAAATGCATAATTTCATCATATTGTGTAATTAAAGTTTATCCCGTCTTCAATAAGACCTATCCGAGGCCTAGGGAGTCTCTTCCTTTCCCGACTTAATTGGCCCTTGTCTCATCTTTCCTGACACCCTCCTTCTGTGAGGGGTCACGCTTCTTTTTCTTTTCCTTTTACCTCCTGCCTTGTGCTCAAGGCCCTTAAGGAGGCAGGGTGTATGTAGCCCCACCACGTCTGTTGCACCCTAGATAATGCTACACCCTCAGGGGCTCACGGCTGGTGAGTTCGGGAGTTGGCGACCCCGAGGGATTCCTGAACTGGGTCCGTTTTCCCCTTTTGTCCCTTCCCTTTGGGGCGGACCCTCTCCTCTCTCCCCTCCCCTCTCCTCTCCAATCCTCTCCTCTTTTCATTATATTTCCTTTCTCTTTAAGATTCCCGCACTGTTTTTGTTACTTGGTTCACCGTGTATCTAAATTCCCTTTTAGCGTTTTTTAAGGTATTTTTAACCTTCGTTGCATTTTGTAAGTTTGTTCGATCTAAATTACATCCCGCGATTGTTTTCAACTTCAATTGCATTTTGTAAAGATTGACAATCTAAATTGCTTTTTTGGTAAGTCTTTCAATGCAGGTAGCCGAGCCTTTTAGTGAGAATTTTGAATTTCAATTGCATTTTGTAAGTATTTTCAATCAAAACCGCATTTCGCACGAATTTTGAATCTAAATTGCATTTTGTTTGGTGGGCATTTTGCACATATTTTGATTCTTAATTGCATTTTGTGGGTATTTTGAATCTAAATTACATTTTGTCAAGTATTTTCAATCTAAATTGCATTTTTTAAGTATTGTAAATCCACATGAGTCGTTTGTATCTACCGTACATTTTGTGAGCATTTTCAACTTCAATTGCATTTTGTAAGTATTTTGAATTTCAATTGCACTTTGTGAATAATTTGGATTGGAACTGGGATATTTCAATCTGAATTGCATCGTGTATTTTCAATTTCAATTGCAAGTTGTAAGTATTTTGAACCTTAATTGCATTTTGTACGTAATTGCGATCTCATTTGCATTTTGTAAGTATTTTGAATTTCAATTGCATTTTGTAGGTATTTCGACGCTACATTGCATTTTGTACGTATTTTGAACCTAGCCTTCATTTTGTGGGTATTTTTCAATCTCTTCCTTTTGTGAATCTTTTCGTTCTAAATTCCCTTCTGTAAGAACATTTTGTGAGTTGTTTCAATCTGAGTTCCCTTTTGTAAGTATTTTCCGTCTCACTTAATTTTCGTTCTGGTTTCCGTTTCATTATCATTTTCGCTATCACCCAGATCATTAGGGGCCGATAACCTAGATGTTAGGCCCCTTAAAACAATAATTATCATCATCATCAATAAGACCTGTTCTCATTGGCTCTGGACTGGGATCCAATAGCATAATTTATAACAATATTTATAATATTAATCTCCAAACTCGCTGTTGCTATGCTAAATATAGCCTTCTAGAAGCGTCCATTGTGCAACATATCACGTGATCGGGCTCTCCCACAGTATCGAGCTTGTAACACTACACTCTTGTGTCACACTTCCAGAAATTATATTTGCTAGTTACATTTTATCATGGGGACGGAAAATACTCTCATTTTGTCCCTAAATAATTCAATTTACGGGGGGGGGGGGCAGTACATCAACTTTAAAGTTATCAATTTAAAACTTCTATGGAATGATCATCAATGGTATACAAATAAAAATTGGTATTACTTTTAAAATCAGTGCAAATGGTTTATTATTAAAATATTTTTTTCTGTTGTTCTGTTATTATATGTCATTTTTTTTCAAATTTGAACCAAAATATTTCTGAAAGTTATTAATATTTTTCAAAATGGATACCACGTATTATTAAGACCACAAAGTTGTATGTGCAAACCAAGTTTGAAGGTAATGGGATCAAAACTCGTGCAGCCGGAACATTTAAAATTCTGAAAAATATAGTATTGAGAAAAGGCTAACTTTATATAAAAAGTATTTAAGTAGAATTACCTGCATCAAAACTTCCCTGAGTTTACAAAATCACTTTTTCCACACTTCAGAGGTAACTTATTGCTAAACCCATGTTTCTCCCTGATGTTTACACGAAGATTTACTGCCATATTCACCACACAGGTCTGTAAACAAATTTTGGAGGACACCCATTTATGAATGAGAATGTGTTCATCATTAACACTAGGCTTAAGAGTAATCTCCTCACTAAAATAGGCCTATTCCAGTTTTCTGACACTGGCAGAAGAAGTAGTTGCAGCTATTGAACTTGCATTACTACAAAAAGGTCCTGGAGGAGATTTAACTTCACATGTAATATCACTTGGGTTGGATCTCTCACCCCACTGTTTGTCAACATTCAAAATAGCACTATTCCTTTTCTTTGTTTCACGGACTTTCGGTTTACGCCATCGACTAGATACAGAATACATCTAATAAAAAAAAGTCCTCTCGGCACGCCGGAAGGCGGAGGTAGATTTCACCGGACAAACTTGGGGATAGGCGAAAATAGGCAGAATATGCAGGTTTTCGTAGAAGGATCCGACCTCATTTATTGCGAGAAGATATTTTATAATTGGAGCTTAATTAACTTTATTTTTCGTCATTTTATGCTTATTTTAAACATTTTATTGTCTTATGGGAACGGTAATCTTCTTGTAATTTGGGGTCCATTTTTATACTTGTGGTCACACTGTCCTTATGCAAGGTTTCGACACTGATGTGTGACTATGTAACGGTCTGTTACTTCTTCACGCAAAATTATATCTCCCGCAGAGATTTTGGTTGGTTGCTCAGTTTAGGGGCTGCGACAACGCGGTCATGTAACCCCGTGTACTTAGGGATGGCTGTATTAGTCTGTAATTCAGGTAAGGACTGCAGACGGTCAATTTCAAGCAGTAGTTCCTAATGTTGGTACCAGGTACTACCGTCAACGACACCTAGCTGTGAACTTGGCTACTAGATGCCACCGCAACCAGCAACTCGCAACGAACGTTGGAACTTCCCCTCCAAAGGAAAGCATACTGAGGGATTTTTAGCGCTCTTAGAAAATCCGACGACTTCGGCCGACTTTGAACTCGCGACCTTGGGCATAGACATTCAGCATGCTACCAGTTACGTCACAGAAGCCGGTTCACACTTAGTCAGATGGAAATCTGAATCTGATCTCGTGCAAGTGCGTTATCTTGGCAACGTCTGATGGCTCATCCCTCATCAATTTAGTAGTGTTGCCATGGCAACCTCTGATAGCTCTTGGCATTTTCTTATAATTCCGAAATCATTTTTCTCATCCCTTGGCGCAATGGTGGGTCATATCAAAAATTCTTTCAAACAAAAGTTTTAGGTAATTATTAGGGGAATATTGTCCATTTTGTACGGTTTTGATATTGTGCCTATTAAGAGAGATATGATTAATGTTTCCCGAAAAAACCACTTTTTCCCACCCCTTTGGTCAATGGTTGGTGCTATCAAAAAACTCTTCAAACATACATTTTTGGGATTTATCCGACACATAGTATGAACGTTGAACGGATTCGATATGTCACATATTAAGAGAGTTATAGCAATATTTAAGTTTTTCGAAAAAAGCCCCCCATTTTCACCCCCTTCGACCGATTTAGCCCAGTAACGAACTCGACCGAGATTTTATAGGTATACATATTCGGTAAAAAATTCAAAGTGATTGGTGAAAAATTACGGCAGTTATCGTGTCCACAAGAAACTGATATATATATATATATATATATACATACATAAATTATATATAAACTTTTGAACTGACGGTGGTTTTTGGGTCTGGGGGATTTGAAACGCGAAGATATGTCGAAATTTTCCGGAAGTTGAAACATGGGACCCATTGCAATAGTTAGCTTTCTAATGAAATCTACCTAAAACTGCACACAAATCTCTAAAATACCATTAACTTACACAAGTTCCACCACTCACAGTAAACCAATAAAAATAT
This sequence comes from Meconema thalassinum, assembly GCA_946902985.2. Lineage (NCBI taxonomy): Eukaryota > Metazoa > Arthropoda > Insecta > Orthoptera > Tettigoniidae > Meconema > Meconema thalassinum. The sequence continues at coordinate 358,634,813 of OX336392.1, forward strand.
AATTCTTAATAATAATAATTTTTACACAACAAAAATAGACACGATGATGCGAATAAAATAAATAAACTCAAAATCTCTATATACACACGCCTCCAACAAACACAGAACGATAACGCCTACTGTAGCCTATGAAAGAATAAGCAAATGCACTTCAATAGATACACGGGATAATACTAATGGCAGTGACGAGTCAAGGCACAGTAGAACACTGCGTCAAACCATGTGCTCACTGCTGTGTCGGCATACACTGCAACACTCCTCGCCGTTGCTATGGAGACCGTTACCCCTCTCGTCTCCAATCCTCACCTCACCATTCAAGCGGATGACAGCTTTCACCGTTCATCTTTTGTAAATCAGAGTATAACACATAGAATTTAACATGTATGCATCGTTTAAACCCTAAGTGTTGTCCATGTTGTCATGGATGATGCCATTTTGTGTCTAGGGGAATTTTGTAGTGAAATGTATCTATACCATTCCCCAATCTTATATATATATAAAAAGGAATGTCTGTCTGTTCGTCTTTTATGCGTTCATAAACCATTCATCCGATTGCGATCAAATTTTTGTGAGTTGTTGAAAACATTTTCGGGATGTTCATAGGCATAGTTAATCCATTTCACAATAGATAGCGCGCGAGTAGTTTAAACAAATGAGGGGTGGCGATGCGTTCATATACGATTCATCCGATTGCGATCAAATTTTGGTGAGTTGTAGTGCACATTCCCGAGAAATTTATAGGCGTAGTAAATCCAATTTAAATAGATGGCGCGCGAGTAGCTTCAACAAAATGCCGTGCGATTCGTTTCAACAAAGTCCCACATGCATTCATATATCATTCATCCCATTGCGATGAAACTTCGGTGAGATGTTGTGTACACTTCAGGGAAGGTTTATGGCTTAGTAAATCCAATTTACAATAGGTAGCACACGAGTAGATTCAACAAATGAGCGACGACGTGCGTAGCGTTTCAACAACGTCCTGTATGCGTTCATATACCATTCGTTAGATAGCGATGAAACTTGGGTGAAATGTTCTGTACACTCCAGGAAAGGTTTCTAGCTCAATGAATCCATTTTACAATAGGTAGCGCACGAGTAGATTCAACAAATGAGCGACGAAGTGCGAAGCGTTTCAACAAAGTCCCGTATGCGTTCATATATCAATCGTCCGATAGCAATAAAACTTGGGTGAGATGTTGTGTACACTTCACGGAAGGTTTCTGGCTTAGTAAATCCACTTTACGATAGGTAGGGCACGAGTAGATACAACAAATGAGCGACGACGCACAAAGCGTTTCAAAAAAGTCCCAAATGCGTTCATATACCATTCGTCCGATACCGATGAAACTTGGATGAGATATTATGTACACTCCAGGGAAGGTTTCAAGCTAAGTAAATCCATTTTACAATAGGTAGCGCACGAGTAGATTCAACAAATGAGTGACGACGCGCGAAGCGTTTCAACAAAGAGCCGTATGCGTTCATATACCATTCGTCCGATAACGACGAAACTTGGGTGGGATGTTATGTACACTTCATGGAAGGTTTCTGGCTTAGTAAATACACTTTACGATAGGTAGGGCACGAGTAGACACAACAAATGATTGACGACGCGCGAAGCGTTTCAACAAAGTACCATATGCGTTCATATACCATTCGTCCGATACCGATGAAACTTGGATGAGGTATTATGTACACTCCAGGGAAGGTTTCAGGCTTAGTAAATCCATTTTACAATAGGTAGCGCACGAGTAGATTCAACAAATGAGTGACGACGCGCGAAGCGTTTCAACAACGTCCCGTATGCGTTCATATATTATTCGTCCGATAGCGATGTAACTTGGGTTGTGTACACTCCAGGGATGGTTTCTGGCTTAGTATATGCATTTTAAAGTAGGTAGCGCATGAGTAGATTCATCTTATGAGCGACAGCACGCGAATCGTTTCAATGAAGTCCCCTATGCGTTCATATGCCTTTCATCAGATTGCGATGAAACTTTGATTAGTTATTGTGTACACGCCAAGGAAGGTTTTCGACTTAGCAACTCCATTTTTTAATATTTTGCGAACAAGTATATGCAACAATTGAGTAACGACGCGTGAAGCGTTTCAACAGAATCATGTATGCGTTCATATACCATTCATCGATTGCAATGAAACTTTGATGATGATGATGATGATGATGATGATGATGATGATAATTGTTGTTTTAAGGGGCCTAACATCTAGGTTATCGGCCCCTAATGATCTGGGTGATAGCAAAAATGATAATGAAATGGAAACCAGAACAAAATTATCTGAGGCGGAAAATACGCACAAAAAGGAACTCAGATGGAAACAACTCACAATATGGTCTTACAAAAGGGAATTTAGAACGAAAAGATGCTCAAAAAGAATAGATTGAAAAATACCCACAAAACGTAGGCTAGATTAAAAATACGTACAAAATGCAATGAAACGTCGAAATACTTACAAAATGCAACTGAAATTCAAAATACAAAATGCAAATGAGATCGAAAATACTTACAAAATGCAATTGAAATTCAAAATACTCACAAAGGTCCCTCCGCCATATTGAAAGACTTACTAAAAAGCAATTTAGATTGTCAATCTTTACAAAATGCAATTGAGGTTGAAAACAATCGCGAGATGTATTTAAATCGAAAACACATACAAAAAGCAACGTAGATTAAAAATGCCTTAAAAAACGCTAAAAGGGAATTTAGATACACGGTGAACCAAGTAACGAAAACAGTGCGGGAATCTTTAAGAGAAAAAGAAATATAATGAAAAGAGGAGACGAGAGGAGAGGGGAGAAAGGAGAAGGTCCGACCCAAAGGTAAGGGACAAAAGGGGAAAACGGACCCAGCTCAGGAATCCCTCGGGGTCGCCAACTCCCGAACTCACCAGCCGTGAGCCCCTGAGGGTGTAGCATTATCTAGGGTGTACCAGAAGTGGTGGGGCTATATACACCCTGCCTCCTTAAGGGCCTTGAGCACAAGGCAGGAGGTAAAAGGAAAAGAAAAAGAAGGCTGACCCCTCACAGAAGGAGGGAATCAGAAAAGATGAGACAAGGGCCAATTAAGGCGGGAAAGGAAGAGACTCCCTAGGTCTCGGATACCCTGATACCGTCGGGGTCGGAAGAGAACAAGAGTTGACCAAGTGAGGTCGACAGGAAAGAAGACAGAGAGGAGCCCAGCACAAGTAAGTGGAAGCAATGCCGGACTCAGCTGGGGCCCCGTGGTCGCCAACCCACTTCTCACTAGATGTGAGCCCCTGGGGGAAGGAAAGAAGAGGGAGAGGAGCCCGGAACAAGTAAGTGGAAGCAATGCCTGACTCAGCTGGGGTCCCGTGGTCGCCAATCCACGCCCCACTAGATGTGAGCCCCTGAGGGGAAACTTTGATGAGTTGTTGTGCACACTCCCGGGATATTTATAAGCGTATTTAATCCAATTTACAATAGATAGCGCGGGAGTAGTTTAAACAAATGAGTGATGGCGTTGCGTTCATACACAATTAATCCGATTGCGATCAAATTTTGGTGAGTTGTTGTGCACATTCCCGGGAAGTTTATAGGCATAGTAAACCCAATTTACAATAGATATCGCGTGAGTAGCATCAACAAAATTGCGTGCGATTCGTTTCAAAAAATTCCCCACATGCGTTCATATACCATTCATCAGATTGCGATGAAACTTTGATGAGTTATTGTGTACACGTCAGGGAAGGTTTTCGACTTAGCAACTCCATTTTTTAATATTTTACGCACAAGTAGATGCAGGAATTGGGTAACGACGCGTGAAGCGTTTCAACAAAGTCACGTATGCGTTCAGATACCATTTATCCGATTGCGATGAAACTTTAGTGAATCGTTGAGTACAGTCCAGGGAAGGTTTCCGGCTTAGTAAATCTGTCTTAAAAAAGGTAGCGCATGAGTAGTTTCAACAAATGAGTGACGGCACGCGAATCGTTTAAACAAAATCCCGTATGCGTTTATATGCCATTCATCCGATTGCGATGAAACTTTGATTTATTGTTGTGTACACACCAGGAAAGGTATTCAACTTAGTAAATCGATTTAAAATATTCGTAGAGTACGAATAGATTCAACATAATATGAGCGACGACGTGCGAAGCGTTTCAACAAAGGACCATATGCGTTCATATAACATTCATCCGATTTCAATGAAACTTTGAAGAATTGTTGTGTACACTCCAGGAAGGGTTTCTGACTTAGTACATACACATTACAATAGGTAGCGCACGAGTAGATTCAACAAATGAGGACAACATGCGAATCTTTTCAACAAAGTCCCGTATGCGTTCATATACCATTCATCCGACTTGATGAAACTTTTGTGGATCGATGAGTACACTCCAGGGAAGGTTTCAGGGTTAGTAAATCCATTTTACAATAGGTAGCGTACGAGTAGATTCAACAAATGAGTGACGGCATGCGAATTGTTTAAACAAAATCCCGTATGCGTTCATATGCAATTCATCCCAGTGCGATGAAACTTGGATGAGTTGTTGTGTACACGCCAGGGAAGGGTTTCGACTTAGTAAATCCATTTTACAATACTTAGCACACGAGTAGATGCAACAAATGAGTGACGACGCTTGAAGCGTTTCAACAAAATCCTGTATGCGTTCATATAGGCTACCATTCATCGATTGCGATGAAACTTTGATGAGTTGTTGTACGCACTTACGTGTAGGTTTCTAACTTAGTAAATCCACTTCACAGTAGGTAGCGAACGAGTTGATTCCACAAATGAGTGACAGCACACGAATTGTAGAATATAAATGAAATTTCGTATGTATTCATATGCCATTCATCCTATTGCAATGAAACTTTGGTGAGTTATTGTGGACGTTCCCACGAATGTTTCTAAATTAGTTAATCCATTTTACGATAGATTGGAGGCAGTTAGCGGAAGATCAAAAGAAGAATTTTGTATTCAAAGCACTTCAAGAAACAAAATTACAACGCCAACACTTTCTTTGATTGGCGTTGCAACGCATGCCGGGTTCAGCTAGTATTGTATAATATTTGATCCTGTATATCTTTGTTGTTTTCGTTGAGAATAACTTCTTCAACCAAGTACAGAAACAAAATTCCTTACTGATACGGTACACATTAACTGGTCGCTACTGGGTTAGTCCACTGTCTGTACGAAACCATACATCTAGGCAGGTTGTATATAAAGCCTTACTTATTATAGAACCAAAATCTTTTTAGGTGTATTTCTTATGACCAGTTGAGAGTTAACGTTCTGCATTGTTACTGTATTTTGTTGTTTGTCTTTCTAATTGCCTGCAATGTAGGACATAACTTGAGGCGTACTTTATTATTAAGCTGGTCAGATGAGCATGACAACCTGAAATTACTTTTAGGAAAGGTTAGGTTTTATCAAGACCAAAGGCTGTCAGGTTACACTCAACTGAATTGTAAGTATTAGGTCTCATGCTCTCATGTGGTCGCATTTTACTCGCAACTGTTTGTCTGTTCACAAGCTTCAGTGTTTCCGATCATGTTGTTACACAGTGTACCCCTATTATCTCCTCTCGAGCCCTTCCCTGTTCACAGGGAGATTCTTGTTGCCTGGTTGCTGCTGTAGGTCTACATAAATTATGAAATTGATTGGTGGATATTGAGGAGAGGATTACAAATAATTTACAGAAATACTATTATAGATAGCACCTCATGCCAGAACTAAAGTTCTTTTCAGAGGGGGGAATCGATCCCGGTCCTTTGGAGTGAATACCGGTAACAGTAAGCACTACACCATTAAGCATATTTAGGTCAAGTTCCATATGGACTAAACAACAAATTCGAAAGAAAACTGTTTGTGAAAAGAGACTTGAATGCAAAGGTGGTTATTAAGTTCTTGTCACATGTACCGTAAATGTGAATTCCATTCCATGTCCACATTAAAGCTATTGACACAAGTTGGCAGGCTTGTTTTGTTGAGATAAATTAGAGATGAAAATAGTACAAGAGTAAATACAAGACTGTCGTTGCCAAGGCTGCAAGATACCATTGTAATTGATCATGATATTGTACTGCTTAAGGAAAATATTTCATTAATACTACAGTCGTACCCATTTGTCCACTGCACATTCCTATTCAACAGTGTGCCTCTAGTGATCATAACTAGAAACAGTAGCAAGGCAGCTGGAAGTAAGTTAGACATGTTCAATCCTCAAATTGTGTTCATGCATCTTTGTAACGATGAATTTGTAACCCACTAAGCTCCAGTAAGATTGAGAAATGGTGTCAGAAAAATTAAAAATCCTGAAGAGATCATGAATCATCAGCAGGGTATAATGGCTGTAGGCCATATGTGCAGTGCAGGATTTTTTGAGAATATTAATAGCTGGAGGATGTGAGATCCTAATCATCGCCAGTAATATTTCGATGATGATAATAATGATGATAATTGTTTTTAAGGGGCCTAACATCTAGGCTATCGGCCCCTGATGGTTTGGGTGATCGTGAAGATGAAAATGAAATGTAAACTTAAAACTAAAACTAACTACCAACCTACATACTAGAAGAAGAAATGGAAAACTAAAGGAGAATAAGGCAAATAAAGGACAGGAGGAAAAGAAATGCCCTCAACCCTCGAAGAATGCGGATTGAAGGACTTGGAAGGAAGGAGAGCCATGAAAGGCAGATAGGAAAGTGAAAGAGGAGATGATGATGATGATAATTGTTGTTTTAAGGGGCCTAACATCTAGGTTATCGGCCCCTGATGGTTTGGGTGATCGTGAAGACGAAACATGAAAAGCGAACTTAAAACTAACTAATAACCTACATACTAGAAGAAGAAATGGAAAACTAAAGGGGAAAGAGGAGAGGGTCCGCCCCAAAGGTAAGGGACAAAAGGGGAAAACGGACCCAGCTCAGGAATCCCTCGGGGTCGCCAACTCCCGAACTCACCAGCCGTGAGCCCCTGAGGGTGTAGCATTATCTAGGGTGCACCAAACGTGGTGGGGCTACATACACCCGGCCTCCTTGAGGGCCTTGAGCAGAAGGCAGGAGATAACAGGAAAAGAAAAAGAAGGCTGACCCCTCGCAGAGGGAGGGAATCAGAAAAGATGAGACAAGGGTCAATTAAGGCGGGAAAGGAAGAGACTCCCTAGGCCTCGGATACCCTAATACCGTCAGGGTCGGAAGAGAACAAGAGTTGACCAAGTGAGGTCGACAGGAAAGAAGAAAGAGAGGAGCACGGCACAAGTAAGTGGAAGCAATGCCGGACTCAGCTGGGGCCCCGTGGTCGCCAACTCACGCCCACTAGAAGTGAGCCCCTGGGGGACAGTAATATTTCCAAGATCAGCAAGATATCACCTTTATACTTGGTGAAAACTGCAAACTTCATTTTCTACATTCTAGGATTCTTCCAGACAATGTGTTAATGTGCTTGAGATGTTTACATTTATAATCAATGTCCTAAATAAAATAAATGCCTGTAATACATTTTGTGTGTGCTTCTTTTAATTAAGTGTAATCATTACTGTGTCCTTGGATGAGGATTACTTGCAATTTGCTAGTGTTCTTGAAGATACGGGCATAGTTTTGTACTCCAGGGCCTTTAAACCAATCACCACAGCCAGAATTCTCTGTTAAAGGTCTAGATTTACCCATTTCAAACCGATCTACCCAGTGTGTAGTACTGATAACTGCTTATTTTCCATGTGGCCTGCAAGGATGCCCATGTTCTTTTTCAGGGGGAACAGATGTGATGAGTATACGATATTTTCTGGGGGGAAGGGGTAGGGGAGGACTGGGTATGTTATAAAATTCTTCATCTCAGACCACCAGGGTGAAACAAAGGATAGGAAAAAATAATTAAAAGTTGAGGAATGCTTTCATTTGAATAATTTGAAGGGTCTCGTTTGACATTTGGTGAAGATCTTGGACATCTTATTGGGAGGGAGATACCATGTCCGTGTAGCCAGCATAGATCCAAATTACAATGGCAATTATGGTCATTGTTTAATGTTAATAAATGGAACAGTTCCGCCAACATGGAGTAGGGGTAAGTAAAGTGGCTTCTTGTCCAGGTGACCTGCTTTGCGAAGGAGTATTTGAATCCTGATATAGGATTTAAATAGTCTTCAAAGCTTAGCACGAAGGCTCTGAATGATTTGAATCCCACTCTTTGCATCCTGGAAGTGTCTTCCCAATTCAACTGTAAATAAAAACTAACTGAAAACCACTACCACATCCTTTTCTATTACAAATACAGTACAAACATAAGTGCATGGGGCTGATATCCACGACATTCCAATCCACTGAATTAACTCACAATAAATAAGTTTGCAAGGTCCTTCAATTGTAGTAATATACTTCGTTATAAGAATCTTGAGCCCATAAAACCATAAATTTGACCTAAGCCTAACTGGGAACGAGAGATAACCGTTAAACATGTCTAACATGAAGGTAATTGCCACAAGAAGTAAACCTGCCACTGTAGGGGATTGGTGTCAAGATAAAAGGCTCTCTGCTAAAGGAGGTACGTATAATCTCAGCAATTCATGTATGTATCTGAAGTACCGGTATGCATTAAATTTTTGTTGTTGAAAAAGATTGTCTTATGGTAGGTCTACTCGAAAAAGCAAAATTTAAAAATCCACGAGTGTAGGCTTAAATTTCTTATATTCGTTTTTATTATTTTGGGGCATGAATGAGCCTTCTCTTTCAATAAATGAAGCACTGGCTACTTTCTCCTAATGCAATGCTTGGTTGTTTCTTTTTATTATTATTCCATCTGTTTTTAAAGTTAAACTTACATGTAAACTGGTATATATTGAAACAACGTATTGATGAACCAAGATAAGAGGATAATATGTACAGTTTTGTATATCTGCATAAACTGGAACATCCATTCAATGTTTTTATTACACTGCTTAATATTCTACTGCTCTTAAGTTTTGAGCTAGTGATAAGGGTGTATTTCTTCCACAGCATTTAACTTTATTTTTGAGTAGCCTTAAATTCACACTAACAAATTACTCGGCTATTGGTAGGCTTGTATAGCCGCGAGCGACACTACTCCTCTGACGTCACAGATCGCGCCGTGGCCTGTCTTTCTCGTCGGCCACGCAGCATCGAGATAGCATTATTTACAAAGCACGGGCTGCAATGCATCAAGAGCTCTGCATCACGCTTCCCACCACTACCCAGTACTGTCCCCGCGCCAGCTCTATTGACGCGGGGTATCAGGTAAGGGGAGCGGGAACGATGAGTGAGCGAGGGAATTCCGGGCCATGCTTATGCTTTTACTACCTCAGTGGAGACAGAGACTTTGAGTGTTATGTCGGTGCGAAAGAAAAATAAAGTCGTGCATTCGGAGGGTCGTGGTATCATAAATGACATTATTGTAAAATGTGATGAAGAGGCTGAAAACAAACGTTTTGCTTTCACAGTAAACCAGGCGTCACGTAGAGCTGCTCACTACGCTGTAGTGTCCGAATCTTTTATTAAAAAGATACGGAAGGAAACGAGGGAATTGGCTGAAAGTGGAGAGGGTAGTGTGCTGTCCACTCCGGGTAAGAGACGAAATACTAGGCCATCACACACTGTAGTGAACATTGATGATTTTTATAAATGTGTAATTCGTCGTGCTATTCAAGCGTTTTATGTGGAAGAAAAACGTGTTCCTACCATTTCAAAACTACTGTGTGTGATACAAGGCAAAATAACTTTTCCTTGGTCACACACTTCATTACGAAAAGTAGTAAAACAACTCGGTTTCCGGTGGAAAAATCACAAAATCGGAGGTAGATTATATTGAAAGGCCTCACATCGTATCGTTGCGTCACGACTATCTAGTGAGAATAAAACAACTCAGGCAAAGTGGGCAACAAATAATTTATCTTGACGAAACTTGGATAGACAGTATACGTGCTGGCAAAGTGAGGAAGTATTTGGAGTACCAGCCAACGTGAATTCAGGCAATAGGTTAATAGTGATTCATGCTGGGGAATAAACGGATTCATAGAAAATGCTCTCCTCATCTATAAAGCCGGTACGACAAGTGGGGATTATCAGGGGCAGATGAACAGTGTGAATTTCATTAAGTGGGCCACCGAGAAGCTTGCACCCAATCTACCACCTTCATCTGTAGTTGTGTTAGATAACGCACCCTATCACTGCACACAGATAGAAAAACCACCCACAAAGTACTCTGTGAAGTCAGATGAAATCGTGGTTACGCAACAAAGGAGTTACTTGCGACGAGTCTATGAGGAAAGAGGCACTATATAAATTGTTAGAAGTGGTTAAACCAAAAGAGAAATTGTTTAAAATTGACTCTCATATGCAATCCTTGGGACATACTGTGGTCCGCCTACCCCCTTACATGTGTGATCTGAATGCCATCGAACTAGCTTGGAATAAGGTGAAACGTGTGGTGCGCAAAGGAAATGTTACCGGGGATTTATCCCTTCAGAAACTAAGAGATATTACTCTTAAAGCGATAACATCTGTAACGAATACTGACTGGGAAGGGTACTGTAGGAGTGTTCAGAAAGTAGAGGATGAATACTGGGATAAGGACGGCATTGTAGCTGATGTCATTGATAGCATAGTGATACACCTGGATGATGACAGTGATGATAGTGATTCCTCCAGTGGATGTGAAGAGTCGAGTTCCGAAAGTGAGGCAGAAGAAGAAGACCAGGATACTCCATTAGCAACACCGCTACTCTAAGGTGAGTACATGTTTTGCATAGTATACCGGTAGTACAGTGCTACGTCATCACTGGCTTACTCACTCCACTCCACATTCCTGCCAGGTCCTCAGAGCTGGCGCGGGGATAGTAGAGGTTTGTACTTCTGTTCGAAGCACAGGTCCAGCCCGACACATGGGGATTTTGCTAGGCGGTGCTCGTCGCGTGCTGTCAGCTTCCTTTGCCCCAGTTCGTGCTCTGTTGAGTACAGTTGCACGGTCTTGTATCGCTGAATTATACTTGCGACTGCAGTTCGCGGTATTCCTATTTCTCAGCAATTACTCTTTGCGAATCACCCAGTTGGTGGAGTTGGATAATGCGTTGGCGTTCAAGAGTTCGTTCCCCTTTCTTACCCATTGTACTCGGGACATGCACTGATGGACTGCGCTTGGTGATGTGACTCACTTCCTCAATGCTGTGATCGTTATACAAGACGAATACTTTTGCGTTGTCATTGCCTAGCCCAACCAAACTCTTCTTTTTTTTCTTATGAGTATTGACGTGCAAGAGTGTATATTCTGCCGATATTGTTGTACGTATATACGTTATTGCGTATTAACGGCGTATTTGTTTCTGAACGTACCGGAAGCCTGGTACTGCATGTTTGGTGTTCAATATATGAAAAAGACAGATGGATGAATACTTCTGCGAGCGACTGTACACTAATGAGAGATGCTCAGCAAACCCATCTGCAATATTTCCAGCTGTAGCCTAAATAATTTCCATTTAGTATAAATGTGTTGTCACATGAACGTAATTCCCGCTTGTTTTTAACATAGGTTCAAATCTAATTAATGTTATTCTTAACTCTATATTTTAGATTATGAATTTGAACAACATAGTATGTACAGTTCTGATATGAGCTGTCTAAATCTATCATAATATTTCGAAAAAAGTCTTTTTGCATCACGCATTTTCTTATTTTTTATGGATTAGATAATATCTTGTGTGGACCATACTGAATATGTGGATTTTTGAATGAATTTCTGCTTTGGTACACAATTTACAAAATATTTGTAAGAGTGATATAGAAGAAATCAACAGCAAGACCAACATTTTTTGAATGCATACAGTAAACTCCAGTCGAAATCTTGTATGTTACAATAGAGCCTCAAAAATCAGCCTTTTTGAAGTTGTAATATTCATGACAAAGTGCAGGATGATGTAAGTCTTCAGGTGCCAGCTGGAATTCGTCATGTTCCACATCAATTGAATGTTATCTATCTAAAACCAAGTATAATGTCTTGAAATTACAATTTTGAATATTGTTGCGTGATTTTAATCCGAGTTACGAGATAAACTGGAATAAACGACAACTGATAATGGATCCTTCATTAAAATTATAACTGGCGTTGCTAATAGAGTCTATTCTTATTATTATTGCGTTTCGGCCAACTAAGGACCACGTCATTTCAACTAGTTTCTGTGTCGAGATTTAATATTCGCCCAGTACTGTCGCATGAATTCTTGATGTTGTTGATTCCTTTCTTCCGTCCACCTTTATGCCTGTTTTAAGCTTAGGCTTTTCCAGGAAACCCCGGTGACCTGTCAGTTTCATCTTACGTGACACACATGCTCCTGCACATCGTCACATGAAAATAGGCCATATTATTATTATTATTATTATTATTATTATTATCGTTTCGGTCGTCTAGGGACCACGAGCCAATTTCAATGCTTTTCCTTTGCTGTTCCTTCTTCTTCCTATTATATTCTTATTATTTTATTTTGTTATTACTAATGATATAATGTAAATGAGAATTGTATTACTGATATCTAGGGACCGGAAAAATTAGCATCTATTTCTTTCAAAATTGGCATCTATTTACAAAGTTAAAAATCATCACATTGTAATATTATTTTAACGACTCCAAGTTTACGAAGTGCAGTTATAGCAAATAGTCCTCAAACGAAAGCATTGTCAGTACTTCAGCATTGTTTCCTTTCAAATTGCACCGTCTGCGTGTAACCATTGTGTTGTAATGGGACAACACACGCTCGCTATCTACATTTTTCGTTGAGGTCCACAACAATTCAAAACAGTATTTAGCAAATATGCTGAACTCGGTCTGAACTGCAAGCATGATATCACATTTTTCACTTTCTTTCATCTGGGTTTGAATTGCATTTTTCAGAGAACAGTAACCAGACCAGATTTCGTTTTGTGAGAGCTCCAAACAATTTCTCAAGCTCAGCTAATTTATCAATGTTGTTCAAAATTATATTTTTTGGATACAGAGCTTCAGAAATTGACACAAAATGCTTATGGTTGGGGTCTTAAGCTTCCAATGTGGCTAGCATGCACTTTGAAGAATGAGCAGCTTTGACAAATGTGTCCCTACATGCAGCCTGCTCTAGAGGAGTGAGCTTAATCAAAGCACTTTTAGTTGCTGCAGAAAAATTCCCTGCACAAATTAAGGTAAGACTGGTTTCAAGGTTATGCAATTTGGGGTAAAGAGATGAGAGGTAGGATACAGAGACCCTTCAAGTTCAATAAGGAGGTCAACCAATCCAGCTGCATGATCTGTGACAAAAGCCATGTGGGAGTGAAGTCTATTCACTTCTCGGTCAGTCAGATCGGTCAGGTACTTAATACCACAGTTGTTGATGTAATTATATTTTCTCTTTCTTGTGTTCAAAAATGCAGACTTTACCATCGCAACCACATGATTTAAATCTGTCATCACTGTGACCCAACAATTGCCAACCAAGCTGATCTTATGTGCCCAGCACTGTACATGCATTAAATGATCCTCTATGAAAATGAAAAACCACAGCCTGCTTCCAGTCTCCGACCGGGTCAGGAATGGAATGAATGAATCCCCCATCTAGCGGCGAGGATAAGAACTGTGCCGGCTGCCGAGGCCTGACGCACTCCTCTGGGGCAATGATTAAATGAATGACAGAGGAAATGAAATGAAATGATAGTGGAGTGTTGCTGGAATGAAATTTTGACAGGGAAAACCGGAGTACCCGGAGAAAAACCTGTCTGCCTCCGTTTTGTCCAGCACAGATCTCACATGGAGTGACCGGGATATGAACCACGGACCCAGCGGTGAGAGGCCGGCGTGCTGCCGCCTAAGCCACGGAGGCTTCGATGGACAATACTTACAAAATGCAATTTAGATTAAAAATAATTACAAAATGTAATTTAGATTCAAAATACCCACATAATTGCAATTGAGTCTTAACTACTTGAACAAAGCGGGGTAGGTTGAAAATACAAAATGCAATTGAAATTCAAAAAACTAACAAAAGCCCCGGCCCGGATATTTAAAGACATACTAAAAAGCAATTTAGATTGTCAATCCTTACAAAATGCAATTGAGATTGAAAAACACACACAAAATGCAATCTAGATCGAAAAGACTTACAAAATGCAACGTAGATTAAAAATACCTACAAAAAAGCCTAAAAGGGAATTTAGATACACGGGGAACCAAGTAACAAAAACAGTGCGGGAATCTGAAAGAGAAAAGGAAATATAAGGAAAAGAGGAGAGGATTATGAGGAGAGGGGAGGGGAGAGAGGAGAGGATCCGCCCCAAAGGGAGGGGACAAAAGGGGAAAACGGACCCAGCTCAGGAATCCCTCGGGGTCGCCAACTCCCGAACTCACCAGCCGGGAGCCCCTGAGGGTGTAGCATTATCTAGGGTGCACCAGAAGTGGTGAGGCTGCATACACCCTGCCTCCTTAAGGGCCTAGAGCACAAGGCAGGTGTTAAAAGGAAAAGAAAAAGAAGGCTGACCCCTCACAGAAGGAGGGTGTCAGGAAAGATGAGACAAGGGCCAATTAAGGCGGGAAAGGAAGAGACTCCCTAGGCCTCGGATACCCTAATACCGTCGGGGTCGGAAGAGAACAAGAGTTGACCAAGTGAGGTCGACAGGAAAGAAGACGGAGAGGAGCCCGGCACAAGTAAGTGGAAGCAATGCCGGACTCAGCTGGGGCCCCGTGGTCGCCAACCCACGCCCACTAGAAGTGAGCCCCTGGGGGAACGACCCATTCTATCTGTGGTTTCATCACAGAGTATGTTGATGTTCTTCCCCATCAGAGCCTCTGCTGTTCTTTTCTGGTGGTAAGATGCAACTTCTAGAAAGGAAGAAAAACCTCAAATTAAAACAAAATAATTTAAAATTACTGGATCAATTGGGTACGGGTAAGATAGTTCGATACGGAAATCCGCTCAAATTCGGTCTCCTTCAATTCTGAGTGTGGTTTCGATCTCGTAATATCTAAACCGTACCCGATCAATGAAGTCGAAACTAACCTGGTAAATATAATTCACGTAGAGTTTTCACACATGGCATCTCATCATTTGAAAACTCAGTAATTCAGGCTCTTAGCTCTTTGTTTTCGAGCCTTTCCAGAGGTTTGGCAAATACTTCAACTGTGCGTTTCGAGAAGTTATCTCTGGAAAATTTTCGTCGTTTACAACTATCCAACTGTGTAAGCACAGAAGTTTGCATTCCTTGAGACTTACTGTACTAGCAGCAAGGGTTGAACTTTTGTTATCGCGTCTCTTACCCACGTGTTTTTCCGATTTAACATGTTTCGTAATGCTATCCTTTTTTCCCCACGCAACTCGGCAATTACAATATTTACAAAACACTGTCATTGAATCTGTGACATACACACATCAAAAAAAGTTTTGCATCACCTCGGTTCCCAGATCTCCGGCATATAGACGTTGACTGTGTATATTGTATCAAAGATACAGTCCCTTTGACTGTTCATAGATGTCACTAAAACTGCTCAAAGATGTAAACAACCATGCATGAGCAGGGCCTATTAGACGAAGGGGGTACGACAGCCGATCAGTTCCAGTCATTCCACCAGGACGAAGGTACGCTGCTCATGTTGTCTGTAGTTCTACTATGCCTAGAAGGTCAATACCGCAGTTCGATCGCGTCCGCATTGTTACTTTGTGTCGAGAAGGGCTCTCAACAAGGGAAGTTTCCAGGCGTCTCAGAGTGAACCAAAGCGATGTTGTTCGGACATGGAGGAGGTACAGAGATACAGGAACTGTCGATGACAGGCCTCACTCAGGCCGCCCAAGGGCTACTACTGTAGTGGATGACCGCTACTTACGGATTGCCGCTCGGAGGAACCCTGACAGCAATGCCACCATGTTGAATAATGCGTTTCGTTCAGCCACAGGACGTCGTGTTTCAACTCAAACTGTGCGCAATAGGCTGCATGATGCGCAACTTCACTCCCGACGTCCATGGCGAGGTCCAGCTTTGCAACCCCGACACCATGCAGCGCGGTACAGATGGGCCCAACAACATGCTGAATGGACCCCACAGAATTGGCATCACGTTCTCTTCACCGATGAGTGTCGCATATGCCTTCAACCAGACAATCGTCGGAGACGTGTTTGGAGGCACCCTGGTCAGGCTGAACGTCTTAGACACACTGTCCAGCGAGTGCAGCAAGGTGGTGGTTCCCTGATGTTTTGGGGTGGCATTATGTGGGGCCGACGTACGCCACTGGTGGTCATGGAAGGCTCCGAAACGGCTTTACGATACCTGAATGACATCCTCCGACCCATAGTGCAACCATATCGGCAGAATATTGGAGAGGCATTTGTCTTCATGGACGACAATTCTCGACCTCATCGTGCACATCTTGTGAATGCGTTCCTTCAAGATAACGACATCGCTCGACTACAGTGGCCAGCATGTTCGCCAGACATGAACCCTATCGAACATGCCTGGGATATGTTGAAAAGGGCTGTTTATGGACGTCTTGACCCACCAACCACTCTGAGAGATTTACGCCGAATTGTCGTTGAGGAGTGGGACAATTTGGACCAACAGTGTCTTGATGAACTTGTGGATAGTATGCCACGACGAATACAGGCATGCATCAATGCAAGAGGACGTGCTACTGGGTATTAGAGGTAGTGGTGTGTACTGCAATCTGGACCACAAATGCTGAAAGTCTAGCTGTATGATGGTACAACATGCAATGTGTGGGTCTCATGAGCAATAAAACGAGCTGAAATGTTGTTTGTGTTGATCTCTATTCCCTTTGTATTTAAAGGTTCCGGAACTCTTGGAACCGAGGTGATGCAAAACTTTTTTTGATGTGTGTATAAACCATCCTTTGCGTACTGCTGAGCCCTTTCGCGCGCAGCTATCGTCGTGCGCCCCATAACCTAAACAATCGCTTGATTTTCTTCTCTCCACTATTCACACGCACCTTACACGAAAACAGTTTCAACTTTGAACGAAGAGTATGAACAACTGGAAAACAACGCTGCGTCTATTTCGTTATTTGCGTGGCACTCTATTTACTTTTCGAGAATAATCGATACATCCTATTGCCATTGTAAATATCGATTAAAGTCAGCAAGCAGCGATAGATTTATGCGTCATATTTGCAGTATTTATCACGATTTCGCCGAAATACGTGGTTTTCGCCAGTAAAATAACACATTTTCAAAGAATTCGCACCTAAATCGCATATTTGTACTAATTTCGCATTTTGGTCACAATTCGCATTTTGTCGCATTTTAAATTTAGGTACCTCAGCGCTTCAGAACTATTATAAAATGGTTTTAACACATATTACAAAAATTCGCATTATCGCAAATTCGAATTTTTCCGGTCCCTACTGATATCTAAGAGCGTTTAAGTTGGCCATTCCAGTATCACCAAATTGAGAATCCCTATCACCAACTTGGGTATCCTGTCAAAATTAATGAAAATATCCTTCTATAGCCTCAAATATTACTATTAAATTAAGCTTTGGAGCTGTTTATATAGTCAATATATTGATAAAATCTTCCTACAAATATGTTCTGAAAGGCTTTATTGGAGACCAACAGAGAGCGATCAAGGGAACTACTCGCGTGTGGCGGCGCTCTTTCCGGTCATGGAGGGAGTTCGTCATTTTGTGTATGGTAGGGATAGGTCATACAAGAACCACCACTCCTACCTGATGAGAAGTTAAGACTTTCTACGTATCGAACCGTATCCACCGTGGCCCACATTTTAACCGAGTGTGTGGTCTTGATGATCTACTAAGAAATCTTGGTTTGCAGAATACACTCGATCTTTTATTAGCAGATAGCGTGGTGGATGCTAATCAACATCCGCTTTATAAGTGAGAGTGGGTTAGGGTCAGCAATCTAAACGTCGTGTATTCGAAGTGAAAATTTATTCAAAGAAACTTTTTTTAAATTTAATAATTCTGATTTTGTTTTAGTATATTTTGATGATGATGATGATGATAATTGTTGTTTTAAGGGACCTAACATCTAGGTTATTGTCCCCTGATGGTTTGGGTGATCGTGAAGATGATAATGAAATGCAAACTATAACTAAAACTAACTACTAACTTACATACTAGAAGTAGAAATGGAAAACAAAAGGAGAATAAGGCAAATAAAGGACAGGAGGAAAAGAAATGCCCTCAAACCTCGAAGAATGCGGATTGAGGGACTTTGAAGAAAGGAGAGCCATAAAAGGCAGATAGGAAAGTGAAAGAGGAGAGGGTCCGGCCCACAGGTAAGGGACAAAAGGGGGAAACCGGACCCAGCTCAGGAATCCCTCGGGGTCGCCAATTCCCCGAACTCACCAGCCGTGAGCCCCTGAGGGTGTAGCAATATCCAGGGTGCACCAAAAGTGGTGGGGCTATATACACCCTGCCTCCTTGAGGGCCTTGAGCAGAAGGCAGGAGAGAACATGAAAAGAAAAAGAAGGCTGACCGCTCGCTGAAGGAGGGTATCAGAAAAGTTGAGACAAGGACCAATTAAGGCGGGAAAGGAAGAGACTCCCTAGGCCTCGGATACCCTAATACCGTCGGGGTCGGAAAAGTACAAGAGTGGACCAAGGGAGGTCGACAAGAAAGAAGACAGAGAGCAGCCCGGCACAAGTAAGTGGAAGTAATGCCGGACTCAGCTGGAGTCCCGTAGTCGCCAACCCACGTCCCACTAGATTTGAGCCCCTGGGGAAGTATATTTTGTTTAGTCTATTAATACAATTACTAATTTTTCTCATATTTATATTTTTGTTAAGAGGGGAAGATGACCTCGCCGTTCCGCCCCTTAAAACAACAATCATCATCATCATCATCATGTTAAGCCCCTAAAAATCAACAATTATCATCCTCTTGTGTGGACAGGACGAGTTTCCCGCTGGGCACTGCACTAGATGTGGTGGTGTGGGCTCCTGTGGGAAATGCCCTTGCCTACGTGCTAAAGAATGACATCTACTACCGCCCTCTGGCAAGAGATTCGCGAGTCATCAGGCTCACTTACTCTGGAGAGCCCTACCTCATCTACAACGGCGTTCCCGACTGGAGCTACCAGGGTGAGTATCTTCCTCCTGTTTAACACACAAACACCTGAGCTCATTTGTTTCCCACCAGTGCAGTGTTGTTGCCGTGTTCCTTAAATCGAGCACCACGGCAAGTGGGCATCTGCGGCAAGTCTGGAGACCGCAGGTTTCAATCCTGGTGTTGATAGCGACTATCCTGAGTGTGGCTTTTCCCCGTTTCTTTAATCTCCCTCCATGCAAATGACTAGATAGTACCTAACTTCATGTCCATGTACCAGTTTCATACAATGATAGTCATCACAGGAATAGAGGTTATCAGAAAAGTTCAACTTACACCTAACTACACAGGGTTGATGACCAAGATTTCTCAAACACCATATATGAATTAACAGCAGTTCCCACACCGTAAAGACTACTCCTCGGAAGTTCAGGAGGCAAAAGTGAGGTGGGCGAGTTCTGACTTTAGCTTCATAACCACGAAAACAGGATCATAGTTGTCGGAACCGGATATATCCGCAAAATACGATACGAGATGGCTTGCAACGAGATAAGGATCTCTAACAAATTCATTATAAAAGGCCCCCACAGGGGCTCACAGCTTGTGGGACGTGGGTTGGCGACCACGGGACCCCAGCTGAGTGCGGCATTGCCTCCACTTACTTGTGCCTTTCCTCTCGACCTTCCTTGGTCAACTCTTGTCCTTTTCCGACCCCGACGGTATTAGGGTATCCGAGGACTAGGAATTATTTCACTTTCCAGCCTTAATTGGCCCTTGTCTCCTCTTTCCTTATCCCTCATTCATCGAGGGGTCAGACCACTTGTTTTCTTTTCATTATATCTCCTGATTTCTTCTCAAAGCGCTCAAAGAGGCAGGGTGTGTGTAGCCCCATCTCTTATGGTGCACCCTGGATTGTGCTACACTCTCAGGGGGCTGAAGTCTGGTGAGTTGGGGATTTGGCGACCCCGAGGGCTTCCTGCGCTGGGTCCAGTTTTTCTTCTTCTTCCATTGCCTTTGAGGTGGTCCCTCTCCTCTTAACCTTTCCTATCTACCTTTCCTGGCTCTCCTTTCTTCCAAGTCCCTTAATTCTCATTCTTCGATGGTTGAAGGCATTTCCTTTCCTCCTGTCTTTTGTTTCCTTTATTCTTATTAGCCTACTTTCGATTTTTGCAAAAAATGAAAGTAGACTTATGAGATCAACACAGGGCGAAAAAAGTGTGTCTGTCTGTGTGTGAGTCTGTGTGTGTGTGTGTCTGTGTGTCTGTGTGTGTGTGTGTGTGTGTGAGTGTGTGTACTCTGAATGTCTGTCCCCCCCCCCCCCTATCAATTCGAACACGGTGAATGCGAATTGAACGAAATTTGGTACAAAGGTAGCACTAGCAAAGGACACCTCAGTGTCATGTGTTATATCGCCGCCATCTTGACGGAAACGTAATGGCGGCCACACAAATGTTCAAAGCTTAAATCAAATTACGACTGGGGGGCGTGGTGGCTCAGCGGTCTAGCTGTATGCCTCTCACCAAGGCGGTCCGGGTTCGATTCCCGGTCAATGCATGTGAGATTTTCGAAGTGAAATGCCATGTCCTGTGGTTCGGATTCCACGTAAAAAGGAGGTCCCGTGGCTCATAATCTACAGATTAACGGTCACGTTAAACTACAAGCTTTTAAATTACGACTAACCTAATCATCCGATCTCTACCAAATTTTGCAACAACATACCTTTATGGGGGGAGCATCCTTTGACCAAACTAATAATAGTCCAGTGAATAGAGGTCTGTTACCTTACAAACGGTCCGGTAGTTCTAAATTTTTTATATGTTGTCTAGGACGGCTAGTAGGTGTTTAAAATGTAAAATGCACAATTTTCCTCCCTCCGCGCCCGCCGCCATATTGGAAAAATCGCAAAAAATCGGCACTTTCTTGATATTTTCGCCTATATCTCCGTTTTGGTGTGTTTTAGTGAAAATAGAGTTCTAATCAATGTTGTAGACAATTTAATTTCCTACAATTTACGTTCAATATTTTGTTTCTAGGACTTATGGTTACGGAAATATTTACTTTTTAAACAATAAAAAAATCACATTTTTCAGATATTTTGCCAAAATTATAACTTTAGAACGCTGTAATTCTGTTATGGCCTATTCTAGAAAAACAAGTATCACAATATAATTTGTAGAGAATTTAATAACCTACAAAATGCATGTCATTCTTTAGCCAACCATTTGAAGTGGGGGTAAGTATAAAAATTAAAACAATGGGTATATTGCTTTTTTCGCTTTTGTGACTCCACATAAAGAAAATGCACAAACTATTTTCCAGCTATGGCTTGAATTTTTAGTTAATACTAACCATACTTGAGCTTCTTACATGTAACAGTGCAATTATAATGAGGCAGGTACTATATTTCACTTAAATATCCACTGGTGAGAGGAGATGTTCAATTCCAAACAACCACCAACACAGCAAGTACATTTTTAAAGATTCATTTATTTAAACAAAATAAGATCAAAATACAGCAATAATCTTACAAAAATCAGTAGTGAATAAACTAAGAACATAAAATAAAACTGATTTACTGGAGCTTCGCTCGTTTTGTAGGGGATGAGTGAATGAAGTCGGAGTCTTCATTGTCCTCCTCAAATAGTGAAGTTAGTAGATCGTCTTCGTCGTCGAGGTGACTTCCTCCCTGTTATTACATTCTTCTCTACTACATACTTTGCAAAGGGCGGAACAACTTAGGCCCGTCTTTCTACAGCCACACGCCCCCATACAGCCAGTTGTGCATCTGCATGAGATGTTGTTAATCAGGTTTGGGGGAGCAGCGTCTCTACTCATCCTGATGGGCTCCAGTCTTCCAGTTTTTCTACACCAGCCCAAATCGATAGAGTCCTTGTCAATCCTCATCCACTGCATGACCTGGTGATATGTCCTCAGAAAGTGGAAATGTGCTGCGTCAGTAGTTGGAGTTAGTTTAGCCAGGTTGAGTTTAATGGCACTAGTCTTCAATTTGCTATAGCGAAGGGAGTTCAACGAATGTTCTCCACTGCCACCATACAGGGATATTAAGATTTTCTCCCCTGCTGCTGAAATTTCTTGGGGACTGGCAGCAGGGTCCTCGAACCTCTTAGCCTGCTCCTGCAATGATGGGTCTTTCGTAAAAAGTTGGCAGAATTTATTCTTTCCAAACCCAAAAATGTTTGAAGTGGTGTCACAGCCCGATATTGCGTGCAGGAGCAAGATACAGCCTTTGGAGTTGTACTTGTAGGAGGAGGCGGAGTAGATTGCTTCTGGATGTTTTCCCCTCGCTGTTTTTTTTAGGTAAACATTATTTACCGCAGATGTTGTGCCAGTCAGCAGTACAAGTAGGTCAATGTCTTCCCCGACAATGATAACGGCGTCGTACGTGGGGGAGAGGTGTTTAGCTGTGGCAACTATCAACCTGTCAGCATCTTCGGAAGCTTGGTCTGTAGATATGTTTGACGCTTGCAATTCACTGGAGAGCAGCTTCACAAATCGGTCCTTGTTCCCCTCATTGGCCAAGAACTTATCCTGAGATGTGGTGTTAACAATTGCTTTGTTAAATATCACGTCTGGTGATGAGTTTGGATTGTACCTTCTTGCTCGTTCTGCAGTCTTGGTCCCTTGATGAGAAGGATCTGTAATGTAGCCATCAAAAATCACCATCACATCGGTGCCATAATGACGTCGAACGTACTTGACGTAACCCTGGCAAATTCCTCCAAAGGTCAAGCTGCTGTTCCATACAACTTTGTGCAGAAGGTACCCTCCATCAATAACGACCATGGAACGTTGAGGTAGTTGGAAGTCTTGTGGAAGTGGCGAGAAAGCTGTGTGTAATAATGATTTCGTCCCTTGACGCATACCGTCCTCATTAAACAAAGACATAGAGAAAGGTGCCAGTTCATACGAAAGGTAGTTCTGCAGATCTTCTTCTGATTGTTTCGCTATACACATGCGGTTAAAAAGCGTGAGTGGGTCAACAGATAACTTCTTGTCTCCCACCTTCATTGAGTTTTTATCGAACATCAGTGTGATCACTTTGTCTTTTTTCTTAAAAGACGCCTCTCCGAATGTGTTTCCAACTATTTTTGCTACCCCTGCACCTCCTGCCACTTGGGCTTGGTGACAATTAACCTGGTCACTTCCCACTAGGCCAGAGTTAATGTTGATGGTTAGATCAGTTTCGGGGAAGGGTGGGTGTTTGGAAAACCAATCAAATAGAATCCCCACATCATGAGCGTCACGACTCATTCTAGTAGGCCTCATTTCCACGTGCTGCTCAGAGGACGTTGATGTTACGTTGCTGTACTTCTCGATTTCATGAGCAATATTTTGCAGGCAGGTCATCCCACTCAACAGAGTGCTCTCAGACATGCCCCTTCCGATTAATCTTCCCCCTATTTTCATATCCTTCATTAGCATTTGTTCGATTGTCATGTCGGTCCAAATACCGGACCAGAACAGTGAAATGACCCTCCATTGTGAACTTCTTAAACTCAGTGTCTGCCGCTCTCCCTTTCAGAGTAAGGAACGTAGTTCTGGCGTTGGCCGCTAGGTACCACCACTTACCGGGTTAAAACTGACATACCCTAAATCATCCCAAGTACCTGGTTTTACCACACTCTCCAGGCCATAACTGACTTTCAGCGTTCCAAAGTTAGAATTTTGACAAAATATCTGAAAAATGTGATTTTTTATTGTTTAACAAAGTAAATATTTCTGTAACTATAAGTCCTAGAAACAAAATATCAAACGTAAATTATAGGAAATGTAATAGTCTACAACATTGATTAGAACCCTTTTTTCGCTAAAACGCACCGAAACGGAGATACAGGCGAGAATATCAAGAAAAGGCCGATTATTGGCGATTTTTTCAATATGGCGGCGGGCGCGGAGGGGGGAAAATTGTGCATTTTCCATTTTAAACACCTACTAACCATCCTAGACAACATATAAAAAATTTAGAACTACCGGACCGTTTGTAAGGTAACCCCCCATTTTTTGCTCTATTCACTGGACTATAAGTCATCAGCGTAATAGTTTGCGGATGGCGGCCATCTTTGTGTGAAAATCGATTCCCCCTATTAATTCGAACACGGTGCAACCGAATGGAACGAAATTTGGTACAGAGGTAGTACTAACAAAAGGCACCTCAGTGTCATGTTTTTTATCGCCGCCATCTTGACGGAAACGTAATGGCGGCCACACAAATGTTCATAGCTTAAATCAAATTACGATTAACCTAATTATCCGATCTCTAGCAAATTTTGCAAAAACATACCTTTATAGAGGAAGCATCCTTTGACCAAATAACTAGGTCATTAGCCTAATAGTTTGCGGATGGCGGCCATCTTTGTGTGAAAATCAATTCCCCCTATTAATTCAAACACGGTGAAACCAAATGGAACGAAATTTGGTACAGAGGTAGCACTAGCAAAGGGCACCTCAGTGTCATGTTTTATATCGCCGCCATCTTGACTGAAACGTAATGGCGGCCACACAAATGTTCAAAGCTTAAATCAAATTACGATTAACCTAATCATCCGATCTCTACCAAATTTTGCAACTACATACCTTTATGGAGGGAGCATCCTTTGACCAATCTAATAGGTTATTAGCCTAATAGTTTGCGGGTGGCGGCCATCTTTAAGTCAAAATTGATTCCCCCTATTAATTCGAACACGGTGGAACCGAATGGAACGAAATTTGGTACAGAGGTAGCACTAGCAAAGGGCACCTCAGTGTCATGTTTTATATCGCCACCATCTTGACTGAAACGTAATGGCGGCCACACGAATGTTCAAAGCTTAAATCAAATTACGATTAACCTAATCATCCGATCTCTACCAAATTTTGCAACTACATACCTTTATGGAGGGAGCATCCTTTGACCAATCTAATAGGTCATTCGCCTAATAGTTTGCGGATGGCGGCCATCTTTGTGTCAAAATCGATTCTCCCTATTAATTCAAACACGGTGAAACCGAATGGAACGAAATTTGGTACAGAGATAGCACTAGCAAAGGGCATCTCAGTGTCATGATTTATATCGCCGCCATATTGACAGAAACGTAATGGCGGCCACACAAATGTTCAAAGCTTAAATCAAATTACGATTAGCCTAATCATCCGATCTCTAGCAAATTTAGCAACAACATACCTTTATGGAGGGAGCATCCTTTGACCAAACTAATAGGTCATCAGCCTAATATTTTGCGGATGGCGGCCATCTTTGTGTGAAAATCGATTCCCCTTATCAATTCGAACACGGTGAAACCGAATGGAACGAAATTTGGTACAGAGGTAGCACTAGCAAAGGGCACCTCAGTGTCATGTTTTATATCACCGCTATCTTGACGGAAACGTAATTGCGGCCACCCAAATGTTAAAAGCTAAAATGTAATTACGACCAACCTAATAATCTAGTCTCTACCAAATTTTGCAACACCATATCTTTATGTGGGAAACATATTCAGACCAAACTGCAAGAACATCAGCCCAATAGTTTGCAGATGGTGGCCAAGTATGTGTGCAAATCGATTCCCCCTATCAATTCAAACACGGTGAAACCGAATTGAACGAAATTTGGTACAGAGGTAGCACTAGCAAAGGGCACCTCATATTCATGTTTAATATCCCTATAGCACGTTGTATTTCAACAAGCTACTACAACCAACATTCAATTATACTCCTTGAAAAGGACAAAGAGTTATAACAATACCCATGCATTTAGGAGAAAGTAGGCTATATGTTCTTTACTGAACATCTTGTTTTTGTTTTCCATTTCCTCTTCTAGTAAATGTAAGTATGTGGTTGGTTTTAGGTTTAGTTTCCTTTCGTTTATATTTCCACGATCACCCAAACCATTAAGGGCCGATAACCTAGATGTTAGGCCCCTTAAAGCAACAATTGTCATCATAATCATCATTATAAAAGGAAATTCTCGGTACAGTACTTGATGTCTGAATTCCCGAAATGCGTCATAGTTTAGTCCACACTTGAGAGGAGGGGGTATGTGGCGTACTAGACGACACATAACGTTCCTATGATGGTTTCTTACTCCCCCTCTGTAAATGGGGGGTTTAGAATATACCCACGGTATCCCCTGCCTGGCGACTAATAGATGATGATGATGATGATGATGATTATGATAATTGTTGTTTTAAGGGGCCTAACAGCTAGGTTATCGGCCCCTAATGGTATGGGTGATCGTGAAGATGAAGACGGAATGTAAACTATAACTAAAACTAACTACTAACTTATATACTAGAAGAAGGCATGGAAATCAAAAGGAGAATACGGCAAATAAAGGACAGGAGGAAAAGAAATGCCCTCAACCCTCGAAGAATGCGGATTGAGGGACTTGGAAGGAAGGAGAGTCATGAAAGGCAGATAGGAAAGCGAAAGAGGAGTGGGTCTGCCCCAGAGGTAATGGATAAAAGGGGAAAAAACCGGACCCAGCTCAGGAATCCCTCGGAGTCGCCAACTCCCGAACTCACCAGCCGTGAGCCCCTGAGGGTGTAGCAATATCCAGGGTGCACCAGAAGTGGTGGGGCTACATACACCCTGCCTCCTTAAGGGCCTTGAGCAGAAGGTAGAAAAGAACGTGAAAAGAAAAAGAAGGCTGACCCCTCGCAGAAGGAGGGTATCAGAAAGGAAGAGACTAGGGCCAATTAAGGCAGGAAAGGAAGAGACTCCCTAGGCCTCGTATACCCTAATACCGTCGGGGTCGGAAGAGAACAAGAGTTGACCAAGTGGGGTCGACATGAAGGAAGACGGAGAGGAGCCCGGCACAAGTCAGTGGAAGCAATGCTGGACTCAGCCTGGGCCCCGTGGTCGACAACCCACGTCCCACTAGATGTGAGCCCCTGGGGGAGAACAAGTTAGTGGAAGCAACGCTGGACTCAGCTGGGACCCCGTGGTCGCCAACCCACATCTCACTAGATGTGAGCCCCTGGGGGGCTTGCTCTAGGAGTACAGAAATAAAGACATGAATGAATATCATTCACCATAAACAAAACATAGGCCTATGTGTTCTTATATATCTAAACTGTCATTCTGCAGATGATGAGGAGGTGTGCGTATCCTTTCGCTGAATCAGACGGGTTACATCTGGAGCGATCGATCTTGCACTTGCAATTCGAAGAACCGCAGTGAGATGTGCATCAGTTAGAATGGCTCTTCGTGGAGATTTATTTATCTTCATTAAAGAGAACAGTTTCTCACACATATATGTTGAACCAAACATTGATAGAAGTTTGGCAGTCATTTTGTTCATGTTTGGGAAATCTGTTTGCGAAAACTGTTCATAAACATGAGCTAAGCTTGTTCGTGATTCATATTTAGCGTACACCCGTACACATAATATAGAGGCTCTATCACTCAGCTCACGAGTGTACACATGATGTCAGGTGTAACCGCTGCGGCGGGCCGCACCGGCATACAGAATGTGTAGTGCCTAGGGACTCCCCTACATGTGTAAACTGTAAGGGATCCCATGCTGCGTCCTACCAGGGTTGTAAATTCATTAAGGACGCACTAAAACACCAACACTGGCAACGGCAGCGCACACACACTCCAAGAAACATTCCCTCCCTTCTCTCCATGCACGTCCTCCCTCCAGGCCCAGGTAAACTTAATAACACAGCCCTCACAAGCATACTTCACATCCTCCAGCAGCTAATTACTTGCTAATTAGCTCCCCTCACGCTCCAGCAACAAATTCACAGCCCCCACTTGCCCCGCGGCCCGCTGCGCGCCTGCTCGGAGGGACGGCCTCGGCCGCCCCCTTCCGGGATGGTGCCTGGTGGTCCGCGGGCCCTCTGCACGCCACTGGATGCGACTACAGTTGTCCTTCTATTTCTTCTTCTATTATGCCTTGGGAAACGAGCTCCTGCTCTCCTGCTTTATGCTAGCTGCATTTTATCTCTCCTAACCCTTCCCATTCCCACAATTCCTACTCCTACCCTCCTCCTAACCTCAGGTCATATTCTGACCAGTTTGATGCAAATGTACCTAACCCACATCCTAAATTATTAAGCTACGCCGGCTCCACTTGCTTGGGTTCAGGCAGGCAGACATAATATAGGTTCGGTACAATGCTCTACCTATGCTTGCGCCCAGACTGCGCATACTGCCATCTAGTCGTTCCAGCACAAACTACACACATCAAAAAAAGTTTTGCATCACCTTGGTTCCCAGATCTCCGGCATATAGACGTTGACTGTGTATATTGTATCCAAGATACAGTCCCTTTGACTGTTCATAGATGTCACTAAAACTGCTCAAAGATGTAAACAACCATGCATGAGCAGGGCCTATTAGACGGAGGGGGTACGACAGCCGATCAGTTCCAGTCATTCCACCAGGACGAAGGTACGCTGCTCATGTTGTCTGTAGTTCTACCATGCCTAGAAGGTCAATACCGCAGTTCGATCGCGTCCGCATTGTTACTTTGTGTCAAGAAGGGCTCTCAACAAGGGAAGTTTCCAGGCGTCTCAGAGTGAACCAAAGCGATGTTGTTCGGACATGGAGGAGGTACAGAGATACAGGAACTGTCGATGACAGGCCTCGCTCAGGCCGCCCAAGGGCTACTACTGTAGTGGATGACCGCTACTTACGGATTGCCGCTCGGAGGAACCCTGACAGCAATGCCACCATGTTGAATAATGCGTTTCATTCAGCCACAGGACGTCGTGTTTCAACTCAAACTGTGCGCAATAGGCTGCATGATGCGCAACTTCACTCCCGACGTCCATGGCGAGGTCCAGCTTTGCAACCCCGACACCATGCAGCGCGGTACAGATGGGCCCAACAACATGCTGAATGGACCCCACGGAATTGGCATCACGTTCTCTTCACCGATGAGTGTCGCATATGCCTTCAACCAGACAATCGTCGGAGACGTGTTTGGAGGTACCCTGGTCAGGCTGAACGTCTTAGACACACTGTCCAGCGAGTGCAGCAAGGTGGTGGTTCCCTGATGTTTTGGGGTGGCATTATGTGGGGCCGACGTACGCCACTTGTGGTCATGGAAGGCTCCGAAACGGCTTTACGATACCTGAATGACATCCTCCGACCCATAGTGCAACCATATCGGCAGAATATTGGAGAGGCATTTGTCTTCATGGACGACAATTCTCGACCTCATCGTGCACATCTTGTGAATGCGTTCCTTCAAGATAACGACATCGCTCGACTACAGTGGCCAGCATGTTCGCCAGACATGAACCCTATCGAACATGCCTGGGATATGTTGAAAAGGGCTGTTTATGGACGTCTTGACCCACCAACCACTCTGAGAGATTTACGCCGAATTGTCGTTGAGGAGTGGGACAATTTGGACCAACAGTGTCTTGATGAACTTGTGGATAGTATGCCACGACAAATACAGGCATGCATCAATGCAAGAGGACGTGCTACTGGGTATTAGAGGTAGTGGTGTGTACTGCAATCTGGACCACAAATGCTGAAAGTCTAGCTGTATGATGGTACAACATGCAATGTGTGGGTCTCATGAGCAATAAAACGAGCTGAAATGTTGTTTGTGTTGATCTCTATTCCCTTTGTATTTAAAGATTCCGGAACTCTTGGAACCGAGGTGATGCAAAACATTTTTTGATGTGTGTATTAGCGAGCAGTCAGCTGGTCCCGGCTCGCGCTCATGCAGCTGGCTCCAGGAGCTGCGCTCTCTCATCGCCCACCTATGCTGTAAATTGTTAAATGCGGGTATAGTTCGCTCAGCAAACGTCGTACTCGAGGTAATTATTGCGTTGTCATATCAATTTACCTTTCGGATTGTAGTTTTGCCTAAGTTAGGTTTGTTAGTCTTTCCTCCGCTAAACTTCTAATCAGCACACTGCTGGATAAAAGTTTAGCACACTTTGAACACAACAATTGTTCTTTTCTCGTATTTTTGCTTAATTATAACTTTTTTACTAAAGGCCTCGAGAGCTTCCTACCTTTCTCTGTTTTATGTGCAATCGCTCTCTTGCTTCGGTGTCCATCCTCGGTGGTTAGTAAAGCTGTTCTTTATTAGTTTCATTCTTTTGAGTATTTAGAATTCTATTTGAAATACTCCTCCGTAGCTTTGTTAAAATAATTCTTATAGCCCCTTGTTTGAACTTTCGCCAGTGACCCGAGTCCCTATACAGTACTCTATTTCATGTATGGACTGGATAGTGCACTTGGTGACTGCTTGCGGGACATCCCAACAATTTTCTTTGCATTATTGCATTAAGTTATTAGCAACTTGTTTATATACACCCTTGGTTGCCTTTTGTGCAAGTAAGACTGTGACTTTCTTGTTAATTTTCTTAATTATGCTTCGGCATTTCTTCTTGCTATAGTTAACAGATTTCTGCAACATATCCTATTCATAATTAAAGTTTAAATGCTAGTATTTGTTTTCCCATCTCAGATTCTTTAGCCTTGTTTTATCCTAACTTTATACGCTTCTCTCAGCGATTTGCAGCTGTTTCAATACCAGCATTTTTATTGTTATTTTATAAATAAATCGTTATTTGGATTTGCTCCCCTGTTACCTAAGTTTTCTTTCTTTCCTAAGTCTTTCCCCCCCCCCCCCCTTCCCTCCGGTAGTGGTTAAGCCTGGGCTTGCCACTCCATATGATGTAGATGAAATGAGGGATGATACATAAATATGTGGATGAGAGTTAAAAGTTTGTCAGGTCTGAGGTAAATTTGTCTTCTCTCTTGATGTCCGAAGAAAAAGGGCAGGTGGGGGAGGGGAGGGACCGATGCCGGTAGTATATATGGGCATGAAACAAAGTGGCTTGTGGATTAAAGGAGTATAGAAAATGTTTGGGCTAACGGGTGTCGGGTTCATACGGGAATCGAGTGGCACGTACCGGCACTTCCTGGTACCGTACAATGACCTTAGGAGCTTTCGACAATCCCTCCGTGCTTCGTAACGAGTAGCCCGATTTTACTACCCGTCGCCCACCGTCACGTGGGCCGCCGCTTCTGACCCAACTGCCCAGCGCTAGTGCTTGCGGCGCACTGCCGACAGAGGACTCTGCCTGGCTGGCATCGATGTTTCAATCGCGGCGATGGTCGCGCCCCTACCAAACAGCACGTCATTCCTTCCCGCCAAAATTGACAGGCAGTCGCCAGGCGGATGATCTAACAAGCGAAAGTCGCCACGATTCCCGGAATGTCGTCTTGGCAACCAACTTTTGTCATCGCGTCTGCCCGTGTTCCAGGTACCGAGAAGTTTGAAAGGACAAAATCTACGTGGTTTGTGACGAAGCCGTGATATTTTACCCAAATTCCCTGGCCCGAAGAGACGGCGAAACCGTCTAAGGGGGCCCGCCGCAGAGGCAATAGCCATGCGGCGGAATGAAACAACTGCTAATAATAATAATATTTTACCCATCTTCTTCTTACTAGTGAATTCGAAACGAATTTCTGCCCGAATCTCCATCGAGAACAGCGCATCATATATCATCGTTAAAATACTTCAAGAAAATCCAGTGTATCACGAGCGACATTCTTCAAGCCGGTCTGACGTCATCACCTCACCTGACCTCGAGCCTCGTCCGAGTGACTTCGCCCACGTGCTGGAGCCTGGCTGCCATTTTGCTATCGACAAAATATCACACTACAATCTTCGAGCTCACTTCACTGGTTTTCATCATTTCTTCGATTTCATCGCCTGCAACATTACTTCGCTCAGGCTCACATCACAGCTTCAGTCGTCACACCAGCCAGGCATACTAGCAACTCTAACTTCACGTCGCACGTTCTACTGCACTGCCTGTGAGCGGGGCTCATACAATACACAGCGTCCGCAGTACCTGGCTACCTTCGTGCTGCATTGAAGTGGTTATCGTACCAGACTACCGCTTGTCATAGCAGTACTTTTCAACTTTATTTAATTCTCCGCCGTTGACGTCACCATTCGTACTCCATTCATACACCCATTCTATGTTCGTCTGGAGATATTCTCTCCTGACTTTTTCATACATTCTACCCACTACATTCATCCCATTTATTTCACACACTCATACATCCATTCTACACTGTTCGTCTGGAGATATTCTCTCCTGACTTTCTCATACATTCTTCAAGCTGGTCTGACGTCATCACCTCACCCATTTTACACTGTTCGTCTGGAGATATTCTCTCCTGACTTTCTCATACATTCTCCCCACTACATTCATCACGTTCATTTCATAGTTCGTCACCGGCTTCGCCCGCTCTTTTAAGGAGTGAACCCCATATCTTTCATCACACCGTTTGCTTCGCTTAGCCACCGGCTTCGCTCGCTACGGTACCCACATCATACATAACCACGCCTGGCCACCAGCTTCGCCCGCTCCTTCAATCTTTCCATCCTACATTGTACATACATTGTGTCGCTTAACCACCGGCCTTACCCACTATACTAATAAATACCCACATTCTCCTTCGCCATGGGCAAGGGCTAGACCACTCCACCCACCCCTCCTCCCCCTAAGCAACCACTCACCCGCTCTTCTTCTAGCACCAAAGGTGCCATTCCTAAAACGCAGACTTCTACTAACCCGGCCACCTCAACCACCCTGGGGACACATCTGTATCTCCCACCACTGGTCCCTAAAACTCCCAGCCGCTCCGAGAAACGCCCAGGGTCCGACACTTCAGACACGGAGGGGGGGGGGGGGGCTCACCGCTCCCGTCAACGGGTCCATGAGGGCATGGATGAATCGCAAACCGCCTCCAGGCGCCATTGTAGCCCGCCGCCCAACACTCCTTTTCTCCCCGCACCCAACGACCCCCGACTCCCCGTCACGGGACCCGTACCCAACTTTACCCCCGCTACAGTTGCTCCCTCATCCCTTCCTTCATCGTTACCTACTTACGCCTCCAAGGCCTCCGAGCCACCATATAAACATGTCTTCCAGTTCCGTGGTCACACCTTCTCCACGAAATACCAATTCACGGACGCACTTCGCCGCATACTCGGGCACTCCAACTTCTCCGCCACTGCAGCCACGAACGGTGTCTATGTGAAAACGGACGACGACGCCACTGCCGCCGTGTTCCATAGCCCGGACGTGGTGCACCAACTCGGCCCACAGGTGATCGCGGAACCTCTCCGGGCCAGACAAAATCCCCCGACCCTTCCTCCTCCACAACGCAACCCGCACTTCTCGTGCGTGATTCGGGGCGTTGACCCCGATCTGACCGAGGAGGCGGTCTTGCAAGAACTCCACCTGGAGCAGGTCGTTGCACGCAAGGCATTTCGCATCAGGAATGCGGACGGTCCCACGTGGATGGTTCACATTCTCCTGGTGACACAAGCGGAAGTGGACAGGCTTCTAACAAATGGCGTCTACCTCTACCGGTACCACCATCGTGTGGAACCTTCCAAAGCTCCCTCCCCCCCCCCCCCCCCAGTAGCCTTGCGATGCAACCGCTGTTTGGTCTACAATGACCACACCAATGAGCAATGTCGTGCTTCCCCACGCTGTGGCCACTGCTCCCTGCCATCTCACACCACCAACAAATATCCCAACACCGCTCTCCCACCACGCTGCCACCAATGTCACGAGGCACACCCCACATATTCACACAAATGTAAGTCGAAACCCGCTCCCATTCCCAGCCGCCCCGAAACAGTTGCACCCATTAAGTCCATAGATCCCCCACCCCTCAAGCGCAATCACAGTTCCCTTCCCCCTCCATAGAAGACCTCATCCGCTTCATGGTGGTATCCATTCATAACATCCTTCCCTACCAACGACCACTCATACTTACACAACTCCAGATGGCGGCACAGCAGATATTCGGAGTATGCTTCCAGCCGTCATTCTCGGGGCCGTTAGCCCACTTCACCTTCTTCCCCCACCCCCGCGTCACCGCCGTATAACCCCCACATGGCAGCGCAACCGACAAGACAACGACCTCCACGGCATATCTCCATACTCTTTCATAATGTCTGCTCCTTTCACGCACGACGTACCCTACTTAGCCATACCCTCGCCACTCATCACGTCGACGTCGCTCTCTTGAACGAGACCTTTCTCCGTGGAGTTGACCATGCACTCCTCCCGGGCTACACTCTCCTTCGAGCTGATCGCCCTCACAACCTAGGTCGAGGCGGATCCGCCCTAGCTTACCTCGCACGCTATCCCATCAGACACCACATTCCCCCCCCCCTTCATTTTCCGGAAAGCCTTATAGCCACGGTCTACTTCCCATCCCGAGTTCTCCATCTCGCCACAATTTACACCCGTCCTCGCCATCCCCTACCTAAAGTTTTCATAGCTCACGTGGCTGAAACCTTCCCTCATTTCCTCATAATGGCAGACTTAAACCTCCACGACCGCTCGGCCCGGGAACTCCGCAGTCTGGATATATATCTCAACCACATTAACGCCTCGCTGGTTCCCCTCCCTAAGCCCACACGTCCCTCCTCCCAAACTACCCCAGACGCCGTAATAGCGCACAACCTCCATTTGGTGCATGTCACCGTCCTCCCACTCATCGGGGGTGACCATGCCCCAGTTCTTCTGCGGTTCGAAGTTCCTACTCGTAACACCCCAACACTACCATCTCGGTTGGTACAGAACTTTTGCGCAGCCAACTGGCCGGCCTACCGCAATTACATTTCGGAACGGTTGCAGACCAACACTCAGCCCTTGAGCTCGCAATCCTCTGTGGATGCATACACCGAACATCTCCAAGACACCTTACAACAGGCGGCACTGCGTCATATTCCCCTTACCCCATACACCCCTTCCCGACCCCCCATCCTCCCTAAGGCCCGACGCCTCCTCGCGCTTTCCCACTCCTATCACGCAACATTTCTCCGCACCAGGGATCGCTATTTCCTACAAAAGCATCGCCAGACACTACGACATGTAAAGTCTTACATCGAGGCCCATAAGAGGCTCACTTGGCATAAGACCTGCTCAAGGCAGAACGGCGTGTCTCCCTCACTCACCAAGTTCTGGCGCCATCTCAACTGCCTCACGGGTAAATCTACCCCTATGTCGTACCCCATCATTTACAACGACACCGCACCACCAGACGATCCTGCCAAGTTGACCATATTTGCTAATAGACTCGCTCGCGTCTTCCGCGATGCACCTTACCCCACATTCACATACGACGAAGACGAATTCATCGCCACAGTGCCTCTACGCCCACACCTACAGCCTTCAACCACACACGCCTTCTCGCCGCACCCTCTTGATGTCCCTATCACCGAACTGGACATTTCCATAGCTCTCTCACGCACGACCAATACCGCCCCTGGTCCCGATTCCATTCGCTATCGGCATCTCAAGGAGGCACCTTCATCGTTTCTCACAGACTTAACTTATCTCTACAACCATCTTCTTCGCACCGGGTTCTACCCCACACCCTGACGACATGCCACGATGCTTCTGTTTCCTAAACCTGACAGGCTCCTCTCCTCCCCTGATTCTTACCGTCCCATCTGCCTCACCGCCGTCCTCTCGAAAACCTTCGAGAAAATCCTCACCAAACGAATCCACACCCATCTCCGTCACCACCAGCTCCTTCTCCTCTCTCAATGTGGCTTCAGACCCCATTTCTCCGCTCAGGATCAACTCCTCCGCCTCTCTGCCATGGTAGCTGAAAACTATAACCGTCCCGCTCCTACTTTATTTATCGCCTTCGACTTCGAGAAGAGTTCGACACGGTCTGGCAC
The DNA here is from genome assembly GCA_946902985.2 of Meconema thalassinum. NCBI lineage: Eukaryota > Metazoa > Arthropoda > Insecta > Orthoptera > Tettigoniidae > Meconema > Meconema thalassinum. The sequence goes on from OX336392.1 coordinate 358,670,540, forward strand.
GACGCCCTAGTCGTCAAACTACATTACTTCGACCTCCCCCATACCTACATCCGCTTTCTAAACACCTTCCTCTGGAACCGCACCGCAAGCATCACCATCAATGGGCACTACTCCCGCCCAATCCCCTTCGAACAGGGCGTCCCACAGGGCTCCGTCCTTTCCCCCCTTCTCTACGTCTTATTCGTCGCTGACATTCCCCAACCCTCCCCCCCCCCCCCCCTTATGCAACTTCTACAGTTCGCCGACGACACTGCTATCGTCGCACCGTTTGCCACTGTACAACATATCAACACCCACGTCCAGCCCTACCTCGATCTCTTCACCTCCCGGTGTGGCAAATGGCATCTGCGCCTGAATTCAGAAAAAACACAGACCATCCTATTCCGCCCACGCAGGCGAGCTCTCGCCCCAACCCGCAATCCCGCGAATCTCACTCTCCACCTCCATCACCGCCGCTTAGTCCCCACCCCTACCGTACGATACCTCGGCCTCCTTTTCGATCAATTCTTCACCTTCCGCCCCTTCTTTAAAACCAAACTCCCTGTGGCACGAAAGCGGGCGTATCTTCTCCGGCGTCTGGCTGGAACAACCTGGGGACTGAATGAGAAATTACTGCTCCATACTTACAAAGTACTCATCCGCATATTTTTGGTGTACGGCCATCCTGCGTGGGCTGGATTCCCAGACTGCCCCCCCTTCGTCCATTTCTCTCAATGGAGCGCCGCCTAGTCCGCGTTGCGATGAGACTTCCATTCACCTACCGCACAGTAGATCTCGTTGACAGAATGCCACTGCCTCCACTAACGACATACGTCGAGCTACTGCAACGCCGCTACATCAAACGGGCGCAGACAACCAACAACCCCATTGTGTGCCCTCTCCTAAACAAGCCGCTCCGTGCACCGGTACGTACAAAGCTCGGCATCTACAGCCTCAGGGCACTACTTCCAGCACCCGACTAACAACCTAGTCACCGATTATTTTGCTTATGACCGCCACTCCACTGGGCACTGTCGGCATCTTCGCCGGATTGGAAATAGCGACAACAACCATATTTCTCAACACAATCAATTAAATCTAATAACAAAACAACAAAAAACAAAAAATGCCTTCAACATCTTCACCTTCACACACCTGCACCGTCCAATTTCACATCGTTGACATCATCACTCCTCATTTACCCATTCAATTCATCCGTTTTCAACCCCCCTCCCTCAACTTGTTAAATCGCCACCATCCTCACATCACCAGCTATGCGTTTCTTCTTCTTTCTTTCTTTCTGCTTTCTTTCTTCTTTCTCTCTCGCTCCACCAATACCACTCTCGCATCTCAACAAACAACATTCATTACTCCCTTCTCATCGACATCATTAAATTTCCTCAAACTACCAGCTATATAATTCTTTCTTCCAGTCTCTCTACTACCATAACACTCCCCTTCTCATCTCACTGCACATCTTTCAATACTCAAATTCTCATCACCATCATTCATAAAATAAAATAAAAAACATGGAAAAAAATTAAAAATAATAATAATAATAATAAAACAGCACCTTATGATCTGGACTTAAACACAGCCCCCCTTTTCTTTTTCCCCAATAAACTTTAAATTTCATATTAATCTCAGAGCGAGCAATAGAAGTTCATTCGTCTGCTTTGGCAATTGCGGCAGTTGTTTCCGTGTTTTCCGCGTTTTCTTTATTTCATCAAAATTTCCGACATTTAAAATTATACATACGCACAATGAAGCAGTCACCCTTCTCCTCCACATCCCCCTTCCTGCATCTAACTCTCCCTTCTCAAAACAAAACTTCGCCCCCCACACCCTTCTCAAAGCAATACTTCGCCCCCCACACCCTTCTCCAACTTTCCCCAGCAATGCCCCAACCAAAATTCTCACACACTTTCTTCCAAATCCTAAAACCAAACCCACCCATCACCACAATTTCCACCACTCCCAAACACCTTAACCCCCTGGCCCGAAGAGACGGCGAAACCGTCTAAGGGGGCCTGCCGCCGCAGGGGCAATAGCCATGCGGCGGAATGAAATGACTGCATATATATATTACCACATCTTATATCTGATTATTCAGAGGAACGTCATTCTCGCCGAATAACTCCAGAAAGTATCTACGTCATCGCCAAGTCATCGCCACGTCATCGCCATCGTCATAGCTCTGGAAGTTTCTGGATCCTTCCAGGCGACCCCGTCTGGCCACGTGGAGCTCACATCACGCCATTACAGTCAGTGCACTTTCGTCTTCATAAATTCATACATTTATACATCCACTACATCTACTCTTCGCATCGTAAATCTACTGAACTGGTGACATCGTAATAACAACGCTGCTTGCCTATCTACGTGTCTTCAAGGGGATTGACCAGAGCCAGCAGTTTTTCATCGCCAGTGCACGCTGCACGCTACACAGAACACCTAGTGCCTGCAATACGCAGCTACGTTCTTTCTGTGTAGCGCCTGTAGACATAGAGCCTTCTTCTCGAGTACTGCTGTAGTGACAGCACTTTCATTTCTACTTCATTTTCTCCACGCAACATCATCATCCATATTACAATTACACTAACATACACACAGCTCGTCTGCGAAATATTTCTTTCCAGACTTACTCATTCATTATACACACAGCTTTCATTCGCCCATTAACATTCAGTCCTCGCCAGCGAGATACATTTCTCCTGACGTAGGCACTTCTCCGCCATATCCTCATCATCATCTTACGTTTTGTTGTCTATAATTCCCTTGTATTCCCTTTCACGTACCACTCCATTCCTTATTTTTGAAGGCGACACCATACCGCTGCGCCATCCAGCCTTCCGTCCCACTTCACCCAGCGACCCATTCGACTCCTCCCTACACTTCTACCCATTGTCAGTCGACTTCCCTGGTTTCCTTGCTTCTTTCCTTTAATATTTCACCATCTCGCTTTCTTAAAACTCTCAACATCTCACCATGGGCAGAGGCAAGGGGAAAACTTCGCCACATCGCCAAGTACAGAAGCAAACCACTCCTACCACATCCGGCCTTCCGGGGAACGTTGCCAACGCTCCACCCGCCCCTCAGGGAGGGGGGGGGGAGAAATCCCCCCAAAAAATATCACGACCAGGATTCCCACCTTACCTCCCACTGGAACCCACTTCCAACTACCGGGTCTGGTGAGACAAACTCCGAGCCGTTCTGAAAAGCGGCCCGGATCTGATTCATCCGATACTGAGGGGGCAGCCCACCGCTCTCGCCAGAGGGTCCATGAAGGGATGGAGGAGGCTCCATCCTCTTCCAGGCGGCACTGCAGTATTTCTCCACCACCCAAAGTTCATCCTTCTCCGCACGATCCACGCTTACCTACCACCACCCCTATCCCTAACTTTTCACTTTCAGACGCCGCACCAGCGTCTATCCCCTCAACCCTCCCATCCTACGCCTCCAAGGCTTCCGAACCCACATACAAACATGTCTTCCTCTTTCGTGGTCACACACACGCTAACAAATACCTGTTCACCGACGCACTGCGCCGTGTTTTTGGCCACGCTAAATTCACCGCCACAGCTTCTACCAACGGCGTGTACGTAAACACGGACCACGACGCCACGGCCACTGTACTGCACAGCCCGGACGTCGTTCGCGAACTGGGCCCTAACGTCACCGCGGAGCCTCTTCGCGCCCGCAAAACCCCCGCAGTCACTCCCCCATCCCAGCGCCAACCTCACTTCTCGTGCGTCATCCGGGGTGTGGACCCCGACCTCACCGAGGAGGCAGTGCTCCAGGAACTTCAGCTAGAGCAGATTGATGTGAGGAAGGCTTTTCGCATCCGTAATGCAGACGGTCCGACCTGGATGGTGCGTATCCTCCTGGCCACCCAGGAGGTCGACCGCCTTATTACCACTGGGGTTTTTCTATACCGTTATCACCACCGCGTCGAGCCCTTCAAAGCACCGGCCCCTGTCGCACTTCGTTGCAACCGGTGTCTTCAATATAACGCCCATCCTACTGACCAATGCCGGGAACCCCGCGCTGCGGCCACTGTTCCCAACCCGCGCACACCACCGGACGGTGCCCTAACCTCGCTCAGCCCCCTCGTTGCAACCAATGCCACGAGCCCCATCCCACTTACTCCTATAAGTGTAAGGCCAAGCCTGCACCAACCGCCCTGAAAACGTGGCCCCCATCAGGTCCATTGACCCTCCTACCGCACCCGCTCTTTCCCAATTCCCACCCCCCCACCATCGAGGATGTGATCAGGTTCATGGTCATATCCATTCAAAACATTCTGCCGCACAATCGCCCTCTTATACTGACTCAACTTCAGTACGCTGCCCAGCAGATCTTCGGGGTGCAATTCCATCCCTCTTTTTCGGGTCCTCTAACCCACTTCACTTTCTTCCCCTACCCCCGCGTCACCGCAGTCTAAACAGAAAATGGCCCAACAACAAACAAGGATCCGAACTCCCCGTAACATCATCATCCTCTACCAGAACGTCTGCTCCTTCAACGCCCGCCGCACACTATTGAGCCACACCTTATCCACCCACCACGTCGATGTGGCACTTTCAAATGAAACGTTTCTTCGGAGCGATCACCACGCCCTACTCCCCGGTTATACCCTTCTACGAGCGGACCGTCCCCATAATCTAGGCCGTGGTGGTTCTGCACTCGCTCACCGATCACGCTTCCCCATCCGCCCACATATCCCCCCTCCCCCCCCCCCTCCATTTTCCAGAGAGCCTCATCGCCACGAATTATTTCCCATCCCGCGTTCTCCATCTCGCAACAATATACACCCGTCCTCGCCATCCTCTTCCAAAGGTTTTCATTGCCCATGTGGCCGAATCCTTCCCCCACTTTATCATCATGGCTGATCTTAATCTACATGATCGCACGGCTACCGAACTCCGGAGCCTCGACATCTACCTAAACCACATTAACGCCTCGCTCGTCCCCATTCCACAACCCACGCGTCCATCCTCCCAAACCACTCCTGATGCCATCATAGCGCATAACTCCCTACTCCACCTCGTTCACGTTTCAATCTTACCTCTCATTGGAGGCGATCATGCCCCTGTCTTATTATCTTTTCACACTCCCAATCGAAATTTACCTAAACCACCTCCCGTTATGGTTCAAAACTTCTGCTGGGCAAATTGGTCAGCTTATCGCCTGCAGATCACGGAGCGTTTGCGAACCGACACCTTACCGCTCAGCTCTCAGGAAACGGTCGATGCCTACACGAATCATCTACAGAATACGCTCCAACAAGCGGCACAACGCCACATCCCCCTTACCCCCATTGACCCCTAATCAACCACCTATCCCACCCAAAGCTAGACGTCTACTAGCACTCTCCCACTCCTATCATAACTCCTACCTCCGCACCCGTGACCGCTACTTCCTGCAGCGGCATCGACAGACACTTCGCCAGGTAAAATCGTACATTGAGGCACACAAGCGGCGCTCCTGGCACAACACCTGCTCGAAGCTGAATGGAGTATCGCCCTCCCCTTCTTGCTTCTGGAGTCACCTCAACCGACTCACCGGAAAGACGTCCACTCCGCAATACCCCATTGTCTATGACAACGTCGCACCACCTGACGACCCGGCAAAACCAGTTATATTTGCAAACCAATTCGCCCGAGTATTCCGAGACGCACCGGACCCAACGTTTTCTATACGACGATGACGATTTCATCTCCACGGTACCTCAACGCCCCTATCTGTAGCCCTCACCCAACCATGCCCTCTCCACCCACCCTCTAGACGATCCCATCACCCCCATCGACATAACCATCGCTCTCTCCCGTACCACTAACACCACCCCTGGTCCCGACTCCATCCGATACCGCCACCTCAAGGAAGCACCACCCCCATTCTTCACCGCTCTGGCCCACCTCTATAACCATCTCCTTCGCACCGGTTTCTACCCTACCTCCTGGCGGCAAGCCACGATGATCCTCTTCCCAAAACCAGATAAACCACTTTCCTCGCCCGATTCCTACCGTCCCATCTGCCTGACCGCCGTCCTTTCAAAAACCTTCGAGAGAATCCTTACCAAGCGTATCCATACCCATCTCCACCGATGCCCCCACCCTTTCCATCGCCTTCGACTTCCAGAAGGCTTTTGACACCGTCTGGCACGACGCACTCGTCCTCAAACTTCATTTCTTCCATCTCCCCCACACTTACCTCCGCTTCCTCAACACCCTTTTCCGCCACCGCACGGCACGAATCCGCATCAACGGCCACTACTCCCGCCCCATCCCTTTCGAACAGGGCGTCCCCCAGGGCTCCGTCCTCTCCCCACTTCTATACGTCCTCTTCGTTGCCGATATCCCTCAACCATCCCCTCCAATGCAATTATTGCAGTTCGCCGACGATACGGCAATAGTCGCGCCTTTTCCCACCGTCGCCCACATAAACACTCAAGTCCAATCCCATTTGGACCTTTTCTCCTCCTGGTGTGGCAGATGGCACCTACGCCTAAATTCCTCGAAGACGCAAACCATTCTCTTTCGCCCCCGTCGGAGGGCCTCTGTGACTACTCGAAATCCCGACAACCTCAACATCCGCCTGAACAACCGTCGACTGGTCCCCGCCCGCACTGTTCGGTACCTTGGATTGGTCTTAGATGAGTTTTTCACCTTCCGACCTTACTTCAAACTGAAACTCCCCAATGCACGCAAGCGCGCATATCTACTGCGGCGATTGGCAGGGACCACTTGGGGCCTCAACGAGAAGTTATTATTATATACTTACAAGGTCTTCATACGCACTTTCTTAGTGTACGGGCATCCGGCATGGGCAGGATTCCCCGAATGCCCCCTTCGCCCCTATGTTGCACTGGAGCGCCGCCTCGTAAGGGCCGCCATGCGGTTGCCTTTCACATATCGAACGGCAGATCTGCTGGACAGGATGCCACTGCCACCGCTCACCACCTATATAGACCTCCGACATCGCCGATATCTCTCGAGAGCGCGAAGAACCGGCAACCCAATAGTCACGCCACTCATCCAACAACCACATCGCGCCCCGGTGCGGACAAAACTGGGCATTTACAGTCTTTTGGCACTGCCTCCAGCCCCTGACTGAGAATGGCGTTGGGCGACAAACCCGCAGTAACACGAGCCTCACCCACCAGCTCTAGCACCGACGAACGGTCCAAGTAGCAACCAATGGTTCTCACTTTCAACATCTCCATCACGCACATCTCACGCCGATATAACTTTTTATAAATCTTCAACTACTCATTCACATCATCTGCAACATCCCCCCCCCCCTTCACTTCATTATATCGCCACTGTGTTCATATCGCCAGCAATATTATTCTCTTTTTCCTTTTCTCTCTTCTTACTGTAACTTTTCTTTCTTCTCTCTCTCTATTCTATATCTGTCTCATCCTCATCTCAACCATCATCAATCATTACCCCTTCCCACCATCATTGCTCATCTCCATAACAAAAAAACAAAAAAAACACCCATCATGTTCATCTTCTCACACATCCACCAGCAAATCTTACAACTTCGACACCATCACCCTCCTTCTACTCGTCTTCTTCCGTTCACTACTCCCCTCAGCTCAACTTATCCATTCGCCACTGTCCTCAAATCACCAGCTTTATAATTCTCTCTTCCCGTCTCCTTACTGCCATGCCACTTTCCGTCTCATCTCAGAAAACATCTTTCATTACTCCCTTCTCATCGCCATCATTCATTAAAAAAAACTTATGATCTGGACGTAATTACAGCCCCCCTTTTCTTTTTCTCCACCAAACTTACTTCGTTACAAATTTACACAAATCTCAGAGCAATAGAAGTTCCTTAGTCAACTTTGGCACTTGCAGCATGTTGTTTCCGTGTTTTTCCGCGTTTTTTTTGGTCTGAAAAATTTCCGACATTTCAAAATTATCCCTACACTCAATGAAGCAGTCAACCTTCTTTCCAACATCCCCATTCCTGCACCTAACTCTTCCTGCTCAAAACAATACTTCACCCCCCGCGCCCGTCTCCAAATCTCCCCACAATGCCTCCACTAACAATCCCCACACACTTTCTTCCAAATCCAAAAACCAAACTCCCCCACCACCAAAATTCTCACCTCTCCCCTTGGCCCAAAGAGACGGCGAAACCGTCTGAGGGGGCCCGCCGCCGCAGGGGCAATCACCATGCGGCGGAATGAAACGACTGCCATATATATATTTTACCATCTTTCTTCTCATTATTACTTCGGCAGAAATCGCTGTCCGAGCTTACTGTGAGAAATTTATACTTCGCATCAAATCATCATCCGAACTTCTAGAAAATTTACAACTACACAGCGACTGACTTCATCTACACCGGCGTGACGTCACGACCTCGCCTGACTCCGTGTCCTTGACAGTGAGACCACGCCACGTGTTGGAACCAGCGCCATTGGAGTCTACCAGTCTTCAAGTTTCTACATTTTTTCTCTCATCTGCCCTTAGCGGCTTACTACTGACAAATTATTTATTCTACAATCTCATCTCCGCTACACCAACTGAACGTGGCTACATTCTTCGCCAACGCAATATTACAGCACTTCATTACTTCAGTTCATCTACGACATTTATTCATACTACTATAAAGCATCCAGTTCTACGTCATCGCCTTAGCGTTCAGTGACCTTGCACGCTACATCATTTACCGAGCTCACAGCTGCTAGCCTCCTTTCATTGGTGTCAGGCGCGCAGTTTGCTCACACACTTCACTTCCCTTAAAATCATCATATTTATTCATCCCCCAGCACCCTGTCACACTACGCAAACATATAACACATTCACTCATCATACAGCAATAGTGAGCTAGTAACACACTGCTCCTATAACACTTTCACATTATCTCACTCATTCATTTCCCACTACCAGCACAGCACGTAATTCACCTTCCTTCTCCAGTACTTCCCGTGCGTCGCTCAGCTGGGCTTCGCCCGCTATATTCCCGCACCTTCCCTCACCTTACTTACAGCCACATTTTAGACGGCTGCCAGGCTTTGTAGCTACCTCTGAAATAGTGCCCCACTTTACCTCATATGCTCTTTTCTGTCATATAATTGTTTTATTCATCCTATAACTCACTATGAGTAAAGGCAGAGGAAAGAATTCACCCGGCCGCTCCCAGGCTTCTGCCTCACGCCACACCACCAACCCCTCCTCCTCCAAAGGGGCCATACCAAAGCCAGCGAGGGCGCTCACCCTTTCTACTACCCCTAAATCCCCTGGAACCCACTTCGCTTTACCACCTGTCATTTCCCAGACTCCGAGCTGTCCAGAGAAGCGGCGCGCGTCCGATGCCTCCGATACTGAGGGGGGCGGGGGGTGGACGCACCGCTCCCGTCTGTGGGTGCACGAGGGGATGGAGGAGATAGCCACTGAATCTCGACGTCACTGCAGCACCTCCCCGACGCCGACACCCCCTCTGATTTCTCCACACGACCCTCGCCTCCCAAACACCGGGACCATACCCCATTTCACCCCTACCACTGCCACACCTTCCCAGATATATCCTTCCTTGCCCTCCTATGCTACCAAGGCCCCCGAGCCTACATACAAACATATCTTTCTTTTCCGCGGCCACACCCACACCAACAAATACTTATTCACTGACGCGCTGCACCGAGTGCTTGGCCACCCCAATTCACCGCCACCGCCACCACCAAAGGTGTCTATGTCAAAACTGACGATGACGCCACAGCCGCCGTTCTTCACGACCCCGGGGTGGTCCGCGAACTTGGACCGCAGGTGACTGCGGAACCCATCCGTGCCCGCCAACACCCAGCTACTCCCCCCCCCCCCTCCTCAACGCAACCCACACTTTTCGTGTGTGATCCGGGGCGTGGACCCCGATCTCACCGAGGAGGCGGTCTTGCAGGAACTCTACCTTGAACAAGTCGACCCGCGGAAGGCTTTCCGCATTCGCAACGCTGAGGGCCCAACGTGGATGGTGCGGATTCTCCTTGTCACCCAGGCCGAGGTCGACCGCCTGCTTACGGACGGGGTCTATCTGTACCGCTACCATCATAGAGTCGAACCCTCAAAAGCCCCCGCTCCAGTCGCTCTCAGGTGCAACAGGTGCCTAGCATATAACGAGCACTCCACCGACCAATGCCGGCAACCGCCGCGCTGCGGTCACTGCTCTCAGCCTTCGCACACCACCGGGAGGTGTCCCAATCTCGCCCTGCCCCCCCCCCTCCCCCCCCCCGGTGCAACCAGTGCCAGCAAACCCACCCCACCTACTCCTATAAGTGCAAAGCAAAATCAGCACCTATCCCCAACCGGCCCGAAACAGTTGCTCCGGTAAAATCAGTCGATCCACCCACCACCCCTGTCCAATCCCAATTCCCCCCCTCACCATCGAAGACCTCATACGCTTCATGGTGGTCTCCCTCCAGAATATCCTCCCCTACCAACGGCCACTGGTACTGGCTCAGCTCCAACTTGCCACACAGCAAATCTTTGGGGTTCGGTTCCACCCTTCTTTCTCGGGCCCCCTCACCCACTTCACCTTCTCCCACTACCCCCGAGTCACCGCCGTATAATCTCATTATGGCGCTACGAATTGCTAGACCTGGAACTCCCCGCAACATCACCCTCCTTTACCACAACGTATGTTCCTTCCATGCCCGCCGCACTCTCCTCACCCACACCCTCAGGTCCCATCATGTCGATGCGGCCCTCCTAAATGAAACCTTTCTTCGAAGCGACCAACACGCTTTTCTCCCCGGCTACACCCTTCTGCGCACCGATCACCCCAACAACGCAGGCCGCGGTGGCTCGGCCCTCGCCAGTCGCGCGCGTCTCCCCACCCGCCATCATATCCCCCCTCCCCCTCTGATCTTCCCTGAAAGCCTCATTTGCTCCATCTATTTCCCGTCCCGCGTCCTACACCTCGCCACAATCTACATTCGTCCCAACCATCCCATCCCCAAAGACTTTATTGCCCATGTGGCCGAGGTTTTCCCCCATTTATTGGTAATGGCCGACCTCAACCTACACTCTCGTTCAGCCCTGGAACGTCGCAGCCTGGACATTTATCTCCGCCACATCGATGCCACCCTCGTTCCCTTACCCAAACCTACCCGTCCCTCCTCCAACACCACCCCCGATGCAGTTATAGCCCACAACTCCCTCCTACGTTTGTTCGACGTTACAGTCTTGCCCCTCATCGGAGGCGACCACGCCCCGGTACTGCTCACATTCCCCCTCCCACCTCGCAACGCGCCACTCCCACCCCCCAGGATGATTCAGAGCTTTTGCACGGCAAACTGGCCAGAGTACCGGGAGCACATAAATACTAACCTTCATACCGATCAACTTCCGTTGGAAGACCAAGCGACAGTCGATGCATATACCACGCATATTGAAGCGACGCTACAACAAGCATCTTCCCTAGCCATCCCCCTAATCCCGACGACACCCTCCCGCCCTCCAATCCCCCCAAAGGCACGTCGCCTTCTCGCCTTGGCACACTCCTACTACAACACCTATCTCCGCACGCACGATCGCTATTTCCTACAGCGCCACCGACAATCCCTCCGGCAAGTTAAATCATACATAGAGGCCCACAAACGCCTCTCATGGCACACTGCCTGCACACGGCTCAACCGAGTCTCTTCCTCTCTGCCCGCCTACTGGTGCCAACTCAACAAATTAACCGGCCAGTCCACAGTACTAACCTACCCCATCATATATAATGGGACGGCGCCGCCAGACGACGAAGCCAAGCTGGACGTCTTCGCCAAACGCTTCTCCCGCACTTTTCGCTATTCCGACGACCCCTCTCACACCCACGATCATGACGATTTCATCGCCACCGTACCTTCCCGCCCTCACTTACAACCCTCCTCCCACCACACCCTCTCACCTCACCCCCTCGACGACCCCTATCACGGATCTTGATATTTCCTGCGCCTTGTCCCGCACCACCAACACAGCACCAGGTCCCGACTCCATTCGCTACCGTCATCTCAAGGAGGCCCCTCCCATTTTTCTCACCGCACTCACCCGCCTCTATAACTTTCTTCTTCGCTCCGGCTTCTATCCCACCCAGTGGCGTCGTGCCACGATGCTTCTCTTCCCTAAACCCGGCAAACCACTTTCCTCCCCTAGTTCTTATCGCCCCATCTGCCTGACCGCCGTCCTTTCCAAGACCTTCGAAAAAATCCTTACCAAGCACCTCCACCGCCACCTTCTTCGCCACCACCTCCTCCCCCTTTCCCAATGCGGCTTCCGCCCTCACTTATCCGCACAAGACCAACTCCTTCGCCTCTCCACTCTCATCGCTGACAACTACAATCGTCCCGCTCCCACCCTTCTCATAGCCTTCGACTTCCAAAATGCCTTCGACACGGTATGGCACGACGCCCTAATCCTGAAGCTCCACTACTTCAATCTTCCCCACAGCTACATCAGATTCGTCAACTCCTTCCTTAGACACCGCACAGCCAAAATCACTATCAATAACCTTTTCTCCCGACCCATACCCTTCGAACAAGGCGTCCCCCAGGGCTCCGTCCTTTCCCCACTTCTCTACGTCCTCTTCGTGGCAGATATCCCTCAACCAACCCCTCCCCTCCAGCTTCTACAGTTTGCGGACGACACCGCCATAGTGGCACCCTTCGCCAGCGTCCAACACATCACTGGACACACTCAACCGTACCTCGAGCGCTTCACAGCATGGTGTGACAGGTGGCACCTCAGCCTTAATGGCGACAAAACGCAAACCATTCTGTTTCGCCCTCGCAGACGGGCAACAAGCGTTACCCGCTATCCAGATAACCTCCGGCTCTATATACGAGATCGCCGCCTCATCCCCACACCCACCATACGCTACCTGGGCTTGCTGTTCGATCAGCACTTCACTTTTCGTCCACACTTTAAAGCGAGGTTACCAGAAGCTCGCAAGCGCGCTTACCTCCTTCGCCGCCTGGCAGGCACGTCATGGGGACTCAACACCAACACCCTTATTCACACATACAAGGCAATTATCCGCACATTCATTATATATGGTCATCCAGCCTGGGCGGGCTTCCCTGAGCGGCCCCTAACACCAAATCTTCAACTCGAGCGTCGCCTGGTCCGAGTGGCCATGCGCCTTCCCTTCACATATCGGACCGGGGATCTCATAGACCGCATGCCCTTGCCCCCTCTTACCACATACGTCGAGATCTTACAACGACGCTACGTCCTGAGGGCGCGCACTCTACAAAACCCTGTCGTCAGCCCCTTGTTGTCACGGACTCTCCGCACGCCCCTGCGCACCAAGTTGGGCATATACACCCTCAAAGGACTCCTCCCGGCACCTGACTAAATCCCACCAACCGATGAGGTAACATACAGCCTTAAGAACCCCCTACTTTTCTATACTCAACAAATTTCGTATTAAGTAGCAACCAATGATTCAAGTAGTAACCATTGGCTCTAGCTCTTACTCACGGTTCCAACACCAACAAATGGCTTCGACCAACCACATTATCCGAACTACTGTTTTCACAGCATTTCACATCCATCCCAACCACCTCATCAACCACCATACGCCATAATAAGACATTTCATCCACCATATACATCTCCCACAATGGTCTTCCACATTCACATCTCTCACGCCAAACTGTCACCATAGCCACCATCATCTTATAATAACTCATCCACCTCATCTGCTTACTACCCCCTTAATTCATCATTACAACCGTCTCAGCAGATATGCTATTGGTCCGTTTGTTTCTTTCTTTTTCTTTCTTTCGTTCTTTCTTTCTTTCTTTCCTTCTTCTACGGCGCCACTCTCCTGAACCCCGCAGGCATCACCCACTACTTCCATCTCATCACTTACATTCATCACTAAAAAAAAAAACACCAATGGTTTAACCTTCCACCTTTCAACTCCTGATTCACTTCATACGCTTACTACACCACATCTCATCTCATTAATTCGCCGCAGTCCACATATCATCAGCAATACCACCCCTTTTCTTTTCATTTTTATTTCTCTCTATACAATACCATTCTCCTCCCCATCTCAGCGAACATAATTATCTACTCCATCCTCATCGATATCATCCATCCCTCTAACTTAATTATTTAAAAAAACTTTATATATATATGTATATGTATATGTGTATATATATATATATATATATATATATATATATCACTACAGCCCCTTATTCACCACACTTAGTCTCTTCAGAACCAAACACACGTAAACCTCCGAGCAATATAAGTTACATCGTCTACTTTTGGCGGTTGCAGCAATGTTTCCATATTTTCTTTGTTAGTCGTAAATAACCGACTTTTAAAAATTCTACCCACGTCGAACCAAACAATCCCCCTTCTCCACACTCTTCCCCAACCCAGCATCTAACTCTCCCTTCTCAACAGCGACACTTCGCCCAAGCCCATCTCCAAATTCCACCGCATTGCCCCAAATCAAAATTCCAACACACTTCATCCAAATCCTAAAACCAAACCTACCCATCTCCAAAATTTCACCCCTCCCATAAACCTTAATCCCCTGGCCCGAAGAGACGGCAATAGCCATGCGGCGGAATGAAAAAACTGCACATAATAATAATAATGTTTTACCCCCCCCCCATCATCTTCCTCTTACTAGTGAATTCGGAACGAATTTCTGCCTGAATCTCCATCGAGAACAGCCCATCATATATCATCGTTAAAATACTTCAAGAACATCTAGTACATCACGAGCGACATTCTTCAAGCCGGTCTGACGTCATCACCTCACCTGACCTCGAGTCTCGTCAGAGTGACTTCGTCCACGTGCTGGAGCCTGGCTGCCATTTTGCTGTAGACAAAATATCACACTACAATCTTCGAGCTCACTTCATTGGTTTTCATCATTACTTCGATTTCATCGCCTGCAACATTACTTCACTCAGGCTCTCATCACCGCTTCAGTCGTCACAACAGCCAGGCATACTAGCATTTACAATACAGCTCGCAACTCCAACTTCACGTCGCACGTTCTACTGCACTGCCTGTGAGCGGGGCTCATAGAAACAACACCTCTCCACGCTCATACAATACACAGGGCCCACAGTACGTAGCTACCTTCATGCTGCATTGAAGTGGTTATCGTACCTGACTTCCGCTTTCATAGCATTACTTTTCAACTTAATTTCATTCTCCGCCGTTGACGTCACCATTCGTACTCCATTCACACACTCATATATCCATTCTACACTGTTCGTCTGGAGATATTCTCTCCTGACTTTCTCATACATTCTACCCACTACAATCATCACATTCATTTCACACACTCATACATCCATTCTACACTGTTCGTCTGGAGAGATTCTCTCCTGACTTTCTCATACATTCTACCCACTACATTCATCACCTTCATTTCATTGTTAGTCACCGGCTTCGCCCGCTCTTTAAAGGAGTGAACCCCATATCATTCATCACACCGTTTGCTCCTCTTAGTCACCGGCTACGCCCGCTACGGTACCCACATCACACCACATAATTCCTCATATATCCCAACGCCTGGCCACCGGCTTCGCCCGCTCCTTCCTTCTTTCTTCTTTCCATCTTACATTGTACATACATAGTGTCGCATAGCCACTGGCCTTACCCACTATATCAATAAATACCCACATTCTCCTTCGCCATGGGCAAAGGTAAGGGCAAGTCCACTCCACCCATCCCTCCTCCCCCAAAGCAACCACCCACCCGCTCCTCTTCTAGCACCAAAGGTGCCATTCCTAAAACAACGACTTTTACTAAGCCGGCAACCTCAACCACCCCGGGGACGCATCTGAACCTCCCACCGCTGGTCCCTAAAACTCCCAGCCGCTCCGAAAAACGCCCATGGTCCGACACTTCAGACACGGAGGGGGGGGGTTGGGGGCTCACTGCTCTCGTCAACGGGTCCATGAGGGCATGGACGAATCACAAACCGCCTCCAGGCGCCATTGCAGACCGACACCCAATACTCCTTTTCTCCCTGCATCCAACGACCCCCGACTCCCCGTCACGGGACCCGTACCCAACATTACCCTCGCTACAGTTGCACCGCCATCTCTTCCTTCATCGTAACCTACATACGCCTGCAAGGCCTCCGAGCCCCATATAAACATGTCTTCCAGTTCCGTGGTCACACCTTCTCCACGAAATACCAATTCACGGATGCACTTCGCCGCATACACGGGCCCTCCAACTTCTCCGCCACTGCAGCCACGAACGGTGTCTACGTGAAAACTAACGACGACGCCACCGCCGCCGTGTTACATAGCCCGGAAGTGGTGCAGCAGCTCGGCCCACAAGTGATCGCGGAACCTCTCCGGGCCAGACAAAATCCCCCTACCCTTCCTCCTCCACAAGGCAACCCGCACTTCTCGTGCGTGATTCGGGGCGTCGACTCCGATCTGACTGAGGAGGCGGTCCTGAAAGAACCCCACCTGGAGCAGGTCGATGCACGCAAGGCATTTCGCATCAGGAATGCGGACGGTCCCACGTGGATGGTTCGTATTCTCCTGGTGACGCAAGCGGAAGTGGACAGGCTTCTAACAAATGGCGTCTACCTTTACCGGTACCACCATCGTGTGGAACCTTCCAAAGCTTCCCCCCCCCCCCCCCCCAGTAGCCTTGCGATGCAACCGCTGTTTGGTCTACAATGACCACACCACTGAGCAATGTCGTGCTTCCCCACGCTGTGGCCACTGCTCCCAGCCATCTCACACCACCAACAAATGTCCCAACACCGCCCTCCCACCTCGCTGCCACCAATGTCACGAGGCGCACCCCACATATTCACACAAATGTAAATCGAAACCCACTCCCATTCCCAACCGCCCCGAAACAGTTGCATCCATTAAGTCTATAGATCCCGCCACCCCTCAAGCGCAATCACAGTTCCCTTCCCCCTCCATAGAAGACCTCATCCGCTTCATGGTGGTATCCATCCATAACATCCTCCCCTACCAACGACCACTCATACTTACACAACTCCAGATGGTGGCTCAGCAGATATTCGGAGTATGCTTCCAGCCGTCATTCTCGGGGCCGTTAGCCCACTTCACCTTCTTCCCCACCCCCGCGTCACCGCCGTATAACCCCCACATGGCAGCGCAACTGACAAGACAACGACCTCCACGGCATATCTCCATACTCTTCCATAATGTCTGCTCCTTTCACGCACGTCGTACCCTACTTAGCCATACCCTCGCCACTCATCACATCGACGTCGCTCTCTTGAACGAGACCTTCCTCCGTGGAGTTGACCATGCGCTCCTTCCGGGCTACACTCTCCTTCGAGCAGATCGCCCTCACAACCTAGGTCGAGGCGGATCCGCCCTAGCTTACCTCCCACGCTATCCCATCAGACACCACATCCCCCCCCCCCCCTTCATTTCCTCATAATGGCAGATTTAAACCTCCACGACCGCTCGGCCCGGGAACTCCGCAGTCTGGATATATATCTCAACCACATTAACGCCTCGCTGGTTCCCCTCCCTAAGCCCACACGTCCCTCCTCCCAAACTACCCCTGACGCTGTAATAGCGCACAACTCACTACTCCATTTGTTGCATGTCACCGTCCTCCCACTCATCGGGGGTGATCATGCCCCAGTTCTTCTGCAGTTCGAAGTTCCTACTCGTAACACCCCAACACCACCACCTCGGATGGTACAGAACTTTTGCGCGGCCAACTGGCCGGCCTACCGCAATTATATTTCCGAACGGTTGCAGACCAACACTCAGCCCTTGAGCTCGCAATCCTCTGTGGATGCATATACCAAACATCTCCAAGACACCTTACAACAGGCGGCACAGCGTCATATTCCCCTTATCCCATACACCCCTTCCCGACCCCCCATTCCCCCTAAGGCCCAACGCCTCCTCGCGCTTTACCACTCCTATCACGCAACATTTCTCCGCACCAGGGATCGCTACTTCCTACAAAAGCATCGCCAGACACTACGACATGTAAAGTCTTACATCGAGGCCCATAAGAGGCTCACTTGGCATAAGACCTGCTCAAGGCAGAACGGCGTGTCTCCCTCACTCACCAAGTTCTGGCGCCATCTCAACTGCCTCACGGGTAAATCTACTCCTATGTCGTAGCCCATCATTTACAACGACACCGAACCACCAGACGATCCTGCCAAGTTGACCATATTTGCCAATAGACTCGCTCGCGTCTTCCGCGATGCACCTCACCCCACATTCGCATACGACGAAGACGAATTCATTGCCACAGTGCCTCTACGCCCACACCTACAGCCTTCAACCACACACGCCTTCTCGCCGCACCCTCTTGATGTCCCTATCACTGAACTGGACATTTCCATAGCTCTCTCACGCACGACCAATACCGCCCCTGGTTCCGATTCCATTCGCTATCGGCATCTCTAGGAGGCACCTCCATCGTTTCTCACAGCCTCAACTTATCTCTACAACCATCTTCTTCGCACTGGGTTTTACCCTACACCCTGGCGCCATGCCACGATGCTTCTCTTTCCTAAACCTGACAAGCCCCTCTCCTCCCCTGATTCTTACCGTCCCATCTGCCTCACCGCTGTCCTCTCGAAAACCTTCGAGAAAATCCTCACCAAACTAATCCACACCCATCTCCGTCACCACCAGCTCCTTCCCCTCTCACAATGTTGCTTCAGACCTCATTTCTCCGCTCAGGATCAACTCCTCCGCCTCTCCGCCATGGTAGCGGAAAACTACAACCGTCCCGCTCCTACTTTATTTATCGCCTTCGACTTCGAGAAAGCGTTCGACACGGTCTGGCACGACGCCCTAGTCGTCAAACTACATTACTTCGACCTCCCCCATACCTACATCCGCTTTCTAAACACCTTCCTCCGGAACCGCACCGCAAGCATCACCATCAATGGCCACTACTCCCGCCCAATCCCCTTCGAACAGGGCGTCCCACAGGGCTCCGTCCTTTCCCCCCTTCTCTACGTCTTATTCGTCGCTGACATCCCCCAACCCTCCCCTCCCATGCAACTCCTACAGTTCGCCGACGACACTGCTATCGTCGCACCGTTTGCCACTGTACAACACATCAACACCCACGTCCAGCCCTACCTCGATCTCCCCCAGGGGCTCACATCTTGTGGGCGTGGGTTGGCGACCACGGGGCCCCAGCTGAGTCCGGCATTGCTTCCACTTACTTGTGACGGGCTCCTCTCTGTCTTCTTTCCTGTCGACCTCACTTGGTCAACTCTTGTTCTCTTCTGACCCCGACGGTATTAGGGTATCCGAGGCCTAGGGAGTCTCTTCCTTTCCCGCCTTAATTGGCCCTTGTCTCATCTTTTCTGATACCCTCCTTCTGCGAGGCTTTAGGGGGCGTGGTGGCTCAGCGGTCTAGCTGTATGCCTCTCACCAAGGCGGTCCGGGTTCGATTCCCGGTCAATGCATGTGAGATTTTCGAAGTGAAATGCCATGTCCTGTGGTTCGGATTCCACGTAAAAAGGAGGTCCCGTGGCTCATAATCACAAGATTCACGGTCACGTAAAACTACAATCTTCCTTCCTTCCTTCTGCGAGGGGTCAGCCTTCTTTTTCTCTTCCTTTTACCTCCTGCCTTGTGCTATAGGCCCTTAAGGAGGCAGGGTGTATGTAGCCCCACCACTTCTGGTGCACCCTAGATAATGCTACACCCTCAGGGGCTCACAGCTGGAGAGTTCGGGAGTTGGCGATCCCGAGGGATTCCTGAGCTGGGTCCGTTTTCCCCCTTTTGTCCCTTACCTTTGGGGCGGACTCTCTCCTCTTTCACTTTCCTATATGCCTTTCATGGCTCTCCTTCCTTCCAGGTCCCTCAATCCGCCTTCTCTGAGGGTTGAGGGCATTTCTTTTCCTTCTGTCCATTTATTTGCCTTATTCTCCTTTGGTTTTCCATTTCTTCTTCTAGTATGTAGGTTAGTAGTTAGTTTTAGTTTTAAGTTCGCTTTTCATTTTCATCTTCACGATCACCCAAACCATCAGGGGCCGTTAACCTAGATGTTAGGCCCCTTAAAACAACAATTATCATCATCATCTACCTCGATCTCTTCACCTCCTGGTGTGGCAAATGGCATCTGCGCCTGAATTCAGAAAAACCACAGACCATCCTATTCCGCCCACGCAGGTGAGCTCTCGCCCCAACCCGCAATCCCACGAATCTCAATCTTCGCCTCCATCACCGCCGCTTAGTCCCCACCCGTACCGTACGATACCTCGGCCTCCTTTTTGATCAATTCTTCACCTTCCGCCACTTTTTTAAAACCAAACTCCCTGTGGCACGAAAGCGGGCGTATCTTCTCCGGCGTCTGGCTGGAACAACCTGGGGACTGAATGAGAAATTACTGCTCCATACTTACAAAGTACTCATCCGCACATTTTTGGTGTACGGCCATCCAGCGTGGGCTGGATTCCCAGACTGCCCCCTTCGTCCATTTCTCTCAATGGACCGCCACATAGTCCGCGTTGCGATGAGACTTCCATTCACCTACCGCACAGTAGACCTCGTTGACAGAATGCCACTGCCTCCACTAACGACATACGTCGAGCTACTACAACGCCGCTACCTCAAACGGGGGCAGGCAACCAACAACCCCATTGTGTGCCCTCTCCTTAACAAGCCGCTCCGTGACCCGGTACGTACTAAGCTCGGCATCTACAGCCTCAGGGCACTTCTTCCAGCACCCGACTAACAACCTAGTCTCCGATTATTTTGCTTATGAACGCCACTCCACTGGACACTGATGGCATCTTCGCCGGATTCGAAATAGCGAAACAACCATATTTCTCAACACAATCAATTAATTTTAAAAAAACTTCATCATCTTCACCTTCACACACATTCACCGTCAAATTTCACATCGTTGACATCATCACTCCTCATTTACCCATTCAATTCATCCGATTTCAACCCCCACCCCCATCTCAACTTGTTAAATCGCCCCCATCCTCACATCACCAGCTTTGCGTTTCTTCTTCTTTCTTTTTTTCTTTCTTTCTTTCTGCTTTCTTTCTTCTTTCTCTCTAGCTCCACCAATACCACTCTCACTTCTCAACAATCATCATTCATTACTCCCTTCTCATCGACATCATCTGATTTCCTCAAACTACCAGCTATATAATTCTTTCTTCCAGTCTCTTTACTACCATAACACTCTCCTTCTCATCTCACCGCACATCTTTCAATACTCCTCTCTCATCGGCATCATTCATAAAAAAATCACCTTATGATCTGGACTTAAACACAGCCCCCCTCTTCTTTCTCCCCACTAAACTTTACAAATTCACACCAAATTCAGAGCAATAGGAGTTCCTTCGTCTACGTTGGCACTTGCAGCAGTTGTATCCATGTTTTCCGCATTTTCTTGGTTTCGTCGAAATTTCCGATATTTAAAATTATACATACGTACAATGAAGCAGTCACCCTTCTCCCCCACATCCCCATTCCCGCATCTAACTCTCCCTTCTCAAAGCAATACTTCGCCCCCCGCGCCCTTCTCCAAATTTCCCCAGCAATGCCCCAACCAAAAATTCTCACACACTTTCTTCCAAACCCTAAAACCAAACCCACCCATCACCAAAATTTCCACCTCTCCTAAATACCTTAACCTCTTGGCCCGAAGAGACGGCGAACCCGTCTAAGGGGGCCCGCCGCCGCAGGGGCAATAGCCATGCGGCGGAACGAAACGACTGCACATATATATATATTTCTTCTTATTGTTACTTTGGAACAAATCGCTGTCCGAGCAAACTGTGAGTACTTCAAACTTCGTATAAAAATTCACCATCTGAACTTCAAGACAATCCACTACGCAGCGACTGTCATCCTCTACACCGGCGTGACGTCACGACCTCACCTGACTTCGTGTCCTTGGCAGTTAGACCTCGCCACGTGTTGGAACCAGCGCCATTGCAGTCTTCAAGTTCACTCACACATCATTCATTATATCATCTGCCCTTAGCGGATTACTGCTGTCAAATCATTTCTTATTCAATCTCATCTCCGCTACATCCAACGGCACGTGGCTACATTCTTCGCCAACGCAATATTATAATCAGCTCTTCAAAACTCCAGTCCATCTACATACATACATTCATACTTCTATAAATCAATATCATCGACGTCCTACGTCATAGCCATAGCGAGCAGTGACCTCGCACGCTATATCATCCGCCGAGCTAACAGCTGCAAGCCTCTTTCATTGGTGTCAGGCGCGCGCACAGCTGGCTCTTACATTTCACATTAAAATCATCATATCTCTTCACCCTTCAGCACCAGTGAGTGCGTAGCACCTGTCACACTTCGCATACATATAATACATTAACTATCATCCAGCAATAGTGAGCAAGTAACATACTGCTCATACAACACACATCTAAATAAACTCACGTATTCATCTCCCATTACCAGCATAGCACGTAATTCACCTTCCATCCCTAATACTTCCCGTGCGTCGCTCAGCTCGGCTTCGCCCGTTATATTCATACACTGTTACCAGTCCCGAGCCTGCTATTTTCCCAACCTTCACCTACATTTCAGCCATCTGATACCCAATTCTTTTCCTTACCCCATTTCACCCCACATTATTGTGGTGTCCTTAGATACCTGCGCTACTGCTTTAGTGTCCTGCTGTGCCCAATCTCACATACTCCCGACATTACTCATCATTTTCCTAATCATTTCAATCATCATTCCAGCCATTCCAAACACATTCATCTTCATTTAACTCTTCGTTTTCAACCCTTTTCCTCTTTCTCCTTTTTTTACGGACTTAGTGCCCTATTCCTGAAATTCCTTTCGCGATCTTTGCACCCGCATCCCCCTGCCCTGGTAAAATTGGCCCCATCCTTCACACGTTCATACTTTCCCCATATTCGTCATGGGTCGTGGCAAAGGTCGTGGATCCCCAAACCGTGATCCACGTAACGCCAAGGGTACCAACAAGGAGGCACCGGCGCGCACTAACTCCCAAGGCGCCATCAGTAAAAAACAAACCACCATTTCTACCACGTCTACCGCTACACCCTCCACCTCTGGCCTTCACCCCAACCTCCCACCAGTCATCCCACAAACCACCACCCTGTCAGCGAAACGTTAAGTACCCGACCCAACGGACTCTGAACTCACCCACCGCTCCCGTTTACGTGTCCATGATGGGATGGAGGAGGGTGGCCATCACACTATTCCCACACTGGATGCCACTTTGAGCACCAAGCCCATTCCCTCCATCTTTGAACTACCACCCCTCCCTCGCCCCTCGGGGAACCTACCCTTCCAGGAGGGAACGACCCCCTCCCCCAACCCTCCGTCTCCTATGCAGCCAAGGCTGCCCAGCCCGCCTTTAAACACTCCAAACTTATTTCCGGTCTCCAACACCTCTCCAGACAGGAAATCTCGGGAGCTTTGGAGACGCTCATCCCTCCCTCATTACCATTCATCCTGGTCTCCGTCTCTAATGGCGTCATTCTTAAAACCGACGATGACATCGTCGCCTCCACTATTGAGGACGCCAATTCAGCCACCCGACTTGGTCCCACAGTGACGATCGGTCCCCTCACACCGCGCTAAACACCCACTACAGCACCCCCTCCCCCACGTTCACAACTATTCTCCTGCGTGATCCGCGATGTTGACCCCGATCTTCCTGAGGAGGTCGTTATCTCGGAACTCGAACGTGAACAAATACAAGTGAAAAAGGCCTTCCGCATCAAATGCCCCACAGGCCCAACATGGATGGTCAGAATCCTCCTGGCCACCCAGGCAGAAGTCGACCGCCTACTTCAACTCGGCGTATACATCTTCCGGTACCACCACCGAGTGGAAACCTCTAAAGCTCCGCCTCCCATGGCTCTCCGTTGCATTATGTGTCTGGCCTACAACCAGCACTCTACCAAACAGTGCCACCAACCACGTATCTGCCCCCACTGTTCCCAACCTGACCACCCCCTGCAACAGTGTCCTAACCTCGCCCAACCTCCTAAATGCCACCAGTGTTCGGGCCAACACCCTACACACTCATACAAGTGTAAGGGTAAACCCGCACCTCCCCCAGATCATCCAGAGCTTGTCGCCCCTGTAAAGACAATCGATCCCCCAACCCCGACCGCTAACACCCAATTCCCCCCTGACGGTGGAAAACCTCCTCCGCTTCCTTACCATCTCCCTTCAAAACATCATGCCATTCCAGCGGCCCCTGGTTCTCACGCAACTCCAACAGGCTGCCCTCCAAATTTTTAACGTTCGCTTCTTCCCCTCATACGCCGGCCCTTTGACACATTTCACCTTCTCCCCACTGATATCAGCACAACATGGCAACTAAGACCACCCACACTGGGCCTCGCAAAACTATCTCTCTGCTATACAGCAATGTTTGCTCCTTTCACAAGAAGCGTCCATTACTCCAATACACCGTTGCCGCACATTCCGCAGACGCCGTTCTACTCAACGAAACGTTTCTTCGTCCCCACCAGTCAGCCAGTCTCCCCGGCTACACAATTCACAGAGCGGACCACACCCCGCGAGATTGGGCGTGGAGGTGTCGCCATCTTCCATAAGAATCGCATCCCAATACGAATTCATGTCCCTCCTCCCCCCTCTCCTTCCCTGAGAGCCTCATCGCGACTCTCTACTTCCCCTCCCGCGTACTTCATGTCGCAACTGTATACACCCGTCCCCGCCGTCCTTCCCCCGGGAGTTCTTAACCCATCTACATACCACCTTTCCACATTTTATCGGACTTTCGGACCTCAATATGCACTCCCGATCGGCAACGGAACTGGCTGACTTCCACACCTATCTACAAACGATAAACTCCACACTTGTAGCTATTCCCAAACATACTCGCCCTATCTCCAACACCACACCGGATGCAATCATTGCACACAATCGCCTCGCTCACCTTTCAACTGTGGACGTCCTCCTCAGCATAGGAAGCGACCATCTCCCCGTTCTCGTCACCATCCCAACTCGACCCACCACCGTCACCCCTCCACCGCCGATTCTTCGCCAGAACTTTAAAAAGGCAAACTGGCCCGCCTACAGAGACCACATCACCAATTCTCTCACCCCTCCTCTCCCGCATCTTGACTCTGCGGCCTTGGTCGACTCATACACCCGAGCTCTGGAATCCTCCCTAACAGCCGCCTCATCCATTCACATCCCCATCACCCCGTACACCCTCCCGCCCCCGTTAACCCCCAAAGCCCTCCCTCTCCTCCGGCTCTCCCACAGATATCTAGGCCACTATAAACGATCACGCGATCGCTATTTCCTCACCCTTCACCGTCAGACTATCCGCCAGGTGCACTTCTACATCCGCACCTTTCATCGCCGCAACTGGGTCTCAGTCTGTAACTCTTTGCAAGGCTAACGCTCCTCCCTCGACTCTTTATGGAAACGCCTAAACACCCTCACTGGACGCTCCCCCACACCCATCTACCCCCATCATCCACCAGGGCACTGCCCCACCGGATCTGCCCTCCAAGCTGGAGATCTTTGCACGCCGCTTCGAACGGGTCTTTAACGGTCATTTCGGCCTCACCTTCGATGACACTGACAACGATGCCGTCAACTCCATCCCCGATCGACCCTATCTCCAGCTTAATCATCAACACCCCCATATCCCACACCCTATCAACGACCCCATCACCACATCGATATTCACCTCGCCCTTTCCCGTACCAAAAATACTGCCCCCGGTCCCGATCAACTCCGCTATCTCCACATCAAAGAGGCACCCCCTATCTTCTTCCAGCTCCTAGCCACCCTCTATACCTATCTCCTCAAAACTGGATTCTACCCAACGGCATGGCGCGCTGCCACCATGCTTCTCTTCCCCAAACCCAATAAACCACTCTCCGACCCCTCCTCCTATCGTCCCATCTGCCTCACAGCCGTCCTCTCCAAACTATTCGAAAAAATCCTAGTCCGCCGCACCTACCTCCATCTCACTCAACATCAGCTACTCCCCCTCTCCCAATTGGGCTTCCGGCCTGCCCTCTCCACTCATGACCATCTACTCCGCCTTACCATCCTCACAGTCGATAACATGAACCGCTTCCGCCCCACTCTCCTCCTCACCTTCGATTTTCAGTGTGCCTCCCCTCCCATGCAACTATTACAGTTCGCCGACGATACCGCTATAGTTGCACCGTTTGCCACCGTAAATCACATCAACACCAACGTCCAACCCTACCTCGATCTTTTCACCTTATGGTGTGGCAAATGGCATCTACAATTGAACTCCGAAAAAAATCAGACCATCCTTTTCCGCCCCCGCAGGCGAGCTTTCGTTCCAACCAGCAATCCCGCGAACCTCAATCTCCACCTCCATCTCCGCCGCTTAGTCCCCACTCCGACCATCCGCTACCTCGGGCCTCATATTCGATCAATTCTTCACCTTCCGCCCCTTCTTTAAGTCAAAACTTCCCGTGGCACGAAAGCGGGCGTATCTCCTACGGCGTCTGGCTGGAACAACCTGGGGACTGAACGAAAAACTACTTCTCCACACATATAAGGTTTTAATCCGCACATTTTTGGTGTATGGCCATCCTGCATGGGCAGGATTCCCTGACTGCCCCCTTCGTCCATTCCTCTCAATGGATCGCCGCTTAGTCCGCGTCGCGATGAGGCTCCCATTCACCTACCCCACAGAAGACCTCGTAAACAGAATACCAGTGCCTCAACTAACGGCATACATCGAGCTATTACAACGCCGCTACCTCAAACGGGCCCTGGATACCAATAACCCCATAGTACGCCCACTCCTACACAAGCCGCTCCGAGCTCCGGTACGCATAAAGCTCTGCATCCACAGCCTCAGGGCACTTCTCTCAGCACCTGAATAACTGCCCAGTATAAACATCTTCGCTCACGAACGCCACTCCACTGGCACCAGAAGGCCTTCCTCGCCGGCTTCATCCATAGTCTTCAAAATTACAACAAACAATAATATTTCTAAAAAATCATCATCATCTTTATCTCCATAAAAAGCATCATCTTCATCTCCATAAAAATCATCTTCATCTCCATTAACATTCACCACGCTCATCCTACATTCATCAATCACCCAACTTCATTTTCCAATACATCTTCCCATATTGTACTCTGCTCCACTCTCACGCCGATTTAAACCATAACCATCCCCCTCAATCATCTCACATATTTCTCACCATCATTAACAACTCAAGCATTACCCACCTTCATCCTCCATATAATATTAATGCAACATTATTCTACGATAGCCCCATACACCTTACCATTCCCAAATACACGTTGTCTTCACCACGACCATCCCCTTTAAGCGCTAGTAATAAAATCACGTCATTTGCATCACAAGCATTCATCACATTCATCCTCCATACACTCTCCATCTAACATCCTGCGATGTACTTCCAAGCTCCGTGCAAAGCTTCATTTCCACACCATCTTCACCTCATTTATCCTCCAATATCATCTTCCATTATTACAACTGCGTCTTCATCGACGCAAGAAATCATCACAATCACGCCTCAAAAAAAAAGTTACATCTCCGCCCTATATCGTCACAGCTATGGTTCATACCATTCAATATCATCCCCATTACATCGACCAATATTTCATTACCACATTATCATTACCACGACCTTATGATCTGGACGTAAACACAGCCCCCTTATTCACCACACTTACTTACTTCAAACAACCAAACACATTTAAATCACCGAGCAATATAAGTTACTCCATCTACTTTTGGCAATTGCAACGATTGTTTCCATGTTTTCTTTGGTCTTCGAAAAATATCTGACATTTAAAAATTATACCTACATCTAATAAAGCAGTTACCCTTCACCCCCCTCATCTCCATTCCTGCATCTA
This sequence comes from Meconema thalassinum, assembly GCA_946902985.2. NCBI lineage: Eukaryota > Metazoa > Arthropoda > Insecta > Orthoptera > Tettigoniidae > Meconema > Meconema thalassinum. The sequence continues at coordinate 358,698,389 of OX336392.1, forward strand.
ACTCTCCCTTCTCATAAGCGATCCTTCCTCCCCCCTAGCCCTTCTCCAAATTTCACCGCTATGCCCCTACTAAAAATTCCAACACACTTTCTTCCAAATCCCAAAACCAAACTCATCCATCACCAAAATGTACACCTCTCCCAAAAACCTTAACCCCTTGGCCCGAAGAGACGGCGAAACCATCTAAGGGGGCCCGCCGCCGCAGGGGCAATAGCCATGCGGCGGAATGAAACGATCCCCCAGGGGCTCACATCTAGTGGGATGTGGGTTGGCGACCACGGGGCCCCAGCTGAGTCCGGCATTGCTTCCACTTACTTGTGCCGGGCTCCTCTCTGTCTTCTTTCCTGTCGACCTCACTTGGTCAACTCTAGTTCTCTTCCGACCCCGACGGTATTAGGGTATCCGAGGCCTAGGGAGTCACTTCCTTTCCCGCCTTAATTGGCCCTTGTCTCATCTTTTCTGATTCCGGCCCCCAGGGGCTCACATCTTGTGGGCGTGGGTTGGCGACCACGGGGCCCCAGCTGAGTCCGGCATTGCTTCCACTTACTTGTGCCGGGCTCCTCTCTGTCTTCTTTCCTGTCGACCTCACTTGGTCAACTCTTGTTCTCTTCCGACCCCGACGGTATTAGGGTATCCGAGGCCTAGGGAGTCTCTTCCTTTCCCGCCTTAATTGGCCCTTGTCTCATCTTTTCTGATACCCTCCTTCTGCGAGGGGTCAGCCTTCTGTTTCTCTTCCTTTTACCTCCTGCCTTGTGCTCTAGGCCCTTAAGGAGGCAGGGTGTATGTAGCCCCACCACTTCTGGTGCACCCTAGATAATGCTACACCCTCAGGGGCTCACGGCTGGTGAGTTCGGGAGTTGGCGATCCCGAGGGATTCCTGAGCTGGGTCCGTTTTCCCCTTTTTCCCTTACCTTTGGGGCGGACCCTCTCCTCTTTCACTTTCCTATATGCCTTTCATGGCTCTCCTTCCTTCCAAGTCCCTCAATCCGCCTTCTCCGAGGGTTTAGGGCATTTATTTTCCTTCTGTCCTTTTATTTGCCTTATTCTCCTTTAATTTTCCATTTCTTCTTCTAGTATGTAGGTTAGTAGTTAGTTTTAGTTTTAAGTTCGCTTTTCATTTTCATCTTCACGATCACCCAAACCATCAGGGGCCGATAACCTAGATGTTAGGCCCCTTAAAACAACAATTATCATCATCATCATCATTTTCTGATTCCCTCCTTCTGCGAGGGGTCAGCCTTCTTTTTCTTTTCATGTTATCTCCTGCCTTCTGCTTAAGGCCCTCAAGGAGGCCGGGTGTATGTAGCCCCACCTCTTTTGGTGCACCCTAGATAATGCTACACCCTCAGGGGCTCACGGCTGGTGAGTTCGGGAGTTGGCGACGCCGAGGGATTCCTGAGCTGGGTCCGTTTTCCCTTTTTGTCCCTTACCTTTGGGGCGGACCCTCTCCTCTTTCACTTTCCTGTCTGCCTTTCATGGCTCTCCTTCCTTCCAAGTCCCTCAATCCGCCTTATTCGAGGGTTGAGGGCATTTCTTTTCCTCTTGTCCTTTATTTGCCTTATTCTCCTTTAGTTTTCCATTTCTTCTTCTAGTATGTAGGTTAGTAGTTAGTTTTGGTTTTAAGTTCGCTTTTCATTTTCATCTTCACGATCACCTAAACCATCAGGGGCCGATAACCTAGATGTTAGGCCCCTTAAAACAACAATTATCATCATCATCGACTGAAACGACTGCAAATATATATATATATATTTTACGTTATCGCTTCTCGGCCTCCTATCACTTTTGGCCATCTGGGAGGTATAAGGGATTCGCAGACTGGCGCTGTATCCATCGTGCGCGCTTGGGTGTCCTTCCCCTGAATGACTGTCGGCGACGGTATAAACAATCGCCGGTGTCGCCGCTGTGGTAATGCAGATGAAACAACAGCCCATGTTATTAACCGTTGTAGGCTGCATCTCGTCACCATGCATGATGAGATCCTTCAACGTCTGGTCCGTGCCGACCCATCTGTGGCAGGGCTGAAGAGGTCGAATCAGCAGATCACTTTCTCCGATCTCTTGGCGCTGATGCGGTCATCCCTGAGTAGATCGCTGCCTTACGACCCGACCTTGTGGTGGTCGATGCAGTTGCAAAGATTATAGTCATCGTTGATGTGACTGTACCTTTTGAGGACGGTGATCAGTCCTTGCACAGAGCTCGTGCTGCCAAGATGGGCAAGTATGAAACCTCTGTTCAACTTCTCAGGGATGCTGGCTATCGTGTTAGTTTAGATGCCTTTGTCGTGGATCTCTTGGTACGTGGGACCGTGCCAGCGTTGGGCCTCTTCGAGCTCTACGGATATCACCGCGATATGCACACATGATGGCTTATCTGTGTGTATCTGCTGCAATTCGGTGGTCCAGAGACCTATATATGGAGCACGTTACTGGTCATCGCCAGTATTTGTAGAAAGACTTACCACCTGGCAGATTCGACAGACCTGTGAGCCATGTCCGGTCACTGCTGTTGTCCTTGGAGCCCAGCCGGAGTATCCCCATCTTCTTGCAGTAGGGTGGACCCACTCTCAATCGTTTCTTCCTTGAGTAGGGCGGACCCAATCTCGTCTTCCGAGCCATGCCCGTCTGGGCTCCTGGTAGTTGCTGCTGCACCTTGGACCACATCATCTTGGCTTCTCACTGTGGCACACCTTCTCTTGGAGTGTGTGGATCTGGCCGATCTGCGCAGGACTCTTAAACTGCCTAATACCCTCTCCCTTATTCTCCGTGATGACGGGCCGTCAGCTGACCTCGTCATCCGGTTCATGAGGGAGAGTGGTTACTTTTTAAAGTTTTAATGTGTAGTTACGACTTTTAATTCAGGTTAAATCTGTTTTATGATTTGTATTGTGTTCATCTGTTTTATTGTTCACTATGCCTTATTTGTTTTATCTTTTTTACCATCCGACTTTTATTCTTTTTATTCAAATAAGGCATAATTGTTGGGGCTCACTGTCTGTTTTATAACCACCATTTTCGTTTCATCCATGGCAGTGAATTGTTTTTATCTACATCCTCTCATTTCACGCCATTTCATTTCATTAGGGGCCGATAACCTCGATGTTAGGCCCCTTAAAACAACAATTATCATCATCATCATCACATCAACTTGGAGTAGGGTTGACCCACTCTCAATCGTTTGCTCCTTGAGTAGGGCGGACCCACTCTTGTCCTCCGAGCCATGCCCGTCTGGGCTCCTGGTAGTTGCTGCTGCACATTGGACCACATCAACTTGGAGTAGGGTTGACCCACTCTCAATCGTTTGCTCCTTGAGTAGGGCGGACCCAATCTCGTCTTCCGAGCCATGCCCGTCTGGGCTCCTGGTAGTTGCTGCTGCACCTTGAACCACATCGTTTGCTCCTTGAGTAGGGCGGACCCACTCTCGTCTTCCGAGCCATGCCCGTCTGGGTTCCTGGTAGTTGCTGCTGCACCTTGGACCACATCAACTTGGAATAGGGTTGACCCACTCTCAATCGTTTGCTCCTTGAGTAGGGCGGACCCAATCTCGTCTTCCGAGCCATGCCCGACGGGGCTCCTGGTAGTTGCTGCTGCACCTTGGACCACATCAACTTGGAGTAGGGTTGACCCACTGTCAATCGTTTGCTCCTTGATAGGGCGGACCCACTCTCGTCTTCCGAGCCATGCCCGTCTGGGCTCCTGGTAGTTGCTGCTGCACATTGGACCACATCAACTTGGAGTAGGTTTTACCCACTCTCAATCGTTTGCTCCTTGAGTAGGGCGGACCCAATCTCGTCTTCCGAGCTATGCCCGTCTGGGCTCCTGGTAGTTGCTGCTGCACCTTGGACCACGCCGAGTCACATCCACTTGGAGTAGGCTGGACCCACTCCCCATCGGTTCGAGTTCCATGAGTCGGGTGGACCCTCTCTCGTCTCTTCCCACTGGACCATCTTCAGCGAGTTGCGAGGAACGTGTCTTTGGTCGTCGATTTATCTGTGTAACATCGTCCGTGTGTTTGAATGTGGATAGGTGAAATAATTTAGATTTCCCTATATCCCCTTTCCTTAAATTTCATGTTATTAGTCTTTAGTAAGAGTGTTTACTATTATGACAATCTTAGACCTTTTATTATTATTACATCACATTACATTATGCGAACCGGCCTAAACTAAGGACCACGCAAATATAATTTCATTTTCTTGTCTTATTTCTTTCTTCCTTTCTCTTCCTCCACACTTCATTATTATTATTTTTATTAATAATAATAATGATAATAATATTTCCCTTTTTTTACTTTTTTACGCGCTCTTACTTTATAAATTAGCCATTCATTTCCTCTTGATACATTTTATATGTTGGCCGTGACACATGAACCGATTGTTTGAGATGATTGACTCTGTCTAATCATCCGTACTTGTCTTGCTCGCCCTTTGCTAGTGTGTGTGTGTGCTTGCTGCTGTGTGTGTGACTGATTGGATATGATTGATTTATATCTGGGGCTGCCAACATATACTATGGTTTTTTTTGTTCTCAGTTCACATCTGAGTTTTTTTATATTTCCTCGCCATTCGTCCCTTCCTCAAGGCAGGTGTTATATTTTAATTCAATTAAGCTATTTGTGATGATGATGCCCTAAGGGGACACAATACCCAAAAAAAATCGGCTTCTTTGGTGATTTTTTTAATTTACAAATTTTCAATCTTAGTTATAGTACTTTCATGCCACAGAAGGATTTGGTCCAATTTTTATTAGAAATGGGTCAAATAACACTTTATAATTATGTCTGCAGCTGTCAGAATGCTTCGTCTTACTTTATATTCAGTCAAGAAAAGGAAATCCTTCAACTTCAAAGTTTTGAAAGCCTGCATAGGGAGGTTAAGGATGCCTGAGCTTTTAGGTTTCGCAGTAAAGAGGCGCCGGTGCGCTTCATTCAAAGGGAGGTACGACGCAGTTCGCTACCCCCGTGGGGGTCCATGCACGGACACCAAGAGCCCGCTGTTGTTGTTGTTGATGATGATGATGATGATGATGATGATGATAATTGTTTTTTTAAGGGGCCTAACATCTAGGCTATCGGCCCCTGATGGTTTGGGTGATCGTGAAGATGAAAATGAAAAGTAAACTTAAAACTAACTACCAACCTACATACTAGAAGAAGAAATGGAAAACTAAAGGAGAATAAGGCAAATAAAGGACAGGAGGAAAAGAAATGCCCTCAACCCTCGAAGAATGCGGATTGAGGGACTTGGAAGGGAGGAGAGCCATGAAAGGCAGATAGGAAAGTGAAAGAGGAGAGGGTCCGCCCCGAAGGTAAGGGACAAAAGGGGAAAACGGACCCAGCTCAGGAATCCCTCGGGGTCAACAGCCGTGAGCCCCTGAGGGTGTAGCATTATCTAGGGTGCACCAGAAGTGGTGGGGCTACATACACCCTGCCTCCTTAAGGGCCTAGAGCACAAGGCAGGAGGTAAAAGTAAGATAAAAAGAAGGCTGACCCCTCGCAAAAGGAGGGTATCAGAAAAGATCAGACAAGAGCCAATTAAGACGGGAAAGGAAGAGACTCCCTAGGCCTCGGATACCCTAATACCGTCGGGGTCGTAAGAGAACAAGAGTTGACCAAGTGAGGTCGACAGGAAAGAAGATGGAGAGGAGCCCGGCACAAGTAAGTGGAAGCAATGCCGGACTCAGCTGGGGTCCCGTGGTCGCCAACCCACGCCCACTAGGAGTGAGCCCCTGGGGGTGTAGCATTATCTAGGGTCCCGCTGTTGAGCCAGCTTGGTGTTCCTAGGCAAAATCCCACACAAGACACCGTATAAACCTAGAAAAATTGCTGAGTTTTAAGATTCCCATTCCTTGTAATATATCCACATAGCAACATTTCTGCAAAGGACGGGATCAACGGCGAATTCAGCAGAGTGTTAGACGCAGCCTGGACCAAATGAAATTCACCAGAAAACAGTCCAAGGAGATGAAATTGGGTGAAGAAGACGTCATAAGAGAAAAGAAAGGGAAACCTATGGTTCTGGGGACTTTTAGACCGTGGGTGAAGAAGAAAAACATTCTAATGTTTTAAAATTGTTTTTGCTGCACAATTCATTTTTTTGGACTTTACACCAACTATTCAGTAGCAAATATTAACCAATCTCAATAATATGTTTGTGGCATGTGAAGATATCTATCTCCCATAATGCTGTGCATCCATATTAGTTAAAATAGTAATCGTTTATTTTTAAATAATTTTTAACTGTAATGTTTGGAAATAAAATTAATTTTGTGAATTTTTTTTTATTTCAGGAACTATTTCATATTCTTCCAAACCCATGCACAGAATTATTAGTCTGTGCAATGAGTACATAGTATAAAAAGATTGTAAAGTTTCAGTAATTTTTAGTGGTAAATAGTTGGTATTTTTTTAAGGGCCCCCAGGGGCTCACTTCTAGTGGGCGTGGGTTGGCGACCACGGGGCCCCAGCTGAGTCCGGCATTGCTTCCACTTACTTGTGCCAGGCTCATCTCCGTCTTCTTTCCTGTCGACCTCACTTGGTCAACTCTTGTTCTCTTCTGACCCCGACGGTATTAGGGTATCCGAGGCCTAGGGAGTCTCTTCCTTTCCCGCCTTAATTGGCCCTTGTCTCATCTTTTCTGATACCCTCCTTTTGCGAGGGATCAGCCTTCTTTTTCTCTTCCTTTTACCTCCTGCCTTGTGCTCTAGGCCCTTAAGGAGGCAGGGTGTATGTAGCCCCACCACTTCTGGTGCACCCTAGATAATGCTACACCCTCAGGGGCTCACGGCTGGTGAGTTCGGGAGTTGGCGACCCCGAGGGATTCCTGAGCTGGGTCCGTTTTCCCCTTTTGTCCCTTACCTTTGGGGCGGACCCTCTCCTCTTTCACTTTCCTATATGCCTTTCATGGCTCTCCTTCCTTCCAAGTCCCTCAATCCGCCTTCTCCGAGGGTTGAGGGCATTTCTTTTCCTTCTGTCCTTTATTTGCCTCATTCTCCTTTAGTTTTCCATTTCTTCTTCTAGTATGTAGGTTGGTAGTTAGTTTTAGTTTTAAGTTTACATTTCATTTCTTTTTCATCTTCACGATCACCCAAACCATCAGGGGCTGATAACCTAGATGTTAGGCCCCTTAAAACAACAATTATCATCATCATCATTTTTTTAAGGAAAAGACTATCTTTTAGTAATTTCTGCCCATACGGATCAACTGAAAGGAATAATTTTTCACTTTTTGCGTTATTAAAGATGTTGGTCGTATGGAAATAAAATTTTGTGCAGTTTGGATCACTGGGAGCAAAAAAATATTTTTGGGTATAGTGTCCCCTTAATAAGAGAGTTGTATATTTACCTAATGTCAATCGATGTATTTAATTTTCGTTGAATAAATTATTTTTTCTCCAGTTCTCTCAGCTCTTTCAATTTGCGGATGATACAGCCCTGCTATCATTCGCAAATAATCTCACAACCCCCAGCAACCGTCTCCAGGCCTACCTAAATACACTGGTTGCCTGGTTCTCTAAATGGCACCTCACTATTCATACCACCAAAACCCAGTTAGTTCTACTTGCCCTCAAATCTACCTTCAGCCACTACCGACCATTCCGCCTCAACATCTTCGATGAAGCTATTACTCCTTCTCGCCAGGCGTGTATTTGGGAGTCACAGTTTTACGTATATCGCTTCTCGGCCTCTTATATAATATTCTCGTGCAGTAGATTGCGACCCCCCAGGGCTCACATCTAGTGGGACGTGGTTGATGATGATGATGATGATAATTGTTGTTTTAAGGGGCCTAACATCTAGGTTATCGGCCCCTGATGATTTGGGTTATCGTGAAGATGAAAATGAAAAGCGAACTTAAAACTAAAACTAACCACTAACCCACATACTAAAAGAAGAACTGGAAAACTAAAGGAGAATAAGGCAAATAAAAGGACAGAAGGAAAAGAAATGCCCTCAATTCTCGGAGAAGGCGGATTGAGGGACTTGGAAGGAAGGAGAGCCATGAAAGGCATATAGGAAAGTGAAAGAGGAGAGGGTCCGCCCCAAAGGTTAGGGACAAAAGGGGAAAACGGACCCAGCTCAGGAATCCCTCGGGGTCGCCAACTCCCGAACTCACCAGCCGTGAGCCCCTGAGGGTGTAGCATTATCTAGGGTGCACCAGAAGTGGTGGGGCTAAATACACCCTGCCTCCTTAAGGGCCTAGAGCACAAGGCAGGAGGTAAAAGGAAGAGAAAAAGAAGGCTGACCCCTCGCAGAAGGAGGGAATCAGAAAAGATGAGATGATGATAATAATTGTTGTTTTAAGGGGCCTAACATCGAGGTTATCGGCCCCTAATGATCTGGGTGATAGCGAAAATGATAATGAAATGGAAACCAGAACAAAATTATCGAAGACGGAAAATACGTACAAAAAGGAACTCACATGGTAACAACTCACAATATGGTCTTACAAAAGGGAATTTAGAACGAAAAGTTGCACAAAAAGAATAGATTGAAAAAGACCTACAAAACGTAGGCTAGATTCAAAATACGTACAAAATGCAAAGTAGCGTCGAAATACTTACAAAATGCAACTGAAATTCAAAATACTTACAAAATGCAAATGAGATCGAAATTACGTACAAAATGCAATTGAGGTTCAAAATACTTACAAAATGCAATTGAAATTGAAAATACACAATGCAATTCAGATTGAAATATCCCAGTTCCAATCCAAATTATTCACAAAGTGCAATTGAAATTCAAAATCCTTACAAAATGCAATTGAAATTGAAAATGCTTACAAAATGTACGGTAGATTCAAACGACTCATGTGGATTGACAATACTTACAAAAAGCAATTTAGATTGAAAATACTTGACAAATGTAATTTAGATTCAAAATACCCACAAAATGCAATTGAGAATCAAAATATGTGCAAAATGCCCACCAAACAAAATGCAATTTAGATTCAAAATTCGTGCGAAATGCGGTTTTGGTTGAAAATACTTACAAAATGCAATTAAAATTCAAAATACTCACTAGAAGGCCCCGCAACCTGCATTGAAAGACGTACTAAAAAGCAATTTAGATTGTCAATCTTTACAAAATGCAATTAAGGTTGAAAATAATTGCGAGATGTAATTTAGATCGAAAAAACTTACAAAATGCAACATAGATCAAAAAAGCCTGAAAAAATCGCTAAAAGGGAATTTAGATACACGGTGATTCGAGTAACAAAAACAGTGCGGGAATCTTAAAGAGAAAAGGAAATAGAAGGAAAAGAGGAGAGGAGAGGGGAGAGAGGAGAAGGTCCGCCCCAAAGGGAAGGGACAAAAGGGGAAAACGGACCCAGCTCAGGAATCCCTCGGGGTCGCCAACGCCCGAACTCACCAGCCGTGAGCCCCTGAGGGTGTAGCATTATCTAGGGTGCACCAGAAGTTGTGGGGCTACATACACCCTGCCTCCTTAAGGGCCTGGAGCACAAGGCAGGAGGTAAAAGGAAGAGAAAAAGAAGGCTGACCCCTCGCAGAAGGAGGGTATCAGAAAAGATGAGACAAGGGCCAATTAAGGCGGGAAAGGAAGAGACTCCCTAGGCCTCGGATACCCTAATACCGTCGGGGTCAGAAGAGAACAAGAGTTGACCAAGTGAGGTCGACAGGAAAGAAGACAGAGAGGAGCACGGCACAAGTAAGTGGAAGCAATGCCGGACTCAGCTGGGGCCCCGTGGTTGCCAACCCACGCCCACTAGAAGTGAGCCCCTGGGGGAGAAAAGATGAGACAAGGGCCAATTAACGGCGGGAAAGGAAGAGACTCCCTAGGCCTCGGATACCCTAATACCGTCGGGGTCGGAAGAGAACAAGAGTTGACCAAGTGAGGTCGACAGGAAAGAAGAAAGAGAGGAGCCCGGCACAAGTAAGTGGAAGCAATGCCGGACTCAGCTGGGGCCCCCTGGTCGCCAAGCCACTTCTCACTAGATGTGAGCCCCTGGGGGTCCTGCTTGTTGAGACTTTCGCTATAACTTATGGTTGGTTTTCCAAATTTAAGTTTTTCTTCTTGTCTAAACTTTTAGTCGGCACTTTGCTGGATAGAAGCTTAGCCTTTCTTGAATGCAACAATTGGTGTTCTTACCAAAATTTAAAACCAAAAAGCTTCATAATCGATGAAATTGTTTTTAAAAGCACGATAACTGGTTCATCGCTACCCTTCCTGGATGCATTCGGTCGCTCCTTGGAAATCCTACAATTCCAAGAACTAAAAACATCACGGCGAATTTAAATTATTTGCGCCTTTCAAAACCGTTGATTAAACCCGATTCCTTTGAAAGGATATAAAACAAATCTGTCATTCTTTGTCCTGCCAGACTTCCACCCTTCCCCATAGTAGTCAAATATAGGCTGGGAAGGGAAAGCACAAATGCCATTTGCTGGCAAATAGCCCATGCTCCAGCCGCATTTCCCGTTAGCTACGTCCATGTCCACGGGCTTTGCGGTGACACTCGCCACTAACTCACTTAAATTTATTTTGTTTGATGTTGGACTCTCGTCCTATTATCCACACTTGTTCCTTAGTCCGAAAGCCACTTCCCTTTTCTTTTTCTCTTCATCTTTCCTTGGGGGTAGGGTTAATTCCTAGCAAAAACCTACCCAGGTCTTAGCCTTCTTCAACTCATCTATACCGACAAGGTCTTCATCCGTCCATTGCTTACATATTGCTCATTGGCCTGGATAGGTTCTAGCTTACCCCAATATCAAATTCTAAATTCCATTGAACACTTCGTCTTGAAGATTGCATTTGGCCTTCCTCTTGACACAGACACCAATCTGTAAAATTACCCCCAGGACTCTCCCCTCACTCTACCGTCACCTTCACAAACTCCGCTAATGTTCCCTGCAGACACTAGTGGACTCACGACTTCCACTTACTTATGCCCTTCGAATGACGCCAATTACCCGGAGACAACGTCGCCTATCCAAAACACTTCCCCAAGCCTTGGCACTATCCCTTCTCCATCATAATATTCTCCCTGACCTCTCTCACATCATTCCTCCTGAGAGATGTCCCCCATAAATTTTCCGACATTTTCAACTTTCAAATTGTTTTTCATACATTCCTCTCAGCCACTTACCACCTGGCATCGGGCCACCTTTCAACATCAAGAAAGAAGACAACTTACTCTACGAACCCCAAGACGAACTGAACGCATCTCACCGACAAATTTTGAACAATATTTACATCAAGAACATCAGCAAGATATTGAACCGTTGTAATGTTGTATGTTTTTTGTACATGTTTTTACCACAATAAACAGGGTTCCCCACGGCCGAAGATCACCGTAGTTGTGATGGCGGCCAGCTCTCCTTCGGAAGGCAAAACAACCCATTTTATGTATGTATGAAATTTTACGTATATCGCTTCTCGGCCTCTTATATAATATTCTCGTGCAGTAGATTGCGACCCCCCAGGGCTCACATCTAGTGGGACGTGGTTGATGATGATGATGATAATTGTTGTTTTAAGGGGCCTAACATCTAGGTTATCGGCCCCTGATGGTCTGGGTTATCGTGAAGATGAAAATGAAAAGCGAACTTAAAACTAAAACTAACCACTAACCCACATACTAAAAGAAGAACTGGAAAACTAAAGGAGAATAAGGCAAATAAAAGGACAGAAGGAAAAGAAATGCCCTCAACCCTCGGAGAAGGCGGATTGAGGGACTTGGAAGGAAGGAGAGCCATGAAAGGCAAATAGGAAAGTGAAAGAGCAGAGGGTCCGCCCCAAAGGTTAGGGACAAAAGGGGAAAACGGACCCAGCTCAGGAATCCCTCGGGGTCGCCAACTCCCGAACTCACCAGCCGTGAGCCCCTGAGGGTGTAGCATTATCTAGGGTGCACCAGAAGTGGTGGGGCTAAATACACCCTGCCTCCTTAAGGGCCTAGAGCACAAGGCAGGAGGTAAAAGGAAGAGAAAAAGAAGGCTGACCCCTCGCAGAAGGAGGTTATCAGAAAATATGAGACAAGGGCCCAATTAAGGCGGGAAAGGAAGAGACTCCCTAGGCCTCAGATACCCTAATACCGTCGGGGTAGAAGAGAACAAGAGTTGACCAAGTGAGGTCGACAGGAAAGAAGACAGAGAGGAGCCCGGCACAAGTAAGTGGAAGCAATGCCGGACGCAGCTGGGGCCCCGTGTTCGCCAACCCACGCCCACAAGATGTGAGCTCCTGGGAGAAGTGGGACGTGGGTGGGCGACCACGGGGCCCCAGCTGAGTCCAGCATTGATTCCACTTACTTGTGCCGGGCTCCTCTCTGTCTTCTTTCCTGTCGACCTCACTTGGTCAACTCTTGTTTTTTTTTTCGACTCCGACGGTATTAGGGTATCTGAGGCCTAGGGAGTCTCTTCCTTTCCCGCGTTAATTGGCCTTTGTCTCATCTTTTCTCATTCCCTCCTTCTGCGAGGGGTCAGCCTTCTTTTTCTTTTCATGTTATCTCCTGGCTTCTGCTCAAGGCCCTCAAGGAGGCCGGGTGTATTGTACCCAATTGTCATCATATGGAACATGTGTTCGTATCCCAGCTAACTCACGGTCTTTCGAGGTATGGGACGTTCCTGCCCACCATACGACCACATGCTCAGGATTTGAGTCTGTCAGGTAACTACTCTACATGAAAGAAACAACATATTCCTAAATACAACATTTAATGATATAAAATCATGGCTATACAACAAAAATACAAACAAAGGATAATTTACATTTACTTCCCACAATGAAAATCAAGGTTATTTGTGAGTCTCTTCTTAAAATTAGTGCTTCACTGCACTGAAATCTACTTCTAGCATCCTATCATTGATACTCTCCGACATCTACGAGTGTCCATAGTGTTCTCCACGTGGCACAATTTAACATAAACTGGAATATCACAACACAATAGTCATAATATCACTTTAAATGGCATTAATTCTGCAATAATAAACATCTATCCGTTTCTCACGGGAATTTACTTTCATTAACATAAATTCATTATCTTATGCCTTAATTAACAAGTGTTGTGTCGTATGAATCGTTTTCCTTTTTCCCATCAATTATGAAACGCTAAAGTGGTAAGTTTTCCCTTCCAAAATACACATGGATAGAAATGTTTATAGTTTCACCATACAACGATTTTCTGGGTCTGGTCGAAATATTTATCGTTACAAACGTGTCATGTTATTGAAATCACCTACCCATCTGCGTAAATTAGTGTGAACTGGGCAAAATGCACTTTAAAAAGATGCCTATATTTATTTGGTTCAGCGTTCCTCCTCAGAGAATAGCTGGGCCAAATATTATCCGATCACAATGATCCAACACGGTATGCGTGTTGAAACACATCATTTAATTCAATTGGCATCATCACAACAATCATATCTTAATTACTTTTCGAAATATCGAGATTCTTCAGTGTCCTACTGCGCTTCTAAAATAAAGGGACCAGGTCAACAGACCTCCCTTCCAAGCAGGCAATAAAATTAGTTCCAGCTGGCCGAGCAAGATGGCCGCCGTCCTCGTGGTCTACCTACCACACCCCTCTGGCTGCTAGCAAGGTCAACTTTGTTTACAATTGCAGTACAATGGAGTTGCCCTGAGTGTTGTCTCTAGTAATTGAGTCATTCTAATTATTTAACACCTACATTTAGTGTAATGGGCTCAACTCGGCTCCTAATTAACATTCATGGCAGGGGATGGATCCTGTAATAGCCTTGCCGTTCTGTGGCGATACTAGTGGCTTCGGGCGCGCATCACGATTGAGAATCCAAGATTTCTCATCAGCAGCTGCCTAAAATAATAATAATAATAAGGAAATCGGCGTTTCCTATACGACGAACATGATTCTAACCTCTCAGGGCAGATCAACTAATACATGGGCTCACGTAGGGTCTCGAAGAGTATCCCTCGTGGCAATATTCCTGCAAGCGGTGGATACAGACAGCCTCCGTTTCACTTCGCTGCGAATAATACAAGTATGCTCCACGGCAATACTATCTCGTGGATTAGCCAACTTTTCATCCAACGTGCAAGCTATGTTAGAATGGTCCCCGCAACTTTATTGACGTAAATCACTTGATTCTACGTTACCTTGCTCGCTGTATGCGGCTCAAACAATACTTCTCATAGATGACTCAATTATTAAAGCACTCACGTCCTCTCTGCAATTCTCTTAAGCCACAGCATTTAAGTAGCTCCAAAAACAAGCATAAATTTACTGGCTTACATTACCTTAATGGTTCTCAAATACAATCCTGAGAATTGACCATATTAAATATTCATTCAACAAATTCACTGACACTGAAAAACTCTCATATCTCGATATATTTTACGTTACTTTCTTACTGTTTACAAAAATACAGTTTATTTATATTAGACATGACACACTTTGTACGTTCTTTAGGCCTGACACGCCTATTACTTTACTTATTACTGTTACCGACCCCAGATTATTATTATTATTATTATTATTATTATTATTATTATTATTTAACGTTACCGTTACTTTCATCACTATCTTAGGCCTGAATGGCCCTAAACAAATCACCCTCCAAGCCATATTCTACCAAAATACGAGTGGTGAAAGCTCGTACATAAGTGTCTGTTACATCTTAGTATTAAAGTGATGCTTCGTTGTATGGTGAACTATCTTATTACAATAACATTTTAAATTTGTACTCACTTTTCATTTTCGCTGGATTATTCCAGCACGCCAGCCACGAGCCTACCATGATGCTTGGTTGAAGCCATAATGCTATATCTCACACGACACATGGTAATCATATTTTTATCAGTGGCCTTTCTCACTTTAACACAATACATATTATTTCACAATACACATAAACACTTTGAAATCACTGTAATAAAACTTATATACACTTCTCGCACTATTTCACATGTGGATCCTTAATTGGACTTCCACTAACGCCTGACCTCAGAGATGCGATGCAGCAAACTTCTGACAACCGCTGGTCTCCGTGAAAGACTATCTTGCGTGTGCGTGCGTTCGATTCTCGTCACCCTCAATTCTGTTCAGTTCACTGCCACGTTTATTTGTGATGCCTTCCAGGCTCCCATAATTATAGTGATCCAGACGATAGTATGTCATTTATAACTATGACAATACCTCCTGGTATATTCACTGTCCAAAAGCATCCTAAATTGTTACTACGCTGTAGCGAAATTATATTTGCGTAAGATAATGGATAAATATCTGCTGTAGATTAAATCTTACGCGATTCATAATTACTATTAAGACTGTATGATGCGCTTCCATTGTTCTTCAAATATACTTGAGCGTCGATACTTAAACATTCCGCGCACTTTCCGGCAGCGTATTATGATGATGATAATTGTTGTTTTAAGGGGCCTAACATCTAGGCTATCGGCCCCTGATGGTTTGGGTAATCGTGAAGATGAAAACGAAATGCAAACTTAAAACTAAAACTAACTACCAACCTACATACTAGAAGAAGAAATGGAAAACAAAAGGAGAATAAGGCAAATAAAGGACAGGAGGAAAAGAAATGCCCTCAACCCTCGAAGAATGCGGATTGAGGGACTTGGAAGGAAGGAGAGCCATGAAAGGCAGATAGGAAAGTGAAAGAGGAGAGGGTCCGCCCCGAAGGTAAGGGACAAAAGGGGAAAACGGACCCAGCTCAGGAATCCCTCGGGGTCGCCAACTCCCGAACTCACCAGCCGTGAGCCCCTGAGGGTGTAGCATTATCTAGGGAGCACCAAAAGAGGTGGGGCTACATACACCCGGCCTCCTTGAGGGCCTTGTGCAGATGGCAGGAGATAACAGGAAAAGAAAAAGAAGGCTGACCCCTCACAGAAGGAGGGAATCAGAAAAGATGAGACAAGGGCCAATTAAGGCAGGAAAGTGAAAGACTCCCTAGGCCTCGGATAACCTAATACCGTCGGGGTCGGAAGAGAACAAGAGTTGACCAAGGGAAGTCGACAGGAAAGAAGAAAGAGAGGAGCCCGGCACAAGTAAGTGGAAGCAGTGCCGGACTCAGCTGGGGCCCCGTGGTCGCCAACCCACAACCCACTAGATGTGAGCCCCTGGGGGGGCAGCGTATTAGTTTACGTGTTGAGTCAAGACGAACTGGAGATAAACTGCTGATGGTCTGGAGATGAACTGGAGAAGAACTGACTATCCTGCGCTGCTCCCCCTATATAAAGGTTTCTCGTAAAACGTAGTCCACTGGACATACGGGACCGACTCCTTTCTTTAAATAATGCATTTCCAGCCAAAATGACGTATACACCTCGTTTGTCTAGGTATGGAGGTCCCATAATCACTCGCGTGCAGGCGATCGCTTCGGCCAATTAATTACAATTAATTGCCTTCTTCCATAGCGTCATGACGCCACCCTGGTAAATCCCCTCTTGCGGGTCTCCAAATCATTCCTCCTGCGCGTAGGCATAGTGTTCACAGGCTTATTTCAAGATATAGGCTTTAATTTAAGCGTGAGACCACTCCTAAATTATCTCTCCTAGAATATATTCACCTGGGTGTACATTTTACTTCATTTCAATGCTCCAATTGGCTGTAATCAATTAATTTCCGTGGACGATTACCCCCTCTCCAGTCTCAAGGGTTGTCCACTGGTGAACCCCAGAGTCATTAATTTCGAGCTGTCCTGGCGGTCCAGACGAAATGAGTTCCTTCGGCGTCACTAATCCACGCCCCTCTGCTGGCTGCGATTAGTCAAATGTCAAGCTGGCTTGCCTTCATGCGTTTATACTTCCAAAACGTACATATGCTTGCATTTTCTTACAATTATTCACCTTAAACAGCTATGATATTCACATTCTAGCCGTGAAATCATGCTATTATTATATGTCATTATAACCCTCATTGCTCTTCGGGTTCCCTGTAGCTGTTCCCCCTCAGAGATCAATGGTTCGACTCTAGGCAGAATCATGGGCCTGGTCTTCTCTGATAAGACCCGAGTTCGATGCCAATCTGCCGTGTCCCATTGGGCACAGTATGTAGCCCCACCACTTTTGGTGCACCCTAGATAATGCTACGCCCTCAGGGATTCCTGAGCTGGGTCCTTTTTCCCCTTTTGTCCCTTACCTTTGTGGCGGACCCTCTCCTCTTTCACTTTCCTATCTGCCTTTCATGGCTCTCCTTCCTTCCAAGTCCCTCAATCCGCATTCTTCGAGGGTTGAAGGCATTTCTTTTCCTCCTGTCCTTTATTTGCCTTATTCTCCTTTTGTTTTCCATTTCTTCTTCTAGTATATAAATTAGTAGTTAGTTTTAGTTATAGTTTCCATTTCATTATCATCTTCACGATCACCCAAACTATTAGGGGCCGATAACCTCGATGTTAGGCCCCTTAAAACAACAATTATCATCATGTTACGAGGGTCATATGACCACTATCTTATTCCAGAAGAGATCCTGCGTTCCAACACGGCATTGTGGTTCTCACCGGACGGTAAGCGGCTGGCTTTCGCCTCCTTCAACGACTCTGAGGTAGGGGTGGTTCCCATGCAGTACTACAGTGAGGACGACGACCTCTACCCGCACATCCGGGAACTGCGATACCCCAAGGTTAGTCATTTTCACAGCCTGAGTACAGATGCAAAATGTTTTCGGTATTGTAAGATGTGGTTTCTCGTATGCTCTAAACCAGGGGTTGGTTGGTTGGTTGGTTCTTATGTATAGGGGCTGCGACAACGCGGTCATGTAGCCCCGTGTACTTTTGGGTGTGTGTAGAATCTGTCTGATAACCGGTGTTAATTGTGGTGTCTGTATTAGTGTGTGTATCTCTTTTTTAATTTAAGTACAGACTGCAACTTAGAATTTTTCAAATAGTTCCTACTTTTGCCACCAAACGCCACCGTCAACGACTACTAGGCCTAGTTCAGAACTTAGCTACTAGACGCCACCGCAGTCGACTCTTGGCAACGAACGTAGAAACCGAAGAGCGTTGTTTACATTCTTAACCTATCCAATTTAGCTTCACACAGGTGTAATTAGTGGAAGGTTCTTTAACATGCCATAAATCTATGTCATGGGACCGCCGGCTTTACTTCCCCTCCGAAGGAAGGCATACTGAGGGATTTTTAATGCTCTTAAAAATTCCCACGGCTTCGGCCAGGTTTGAACCCGCTATCTTGGGCATAGAAGCTAAACCAGGGGTGCCCAACCTTTTCTAACTAAAGGCCACATTGTAAATAATTGGGGGACCTTGCGGGCCAATAACACTCCTGAGGGTTCGGGGGGTATGGATTTTTTAAAATATAGATGCAATATGGTGAGTTTTGTGGCTGGCTGAGCTTAGTTATCTTAGTATTGTTGCCGTTTTCTATATTTATTTATAGTGGATAAGAGAACAATAAAAAATTAAATATTTTTAACAAATCCCTTTAAAATAGAAGTACGATGACATTCAATGCACTCATACAGCATGAATGACAAAGAGTGAATATTTATGTTCATTTGACACAATTTTTAATCAAATTATGAAATAAAGTTCATGATAATTTAGTTTAGTTGGACAACTGGAAAAGCTTTGTACCGATACTTAACATTTCTTTCCACTTAGAATCGAAGTTAGTTGTACCAATCACTATTAAGTGTTCATCAGTGAGTCGAAGACCTTGGGTGGGGATGCGCGCGCACTGCTGGCTTTAGTTGTATCAAAGTTTTGGCGCGGATGCCGAGCGGCGGGCCGGACAAAATAGTCTCTCGGGCCGTAGGTTGGGCAGTCCTGATCTAAACTGGAACTTTTGTAGGTATACAATAATTGACAAGTTTAGTGAATTTGCCCGCTGAAATCTTCTGGCGTGCTGAGAGGGATTTTGTCATTGGAATGTCGTGGCCCAGTAGTTGCTAACCCATGCGTCCTGTGTTTGCAGCCCGGAACACCCATCCCCGCAGTGAGTCTGCGCGTTACGGATCTGGACAGCAATGCGACTCTTACCTTCTCTCCACCCTCGGACCTGCCCTTCGGGTAAGTATCCCCCTTGAGAACAAACAGCCTATTCTATTTTCATATATCTCACTGGTCTTTTCCATTAAGACACTCCCGCTCAATAATAGGATTTTCCATGTGATGAACTAAAAAGCTTTTGGTTCACGACCTATTACTTCACCAAAACTCTCGAGGGGCTCTGAACTCATGGGACGTGGGTTAGTGACCACAAGACCCCAGCTGAGTAAGGTATTGCCTCCACTTACTGCTCATCTCGGTTATCATCATCATCATCAACAACCTATCGACCTCCCTCGGTCAACTCTTGTTCTCTTCAGACCTCGACGGCATTAGGGCATCCCAGGTCTAGGGTGTATTTTACTTTTCCGCCTTCATTGGCCCTTTTCTCATAAATCCTTATCTCTCATTCTCCGAGGGATCAGACTTCTTGTTCTTCTTTCCATGGTATCTCCTGCCTTCTGCTCACGACCCTAAAGGAGGCAGGGTATGTGTAGCCCCAACACTTATGGTGCACCCTCGCCAGTAATTTCAGGAGTTGGCAACCCCGAGGGATTCCTGAGCTGGGTCCGGTTTTTTAACTTTTTCCAGTGCCTATGGCGCGGACCTCTCCTCTTTCTATTTCCTATCTGCTTTTCCTGGCCCTGGTACTTACCAACTATCACAATTCTTATTCTTGAGGGTTGAGGATATTTCTTTTCCCTGTGTTTTATTCCCCCCTGTGGGTGGGGGTTTAGAATACATGAACGATATCCCCTGCCTGTCGTAAAAGGCACTAAAAATTTCTTAGGCTTTGTGCGTTCTGTTAGGGCAAGGGTGGCCTATGTGTGCGACTACGCTAGAAAGCCTGTTCAGTCTTGGTCAAGCCGACATGTCGGTGCGCCATGTACCCTGCATTAATATCCGCCTGACAACGCAGGTCCCCACACAGCCGAATGTAAGAGCCTAATATCTCCAGTATACGCCGAGGGGTACATGCTGAGAAGGCATTATAAAACATCGCACACCGGGCAATACCTTCGAAGCTAGGCGGGTCTTGCCTTGGCTGGGTAGCACCTGCTGGGACAGCCCGTGATCAGTATCGGTGGCATTCGGGGGAGGATGACTTGGCCATGGGTAAACGCTAAGTCCCAAAACAGGGTAGTCCCCCGCCCAAATCTATAATATTTGATTCCTTGAGAGGTTCTACCCCTTGGGAACAGTCTGTTCTTGACAATCTGGGTGATAACACGCCCCCAAGTTTCTGGTTGAGACCATAACAGACGGGGTGAATTCAAGCTGGTATTTTGTTTTCTCGCCACTTACTGTTAGAGGTGTCTATGGCGAACTTGAGAAGGTTCAAAAGATGAGGAACGGTAGCTCGTTGCTCAAGACCAGAACGGCTGACCAAGTTGACCAACTTTTCAAGTGTAACCATTTTGGCGAACTTTCCGACAACGTAGAGAAACTCAAATCTCTCAATCAGGTCCAGGGCGTTACGGTATCCGCCATTGGGACCTAATTCTGAATACTGACGAGGAGCTCAAGGAGGCACCGTCACGTGACCGATGTCCGGCGCATTACGCGCAAAGTCAACGGTGAGACTTGGGTGCCTTCATTATTTCCTTGGAGCCCTCAGTGCTCCCGGAGAAGGTTAAAGTCACAAGTTACCGTTGTGATGTCAGCCCTTACATTCCTCCATCTATGAAGTGTTTTAAATGACAGAGGTTGGGGCATATATTCTCCCATTGCTCGAACTCAGCAATCTGTGGAACGTGTGGTAAGGTACCTCGTGATGCAGGGTAGTGCACAAAGCCGTACGTGTGCCCTAACTGCCCTGGATATAATTCTCATCGGGACAGGAACTGCCCTGTGTGTAGCACCCAAGAAACAGAATGAAAGCCCACCTTCGGCCACCAAGAAGCCTGTGCGTACGAAGGTAGCTGCGACCACACAGCAGAAGATGATGATGATAATTCTTGTTTTAAGGGGCCTAAAATCTAGGTTATCGGCCCCTAATGGTTTGGGTGATAGTGAAAATGATAATGAAAATGTGAACTATATCTAAATCTAACTACTAACTTATATGCTAGAAGAATAAATGGAAAACAATAGGAGAATAAGGCAAATAAAGGACAGGAAGAAAAGAAATGTAGGAACTATTATAGAATTTCATGAATGAGATAATTTAATGTTTTATGTGTCATACGCTAAATAAGTAGGGAGTGCGGAACTTACACTAGTGCATGGTCGCTGATAATCTCCCCGTGGCCGACACGAGTGGTCAGTTTGGGAACCGTGTTCTTCTTTCATGATCTTCGTGCAAAGCTTTGAGAGATGTCCTACGTACTCTTTTCCTTTTTATTTGCTCTTCAACCCTAAGTGGATCTAATAGCGTTGCAAGCGCCATGGGTTTCACGTCCTCTACTAAAGCAAACCTAGTTTGGATCTGCTGAAGAAGATTATCTTCCAGCATTGCAACAGGGTCACAAGATTTTCTGCTGTGAGGATGGTGGAATGCACTGTTTAGTGCTTTACTCATCGGAATAACCATTGAAAGGGAAACATGTTTTTCAGACGGTATTTCTCGTGTGAAAGATTCAAATGGCGACAGTACTAAAAGCACACGAGGTACTATTTCCCATTCGTCTTGATGCAGACCTTCTGGTGCATGTGCAAAACAGGACAAGGACGCAGCGATACACTGTTTTGCTCATGTAGTCGTGAAAACATTGCAAACGTGATGTTCTATCGCGTTTCCACCTCCTGAATGAGTTTATGGCATGGTTTATCCAGCTGCTGCTGAACAGCTTCTAGTTTTTCCATCGCCGAACAACTGGATTTGAAAAAGCCAACGATGCGGCGACACTTCTCCCTAATCTTCTCTATTTCGGGCACTGCCGACATTGCTTGCTTCACTACTAGATTCAGAGTATGGACCAAACAGGGCAAGTTTTGAACGTTCGTGATGCTCCTGACAGCGGCCTTCATGTTTGCTGCATTGCCCCTTACGATATTCGTAACCTTGGCATGTAATTGCCCTTCATTCATTGTGTCAACAAATGATGTTGAAATTTGGGACACAGTGTGTGCATCTATAGGCCTATATGATGATGATGATGATGATAATTGTTGTTCAAAGGAGCCTAACATCTAGGTTATCGGCCCCTATTTGTTTGGGTGATCGTGAAGATGAAAATGAAATGGAAACTATAATTAAAACTATCTACTAACTTACATACTAGAAGAAGAAAACGAAAACAAAAGGAGAATAACGCAAATAAAGGACAGGAAGAAAAAAATATGATGATGATAATTGTTGTTTTAAGGGGCCTAACATCGAGGTTATCGGCCCCTAATGATAATGAAACGGACACCAGAACGAAAATTAAGTGAGACGGAAAATACTTACAAAAAGGAACTCAGATTGAAACAACTCACAAAATGTTCTTACAAAAGGGAATTTAGAACGAAAAGATTCACAAAAGGAATAGATTGAAAAATACCCACAAAATGAAGGCTAGGTTCAAAATACGTACAAAATGCAATGTAGCGTCGAAATACCTACAAAATGCAATTGAAATTCAAAATAATTACAAAATGCGAATGATATCGGAATTACGTACAAAATGCAATTGAGGTTCAAAATACTTACAAAATGCATTGAAATTGAAAATACACGATGCAATTCAGATTGAAATATTCCAGTTCCAATCCAAATTATTCACAAAGTGCAATTGAAATTCACAATACTTACAAAATGCAATTGAAGTTGAAAATGCTTACAAAATGTACGGTAGATTCAAACGACTCATGTGGATTGACAATACTTACAAAATGCAATTTAGATTGAAAATACTTGACAAAATGTAATTTAGATTCAAAATACCCACAAAATGCAATTAAGAATCAAAATATGTGCAAAATGCTCACCAAACAAAATGCAATTTAGATTCAAAAATCGTGCGAAATGCGGTTTTGGTTGAAAATACTTACAAAATGCAATTGAAATTCAAAATTCTCACTAAAAGGCCCGGCTACCTGCATTGAAAGACTTACCGAAAAGCAATTTAGATTGTCAATTTTTACAAAATGCAATTGAAGTTGAAAACAATCGCGAGATGTAATTTAGATCGAAAAAACGTACAAAATGCAACGTAGATTAAAAATACCTTAAAAATCGCTAAAAGGGAATTTAGATACACGGTGAACCAAGTAACAAAAACAGTGCGGGAATCTTAAAGAGAAAGAAAATATAATGAAAAGAGGAGAGGAGAGGGGAGAGAGGAGAGGGTCCGCCCCAAAGGTAAGGGACAAAAGGGGGAAAACGGACCCAGCTTAGGAATCCCTCGGGGTCGCTAACTCCCGAACTCACCAGCCGTGAGCCCCTGAGGGTGTAGCATTATCTAGGGTGCACCAATAGTGGTGGGGCTACATACACCCGGCCTCCTTGAGGGCCTTGAGCAGAAGGCAGGAGATAACATGAAAAGGAAAAGAAGGCTGACCCCTCGCAGAAGGAGGGTATCAGAAAAGATGAGACAAGGGCCAATTAAGGCGGGAAAGGAAGAGACTCCCTAGGCCTCGGATACCCTTATACCGTCGGGGTTGGAAGAGAACAAGAGTTGACCAAGTGAGGTCTACAGGAAAGAAGACGGAGAGGAGCCCGGCACAAGTAAGTGGAAGCAATGCCGGACTCAGCTGGGGCCCCGTGTATCTGCAGTAACAGTATATTATTACCAAAGGTGTAAATAGTAAACTATAATATGCGTTTCATTAGACTACCGAGATACGTCTTAACTAACGTATTGCGTGGTACACTACAGTCGCAATGCAAATGATCTACAACAATATTCCAGTCCCAGTTGCTCGCCATTAGATGGTGAACGGTGGAGCAATGTACTGCATGTAATAACGTTGCGATTAAATGCGACACGGGTTAGAATAGACTCACGGTTTTGTCTGCCTGGCGTAAACTGTGCCTGAAAGGGACACAGGGGCTCATGTTGTGTGCCCAGGAGTGCGACGTCAGTAGAGTAACGTTGTGGACCCTTCCCAGGAAGACATTCTGAGCCGTTCACCATTTTAATATGAGCGGCCGTCCACTGTAATATTCATAACAAAAGGAGCTTATTAAGCATATTTTACCTGCATATGTCAACGTCGTCTTAGGCGCAGATGTCCCCTCCTCATTACGAAAGGTTTCATTCGACGAAGGACTAACATTATGAGTTTTAAATGCCTTATCATCATCGATATATTTTTATGATTATTTTTTTAATATATTAACACATCGTGTGCATTTTACATGTTTGTCTGGAAGCTCTTCAAAGTAGTCCCAAGTCCATGACCTTCTTCTACCGGACATTGTCTGCTCTGTTTGACGTAATCCCAAGGTCGTTTATTATTAATCTGATAGTCGTAATTCATAGTTTGTGGACATGTTAACTATCGGAACTCCCCCAGGGGCTCACATTTAGTGGGACGTGGGTTGGCGACCACGGGGCCCCAGCTGAGTCCGGCATTGCTTCCACTTAATTGTGCCGGACTCCTCTCTGTCTTCTTTCCTGTCGACCTCACTTGGTCAACTCTTGTTCTCTTCCGACCCCGACGGTATTAGGGTATCCCAGGCCTAGGGAGTCTCTTCCTTTCCCGCCTTAATTGGCCCTTGTCTCATCTTTTCTGATTCCCTCCTTCTGCGAGGGGTCAGCCTTCTTTTTCTTTTCAGGTTATCCCCTGCCTTCTGCTCAAGGCCCTCAAGGAGGCCGGGTGTATGTAGCCTCACCACTGTTGGTGCACCCTAGATAATGCTACACCCTCAGGGGCTCACGGCTGGTGAGTTCGGGAAATGGCGACCCCGAGGGATTCCTGAACTGGGTCCGTTTCCCCCTTTTGTCCCTTACCTTTGGACGGACCCACTCCTCTTTCACTTTCCTATCTGCCTTTCATGGCTCTCCTTCCTTCCAAGTCCCTCAATCCGCATTCTTCGACGGTTGAGGCCATTTCTTTTCCTCCTGTCCTTTATTTGCCTTATTCTCCTTTAGTTTTCCATTTCTTCTTCTAGTATGTAGGTTAGTAGTTAGTTTTAGTTTTAAGTATGCATTTCATTTTCATCTTCACGATCACCCAAACCATCAGGGGCCGATAACCTCGATGTTAGGCCCCTTAAAACAACAGTTATCATCACGATCTGCCGCTAATAAACCGCAACATGTTAAGTTTCTTAACACAGGCAGTTTTCAAACACCGCACGTGTGACTCCCACGTTAACTGCTAATCGAAAAGGAGCCCAAGGAACCGGTACGTAGCAACAACAGGCAAAGCTACATCGCCCAGATAAAGCTCAGGATCAGGATGGAGACTGCGCTTTCGGCAGAAATGGACAACCGAGGTCTTAGCGGTTGAGAACCGAAAGCCATGCTCTAGTGTCCAGCGTTCCACTCTCCGAATAGCTTGTAGCTGTCGTTCAGCGACCGCCATATTTTGCGCACTATAATGTAGAGCGAAGTCGTCTACATATAGTGACGGTACCACTGCTGGACCAGCAGCAGGGGTCTATACCGTTTATGGCAATCGCAAATAATGATACGGTAAGCACCGATCCCTGTGGGACTCCGTTTTCCTGTATATGGTATTGCGAATATGTCCCCCCTATTCGGATACGGAACAGGCGAAGGGACAGAAAATTCGCAATAAAAACCGGCAAGTTACCTCGGAATTTCCATTGATGCAGGGTAGAGAGGATGCCGTAACGCCAAGTGGTGTCATAGGCCTTCTCGAGGTCAAAGAAAACAGCGACTAGGTGCTGTCTCCGGATAAAAGCGTCCTGTATGGCGGTCTCCAGGCGTACCAGATGGTCGTTGGTACACCGAGACGCCCTGAAACCACACTGGTATTCAGACAGGAGTCCCCGTTTCTCCAGGACCCACACCAGGCGCCGATTGACATTCCTCTCAAAGAGCTTGCACAGGCCGTTAGTGAGACAAATAGCTCTGTAACTCCCTGTCAAATTGGGATCCCTATCGGGCTTCAAGATAGGTATAATGATACCTTCCTGCCTTTGCGCTGAAACACACCTTCCAACCAGATTCGGTTAAACACCCTGAGCAAATAACGAATGCTCTCATCGTTAAGGTGCTTAAGCATCTGGTTGTGAATATTATCCGGGCCGGGAGACGTGTCCCTGCAAAGCGCCAGCGCTCCGCGCAGTTCCCACTCCGTGAAGGGCACGTTGTACTCCTCCGAAGCGCGGGAAGCAAAACTAAGCTGGAAACGTTCCGCTTCGCGCTTCAGGGCCACGAAGGCAGGGTCATAGTTATCGGAACCGGATATAGCCACAAAATACGAGGCGAGATGGTTTGCGATGCGATAAGGATCTGCAACCAATTCATTATCAATGGAAATTCCCGGTACAGTAGAAGATGTCTGAATTCCCGAAATGCGTCGTAGTTTAGTCCACACTTGAGAGGAGGGGGTATGTGCCGTAATAGAAGACACATACCGTTCCCAGGATTGTTTCTTACTCTGGCGAATAAGAATCCGTACCTTGGCACGAAATTTCTTAAACGTCACCAAATTGGCCATGGTTGGACGCCGACGGTAGTGCTTATGAGCTCGACGATGGTCTCTTATTGCCGCTGCAATATCCTCTGTCCACCAAGGGACGATTTTGCGACGAGGAGTCCCAGAAAAGAATGGAATGGACTCTTCGGCGGCAGCAAGAAGCACATCGGCGATGAGCTGTACCTCGTCATCAACGCTCCGGCAACCAAGATCAACGAACACAGCTCGTTCTTGAAACGAGGGCCAATTTGCCCGCTTAAGAACCCAACGACTGGGGAACTCCACGGGCGTCTGGTTCAGAAGAGTAAGAACGATCGGGAAATGATCACTGTCACAGAGGTTGTCGTGTACATACCAACCAAATAAGGGGACCAGCGCACGGCTACACACACTCAAGTCAATGTGTGAGTACGTGCCGTGCGCTAAGCTAAAATGTGTAGCTTCCCCTGTATTTAATAGAGATAAACCCAACCCTTGAATTAAGCCCTCCACGTCCCTTCCTCTGGG
Source organism: Meconema thalassinum (assembly GCA_946902985.2). Classification (NCBI taxonomy): domain Eukaryota; kingdom Metazoa; phylum Arthropoda; class Insecta; order Orthoptera; family Tettigoniidae; genus Meconema; species Meconema thalassinum. The sequence goes on from OX336392.1 coordinate 358,725,379, forward strand.
GGCAGGAAAATGGTGATCCCCATTGGGGGTGATGAGAGTTGAAATCACCCACGAGTACGAAAGGGACTGGAAGTTGATCAACAAGATCAAAGACGTCATTAATATCAAGGGGCTGGTTCGGTGGAAGGTACACGTTACAAACAGTTGTCATAGCAGGCAAGGACACGCGAACTGCAATAGCTTCCAGAGGAGGGGCGAGTGGAAACTCCTCACTATAGCAGTGCTTGCCACGGTGGGTGAGTGGTTATAGTGTCGGACTACCAACCCCAAGATTGCAGGTTCGCCCCTGGCCATGGTAAGTGATTTTTGAAGGCGACAGAAATCACGACACTCATGTCATACTTTGTTGGCCTGTTGAAGAACCCATTTGAATTCAGTAGGCCGTGTTCAATGGCAAAATTAATCTCGGGATTTTCCTCCAACACAAAGTTCCTCCATTTTCTACTTGAAAGCGCTGTAGTGTCAAGGAGTTTAGATATCTAACCTCCTTGACTTTCATAGCGTTCAAAGGAACGACGAAATTCGACATGCAAGCTACCCTCTGGGTGTCAATTAACAAAGCTTGCACCAGGCACCGAGGCCATACGATATTATTATTATTACTATAGCAGTCATAGCGAACGAAGGTACAAACGCCCCCGGAAGCCCGCCTCACTATAGCAGTCAGAGCGAACGAAGGTACAAACGCCCCCGGAAGCCCGGGCGGCGTCATGTCGCTCTTTAGAGTATAGTCGGAAACTTCTCAAAACAGTCTCGTGATCAGGTCTGAGGTTTGCTTCCTATAGGCAGACTATACTCGCTGCGTATTGGGCAATAAGCTGACGGAGTTCTGTCAAATGCCTGTCATAGCTGTTACAATTCCAATGTAACAGTGCCATTGTGTGAACTTAGGGAATAAGTTGGAGCAGCTAGCTACAACTTAGACTCTGCAGGATCTACAGTCACTACGTCGACTATAATCTCCATGTCCTCAGGCGAGGTCATGGAGTGAATCGACTCGGTGGAAGATTTCCTGGACGCAGTTCGGCGGCGGGGGGATCTCCGTGGGGAGCGCGCAGATATGGGGACCGAAACGTCCCCAGCCGCAGAAGCATCCGCAGGTCTTGGCGCGGATGGCTTCCCCTTTTTTTGGACAAGGGGAATGCGTAGTGCGGGGTGCCTTCTTACCCGCCTCTTTAAGATATATAGACGGGTCAGGAGCCGAATTCCTGACCCTGGTCGACGATGCCGCCTCCGCCGGCTTCGGCGCGGCTTTCGCCGACCGTTTGGGTGGGGAGAAAGTCTTCGACTTCCTCCCGAGTGGGGAGTAAGTCTTCAACTTCCTCCCCTGCTGTGCGGGCGGGGCAGCCATCGCTCGCACAGCCTTCGTGCTGGTTGAAGGTGGCGTTGAAGTCACCTTCGGGCTTTCCGTTATAATCATAGGTGCTGGTTTCGTAACAGGTAACTTAGTTGCAGGTTTCACAGCTGGTACAAAAGATGAGGTCGCCGGAACCAAATTTGTTATTATGGCTCTATAATCAATCGTAGGCGAAGGAGCAATCGCGGCATGGTACTTCTTGCGGGCTTCCTGGTAGGTGAGACCATCCAGGGTTTTGATCTCCTGGATTTTCTTCTCACTCAGGTAGACAGGGCAGTTCCTGTCCCGAGGAGAATGGAATCCAGGGAAATTAGAGGACTGATACGGTGTTGTGCACTCTTCCGCTTCGTGTGGTACCTTACCGCATGTGCCGCAGATTTCTGGGCTCGAGCATCGGGATAACATGTGCCCGAACTTCTGGCACTTATAACACCTCATTGGTGGAGGGATATAAGGTCGTACGTCACAACGGTAACTTGTAACCTTGACTTTCTCCGGGAGCACCGAAAGCTCAAAGGAAATAATGAAAGCACCAGTATCCACGATTTGACCATTGACCTTGCGCGTAATGCGCCGGACATCAGTCACGTGACGGTGCTGCATATCCTCCTTGAGCTCCTCGTCAGTGTTCAGAATCAGGTCCCGGTGGAAAATAACTCCTCGGACCAGATTCAGGGACGTGTGCTTTTCCACTTTGACGGGAATGTGGCCAAAGTGGTCACTTTGCAAAAGTTGTTCAACTTGCTCACCAGTCCTAGTCTTGAGCAACAAGCTACCGTTCCTCATCTTTTGTACTTTCTCAAGCTCACCATAGACACCTTCTATGTGGCGAGAAAACAAAATACTCTTTACCAGCTTGAAATCACCCCCCATCTGTTCTGGTAGCTACCAGAAACTTGGGGGTGTTAGCACCCAGATTTTCACGCACAGATTGTTCCCAGGGGGTTGATCCCCGTAGGGAATCAAATGTTAAAGACTTGGGTGTAGGACCACCCAGTTTGGGGATATTTCTTTTTGAACCCATGGCCAGATCATCCTCCCCGAATGCCACCGACATCCGATCACGGGCCGTCACAGTAGGCGCTACCCAGCCAGGGCAAGGCCCGCCTAGCTTGGAAGGCATTGCCCGGGGGTCCGATGTTTTACAATGCCGTATCGGCATGTACCCCTTGGCATATACTGGATTTTACAGTTCAGACATTCGGCTGTGTGGGGACCTGCGTAGTCAGGCGGATACTACTGCACGGGTACATGGCACACCCAAGTGTCGGCGCGGCCAAGACCGGAACAGGCTTTCGAGCGTAGTCGCTAGCGTAAGTGGCCCATCCCCTAACAATACGCACATATAGAAATTTTGGTTGCCGGACCCTGAAAGCAGTAACGGAAAGAAGTGCGATATAACCTAATGAGAGTTATACCGCACGGGTGTATGTCTTTTAGAGCTGACTGTCAAACCCTCGAAAGGGGACCGTTCCGAGAAGCCCTTTTAGTCGCCTTTTACGACTGGCAGGGATTACCGTGGATGTATTCGCTTCCTCCCACCCACTGGGGGTCCAATTCACAAAACAACGCGGAGTCCTTAAAGTATAGCCAAGGTCGCCCCTTTTAGTCGCCTCTTACGACAGGCAGGGGTTACCGTGGGTGTATTCTGAACCCCCACCCACAGGGGGGGGGGGGGACAAAATGTAAAATGCAACGTTTAACTGACATATTAACGTAATAAATAGCGTACCATACACTTGCTTACCAATATGTTTTTCGTAGGAGAATAACAGGCTGTCGAACAAATCCTCTTTTTCTGCACAGAGCACCTGGTGTTCACCACCCCACACACATCATGTGATGATGATGATGATAATCGTTGTTTTAAGGGGCCTAATATCTTGGTTATCGGCCCCTAAAACCACACACATCAATATACTGTACTGAGTATAGTAGTCTAATACGTTCATTCACACCGTACGCGATATAATTATTCCAGAAAATATCGTCTGGACCGGCAGCGCTCCGCATAGTTTGTGTGTGGCGCAGTGGCGGCCGACATACTGTTAGGCTGGGAGGGCGATCACAGTATTTTTCCCGCACCTTTTTATACGTTAACAGAGGAAAAATGAGTACCGGTAGGCCTACAATCAAGTTACTTTTATATGCAATGAAAATATCGCTACTCGATATTCTTGATGTCAGATCCCAAAGCTGCCATCAATACTTGTTTTTATCATTTCGTACCGGTATTACAACAATACTTTCATAGGGTAGCAACACTGAGAAACTGGTGTGAAAATTACTCTCATGAGAAAGTTTTCCGCTACCGTTTTTAAAATAGCGTCCACAGAACTCATTTTGAAACGCAGAAATACTTAATCACACTGAGACGTAAGTATAAAAAAGACAGTCAAGCCTTAAGGAGTTTCACCTCTAGAGCACAGCCGTAACAATTATTATTATTATTATTACTATTATAGAGACATCACGAGAATATCACTTACGGCACAAGCACTTCCAAACCATAATCGCACCGGTAAATTTAAAAAAAAACTACTTAATGATTTACAGATTAATTATCACCAACACAGAGATTACAACTGCTGAATATTACCACCGCACTCAAGACTCTTCAGAACGAAAGCGAAATAGCTCACTGGTGCCAACCTCTTCACTAACCTCAGGATGCTAGCCAGAGGTCCGTGTTATACTTCACCATTGCAATATGAATCGAGATTCCTGATCTCAGATGAAAATCCACAGCCTGCTTCCAGTCTCCGACCGGGTCAGGAATGGAATGAATGAAGCCCTCATCTAGCGGCGAGGATTGGAACTGTGCCGGCTGCCGAAGCCTGTCGCTCTCCCCTGGGGCAATGATTAAATGAATGACAGATGAAATGAAATGATAGCGGAGAGTGTTGCTGGAATGAAATTTTCACAGGAAAATCCGGAGTATCCGGAGAAAACCCTGTCTGCCTCCGTTTTGTCCAGCACAGTTTTCACATGGAGTGACCGCGATTTGAGCCACGGACCCAGCGGTGAGAGGCCAGCGTGCTGCCGCCTAAGCCACGGAGGCTCGCAAGATGCTACACTTAAATATAATCATATATTTTTTTGTCTATAAGATAAACAAAGGCATGCTGCTCATGGATTATTGTTATTTAAATTTATTTTTTATTATATGCAACCATGGAGATTTGATTTATTCATTCATTTGCTTTGTTTGCTGATGGGGTGATTCCCCGGCTGGGCGCATGCTCGTAGAGGAGCCAGGGAAGATGAGATATTTACCGGTGCTACAGAGCTTTCCCCTAGGGGCTCACATCTTGTGGGCGTGGGTTGGCGACCACGGGGCCCCAGCTGAGTCCGGCATTGCTTCCACTTACTTATGCCGGGCTCCTCTCTGTCTTCTTTCCTGTCGACCTCACTTGGTCAACTCTTGTTCTCTTCTGACCCCGACGGTATTAGGGTATCCGAGGCCTAGGGAGTCTCTTCCTTTCCCGCCTTAATTGGCCCTTGTCTCATCTTTTCTGATACCCTCCTTCTGCGAGGGGTCAGCCTTCTTTTTCTCTTCCTTTTACCTCCTGCCTTGTGCTCTAGGCCCTTAAGGAGGCAGGGTGTATGTAGCCCCACCACTTCTGGTGCACCCTAGATAATGCTACACCCTCAGGGGCTCACGGCTGGTGAGTTCGGGAGTTGGCGACCCCGAGGGATTCCTGAGCTGGGTCCGTTTTCCCCTTTTGTCCCTTACCTTCGGGGCGGACCCTCTCCTCTTTCAATTTCCTATCTGCCTTTCATGGCTCTCCTTCCTTCCAAGTCCCTCAATCCGCATTCTTCGAGGGTTGAGGGCATTTCTTTTCCTTCTGTCCTTTTATTTGCCTTATTCTCCTTTTGTTTTCCATTTCTTCTTCTAGTATGTAGGTTAATAGTTAGTTTTAGTTTTAAGTTCGCTTTTCATTTTCATCTTCACGATCACCCAAACCATCAGGGGCCGATAGCCTAGATGTTTGGCCCCTTAAAACAACAATTATCATCATCATCATCGCTACAGAGCTGTACGGACTCCGCCCGACTTAGAGACAACTGCCCGCACACCGCGTCCACAGATTACCCCTCTGGCAGCCGTCAAGCGCGCCAGTCTCCGTATTCCCCTTACGTCTCAATCCCCTCGCCCGGTCACAATCTTAGGGCGGAAAGCCGACTTGGCCTGGCCTGACCCATGCAAGCGAAGCCGGCTTCGTTGCATGTGATTGTAGCCTCTCAGCCCTCTAGGGGCCTTTAGTGCTATGTCAAGGGGGTAATTTTGGAGTTTAAACATAGGGGAAATTAATGTGTTGGGTTTATGCATTTAGATCTGATTGGCCAGAATATGACCTGAGGATGGGGGTTTGGGAAGGATGTGGGAGTAGGAATTAGGAAGGATTAGGAGATTATGTTTACCTAGGCAGCAGAGATGGTCATTAAGACCTGTGCGTAATAATAAGGTTTAATGTAGTGAGCCAGGGGCTCGTAACAATAGCGGGAGACAAGAAGAGTGAGTAGGGGCAGCTTACAACATGTCAGAGGCTGTGTGAGTGTCCCGCGGCCCACTGGGCATCATCCCGGGAGGGGCCGGCCGAGGCCGACTCTCCAAGCAGACACGCAGCGGGACCGCGGGGAAAGAAGGGGTGTTGAGTGAGTACTTGAAGTGAGGGGGCGCTAATTAGAGGTAATTAGCGCCTGGAGGATGTGTAGTACACTTGTGAGGGCTGAATTTGTGTGTTTGGAGGGACTCGGCGGGGAGATGGGTAGAGAGAGAAGGGAGGGAATGTGTTGGCGTTTGTAAGTGCGCTGAAATTGCCAGTGTTGCTGTTTACGGGCGTTCTTAATGTAAATACACCCGGCATACGAGGCCGCGTGGCGCTGGCCACAGTTTACACACATGGGAGTGTCACGCGGCACTTGACATTCACTAAGGCGGTGAGAACCGCCACAGCGATTGCACCTGACATCGAATTGGCATTCATATGCATTGTGGTGTAATCGTTGGCAGTGATAGCACTGGACAATGAGTGTAGTTCGTTGTCTGGGAGGAGGGCGTCCCGACGCCAGTGTTCGTGTACGGGGGGAGGGGGACGGAGTGGGAGAAGCAAGTGTAGTGGCGCCCTCAGATGGAGGAGTGAACGATTTGCGCTGGACGGAGGCTTGAATTACCTTATGTTTCCTCTTAGGCCTAATGAGGGAATTGTCAGTTTGCGTCCAGCGTTCGCCTATGTCCGGGACAGTTTGTGAGGCCTCGTGGAAGACTTCTGGAGCTTCAGTTTGTGTTGACTGAAAGCCTACTAAAGTAGGGATTTCATCAGAGTCCTCTGTTTGTGTCTCCTCCGTAACTAGTCTTGTTTCCTGTGTGAGGAGAATGTGAGAGGGGATGGCTGGATGACTAAAGAGAGTTTGCATGACACCACTACTATGTGCCTTTGTCATAGGAGTAATCCTCAATGTGTGATACAGCATCATCAATGGGAGAGAGCACGCTAATAATAGCTCCTCTCACTGTGGCATAGTATTTGCTTCATTTGGGAGGGCGGACAATAATGGTTATGCCAGTTGGGACTCTGTCGACAGGCGAGACCCAGTACAGTGGCTCAAATGGATTGATATTTGAGCGACTGATATCTGGCTGTGTAGGGACAGGGGCTGGCGGACTGCTGGAGTGAACCGAGTTAGGGGAGTCAGCAGTTGTCGCCTTAGGAGTCGTCCAGCTCTTGTTAGTGTCAGTGCGCTTGCCTTGGCTTCAGCATAGCGCTCATCTTGAGTCATGTTCTTACGAGACATGGTGTAGTGTGAAGTTTAAGTGTGAGGGAAGGGATCAAATGCTTACGCAGATCGTGAAAAAGATGAAACAATGACTAAACCGTCGCTCAGGGTTATCCAGTTTAAAAACAGATGGAGCTGCGACGCTGAGCGCGCCGATTAGAAATTGGAATTAATTAATTAATTAGTTTGCTGCTAGGCGGGGAGAAGGGATGAGTTTTAACTTGATTTAAACTCGGGACAATAGGATTTGCTATACGGGGAGGGTAGAAGGTGGGTTTGAAAGCTAACAATGGGCAACGGTTGGGCTAGGTATTGTTGGAAGGAATGTGCTTGAGAGTGGGAGAGGATTGTTGGCTGTAGGAGTCTTGGCAATTGCAAGAAATGAGCTTGAGAGTGGGAGAGGATTGTTGGCTATAGGAGTCTTGACAATAGCGCAGAGTTAGTGGCCGATGGACGAGAAGATCATCAGTTCACGGAGCTCGAAGAGACGGCGTGTGTCTTGCTCGGCAGAGACGCTCGGGTATGCTGTCATGATGTGATCCTGTATGTATGCGGAAAGCCGAGAGTCCGTGACTCCATACTAACCAGTGAGCTGCGCGCTGAGCGTGATACCACCAAACACAGTCTTCCTGATGGATAGAGCTACAGTTTTACATTGACATGTAATTTTCTTAGCATTATTAGAGTTCAATTTTTGACTTAAAATATCAAGAGAAAATTAAAATCCCTTTTCGTTCTCTAGGAAGGACACCGTCCTGGAGTCCTTACGGGCCAGCCGCTACTGGTGTGGCGTCCCTTGACAGTAAAAACAGGTTCGATACCGTATCGGGCCGGCGCAAGACCACTCGAACTTGAGTATAATTCGCTCCTAGTAGTGTGCTTGAGCCCGGCTCGCGCTGCTGGAACAGATGACGTCACAGGTCGAACAAGTTCGAGCTTTGCGAGAGCTTTTGAGCACGCCGCGACTTATTGGCGTGTTCTCATCACCTAGAAACCTCAAGAAGGCTGTGTTAGAGCATTGGACTAGCCGGTACCGGTTCGTCCTGTGTTTGCTGTACACTGCTGTGCATATAACCCCTTCAAACTATATCTGTAATGTGTATACAGCTGCAATCCGTGTTGCACATGTCTCCCCAGAATATGATGATGATACTTGTTGTTTTAAGGGGCCTAACATCTAGGTTATCGGCCCCTAATGGTCTGGGTGATAGCGAAAATGTCAATGATATGGAAACCAGAACGAAAATTATGTGAGACGGAAAATACTTACAAAATGGAACTCAGATTGAAACAACTCACAAAATGGAGAGCGGTAATACATGTACTTACAAAAGGGAATTTAGATAGAATATACTCACAAAAGGAATAGACTGAAAAATACGCAAAAAATGTAGGCTAGGTTCAAAATACGTACAAAATGCAATGTAGAGTCGAAATGCTTACAAAACGCAATTGAAATTCAAAATATTTACAAAATGCAACTCAGATCGAAAATACGTACAAAATGCAATTGAGGTTCAAATGTCTGACAAAATGCAATTGAAATTGAAAATGCTTACAAAATGTATGGTAGATTCAAAGTACCCACAAAATGCAATTGAGAATCAAAATACTTGCAAAATGCCCGCCGTACTGCACCCGTTCGTCCTGGGGATGCGATGACCCATCTGCTATTACATCGCATTCCTGGAGTTCCAGGACAGAGCGGAGTTAAATGAACCTCTAGTCAAATAAGGAATGTGTCGGAAATTCAGCTGAGATATCGAAAAAGCAGTGGGTAACACGAGACAAAGTATCTCTAGGGTCGTTACGGGCTTAAGTTTAATAAAATATATCAAATATAAATGGGCGCCATCATCTGAACTCCTAGCAAACCACATCCTTTCCGGTTAAGCCTTACTCAAGACAAGGAAAGAAAAAGGAAAATCACATCATCATCAGATCACAACTAAGATAAAAACAAATTTATTTCACTTTGATAGTCAGACAGACATTTTAAATATTCATCCTACCTGAGAGCATGGTCGAATGCCAACGTTAAATTGTCATTGTCCAAAAATCGAACCATCTCTTTTCTAACCAAAATTATTTCATCCACATAAAACGTGAAAAATCTCTAAAGCTCTCTTGGGTTCTCAGGATCACTGAAGCACTATGTCTTTCGTCACTGACATTTGTGATACCTGAGACCTAATTTCTCTTTAATTTAACATCATAAATGTGGATTTGAAAAAGTTATTAATCTGTCTAAACATACACATATTATAATCACATATTTTAAACATCACGTAATTTTATGGCTTGCATGGCATAATTTAAATGTTGAACACGTTAGTAAAATGCTCCTAAACATCGAATAATTAATTTACACTATTTACATTGTCATTAATAATTGCCTGTTCGTGAATTACAGAAAATTCACTGCTCATTGGTCATACTTATCATCATCATCAAAGTTAAATATTTCTCACATTAATTCTCATCTCAAAATTCAACATATTCCTGTCAGAATCATTAACTCATCACCATTAAATCATTTAAATGAAAATTATTATCATCACGTCATTATGCTTTCTAATTATTCAGACTAAATCGTCTTAAATCATCAATACAAATTATTTAATTCCTCAACTCAAGTTGCAATTCCTCAAATTATATCTCAATTAAATTTATTTTTTAATCCATATAAATTCATTATTCATCAGCTTCTTTAACTAATTATCACCTTCTAATTCAGTTATTCATCATCTATCCAATCGTCTATTAGTTTATTTAAATCACTTTATTTATTCAATCTCTAATTCATCCATTTATTTAATTCATTGATTTATTCCAAAATTTAATTTATCAATTTAATTAAATTTTATTCTTCTGGTTATTTAGATTTTTATTATTTCATCTAGTCATTCTGATTTTTATTTCATTAGGTCAGATCATTAATATGCTTAATTTTCAGATTATTATTTCATTAATTATTATTCTCAGAAAATCTCGTATTATCAACTTTATTTATTTGTTTAATTTCCTAACAAATTGTTTAATATAGGTTATAGAACGTTGTCTTACAGTTTTATCACTTCCAAGTTATATCTCGTATTTAATTATCATGCCAAAAAATATTATTGCCTTCACGACATCACGTTGGATCTGACTATCCACAACCACATTATACATCCTCAATTCCTCAAATATCACACCCGAATACCAAAATTATTCCACAAAACTCCATAAATATTCAGCACACACAGCATGAATCTCAACAACTACGCCAGACTGGGTTCGACAACCTCATGTCTGCCTCAAAATACATCAGCAACATTGCAACTATCAATTGGCAACTTCCACAAAATGCCTATCACAAACTTCACTTAACCATGTTGCATGATCTACAAAAAATATATAACTGGCTTCAAATTATCAACGCACACAATCTCCAATAACTGTAATTACTCTGATCACATCTAGACAACTTCTTAAACAATTGGAAAAAAATATTACCTTAGTAATTCAAAATCTGCTTTCAAATAGTATAAATTCTCTTACAATTCTTATAATTCACATCACAGAAAAACACCAATGTGCTATAATCTCTCATATCAAAATCTGCAATACTGATCTGCCTTAAAATAAATCTGACCATTAATGATTCATCTTACAAGAACAAATACTTTAAATCCTTCTCAAAGGTATCAAACACAATTATAAAAATCATCAAAAGCATCAGCTGTAACAGCTGTTAAACTGAAAGTACTCTCAAAAGAGTATAGCAACAAAATATTGGATTGGCAAACAAGAATTACAAAAGTAACCCTGCTGACATTTATCTTTACTTTATTTAACAAAATTTCGACTGATATGTGACTAGTAGTTCCTTGTTTGATTCTCTTACAATCTCATGTACACTCGGATGATAAAAATGAGTCCCTCAATGGCAAGTAAGATGAGTAACCACCGTACAATCGTATAAATACGAAAGACCTCGCCCCGTCGACTAACATGATAGTGCCCTGAACGATGGGTAAGATGAGTAACCACCATACAATCGTATAAATACGAAAGACCCCATCTCGAAGACTGAATGAGTGAATGTACCAGATAGGAATCAACAAGTCTCTAGTTGTCATATAAAAGCGATATTCATTCACTAAAGTGAATAGCATCTTAATATCTCCAAACAATCCAATGGAAAAAATCCCTACTGATGAATAATACACACTCGCTAGTATGCGATGAACTGACGAAGTGATTTAGATAATCAATTGCAGATCACGAGTTCGAAATACTCGTTACACAAAAAAATACTATTCATGAAAACTATCCTTACTGGAAAAATGTCTAAAAGACCTAACATCTGCTTAATAAAGCCAACCAATGGTGAGAATTTCGTATAATGATGCCTGCCATATCATATGGTCACGCCATATTCTAGCAAAATTTTGAAATATATAAAGTCAAAGCCATGTCTAAATAATCGTATCACTCCTATTAGAAAAAATATACATGTGTGCCCAGTATTCATGAAATAATCATATCAGAAAGTTATAACTCTTACAGTACCTTCTCATAATCAGCTGTTATTAAATTTCAAAGATCGTCGATTTTCCCTATGTAATGAATTTCTCGAAAGATCGGCGTGAATATCATTTCACCCACGCAATGACGATTGCCTTCAAAATCCCAAGTGAATCAGCTGGTAGACCTCCTCCTCGTCAGGAATCGAATCCATCGCTCCGTGGTGCCATCGCGTCTCTGTCTGCGTTTACTCCGACATGATGAACTCTGGTTATCCATAGCGGATATTGTCCAAATCCTCACGAAAAAGTTCATAGAAACAGCGGACCCCCTATTCCTCTTCTACGTTACGCCACTGTTCCATACAATGTTCGATTTGAGTGTTGAAAGTTCAATCTCCAATAACTGCTAAGTCTCACTTTCATAAAATAAAATTTTATAAGAGAGTGTCTAAGTTTATGAAACACCCTGTAGCTGTGTTCGTACTCTGTAATTCATAATACTGCATAAGAAATAATTGCATTAATGCACGTGCTAATGTTCAGAAGTGCATAAGCTTACAACATTCCGTTTGCTTATAATTGTTAATGTTACTTGGAATGCGTTATGAAATGCATAGTCGTAATGTCATTAAGAAAAACTATGTTCATTCGAAGTTCACAGTTGCAGTATCTCGTAACTATTTGCCTTTATAATTCAAATGCTGGATAAACGTTCCAACTCAATGTTGTAATAAAGTTCAGCTTCTGTCATACTGCTTGCGTATAAAATGTGAAATAACCCGCTCGGTTCTACTGCAATGCTATAATAATCTCCGCCTAAAGCTGGCCTCGCCATGTCGCTCTACTATGCTGTTCTGCGTTTCCAAAATGCAGCTTGGAATAAAATTCTCCAACTCGTTCTACTGTACTGTTATAACCCCGGCCTTCTCCTGCCTGCTAGACCCGGACATCTGGTTATGTAACCGGTCTTCACGCGACCCACGGCTGGTGTTCGCCCGGCTCACTGACCTACTTGTCGTTCGCTGCTGGGGGAAGTTGAAACTGTCCCTTTCACTTTCCGTGACAGTTTCTGTTCGCTGCGCGACCTGTACCATGCGCTTGGCGTGTGCTACTGAGCTCGACTCTCTTGCTTGGCTCACAGAGCTCCACTGACTGTCTCTGCACTGTCTCGACCCTTACCTGCCTGGCGCAGTCACGTGACTTCTCCCCACCACTGTGGTCTTGCGTCACAAATATAATCTCGAACCCCGATCATCTCGGCTATTAAGTTATAAAATAACTTAAGGGTTATCTGACTTCCTTTAAATTATTACCACATATAATGCATGTTATATCTCCTCTTCTGAGATGTTTAAATACCATGTTCCATATAGATCTTAATAAAGCTTCATATTTCCATCCATAATTCCATCTGCTTACAGATGCCAGTGCCTTCTAAATCCTAGACCTTCTACGTCATCCTGACTTTCCTCTTGATTCGATCTGAGCGCTATCTTTTCACAACTCTTCCTAAATTCTCAACTACGGCTTAATGTCTGCTGGCGTAGCCGATAGCCTCAACTAGGTATCGGGTACAGTACAAAAGCAATGTAAATTTAAAATTCTCGCGAAATGTGGTTTAGGTTGAAAATACTTACAAAATGCAATTGAAATTCAAAATTTTCACTAAAATGCCCTGCTCCAACATTGAAAGACTTACTAAAAAGCAATTTAGATTGACCATCTTTACAAAATGCAACTGAGGTTGAAAACACTCGCGAAATGCAATGTAGATTAAAAATACCTTCAAAATGTAGTGTAGATGCGAAAAAACGCTAAAGGGAATTTAGATACACGGGGTGCCAATTAACAAAAACAGTGCAGGAATCTTAAAGAGAAAAGGAAATATAATGAAAAGAAAACAAGAGGTCTGATCCCTCGAAGAAGGAGGGATCAGGAATGATGAGACAAGGACCAATTAAGGCGGGAAAGTGAAAGAATCCCTAGGCCTTGGATACCCTAATACCATCGGGGTCGGAAAAGAACAAGAGTTGACCAAGGGAGGTCGACAGGAAAGAAGACGGAGAGGAGCCCGGCACAACTAAGTGGAAGCAATGCTGGACTCAGCTGGGGTCCCGTGGTCGCCAACCCACGTCCCACTAGATGTGAGACCCTGGGAGATCCCCAGAATATACAAACTGCCCACAGAACATCATTGGAGTTCACATAACAAATGCGGTATCGTCTGGGCCGTCAGCGCCTGACAGTTCGAACAGGTTCGATACCGTATCGACCGTACGTTACGTATCAATCGCCCATCACTAGTTGTGACATTCTATCCTGTCACATTGGGAGGAAGCATGGCCCGCCACGCCTCTGCACAGCAAACTGAGAGCTATCTAGGAGAAAACGAAGGTATGGGAATCTTCCTTCCGATCTAGCCGGAAGGAGACTGTGGTATTCTGTCGGCTCCGGATCGGCTATGGATTGCTACGCACAAAAAGTGAGAAGCCCCCTGTGTATACTTGCGTCGCCCACCTTACCGTGGCACACATTCTCTTTGAGTGTGTGGACCTGTTCGATCTGCGATGGACACTCAAACTGCCTGGTACTCTCTCCCTTGTTCTACGTGATGACGGGCCGTATGCAGATCTCGTTATCCGGTTTATGAGGGAGAGTGGCTACTTTTTAAAAGTTTTAATATACGAGGGTCGAGTCATAAGTCATGGCATTTTTCCCCTCGCGAACAGGAGACAACTCGGAAAATCTACGATATGCATTTGGAAACGTACGGTATGTACTTGCGTAGGATGCCACTAGATGGTGTATGTAAACAACAGTGTGGGTCTGAGCATGCCCCCAAGTTCAGTGTGTGAGTGAGAGGGTCAAACAATTGCAGTCGACAAGCAGGAGCAACGATCGTAGCCTATATTAAAGCCTGATCTGAGCCCATGTGACTATGATCTAATCCCCAAAGTCAAGAAGCCACTACGTGGACGACGCGACGGTTTGCTAACTAAGAAGACATCGTAACAGCATTTCGGAAGGAGGTGTTACACGTTAGTGATACACATTCAGCGAATGGTATTCAGCGCCTGCCCCACCGCTGGCAACGCACAGTAGGCACCTTGGGTGATTATTTCGAAGGTCTGTAACCAGTGGAGACCTGTCGTTTGTACGTAGTCTTGTGTATTTGCTGTCTATAGCATAATAAAACAATGTTTACCAATGGTCTGTGTTCTATCATTTACTTACGAGCATCTCCTGACGTCGGAATTGGTCTTCAGGCACTTTGCGTACGTACATGCCCTATATTTCCAAATGCATATCGTAGATTTTCCCTGTTGTCTCCATTTCGCGAGAAAAAAATAGTTGCCATGACTTATGACTCGGCCCTCGTAGTTTAAGACTAAGTTTAGATTTAGTCTGTTATTGTGTTCATATCTATTTTTATTTTTCAATATGCCTGATTTGTATTCTTTTATCACTCTTTTATCCAAATTATTGTTGGGGCTCATTGTCTGTTTTATACCAACCATTTTCGTTTTCATCTCTGGCAGTGAGCTGTTTTTATCTTGATCATTTGATATCATTTCATTAGGGGCCTATAGCCTAGATGTTAGGCCCTTAAAACAACCAGGATGATGATGATGATCATCATCATTCACTTTGACTTTCCCACTTTAATTGGCCCTTGTCTCATATTTGAGTGTACAAAATCCTCATCGTAGAAGGCTGATGCAGTGTTTATGTTCCCAGAGAGCACGTCCTCAGCGGCGTGCAGTGGTATTCGAACGACGAACTGGCGACTGTGTGGAACAACCGGCTGCAGAACGTAGTGAAAGTGCTGGCCCATAGCGGAGTAAACGGCTCTAGCGTTGGCCTGGTGAGCAGCTAGGAAGTGCAGCTTGTAGGTACCTTAGCGAAACATTAGCACTCTTTAGCTCACTTGCTCCTTGCAGGTATATTCGCTGGAGGAGCGCATTGGCTGGCTGGAACCTGGACTCAAGCTCCACTTCTCGGCCAACGGCTCCGTGGCGATGCTCGTTGTGGCTCACCAGGTGGTGCTGGTAAGGCGACGCCACCCTGTGGGGAGCATCGAGAAGACTCTGACTGCAGCCGACCACGTCGTCAGCCGTATCCTCGCGTGGGACGAGTTTCGTGGTCTGCTGTGAGTATGCACATCTGAGGGTGCACCTACTTTTCATTAATTATTTAGGAATGACGCGAGTTGGAAACTAAACCACGCCTGCTGTATTGTTCCTGTATGCTCTTTCTTACACAAGTACTAGAATTTTTAGTAGAACTGCCTCCAAGGATTCGTAAATAATGGGACGTGAGTTGGCGACCATGGGACCTCAGGTGAGTCCGGCATTGCTTCCACTTGTTCCGGGCTCCTCTCTGTCATGTTTCTTGTCAACCTCCCTTGGTCAATTTTTGTTCTCTTCCGACCACAACGGTATTGGGGTATCCGAGGCCTAGGGTGTATTTCACCCGATACCCTACAGATAAGCGAATAACCTAAGCATTCTTTATTTTGATATAGGTTGTCAGTTGTAGACGCAAGTTGATGACGCGTAAATAAATTCTAATAACATTCATTTTCTCTCTCCCTAACAGGATTACAAGAATTTCTACTATTTCCTAGTACATCTCCTGAACTTGAAGGTCATGATTTTAAATGAACAACGAACAGATGCTCATAGACTTGTATGAAAATAAAGCAAGCGGGTAGGGTCCCTGCAGATAAATAAAAAAAAAGAGCAGATGTGGTTTATTATTGCTGAAGAGTTGGGGAGGGAATAAAAAGGTACTAGAACTCCACACAATTGCGAAGTTTATGATGATGATAATTGTTGTTTTAAGGGGCCTAACATGTAGGTTATCGGCTCCTAATGGCCTGGGTGATAGCGAAAATAACCAGGAGACGGAAACCATAACGAAAACTAACGGAGATTGAAAAGACACACAAAATGTAATTTAGAGTTGTTACGTTTCATAGCTCGTGATAGAAAATGAGTGCAGTAAATAGCTCGGTTAATAGGGCGCCAATCTCCAACAGACGGTTGTGAGATAAATTTATATTCATTAAATTGAGATTCTTTACATTCGGGGGAGGGGCAACAGAGGCTAGCTGCAAAACAACTTATTCTATTATCTTGACCTCTGGGAAGTCTAGCATTGGGTAAATATTGAATGAAAGTCATAGAAGGTAAAAATAATTTACTAACAAACACAGGATGAGATGAATGACGTCTTGCGACCTTTCAAACAGATAAAATAAAAAGGGGACGTTATTTCTTTAAATTATTGAAGTTAACAGTATTTACGTCCGACTTGCAATTGACAAATACGCATGAGCTCACCGGGTTGTAGATCTTCATGGGCGATGTTGGCGGAGGTATCTCGTTCCTGAAGTAGACATCTCGCGTGGTCTTCCATGGTTCCAGGTACCAATCCTCCCTGATAAAGCTATCTGCTCACTAATTGCACAGATGCTGTCGCCTAGCTGAGTGAATGGAATGGTTTCACTCGTCTTCGATATTCAGCATAATGCTGGAAATATCCAAGCTAGCTCTCCACTGAGTTTACTAGTTTAACTTTATGAAATTTTGGAGTTGAATCTCAACAAGTGAGGTCCAAGTTTAGAATTTGAAGTGCTTTCAAGTGAAAACATAATAATATTCTTAATCTCCATACAGCTCTGTCCCGGCTTATATATGGCAATTATATCTCCCACCAGCAGTAGGGGATCTGCCAATTGCAATTGTCTCCAGAAAGTGATGCTCCTTCCGTATTGGCCGAAGTAAGTCCTTTATCACGCACCAAGTGGCTATATTGGGGTGAAGGTCTCTCCCCCAGTGACACAATTCTATATTGGTGTCATGTAGCGGTATCTTCCTTAAAAATCAAAAGGCTGCAGTTTTCTCGTCGTAAAGCAATTTATTCTAAAAAGCTGTAGGGTCCAGTGTTCCGACATCTTTTAGAATGAGCCTGTTGGCTACCGAGAGTCTCTCCTGGTTGCGGCTCCCTTTCCACTCTTCCTGCCTCTTCATAAGCGGTTTTATGGCGGTTCGAGCGGTATCTATTGTCAGTTGTTAGTTCCGCAAGTGAGCTCAAGAAATATATTTATTGGGGAAGGGGTTGTAAATTTACGGTTTGAAATCTCGGGTTGACGACTGATTACAAGGATGGATGAGAATGAACATATGATTTTATATTACCCTTAAACACAATAAATATATACATGCACTATGGTTGCAATCGCACATCAATATAGTACTCTTAGTTCAATTGTTTTGGGTGTGGTGTACGAACACCACAGAGTAGAAACACTGACAAAATGGAATTTATAAGGTGCGTTCAAAAAGTAACGAGCCGGAGGCTGGAATGCGCAAACCGGTGATGACATGGGCTATGATGATGATGATAATTGTTGTTTGAAGGGGCCTAACATCGAGGTTATCGGCCCCTAATGAAATGAAATGGCGTGAAATGAAAGGATGTAGATAAAAACAACTCACTGCCATGGATGAAGCGAAAATGGTGTTTATAAAACAGACAGTGAGCCCCAAAAATTATGCCTTATTTGAATAAAAAGAATAAAAGGCGGATGGTAAAAAGGATAAAACAAATAAGGCATAGTGAACAATACAATACATAACACAATAAAAAAACATAAAACAGATTTAACCACAATTAAAAGTCGTAACTACACATTAAAACTTAAAAAAGTAACCACTCTCCCTCATGAACCGGATGGCGAGGTCAGCCGACGGCCCGTCATCACGGAGAATAAGGGAGAGGGTATTAGGCAGTTTAAGAGTCCCTCGCAGATCGGCCAGATCCACACACTCCAAGAGAAGGTGTGCCACGGTTAGGTGGGCGCCGCAAGTACACACAGGAGGATCTTCTGTCTTTAGCAAGTGGGAGTGCGTAGCAATCCCATGGCCGATCCGGAGTCGACAGAGTACCACAGCTTCCTTCCGGAGAGATCGGAAGGAAGATTTCCACACCTTCGTTGTCTCCTTGATGCCTCTCAGTTTGTTGGGTCGCCATGCCTCCTCCCAATGCGACAGGATCGAATGCCGCAACTGAGAGCGCACATCACTAGCAGGCACCTTATACGGTAGCGAGGGCAGTGCGGCTGCCTCTCTCGCCGCCTGATCAGCAAGCTCGTTTCCCGCAATACCCATGTGGCTAGGAAGCCACACAAAGGTCACCCCGTTTCCAGCGTTACGCGAACTGACGAGCTGGTCGTGCACACGCTGGACCAACGGGTGCTTCGGGAAACACACATCGATCGCTTGCAGCGCACTCAGAGAGTCAATACACACAAGAAAGTGCTGGTGATCGTCTGATAACGTGTACAGCAGAGCCTCTAAGATGGCATAGAGATCCGCTGTGTACACGCCACAGGCATCGGGAAGTGAAAAGAGAAACCGACGATCATCAACCACAAATGCACAGCCTACTTTCTCGTTTACCCTCGAACCGTCCGTGAATAGAAGCCCTGATCCCGAATACCGGCTCACAACGGACTGGCACAGCCTCCGATGGACGGAGGAGTCAGTGTCCGACTTGGGGCCGGTGTGCAGATCCAGGATGATATCAGGGCGAGAGACCATCCACGGAGGGGCCTTGCTAGGTACTCGGACGATACAGGAGACAGAAGGAAATCGGAACTGACGGTATAAGTCATCCAAGCGAATCCCCGCTGGCCGACTGGCTCGGGCGAGCGCATCATACAGCCGGCAATTCGGATTGGAAAACAAACATGGATAGCTTGGATGAAGTGGCATCTGTCGAATAGTTGCAGCATAGGTCAGCAGTACTTGTTGGCGCCTCAGGTGTAAAGGAGGTACGCCAGCATCGGCGAGCAAGCTGACGACTGGGCTCGTCCGAAAGGCACCCGTCGCCAGCCTCACACCGCCGTGGTGGACACTGTCCAGTTTAACAAGCACTAACTTACGGGCCGCACCATATGCTACACTGCCATAATCCAATCGAGATAAAATCAGAGCCTTATAAAAGCGTAGGAGCACCGCGCGGTCCGCCCCCCATGATGTGCCGCTAAGAAACCGCAACATGTTGAGTTTCATAGCACAGGTAGTTTTCAAACACCGCACGTGTGGCTCCCACGTCAATTTCTGATCGAAAAGGAGCGCAAGGAACCGGTACGCAGCAACGACCGGCAAAGCTACATCGCCCAGATAAAGCTCAGGATCAGGATGGAGGGTGCGCTTTCGGCAGAAATGGACAACCGAGGACTTAGCGGTAGAGAATCGAAAGCCATGCTCTAGTGTCCAGCGTTCCACTCTCCGAATAGCTTGTTGTAGCTGTCGTTCAGCGACCGCCATATCTTGCGCACTATAATGTAGAGCGAAGTCGTCTACATATAGCGACGGTACCACTGCTGGACCAGCAGCAGCGACTATACCGTTTATGGCAATCGCAAATAATGTTACGCTAAGCACCGATCCCTGTGGGACTCCGTTTTCCTGTATATGATATTGCGAATATGTCCCCCCCTATTCGGACACGGAACAGGCGAAGGGACAGAAAATTCGCAATAAAAACCGGCAAGTTACCTCGGAATTTCCATTGATGCAGGGTAGAGAGGATGCCGTAACGCCAAGTGGTGTCATAGGCCTTCTCGAGGTCAAAGAAAACAGCGACTAGGTGCTGTCTCCGGGGAAAAGCGTCCTGTATGGCGGTCTCCAGGCGTACCAGATGGTCGTTGGTACACCGAGACGCCCTGAAACCACACTGGTATTCAGACAGGAGTCCCCGTTCCTCCAGGACCCACACTAGGCGCCGATTGACCATCCTCTCAAAGAGCTTGCACAGACCGTTAGTGAGACAAATAGGTCTGTAACTCCCTGTCAATTTGGGATCCTTATCGGGCTTCAGGATAGGTATAATGATACCTTCCTGCCATTGCGCTGGAACCACACCTTCCAACCAGATACGATTAAACACCCTGGGCAAATAACGAATGCTCTCATCGTTAAGGTGTTTAAGCATCTGGTTGTGAATATTATCCGGGCCGGGAGACGTGTCCCTGCAGAGCGCCAGCGCTCCGCGGAGTTCCAACTCCGTAAATGCACGTTGTACTCCTCCGAAGCGCGGGAAACAAAACTAAGATAGAAACGTTCCTCTTCGCGCTTCAGGGCCACGAAGGCAGGGTAATAGTTATCGGAACCGGATATATCCGCAAAATACGAGGCGAGATGGTTTGCAACGCGATAAGGATCTGTAACCAATTCATTATCAATGGAAATTCCCGGTACAGTAGAAGATGTCTGAATTCCCGAAATGCGTCTTAGTTTAGTCCACACTTGAGAGGAGGGGGTATGTGCCGTAATAGAAGACACATACCGTTCCCAGGATTGTTTCTTACTCTGGCGAATAAGAATCCGTGCCTTGGCACGAAATTTCTTAAACGCTACCAAATTGGCCATGGTTGGACGCCGACGGTAGAGCTTATGAGCTCGACGACGGTCTCTTATTGCCGCTGCAATATCCTCTGTCCACCAAGGGACGAGTTTGCGACGAGGAGTCCCAGAAAAAGGATGGAATGGACTCTTCGGCGGCAGCAAAAACACATCGGTGATGTGCTGTACCACGTCATCGACGCTCCTGCAACCAAGATCAACGAACACAGCTCGTTCTTCAAACGAGGGCCAATTTGCCCGCTTAAGCACCCAACGACTGGGGAACTCCACGGGCTTCTGGTTCAGAAGTGTAAGAACGATCGGGAAACGGTCACTGCCACAGAGGTCGTCGTGTACATTCCAACCAAATAGGGGGACCAGCGCACGGCTACACACACTCAAGTCAATGTGTGAGTACGTGCCGTGCGCTAAGCTAAAATGTGTAGCTTCCCCTGTATTTAATAGACATAAATCCATCCCTTGAATTAAGCCCTCCACGTCCCTTCCTCTGGGGCAGGAAGATGGTGATCCCCATTGGGGGTGATGAGAGTTGAAATCACCCACGAGTAGGAAAGGGACTGGAAGTTGATCAACAAGATCAAAGACGTCATTAATATCAAGGGGCTGGTTCGGTGGAAGGTACACGTTACATACAGTTGTCATTGCAGGCAAGGACACGCGAACTGAAATAGCTTCCAGAGGAGTGTCGAGTGGAAACTCCTCACTATAGCAGTCAGAGCGAACGAAGGTACAAACGCCCCCGGAAGCCCGGGCGGCGTCTTGTCGCTCTTTAGAGTAAAGTCGGAAACCTCTCAGAACAGTCTCGTGATCAGGTCTGAGGTTCGTTTCCTGTAGGCAGACTATACTCGCTGCGTATTGGGCAATAAGCTGACGGAGCTATGTCAAATGCCTGTCATAACTGTTACAATTCCACTGTAACAGTGCCATTGTGTGGACTTAGGGAATAAGTTGGAGCAGCAAGCTACAACTTAGACTCTGGAGGATCATCATCCACTACGTCGACTATAATCTCCATGTCCTCAGGCGAGGTCATGGAGTGACTCGACCCGGTGGAAGATTTCCTAGACGCAGTTCGGCGGCGGGGGGAACTTTGTGGGGAGCGCGTAGATCTGGGGACCGAAACGTCCCCAGGCGCAGAAGCATCCGCAGGTGTGGGGGCGGATGGCTTCCCCTTTTTTGGAGAAAGGGAATGCGTAGTGCGGGGTCCCTTCTTACCCGCCCCCGCCTCTTTAAGATATATAGACGGGTCAGGAGCCGAATTCCTGACCCTGGTCGACGATGCCGTCTCCGCCGGCTTCGGCGCGGCTTTCGCCGACCGTTTGGGTGGGGAGAAAGTCTTCGACTTCCTCCCCTGCTGTGCGGGCGGAGCAGCCTTCGCTCGCACAGCCTTCGTGCTGGCCGAATGTGGAGTTGAAGTCACCTTCGGGCTTTCCGTTATAATCTTAGGAGCTGGTTTCGTAACAGGAAACTCAGTTGCAGGTTTCACAGCTGGTACAAAAGATGAGGTAGCCGGGACCAAATTTGGTATTATGGCTCTATAATCAATCGTTGGAGAAGGCGAAGTCGTGGTACGGTACTTCTTGCGGGCCTCCTGGTAGGTGAGACCATCCAGGGATTTGATCTCCTGGATTTTCTTCTCACTCAGGAAGACAGGGCAGTTCCTGTCCCGAGGAGAATGAAATCCAGGGCAATTAGTGCACTGATAAGGTGTTGTGCTCTCTTCCGCATCGTGTGGTACCTTACCGCATGTTCCACAGATTTCGGGGCTCGAGCATCGGGATAACATGTGCCCGAACTTCTGGCACTTATAACACCTCATTGGTGGAGGGATATAAGGCCGTACGTCACAACGGTAACTTGTAACCTTGACTTTATCCGGGAGCACCGAAAGCTCAAAGGAAATAATGAAAGCACCAGTATCCACGATTTGACCATTGACCTTGCGCGTAATGCGCCGGACATCAGTCACGTGACGGTGCTGCATATCCTCCTTGAGCTCCTCGTCAGTGTTCAGAATCAGGTCCCGGTGGAAAATAACTCCTCGGACCAGGTTCAGGGACGTGTGCTTTTCCACTTTGACGGGAATGTCGCCAAAGTGGTCACATTGCAAAAGTTGTTCAACTTGCTCTCCAGTCCTAGTCTTGAGCAACAAGCTACCGTTCCTCATCTTTTGTACTTTCTCAAGCTCACCATAGACACCTTCTATGTGGCGAGAAAACAAAATACTCTTTACCAGCTTGAAATCACCCCCATCTGTTCTGGTAGCTACCAGAAACTTGGGGGTGTTAGCACCCAGATTTTCACGCACAGATTGTTCCCAGGGGGTTGATCCCCGTAGGGAATCAAATGTTAAAGTCTTGGGTGTAGGACCACCCTGGTGGGGGATTTTTCTTTTTGAACCCATGGCCAGATCATCCTCCCCGAATGCCACCGACATCCGATCACGGGCCGTCACAGTAGGCGCTACCCAGCCAGGGCAAGGCCCGCCTAGCTTGGAAGGCATTGCCCGGGGGTCCGATGTTTTACAATGCCGTATCGGCATGTACCCCTTGGCATATGCTGGATTTTACAGCTCAGACATTCGGCTGTGCGGGGACCTGCGTAGTCAGGCGGATACTACTGCACGGGTACATGGCACTCCCACCTGTCGGCGCGGCCTCGACCGGAACATGCTTTCGAGCGTAGTCGATAGCGTAAGTGGCCCATCCCCTAACAGCACGCACATATAGAAATTTTGGTTGCCAGACCCTGAAAGCAGTGACGGAAAGAAGCGCGATATAACCTAATGAGAGTTATACCGCACGGGTGTATGTCCTTTAGAGCTGACTGTCAAACCCTCGAAAGGGGACCGTTCCGAGAAGCCCTTTTAGTCGCCTTTTACGACTGGCAGGGAGTACCGTGGATGTATTCGCTTCCTCCCACCCACTGGGGGTCCAATTCACAAAACAACGCGGAGTCCTTAAAGTATAGCCAAGGTCGCCCCTTTTAGTCGCCTCTTACGACAGGCAGGGGATACCGTAGGTGTATTCTAAACCCCCCACCCACAGGGGGGTGACATGGGCTAATCATGGCGTGTGTAACGAGGTGTGGTTCCGACCAGAGCGTAGAAGGTCACAGCCCGTCGCTAGAGGGCACGCGTGCACGTCACGTGACGATACAAAGCGAGCAGCAGCATGCATCAATCGTCCAACCAAGACCAAGAAAGTAGGCCATTCGACATGCTTCCTGGTGTGTTTGAAGACTGTGGGGCACCCATTGGGCACACACTTTCCGCAAGTGCAGTCGTTTCTTCTGACGCTCAATCCGACCACGGCGGCTATGGCGTTCACTGTCACTCGGCGGTCCTGGGTAGCCTAATGAGTGCATCAACCAACTGGACGTTGTCATCGGTAATGCAGGGGGATGCTCCAGACCGGGCATCATCGGCTACGACACCCGTCCTTCTCTAAAGCGCTTGCGCCACGCCTTGACCCTTGCAAGGGACATGCAGTGTTCGCCGTACACTTGTGACATTTGGCGATGAATGCCCGTTCCCCCTACTCCTTTCGCTGTCAGAAACCGAACAACACCTCTTTGCTCTTCGTTTGACGCCTCCATGTCACTGTTTGCAATGCGACTGGCAGCGTTGGACGATCGATGCATGCTACTGCTCGCTTTGTATCGTCACGTGACGTGCACGCGTGGCCTCTAGCGACGGGCTGTGACCTTCCACGCTCTGGTCGGAACCACACCTCGTTACACACGCCACGATTAGCCGATGTAGTCACCGGTTTGCGCTTTACAGCGTCCAGCTCGTTACTTTTTGAACGCACCTTATAGATGGAAATTATTCACAAAAGTAAAGTAAAGTAAAGAATGAAAATACGCATAAAGCCGGAGCATCGATGACGAGGTACAGCACATATAGCCCAGGAATTTTAGGTTTTAACCTTGAAAACATTTTAGTAAAGCTGAAAATTGGTACAGTTGTCCTATTTGTTGTTCTTAACAACATATTAAAAGTCCCCGGTTCTCCCGTGTCGGCTTCCTGGATTTCCAGCCGTTTGAACTCCTGGAATGCTGGAAAAGTAGGCGGTGTCGCTGGAATTCGCATTGTAAGCGAACGCGTTGGCTTACAGTGCTCTAACATGGCTTAAATCAAAGGAGAAAAAATAAGCTATCAGCTAATTCATGGGTTGGCATGTTAGCGATACTTCCGGTCTAACAGAAAACAAAAACATGCCGCGAATTTTTTTTAAAAAGTGCCACGTTTTTCTTTTTTTGACGTTTGTTGGCAAACTATCATGAATATCGCAGACAAGTCTTCTATAAAACTTGTTGGCGACAAAATAAGCTTTCATTCGATGTATTTATAATTGATGTCCGATTCATAGTTGCCGAGCTAGAGCAGTGTAAACAAAAGATTGTTACGTCATTCTCTTCTCCGTCTGCACTACACAGACACTGCGACCGGGACGCGCTCTGATTATGCATTGTTACAACCGACAGGAGCTTCCTTTCTCTATGATAAATGAAGTGCTTCCCCTCTTTTCAAAATATTTCACGCTTAAACCCACCCCTCTCAAAAAATCCCCCTCCCCCCAAACAAATTTGATTTTTTTTTCAATTTTTTTAGTGTTTTTTGATAAAAATCACCCTTTTTGTACATCTGCTCCTAATAGTGAAAATAATTCAATTTCGTATTTTGAGTCCCCCTCCAATCGATATCTCTTTATTCTTTAAGGTGTTCTCGGTGCGTTTTTTACGTGCTTTATTGAGCTAGGTAAGCAAAATTAATGTTTTAATATGTAAAATGTGTAACCATTTGTGACTTGGCAATCATGAATTATTATTTTAATGCCATTTTTAGGAGAGCAAATATCTTAAGTAAAAAGTAGTGCGAAAATCGGAGTAGATATTTCTGCTTGAAACTAATACAGTTTATAATGTATTATTTATCAAAATAATTCAAATAATTTTTGTTAGAAATTACTGCAGATACCTTACTGAATCTGTGTGTATACATGTTGTACCGGTACACCCTATTTTTACAAAGAAAATGTTAAAACTAAACTTTCTTCCATACAGATGCATACGAAGCTCGTTTAGAGAATTGAAGCCCTTTCCGTTGAACAATTCCAGAACAAATTTTTATCCAGCTATCTTGATATCTTCCTTGGATGCGCCAGGCTGATAGAAAACTTCGACAGTTTTCCGAAGATCTTCGTTGATTTTGAGAATGCCACATGGACGCTTCTTACCTTTGCTAAAAATAGCCGAAGTCGTGTCACATCCGCTCACGGCATGTGCAAATAGCACACTACTTTTCATCTCGCCGATATCTTCCTGAATGTTTGTGATAGGGAAGATCTTTCCAAGAGATTTTGAGTTTCCAGGACTGTAAAAATGGATGTTGTTGTTCTCTCTTGCTTTTGCCAACAACATGCATAGGACATCAGTGTCTGACGCTATAACAGTAACAACATGATCTTCGGCATCTAGAGACAACGCTACGTCCACAATTAGTGTAGGCCTATCTGAGTCCCCTGTCGCCTGACGAACAGCAACTCCAGAATTTCTAAGCTCCTTTGTCAACGTAGAGATGAACCGCCCCTGTTTTTTGTGTTACTTCGAAAGTCTGGCTGAGAAGTGGAAACCATTGTGTTGGAATCGAAGACGATGTCTATGGAGGTCCGCTTACCCGCACGGCGTGCCTGCTCCTGGTTCTTCGTGCTTGGGAGTCTGATCGAAGTTGTCAAACACAATGGTAACGTTTGAAGGATAGTGCTTGCTTATGTACAGCTTGTAGGACTGGATTATGTCACCAAGAGTTGCAGGTCTTGGCCATACAACGGTATGCAAAAGCAGACCTCCATCAACGACTACTTTGCGTTGTTCTTCAAACTCTTTGAGGGCTTCAGAAGATTTGAAAAGGTGTCGAAGTGCTGACTTGGCTGTTTTTCTCAATAAGGGTGAATCGAAGAGAGCTGGAAGAGTCGGTGCAAGCTCGTACTTCAATAACTCCACGATATCCGCTTCCGATTTCATCACACATATGATTCGCATGAAAAGTTGGTGCGGGTTGACCGGGACGATGTCATCACTAATTTTTAGTTGGCACCCAACAGCTGACAAAGAGACTACGCGGCTTTTTCTTGCGAACTTGAGACCCTCAGAACTTTTCCCCAACATTTGTTGTATTGCTTCTTCACCAACTTCTCGAGCCTTGTCGCAGTTGATGCTGTTGTCTGCAACTACGCCAGTGGAAAGCGATTGAAGACTTTCTTTAAATCCCACGGAGAGCGATCTTCTACCCACGAGCGAAACACTTCTGCGTGGCGGTATTCCAGCTTCCGCCGCGAGTCTCTCAACTCAACGTGCTGTTCCGAGGATTTTGTCTTTATACCAGACACATTTTCTACAGCTTCACTGATCGGGATGCACAGTGGAAACGCCGAGATAAAGTGAGCCAGCGCGCTATCGTCCACTCCTCGTCCTCTTGTTAAACCTCCACGTGATTTCAAAGGCAGCATAAGATCCTGTTCTATGGCCATATTAGCTGGTGCAGTGTTGTTATGAGTATGCATTTCAAAGGTACGGTAACGAATATTAATCAAATATCAACAACTTACCTGCATGAACTATGAATAATCAGCTCCTTTGAATCTTCAAGATACTGTCTTAACTGATCAGCAAGACCGTCACATCGTTGTTCACTTGCATTAATTAACTAAGTCAAACCTTTTAAAACACAAACAACGTCCATCGGATCGTCGAGTGGCTTCTTACACAAAATGCCGCCTTCAAAACTCATTTTTATGGCAACAGCACAATAAATAACACTTATACGGCATAACACACATCGGACAACGACCAACTGTTTAAAATGTAGAAACAAAAGAAAACAAGAAGCTCCGCCAATTCGATGCATCAATGCTGCGGGCGAACGCGTCAGTTGGCCGATGAGAAACAACGCAAGCAGAGGCTGATTCAGGTCGCGCACCATTGTTTAAATCTCTGTAGCTCGTCAAGTATTACCTGCACATCAATTATGAATACATCAAACGAATGCTTATTTTGTCGCCAACAACTTGTATAAAAGACTTGTCTGCGATATTCGTGATAGTTTGCCAACAAACGTCAAAAAAAGAAAAACGTGGCACTTTTTTTTAATTTCGCGGCATTTTTTCGTTTCCTGTTAGACCGGAAGTATCGCTTACATGCCAACCCATGAATTAACTTATAGCTTATTTTTTCTCCTTTAATTTAAGCCATGTTAGAGCACTGTATCTAAATTCCCTTTAGCGATTTTGTTGCATCTACACTCCATTTTGTAGGTATTTCCAATCTACGTTGGCCCCAGCTGAGTCCAGCATTGCTTCCGCTTACTTGTGCCGGGCTCCTCTCCGTCTTTCCTGTCGACCTCACTTGGTCAACTCTTGTTCTCTTCTGACCCCGACGGTATTAGGGTATCCGAGGCTTAGGGAGTCTCTTCCTTTCCCGCCTAAATTGACCCTTGTCTCATCTTTTCTGATACGCTCCTTCTGCGAGGGGTCAGCCTTCTTCTCAAGGCCCTTAAGGAGGCAGGGTGTATGTAGCCCCACCACTTTTGGTGCACCTTAGGTAATGCTACACCTTCAGGGGCTCACGGCTGCTGAGTTCGGGAGTTGGCGACCCCGAGGGATTCCTGAGCTGGGTCCGTTTTCCCCTTTTGTCCCTTACCTTCAGGGCGGACCCTCTCCTCTTTCACTTTCCTATCTGCCTTTCATGGCTCTCCTTCCTTCCACGTCCCTCAATCCGCATTCTTCGAGGGTTGAGGGCATTTCTTTTCCTCCTGTCCTTTATTTGCCTTATTCTCCTTTTGTTTTCCATTTCTTCTTCTAGTATGTAGGTTGGTAGTTAGTTTTAGTTATAGTTTACATTTCATTATGACCTTCACGATCCCTCAAACAATTAGGGGCCGATAACCTAGATGTTAGGCCCCTTAAAACAATAATTATCATCATCATCTTGGATGTAACGGGTCATCTCGAAAACCAATGGATGTTTATCGATGCGCTCTTCACTATTCTGTAAAGGATTTCTCGAGGAAGGTTTCTGTAGGAAAACATTCATTTATGACCAAAGGAAGCCGAGCAGTAACGATGAATCGAGTCGAAGAAAAACCTGCCGTCCGTGTGCCTTTCAATCTTACGCTGAGTAAATCGTTAAAACTATCTATATACTATGAGTGTAAATATTGTTCACCATGAAAAGTTCTACAAGATAGTCTGCGATAGCATATCTGTATTTTTAATAGCCTACTTCGCCCACTATAAGTGTTTTTACGTTTTCATTTCTTCCAACTATCTCCATTCAGTGAAAATTCAAATTACTAGCTTCGGAGCGAGTTTACGTGCTAGCTCATGTGTTTGTAGTTTCGCTGTTCACCTGTTCTGAATTGCGTCTGAAACCTGCCGTCGTGCGCCTTTTAAGCTTACGCTGGGTAAACCGTTCAATATTCCGGGCGAATCCAGGGCGGGTTGTTAGTTTTGTTTAAATATGCAATTATCACCAATCTCAGTATTCAGAAGTACAAATTTAGAACAATACCTGTGTGTAATAAAATCCTTTTCTATAGGAACCAGGATCAGGATCGTTGGACGGTTTGTCAAGGCCGACGTGACTGCCATCTACAACTCCGATTACACCGGGAAACCACTTTCCGAATGTGCTCTCTATATTCCTTTTTTTTTTCATTCTCCGTAGGCAAAGTTCTCATCTGGGACGATAAGTTACTCAGAAAAACTACAATTCGTTACGTTTAAACCTATCTGCAACTTGCTGTTTGGTGGCCGATGAACCACACAAAGATCAGAACATTTACATTTTACAAAAATTATAACGTGAAGAATATATTTCAACTGAATTCACAATGAATCAGTATGCGAAGTGTATTATCATAGAGGAAACCAGTAGTTCCGTGAAGAACTATACAGCCTATTTTCATATATCCTATCCTACTCATGTTAATTGCCTCTATCAACATACAAAATTTCAGTTTGAAGGTTGTGCTAGGCTCGTAGATATTGAGAACCGTCTAAATATTTCGGATGGTCGCCATTTTGGATTGTTTTATGTATAGGCCATAGAGTTATGTACCATTAAAGGAAAATTATTGCGTAGTTTCATTATTCAAACTTTCACTTCGATCGCATGATTACGACACAACAAATTAAAACTTAATTTTAAAATTTCGCACAGTCGCCATCTTGAACTAAAGTAGATGCCAGTGCATTACAATGTGTATAAACATTTTCTGTACCAAGTTTCATTACGTTTCGATGGTTAAATCGCGAGAAGAGTCTATTTAAAAGTCTCAACTTCGCTTGGCCGCCATGTTGGTTTTGTAGTTACCAGATTTTTGAAAGTCTCATAGGTGAACTTCTAGTAGTGCTATTTATCACCGTACACAATTTCAGGGTGATATTGGTAATATTTTTGGAGATACTGAATGCTGGTGAAATATATCGCACAGCCGCCATGTTGGATTGGTGAGAGATAATAAAATTTGAAGTGCACGGTCGGGGTCGGCTAGAATCATGCTATGATCTTACCGAGCTTCATTGAAATCGCTTCAGCCGTTTAGAAGTTATAAGTGACACACAAACACACACACCATCACACACACGCGCACACACTCACGGACAAAAGGTGATCTCATAAGCCTATTTTTCTCATAAAATTAAAATAGGCTAAAAATCAAGAGAAGTTAACCAGAGCTTGTTTGATTGAGGCCATCGAGCCCTAAGTGGTGTAACGTGTATGAGGCATAAGCCTTTTTCGTTATCAGGCTGACCACCTCGTTGTGTAGCGACTAGCGTTCTTGGCTGCACCCCAGAGCTCTGGGTTTGATTCACGGCTCTGCTAAGATGATGATGACGATGATGATGATGATGATGATGATAATTGTTGTTTTAAGGGGCCTAACATCTAGGTTATTTATTTATGCTTATGGCATTGTACACAAAAACGATATACAGATTTCACAGCTGTATGTCCAGTTCGTCTAGCCACTGTATGGCCTGAGTAGATGTCACCAGAAAGTCGTCCATTGATCCAGAGTACGCCCTCCTAGGACATTCTGCTACAATATGGTGGATCGTTTGGTTCACCGCACCACAGTCACAGCTGGGGGAAGTTCGCATGCCCCACATGAAGCAGTGAGCCACATCGCCAATGCTTGGTTCGGATTCTGTTGAGGGCAACCCAAGTTCTTCGTGGGAGATCAAAACCAGCCGGAGGGTGCTTGATATTAAATAATGGCTGCCACTCCTTCGTATCTGTACCGTTCCAAACAGATTGCCATTCTGCTTTTCCATTATAGCTTCTCCTGATGAGCAACTGTGCCGTCTGAACTGGTGGTGATCTCGATTTTAAGCGCCTGAATCCTACAGCTACGTCCTGGTGGATAGGAAGGGCTGTGTTTGATGTTATTTTTCTGTACTCTCTTACCAGGTTGTTGAGGCGTCTTATACCTGGAGGCTCAATATGACTCAACACAGGTAACCAATACAGTGGAGTTGATTTGACGGTGCCGCTGATGATACGCATGGTTTGATTCAAGACTACGTCGGCAGCCAAACTATCTTTAGAGATCTCCTGGCTAATGGTACACAGAAGGATGCCACCGTACTCTAGCTCTTTTCAGAGCCAATCAACAAAACCCTTAGGACCGATAATGAAATTATTTCAAATCAACATCTAGGTTATCGGCCCCAAATGGTTTGGGTGATGGCGAAAGATGAGATGAGAATGAAAACTATAGCTACAGACTTTCATACTAGAAGAAGAAATTGTTAACAAACAAAGGATAAGGCAAATGAAGGACAGGAAGAAAATAAATGCCCTCAACCCTCGAAGAATGAGGATTGAGGGACTTGGAAGTAAGGAGAGCCATGAAAGGCAGATTGCACAGAGAAACAGAAGAGGACCCGCCCCATATTCAGTGGAGAAAGGGGGAAAAATGGACCCAGCTCAGGAATACCTTGGGATCACCAACTCCCGAACTCACCAGCCCTGAGCCCCTGAGGGTGTAGCAATATCCAAGGTGCACCAGAAGTGGTGGGGCTACATACACCCTGCCTCCTTGAGGGCCTTGAGCAGAAGGTAGGAGAAAACATGAAAAGGAAGGAAGAAAAAAAAAGGCTCACCCTTCGCAGAAGGAGGGTATCAGGAAAGAATAATAATGTTATTGTATTTACGTCCGTTTTAACTACTCTGGCTTTTAGAGACGCCAGGGTGCCAGAAATTTGGCCCGAAGGGGATCTTTTACGTAGCAGCAAATCTACTGACACGGCTTCCTCGCATTTGCGCACCGTCAAATGCCAGCTGACTGCGCCAGGATACGAACCTGCAACCTTGGGCCCAGCAAGCGAGAACGTTACCGCTGAGCCACGCAGCCAGCCTATCAGGAAAGTTGAGACAATGACCAATTAAGGCGGGTCTGAAAGACTCCCTAGGCCTCGGATACCTTAATACCGTCGGGGTCGGAAGAGAACAAGTGTTGACCACGAGAGGTCGACAGGAAAACACGGAGGAGCCTGGCTCAAGTAAGTGGAAGCAATATCGGACTCAGCTGGGGTCCCGTGGTTCCAACCAACGTCCCACTAGTTATGAGCCCCTGGCTGGCAACTAAAATGATGATGATGATGATGATAATTGTTGTTTAAAGGGGCCTAACATCTAGGTTATCGGCCCCTGATGGTTTGGGTGATCGTGAAGATGATGATGATGATGATGATAATTGTTGTTTTAAGGGGCCTAACATCTAGGTTATCGGCCCCTGATGGTTTGGGTGATCGTGAAGATGAAAATGAAAAGCGAACTTAAAACTAAAACTAACTACTAACCTACATACTAGAAGAAGAAATGCAAAACTAAAGGAGAATAAGCCAAATAAAAGGACAGAAGGAAAAGAAATGCCCTCAACCCTCGGAGAAGGCGGATTGAGGGACTTGGAAGGAAGGAGAGCCATGAAAGGCATATAGGAAAGTGAAAGAGGAGAGGGTCCGCCCCAAAGGTAAGGGACAAAAGGGGAAAACGGACCCAGCTCAGGAATCCCTCGGGGTCGCCAACTCCCGAACTCACCAGCCGTGAGCCCCTGAGGGTGTAGCATTATCTAGGGTGCACCAGAAGTGGTGGGGCTACATACACCATGCCTCCTTAAGGGCCTAGAGCACAAGGCAGGAGGTAAAAGGAAGAGAAAAAGAAGGCTGACCCCTCGCAGAAGGAGGGTATCAGAAAAGATGAGACAAGAGCCAATTAAGGCGGGAAAGGAAGAGACTCCCTAGGCCTCGGATACCCTAATACCGTCAGGGTCAGAAGAGAACAAGAGTTGACCAAGTGAGGTCGACAGGAAAGAAGACGGAGAGGAGCCCGGCACAAGTAAGTGGAAGCAATGCCGGACTCAGCTGGGGCCCCGTGGTCGCCAACCCACGCCCACAAGATGTGAGCCCCTGGGGGAGAAACTAAAATGAGCTTAGAGTATCAAAATATTACAACATTAAACATACTTATCAGCCAATACTTCATTCTGAGTGTTAAACATGAATATGAAAAAAAGAATCATATACGAATAGTATGATACTTCAATGGAATTGCCAGCCCGAAAAGTCAATCTCAAAACATATGTAAGAATGCTGCCTCTTATTCGCACCTTTCGCTACCGTTATTCATTTCATCAGTGTCCCAGTGTATTATTAGTCTTAAGTCTTTTCACGAAACCAGCCTTGGGTAGGTGCTCTTATACAGTTCTATTTAAATTGGCCTTAACGGTAATATGATAACACAGCTTATTGAGCCAAGTAACGGGTTGCTCGGAGTGTATTCTGCCATTCCAAGAAAACAATCTTGAATTGTCATTGCAGTTTTAAGCCAATAAAATCTAAGATTACGTTACTTGCAGAGGTTTACGTTTAAGCATAGGAACAACCTTTTGCTTGCAGTCAAAGGAGGCTTACTGTTTGGCTTCAACAGCTTGCTAGCACTAGCTAGCGCAGTGATGGCAACTCCCTCCGTATCATTCCTCCAAGTGTAATATAGTCTTAAAGTCTATAGAGTATTGCCAACCTGATTAAGAGCAGAGATATGGCCGTGGAGTACCTCTTATACTGCTGAGCGATATGCTGAAGAGTTCCTCTCGAAACCCGAAAATGTTGCATAAACGAAACATCTTCATACTGAGGAACTGTTTGTTCTAAAAGAAAGTTGTATAGCCTATTTATAATTATGTATACTTTTTACATCTAAACAGATGAGATAATATAGAAGGATAATTGAACAGCTATGTTATTATCAAAAAATTGCTTTAAACCTAAATAATTTTAGTTTTCCCTTAATACATTCAATTCTAAGTCATCATAGTCATCAGCGCTTGGTGAGATTTTCAATGTGAAATGCCACGTCCTGTGGTTCGGATTCCACGTAAAAAGGAGGTCCCGTGGCTCATCATAAGATTCACGGTCACGTTAAACTACAATCTTCCTTCATCAGCGCTTGAGTCATAAAAGAGGTCGCTGTCCTCTTCTAAATCACTCATTTTAACCCTTTGACGCACCCAAGGAAACGGGGTTTGATGATGATATTAGCATTATTTTCCTGAATTTATGTTTACTGAAAGTCGAGAACTTAAATTTCAAATATATGTATTTTATTTGAATGGAGTTGTCGGTTTTTCAAATTTGGGATATAGGCCTCTTTGTCCCACAATGCGACAAGGAAATATGTCTCATTTCTTAATATTAGGTGCTAGTAAACTTAAGAGTACATTGTCTTCCTTTTGTCTAGCACAAATCAAAAGTACATGTTCAACTTCATGGCTAGGTGTTGATGGGCCCCACACACAACGGTCACGGATTCGATTCCTGGCTGGGTCGATGAATTTTACTTTAGGCAGTGTGAAACTATAGAAAGCAGTTCTCTCTTTTGCGTAACACAAAATGACGTTACATGTCCTAAACATTGTTTGTTCTAAAACTCAGCTATTTTTCTAGGTGTGTGCAGTGTTTTGTGTTGGGTTTGGCCTAGGGCACCAAGCTGGCTCATCAGCGGGCTCTTGGTGTCCCCACCCGGACCCCCACAAGAGTAGCGAACTGTGCGCTACCTCCTTTTTTTATGAAGCGCGCCTGCGCCTCTTCATTGCGAGAGCTAAAAGCTCATGCAGTTCTCACCACTCTATGAAGGCTTCCAAAAAGCCTGTTCTGTTATCCACACGAATGATAGTGCTAGTATTCCCATTATTCATCTCTTCTTCGAGAAAAGCCCTATCTTCCTCGTCCAGAACGAGGTTATTTTCATCACCACTGTTCCAGGCATCGAGATACTGCAAAAGCTCGTCCTTCCCAGCTTCGAACACGCGATACCTTCTCATCATAGGTCTACAAAATGATAAAAGAGAACTATCCCTGCAATACTCCCAACATATCAAGTATCATGCCACGAATAACCAATAATACATTTTTTTCTATGTGAAATCCAATGCATTACCTTTACTGCATACAGGGACACCAGTGTCCCAAAATTTAAAAACACAGTTACAAGTAGTAAACGTAATTTTTGTTTCAAAATTGTAACTGTAATAGTTTTGTTTATGCCCATGAGATTCGAAATAATCGTTTCAATCAAAACGCAGAACAGAAGAGTCGGGATACAAGTTTCTAAGGGAAGCACTCCGACGATATTAAAAAGATGATGTTGATGATAATTGTTGTTTTAAAGGGCATAACATCTAGGTTATCGGCTACTAATGGTTTTGGTGATAGTGAAATATGAGATGAGAATGAAAATTATACTTAAAACTAAGTACGGACTTACATACTAAAAGCAGAAATGGTAAACAAATAAAGGATAAGGCAAATTAAGGACAGGAAGAAAAGAAATGTCCTCAGCCCTCAAAGAATGAGGATGGAAGGACTTGGAAGGAAGGAGAGCCATGAAAGGCAGATAGGAAAGGGAAAGGGCCCGCCCCAAAGTCAGTGGAAAAAGGGGGAAAAACGTACCCAGCTCAGGAATCCCCCGGGATCATCAACTCCCGAACTCACCAGCCGTGAGCCCCTGAGGGTGTAGCAATATCCACGTTGCACCAGAAGTGGTGGGGCTACATACACTCTGCCCTCTTGAGGGCCTTGAGCAGAAGGCAGGAGATAACATGAAATGAAAAAGAAGGCTGACCCAGTTAAGGCGGGAAAGGAAGAGACTCCCTACTGTCGACCAAAATATTATGTGCCCTCGAGTTTGAAGGTTGTTTGTGAAGTAAGTAATAGGCCTACATAAAATCCAATACCATCATCATTTTCGTCGGTCTATTTTACGTTAGTTAATGTAGGTTTGGCATTTTAAATTTATATTTTAATATTTTTTATCGCAGTTGGAACACAAAAAGAGGCCGTTTTTGAGCAAGTTTTAACCAAGCGTCAACTTTAAGAATCAGTATCTCCAAACCCCGTCTTCAGATTGAATCCAAATTTTAACACATTATGCATTAGAATATTTTATAACTAGTTTATTAATTACAAAATGTTGCGTTTCAAAGAAACAAAGTTATCATTTTTGTAAGGTAACTTTTCCTCGGCTCGATGTGGTTGGAAAATTGCGGTCTTAGTCGCGGTGTAATCCTTATATAACAAAGGGTTATGCTTTATGACTGTGAAATACGCAAATTAATTCAATAATTTTATACCGGTTTGTATTTGTACGTGATAAAATGACATGGCCCAGCTGCTAGCCGATGCGGTGAAAGTTGTATAGCGTTGCCGAGACGGCTAACATCCGCGTGGCATGCCGCGCCTCGCTCAAAATTGCATGGGCAGATTCTTTCACTATTTACGATTGTCTGTCTGTTAGGTAGTCAGCCCGAAGGCTGGTTGGATCCTCAAACCGTGCCGCTGTTAGGTTATGTGGGTAGATACCCACAAAAACCAAAGGCAGGGCCTTATTGAGGCGTACTAAGCAAGATGAGGAGTGAGGTAGTTTGCTTTCCTCACTGAGTCAGAAAAGCAGTACTAATCCTCTGAGTAGAACCTTTCACAGCATCCACAGGCACTGACTGTGCCCTGAATGTCCTTACTGAGCACCACCCATCCCTCAGTAGCTTCCATATAATCACAGCCATGAGTGAGACTGAGACATCGGTGAAAAGCCACATTTTACACTAGCCTGTGCCAACAGATAAATGCAAATGTACTACATTAATCAAGATATGGCAAACAGTCCTTATTTACGATTAACTTGTGATTAACTTCATTAATTCAATCAAATGATAGTAAGAGGTCGTGAAAAACATTTCCCATCAGCTTTTCTCATTAGAGCTTTGGACCTCCAATGGCAGATTTAATTTTCATTTTTTTCATTTTTAGATTATTTTAATGTGTTTGTTTTTTAAATTTGCGTTCGTCTATTTACAATATATACATTGGTTAAGTAATTTTGCATTTCATCACCAGAAATATTGTCATCAATTTCTAATTGATCCCAATCGCTTTCAGAATCTGAACTTCCAAGACTGATTACAACAGGTTTTACTTCAATATCATCTAGAAAGTGGTATTTTTCCCAATATTTTTTTCAATTTGTATGGCATGTTTTACACATTTTTTCCAGAGCTCAGGCGTTACGGAACGTAAGGTTTCTTGGCCTAAGTCTCTTGTCACATTTATACTTTTTCCCTTGTCTTCTGCGTTTGCTCGATTAAGATTTGCAATTGTGTTTTTTACAAAGGCCCAAATCAGTTCTATAGCGTTCATTTCACAGTGAGCTACAGGCAGCCAAATAAGCTCAACATCTTGTCTTAATTCTTTAGTAATTAATTCAATTTTCTTTTTAGGTGTGCTGAAGTAGGGTTTGGTATGATGAAGCAGTACGGCTTTTATTATTGATTTGAAATCAATTACATCAGGTGGCAGTGGGATGTTTCTT
The DNA here is from genome assembly GCA_946902985.2 of Meconema thalassinum. Lineage (NCBI taxonomy): Eukaryota > Metazoa > Arthropoda > Insecta > Orthoptera > Tettigoniidae > Meconema > Meconema thalassinum. The sequence goes on from OX336392.1 coordinate 358,763,400, forward strand.
TTCTCAATCCATGCAATAATGTCTGCTTTTAACCATGAGTTGGTGGGGTTCTTAGATTCCGAGTCTAGCATTGTGTGGTAAGGTGCTTGATCCATCACTACAGCAGATTTTGGAGGGAGTCGGCTTAATTCATTCCTGAACCATTCTTCAAAATGGAGTGAATTCATTTCTTGGTGATAATCACCTGCTCCTTTCTTTCCAACGAAGCAGAGCTCAGCTCCTTGCAGAAATCCCTCTTCACTACCAATGTGCACTATTATGACGCGCTGTCCAGCTCCTGGCGGTGTTTTTAAACCTCCTCTCCATCCGTAAACTTCCTGCAAGTGGCATCCGTACTGGTCGTAATTAATTATGTTTATTCAGAGCTTCTGAAACTTTTTCTTTCCACGCATAATTTGTGGTGTGGTTTTGGGAGCACCATGTTTCATCTGTATAGAATATATTGTAGCCTTCTTCCCGAAGTCGACGAATTCTTCTTAAAAACGCGTGTCTGGAGACTGCGATCGATAACGATTTCATAAGAACAGGTTTTTATTGAGTTTTTTAAAATCGAAATCCAATGCTGTGAGCAATTTGCCGAAGTTTTTCAAGGGACATTTCCGGAAAGTCTGTCATTAAATGTTCAAGTGTCTCTTTTAATTTCGAAATTGTTGGAAATACCTTCTGCAAAAAAAGCTGTGAATGGTACAACTAATAACTCCAATAGTAAATTGATCTATTACGATGTGAGGTCGTCCTGCTGACAGTCGTCTCTTCTTTGCCGCAGGAGACTCTTCCCTGTTTTCATTGCTGTCCTTTTCTTTATTCTTCTTCACTGCATGTTTTACAGACCGAAGTGATATTTCAAGGCAATCAGCTGTTCGTTGATAATTAGGAAACCGCTTTTCATGTAGCCTCTCGGCCTCTAGAGTAAAAAACCAAACCGCCCTCACGATCATCTGAACCTAAAATACAGTAAATACAGGTCTTGGAGGCATATTGCAGGAATCTGCAGTTACAACAGGAAGACTGAACTAATCTGATAAGAAGACGGAAAATGTGTGTTAATTTTAAGGTGGAACACAGCCCCATTGGAATTGCATTTGACTCATACAGTATGTGGAAAGGCCAGTTGGTTGCAGGGGTGAGGTTAGGCTCTTAAGTAAACAGCAGGCATTGCATGTGCCACGATCTACCACGACATTACCTCCTAATACCGTTTGTTTGAATAAAAACTGATATCTAAACATTCATGACCTAACGTTACGTTCTCGCCTGCTGTTCCCAAGGTTGCAGGATCTAATCCTGGTGCAGTCAGTTGCCATTTCAGGGTGCTTATGTAAGACGAAGCTGGGTCGGATTTGATGATAGACTAAAGATTTCCTTCAGGGCAAAATTCAGGCAACTCTGCGTCTCTAAAAGCCACAGTACTTAGAAGGGATGTGAAACCAATATTATAATTGCCGGACCCCGTGGTGTTGGAGTAATGCGTCTGCCTCACAACCGGAGGCCCTGAGTTCGATTCTCGGCTCCATTAGGGATTTGAGAAACTGACGTGAGGACTAGTAGGGGTGCACTCAGCCTCGTGAGGACAATTGAGTAGCTGTATGACAGTGAGGCAGCGCACCGGTCACGGAGACCAAGATTAACGGTTGAAGGGACCCGACGTGCTGACCACGCGTCACCCCAAATGGCTGGGCAGCGGTCGCTTGCTAGGCTTACGCCTTTCATGGGCTGTAGTGCTACGGGGGTTTGGTTTTTATTATTAATATTGCTATTATTATTTTATTGACCTAACGTTAAACAGAAGTAGGAAAATGATAGTGTTATTGGATTATCTGTAGGCTACGCCTATAGGCTATGTCATATATTGGTCGACAGTAGCATGCAGTTGTCCCGAAACACGTCGATGCTTTATATATCTCGACCTAATGCACTCAAAGCCATGTTATGGATTTAAATGGTCGTAAATATTTGTCACAGCATAACCTACAGATGCGTGAACTGAGCGATATGATTAATATAAATATTCAGAACAGAACTGGATTGATTTAATTAGCCAGCCGCCAAGAAAATCTGTAAAATTTACTATGGGAATAGGTAATCTCGCAAATACAGAAGACAAGGCAAAAAGTAGTCTATAAATGTGGCAAGAGACCTATGACAAGAAACATTACGTTCAGTAACGCATGAGATCTGGAAAAATGTGTAAAATATGCCATACAAATTGAACAAAAAAATATTGGGAAAAAGACCACCTTCCAGATGATATTGAAGTACAAGTTTAATCTTGACAATTCCGATTCATTACAAATTGATGACGATATTTCTGGTGATGAATTGCAAATAACTTGAACCAATGTATATATTGTAAGTAGACAAACGCATATAAAGAAAACATAAAAAACTTTAAAATAAACTAAAAATTAAAAAAAAATAACGTATAGCTGTTATTGGAGGTCCAAAGCCCTCATGAGAAAAGCTGATAGGAAATGTTTTTCATGACCTCTTAATAGCCTACCATTTGATTGAATTAATGAAGATAATCAAAAGTTAATCGTAAATAGTGAAGGAATCTGCTCATGCAACTTCGAGCTAGGCGCGGCAACACTGTACAACCTTCACCGCATCGGCTAGAGGTCGTTTTAACGAGTTCCGGAACATTCTGCAACTCGCAGTTCAGAACTCGTTCGTCAAGTTTGTTGAAACGGTCCCTGAGCTACTGCGTACGTGCCAGCAGTGTCACCTCACATATGAGCAACCAATCAAATTCAAGTGGAAGATGTGACGTCAGAAAGAAGCCGGAAGAGGCAGCCATCTTGAGGAAGTCAGTGCCTGACCAGATGCAACGCGAGACACACACATCCACTGGAACCGGCTGGAACAGACCTTTACACCAAGTGTGAGAGATGTGCTTTTGCTGAATAAAGTTAAACACAAGTTATGTGATTACGTGAGAGGTTTAATAAGTTGATAGTTTGAAAAGATTTAAATTAGCTTCAGTGACTGACATAATAAGGGAAGGGGGGGGGGGGAAGTAGACTTGCTGATTCGAACAGCAAGGGGATCGCAAAATAATTTCGAACTGTCTTCGCGAAAGCAAAGAACCCTCATGGGCTCACGTGTGGCGAGTTTGCGACCCCGAAGGCTTCCTGAGCTGGGTCAGGTTTTTCTCCTTCCCCCATTGCCTTTGGGGCAGTCCCTCACCTCTTTCACTTGACCCACTACCGCTCGTCTTTCTCATTTTTCGAGGGTTGAGGGCATTTCCTATCGCCCTGTCTCCAGTTTCCCTGATTCTTCGTTTTGTTTTCCATTTCCTCTTCTAGTATGTTGGTTCCTCAGTTTCGGGACTGTGACAACGCTGTCATGTAGCCCCGTGTACTTGGGTCTGTGTGTGTGTGTGTGTTTCCCCAGGGGCTCACATCTAGTTGCACGTGGGTAGGCGACCACAGGACCCCAGCTGAGTCTGGCATTGCTTCCACTTACTTGTGCCGGGCTCCTCTCCGTCTTCTTTCCTGTTGACCTCTCTTGGTCAACTCTTGTTCTTGTCTGACCCCCTTCCCCCAGGGGCTCACATCTAGTGGGAAGTGGGTTGACGACCACGGGGCCCCAGCTGAGTCCGGCATTGCTTCCACTTACTTGTGCCGGGCTCCTCTCTGTCTTCTTTCCTGTCGACCCCACTTGGTCAACTCTTTTTCTCTTCCGACCCCGACGGTATTAGGTTATCCGAGGCCTAGGGAGTCTTTCACTTTCCCGCCTTAATTGGCCCTTGTCTCATCTTTCCTGATACCCTCCTTCTGCGAGGGGTCAGCCTTCTTTTCTCTTCCTTTTACCTTCTGCCTTGTGCTCAAGGCCCTTAAGGAGGCAGGGTGTATGTAGCCCCACCACTTCTGGTGCACCCTAGATAATGCTACACCCTCAGGGGCTCACGGCTGGTGAGTTCGGGAGTTGGCGACCCCGAGGGATTCCTGAGCTGGGTCCGTTTTCCCCTTTTGTCCCTTATCTTTGGGGCGGATCCTCTCCTCTTTCACTTTCCTATATGCCTTTCATGGCTCTCCCTCCTTCCAAGTCCCTCAATCCGCCTTCTCCGAGGGTTGAGGGCATTCCTTTTCCTTCTGTCCCTTTATTTGCCTTATTCTCCTTTAATTTTACATTTCTTCTTCTAGTATGTAGGTTAGTAGTTAGTTTTAGTTTTAAGTTCGCTTTTCATTTTCATCTTCACGATCATCCAAACCATCTGGGGCCGATAACCTAGATGTTAGGCCCCTTAAAACAACAATTATCATCATCATCATCATCATCTTTTCCTTTCCCGCCGTAATTGGCCCTTGTCTCATCTTTTCTGATTCCCTCCTTCTGCGAGGGGTCAGCCTTCTTTTTATTTTCCTGTTATCTCCTGCCTTCTGCTCAAGGCCCTCGAGGAGGCAGGGTGTATGTAGCCCCACCACTTTTGATGCACCCTAGATAATGCTACACCCTCAGGGGCTCACGGCTGGTGAGTTTGGGAGTTGGCGACCCCGAAGCATCCCTAAGCTGGGTCCGGTTTTCCCCCTTTTATCCCTTACCTCTGGGGCTGACCCTCTCCTCCTTCACTTTCCTATCTGCCTTTCACGGCTCTCCTTCCTTCCAAGTCCCTCAATCCGCATTCTTCGAGGGTTGAGGGCATTTCTTTTCCTCCTGTCCTTTATTTGTCTTATTCTCCTTTTGTTTTCCATTTCTTCTTCTAGTATATAAGTTAGTAGTTAGTTTTAGTTGTAGTTCACATTTCATTATCTTCACGATCACCCAAACCATTAGGGGCCGATAACCTAGATGTTAGGCCCCTTAAAACGCCAATTATCATCATCATGTATTAGTGTGTGTTATCTGTAATTCAGGCAAGGATTGCAGAACATCAATTTCAAGTAGTCCCTACTTTTGATACCGTCAACAGCACCTAGCTGTCAACTTGGATATTAGATGCCACCGCAACCGGCACCTGGTGGCGAACTTTGTGACTTAATAGAGCGTTAATGAAATCTAACCTACAAATTTTAGCTTCCCACAATTGTAGTTAGTGAAAAGTCCTTTTACATGCCATAAATCTATGACATTGGCCCGCCTGCTTTACTTCCCTTCCGAAGGAAGGTATGTTAGTCAGTAGTTAGTTTTAGGTATGCATTAGTTTCATTTCATTTACATTGCCTCCCAGGGGCTCACATCTAGTGGGACGTGGGTTGGCGACCACGGAACCCTAGCTGAGTCCGGCATTGCTTCCACTTGTGCCGGGCTACTCTCCGTATTCTTTTCTGTCGACCTCCCGTGGTCAACTAGAGTTCTTTTCGGAGCCCGACGGTATTAGGGTATCCGAAGCCTAGGGAGTTTTTCACTTTCCCACCTTAATTGGCCCTTGTCTCATCTTTCCTGAACCCTCATTCTGCGAGGGTCAGATCTCTTGTTTTCTTTTCATTGTATCTCCCGCCTTCTGCTCAAGTCGCTCAAGGAGGCAGAATGTGTGTAGCCCCACCACTCGTGGTTCACTCGGATCGGATCGAACCCGGCGACGTAAAGCCAGTTGGCTTTACGCGCGTGACTTGTAGCCTGTCAGCCCGAGGGCCTTTAGAGCTATATCAAATGCGGTAGTGATCTAATTGTATTTGTTATGGGATTGAGGGTAATTACCGAGGCTTCATAGTTGGCCAGGATATGACCTAATGCTCGAGGCATGGTGAAATACAGAAAGTGAAAAGTGAAACGTTAATGTGCTAAGAGAAGCAGGTTGAAATTAGAGAGGGACTCGTAGGTCAAAGAGCTGTAGTAGCTATATGGAAGTGAAATTTATTCAATTAGGATGTTGGGCCGCTTGTAGCTGGACCCTGTGGCTCGGTAATTACCCAAGCTTTTGATTAGCGGGTTGGTGTTGGTAGCACTTAGTTTATAGAGGCTGCCTGCCTGTTTCTTAATTCTTGCTTTGAGTAGGGGGAGCTTATATTCAGCATGTAGCTGTGCGTTTCGCACGTACCAGGGAGCGCCTGATATCGCACGAAGCGCTTTATTCTGAACAACCTGCAATTTATTGAGATGTGGTGGAGGCTGCGTAGCCCCACACAGGACTGGCATATTCCATAACCGGCCGTACAATGGCACTGTAAGCCAGAAGCTTGTTAACTGGATCCAGGTAGCTCTGGGACGTCATGAGAGGCCAGAGCTTCGCTAGGCAGGCTTTCGCCATGTTTGCACGCTGTTTAACATCCTTAGCGAAGGTAAGACCCTTGTCTAGCGGACTCCCAAGTATTTAGTTTCTGACTGCCATCTGATTACTTCACCGTGAATTTACGTTTTTTAGTAAACAGAGTGGCAGAACATTTATTGACGTTAACTTAAGTGCGCCATTTCTTGAACCAGGGTTCAAGTTTATTTAGGGCGCCTTGTAGGTATTCTTACACTTTACATCCTCTCCAGGAAGTGGTGGAGATCGCGGTATCATCCGCGTACAGATGGAGGTTAGTGTTCTTCGCTTTCGGGATGTCAGACATATAGGTTGAATAAAGCGGGAGAAATAACACTGCCCTGAGGTACTCCGGCTTTGATCTTCCTAATAGAAGACTGGGCGTCCTCCACTTGGATGTAAAATTTTCTTTTCCTAAGATAGGAATTTATTACCTTTGGTAAATGGTCTGGGAGTCCTTCGTGCTTCAGTTTGTATAGCAATCCGCTGTGCCATACCTATCGAAAGCACGACTGATATCCATAAAACAAACTCCTGTCATTCGGTTTTCGTTAAAAGCGCGTGTGATAATCTCAGTAAGTCTGAGTAATTGCTGAACTTGTGGAATGACCCTGCCTGAAGCCGAACTGCTCATCGTTAATTGTGTTGGCAATAAAGACTTACTGGATAGTAATGTCATTTCGAAAAGTTTCGAAATGATGGAGAGGAGACTAATGGGCCTATAATTTTGGGGGAATTTGCCATAGGTCTGAGGTTTGCCTATCATAATGACCTTGGCAACTTTCCAGGCAGAGGGGAAGTGACCAAATCTATAAATTGCATTAAAAAGTTTAGTGAGGCTAGTGAGGACGTTTTTGGGAATATTCTTAATAAAGGAAGCCGCTACCCCATCCGGCCCTGGGGACTTCCGGTTCTTCAGCTTTTTAATGAGCTTGAGCAGTTCGGTGGGTGAGACAAGTTTAAAGTCCGGCGGAAGCTCTCCCTGGAAGCCACCACTAATGTCGCGATAGAGCTCTTCTATGAAGTCTTCATCGCAAGGATCGTCGTTTGGCTCGCAGGTTTTTTCGAGTGTGTCCACCAGGGCGTTAGCCTTGTCTTCATTGGTAAAGACTATTCCACGTTCCCCGTGTAATGGTGGGATGCCAGTCCTTTTCCGGAGAAATTTCCGGGCCATACCGTACATGTTACCGGAGTTTCCGGCCATATTAATTAGCTTGTCATTCCATGCTCTGTTACGTATTTCTAGCATGGCGGAGCGAATTTCACGCTTTAAACGGAACCATTCCTGTTTCTGTCTGAGGTCGCGAGTGACTTGCCAGCGGATCATATTTTTCCTTTTGATTAGTGCTCTGAGCGTGTAGTGAAAGGGTTGTGTGGTTTCCTGTGCGTAGGACCAATGGTGGCTGTGCGGGCTGCATGCAGGAAGGAGCTGGTTATGTTCTCTATAAGGGTGTCTATGTCACCCTCGCAGCGAATGCTGGGATTGCCAGCAACGGTAGATTGCAGGGTGAGCCTGTACAGGTCCCAGTCGATTTTTCGAAGGTGGAGAGGTATTTCGGAGCTGGTAAGGTTGTGATTTGTGTTTAGTGTGATAAGGGTGGGGTCGTGATCTGAGTTAAGTACACCAAAATTGGCAATGTTTATACGGACGTCCAGGTTCCTACTGAGTGCAATATCCAGGACGTCCGGCAGTTTGTTGGCATCAAAAGGATAATTTGTGTATCCTGGTGGCGCGTGAGTGAGGCAATCGTGGTCCCGACAGAATTTTTCAAGTAGCCTGCCATCTTGGCGGGTAAGCCGGCTATTCCAAAGCGTATTTTTGCAATTAAAATCACCCGCCAGTATGACGGGCATATTGGCAGGCAATAATATCAAATCGGCTGGGATAAACGGGGAACCCGGGGGGAAATAGCAGGAGACTATTTGGTATGGTCCCTTGTCTAACTGGACTTGTACGATAGTGGCCTCTATAAATTGCAGATTGCTTGGAGTGGGAATGCGGTGATGCATTAAATTTGCTTTAATGGCTATGGCCGTTCCTCCTCCTGCCCGGGGGGCTGGGCGATCGTTTATATAAATTGTGTAGCCTGGTAAATAGATAGAAGTATCTGGTTTTAAATTGGTTTCGTTGAATAGCCCCCCCCCCCCCCAGGGGCTCATATATAGTGGGATGTGGGTTGGCGACCACGGGGCCCCAGCTGAGTCCGGCATTGCTTCCACTTACTTGTGCCGGGCTCCTCTGTTTCCTTTCCTGTCGACCTCACTTGGTCAACTCTTGTTCTCTTCCGACCCCGACGGTATTAGGGTATCCGAGGCCTAGGGAGTCTCTTCCTTTCCCGCCTTAATTGGCCCTTGTCTCATCTTTTCTGACTCCCTCCTTCTGCGAGGAGTCAGCCTTCTTTTTCTTCTCCCCCAGGGGCTCACATCTAGTGGGAAGTGGGTTGGCGACCACGGGGCCCCAGCTGAGTCCGGCATTGCTTCCACTTACTTGTGCCGTGCTCCTCCCTTTGTTCTTTCCTGTCGACCTCACTTGGTCAACTCTTGTTCTCTTCCGACCCCCACGGTATTAGGGTATCCGAGGCCTAGGGAGTCTCTTCCTTTCCCGCCTTAATTGGCCCTTGTCTCATCTTTTCTGATACCCTCCTTCTGCGAGGGGTCAGCCTTCTTTTTCTCTTCCTTTTACCTCCTGCCTTGTGTTCTAGGCCCTCAAGGAGGCCGGGTGTATGTAGCCCCACCACTTTTGGTGCACCCTAGATAATGCTACACCCTCAGGGGCTCATGGCTGGTGAGTTCGCGAGTTGGCGACCCCGAGGGATTCCTGAGCTGGGTCCGTTTTCCCCTTTTGTCCCTGACCTTTGTGGCAGACCCTCTCCTTTCACTTTCCTATCTGCCTCTCATGGCTCTCCTTCCTTCCAAGTCCCTCAATCCGCCTTCTTTGAGGGTTGAGGGCATTTCTTTTCCTCATGTCCTTTATTTGCCTTAATTCTCCTTTAGTTTTCCATTTCTTCTTTTAGCCCCCCCCCCAGGGGCTCACATCTACTGGGTTGTGGGTTGGCGACCACGGGGCCCCAGCTGAGTCCGGCATTGCTTCCACGTACTTGTGCCGGGCTCCTCTCTGTCTTTCCTGTCGACCTCACTTGGTCAACTCTTGTTCTCTTCCGACCCCGACGGTATTAGGGTATCCGAGGCCTAGGAGTCTCTTCCTTTCCCGCCTTAGGGAGTCTTTCACTTTCCCGCCTTAATTGGCCCTTGTCTCGTCTTTCCTGATACCCTCCTTCTGTGAGGGGTCAGCCTTCTTGTTCTTTTCCTTTTACCTCCTGCCTTGTGCTCAAGGCCCTTAAGGAGGCAGGGTGTATGTAGCCCCACCACTTCTGGTGCACCGTCGATAATGCTACACCCTCAGGGGCTCACGGCTGGTGAGTTCGGGCGTTGGCGACCCCGAGGGATTCCTGAGCTGGGTCCGTTTTCCCCTTTTGTCCCTGACCTTTGTGGCAGACCCTCTCCTTTCACTTTCCTATCTGCCTCTCATGGCTCTCCTTCCTTCCAAGTCCCTCAATCCGCATTCTTCGAGGGTTGAGGGCATTTCTTTTCCTCCTGTCCTTTATTTGCCTTATTCTCCTTTAGTTTTCCATTTCTCCTTCTAGTATGTAGGTTGGTAGTTAGTTTTAGTTATAAGTTTGATTTTTTTTCATCTTCACGATCACCCAAACCATCTGGGGCCGATAGCCTAGATGTTAGGCCCCTTAAAACAACAATTATCATCATCATCTTCTGTTTCCTTTTCTCTTTAAGATTCCCGCACTGTTTTTGTTACTCGAATCACCGTGTATCTAAATTCCCTTTTAGCGATTTTTTAAGGCATTTTTGATCTATGTTGCATTTTGTAAGTTTTTTCGATCTAAATTACATCTCGCGATTGTTTTCAACCTCAATTGCATTTTGTAAAGATTGACAATCAAAATTGCTTTTTAGTAAGTCTTTCAATGCAGGTTGCCGGGCCTTTTAGTGAGTATTTTGAATTTCAATTGCATTTTGTAAGTATTTTCAACCAAAACCGCATTTCCCACGAATTTTGAATCTAAATTGCATTTTGTTTGGTGGTCATTTTGCACATATTTTGATTCTCAATTGCATTTTGTGGGTATTTTGAATCTAAATTACATTTGTCAAGTATTTTCAATCTAAATTGCTTTTTGTAAGTATTGTCAATCCACATGAGTCGTTTGAATCTACCGTACATTTTGTAAGCATTTTCAATTTCAATTGCATTTTGTAAGTATTTTGAATTTCAGTTGCACTTTGTGAATAATTTGGATTGGAACTGGGATATTTCAATCTGAATTGCATTGTGTATTTTCAATTTCAATTGCATTTTGTAAGTATTTTGAACCTCAATTGCATTATGTACGTAATTTCGATCTCATTTGCATTTTGTAAGTATTTTGTATTTCAGTTGAATTTTGTAAGTATTTCGGCGCTACTTTGCATTTTGTACGTATTTTGAATTTAGCCTACGTTTTGTGGGTCTTTTTCAATCTATTCTTTTGTTCAACTTTTCGTTCTAAATTCCCTTTTCTAGGACCATATTGTGAGTTGTTTCTATGTGCGTTCCTTTTTGTACGTATTTTCCGTCTTGGATAATTTTGTTCTGGTTTCCATTTCATTATCATTTTCGCTATCACCCAGATCATTAGGGGCCGATAACCTCGATGTTAGGCCCCTTAAAACAACAATTATCATCATCATCTTTCCCGCCTTAATTGGCCCTTGTCTCATCTTTTCTGATTCCCTCCTTCTGCGAGGGGCCAGCCTTCTTTTTCTTTTCCTTTTTCCTCCTGCCTTGTGCTCAAGGCCCTTAAGGAGGCAGGGTGTATGTAGCCCCACCACTTCTGGTGCACCCTAGATAATGCTACACCCTCAGGGGCTCACGGCTGGTGAGTTCGGGAGTTGGTGACCCCGAGGGATTCCTGAGCTGGGTCCGTTTTTCCCCTTTTGTCCCTTACCTTTGGAGCGGACCCTCTCCTCTCTCCCCTCTCCTCCCTCCCCTCTCTTCTCTTCTCTTCTCCTCTCCTCCTTTCATTATATTTCCTTTTCTTTTTATGTTTCCCGCACCTTTTTGTAGGTATTCTTGATCTACGATGCATATTGTAAGTTTTTTCGATCTAAATTGCATTTTGTGAGTGTTTTTAACCTCACTTGCATTTTGTAAGGTTTGCCAATCCAAATTGCTTTTTAGTACGTCTTTCAATATAGGGGGGTCTTCTTGTGAGTATTTTGAATTTCGATTGCATTTTGTATTTTCAACCTACCCCGCTTTGTTCAAGTAGTTAAGTCTCAATTGCAATTTTGTGGGTATTTTGAATCTAAATTACATTTTGTAATTATTTTCAATCTAAATTGCATTTTGTAAGTATTGTCCTTCCAAATGAGAAGTTTGAATCTACCATACCTTTTGTAAGCAATTTCAATTGCATTTTGTATTTTCAACCTACCCCGCTTTGTTCAAGTAGTTAATTCTCAATTGCATTTTTTGGGTATTTTGAATCTACATTACATTTTGTGGGTATTTTCAATCTCATTTGCATTTTGTAAGTATTTTGATTTCACTTAAATTTTGTAAGTATTTCGACTGTACGTTGCATTTTGTTCGTATTTTGGACTTAACCTACGTTTTGTGTGTATTTTTCAATCTATTCCTTTTGAGAGTATTTTCTTTCGAAATTCCCTTATGTACAAATTATCGCTCTCCATTTGGTGAGTAGTTTCAATCTGAGTTCCTTTTTGTAAGTATTTTTCCTGCTACATGAAGCATAATTGTAGGGGCTCACTGTCTATTTTATCTAAACCATTTTCGTTTCATCCATAGCAGTGAGCTGTTTTTTTATCTTCATGCTTTCATTTCACGCCATTTCATTTCATTTCGTCAGGGGCCGATAACCTCGATGTTAGGCCCCTTAAAACAACAATTATCATCATGGGGTTCGGTGTTCGCCAACGTCCCTCTGGTTGTCAATCCCTGGAGGGTCTTGTCTGGAAATCTTATGAAATGACAACTATACCGTACATTCACACCCCCTGCCAGAGTCTCTTCGTCACTTCGTGAAAAGATGAGTCAGATAGTGCAACTAGCCGTTTTTACACTACAGTATATTACTGCTTTTCATGACACTGCAAGAATTTTATAGAATTATTGTTCCAGTTACTTCCTGGGCACAGTTCCGGAGAAGCCCGCGCAGCAGCACGTGTATCGGGTGGCCGATACTCCTGGAGGGGATGCTCCAACCTGTCTGTCGTGCGACCTTCCACTGGCACACTCGTACGCACCGTGTCTACACGCGAGTGCCTCTTTCAGCCCCGGTAACTCTTACTACATGATGCAGTGCAACGGGCCGGATGTTCCTGAGTCAAGCCTTTTCAACAAGGTGCGTTCTAAATTGAAGGGCTGATAGGAAAAACAAGACTAGTCAATACAAACATTTTTTCAGGAGAGTGAAAAGACATACCATACCTTCATTCCTTAAAGGAATACAACACTGATATAGGTTTGCATTGCTTCATGCTTTCTCAATATATTCTTTGTATTAGATTTAGTTTCTTAAGAAAACATTTCTCGTTATTGTGCATTTTTTGGGACGTTCACGTTGACAAGGGTTATTTTTCCTAGAAATTCAAACCAGGAACGTGGACATAACGACCGTATAAAGCAGCTCATTTCTTTATTTCTCCTAACAATAATTATAACACCAAATGAAACACTGAATCAATTCATATTGCACATTAAAATAAAATGAACCCGTCATATTCTGGTTTTCAATAATCAGGCTTATTTTAGTTCCTTAATCACCTGCCATCCATCTCTATTCGTCTTCACCGCTGCTATTATCTGACAGATCAACTTCAACATCGTTATGGACTTCAGAATCTCCTGCAACATGCATTTCAAGTGATTTGTAAAATATTACACTGCAGGTCTTAAACACACCATATAGTTTTTCAAATCTCCAAGTTTTCCAGGATTCAGAGGAAGGGGGCCTTCGTAGAGTCTCTTCAGGGTCTGTTCGTTTGGTAGTTTCGTCATATTTCTTTTAACACATGACCTCCAAGGCCCATTGTAAGTATCTTTGACAGCAAGGAGCTCTTGTTCTTGTTATTTTGAGCATTCTAACATCCTTAACGTTAACTGCTGGCCGGGGATTCTTCAGGAAGAACTTCTGAACCGAATCTTTGACGTCACATAGGTCATCTTGATCAACATTGACAACATGGAAAGGGCTAGAGTTTGACCGACATTTTCGCATTATTTCATCCCATTCTGATGGGAGTTTCAACTATAACTTTCCTCTTCTTTTGACCTATGATAGAGAAATCTTGGACATTTGGTAAGTAGCCTACGAGTGGCCCCGAATTGGGAAAATGTAGGTGATTGACTTAAACATTTTGGAACGGTGGACTAGCATGCACAGAAAATAAACCATCACGTAGTTCTTATTCTGCCCTGAGCAGCCATCTGATAACAGTACAAGCTATCGTGATTATTGCAAAAGTAATCAAGAAATAAGGTAACAGTTTTGACCCTTGTTCCCCATACATTCACTATATACATACAGAGACACCCTATCATCACTGAGATCATTTACCCCAAACACATACCATAGCTGGCGAGCATAAAACACTGCATTGGTTTGTATATGTGGAAGGGGTAAATTCTGCATGAAGTCAAACGATATAACAGACCAATCCTTCACGAGCTTTGTTTCCCATTTCCTCTTCAGCGCATAGAATGCCTCTGCCTTTCTTAGGTGAAGCTCTTTCTGGGCATGAAGCTGTCTGTAGTTTGTCCTCTTCCAGTTGAAGAATTAAATTTTTTGCAGAAGCTTGTCACAAGTTGTGCACGTATCAGATCGTGGAACACCGAACTTTGTGTGTTTGAGTCTTCAGTCTTTTGACTGGTTTGATGCAGCTCTCCATTCCTCCCTGTCCTGAGCTAATCGTTTCATCTCTACATAGCTACCACACCCTACATCCGAGGCAATCTGTTTAACATATTCTAACCTTGGTCTACCCGTACAGTTCTTGTCCTCGACCCTTCCTTCCATAATTAAGCTTGCTATTCCTGGGTGTCTTAGTATGTGTCCTACCAACCTATCTCTTCTCTTCATTAGCAGTCGCCAGAAACATCTCTCCTCTCCCACTCGCTTTAATACCTCTTCGTTTGTAACCCTATCTACCCATCTGATCTTCATCATTCTCCTGTAACAACACCGAACTTTAGATTGAACTTATGTGTAAACACACGCCAATAACGTTTGTATGGAACAGCAATCTGGTACAAGTCCAAAAACATGTGATGCATTCGCTTAACTGTCCAAGTCTCTGGCAAATATGAAGTGTGTGGATTGTCACGGAGAGAGTAGTGTGATGGCCTCGATTTGAAAGACCGAATGTGATCTTGTATAATATATTCTATTTGATTAGGCATTTGGTTAGGCCTAGGTCCATATTTACCTCTGCGTTCCAAGGGTGCCTTCCGGAGGTTACGAGTGATGACTGAATAGTTCGCAACCTAGCTCTAGTTATTCCATGGATACTCATAAAAGCATCTCGACATACTGCAATATCTTCATACTGTCAAGTTTCTCCTGGAATCTGCACCCTTACTTTATAATAAAACGCAGCACTTCGAGTGAACTTGGTGGGTTTTGAACTTGTCTTCTTCTTCTTCTTCTTCTGAAATGGATTCATTGTTCTTTTACTTGTGCCGAGCTCCTCTCCGTCTTCTTTCCTGTCGACCTCCCTTGGTCAACTCTTGTTATTTTCCGACCCCGACGGTATTAGGTTATCCGAGGCCTAGGGAGTCTTTCACTTTCCCGCCTTAATTGGCCCTTGTCCCATCTTTCCTGATACCCTCCTTCTGTGAGGGGTCAGCCTTCTTTTTCTTTTCCTTTTACCTCCTGCCTTCTGCTCAAGGCCCTTAAGGAGGCAGGGTGTATGTAGGCCCACCACTTCTCGTGCACCCTAGATAATGCTACACCCTCAGGGGCTCACGGGTGGTGAGTTCGGGAGTTAGCGACCCCGAGGGATTCCTGAGCTGGGTCCGTTTTCCCCTTTTGTCCCTTACCTTTGGGGCGGACCCTCTCCTCTTTCACTTTCCTATATGCCTTTCATGGCTCTCCTTCCTTCCAAGTCCCTCAATCCGCCTTCTCCGAGGGTTGAGGGCATTTCTTTTCCTTCTGTCCTTTTATTTGCCTTATTCTCCTTTAGTTTTCCATTTCTTCTTCTAGTATGTAGGTTAGTAGTTAGTTTTAGTTTTAAGTTCGCTTTTCATTTTCATCTTCACGATCACCCAAACCATCAGGGGCCGATAACCTAGATGTTAGGCCCCTTTAAACAACAATTATAATCATCATCATCATTGTTCTTTTCTTCTATTGTAACCTGACGAGATCTTTGTTGCTTGATAGCGTCTAACGTTATCATCCCAGCTAAATATGAATCTTGCAGTTCCTTGGAATGTAACCTGTAAAACGACTGGAAAATATCATCTCTCTGATATGGTCCTACTGCGTTAAAGCATTTGTATCTCTTACACCTGAAAACCCAAACCAATAAGCACATTCACATTTTCTTTAAATGTCCACTGCCATATAGGTATTATATTGTAAGCATTCACTGAAATAAGTAGGCCTATAATTTCAATAATGGAAACAACACCACATTACATTTTTGTATCACCTCGTGAGTTTTGCATTCTTGATTAGATCCTTTTTATGAAGTGCTCTCTTTCGCTTTTTGGGCCTAATATCAAGAGCTACATCTTTGCAACTGTTACCATCCATATTGTTATTCCTTCTTTGCAAGTGTTGAGAAAAATAACCCATGTCATTTGACAAGGGTCATTTTTTCTAGAATTACCTTGACATAGGTTGTTTTTCCAGAACCTCTGTTATTATCAAAGGCTATATTATTGGACAAGAGCTGTTTTTCCAGAAACTAGAAGCATAAACAGATGCCAGCCGTCCTACACTCTCCGTTGATATCGATAACTCTTTTTCGACAAAGCAGTGACACGGGTTGTTTTTTCCTATCGACCCTTCAATTGCTTACAATCCGGGCTCCTCACTCCTTTTCGAGCTCTCTTGATCAACTAACGTTCTCTTTTCTTTATTACCGACGATATTACATACATTTACATTTGAGACTATTTGCCTTTCAGCGTCCAGTCTGCAAGCCTCTTTTTCCGAACAAGTCGCCTCCATGATGCCCAGTTAGCACTGCTGTCTCCTCTGCTTCTACACCTCTCACTTAAAGATCGTTCATCATTGAATCGACCATCTCCTCCTCGGCATCTCTGATCCTCTACTCCCCAGGGACTCACAACTTGTGGGACGTGGGTTAGCGACCACGGGGCCCCAGCTGATTCCGGCATTGCTTCCACTTACTTGTGCCGGGCTCCTTTCAGTTATCTTTCCTGTCGACCTTCCTTGGTCAACACTTGTCCTCTTCCGACCCCGACGGTATTCGTGTGTCCCGAGGCCTAGGGAGTCTTTCGCGCTTTAATTGGTCCTTGTCTCATCTTTCCTGGACCCCGACGGTATTAGGGTATCCGAGGCCTAGGGAGTCTCTTCATTTCCCGCCTTAATTGGCGCTTGTCTCATTTTTCCTGATACCCTCCTTCTGGGAGGGGTCCGTCTTCTTTTTCTTATCATGTTATCTGCTGCCTTCTGCTCAAGGCCCTCAAGGAGGCCGGGTGTGTAGCCCCTCTACTTCTGGTGCACCCTGAATATTGCTACACCCTCAGGGGCTCACAGCTGGTGAGTTAGGGATTTGGCGACCCTGAGGGGTTCCTGAGCTGGGTCCGGTTTCCCTCCTTTTATCCTTGACCTGTGGGGCGGACCCTCTCCTCTTTCACTTTCCTATCTGCCTTTCATGGCTCTCCATTCTTCAAAGTCCCTCTATCCGCATTCTTCGAGGATTGAGGGCATTTCTTTTTCTCCTGTCCTTTATTTGCCTTATTCTCCTTTTGTTTTCCATTTCTTCTTCTAGTATACTTCTTCTAGTATATAAGTTAGTAGTTAGTTTTTGTTATAGTTTTTTTTTCATTATCTTCACGATCATCCAAACCATTAGGGGCCGGTAACCTAGATGTTAGGCCCCTTAAATCAACATGTATCATCATCTTACTCTCTACACCCGAACTCTGTTACCTCTTAGGTAATCTCTCCTCCCCCATTCCCATCACATGACCCCACCATCAGGGCCGTGGAGAGCGGCGACGGGCCCTGGGGCTGCAATCTCCCGGGCCCTCCTCTATAACCAAACTTTGTAAAATTAAGTTATATTCCTCGTAAATTTGCACAAACTGATTTTGCGGTCCCCCAGGGGCTCACATCTTGTGGGCGTGGGTTGGCGACCACGGGGCCCCAGCTGAGTCCGGCATTGCTTCCACTTACTTGTGCCGGGCTCCTCTCCGTCTTCTTTCCTGTCGACCTCACTTGGTCAACTCTTGTTCTCTTCTGACCCCGACGGTATTAGGGTATCCGAGGCCTAGGGAGTCTCTTCCTTTCCCGCCTTAATAGGCCCTTGTCTCGTCTTTTCTGATACCCTCCTTCTGCGAGGGGTCAGCCTTCTTTTTCTCTTCCTTTTACCTCCTGCCTTGTGCTCTAGGCCCTTAAGGAGGCAGGGTGTATGTAGCCCCACAACTTCTGGTGCACCGTAGATAATGCTACACCCTCAGGGGCTCACAGCTGGTGAGTTAGGGAGTTGGCGACCCTGAGGGGTTCCTGAGCTGGGTCCGGTTTCCCCCCTTTTATCCTTTACCTGTGGGGGCGGACCCTCTCCTATTTCACTTTCCTATCTGCCTTTCATGGCTCTCCTTCCTTCCAAGTCCCTCAATCCGCCTTCTCCGAGGGTTGAGGGCATTTCTTTTCCTTCTGTCCTTTTGTTTGCCTTATTCTCCTTTAGTTTTCCATTTCTTCTTCTAGTATGTAGGTTGGTAGTTAGTTTTAGTTTTGAGTTCGCTTTTCATTTTCATCTTCACGATCACCCAAACCATCAGGGGCCGATAACCTAGATGTTAGGCCCCTTAAAACAACAATTATCATCATCATCATGATTTTGCGGAACTTTCTTTAATGTTCATCACGAAATCAATTACAAGAACATAAAAACCAGCAATCAATAATAATAATAATAATAATTGTGGCATGCTGAACTGCTATGCTCAAGAAAGGGAGGTATTGCGCAGTTCGCTAGTCCTGTGGGGGTCCGGGCGGAGACACCTAGAGCCAGCTTGGTGTCCTTGGTGAAATCCCACACAAGACACGGCACAAAACTAGAAAAAATGTCAGAGTGGACACACCGGAGATCTAGGGGTATGGAATATCACCAAGCTCAGACTGGGGTCCGGGGGTCCTCCGGAAAATTTTGCAAAAATTAGTTCCAAATTATTGAGATATAGACCATTTAGGTGATTATTTATGTGATATTTTGGAGTAAACATTTTTGACCATTGACATTTAGTGGCTATAGAAGAGACTAGCCGATACTGAAGTAAAAGCCCTCGCACCTTCAAGTAAGACCCTGCGGTGTAGCTCACCAATGACCGTGATGGGAGTCTGCAGCAAGTCTGCAGATCGGAAGGTTTGAATCCCGGTGCTGACAGCGGCTATCCTGAGTGTAGTTTTTCACACTCCCTCCGGACAAATGCCGGAATAGTACCTTATTTCAAGTCCAGGGACACCTATCCTACTCCTAATAATTACAGTAACAGTTGCGACTGGCAACGCATTCCCACTTTTCCCAGTCGGCAACTAAGAATACGGCATGCGATTGATCATGTCACGGAGGCCATAGCACAGTGTATACCCTGCTTTTCGTCCAGCAGTGGGTGGTTTTAAGAGGGTCTATGTTTCTACTCTCCAAGACAAATTGGTACAACAATGTTGCCAATACACCTCTCTAATTATAACCAAACCACTAGCCTCTTCAGTCTACACAATTCGCACGTTTCTTGGTTTTCTATTTTGTTCGCTTTTTGTGAATCTTATCATTCACTTCATTAATATTTGTGAAAACTACTTCTTTACAGTCAAGGCCCGATATCTTAAGAGGATTTTAGGCATAGGAAAGTCTGCCCCTTCAAGGTTGACATATGTAGCCTATTAACCTAAGAGGACTACTTCATCGACGACATCAAAATACAGTTTAACCAACCAAACACCAAAGCCTATGAGAATGCATGCCGAACCTTAAACGGGAAACGAAATGCCATTTGGTCCGACTTTTACTCCACAGATGCCATAATGACGGAAGAGGGGAAACAAGCTAATTACGAGCTACGACACGTAATCACACGTTACGATGGATTTCACTACAGATCTGCAAAACCAAGAATTTCCACCAACCGAACGAAGACTGTGTATGTGACCTGAGCAACGAACATCGTGGAAGGTACCACACACAAAAACACACCACCTCAATAATAAGACTGGCATTAGCATAATTGCTCATTTGTGCAAATATGTCTTTGCACACGCTTTTCTTTTAATATTTATAATAATAATAATATAATAATTACAGTCAACTTCATTCAATAATGTGGAGGCCTTCTGAAACAAACCGGAAAATTTACGTGCCAGCAAATACTAGTTGATGCAAACGATTCCCAACCGAGCGCCAATGGTTCATTGCCCGCCAGTGATACTAGACCTACTAGCTACCAAGTGAAAAATGAAAATCCACAGCCTGCTTCCAGTCTCCGGAACGGGTCAGGAATGGAATGAAATGAATGAAGCCCCCATCTAGCGGCGAGGATATGAACTGTGCCGGCTGCCGAGGCCTGACGCACTTCTCTGGGGCAATGATTAAGTACACGGGTTAAATGTCGCAAGCCCCAAAATGAATTAGCAACTGTAACGACAAACTGTTAATTTACTTCAGTATTACATTTACTTGAGTAAGACTACAAATGACACCGCAGTCGGTAAGCCGAATCCTGCATTCCTGCCGCGTCTTCGTCAGGACCCGGAGTCATTTCCAAGTCATAGATAAAAGGAGCAACTCATTTTATGGAATATGCCAGTCCAGCATGGGGATTTGCTGCACCCTCCACGATGAACAAACTTCAAGTTGTTCAGAACCGAGCATTGCGTACAATCTCAGGTGCCCCCTGGTATGTTCGCAATGCTCAACTGCATATCGATTAAAACCTCGCTACCATCCAGGAGCGAATTAGAGGACAGGCAACAAAATTCTGCAGAACAGCCACACATAATCGAAATCCTTTCATAAACAGATTGGGTGATTACCGAGCTAGAGGGAACCGCCATAAGCGCCCCCGCATCCTCATTGAATAATCCTTACTGTACATGCTACTATAGCACTTAAACTTCAACTTGCTACCTAGCACTTTTACTTTCACTTCCAAATTTCAACACCCCCTCTCTCTGACTTTCTCTTTTGAACTCGAACTTTTACTATCCTTTCCATTTTCTGTCTTCCTAATGCTTAAATGCACTAGGCCATATCCTGGCCAATTAGACTCAAAGGTAATCACCCAAACCCCCTCAACCTAATGCTGTCGGTCGAAATTTTTCTGATATGACTCTTAAGGCCCCTTTGGGGCTGGCAGGTCATAGTAGAACGCAACGATGCTGGGGTGCGATGCGATGCGATGTTTAATGGTACTGAGACGTTTAACGCGTATCATGAAAGGGCTTGATTCGCAAGGGAAAATATCTCTTCGCGTCCTTAAAAATAAGTGCTTTGCAGATCGATGCTGCTCTTTGGAATAAACGGCGTAGAAATGTCCAATGGTAATAACAGTCACTGCACCAGATCAAAACAATATTGTATTTATAGGCTATTAATATTCGACAATACATAATCTCAATTTTCTTCTAAATTAAGCAAAGTTCAATATTTGGTCTTCCCCCCAGGGGCTCACGACTAGTGAGAAGTGGGTTGGCGACCACGGGGCCTCAGCTGAGTCCGGCATTGCTTCCACTTACTTGTGCCGGGCTCCTCTCTTTTTCTTCTTTCCTGTCGACCTCCCTTGGTCAACTCTTGTTCTCTTCCGACCCCGACGGTATTAGGGTATCCGAGGCCTAGGGAGTCTCTTCCTTTCCCGCCTTAATTGGCCCTTGTCTCATCTTTCCTGATACCCTCCTTCTGTGATGGGTCAGCCTTCTTGTTCTTTTCCTTTTACCTCCTGCCTTGTGCACAAGGCCCTTAAGGAGGCAGGGTGTATGTAGCCCCACCACTTCTGGTGCACCGTCGATAATGCTACACCCTCAGGGGCTCACGGCTGGTGAGTTCGGGCGTTGGCGACCCCGAGGGATTCCTGAGCTGGGTCCGTTTTCCCCTTTTGTCCCTTCCCTTTGGGGCGGACCTTCTCCTCTCTCCCCTCTCCTCTCCTCTTTTCCTTCTATTTCCTTTTCTCTTTAAGATTCCCACACTGTTTTTGTTACTAGAATCACCGTGTATCTAAATTCCCTTTTAGCGATTTTTTCAGGCATTTTTGATCTATGTTGCATTTTGTAAGTTTTTTCGATCTAAATTACATCTCGCGATTGTTTTCAACCTCAATTGCATTTTGTAAAGATTGACAATCTAAATTGCTTTTTAGTACGTCTTTCAATGCAGGTTGCCGGGCCTTTTAGTGAGTATTTTGAATTTCAATTGCATTTTGTAAGTATTTTCAACCAAAACCGCATTTCGCACGAATTTTGAATCTAAATTGCATTTTGTTTGGTGGGCATTTTGCACATATTTTGATTCTCAATTGCATTTTGTGGGTATTTTGAATCTAAATTACATTTGTCAAGTATATTCAATCTAAATTGCTTTTTGTAAGTATTGTCAATCCACATGAGTCGTTTGAATCTACCGTACATTTTGTAAGCATTTTCAATTTCAATTGCATTTTGTAAGGATTTTGAATTTCAATTGCACTTTGTGAATTATTTGGATTGGAACTGGGATATTTCAATCTGAATTGCATTGTGTATTTTCAATTTCAATTGCATTTTGTAAGTATTTTGAACCTCAATTGCATTTTGTACGTAATTTCGATCTCATTTGCATTTTGTAAGTATTTTGAATATCAGTTGCATTTTGTAAGTATTTCGACGCTACTTTGCATTTTGTACGTATTTGAATCTAGCCTACGTTTTGTGGGTCTTTTTCAATCTATTCTTTTTGTGCAACTTTTCGTTCTAAATTCCCTTTTGTAAGACCATATTGTGAGTTGTTTCCATCTGAGTTCCTTTTTATATGTATTTTCCGTCTCAGATAATTTTGTTGTGGTTTCCATTTCATTATCATTTTCGCTAACACCCAGATCATTAGGGGCCGATAACCTCGATGTTAGGCCCCTTAAAACAACAATTATCATCATCATCATCATCAATATTTGGTCTTCGAAAAGTCTACGCGGTTCCTACATGCAATATATTTTCTCCATCGCCATGCACACCACTGACGTTACTTATTGTTGTTTTAAGGGGTGGAACAGCTAGGCCATCTGCTCCTACCACTGGCGATACTTATTGTTGTTTTACGGGGCGGATCAGCTACGGTAGGTCATCTGTCCTTACCACTGACATTCCATGAGAGGAATTGGAAAACAAAGTTGAGTGGTTCAGTGTACTAGCTTAATTGTTATTTTTCTCCTGGTTAATTAAACACTCAGTCCAGAAAAATACTGGAATGTTACCTTAGTTTCAGACTCTAGATACATTTCCCAACTCTAGTACCCCACGGGACCCCAGCTGAGTCCGGCATTGCTTCTACTTACTTGTGCCGGGCTCCTCTGTCTTCTTTCCTGTCGACCTCACTTGGTCAACTCTTGTTCTCTTCCAACCCTGACGGTATTAGGGTATCCGAGGCCTAGGGAGTCTTCCTTTCCCGCCTTAATTGGCCCTTGTCTCATCTATCCTGATACCCTTCTTTTTATTTTCCTTTTACCTCCTGCCTTGTGCTCGAGGCCCTTAAGGAGGCAGGGTGTATGTATCCCCACCACTTCTGGTGCACCGTCGATAATGCTACACCCTCAGGGGCTCACGGCTGGTGAGTTCGGGAGTTGGTGACCCCGAGGGATTCCTGAGCTGGGTCCGTTTTCCCCTTTTGTCCCTTCCCTTTGGGGCGGACCTTCTCCTCTCTCCCCTCTCCTCTCCTCTCCACTCCTCTTTTCCTTATATTTACTTTTCTCTTTAAGATTCCCGCACTGTTTTTGTTACTTGGTTCACCGTGTGTCTAAATTCCCTTCTAGCGATTTTTAAGGCATTTTTAATCTACGTTGCTTTTTGTATGTTTTTTCGATCTAAATTACATCTCGCGATTGTTTTCAACCTCAATTGCATTTTGTAAAGATTGACAATCTAAATTCCTTTTTAGTAAGTCTTTCAATGCAGGTAGACGGGCCTTTTAGTGAGTATTTTGAATTTCAATTGCATTTTGTAAGTATTTTCAACCAAAACCGCATTTCACACGAATTTTGAATCTAAATTGCAATTTGTTTGGTGGGCTTTTTGCACATATTTTGATTCTTAATTGCATTTTGTGGGTATTTTCAATCTAAATTGCATTTTGTAAGTATTGTCAATCCACACGAGTCGTTTGAATCTACCGTACATTTTGTAAGCATTTTCAATTTCAATTGCATTTTGTAAGTATTTTGAATTCCAATTGCACTTGGTGAGTATTTTGAATCTGAACCGGCTTTTTTTCAATGTAACTTGCATTGTGTATTTTCAATTTCATATTGTAAGTATTTTGAACCTCAATTGCATTTTGTACGTATTTTCGATCTCATTTGCATTTTGTAAGTATTTTGAATTTCGGTTGCATTTTGTAAGTATTTCGACGCTACATTGCTTTTTGTACGTATTTTGAATCTCGCCTACGTCTTGTGGGTCTTTCTTCAATCTATTCTTTTTGTGCAACTTTTCGTTCTAAATTCCCTTTTGTAAGACCATATTGTGAGTTGTTTCCATCTGAGTTCCTTTTTGTACGTGTTTTCCGTCTCAGATAATTTTGTTCTGGTTTCCATTTCATTATCATTTTCACTATCACCCAGATCATTAGGGGCCGATAACCTCGATGTTAGGCCCCTTAAAACAACAATTATCATCATGCCCGAGTGTCTGACTGCCGATGAGCTTCTACTCCGCATTTCTGGTGAATAAGAATGTGGAGTGCAAGCACAGCGTACACTCAAGTGTCTGGAGCAGCCACTCAGCGACAATGCTCTGGGCCGTACACGTGTCGTGTAATATGATGCTGACTCCTGATGTTTGAAAGACAGTTCATTGCTCACCACGGCAGAAGACAGTGTTGAATTCCAGTCCGCTTTTGTCTCAATTTTGAAGGAACATCCAATTCTGTTTTCGAAGTATCAGCTACCGGATACAAAGCACAAGAAAACAAGGGCAATAAATGCAGTTCAGTGTGATTTACTTGCAAAATTTAATTTAAATCTTTCGGTCCAACAGCTGTATAAAAAATTACAAAACTTAAAAACCAGGTTAAAATATAAAATAGATTAAAAACCAGGTTAAAATATAAAATAGATTTAAAGAGTACGGGAAACAAATCCATAACGTTAAAAGATTGGGAGAAACAGCTGATGAGTCTCATGCAGGGGGAGGATAACCTGAAAATTACAGCATTAATAAATAATTTAATGAATTTAGGAAATTGGAATCATGTAAATAACAAAACTTTATTATTATGAAAATAATACATTAACAATTGACAATTAACAACAATTGAATGCATCTTTCACGAGCAAGATCCGCAGGAGCAGTCTTTACTTCGACTTGCAGCAAAAGCGACAGTGAAAACCTGAATGGTAAGGAAATTATATAAATTCAGTAGGCTACCAATAAGTTGTGAAAGATAGAATTTATTTAAAAATATTATGCAATGCTATTTTTCTATTGTATGGTAATTTCTATATATTATTATGGTATTTTAGGTAGATTTCATTAGAAAGCTAACTATTGCAATGGGTACCATGTTTCGACTTCCGGAAAATGTCGACATATCTTCGCGTTTCCATCCCCTAGACCCCAAAACCACCGTCAGTTCAAAAGTTTATATATAATTTATGTATGCATATATGTATAGATATCAGGTTCTTGTGGACCCGATAACTGCCGTAATTTTGCACCAATCACTTTGAATTTTTTACATAATATGTATCCCCTTAAAATCTCGGTCGAGTTCGTTAATGGGCTAAATCGGTCGAAGGGGGGGGGGGGGGGTGAAAATGGGGGTCTTTTTTCGAAAATGTGAAATATCTCTAACTCTCCTAATACGAGAAATATCGAATCCATTCAAAGTTCATAATGTGTCAGATAAGTGCCAGAAATTTATGTTTGAAAAGTTTTTTGATAGTACCAGCCATTGACTGACCAAAGGGGTGGAAAAAAAAGTGGGTTTTTAGGTAATCATTAATCATATCTCTCTTAATAGGCACAATATCAAAACCGTACAAAATGGAAAATATTCCCTAATAATTACCTAAAACTTTTGACTGAATGGATTTTTGATAAGACCCACCATTACGCCAAGGGATGAGCAAAATGATCTCGGAATTGAAGAAAATGCCAAGTGCTATCAGGTTACCATGACAACGCTTCTAAATTGGTGAGGGATGAGCCATCAGCAGTTGCTATGACAACGCCACTGCACGAGATCACATTCAGTTTTCAATCAGTATGTGGGAAGCGACTTCGGTATCGGAACTGGTAGCATGCTGAACTTCTATGCCCAAGGTCGCGGTTTAAACCCGGCTGAAGTCGTCCGATTTTCTAAGAGCGCTAAAAATCCCTGAGTATGCTTTCCTTCGGAGGGGAAGTTCCAACGTTCGTCCCCCAGGGGCACACTTCTAGTGGGCGTGGGTTGGCGACCACGGGGCCCCAGCTGAGTCCGGTATTGCTTCCACGGCTAGTGAGCTCGGGAGTTGGCGACCCCGAGGGATTCCTAAGCTGGGTCCGTTTTCCCCTTTTGTCCCTTCACTTGTGGCCGGACTCTCTCCTCTCTCCCCTCCCCTCTCCTCTCCAATCCTCTCCTCTTTTCCTTATATTTCCTTTTCTCTTTCAGATTCCCCAACCGTTTTTGTTACTTGGTTCCCCGTGTATCTAAATTCCCTTTTAGCGATTTTTTGTAGGTATTTTTAATCTACGTTGCATTTTGTAAGTCTTTTCGATTTAAATTACGTCTCGCGATTGTTTTCAACCTCAATTGCATTTTGTAAAGATTGACACTCTAAATTGCTTTTTAGTAAGTCTTTCAATGCAGGTAGACGGGCCTTTTAGTGAGTATTTTGAATTTCAATTGCATTTTGTAAGTATTTTCAACCAAAACCGCATTTCACACGAATTTTGAATCTAAATTGCAATTTGTTTAGTGGGCATTTTGCACATATTTTGATTCTCAATTGCATTTTGTGGGTCTTTTGAATCTAAATTACATTTGTCAAGTATTTTCAATCTAAATTGCTTTTGTAAGTATTGTCAATCCACATGAGTCGTTTGAATCTACCGTACATTTTGTAAGCATTTTCAATTTCAATTGCATTTTGTAAGGATTTTGAATTTCAATTGCACTTTGTGAATAATTTGGATTGGAACTGGGATATTCCAATCTGAATTGCATTGTGTATTTTCAATTTCAATTGCATTTTGTAGGTATTTTGAACCTCAATTGCATTTTGTACGTAATTTCGATCTCATTTGCATTTTGTAAGTATTTTGAATTTCCGTTGCATTTTGTAAGTATTTCGGCGCTACTTTGCATTTTGTACGTATTTTGAATCTAGCCTACGTTTTGTGGGTCTTTTTCAATCTATTCTTTTTGTGCAACTTTTCGTTCTAAATTCCCTTTTGTAAGACCATATTGTGAGTTGTTTCCATGTGAGTTCCTTTTTGTACGTATTTTCCGTCTTCGATAATTTTGTTCTGGTTTCCATTTCATTATCATTTTCGCTATCACCCAGATCATTAGGGGCCGATAACCTCGATGTTAGGCCCCTTAAAACAACAATTATCATCATCATCTAAAACGTAATTAGCGATCACAATTAAAATAACACGTCAGGGCACAATGGAAAATATAATTCACGGAAATAAGTACTAAGGTCACCATTACATGTTACGGAAAGCACAGATTCCTGAAGTACCGGTAGGCTATACAGACTGTTACTTTTGTTGTTTCTTGTTGTGGCAATTTAGTTTCCTCAGATTGAGAGACTAAAGAAGGTGCATTTGTGGTCTGAATCTAATTAATGAAAATGGGGGAATGGCAGAGCGGCTCTTGAGAACACTAGTGACAGAGTTGAGATGGCTAATCTCAGAGGGAGTGATGCCTATGTGGTGATTACCTAATTCCTCAATGAGGGAAATAAATTGGGCTATGGGATCGAGCGCGTTAATTACTGTTTGCCTGACTGATTTACAAAGGCTAATACCAATAGGAGGGTGGATAAGGACCATCGTGGTCTGAAGGTTACTGCCATTGGGTGAAGCGTACCACAGCTCTTTCTCGAAATGAAATATCGGGAATGAGACGTGACCCGGTGAGGGAGGAGGTGAGCTAGATAGTGAGGAATCGGATTTTGGTGAAGCTGGTTTAAGTGGAACGAGTGTACCATCTCCTTTGTGGGTAGGCCCACTCGGAATTAGCGTTTTTGGATTAACAGGGGTATAATTTGGGCTTTTAGGGTCATGAGGGTCCTGAGTTATCAGGAATGTTATGCCCTGGTACGTTAATGTGTGAGGTTTAGTGTCATGCGCGACATGTTTGTGTTCGTGAGTGTAGACTATAAGTGCGTGTAATGAGTAAGAGGTGATGAGAGATAGTGAGTGGTCAAATACCTTGGTCGACCAGAGAATAAGGAAAGAGAAAAACAAATTTACCAGTCACTCAAAGTTATCCAGTTTAAATACAGTTGGAGCTATGATGAATGGTAGAGGAGTGACTTAATCTGCACTGTTACTAAGGAGGATGCAAATTAAGCCTATATGAACATAGTGGAATGGCTTGAAATATCGAAGTCGAAGCGATAGCGAGGCCTAGGCTTGGTAGAAAGACTGGCAAATCATCGATTTCATCAATTGGCGTTAGAAGACAGAGCTTGGAGCAGTGGCGTGCAGTTGCTTGGATGCTGGACTCGGAATGAGATAATCAAGCTTGTAGGCATGAGTGCATTGCCTGATAGAATGGGAACCTGGTGCTCTCAATGAGCTCCTTACGCCCCTTTATATAGTGAAATTTTTGATTTTAATGAATTGTTTTAGGTGAAATTTGTTGTTTTAAGTGATTTTACACCGTACCGATTTGATAGGTCGCCAGTGGGTGCAAAGATTGATTGGATATATTTGTTTGAAATGATATATATAATTTAATTAATTATATATATGAATAAGATTATCTCTCAGCAGTAATTCGCCATGGCTTTGCCCCTCAGTTCCTGGACATATGAGTCAAGGTAGACCTCCGTTCGCTGAGGGACAAGCACAAAACAGTAATATTAACAAAGAAATAGCCTATGTTTGAAGTAGGCCTACACAAAACATAGAACGCTGATGTACACAAGACACAATGAACAGAATTTAAGAATTGAAAGCAAAGACAATTTAATTTAATTCACACAAATATCTCACACAGTAGCTTCCCCCGCACTTTTGTATGACCCGGTTCGACGGAACAACAGGACACTTGTTGGACATAATCGCTTGCAGTGCTTGTAGCGGCGGGACCACGAACTACCGTTCTATAATGGCGGAGTCCTCACACTAGGTCCTTCTATTCGTCATGCCTGAATATCTCAATCCCATATTTGAAAATGATGTCAGTGCTACAAACTGCTGAAAAACAGCACTTGAAATTTGAGCTCCATGTTGGATATCTTGGAAGGTATGCATGGCAGCTATTCCAAAATTGGCACACGTATAGATAATAGTATTTTAGTTCAATTTCCAGGAGGCCATACATGGCAGTGTTGCCAAAATGATTCTAAGCCTGCTGATAGGTCCAATTTTTAAATGCATATTACTTCTACACTTTCAATTGGATTTCAACCAAATTTCGTAAATAATATGTGTACATAAACAGATATGACTGGGCGTAATCTCAAGAGCTACTAGGGCTGTTAATAAATGCTGTCTCTATTTTTGTTTACCCTAATATCAATATATCAGAAAGTATGCAAGCCAACAGTTCTAATCTTTGCACACGTATAGTACCTGCGATTCTAGATTAATTTGGAGTAACTAATAGAAGTCAATGCTGCCAACATGATTCTAAGCTTGTTGATATGTCCAATTTTAAAATACATGTAACTTCTATATTAACAAATGGATTTCATCCCAAATTGGCGCTATTAGAGATCATAATAATATTTCAAATTATTTCTGACCAACACAAACACATGCATGACATCGTTGCCAACATGATTTTACGCGCACTGATAGATCCATATTATATGTCTAACTGCATGTACGTTCGTGCTATCCATTGGACTTCAACCAAATTTTCCACGGGGCCCCAGCCGAGTCCGGCATTGCTTCCACTTACTAGTGCCGGGCTCCTCTCTGTCGACATTCCTGTCGACCTCCCTTGGTCAACTCTTGTTCTCTTCCGACCCCGACGGTATTAGGGTATCCGAGGCCTAGGGAGTCTTCCTTTCCCGCCTTAATTGGCCGTTGTCTCAACTTTTCTGATTCCCTCCTTCTGCGAGGGGTCAGCCTTGTTTTTCTTTTCATGTTATCTCCTGCCTTCTGCTCAAGGCCCTCAAGGAGGCCGGGTGTAAGTAGCCCCACCACTTTTGGTGCACCCTAGATAATGCTACACCCTCAGGGGCTCACGGCTGGTGAGTTCGGGAGTTGGCGACCCCGAGGGATTCCTGAGCTGGGTCCGTTTTCCCCTTTTGTCCCTTACCTTTGGGGCGGACCCTCTCCTCTTTCACTTTCCTATATGCCTTTCATGGCTCTCCTTCCTTCCAAGTCCCTCAATCCGCCTTCTACGAGGGTTGAGGGCATTTCTTTTCCTTCTGTCCTTTTATTTGCCTTAATCTCCTTTAATTTTCCATTTCTTCTTCTAGTATGTAGGTTAGTAGTTAGTTTTAGTTTTAAGATTGCTTTTCATTTTCATCTTCACGATCACCCAAACCATCAGGGGCCGATAACCTGGATGTTAGGCCCCTTAAAACAACAATTATCATCATCATCATCAACCTTTTCTTTGGGGCGGACTCTGCCCTCCCCTCCCCTCTCCTCTCCTCTCCTCACCAATCCTCTCCTCTTTTCCTTATATTTCCTTTTCTCTTTGAGATTCCAGCACTGTTTTTGTTACTTGGTTCACCGTGTATCTAAATTCCCTTCTAGCGTTTTTTAAGGCATTTTTAATCTACGTTGCTTTTTGTATGTTTTTTCGATCTAAATTACATCTCGCGATTGTTTTCAACCTCAATTGCATTTTGTAAAGATTGACAATATAAATTGCTTTTTAGTAAGTTTTTTGAATTTCAATTGCATTTTGTAAGAATTTTCAACCAACGCCGCATTTCGCACGAATTTTGAATCTAAATTGCATTCTGTTTGGTGGGCATTTTGCACATATTTTGATTCTCAATTGTATTTTGTGGGTATTTTGAATCTAAATTACATTTTGTCAAGTATTTTCAATCTAAATTGCATTTTGTAAGTATTGTCAATCCACATGAGTCGTTAGAATCACCGTACATTTTGTAAGCATTTTCAATTTCAATTGCATTATGTAAGTATTTTGAATTTCGATTGCACTTTGTGAATAATTTGGATTGGAACTGGGATAGGGCCTATTTCAATCTGAAATATATTGTGAATTTTCAATTTCAATTGCATTTGTAAGTATTTCGAACCTCAATTGCATTTTGTACGTATTTTGAATTTCAGTTGCATTTTGTAAGTATTTCGACGCTACATTGCATTTTGTACGTATTTTGAATCTAGCCTACGTTTTGTGGGTATTTTTCCATGTATTCTTTTTGTGACTCTTTTCGTTCTAAATTCCCTTTTGTAAGACCATATTGTGAGTTGTTTCCATTTGAGTTCCTTTTTGTATGTATTTTCCGTCTCAGATAATTTTGTTCTGGTTTCCATTTCATTATCATTTTCCCCCCCAGGGGCTCACATCTAGTGGGTTGTGGGTTGGCGACCACGGGGCCCCAGCTGAGTCCGGCATTGCTTCCACTTACTTGTGCCGGCTCCTCTCTTTCTTCTTTCCTGTCGACCTCCCTTGGTCAACTCTTGTTCTCTTCCGACCCCGCCGGTATTAGGGTATCCGAGGCCTAGGGAGTCTCTTCCTTTCCCGCCTTAATTGGCCCTTGTCTCATCTTTTCTGATTCCCTCCTTCCCCCCAGGGGCTCACATCTAGTGGGTTGTGGGTTGGCGACCACGGGGCCCCAGCTGAGTCCGGCATTGCTTCCACTTACTTGTGCCGGCTCCTCTCTTTCTTCTTTCCTGTCGACCTCCCTTGGTCAACTCTTGTTCTCTTCCGACCCCGACGGTATTAGGGTATCCGAGGCCTAGGGAGTCTCTTCCTTTCCCGCCTTAATTGGCCCTTGTCTCATCTTTACTGATTCCCTCCTTCTGCGAGGGGTCAGCCTTCTTTTTCTTTTCCTTTTACCTCCTGCCTTGTGCTCAAGGCCCTTAAGGAGGCAGGGTGTATGTAGCCCCACCACTTCTGGTGCACCGTCGATAATGCTACACCCTCAGGGGCTCACGGCTGGTGAGTTCGGGCGTTGGCGACCCCGAGGGATTCCTGAGCTGGGCCCGTTTTCCCCTTTTTGTCCCTTCCCTTTGGGGCGGACCTTCTCCTCTCTCCCCTCTCCTCTCCTCCCCTCTCCTCTCCTCTTTTCCTTCTATTTCCTTTTCTCTTTAAGATTCCCGCACTGTTTTTGTTACTCGAATCACCCTGTATCTAAATTCCCTTTTACCACTTTTTTTTAAAGGCATTTTTGATCTATGTTGCATTTTGTAAGTCTCTTCGATCTAAATTACATCTCGCGATTGTTTTCAACCTCAATTGCATTTTGTAAAGATTGACAATCTAAATTGCTTTTTAGTAAGTCTTTCAATGCAGGCGTCAGGGCATTTTAGTGAGTATTTTGAATTTCAATTGCATTTTGTAAGTATTTTCAACCAAAACCGCATTTCGCACGAATTTTGAATATAAATTGCATTTTGTTTGGTGGGCATTTTGCACATATTTTGATTCTCAATTGCATTTTGTGGGTATTTTGAATCTAAATTACATTTGTCAAGTATTTTCAATCTAAATTGCTTTTTGTAAGTATTGTCAATCCACATGAGTCGTTTGAATCTACCGTACATTTTGTAAGCATTTTCAATTTCAATTGCATTTTGTAAGTATTTTGAATTTCAATTGCACTTTGTGAATAATTTGGATTGGAACTGGGATATTTCAATCTGAATTGCATTGTGTATTTTCAATTTCAATTGCATTTTGTAAGTATTTTGAACCTCAATTGCATTTTGTACGTAATTTCGATCTCATTTGCATTTTGTAAGTATTTTGAATTTCAGTTGCATTTTGTGAGTATTTCGGCGCTACTTTGCATTTTGTACGTATTTTGAATCTAGCCTACGTTTTGTGGGTCTTTTTCAATCTATTCTTTTTGTGCAACTTTTCGTTCTAAATTCCCTTTTGTAGGACCATATTTTGAGTTGTTTCCACGTGAGTTCCTTTTTGTACGCATTTTCAGTCTTCGATAATTTTGTTCTGGTTTCCATTTCATTATCATTTTCGCTATCACCCAGATCATTAGGGGCCGATAACCTCGATGTTAGGCCCCTTAAAACAACAATTATCATCATCATCGATTCCCTCCTTCTGCGAGGGGTCAGCCTTCTTTTTCTTTTCATGTTATCTCCTGCCTTCTGCTTAAGGCCCTCGAGGAGGCCGGGTGTATGTAGCCCCACCACTTTTGGTGCACCCTAGATAATGCTACACCCTCAGGGGCTCACGGATGGTGAGTTCGGGAGTCGGCGACCCCGAGGGATTCCTGAGCTGGGTCCGTTTTCCCTTTTTGTCCCTTACCTTTGGGGCGGACCCTCTCCTCTTTCACTTTCCTATCTGCCTTTCATGGCTCTCCTTCCTTCCAAGTCCCTCAATCCGCCTTCTTCGAGGGTTGAGGGCATTTCCTTTCCTCCTGTCCTTTATTTGCCTTATTCTCCTTTAGTTTTCCATTTCTTCTTCTAGTATGTAGGTTAGTAGTTAGTTTTAGTTTTAAGTTCGCATTTCATTTTCATCTTCACGATCACCCAAACTATTAGGGGCCGATAACCTAGATGTTAGGCCCCTTAAAACAACAATTATCATCATCATCATCATTATCATTTTCGCTATCACCCAGATCATTAGGGGCCGATAACCTCGATGTTAGGCCCCTTAAAACAACAATTATCATCATCATCATCAACCAAATTTTGTATTCTGTACCTTAAGAGATGGAACTAAAAACATATTCTGTCACCAGGGCTGCCAACTGTAGTGCTCTATTAGGCTACATTATACCAGGTATATTTTGAACTAATTAGTGCCTGCTTGATCTTTATTCACCAGGAATCTGGAGCCCCCGCTCTGCTACTCAAGTGATTCTCTGCGAAATTTATATATATATATATATACATTATAATTTGGCCAATTATAGACCGCTTTGAACCTAAGACTACGGTACATTGTTTCGTTTTTTCTTTTCTTCCCAAAAGTTCTTCATACGTTGGCTGATGGCCTGCTTCTGTTCCGCTGATAACACTCTCCGTGGTTGATGTGGAACTTGCGGAATCGAAAAATCTGCAGTAGTGATCAGTCGCCGGAATTCCACCCTATTAGAAATGATGTTGTTTGTGATCTTCAGTTTTTGCAGATCACACCGTATCTCTTCCAGCCATCTAGTGGTGTTTTTTAATTTGGAGAAGTTTATTATATATAATTTCCTTTTCCTATTAACCACCATCATAAACTCTGCCATGCTACTTTACACCACTGTTTGGAGCAGTGGCGTAGCCAGGGGGGTATTACTGGGGGTTAGAACCCCTCCCTCCACCTTGGAATTTTTACAAAAAGACTGATAATTAAGAAGCTAAATAAACATGTCTTAAATTAAGTACCGGTAATGGTACTCGCTGATGAGTGTATAACTCATGCTATGTAGGAAATCGTTATGGTTTTGTTGTTGTTTTAAGGGGCGGAACTACGAGGTCATCTGCCCCTCTTAACACAGTTATGGTTGTGATTTGTGTCTGTATCACTGCTTGGAGATGTACTGCTGTCGTTTTTCGGTCCAGTGTGTCTTCATGACAACCCATAACTCCCTCCTTTCAGGGTTGCCAATCTAGCTCCCCACCCCCCTAAATATAGATATTTTTTTAAAATCAACCAAGCGAGGCAGTCCGCTTTCTTTCGTTTCTTAGCGGAAGGAAGGTTATATATAACTTAATGTAGTTTTAATTAATTCGAAATAAAATGTTTCAATAAGGACCTTGAAAATGCATTAACACTAATTTGGAGACCGTTAATTTCTTGAGTGTGAGATAGCCGAGTTGTTGAATATTGCTATGTCCAGCAATTCCCGAAATTACGGTTATCCCCCAGTTAACTATAACCACTCCCATTGGTCCATCTTGGCTACGCTACTGGTTTGGAGTCACCTACTGAGCTAGCTCAAGTAAACATGAGCAGGCGCTAACAGGTTTGATTTACTATTGATTTACTATGAGTGCCTGCTCGATCTTTATGCACCAGGAATCTGGAGCGCCCGTTCTGCTATTCAAGTGACTGGAGCGTGCGCTCAAGGACGCAGAAACTGTTGTGAGTGACTGCTACCGACCGATTTTATTCACTTCAATGCGAGTGCCCGCTCTAAATTCGCAGGTAAAGAGCATGTGCTCACTTTTATTCACACCACCCCATGTCCCACATGAGACAGAAACTCTTGTGTTCTGTTTCAGCACCGAAACCCAACCGCTCTGTCTACGCCGACAAAGAGGAAACTACATAAATACAGTACTGTAGTTTCTTTTATAACAACACGTGCTCATTAAATTACAATCAGGCTACGCAAAACTCAGGTGTATTTCACAGACAATTCATACGTATAACAGCGAATTACGTATAAATGGATTACGTATAAATAAGGTTAAATTAACACGCTTTTAAATTACATTTCGCCGGGACCGAAACGAAATTACGTACAAATACGAAATACGCAGAACAGAGTTACGCATAAAGCAGGTTCAACTGTATATTCAACCTAAACCGCTTTTTGCAAGTACAGGGAGCGGCAAAAAGATCTGACGGGGTTTAAATAACAACACAAACATTTTAAATGATACAAACTCTTTTATTACTTATAACAGCAAGGTGTACATGTCAGTTAATGGAAAACAAGAAAGAACAATAGATTTTAACTCGTAAGATCTGAAAATAACGTCTTTCAAATGATGCCCATCTATTGCCATGCATTCTTCCAGTCTTGCACTGTAGCTTTGCATAGTCATTAGGCTTCAACTGCTGGACAATAACCATTTTATACGGATGAAAATGCAAATCGAACGCAATATTCGTCTCACTGTTCGATCAGACATTTGCAAAGCAGCAGCTTGTTAACGAGCCGGCCGCCGTGGACTGGTTTCCACAGCTTGTCTCACTCGCTCAACATTTTCTGGTGTCCTGGCTGAACCTGTAGCTCTAAAATTACTCACCCATAACAGAATTGTTATCCGAGGCCTAGGGAGTCTTTCACTTTCCCGTCTTAATTGCCCCTTGTCTCATCTTTCCTGATACCCTTCTTCTGTGAGGGGTCAGCCTTCTTTTTCTTTTCCTTTTACCTCCTGCCTTGTGCTCAAGGCCCTTAAGGAGGCAGGGTGTATGTTGCCCCACCACTTCTGGTGCACCCTAGAAAATGCTACACCCTCAGGGGCTCACGGCTGGTGAGTTCGGGAGTTGGCGACCCCGAGGGATTCCTGAGCTGGGTCCGTTTTCCCGTTTTGTCCCTTACCTTTGGGGCGGACCTTCTCCTCTCTCCCCTCCCCTCTCCTCTCCTCTCCTCATTTCATTATATTTACTTTTCTCTTAAAGATTCCCGCACTGTTTTTGTTACTTGGGTCACCGTGTATCTAACTTCCCTTCTAGCGATTTTTAAGACATTTTTAATCTACGTTGCTTTTTGTGTGTTTTTTCGATCTAAATTACATCTCGCGATTGTTTTCAACCTCAATTGCTTTTTGTAAAGATTGACAGTCTAAACTGCTTTTTAGTAAGTCTTTCAATATAGCGGAGGGACCTTTGTAAGTATTTTGAATTTCAATTGCATTTTGTAAGTATTTTCAACCCAAACCGCATTTAGCACGAATTTTGAATCTAAATTACATTTTGTTTGGCGGGCATTTTGCGGGTATTTTGAATCTAAATTACATTTTGTCAAGTATTTTCAATCTAAATTGCTTTTTGTAAGTATTGTCAATCCTCATGAGTCCTTTGAATCTCCTCTCCTCTTTCACTTTCCTATCTGCTTTTCATGGCTCTCCTTCCTTCCAAGTCCCTCAATCCGCCTTCTTCGAGGGTTGAGGGCATTTCTTTTCCTCCTGTCCTTTATTTGCCTTATTCTCCTTTAGTTTTCCATTTCTTCTTCTAGTATGTAGGTTAGTAGGTATTTTTAGTTTTAAGTTCGCTTTTCATTTTCATCTTCACGATCACCCAAACCATCAGGGGCCGATAACCTAGATGTTAGGCCCCTTAAAACAACAATTATCATCATCCTTTGAATCTACAGTACATTTTGTAAGCATTTTCAATTTCAATTGCATTTTGTAAGTATTTTGAATTTCAATTGGACTTTGTGAGTATTTTGAATCTGAACCGGCCTTTTTCAATCTAAATTGCATTGTGTATTTTCAATTTCCATTGCATTTTGTAAGTATTTTGAACCTCAATTACATTTTGTACGTATTTTCGATCTCATTTGCATTTTGTAAGTCTTTTGAATTTCAGTTGCATTTTGTAAGTATTTCGACGCTACATTGCATTTTGTACGAATTTTGAATCTAGCCTACGTTTTGTGGGTCTTTTACAATCTATTCTTTTTGTGCATCTTAATTCCCTTTTGTAAGACCATATTGTGAGTTGTTTCCATCTGAGTTCCTTTTTGTACGTATTTTCCGTCTCAGATAATTTTGATCTGGTTTCCATTTCATTATCATTTTCGCTATCACCCAGATCATTAGGGGCCGATAACCTCGATGTTAGGCCCCTTAAAACAAGATCATCATCATCATCATCATCATCACCTCTCTTCTTTGCGTTTCCTGTCTGTCTTTCATGGCTCTACTTCTTTCTACTCCCTCAATACTCATTCTTCGAGGGTTGAGGGCATTCCTTATTTCCCTTAATCTTCCTTTTGTTTTCCATTCATTCTTCTTGAATGTCATTTTGTAGTTCTAGCTGACATTGCATTATCATTTTCACTATACCCACTAGATGTTAGGCCCCTTAAAATAACAATCTTAATCGTCAACAAATTGCAAATCGTCTGGTATATGGCAGTACGGAACTTGTTTACCGGAATGTGTGTTGGAAAACTCCTGACGTAAATCAACAATAACTTATCATAGACGTAGTATAGTACATTCTTGTTACAGAAGGCCGAACGGGTGTTCCTGTGGGAGGAAAACCAGGCAGTACGGGACAGGATGGTTAATAAGTTGCTCCCCGTAGTGTTTTCCACGTGGATCCCTCTACCTGGCGGACACCAGGCTCTCGTGCGCATGTGGCTACCTCCCAACTACGACATCAGCAAGAGCAAGTACCCGCTTCTTGTACATGTGTAAGTGTTTGTATGTATGTATATATATATATATATATACGATCAGAAGTACCCGTTTTTCACCCCGACGGTATTAGGGTATCCGAGGCCTAGGGAGTCTCTTCCTTTCCCGCCTTCCCCCAGGGGCTCACATCTAGTGGGTTGTGGGTTGGCAACCACGGGGCCCCAGCTGAGTCCGGCATTGCTTCCACTTACTTGTGCCGGGCTCCTCTCTTTCTTCTTTCCTGTCGACCTCCCTTGGTCAACTCTTGTTCTTTTCCGACCCCGACGGTATTAGGTTATCCGAGGCCTAGGGAGTCTTTCACTTTCCCGTCTTCATTGGCCCTTGTCTCATCTTTCCTGATACCCTCCTTCTGTGAGGGGTCAGCCTTCTTTTTCTTTTCCTTTCACCTCCTGCCTTGTGCTCCAGGCCCTTAAGGAGGCAGTGTGTATGTAGCTACACCCTCAGGGGCTCACGGCTGGTGAGTTCGGGAGTTGGCGACCCCGAGGGATTCCTGAGCTGGGTCCGTTTTCCCCTTTTGTCCCTTACCTTTGGGGCGGACCCTCTCCTCTTTCACTTTCCTATCTGCCTTTCATGGCTCTCCTTCCTTCCAAGTCCCTCAATCCGCCTTCTTCGAGGGTTGAGGGCATTTCTTTTCCTACTGACCTTTATTTGCCTTATTCTCCTTTAGTTTTCCATTTCTTCTTCTAGTATGTAGGTTAGTAGTTAGTTTCAGTTTTAAGTTCGCTTTTCATTTTCATCTTCACGATCACCCAAACCATCAGGGGCCGATAACCTAGATGTTAGGCCCCTTAAAACAACAATTATCATCATCATCATCGTACCCGTTTTTCGAACGGTGTTATATATTAACACCAGACATTATCAATTGAGCTACTGTTGCAATGGTTAGCGGTTTGTCATTCCTTCATAAGTTTATCAGAACGAAGTTAGTTTTCTGGGAATATCACACACACTGTTAATTTAAGGGCCTTAAAATGTGATTTTCGGAGACCCCTTATATACTCGCGAATTTTGTGTCTCACAATGAGAAGCGCAACATATGCTTTGATCGTCCTTCTAGGATAATTTTTATATTTCGCCTATTTTAGCATGTATTTTGAGAAGTGTTTCCCTATATCCACCCTTCTACTGTATGAAAAGTACGGTGAGGAGTTTTATAAATGATTGGTGTATTGACTCGTGTTTACCATACCTAATTTTACGATGCACCAAGCATCCGAACACGATTTATAGGTGTACATAAAGATGCACAGAAAGGCAGACAGACAATGCTATTGTCTAACACATATCACCCAGATATCCAAATATGGGTATATCTACCTTACAGTATCAAACAAAATCATCCTTACGATGAACCCGTATGTCGACAAAAAAAAAAAAAGATTAGTTAAAATGTGCTCCCAAACTAAATTCACCTAACGTGTACTTCCTGACGTGAAATAGATTTGAAAGCCTTGTAGACGAAACGCAATACACCTCACATAAAAAATTACCCTCTACGTTGTGTTAGGTCCCCATATACAGGAAGACCTCTTTCATAAATTATAAAGGCTTGTGGTGCATGAAAATTCAGGTTTTTTTTAGCCTCAAATGGCCCAAATTCCTAAAAGCCGCAAAAAATGCTGATTCAATTCAGGAATGTTTGAAAATTATGTTGCTGTTTGGAGATATAATAGACCTTCTGTACTATATGTCGCACGTGAAAATTGCATGAAAAAATTCTAGGTTACCACTTGACCCCCTTAATTGCATTGATGAATTATACTGTCTACGTTGGTTCCGTGATAACCTTATAGCCAACAGAAATATAATAAATGGGGTGACAGAAATAGATGGAAAGTTGAATGCCACCCCTTGAGATAATGTTGTCATGGTTACCGATTTGCATTTCTTCATTAGTTTGTTAAATTAATATAGTTTTCTGGGAATATTTCAGAAACTGTTGGTTTTATAGCCTTATAATGTAGTTTTCGAGGACCCTTTAGGGCCCCCGAGTTTTGTTTCTGGCACCGAGGGGCTTTGTCTCGTCATTGTACGCCATAAGATAATACTACTACTAATAATAATATAATATAGGGATAGGAATATAATAGACCTGCCGTACCACACCCGCAGGTTTAAATCGCGTGAAAAATTCTAGTGTACCCCTTGACCCCCTTAAGCGCATTATACGTATTGATGAATTTTACAGCTTAATTTGGTTCCGTGATAACCTTCTAGCCGTTTGCAAACTTTCACACTAATGTAATTAATGGAATTGCATTGCGTCTTACAGCAATATGTGGACCTCTGAGAATCTGTTGCCATGGTTACCGGCTTGAATTCGTTCATTAGTTCATTAAATAAAATTAGTTTTCTGGGAATATATCAAAAACGGTTGGTTTTAGGGCCTTAAAATGTGGATTTCGGGGACCCTTTAGGGCCCCCGAGTTTTGTCTCTCACATTGAGGGGCTGAAAATTACCTTGGTCTCGTCCTTCTACTCCTATTTCAGCATGTATTTAAAGGGGGTAGGCCCTCTTTTATGAGAGGTACGGAGAAGGGTTACACCAATGATTAGTGTCGTGCCTCTGATGGATATCTGTACCAAATTTTACGTTGATACACCCAGCCGTTCTCGAGTTATAAGGGAACAAAGTTGTCCACAAACAAACAGACAGACCAAAAAATTACTTTCGCCCGCATCCACAATAAAACAGTCTGAAACGCGTAAATAACTCAAATTTCCGTAGAAATTGCGAAAAAAAACAACATACTAACTTCAATTTTTATGTATGTAGAGATATACTGCACCGCTCGGTGTTGACCGTGTTTTATTGCACAAATTAAGGTTTTATTCGCTAACCGTTGGAGATACACGAAAAGTGATACAGACCTTTTGGATAGAAAATTAAATGTTAAATCTTGTGTATGCATCAAATGTTTGATATTTCTTAGCGTTCTCTTTTTATTTGAAATCGAAATATGAAATTTTGAAACCAAAGGGTGTAGTGACATCACATATGTGGGTTTTACTCGCTAACCGTTCGAGATACACGAAAAGTGATAAGGACCTTTCGGATAGGAAATTAAATTTTGAAGCTCATATATGCCATCAAAAGTTTGCTATTTCTTAGCGTTCTCTTATTTGATATGGAAATATGAAATTTTGAAACCAAATGGTGTAGTGACGTCACTAAAATATTCGCCATTTTTTAATAGTGCAATATATGGAAATTAAAAGTATTCTTTATGTAAACATGGTAAATCAGCTATATCCATGCAAAATTTCATTTAAATCGGACCAGTGGTTTTTGCGTTATTGAGTAACACACAGACAGACAGACACACACCATCTCATTTTTATATATTAGTGTGATATATATATATGTATATATAAATAAATAGCAGTTTTCATTCCCCCCCTCTCTAGGGTCTCACATCTAGTGGGACGTGGGTTGGCGACCACGGGACCCCAGCTGAGTCCGGCATTGCTTCCACTTACTTGTGCCGGGCTCCTCTCCGTCTTCGTTCCTATCGGCCTCCCTTGGCCAACTCTTGTTCTCTACCGACCCCGACGGCATTAGGGTATCCGAGGCCTAGGGAGTCTTGCACTTTTCCGCCTTAATTGGCCCTTGTCTTATCTTTCCTGATCCCCTCCTTCTGTGAGGGGTCAGCCTTCTTTTTCTTTTCCTGTTATCTCCTGCCTTCTGCTCAAGGCCCTCAAGGAGGTAGGGTGTATGTAGCCCCACCACTTCTGGTGCACCCTAGAAAGTGCTACGCCCTCAGGGGCTCACGGATGGTGAGTTCGGGAGTTGGCGACCCCGAGGGATTCCTGAGCTGGGTCCGTTTTCCCCTTTTGTCCCCTACCTTCGGGGCGGACCCTCTCCTCTTTCACTTTCCTATCTGCCTTTCATGGCTCTCCTTCCTTACAAGTCCCTCAATCCGAATTCTTCGAGGGTTGAGGGCATTTCTTTTCCTCCTGTCCCTTGTTTGCCTTATTCTCCTTTAGTTTTCCATTTCTTCTTCTAGTATGTAGGTTGGTAGTTAGTTTTAGTTTTAAGTTTACATTTCATCTTCACGATCACCCAAACCATCAGGGGCCGATAGCCTAGATGTTGGGCCCCTTAAAACAACAATTATCATCATCATTTTAAGTTTGCATTTCATTTTCATCTTCACGATCACCCAAACCATCAGGGGCCGATAGCCTAGATGTTAGGCCCCTTAAAACAACAATTATCATCATCATCATATTTTTCACACATGAATAGAGGGCATATTTTTGGTAATGTATAATTTTTATGACCTGGATATACAATAGCGCAGCCGCTAGCATATTCCGTCTTTGATCCATCTGTATAATTTGGGCTAAAGGTGGGAAACCTTTTGGTTTTCTCTAGAATGAGTGTCTTGAAGGTGCTACTGTCAGTTGATTCTTTAGTAATTTCGCATAAGTCGAAATTGTTGGTGGAGTTTTAATTCTCCATGGTGGAATTGACATGCTTTTTGTAGTTCTCGGAGCAATTGGGGGAAAATGGGAGTGGACATCATGTAGGAGTCGTGAAAGTCTAATGTGGATAGGAGGATGTCTTCTTTGCTGCGTGGGGTAGCGAAGAGATTGATTACTGGGGAAACAAGCATTTTCATATGTCCTACTTACGTTAATTGCCACTATCAACGTACAAAATTTCAGTTTGATTGCTGTAATAGATTCGTAGATATTGAAAACAGACTAAATATTTCGGATGTTCGCCATGTTGGATTTTTATATATGTCTGGCTTAGTTGTGTACCGTTACATGAAGATTGTGTAAGTGTAGTATTCAAACTTCAATCGCATGATTAGGACACACGAAGTAAAAACGAGATTTTAAAATTTGGCACAGCTGCCATCTTGTGGTTATGGAAACAATTGAAATAAATTAGATGCCATTGGATTAACATTTGTTTAAGGATTTACTGTACCAAGTCTCACTGCACTCGGATGGATAAATTGCGAGAAACGTCCATGTGAATGTGAATATTTATAGTTCGCGTCGCCGCCATGTTGGATTTGTGATCTTCAGGTTATTGGAAGTCCTCTAGATGCACTTACGTTCATAGCCCCTATGTGCATTAAAAATCAGTTTGATTGCTGTAATAGATTCGTAGATATTGAGGACCGTCTAAATATTTCGGATGGTCATGTTGGATTGTTATACGTATAGGTCATAGTCATGTACCATTGCGTAGGTTCATTATTCAAATTTTCACTTCGATCGCATGATTACGACACAAGAAATAAAAATTTAATTTAAAAATTTGCACAGCCGCCATCATGAGGTTATATAATCAATTGAACTAAATTAGACACCAGTGCTTTTACAATATGTATAAACATTTGCTGTACCAAGTTGTATTGTGTTTGGATCGCGAGAAAAGTCTATTTAAAACTTTCAAATTCGTTTGGCCGCCATGTTCGTTTTGTAGTTAACCAGTTTTTGAAAGTGTCATAGATGAACTTCCAGTATTGCCCTTTATCTCCGTACTAAATTTCAGGATTATACCGGTAATAGTTTCAGAGGTATAGAATGCCGGTGAAATATTTCGCACAGCCGCCATCTTGAGGTTATGTAAACAATCAAACTAAGTTAGATGTCGGTGCTCACAATGGCCCCCAGGGGCTCACATCTAGTGGGACATGGGTTGGCGACCACGGGGCCCCAGCTGAGTCCGGCATTGCTTCCACTTGTGCCGGGCTCCTTTGTCTTCTTTCCTGTCGACCTCACTTGATCAACTCTGGTTCTCTTCCGACCCTGACGGTATTAGGGTATCCGAGGCCTAGGGAGTCTCTTCCTTTCCCGCCTTAATTGGCCCTTGTCTCATCTTTTCTGATTCCCTCCTTCTGCGAGGGGTCAGCCTTCTTTTTCTTTTCATGATATCCCCTGCCATCTGCTCAAGGCCTTCAAGGAGGCCGGGTGTATGTAGCCCCAGCACTTCTGGTGCACCCTAGATAATGTACACCCTCGGGGGCCCACAGCTGGTGAGTTCGGGAGTTGGCGACCCCGAGGGATTCCTGAGCTGGGTCCGTTTTCCCTTTTTGTCTCTTACCTTTGGGGAGAACCCTCTCCTCTTTCCCTTTCCTATCTGCCTTTCATGGCTCTCCTTCCTTCCAAGTCCCTCAATCCGTATTCTTCGAGGGTTGAGGGCATTTCTTTTCCTCCTGTCCTTTATTTGCCTTATTCTCCTTTAGTTTTCCATTTCTTCTTGTAGTATGTAAGTTAGTAGTTAGTTTTAGTTTTAAGTTTGCATTTCATTTTCAACTTCACGATCACCCAAACCATCAGGAGCCTATAACCTAGATTTTAGGCCCCTTAACACAACAATTATCATCATCATCAACTTTTATCACCGTACAAAATTCCAGGGTGATATCTGTAATAGTTTCGGAGAAAATGAATGCTGGTGTAATATTTCGCACAGCCGCCATGTTGGATTGGTGAGACGTAACAGAATTTGAAGGGCACG
This sequence comes from Meconema thalassinum, assembly GCA_946902985.2. Taxonomy (NCBI): domain Eukaryota; kingdom Metazoa; phylum Arthropoda; class Insecta; order Orthoptera; family Tettigoniidae; genus Meconema; species Meconema thalassinum. Next base: position 358,807,969 of record OX336392.1, read on the forward strand.
GTCGGGGTCGTCCAGAATAGTGCTATGAACTTACAGAATTTCATTGAAATCGCTCCAGCCGTTAAGATTTTATTGGGGACACACACACACGCACACAGAGACACACGGACAAAAAATGTGCTATCATAAGCCTATTTTTTCATAAATGAAAATAGGCTAAAAAAACATTGGTGTGAGTTTTGGAGTGCGGAGACGCTGCGACCTTTGTTGCATAATTGATAGTCAGTAGTTTTCTGCGAGATTGGAGCGGAGCTTCATAAGCTTCCAGTTGTAGACTAGAGATCGGCCTGGTTCTAAAAGCTCGTAAGATGATCCTTAGAGATGTGTTTTCAATAGGGTCAAGTAATTTTTAGTGGTGATACTGGGGCTGAATTGTGTATAATTGAGCCATAGTCTAGCTTAGAACGTATGACTGCTTTGTACGTGGACATTAATACATGAGCGTTTGCTCCCCAGTTAGCTGCTAATGATTTGAGAACATTAATTCGACGTAGGCAGTCGTTTCTTATTAAAGTTGTAAGATGGGACTTCCATGTTAGTTTGCTGTCAAAGGTCATTCCTAGTATTTTTATTTATTTTTCCACTTCGATTTTATTTCCCTTGGGATATAATTCTGTTTGTTCATTCTGTCTTCTCTGTTTGGAAAATAGAATGCATTTGGTTTTGATTGCAGAGAAAATGAAGCCCGTATGATTCTCCCAATTGGCTAGATTGTCGAGGGATTTCTGTATTATTTCTTGGGTGGTTGATAGATTACGGCCTTTGCAGAAAATGATTTCATCCGCAAAGAGACACGAGTTTACTGGGAGGTTGATGAAGGAAGTTATGCCATTTATGGCTACTAAGAAAAGGGTTACACTAATGACAACTGTACGGCCCCTCGTGGTCAGACTCTTGGGCACCGTACTCTGGCAACCATTCGCAAGGAATGACCATCCAGGCGGGTAGGATACCCGGGATGTGGATTTGGGCCTCGTGTTACAAAGGCATGGGTCTGGTTATGCAATGAGGTGGTAGATATATACTCACGGGTTAGAAAAATGTAAATAGAAAATATATTGAAATAATAAGGAAATGAATACACAACAGCATGTGGAAAATAAAACACTAGCATAACAAAGAAAAGGCACTCCTAGCGGTAACCTAGATCCCACGTGGTCTTGTGAATCTACGGTCACGCGTGACGAAACGTCAACGTTACAAGAAAGAACATATTTCTTGGTAGCAAGAAATATGGCCCCAGCAAATGGGCTGAAGGTAGGAACCCAAGCTAATTGTAAAAGAATATATTCATGGCAACGAAATGTAAATGCCGGGAGGCATTTTGAATAAACCCAAGAGCGGAAAGCTCTAAAACAAGGTGAAACATGATAAAACAAGCGGAAGGCAACAGAACTAAGAAAAATCTAGATTAAAATAAAGATAGACCAAAGGGCTAACCACTGGCACTGAGCGGAATGCTCCAACACAACTTTCTATCGTGACCGTTGCCCACATAGCGAAATTGCTGCCGACTACTTGACCAAGAGGCAAGCCGTTGGCAATTGTAGACCACATACGCAAGACAATGTACCCATTGTCCTCCTATCATAATTTGGCCCTCCAAAAGATAACATCAAATATGTAAAACCAGAACTAAGCAATTATAATCAATTAAGTAATAGCACACATGGGTTATGAATAGTTCGATGCAGTCCGATTTGAAAACAACCTGTTTGAAAAGGCAAGCCGCCATTGGCCATGTGCCTTGCAGTTTATCTCAGTTCAAAAATGTTTTAGGTAGGATGAGTAAATTAATCTTGAAATTAGTTGCATTTCTCACGCGACACTGAGTTGAGAATCACTTGTATAGCAGAAAAAAATCACATCGTCTGTTATAGAATCAGATCAGAAGTTTTACCTTAATTTATGATGCGGCCATGAGGCTCTCAAATGCCCAAGCTCCGAGAGCATGGTCGCGGAGCGACCAGTCAGTTCCCGTCGTTGTATGTGAAGTGGGAAGGGACGCGCTCACAGAGCACGCGGGTCGACGGGCGGCAAGTGTGTCGCGCGCGCCTTGCGGAGAATTTTGGAGGTAGACGCTACCAACATTAGTAGGTCTCTAAAGTCACACATTGGCCTATCCAGAAGGCAATTTCAGTTGGCAGGCTTTAGCTAAGTTTATCCACAGTACAAGGAGATGATATGGGAGCACACCATTGGTCCATTTGAAATAGCCGGCCCAATAGCAAAGAAGAAGAAGATCGGGAATTAGTCTTGCCTGGCCGGAACAGTTCACACATAGAGCCGGGACAGTTCATTCGCCGGGAAAAGGGGAGTACGGCGTCAGCGGCGGGACATTCAAATATCCCAAGCAAGGGGACACAGGGTGTCGCAGAAGGGTCGCCGGGGAGCTGCGGGAGGGGCAGAAACGTGTGCCAGTCCTTAGAGTGGCACAGCCTCCCCCTCATAAAGCCGACAGTGGGGGTGAGCCAACAGGAAGAAGGCCCCCCTTGTAAGTTCTCTTGAAGATAGCTTGGTTCGCCGGCAGGCAAAATAATGTTTGTTCATGCGTCACTCACTGCACCAGGAAGTCGAATCTGCAGGAAGGTAGAATTGCCCAACTAGTGATGTCGTGAAGGCCCCAGGGGTTGGCAAGAAGGAACACCAACAGCACCATATCACCATACCAGATGATCACCATATCACCGCTCCAACATCACCATAGTACCACTCCAGTCGTTCAGCATCCAGGGTCGACATCAGGGAAGAGATCACCATCCGCACCGACCAGCAGGCATCAGGGTCACCACCAGATGTAGGACGACGTCATGGCAATGACCTTAGCCCAGGCCACCACCATCTCCAGGTGCGAGGGGGGCTACCCCCACACTGGATCACCACTGAAACAGCCAAGGACAAGAGCAGACACAGCACGCAGAGATGCAACACGAGGTTGGGTTGGCTTCCTCACCAGCAGGGTCGAAAAATGCCACTGGCCTGAGAAGGACCAGGGCGAGAGCTTGAGCAACTTCCGTAGCACATGTTAGGACTTTTCACTGTGCGAGCAAGGACTTGGCAATTCACTTGCCTTAGTGATAAGAGATCACATTCACTTTCATAGGGGCGATGCACACACAATGCACGCGCAGCCTTTAGGTTTAGCAGAACTACGTTTATGTTAAGTCATTAAAATGGGAAGAAACACTGGACAGCGTTCTCTTGAACTTGTATTACCTCTACTTCACTGGAGTTAGCAACTACACAGAACTGGTACCCAACCAAAATCCTAATGTTACAATGCTATATTGAATGAATAAAAAATCTTTATACATCTTCCACTTTAGTGATGAAATACAGAGATGGGGTCGCACGAAAGAAATCTAGGGGAACCCACGACCACAGGAATGGCTCAGCTCTCACAATACAGGGGATAACATGAAACAGCTACCTTGTCACCACACCGATTACAACTGGTGTCAACAGATTTCCAACATTTACATTTACAATTTACCTTTACATTACATCACTACACATCAAATGCCCTCTAGCCCACGGAACGCAGGACAGAAAACACACCAATACGGAACGCAGAGAACAGAAAAGGAACACACATCTCTCTACAACCTTTCCAACTTACCAACACCATGACAGGAACAGTAACTCAAGAACAGAAAATTTACCAATTTCACCCAACGGGTCATCTCCAATGACACCAAGGCGCCTGCGAGCAAATGCAGGGCAACCTTCATCACCTCGACAACGTAACCAGGTACAGTCACCACTTCACAATGTGCAGCACGCACAAGAACTAATCAACAGTACTTGACAACTCTACGCTATACACAGCACACAGACAAAATTCAACGAGGAAAGGGTCCGACACCAGGGCTGCGAGCAAATGCAGTAATCCCTGATATCCACACACACACCAGAACAAGAGTACTACGACTCAGAACATATCAATGTTCACTGCAACAACACCAAATACAGAACGAAGAAATAGGCCACAAGGGGCATAGAAAGACCTCAAGCAGGTCCGCTAACAAGAATGAAAACTTGAAAGGAAAACCCAGAAGACCCATTTTGTCTATCACTGGACGAGACAACCATCCAAAGGAACCCTTGTGTTTATCCCTCGATGAGATTATACTTCGGCGAAAAACTGACTCACGATGTACTTGTGGAGATATTGCACAATCACTGCAATTGAACACGACAGAAGCACAACTTCAACTCCACGTCTGTTGACACAGCGTCATACCAAGACAGCACCACACACACTACTCCAAGAACATTACATGATACCAAAATACAATAAGAAATCACTGTTACCAAATCACAGCACAGGAAAATACTGCAACCCACACTACACCTCACATTCTGCGTTCTCTGCTTCCTCGGCTTCCTCTGCCTCACGTTCACCAGCACGCTTACAATATGACAAGTGAGTTCGAAAAATGCGCCTCCTTTCATTGTCCTCCAACAGGACAGTAACATCGGTAGGAAAGGATAAAATTCTATACGGACCACGGAATTTTGGCATGAGCTTGCCACTTGATGACCAGGAGTTTTCCTCCAAATGTTTTTGACGTAAACCAGATCGTCAACTTTAAATTTATTCTGACCACGACCTTGGTTGTCCTCTGGGCCAACTTGTCGTGAGATATCTTGATAGCACGCTGAGCTTCCTTCCAAATTTCACGAACGCGCTCAGGACTAGGCTGATCGGGAAGAAGTTCGTTAAGAGACCAAAGGTTTGACAACGGAGAATTTGGCACGAAGGCGTGCATTAATGAAAATGGGGTTTTACCATGACTTTCATGCTCAGTCCCCCAGGGGCTCACATCTAGTGAGTTGTGGGTTGGCGACCACGGGGCCCCAGCTGAGTCCCCCCAGGGGCTCACATCTAGTGGGCGTGGGTTGGCGACCACGGGTCCCCAGCTGAGTCCGGCATTGCTTCCACTTACTTGTGCCGGGCTCCTCTCTTTCTTCTTTCCTGTCGACCTCCCTTGGTCAACTCTTGTTCTCTTCCGACCCCGACGGTATTAGGGTATCCGAGGCCTAGGGAGTCTCTTCCTTTCCCGCCTTAATTGGCCCTTGTCTCATCTTTTCTGATTCCCTCCTTCTGCGAGGGGTCAGCCTTCTTTTTCTTTTCATGTTATCTCCTGCCTTCTGCTTAAGGCCCTCAAGGAGGCCGGGTGTATGTAGCCCCACCACTTCTGGTGCACCCTAGATAATGCTACACCCTCAGGGACTCACGGCTGGTGAGTTCGGGAGTTGGCGACCCCAAGGGATTCCTGAGCTGGGTCCGTTTTCCCCTTTTGTCCCTTACCTTTGGGGGCGCACCCTCTCCTCTTTCACTTTCCTATCTGCTTTTCATGGCTCTCCTTCCTTCCAAGTCCCTCAATCCGCCTTCTCCGAGGGTTGACGGCATTTCTTTTCCTCCTGTCCTTTATTTGCCTTATTCTCCTTTAGTTTTCCATTTCTTCTTCTAGTATGTAGGTTAGTAGGTATTTTTAGTTTTAAGTTCGCTTTTCATTTTCATCTTCACGATCACCCAAACCATCAGGGGCCGATAACCTAGATGTTAGGCCCCTTAAAACAACAATTATCATCATCATCCTTTCATGCTCAGCAGTATTGAAAGCATAGGCCAACCAATGCAATGAGGAATCCCATTTAGCATGGTTGTCCCGATGATAAGCGATTAACGCAGCTCTCAAATTCCTATTGACCCTCTCGGCCAAACTAGGGTTAGGATAATACGGAGTAGTTGTAACATGAGAAATAGAATACTCGAAACAGAAGTTACGGAACGGATTATAAGTAAAGGTACGGGCATTGTCAGAGATGAGGTACTGACAGGGACCAAATGAGGTAAAAATGACCTTCAAACACTTAATAACAGCAGCAGTGTTGCTCAACTTGGTGGGAAAATCCAGCAAAATCTCGAGAATCCATCTACACAGACTAGCGCGAAACGGTTACCTAACCTGGACTTCGGAAAAGGCCCAACGAAGTCAATATACAACCTCTCCATAGGTCGCAACACGGGTTCAGACGCTAGACATTCCATTCTACTATTGACAGCAGGTTTGCTCACGTTGCAACTACGACAACCTAAAACAAATCTTTTAATATCTCGGTCCATATACTTCCAAGTAAAGGATTGCTTTACCTTTTGACGAGTTTTGAAGACTCCTAAATGACCACCCACTGGTGACTCATGGAAATATCTTAACATTGCATCCACTAATTGGACAGGCAAGACGACTTTCGGCTTCTTTTCATGCCTGGCAACACAGCATAACTCGCCTGACCTAAGAAAATAAGGTTTTACAACCTCACCAGCATCTAATTTTGAAATAATTAACTTTAACTCCGGATCTTCCTTCTGATGAATGACTATATCTTTAAACAAAATAGGAGAATTGTTCAACATGTGTTGGGCGGAACAAACACCAACAACATCAGATTCCACAGGAGCAGGTTCCTGTTTCTTAAGGGGAGATTCCTCGTACATCCTACTAAGCGAATCTGCAATGACATTGTCTGTCCCCTTTATGTGACGAACGGTGAAATTGAAAGATGAAATACGAGTAGCCCACCAAGCGATACGCCCAGTGTTCCTCGGCCTGGCCAAGACCCAGCTCAGGGCTTGGTTATCGGTCTCCAATTCGAACGGCACGTGTTCGACATACATCCTAAACTTTTCTAAACCGAACATGACAGCGAGGCCTTCGAGCTCATATACAGAATAGCGAGACTCGGGAGCAGTTAAGGTTCTCGAAGCGAAAGCAATAGGACGACGACCTTCTTCACCTTCTTGTAAAAGAACAGCTGCAACGGCGCCTAAGGAGGCATCAGTCTGTACAATAAATCTCTTGCTGAAATCAGGAACAGCGAGAACAGGAGCATTGCACAAAGCTTCTTTTAGCTCATCGAAGGCGGCCTGTTGAGACTCACCCCACTCAAACAGAACCTTCTTCTGACGTAGTCTACTAGCGAAATCAGGGATAAATTTTCGAAAGAAATTGGCCATGCCAACGAAGCGAGCCACGCCCTTGACATTGACGGGTCTCTTGAAGTCACGAATACCCTGGGTGCGAGAGCTGTCGATCGACACACCAGCGGCCGAAATAACATGCCCCAGAAAGGAGATTTGAGGTTTAGCGAAAAATACTTTAGAAAGCTTCACAGTTAGCCCAGCGTTCTTCAAACGCTCGAACACTTCACGAAGATGACGAACATGATCTTCAAATGTCTTCCTGTACACTACGACATCGTCCAAATAGTGGTACAGATACTCAAACTTAATGCCAGCGAAGACCTTATCCAACAATCTACCCCCAGGGGCTCACTTCTAGTGGGCGTGGGTTGGCGACCACGGGGCCCCAGCTGAGTCCGGCATTGCTTCCACTTACTTGTGCCGGGCTCCTCTCCGTCTTCTTTCCTGTCGACCTCACTTGGTCAACTCTTGTTCTCTTCCGACCCCGACGGTATTAGGGTATCCGAGGCCTAGGGAGTCTTTCACTTTCCCGCCTTGTTTGGCCCTTCTCTCATCTTTCCTGATACCCTCCTTCTGTGAGGGGTCAGCCTTCTTTTTCTTTTCCTTTTACCTCCTGCCTTGTGCTCAAGGCCCTTAAGGAGGCCGGGTGTATGTAGCCCCACCACTTCTGGTGCACCCTAGGTAATGCTACACCCTCAGGGGCTCACGGCTGGTGAGTTCGGGCGTTGGCGACCCTGAGGGATTCCTGAGCTGGGTCCGTTTTCCCCTTTTTGTCCCTTCCCTTTGGGGCGGACCTTCTCCTCTCTCCCCTCTCCTCTCCTCTTTTCCTTCTGTTTCCTTTTCTCTTTAAGATTCCCGCACTGTTTTTGTTACTCGAATCACCGTGTATCTAAATTCCCTTTTAGCGATTTTTTTAAGGCATTTTTGATCTATGTTGCATTTTGAAAGTTTTTTCGATCTAAATTACATCTCGCGATTGTTTTCAACCTCAATTGCATTTTGTAAAGATTGACAATCAAAATTGCTTTTTAGTAAGTCTTCCAATGCAGGTTGCCGGGCCTTTTAGTGAGTATTTTGAATTTCAATTGCATTTTGTAAGTATTTTCAACCAAAACCGCATTTCGCACGAATTTTGAATCTAAATTGCATTTTGTTTGGTGGGCATTTTGCACATATTTTGATTCTCAATTGCATTTTGTGGGTATTTTGAATCTAAATTACATTTGTCAAGTATTTTCAATCTAAATTGCTTTTTGTAAGTATTGTCAATCCACATGAGTCGTTTGAATCTACCGTACATTTTGTAAGCATTTTCAATTTCAATTGCATTTTGTAAGTATTTTGAATTTCAATTGCACTTTGTGAATAATTTGGATTGGAACTGGGATATTTCAATCTGAATTGCATTGTGTATTTTCAATTTCAATTGCATTTTGTAAATATTTTGAACCTCAATTGCATTTTGTACGTAATTTCGATTTCATTTGCATTTTGTAAGTATTTTGAATTTCAGTTGCATTTTGTAAGTATTTCGGCGCTACTTTGCATTTTGTACGTATTTTGAATCTAGCCTACGTTTTGTGGGTCTTTTTCAATCTATTCTTTTGTGCAACTTTTCGTTCTAAATTCCCTTTTGTAGGACCATATTGTGAGTTGTTTCTATGTGAGTTAATTTTTGTACGTATTTTCCGTCTTGGATAATTTTGTTCTGGTTTCCATTTCATTATCATTTTCGCTATCACCCAGATCATTAGGGGCCGATAACCTCGATGTTAGGCCCCTTAAAACTACAATTATCATCATCATCATCATCATTTTTGTACGTATTTTCCGTCTCAGATAATTTTGTTCTGCTTTCCATTTCATTATCATTTTCGCTATCACCCAGATCATCAGGGGCCGATAACCTAGATGTTAGGCCCCTTAAAACAACAATTATCATCATCATCATCATATCCAACAATCTGCTTAACACAGCTCCTCCAGTAGTAAGGCCAAAGGGAAGCCTATTAAATTCAAAGAGATTCCAATCTGTTGCGAAAGCGGTGAGATGCTTACTCTCCTCGGCTAAGGGAACTTGGTTAATAAGCCTGGTTCAGATCGATGAGACTGTAGTACTTAGCATCCTTGAACCACGAAAAACATGAGTGAAGATCAGGAAGGGGGATAGATTCCATCGCCACCTTCTTATTGAGCCTTCGGTAATCTACAACGGGTCTAAAACCACCATTCGGCTTGGGCACTAGAAACATAGGCGATGAGTATGAAGAAATAGAGGGGCGAATAACTCCATCAGACAACATCTGATCAATTATCTTCTTAAGTTCTTTCATCTTAGGTGGACTAAGTCGGTAGGGAGGGTGCCTAACTGGAATATTGTCTGACATGACAATCTTGTAAGAGATCAAATCAGTGACACCTAACTTGTCGGTAAAAACTTCCGGAAAACGAGAACACAAATCACGTATAATCGTTGCTTGACCATCGGAAAGATCGCTAAGATCCAGGTCGTTGACACTACTTGACAGCTCGGGAGCGTCTTCATCGTTGATGTCTACCGCACTGGTACCAACATCATACCTCTCAGTAGCAGAAAACTTTAACTTCAACTGCGGACAGAAATTAAACCAGAAGGTTTCTCTTTTAATGTCCAGCGACAAACCGGAATGCGAGAAGAAATTAGCGCCTAAAATCATAGGGCAAGATAAATTGGACACGATCCAAAACGGAAATTTCCACGCAAAATTATGAATCTTAACCTTTAACTTGACGACCCCTAGAACTATTAGTTGAGAATTATTAGCTGAAACTAAACGAACATCAATTTTAGAGAGAGGGGGAAATTTGCACATGCCTCTCTTGGCCCTATACCATTCCTCACTCATCAGTGACGCAGCACTGCCAGAATCCAACAAGGATTAACGTTGGCATCATTGATCAAAATGCCAGCAATAGGTGCAGGTAATAAGGAACTCACAGAAACTTTCGAACAGCCTCCGATTCTGTTATCGTTCACATTGACAACTGATGACATCGGTATCCCATCACAATGCCCGGTCTCCTGATGTCATTGCTGAGGGGAATTACACGTGCGGTCTGAATGACCGAAATGACCACAAGCGTTACATTTCACAGAACTAATGTTCACTCGACCTCGAGCTTCTTGACGATTTGAATTTTCACCACGGTTAGTAGCTTCTTGGTGTCTGACATCACCTCTACTATTTGAAGGACCTTGGAAACGGACATTCCTTCCAGAATTAAAATTACCAGAGCTCCTGACTTCTTCATTACGAACAGGACTACTCCGAGGTTGATTACTCGACCATTGACCTCCTGAAACTTGAGGCTTACGATTTCTCCAATTACCTTGTCTACCCTGGGAACGAGCATTGTTCCAACGATTAGAAGAACCTTGCGGTTTGTATGAATTAAATTGTGAGGGTTGATCAACAGAACCTCTACCATAATCAGACTGGCGTACGGACTCTCCACGTACGGCAAAAACACACAATTGAGCAATAGTGCTCGGGCGAGACCCTAAGCATAAAAATGAACGATAGTCTGGCGTCACACCATCCAAAATGTGTTCCACCATCTCTTGCTCGGTGAAGTTAACAGAAAACATCTTAGCTAGCTTTAGCATATCTTGCATGTACACATCCAACGATTCACCATACTTCTGTACACGATACAAATGACGTTGAATTACAGTACCCATCTTTCTATACGGAATGAAATTTGACATTACTTGCTCACAGAACACTTCGATACCTGTATTACGGGACATAGCCTCGACAACCATACTTCTCATCATACCAGAAGTGAACGGGAACATCAGTTGGTACACCTGAGTGTAACTCACACCAAATACAGCAGCATACTCATAAATTTCCACCAACTCACGCAGAAAATGAATAATACCATCAGTGGTATCAGTATTCATGTGCTTCAACTTAGCTACACAATCAGATAACGGGTGGGCGAGATTCCCAAAATTACGGTTAGAAAAAACTGAATGACTAGAACCAGGACCTCTCTGTTCGCCACGAACAGGTCCACTATTATCACTTGGGCTCTTCAAATCCCAACCTTGAGGTTCTACACGAGAAAAAACTCTGTTCTTGTTGCACCAAACTTTATCTTTAGGCCAACGGAAATTAAGAGGTTTAATACCTAATGAAGGAGGATAGTTACTACTAGAAACGTCTTGAGGAGCACTTCGTCTCGGAGTAGGATACATGCTCCGACTGCGGAGATTTACTTCTTGAACACCCCTCGTACTGGGCGTAAGAACAGAACAGGTAGGACGAGAAAAGGCACTAGAATAAGAATACGTTACTCCACCATTGGAGTTACTTGCGGTGTACACAGGAGTTGTGCTACACACGGAAGGAGGCATTTCAGTTGACATGAACAACTCTCTAGCACTCGGTTGAAAATTTTCGGACACGGAAAAATTGCAATTTACCTCACCATTAGAATTGCTTACAGCAGAAACAGAATGAACGGGCACTGGTACATGAAAACTGGAATTAGTACCCAAATTATTCACCCATGAAGCGTTTGACCCTTCAACCAAATTCGCGTCGGACGATAATCCTTGGTTAAAATTTAACCTTCTAAACTCAGTCGCTAAAACACTATCGACTGGTTGCCTCTCAGTGACCTGGAGGTATTGCGTAGACATTTTAACAACACTTGGGTTACCACCAGCATCGACACTACTGGCTGGCAACCTTGACATGATACGTGACCTGCCTATAGCAGCTCTTTCACGATAAACATAAGCAGAATGATCCACAGGAAGGAAAGGAAAAGGATTAGCAACGTCTACTTCAGCCAAGGAAATTACTGGCAACCCTTTACTATTGCTATCTACTGTAGTACTATTGTTAGTAGAAACCGGAAAAACATCATTTTTGCGACCAACAGATTGAGACATACTTGCGTTATTGGAAACTTCACAACTCAACCTAATTGCATCCAACAGATTAGCGGTACATGTTGGAACGTAAGGCTGATTATCACCTTCACTGGTAGGAAAGCCTATTTCATCACTGTCTACACTGACTGCACGGAGTGCTTCTACACCCTCACAACCACTAGAGTTTTCATCGAAAACTTTATTTGCACATTCGGCTATCATGCGCTGAATTTCAAAAATACTGGTTAAACAGATAAAACATCTTCGCAACGAGTGAACAAGTACTGCAGACGAGCGCGCAACTTTTTATATTGGGCAGGCGTACCATAATCATCAAACAAATTAATGAGATTAGCACAAACTTCTACTCTATGGAAAATCTGTGACTCACCAATTGCAAATTCTGCCTCGGACAGCACAGGCAACAATACAGGATCCTTAAGGGCAGGTTTCAGAACTGCTCGAGCCACCTCCGTGCCCGCGGGAGTCTCTTCCTTTCCCGCCTTAATTGGCCCTTGTTTCATCTCTTCTGATGCCCTCCTTCTGCGAGGGGTCAGCCTTCTTTTTCTTTTCCTGTTATCTCCTGCCTTCTGCTCAAGGCCCTTAAGGAGGCAGGGTGTATGTAGCCCCACCACTTCTGGTGCACCCTAGATAATGCTACACTCTCAGGGGCTCAGGGCTGGTGAGTTCGGGAGTTGGCGACCCCGAGGGATTCCTGAGCTGGGTCAGTTTTCCCCTTTTGTCCCTTACCTGTGGGGTGGACCCTCTCCTCTTTCTCTTTGCTATCTGCCTTTCATGGCTCTCCTTCCAAGTCCCTCAATCCGCCTTCTTCGAGGGTTGTGGGCATTTCTTTTCCTCCTGTCCTTTATTTGCCTTATTCTCCTTTAGTTTTCCATTTCTTCTTTTAGTATGTAGGTTAGTAGTTAGTTTTAGTTTTCATTTCATTTTCATCTTCACGATCACCCAAACCATCAGGGGCCGATAACCTAGATGTTAGGCTTAAAACAACAATTGTCGTCATCATCATCATCATCTTTGCAGAGTCGGGAATCGAACCCGGAGCTCTCGAGTGCTAGCCATTATACCATGAGGTGGTCTTAATTAACAGTATTTTTAGTTATCAAAAGGAGTGAAACTATGTGAACACTGCTTTACGATACCATAATTTCCCCAGTACTTAAAAAATAAGTAGTCTACTATAGGGAAAGTAACTAGATCCTCGAATAAATGTGGATATATTCCGACGCTACTTTACTGATGTTGAAAGTAGACGTAGACGGAGTTACTCTTCTACTTGAGCAGCTTCATAGGCAAGGGGAGTTTACGTCCTAAACTGAATTAGTGGCGATGCAGACCGAGTACCAATGCTTGATTCGTATCTTTCTACCCCCAGGGGCTCACTTCTAGTGGGCGTGGGTTGGCGACCACGGGGCCCCAGCTGAGTCCGGCATTGCTTCCACTTACTTGTGCCGGGCTCCTCTCTGTCTTCTTTCCTGTCGACCTCACTTGGTCAACTCTTGTTCTCTTCTGACCCCGACGGTATTAGGGTATCCGAGGCCTAGGGAGTCTCTTCCTTTCCCGCCTTAATTGGCCCTTGTCTCATCTTTTCTGATTCCCTCCTTCTGCGAGGGGTCAGCCTTCTTTTTCTCTTCCTTTTACCTCCTGCCTTGTGCTCTAGGCCCTTAAGGAGGCAGGGTGTATGTAGCCCCACCACTTCTGGTGCACCCTAGATAATGCTACACCCTCAGGGGCTCACGGCTGGTGAGTTCGGGAGTTGGCGACCCCGAGGGATTCCTGAGCTGGGTCCGTTTTCCCCTTTTTGTCCCTTCCCTTTGGGGCGGACCTTCTCCTCTCTCCCCTCTCCTCTCCTCTTTTCCTTCTATTTCCTTTTCTCTTCAAGATTCCCGCACTGTTTTTGTTACTCGAATCACCGTGTATCTAAATTCCCTTTTACCATTTTTTTTAAGGCATTTTTGATCTATGTTGCATTTTGTAAGTCTCTTCGATCTAAATTACATCTCGCGATTGTTTTCAACCTCAATTGCATTTTGTAAAGATTGACAATCTAAATTGCTTTTTAGTAAGTCTTTCAATGCAGGCGTCAGGGCATTTTAGTGAGTATTTTGAATTTCAATTGCATTTTGTAAGTATTTTCAACCAAAACCGCATTTCGCACGAATTTTGAATCTAAATTGCATTTTGTTTGGTGGGCATTTTGCACATATTTTGATTCTCAATTGCATTTTGTGGGTATTTTGAATCTAAATTACATTTGTCAAGTATTTTCAATCTAAATTGCTTTTTGTAAGTATTGTCAATCCACATGAGTCGTTTGAATCTACCGTACATTTTGTAAGCATTTTCAATTTCAATTGCATTTTGTAAGTATTTTGAATTTCAATTGCACTTTGTGAATAATTTGGATTGGAACTGGGATATTTCAATCTGAATTGCATTGTGTATTTTCAATTTCAATTGCATTTTGTAAGTATTTTGAACCTCAATTGCATTTTGTACGTAATTTCGATCTCATTTGCATTTTGTAAGTATTTTGAATTTCAGTTGCATTTTGTAAGTATTTCGGCGCTACTTTGCATTTTGTACGTATTTTGAATCTAGCCTACGTTTTGTGGGTCTTTTTCAATCTATCCTTTTTGTGCAACTTTTCGTTCTAAATTCCCTTTTGTAAGACCATATTGTGAGTTGTTTCCATGTGAGTTCCTTTTTGTACGTATTTTCAGTCTTCGATAATTTTGTTCTGGTTTCCATTTCATTATCATTTTCGCTATCACCCAGATCATTAGGGGCCGATAACCTCGATGTTAGGTCCCTTAAAACAACAATTATCATCATCATCATCGTATCTTTCTATAGCATATAAAGACGCCACCCGGGCATCGACGATCACAACAATTGAAAAGGTTTCTGAGATCTCGCCAATGAATTTTTAATTTATTTCTTTATTTTATTTTTTCGGAGTAGGGGGCCCGGAGAGGTGCGCCAATTATCCAAGTAGAGCTTTCCTCTCGTTGTAGATTAAACTGCTGGCGATGGAATCTGCCCTCTTTGTTCATGTTGAGATTGCCAAGTTCTCACAAAGGCCTAAGTAAACATTCTACAAGAGACGCTTACTGGAGTGGAATGGAAAAAAAAAGCGTCTGAGATTACTTCCACACTTGTAAGCGTCCCTGGAGGAAATGAAAAATGAAATATAGTCCGGCATTGCTTCCACTTACTTGTGCCGGGCTCCTCTCCGTCTTCTTTCCTGTCGACCTCACTTGGTCAACTCTTGTTCTCTTCCGACCCCGACGGTATTAGGGTATCCGAGGCCTAGGGAGTCTCTTCCTTTCCCGCCTTAATTGGCCCTTGTCTCATCTTTCCTGATACCCTCCTTCTGTGAGGGGTCAGCCTTCTTTTCCTCCCCCCAGGGGCTCACATCTTGTGGGTTGTGGGTTGGCGACCACGGGACCCCAGCTGAGTCCGGCATTGCTTCCACTTACTTGTGCCGGCTCCTCTCTTTCTTCTTTCCATTGCTTCCACTTACTTGTGCCGGGCTCCTCTCTTTCTTCTTTCCTGTCGACCTCCCTTGGTCAACTCTTGTTCTCTTCCGACCCCGACGGTATTAGGTTATCCGAGGCCTAGGGAGTCTTTCACTTTCCCGCCTTAATTGGCCCTTGTCTCATCTTTCCTGATACCCTCCTTCTGTGAGGGGTCAGCCTTCTTTTTCTTTTCCTTTTACCTCCTGCCTTGTGCTCAAGGCCCTTAAGGAGGCAGGGTGCAGGTAGCCCCACCACTTCCGGTGCACCGTCGATAATGCTACACCCTCAGGGGCTCACAAATGGTGAGTTCGGGAGTTGGCACCCCCGAGGGATTCCTGAGCTGGGTCCGTTTTCCCCTTTTGTCCCTTCCCTTTGGGGCGGACCTTCTCCTCTCTCACCTCTCCTCCCCTCTCCACTCCTCTTTTCCTTATATTTATTTTCTCTTTAAGATTCCCGCACGGTTTTTGTTACTTGGTTCACCGTGTATCTAAATTCCCTTCTGGCGATTTTTTTAAAGGCATTTTTAATCTACGTTGCTTTTTGTATGTTTTTTCGATCTAAATTACATCTCGCGATTGTTTTCAACCTCAATTGCATTTTGTAAAGATTGACAATCTAAATTGCTTTTTAGTAAGTCTTTCAATGCATGTGCCCGGGCCTTTAGTGAGTATTTTGAATTTCAATTGCATTTTGTAAGAATTTTCAACCAACGCCGCATTTCGCACGAATTTTGAATCTAAATTGCATTTTGTTTGGTGGGCATTTTGCACATATTTTGATTCTCAATTGCATTTTGTGGGTATTTTGAATCTAAATTACATTTTGTCAAGTATTTTCAATCTAAATTGCATTTATTAAGTATTGTCAATCCACATGAGTCGTTAGAATCACCGTACATTTTGTAAGCATTTTCAATTTCAATTGCAGTTTGTAAGTATTTTGAATTTCGATTGCACTTTGTGAATAATTTGGATTGGAACTGGGATAGGGCCTCTTTCAATCTGAATTGCATTGTGTATTTTCAATTTCAATTGCATTTTGTAAGTATTTTGAACCTCAATTGCATTTTGTACCTGTTTTCGATCTCATTTGCATTTTGTAAGTATTTTGAATTTCAGTTGCACTTTGTAAGTATTTCGACGCTTCATTGCATTTTGTACGTATTTTGAATCTAGCCTAGGTTTTGTGGGTATTTTTCCATGTATTCTTTTTGTGACTCTTTTCGTTCTAAATTCCCTTTTGTAAGACCATATTGTGAGTTCCCTTTTGTACGTATTTTCCGTCTCAGATAATTTTGTTCTGGTTTCCATTTCATTATCATTTTCGCTAACACCCAGATCATTAGGGGCCGATAACCTAGATGTTAGGCCCCTTAAAACAACAATTATCATCATCATCATCTTTCTTCTTTCCTGTCGACCTCCCTTGGTCAACTCTTGCTCTCTTCCGACCCCGACGGTATTAGGGTATACGAGGCCTAGGGAGTCTCTTCCTTTCCCGCCGTAATTGGCCCTTGTCTCATCTTTTCTGATTCCCTCCTTCAGCGAGGGGTCAGCCTTCTTTTTCTTTTCATGTTATCTCCTGCCTTCTGCTTAAGGCCCTCAAGGAGTCCGGGTGTATGTAGCCCCACCACTTTTGGTGCACCCTCGATAATGCTACACCCTCAGGGGCTCACGGCTGGTGAGTTCGGGAGTTGGCGACCCCGGGGGATTCCTGAGCTGGGTCCGTTTTCCCTTTTTGTCCCTTATCTTTGGGGCGGACCCTCTTCTCTTTCACTTTCCTATCTGCCTTTCATGGCTCTCCTGCCTTCCAAGTCCCTCAATCCGCCTTCTTCGAGGGTTGAGGGCATTTCTTTTCCTCCTGTCTTTTATTTGCCTTATTCTCCTTCAGTTTTCCATTTCTTCTCCTAGTATGTAGGTTAGTAGTTAGCTTTAGTTTTAAGTTCGCATTTCATTTTCATCTTCACCATCACCCAAACCATCAGGGGCCGATAACCTAGATGTTAGGCCCCTTAAAACAACAATTATCATCATCATCATCAACCTTCTTTTTCTTTTCCTTTTACCTCCTGCCTTGTGCTCAAGGCCCTTAAGGAGGGAGGCTGTATGTAGCCCCACCACTTCTGGTGCACCCTAGCTAATGCTACACCCTCAGTGGCTCACGGCCGGTGAGTTCGGGAATTGGCGACCCCGAGGGATTCCTGAGCTGGGTCCGTTTTCCCCTTTCGTCCCTTACCTCTGGGGCGGACCCTCTCCTCTTTCCCTTTCCTATCTGCCTTTCATGGCTCTCCTTCCTTCCAAGTCCCTCAATCCGCATTCTTCGAGCGTTGAGGGCATTTCTTTTCCTCCTGTCCTTTATTTGCCTTATTCTCCTTTAGTTTTCTATTTCTTCTTCTAGTATGTAGGTTGGTAGTTAGTTTTAGTTTTAAGTTTACATTTCATTTTCATCTTCACGATCACCCAAACCATCAGGGGCCGATAGCCTAGATGTTAGGCCCCTTAAAACAACAATTATCATCATCATCGAAATGAAATATGAATAACCCTGTTCGGGAATACATCCTCAGAAATTCAGACGGGGCTGAATGAGCTTGGTTTCTCAAGCCCCTATATGAATTAATGCAATAAAACCTGGTGTCAGACAAGGTGATGGACTACCCAATCCTTTTTAACTGTGGCTCTGAGAAAGTCTTTGGACCCAGGGGCTCACATCTAATAGGACATGGGTTGCGACCACGGGACCCCAGCTGAGTCCGGCATTGCTTCCACTTACTTGTGCCGGGCTCCTCTGTCTTCTTTCCTGTAGACCTCCCTTGGTCAACACTTGTTCTCTTCCGACCCCGACGGTATTAGGGTATCCGAGGCCTAGGGAGTCTCTTCCTTTCCCGCCTTAATTGGCCCTTGTCTCATCTTTTCTGATACCCTCCTTCTGCGAGGGGTCAGCCTTCTTTTTCTCTTCCTTTTACCTCCTGCCTTGTGCTCTAGGCCCTTAAGGAGGCAGGGTGTATGTAGCCCCACCACTTCTGGTGCACCCTAGATAATGCTACACCCTCAGGGGCTCACGGCTGGTGAGTTCGAGAGTTGGCGACCCCGAGGGATTCCTGAGCTGGGTCCGTTTTCCCCTTTTTTCCCTTATCTTTGGGGCGGACCCTCTCCTCCTTCACTTTCCTATCTGCCTTTCATGGCTCTCCTTCCTTCCAAGTCCCTCAATCCGCATTCTTCGAGGGTTGAGGGCATTTCTTTTCCTCCTGTCCTTTATTTGCCTTATTCTCCTTTATTTTTCCATTTCTTCTTCTAGTATATAGGATGGTAGTTAGTTTTAAGTTTGCATTTCATTTTCATCTTCACGATCACCCAAACCATCAGGGGCCGATAGCCTAGATGTTAGGCCCCTTAAAACAACAATTATCATCATCATCATCACCTCCCTTGAGTTGCGGTTTCTTAGCGGCACATCGTGGGAGGCGGACCACGCTGTGCTCCTACGTATTTATAAGACACTGATTTTATCTAGATTTCCCCCCTGTGGGTGGGGGGTTTGGAATACACCCACGGTATCCCCTGCCTGTCGTAAGAGGCGACTAAAAGGGGCGACCTTGGCTATACTTTAAGGACTCCGCGTTGTTTTGTGAATTGGACCCCCAGTGGGTGGGAGGAAGCGAATACATCCACGGTAATCCCTGCCAGTCGTAGAAGGCGACTAAAAGGGCTTCTCGGAACGGTCCCCTTTCGAGGGTTTGACAGTCAGCTCTAAAAGACATACACCCGTGCGGTATAACTCTCATTAGGTTATATCGCACTTCTTTCCGTCACTGCTTTCAGGGTCTGGCAACCAAAATTTCTATATGTGCGTGCTGTTAGGGGACGGGCCACTTACGCTAGCGACCACGCTCGAAAGCCTGTTCCGGTCTTGGCCGCGCCGACAGGTGGGTGTGCCATGTACCCGTTCAGTAGTATCCACCTGACTACTCAGGTCCCCGCACAGCCGAATGTCTGAGCTGTAAAATCCAGTATATGCCAAGGGATACATGCCGATACGGCATTGTAAAACATCGGACCCCCGGGCAATGCCTTCCAAGCTAGGCGGGCCTTGCCCTGGCTGGGTAGCGCCTACTGTGACGGCCCGTGATCGGATGTCGGTGGCATTCGGGGAGGATGATCTGGCCATGGGTTCTAAAAGAAAAATCCCCAACCAGGGTGGACCTACACCCAAACAGGGTGGTCCTACACCCAAGTCTTTAACATTTGATTCTCTACGGGGATCAACCCCCTGGGAACAATCTGTGCGTGAAAATCTGGGTACTAACACCCCCAAGTTTCTGGTAGCTACCAGAACAGATGGGGGTGATTTCAAGCTGGTAAAGAGTATTTTGTTTTCTCGCCACATAGAAGTTGTCTATGGTGAGCTTGAGAAAGTACAAAAGATGAGGAACGGTAGCTTGTTGCTCAAGACTAGGACTGGAGAGCAAGTTGAACAACTTTTGCAATGTGACCACTTTGGCGACATTCCCGTCAAAGTGGAAAAGCACACGTCCCTGAATCTGGTCCGAGGAGTTATTTTCCGCCGGGACCTGATTCTGAACACTGACGAGGAGCTCAAGGAGGATATCCGGCACCGTCACGTGACTGATGTCCGGCGCATTACGCGCAAGGTCAATGGTCAAATCGTGG
Organism: Meconema thalassinum; assembly: GCA_946902985.2. Taxonomy (NCBI): domain Eukaryota; kingdom Metazoa; phylum Arthropoda; class Insecta; order Orthoptera; family Tettigoniidae; genus Meconema; species Meconema thalassinum. The sequence goes on from OX336392.1 coordinate 358,828,096, forward strand.
ATACTGGTGCTTTCATTATTTCCTTTGAGCTTTCGGTGCTCCCGGAGAAAGTCAAGGTTACAAGTTACCGTTGCGACGTACGGCCTTATATCCCTCCACCAATGAGGTGTTATAAGTGCCAGAAGTTCGGGCACATGTTATCCTGATGCTCGAGCCCAGAAATCTGCGGCACATGCGGTAAGGTACCACACGAAGCGGAAGAGTGCACAACACCTTATCAGTGCACTAATTGCCCTGGATTTCATTCTCCTCGGGACAGGAACTGCCCTGTCTTCCTGAGTGAGAAGAAAATCCAGGAGATCAAAACCCTGGATGGTCTCACCTACAAGGAGGGCCGCAAGAAGTACTGTACCACGACTTCGCCTTCTCCAACGATTGATTATAGAGCCATAATACCAAATTTGGTCTCGGCTACCTCATCTTTTGTACCAGCTGTGAAACCTGCAACTGAGTTTCCTGTTCCGAAACCAGCTCCTAAGATTATAACGGAAAGCCCGAAGGTGACTTCAACTCCACCTTCGGCCAGCACGAAGGCTGTGCGAGCGAAGGCTGCTCCGCCCGCACAGCAGGGGAGGAAGTTGAAGACTTACTCCCCCCTCGGGAGGAAGTCGAGGACTTTCTCCCCACCCAAACGGTCGGCGAAAGCCGCGCCGAAGCCGGCGGAGGAGGCATCGTCGACCAGGGTCAGGAATTCGGCTCCTGACCCGTCTATATATCTTAAAGAGGCGGGGGTGGGTAAGAAGGGACCCCGCACTACGCATTCCCTTTCTCCAAAAAAAGGGGAAGCCATCCGCGCCCACACCTGCGGATGCTCCTGCGCCTGGGGTCGTTTCGGTCCCCAGATCTACGCGCTCCCCACGGAGTACCCCCCGGCGCCGAACTGCGTCAAGGAAATCTTCCACCGAGTCGAGTCACTCCATGACCTCGCCTGAGGACATGGAGATTATAGTCGACGTAGTGGATGATGATCCTCCAGAGTCTAAGTTGTAGCTTGCTGCTCCAACTTATTCCCTAAGTCCACACAATGGCACTGTTACAGTGGAATTGTAACAGTTATGACAGGCATTTGACAGAGCTCCGTCAGCTTATTGCCCAATACGCAGCGAGTATAGTCTGCCTACAGGAAACGAACCTCAGACTTGATCACGAGACTGTTCTGAGTGGTTTCCGACTATACTCTAAAGAGCGACAAGACGCCGCCCGGGCTTCCGGGGGCGTTTGTACCTTCGTTCGCTCTGACTGCTATAGTGAGGAGTTTCCACTCGACACTCCTCTGGAAGCTATTGCAGTTCGCGTGTCCTTGCCTGCTATGACAACTGTATGTAACGTGTACCTTCCACCGAACCAGCCCCTTGATATTAATGACGTCTTTGATCTTGTTGATCAACTTCCAGTCCCTTTCCTACTCGTGGGTGATTTCAACTCTCATCACCCCCACTGGGGATCACCATCTTCCTGTCCCAGAGGAAGGGACGTGGAGGGCTTAATTCAAGGTATGGATTTATGTCTATTAAATACAGGGGAAGCTACACATTTAAGCTTAGCGCACGGCACGTACTCACACATTGACTTGAGTGTGTGTAGCCGTGCGCTGGTCCCCCTATTTGGTTGGAATGTACACGACGACCTCGGTGACAGTGACCATTTCCCGATCGTTCTTACAGTTCTGAACCAGAAGCCCGTGGAGTTCCCCAGTCGTTGGGTGCTTAAGCGGGCAAATTGGCCCTCGTTTCAAGAACGAGCTGTGTTCGTTGATCTTGGTTGCAGGAGCGTCGACGACGAGGTACAGCACATCACCGATGTGCTTCTTGCTGCCGCCGAAGAGTCCATTCCATCCTTTTCTGGGACTCCTCGTCGCAAACTCGTCCCTTGGTGGACAGAGGATATTGCAGCGGCAATAAGAGACCGTCGTCGAGTTCATAAGCACTACCGTCGGCGACCAACCATGGCCAATTTGGTGGCGTTTAAGAAATTTCGTGCCAAGGCACGGATTCTTATTCGCCAAAGTAAGAAACAATCCTGGGAACGGTATGTGTCTTCTATTACGGCACATACCCCCTCCTCTCAAGTGTGGACTAAACTAAGACGCATTTCGGGAATTCAGACATCTTCTACTGTACCGGGAATTTCCATTGATAATGAATTGGTTACAGATCCTTATCGCGTTGCAAACCATCTCGCCTCGTATTTTGCGGATATATCCGGTTCCGATAACTATGACCCTGCCTTCGTGGCCCTGAAGCGCGAAGTGGACCGGTTCCATCTTAGTTTTGCTTCCCGCGCTTCGGAGGAGTACAACGTGCCCTTTACGGAGTGGGAACTCCGCGGAGCGCTGGCTCTCTGCAGGGACACGTCTACTGGCCCGGATAATATTCACAACCAGATGCTTAAACACCTTCACGATGAGAGCATTCGTTATTTGCTCAGGGTGTTTAATCGTATCTGGTTGGAAGGTGTGTTTCCAGCGCAATGGCAGGATGGTATCATTATACCTATCCTGAAGCCCGATAAGGATCCCAAATTGACAGGGAGTTACAGACCTATTTGTCTCACTAACGGTCTGTGCAAGCTCTTTGAGAGGATGGTCAATCGGCGCCTAGTGTGGGTCCTGGAGAATCGGGGACTCCTGTCTGAATACCAGTGTGGTTTCAAGGCGTCTCGGTGTACCAACGACCATCTGGTACGCCTGTAGACCGCCATACAGGACGCTTTTCTCCGGAGACAGCACCTAGTCGCTGTTTTCTTTGATCTCGAGAAGGCCTATGACACCACTTGGCAATACGGCATCCTCTCTACCCTGCATCAATGGAAATTCCGAGGTAACTTGCCGGTTTTTATTGCGAATTTTCTGTCCCTTCGCCTGTTCCGTGTCCAAATAGGGGGGACATATTCGCAATATCATATACAGGAAAACTGAGTCCCACAGGGATCGGTGCTTAGCGTAACATTATTTGCGATTGCCATAAACGGTATAGTCGCTGCTGCTGGTCCAGCAGTGGTACCGTCGCTATATGTAGACGACTTCGCTCTACATTATAGTGCGCAAAATATGGCGGTCGCTGAACGACAGCTACAACAAGCTATTCGGAGAGTGGAACGCTGGACACTAGAGCATGGCTTTCGATTCTCTACCGCTAAGTCCTCGGTTGTCCATTTCTGCCGAAAGCGCACTCTCCATCCAGATCCTGAGCTTTATCTGGGCGATGTAGCTTTGCCGGTCGTTGCTGCGTACCGGTTCCTTGGGCTCCTTTTCGATCAGAAATTGACGTGGGAGCCACACGTGCGGTGTTTGAAAACTACCTGAGCTAAGAAACTCAACATGTTGCGGTTTCTTAGCGGCACATCATGGGGGGCGGACCGCGCGGTGCTCTTACGCTTTTATAAGGCTCTGATTTTATCTCGATTAGATTATGGCAGTGTAGCATATGGTTCGGCCCGTAAGTCAGTGCTTGCTAAACTGGGCTGTGTCCACCACGGCGGTGTGAGGCTGGCGACGGGTGCCTTTCGGACGAGCCCAGTCGTCAGCTTGCTCGCCGAGGCCGGCGTACCTCCTTTACACCTGAGGCGCCAACAAGTACTGCTGACCTATGCTGCAACTATTCGACAGATGCCACTTCATCCAAGCTATCCATGTTTGTTTTACAATCCGAATCGCCGGCTGTATGATGTGCTCGCCCGAGCCACTCGGCCGGCGGGGATTCGCTTGGATGACTTATACCGTCAGTTCCGATTTCCTTCTGTCTCCTGTATCGTCCGAGTACCTAGCAAGGCCCCTCCGTGGATGGTCTCTCGCCCTGATATCATCCTGGATCGGCACACCGGCCCCAAGTCGGACACGGACTCCTCCGTCCATCGGAGGCTGTTCCAGTCCGTGGTGACACGGTATCCGGGATCAGGGCTTGTATTCAGGGACGGTTCGAGGGTAAACGAGAAAGTAGGCTGTGCATTTGTGGTTGAGGATCGTCGGTTTCTCTTTTCACTTACCGAGGCCTGTAGCGTGTACACTGCGGAGCTCTATGCGATCTTAGAGGCTCTGCGGTACACGTTATCAGACGATCACCAGCACTTTCTTGTGTGTACTGACTCTCTGAGTGCGCTGCAGGCGATCGATGTGTGTTTCCCGAAGCACCCGTTGGTCCAGCATGTGCACGACCAGCTCGTCAGTTCGCGTAACGCTGGAACCGGGATGACCTTTGTGTGGCTTCCTAGCCACATGTGTATTGCGGGAAACGAGCTTGCTGATCAGGCGGCGAGAGAGGCAGTCGCACTGCCCTCGCTACCGTATAAGGTGCCTGCTAGTGATGTGCGCTCTCAGTTGCGGCATTCGATCCTGTCGCATTGGGAGGAGGCATGGCGTGCCACGCCTCAACCCAACAAACTGAGCGGCATCAAGGAGACCACGAAGGTGTGGAAATCTTCCTTCCGATCTTTCCGGAAGGAAGCTGTGGTACTCTGTCGACTCCGGATCGGCCATGGGATTGCTACGCACTCCCACTTGCTAAAGAGAGAAGATCCTCCTATGTGTACTTGCGGCGCCCACCTAACCGTGGCACACCTTCTCTTGGAGTGTGTGGATCTGGCCGATCTGCGAGGGACTCTTAAACTGCCTAATACCCTCTCCCTTATTCTCCGTGATGACGGGCCGTCAGCTGACCTCGTCATCCGGTTCATGAGGGAGAGTGGTTACTTTTTTAAGTTTTAAGGGACACTGGGACTGAAATTTTAGTGAAATTTGTGGAAAATGTCGATTTTCGTTTTTTTTCATATTAATACACCCCTATCCCCTGCGGATCATATAGCAGTGTTTTATCCGAATTCCGCCATTTTTAAAGCCCTGGCGTAGCTTTAAAATGCACGGTGTGTTCTTTAAACGCCCCAGCACAGTAAGTGTCCTGAAGGTTCTGAGTCTTGGTGTTTCTACAATCCAAGTATCGCAGCTGGTAAAACACCACAGAGTCATGACAAAATGGCTGTAGAACTTTAAGAACCCTTAGTTGTCAAGATTATGCTGTTTATCAAAGGCTGGCATCAGATGAGCTACTATCCAGATGCATCCGTGGTGCTACTGAAAATCAGAATGAGTCTCTGCATTCTGTTATCTGGAGGAAGTGCCGAAAAGAGATTTTTATTTCACGGAAGATACTTGAAATTGCTGTTTGGAATTCTGTAACAGAATTCAACATGGGGTGTAGTGCAACAACAGAGTTGAAATCAGGAATAAGACTAACTTCAGTATCTCATGTCACAGCACAAACACTTGAAAGATGTGACAGTCGCAGGAAGTATGTAAGTCCGCGGTCATAATTGGAGAAGCGAAAGCATGTCGACGGAAGCTGAAACTGACAGAAATGAAGGAGGAGGCTGCAAAACAGAAGAAGGAGGGTGTCACCTATGCTGTAGGACAGTCCTAATGTCATTGGTATGCTGAAACCTTGTAAATTGTGCATCATTTTAGAAAATTGCTGTTTTCTCGGATTCACTTTTTCAGGCATTCAAAATGTTACTCGCGTCATAAATCTTATGATATTGCTTTCAAAATGGGAATTTATTATCTTCATTGCAATGACTATAAACCTGCGGATCGTTTTTTAGATTGCACTTTTGGTTTGGCTGCAAAAAAAATTCAAACTGGAAAAAATACGATTTTTTTGTAGAAAAAAACTTGGAGATGGAAAAAAATTAATTTCTTGACACTCATTAATGCAATTCAAAATCGGATCCGTAGGTTTCTTCCAATTGTTATAGTGCAATAGAATATTACCTAAAAGTTACACTATCTTGTTTTTTTTAACGCGGCTGACCTTTATAAAACTTGAATAATTAGCACAATAAATGTACAAAATAATTAATATCTAGAGAACTAATCAACTTACAATGCTCACATTTCCCAAAGTGGTTTATAATATGACTATTCATAACCATATAAAATTTCAAAGCTGTACCTCAGTTTATATAGAATTTGAAAATTTCAGTCCCAGTGTCCCTTAATGTGTAGTTACGACTTTTAATTCTGGTTAAATCTGTTTTATGTTTTTTTTTAAATTGTGATCTGTATTATATTGTTCACTATCCCTTATTTGTTTTATCCTTTTTTACCATCCGCCTTTTATTCTCTTTATTCAAATAATGCATAATTCTGGGGGCTCACTGTCTGTTTTATAAACACCATTTTCGCTTCATCCATGGCAGTGAGTTGTTTTTATCTACATCCTTTCATTTCTCGCCATTTCATTTCATTAGGGGCCGATAACCTCGATGTTAGGCCCCTTAAAACAACAATTATCATCATCATCATTTCATTAGGGGCCGATAACCTCGATGTTAGGCCCCTTGAAACAACAATTATCATAATCATCATCTTCACGATCACCCAAACCATTAGGGGCCGATAGCCTAGATGTTAGGCCCCTTAACCCCCAGGGGCTCACAACTTGTGGGCGTGGGTTGGCGACCACGGGGCCCCAGCTGAGTCTGGCATTGCTTCCACTTACTTGTGCCGGGCTCCTCTCTGTCTTCTTTCCTGTCGACCTCACTTGGTCAACTCTTGTTCTCTTCTGACCCCGACGGTATTAGGGTATCCGAGGCCTAGGGAGTCTCTTCCTTTCCCGCCTTACTTGGCCCTTGTCTCATATTTTCTTTCCGACCCCGACGGTATTAGGGTATCCGAGGCCTAGGGAGTCTCTTCCTTTCCCGCCTTAATTGGCCCTTGTCTCATCTTTTCTGATTCCCTCCTTCTGCGAGGGTTCAGCCTTCTTTTTCTTTTCATGTTATCTCCTTCCTTCTGCTTAAGGCCCTCAAGGATGCCGGGTGTATGTAGCCCCACTCCTTTTGTGCACCCTAGATAATGCTACACCCTCAGGGGCTCACGTCTGGTGAGTTCGGGAGTTGGCGACCCCGAGGGATTCCTGAGCTGGGTCCGTTTTCCCATTTTGTCCCTTACCTTTGGGGCGGACCCTCTCCTCTTTCACTTTCCTATATGCCTTTCATGGCCCTCCTTCCTTCCAAGTCCCTCAATCTGTCTTCTCCTAGGGTTGAGGGCATTTCTTTTCCTCCCCCCAGGGGCTCACATCTAGTGGGACGTGGGATGGCGACCATGGGACCCCAGCTGAGTCCGGCATTGTTTCCACTTACTTGTGCCGGCCTCCTCTCTGTCTTCTTTCCTGTCGACCTCCCTTGGTCAACTCTTGTTCTCTTCCAACCCCGACGGTATTAGGGTATCCGAGGCCTAGGGAGTCTCTTCCTTTCCCGCCTTCATTGGCCCTTGTCTCATCTTTTCTGATTCCCTCCTTCTGCGAGGGGTCAGCCTTCCTTTTCTTTTTCTTTTACCTCCTGCCTTGTGCTCAAGGCCCTTAAGGAGGCAGGGTGTATGTAGCCCCACCACTTCTGGTGCACTGTCGATAATGCTACACCCTCAGGGGCTCACGGCTGGTGAGTTCGGGCGTTGGCGACCCCGAGGGATTCCTGAGCTGGGTTCGTTTTCCCCTTTTTGTCCCTTCCCTTTGGGGCGAACCTTCTCCTCTCTCCCCTCTCCTCTCCTCTTTTCCTTCTATTTCCTTTTCTCTTTAAGATTCCCGCACTGTTTTTGTTACTCGAATCACCGTGTATCTAAATTCCCTTTTACCATTTTTTTAAGGCATTTTTGATCTATGTTGCATTTTGTAAGTCTCTTCGATCTAAATTACATCTCGCGATTGTTTAAACCTCAATTGCATTTTGTAAAGATTGACAATCTAAATTGCTTTTTAGTAAGTCTTTCAATGCAGGCGTCAGGGCATTTTAGTGAGTATTTTGAATTTCAATTGCATTTTGTAAGTATTTTCAACCAAAACCGCATTTCGCACGAATTTTGAATCTAAATTGCATTTTGTTTGGTGGGCATTTTGCACATATTTTGATTCTCAATTGCATTTTGTGGGTATTTTGAATCTAAATTACATTTGTCAAGTATTTTCAATCTAAATTGCTTTTTGTAAGTATTGTCAATCCACATGAGTCGTTTGAATCTACCGTACATTTTGTAAGCATTTTCAATTTCAATTGCATTTTGTAAGTATTTTGAATTTCAATTGCACTTTGTGAATAATTTGGATTGGAACTGGGATATTTCAATCTGAATTGCATTGTGTATTTTCAATTTCAATTGCATTTTGTAAGTATTTTGAACCTCAATTGCATTTTGTACGTAATTTCGATCTCATTTGCATTTTGTAAGTATTTTGAATTTCAGTTGCATTTTGTAAGTATTTCGGCGCTACTTTGCATTTTGTACGTATTTTGAATCTAGCCTACGTTTTGTGGGTCTTTTTCAATATATTCTTTTTGTGCAACTTTTCGTTCTAAATTCCCTTTTGTAGGACCATATTGTGAGTTGTTTCCCTGTGAGTTCCTTTTTTTTAACGTATTTTCAGTCTTCGATAATTTTGTTCTGGTTTTCATTTTATTATCATTTTCGCTATCACCCAGATCATTAGGGGCCGATAACCTCGATGTTAGGCCCCTTAAAACAACAATTATCATCATCATCATCATTTCTTTTCCTTCTGTCCTTTTATTTGCCTTATTCTCCTTTAGTTTTCCATTTCTTTTCTAGTATGTAGGTTAGTAGTTAGTTTTAGTTTTAAGTTCGCTTTTCATTTTTTCATCTTCACGATCACCCAAACCATCAGGGGCCGATAGCCTAGATGTTAGGCCCCTTAAAACAACAATTATCATCATCATCATCATTATCCTTTTACCTCCTGCCTTGTGCTCTAGGCCCTTAAGGAGGCAGGGTGTATGTAGCCCCACCACTTCTGGTGCACCCTAGATAATGCTACACCCTCAGGGGCTCACGGCTGGTGAGTTCGGGAGTTGGCGACCCCGAGGGATTCCTGAGCTGGGTCCGTTTTCCCCTTTTGTCCCTTACCTTTGGGGCGGACCGTCTCCTCTTTCACTTTCCTATATGCCTTTCTTGGCCCTCCTTCCTTCCAAGTCCCTCAATCCGGCTACTCCGAGGGTTGAGGGCATTTCTTTTCCTTCTGTCCTTTTATTTGCCTTATTCTCCTTTATTTTTCCATTTCTTCTTCTAGTTTGTAGGTTATTAGTTAGTTTTAGTTTTTAAGTTCGCTTTTCATTTTCATCTTCACGATCACCCAAACCATCAGGGGCCGATAACCTAGATGTTAGGCCCCTTAAAACAACAATTATCATCATCATCATCCTTCCGCATTCCAGTATAGGACTATGATGTTACGGTCTACTGCTCTCTTTGTATGGCGATTATCCATGATGGGCACTGAGTAGGTTGAGGACCTCCCCAAGGTCTGTCCTTTAGGGGGGAACAAAAGATCTAACAAGATCAGGTTGATTTTGTCTAATAGGCCGCTGCTCAAGATATTAGCCATAAGGATGGAGTATCTTTCGGCTGGGGTGCTATCTTTCAACATTCTTACAGTTTCCTCTCTGGTTGAGGGTAATTTAATGTACTTAGTGTTTCCGTAGGAAGGAGGTGCAGGCCTGCATGGAAGGTGCGATGTATTGTTGTTAACACTGGAACTGCTGGTGTTACTGTTTATATTTAGGCTGGATTGCGGTTGCCTATTATCATTGGTAGGCTCTCTAGGTTGGCTGATTTCCTGAGGGAGGTCAGGGAACTCTTCCATGGTTGGTATGTAACCACTTGTGGGTGGTTGATCTACGTGAGTGGTTTTTCGATTTTGGTTTGTAGGGAGGAGTGCCCTGCAACCTCTAAAATTGGCTGTGTGGTTTTTCCCACAGTCACAGCATGTGAACTCGGGCCTCCTGTTTTGCAATCAAGAGTGCTATGCTTACCAGAGGGCGGAGCTAGGTTGCAGTTCGCTCTCCTGTGCCCAGGTCTCTGGCACCGCTTGCACTGCACCGGGCCAGCATAGCTCCTATAGGCTTCGACTTGAATTACCATGTCAAGCATTGTCTTCTTTTGATAATTTTTCCGTGATTGTTCATCATTGGTCAAGGTGATTATAAAAAAGGGGTATTTTTCTTTTAATAAAATTTGTTTCATTTCCATTTGGAATTGAGTCGTCCTCATTGCTGCTTGGCACTCTGTAGTTCTTCGTCATTTGCGTGACTTGTTTGACTATGTAGCCTTCCGCAGTTAATTCTTGAGTTATCTCCTTCTCTGACGTATTGTTATCCAGGTTTCGGATGACTTCTTTAATGTCTCCGCCTACTGAATAAGTAAAGAACTCGACATTTTGTGAGTGTAAAGAGTCTCTCACTGCTGCGTAATCTGTAAGACTGTCAAATTGGTATTTGATTGTACCTCTGTTAATTTGTTTTGCTGTCATGTTACCTTTGATTAAAGATTTCAGGTGGGCCTGGCGTTCACTATACTGATCTTATAATCTTTTATAATGATTGGCGGAGGTTTGGTCTTTGCTTGCCTCTGGCGCTGAACTTGTGTTGCTGCGAACTCCTGTCCGCTCAAGGACTCAAGGGAATTGTATATATTTGAGGTTGCAGGCGCACTTTCCCTCTTCTCAATATGTACTGCAGGTATATTCCTACCGTGTTCTGTTATAAAACCTTCTGCGTCGACGGTTTTGTATCTCTTTCGGCTCTCCAGACTTTTTACCAAGTTATTAGATTGGTTTCCATTTATGCAGGAGTCTCCTGTCAAGTCCTCTTTTTTGTGCTTTCTTCAACAACCTCCATTTGCGTTTGAGGATCTTGTGTGTCTCGAGAGCCTCCCGGATCGGAACTTTGACATTCAGTATCCACAGTTAAGGTCCCTGTTCCCGGTTCAGCACGTGGATTGCTGACCGCTTCAGTGTTTTTACTCAGCTGCGAGCTATTCCTTTTGATTAAAGTTCTCTTTGTTTTTTCAGGTTCTTTCGAATGTTTCTGTGGCTTTATAACTTCGCCGGCTAGATATGCCTCGTTTCTTCCTGTAGATTTTCAGTTTCCATTTGATTGCCTACGCAGATCATTGTCATGACGTACATCTTTGATTGGTCGAAACTGTATTACCATTTTAACGTGAGTCTTTCGAGCTGCTAACGATGGTTTTCCCATTAGATAGTACAATTTGTTTCTTCACGGTTTTCTGAGATTTTCTTTCAAGTGATTTATCCCCGTTTCGGCTGGTCTGGTTAAAGTTAATGGTGGTACTGGTATCATTCCCAATACTAGTGCAGACTGTAGATATGTCAGTTACTTCCACGGACTACGTGTACGTAACCGAAGTTGCCACTAACTCTCCGTCCATTTTGAACTTCTCCTGCCATCCTATCAGGCCAAAGGCCCGAAGGCCGGCCAAACCGTAGGGAACCCGACCGCTGTACTTTCACCTCAGGCTATCGTTTTGAGACCAGGACGATACTGGGGCAAGAGGTGAGAAACACAAACGGTATCGCGACAACTCACGAAATTTACGAGCACCAGAGGTATGTGCGGGATAGACTATGACGTATGCGAACTATAGCGTGGTTAGAGCAAGATTTGCCTCATTCTCCTTTTGTTTGCCTTTTCCTCTTCTGGTCTTTAAGTAAGTAGTTTTAGTTATATTTTCCTTTTCATTATCATCTTTACGATCACCCAACCCATTATGGGCTGATAACCTCGATGTTACTTACTCTCGGTCAGTCCGTTATCACCAAATGGTGATGAAAAATGCTTGGAGTCTGGTGCCCTTAAGGGCTCCTTTCACTCCGTTATGTTAAGGATTTTAATTTTTGTTAGATTAATAATTTTATTATTTAAGATTTTAAGTAGATTATCCCTCCTAGCATTAGAAGATAATGCTTTGGAGGGAGTAGTTTTTCCTTAGGGCGATTAATTCAGTCGTGGCGATTATTTTGATATGATTTTTGGACTTTTTATCGTAGATTTTGAGAGTAAGAAGTATGTTATGTGCCTGAAGAGCTGCGGGTTCGAACTTGGGTCAGCGGCATGGCTATTAACCGTCCGACCCGCAGCGGTATTAGTTGTTGTTTAACACACTCAGTTCGCTCTTCATGGCCTGGCAGCGGTCGCTTCAGCGAGGTTAATAATAATAATAATGGACACTTTATAAGGCAGAATTTAAGTGTTTAAGGAAGAGTGAAAGACCTCTAGTTAGGTTTGGTTTTATAGAAGGTGAAATTAATAGTCCTGTAGGTTTGAGAGAAAATAATAATAATAATAATAAGCCTCAGTTGTGTGGTATTGTTATTTTGCTTGTGAATTTATTTGCAGACGGATGGCGGTCCCATGACCCGCGGCCCCTCACCCCGGGTAGGTTGGCGTTACACCTTGCCTCCCGGGCAGATTGAGCCACAGGGTCAGGGATTATGGTTTAATAGAGGGGGGACTGGCGGAAGTGTTTAAAGTGTTGTGGAAGCAAGGTGTTGAATGAAGTGCAGTATTTGAGTGAGTGCTGATTTAGAGTTAGATGTAGGTGAGGGGACATTGAGGGACATGAGAGGGGGAATGTTTGTGTGAGAGCATTGTCTGAGTTCCAACTGCCTTCTCCTAATTGCTGTTTTTATGTAGGGACAACCTCCAAATGAGGCCGCGTGCGCACCGCCACAATTGACGCACTTAGGTTTGGCTTTTGGGATCTTGCAGACCGAATGGTGATGATTATCCCCACATCGGTTGCAGCGGATCCTGTGGGGGCAACACGCGGAGTTGTGGTTCAATTTTTGGCAGTTGAAACACTGAAAAATTAGAGTAGCGTGTTGTTTGGAAGGGGGAGGCCGTGGCCTCTGTCTTTTTGGATTGGGGGAAGAATTTACAGTGTTCTCGACCCCAGCAAGCGAAATCGGCTGATTACCGTGAGTCAAATTGGCCAGAATATGACCTGTTGCACAAAGACAATAGAAATACAGAAGTTGAATAGGATAGTAGAAGTGAGAAGTTCGTGAAAGTGAAATCGGAAGTAGAGAATTGTGAAGATAACGGTTCTGAAGGAAATAAAAGTGCTATAGTAGCATGGTTAGGAGAAGAATTTACTCTATAATGATACGGGGGCGCTTGTGACGGCAGCCCCTTGCTCGGTAATCACCCAAACTGTTGATGAGAGGGTTTGTGCTGAGTGTAGATGTTCTGTACATTTTAACTGCCTGTCGGTGAATCCTCTGACTGATGGTCGAGAGGTTGAAGTCTGTATGTAGTTGGTCGTTGCGAACGTACCAGGGAGCTCCTGATATCATTCGCAAGGCTCGGTTTTGGACAACCTGAAGTTTCCTGAGGGTTGAGGGAGCTGCATAACCCCAAACAGGGCTGGCATATTCCATCACAGGGCGCACAAGGGTGCTATAAGACAAGAGCTTGCTGGCATCGTCTAGGGAGCTCTGGGCTTTAATTAAAGGCCAGAGCTGCGCTTGGATCGCTTTCGCTGTGTTAGCGCGCTGGGTAACCTCCTGAGCGAAAGTAAGGCCTCGATCCAGCGTGACTCCCAGATACTTAGTAGCAGGTTGCCACCTGATTACCTCGCCAAAGAAGCTGAGATCCTGGACTTCAGTGTGTTTGCGTTTCTTGGTAAACAGTGTGGCGGAACATTTATTGACATTAATCTTGATTCTCCAATCCCTTAGCCAGGTTTCTAAGGAGCGTAAAGCCGCTTGGAGTTTGGAATGAACTCTATGTCCACGCCAGGAGGTGGCGGAAATAGCAGTATCATCTGCGTAAAGGTGGAGACTGGTAGCGTCAGTTCTGGGCATGTCAGAGACATAGATGTTAAAAAGGGCTGGGGCTATGACGCTGCCTTGAGGCACACCGGCCTTAATCCTTCTCATGGAGGATTTATCGTCTGCCACCTGGACATAGAATTTCCTTTTCCTGAGGTAGGAATCAATGACCTTGAGTAGATGATCTGGGAATCCGTGGGCTTCATCTTGTACAGCAAACCGCTGTGCCAGACTTTATCAAAAGCACGACTTATGTCCAAAAAGCAAACTCCTGTCATACGGTTCTCGTTAAAGGCGCGCGTGATGACTTCAATAAGTCTTACTAGTTGATGTACAGTGGAATGGCCTTGGCGGAATCCGAACTGCTCATCGTTAATGACATTAGAGATGAAGGTATTCAGCCTGGAAAGTAGAGTCATCTCGAATAGCTTCGAGATTATGGAAAGCAGACTGATCGGTCTGTAATTCTGAGGGAAAGTGCCGTCGGCGTTAGGTTTCTTAATCATAATGACTTTAGCTACTTTCCAGGCTGCAGGGAAGTACCCATAGCGGTAGATGGAGTTAAAGATTTTAACTAGACAAGTTAAGGCGTTTTTGCTAAGGTTTTTAATGTATTGCGCAGCGATCTCGTCTGGTCCGGGGGCCTTGCGAGTCTTGAGCTTCTTGATGAGTTTGAGCAGTTCGGTAGGGGAGACAAATTTAAAGCCCCGAGGGAGATCCCCCTGAAAGCCATCGCGAAGATCATGACGAACGAGGTCTACGAAGTCGCCGTTACAAGGTTCACGATTTGGCTCACAGGCTCTTTCGAAGGTATCCGCCAGGGCGTTAGCTTTGTCTATGTTAGTGAATACCATTCCACGTACCCCGTGTAATGGTGGAATGCCAGTCCGTTTCCTAAGCAGCTTTCTAGCCATACCGAACAGGGATTTTGAATTACCTGCCATGTTTTCTAATTTGTTTTGCCAAAGTTTGTTGCGAATGTTAGCCATGGCTGATTGGACCTGTCTATGTAACTTGTACCAATCCTGCTTAATGCGAAGATCACGGGTGACCTGCCACCTCCACCTGATCATATTTTTCCGTTTGATGAGAGCCTGTAGAGTAGCGGGAATTTGGAGGGGCTTGTGTGATCTATGCTTGGGTCCGATAGCTGCGGATTGGGCGGCCTGTAAGAGGGATTGAGTAAATTTCTCTACGTGGACGTCTATGTCGTCCGCGCAAAGAATGCTGGGATTACCAGCAACGGTAGATTTAAGGAAAGTCTGGAAGTAGTCCCAGTTAATCTTTCGGTTATGAAGCGGGATGGGCTGTAGCTGGAGTTAAGTTCTATCATGATGGGGTCGTGATCTGAGTTCAGGGCAGAGTAGTTTGAAACAGCAATCGGGATGTCGAGGTCCTTGCTGATGGCAATGTCCAAGAGATCCGGGAGCCTGTTAGGATCAAACGGAAAGAAAGTGAATCCAGGCGGGCCGTGTACTAGGCACCCGTGGTCATCGCAGAACTTCTCTAATAGCCTGCCCCTAGCCTCCGTGATCCGGCTGCGCCATAGCCGGTTTTTGGAGTTGAAGTCACCCGCCAATATCACAGGGATATTACCAGGCAACAGCGCCTCCAGATCGGTCGGCACAAACGGAGCACCAGGAGGCAAGTAGCAGGAGACGATGCGGTATAGGCCGGTGGAAAGTTGGACCTGCACGATGGTGGCTTCAGCAAACCTCAGGTTGTCGGGCGTGGGGATGCGCTGGTGAACCAAGTCAGAGAGCACGGCTATGGCTGTCCCTCCACTCGGACGTCCCACACGGTCATCACGATAAATACGATACCCAGGAAGGTAGAAGTTAGTCCCTGGCTTAATGGATGTTTCTCCGAGGAGATCTATGTGTATTTGTTCCCGTTGTAGGACGTCCGTAAGTTCGCCTATCTGAGAGTGTAGGTGAAAGGCGTTCCATGCCATTATCCTGATGTTAACACAAGCTTGCAGGTTAGTTCCCATTATTGAAGAGATACTGGGTGCAGACTTCAATAATGATCTGTAGCCTCGTGGAGGTATCGGGAGCATTGACAAGTTTTAGTAACGTGTTCTTGACTAGGGTAAGAAGATCTTTGAGCGAGGGGTTCGTGATCAGTCTTAATATTTCAAGCATATCGCTTGAGGTGGAAGGCGCAGAGGTAGGGGGGGCCGAAGGGGAGAGGCCCGGGAAGTTGCTTTCGTTGAGAGCTGGGGGTGAGGGAGAGGGTGGGGGTTGGAGAGGGGCTGGGGGAGGAGGAGGAGGAGGCGTTGGTTGGGGGAGCGAAGATGTTGCGCCTGCAAAGCTGGTGCCTGACCTAATTTTGTTGCGGTCTGCCACGTGTCCAGCTGGAGCTTTACGGGTCGAGGGAAGCCTGTTGTTGAAGGTGGTTGTGAGTTTGATGTAGGTCTCACAACCTCTGTAGCTAGCAGTGTGCTGTTTCCCACAGTTGGCACACTTAGTGGTGGCTTCCTTGTTGCCGTAGAGTGGACATTCGTTGGCCCTGTGGTCCTGAGCACAGATTACGCAACGTGGTTGTACGTGGCAGCCGTTGGATGCGTGGCCGAAACCCTGACAGCGGTAGCACTGCACAGGTCCGGCTTGCCCTTGATATCTCGATACGGAGATAATGCTGTAGAGGAGGTGAGTCAGCTCGTAAATATTGTGGTCGGTGGAGGTAGTGGAGTGTGCTACCATGAAGAGGGGTAGCTTTTTAGAGCGATCACTGGTCTGGCTGAGTTGAGTCACTCGCTCGACGGAGTAGCCCAGTTCAGTCAGCGCCTCATGGATGAGTCCTGGGGAGGTAGACTCATGAAGACCTCGGATGACTACCTTCCGAATGTTCTTAGGAGCTGATGGCCTAGTGTGGAATTCGCCATTGCTGTTAAGAAGGAAGTCTGTGAGGATCCTGTGTTGATCAGGGGTTTTGACAGTAACCCGCACAGCATTCGGTAGGTTCTTAATAGTGAAGTTGAGGTCTAGCTTCACTAAGTTCTGGAGAAGATTATTAATGTCACTCACGTTTTTTATGTATACGGGGTGAACATTAATCTTGACGGACCTGGGGTTCCTGGCTGAATTGCCGGATGTGCCAGGTTGGGGTTCAGGAATGGGCTGAGCACCAGAGAATTGAGAAGGGGGGAGTTGAGAAATGGCGTCATAGGGGTTAGAGTCCAGAAGGGACCTGGGTTTGGGAGCCTCGCGAACCTTCATGGTCTGCCGTTTGCCGGCCTTGATGAAGTCGCCTTGGTCCTCGTCATCGCTAGGCGATATGACAGAGGATTCAATGTCAGTCAAGGCTGAGCGGCGTTCAGGGGAGGAAGAGGCTGGACTGGTGTCAGCTGAGCGACGAGAGGGCGGGGTGGAGTCTGATGATGACACGTCAGAGCTTTCTGAAATCTGTGAGGGTTGGGTGGAAGGTGAATCTAAAGGGGGCTGAGGGGGGGTTTTCAAAGTTAGAGCAATCTCCGAAGCAATCTTGGGCGGCTGAGTGCCTTCAGGGGTGAATGAGTTTTTATCAGAATGCTCAGGCAAGGGGTCGAGTGGCTTAGGGGGAGATATGTTGGGCGGGGAGGGGCCGTCCCTGGCAGCACTAGCCCTCGTCACGGGCGTCGCGCTCTCTGACCTGGATCGCGCTTTGCTTAACTTTCGTGCATTCTGATGCAACTTCTTATAGTTAGGGCTAGGAGGGCTAGCTCTATTGCGCTTCGCCTTCTTTCCCGTCATGGCTGTAATGGGGCCCAGCTCCCTGCCGAGACTGGGGCTGTGTGTGTGTGAAAGTGTGTGTAGTGACAGGCAGTTGTGTCCCTAGACAATTGTAGTGGATAAGGGGGTTGGCGTGAGGCGCCAGGGGGAGAGAAGGGAGGAAAGTCAAACGCCCTTGGGCGGTGAAGTTAGTTATTAACGCGCAACAGAACCCAAGATTGAACCGGTCGCAGCAGGTTGCCAGTTGATCGGTTGGAGCCGTGACAAGCTGCGAGTCGGTGATCTGGGCTCTGGCTAGTCCAATGCGGTTAACGGAAAAAGACAAGGGATTAAACTAATTATATCCGTTGAAGACGGCAAGGGGACCTAAGAATCAAAAATGCCAGCTCGTCGACTGATAATCAATCGCGCCTAAGTGTCGCGAGCTGATCGTGCAGGGGGGCAGCCAGAACAGCAGTGGTTTCGTAGTAGCTCTTTCAATAGACAACCACTGTCTGTCGGCTCATAAGGGGGAGACCTCCTGGCCTGGCGGAAGTCGGCCCTTAAAACGACAATTATCATCATCATCATCATCATTGAAGAATGGAGGACACTGAGTTGAGAAAAAGGAAATGAACTGAAAGAGGTGTACGTTGGTTGTATGGTCTTTGTAGATGAAGTCAACAATATTAAATCAGCAATTATAAAGATCAATCGGTGGGTTGCACGAGCCGTTCGGGATGCCTACTTTTACTCGGTTGCCTACTTTTACTCCTGCGAGGCTAACGCCATCTATGCGCCGTACTCAGAAGCAGCCTGTCCGCCATCTTGTTGTAAAGGCCAGCTGGTAAACAATAGGGTGATAAAATGTAGAAAGTAGCCCTTTTCATCGTTGAATTCGAGATGGTGTGCTGTGCAATTGTTGCTAGTCACACGAGGACCAACAAGGATAGAGCTGATCACAAGGTGGGTGTTCGTTTCTTCAGCATACCGTCAGTGATAACGAACCAATGCCAACTCACGAGGAAACGAAGCGACAGACGCCGAGCACTGTGGCTTTCTCGCATAAATCGTTAACGCCTGAGAGATCGTGGTCATCAGCCCCATGTATTTGGGTGTATGTTGAATTCGTCTGATAAAATGTCACTGTGGTAATTGCATTAATAATAATAATAATATCGAATGGCCTCGGTGCCGTGTGCAAGCTTTTGTAATTTGACACCCCGAGGGTAGCTTGCGTGTCGAATGTAGTTGTTCCTTGAAACACTATGAAAGTCAAGGAGGTTAGATATCTAAGCTCCTTGAACACGATAGCACTTTCTAGTAGAGATCCCCCCAGGGGCTCACATCTAGTGGGTTGTGGGTTGGCGACCACGGGGCCCCAGCTGAGTTCGGCATTGCTTCCACTTACTTGTGCCGGGCTCCTCTCCGTCTTCTTTCCTGTCGACCTCCCTTGGTCAACTCTTGTTCTCTTCTGACCCCGACGGTATTAGGGTATCCGAGGCCTAGGGAGTCTCTTCCTTTCCCGCCTTAATTGGCCCTTGTCTCACCTTTTCTGATACCCTCCTTCTGCGAGGGGTCAGCCTTCTTTTTCTCTTCCTTTTACCTCCTGCCTTGTGCTCTAGGCCCTTAAGGAGGCAGGGTGTATGTAGCCCCACCACTTCTGGTGCACCCTAGATAATGCTACACCCTCAGGGGCTCACGGCTGGTGAGTTCGGGAGTTGGCGACCCCGAGGGATTCCTGAGCTGGGTCCGTTTTCCCCTTTTGTCCCTTACCTTTGGGGCGGACCCTCACCTCTTTTACTTTCCTATATGCCTTTCATGGCTCTCCTTCCTTCCAAGTCCCTCAATCCGCCTTCTCCGAGGGTTGAGGGCATTTCTTTTCTTTCTGTCCTTTTATTTGCCTTATTCTCCTTTAGTTTTCCATTTCTTCTTCTAGTATGTAGGTTATTAGTTAGTTTTAGTTTTAAGTTCGCTTTTCATTTTCATCTTCACGATCACCCAAACCATCAGGGGCCGATAACCTTAAAACAACAATTATCATCATCATCATCATCATCCTTAAGGAGGCCGGGTGTATGTAGCCCCACCCCTTCTGGTGCACCCTAGATAATGCTACAGCCTCAGGGGCTCACGGCCGGTGAGTTCGGGAGTTGGCGACCCCTAGGGATTCCTGAGCTGGGTCCGTTTACCCCTTTTGTCCCTTAGTTTTGGGGGGGACCCTCTTTTTTCTCCCCTCTCCTCTCCTCTTTTCATTATATTTCCTTTCTCTTTAAGATTCCCACACTGTGTTTGTTACTTGGTTCACCGTGTATCTAAATTCCCTTTTAGCGTTTTTAGCCTACTTTCGATTTTTGCAAAAAATGAAAGTAGACTTATGAGATCAACACAGGGCGAAAAAAGTGTGTCTGTCTGTGTGTGAGTCTGTGTGTGTGTGAGTCTGTGTGTGTGTGTGTGTGTGTGTGTGTATGTGTGTGTGTGAGTCTGTGTGTGTGTGTGTCTGTGTGTGTGTGAGTGTGTGTACTCTGAATGTCTGTCCCCCCCTATCAATTCGAACACGGTGAAACCGAATTGAACGAAATTTGGTACAGAGGTAGCACTAGTAAAGGACACCTCAGTGTCATACTTTATATCGCCGCCATCTTTACCAAAACAGAATGGCGGCCACTCAAATGTTCAAAACGTAAAATCAAATTACGGCTAAACTAATCATCCGATCTCTACCAAATTTGGTGACAACATACCTTTATATAGGACGCGTCTTTCACCCAAAATTCAAGGTCATCGGCCATGCCATTTCAGGATGGCGGCCGTGTGAATTATGCAACCATTTTAATAAATAGCTTAAGACCCACCAATTCCGATTATCGAGTCTAGGGGGGTTTAAGCTATCCTGAAGGTCGTGATCCGTTATTTATTATAATTTAATATTATAATATTATACAGTATGAGTGGCTTAAAAGAGCTGAGCCGTTGTGTCACACGACAAGATGGCAGCTGTCCTCATGTGCCTGTCTTATATTTCAGTAGTTTTAGTATGTTGTATGTGATATACCGTACTGATACAATAATATAAAGTTTGTATGAAATGATCTTTAATGAAGATGTACTGCAGTGAAGAAATCGTTTATTTAAAGTCATTATTTGCCAACAGTTTGTATCTAATATGTCAGTTAAGAACACCTGACGTCATGGATACGGTTAGCTCTGGGCTAGCATGTTAGTCTGACACGCAGTTGACTGGGGATCGAGTACTGCTACAGTTAGATTTTTTTTTCTTGAATTCTTTTACAAATGATGTGCACGAGCTTTTTCCACAGATACTGAATAAAATGTCATTTAGCTCAAAGGAGAGGATAAAGTATACACTCGTATATTAATAAAATCACAGTCCCAGCATCGCACATAAACAGAAGACATTAGAAAAAGGAGAATAGAAGAACTAGATACACGTTGTCATTAACCACAGCCTTCTTAATGCCTCTGTACGGTGCTGTCCTCTTGTGGGTTATGTGGGTAATATTGCTCCAAACATAACGCTGTGTAAATGCCTGAGCTGGCTTCCTGAAGTATGGCAATTTTTTAATACTGGTAGTTCAACTATTAGCCACGATCGCGCTCCGAATACCTTTAAACACTGCCAGCTGGATCGCCTCCCTCTTGGCTACTTTAAAATGCCTACTCATTCAACACCCATAGAACACTGCCATCGTAGTACATTACGATGGCAGTGCATAGGCGTACAAGATAATAGTACATTATGCAACGAGCCTATAATGGCTATAATTAAGACACGAGTATTTTTTATAAAACGAGCGTATGCGAGTTTTATAATTTCCATACTAGTGTCTTAATTACCATTATAGGCGAGTTGCATACGACTGTTTATGTTCGACGATAATTACAACTTTATTATTATGTTTTAACATAAATATTCATAAATATCTGTTGAGATTGTCACTAGAATTTTGTGATCGGGTGCTGCGCAGGGTAGGATATCTCTGATGTCCAAGCTCACTGACCGACCGACGCATGCGCTCTGTGAACTTCAATGTCGTATGTGCAGATTGAGCATCAGTATTCAGTAAAAATGTCACGGAAATCGTTTGAAAACAACCCGCTGTGTAGAAATTGGATTTAAGGATATTAAGGTACAGTGTCTCATATTAACCAGTTTATTTACGAGAACATTATGGACGGTGCACTTTCGGTAATTTATATAGACATGTTGGATTTTGAGCGCACGCGAGTAGGTATCGTTACCTAATTGGTCAATGAACGAGCTCTGATTGGCTGGAGAAACTGTATCATAATGAAAAAGAGTGTTATAATGACCATCATTATGATACAGTTTCCTGACACATAATAGTGGGGGTCGAACATAAAGATACCCATACATTTAGGAGAAAGTAGGCTATATGTTCTTTGCTGAACATCTTGTTTTAAGGTATTTTTAATCTACGTTGCATTTTGTAAGTTTTTTCGATCTAAATTACATCTCGCGATTGTTTTCAACTTAAATTGCATTTTGTAAAGATTGACAATCTAAATTGCTTTTTGGTAAGTCTTTCAATGCAGGTAGACGGGCCTTTTAGTGAGAATTTTGAATTCCAATTGCATTTTGTAAGAATTTTCAACCAAAACCGAATTTCGCACGAATTTTTAATCTAAATTGCATTTTGTTTGGTGAGCATTTTGCACATATTTTGAATCTAAATTACATTTTGTCAAGTATTTTCAATCTAAATTGCATTTTGTAAGTATTGTCAATCCACATGAGTCGTTTGAATCTACCGTACATTATGTAAGCATTTTCAACTTCAATTGCATTTTGTAAGTATTTTGAATTTCAATTGCACTTTGTGAATAATTTGGATTGGAACTGGGCTTTTTCAATCTGAATTGCATCGTGTATTTTCAATTTCAATTGAATTTTGTACGTAATTTCGATCTCATTTGCATTTTGTAAGTATTTTGAATTTCAATTTCATTTTGTAGGTATTTCGACGCTACATTGCATTTTGTACGTATTTTGAACCTAGCCTTCATTTTATGGGTATTTTTCAATCTATTCCTTTTGTGAATCCTTTCGTTCTAAATTCCCTTTTGTAAGAACATTTTGTGAGTTGTTTCAATCTCAGTTCTTTTTTGAAAGTATTTTCCGTCTCACTTAATTTTCGTTCTAGTTTCCGTTTCATTATCATTTTCGCTATCACTCGGATCATTAGGGGCCGATAACCTAGATGTTAGGCCCCTTCAAACAACAATTATCATCATCATCATCATCACACGTGCGGTGTTTGAAAACTGTCTGTGCTAAGAAACTGAACATGTTGCGGTTTCTTTGCGGCACATCGTGGGGAGGCGGACCGCCCGGTGCTCCTACGTTTCTGTAAGGCACTTATTTTATCTGGATTAGATTATGCCGTGTAGCATATGGTTCGGCCCGTAAGTCAGTGCTTGTTAAACTGAAAAGCGTCCACCGCGGCGGTGTGAGGTTGGCGACGGGAGCCTTTCGGACGAGCCCAGTCATCAGCTTGCTCGCTGAGGCTGGCGTTCCTCCTTTACATATGAGGCCCCAACAGGTACTGCCGACCTATGCTGCTACTATTCGACAGATGCCACTTCATCCAAGTTATCCATGTTCGTTTACCAATCTGAATCGCCGGCTGTATGATGCGCTCGCCCGAGCCCCTCGGCCTGCGGGGATTCGCTTGGATGAATCAAACCGGCAGTTCCGATTTCCTTCTGTTTCCTGTATCGTCAGAGTACCTAGCAAGGCCCCTCCGTGGATGGTCTCGCCCTGATATCATCCTGGATCTGCACACCGGCCCCAAGTGGGACACGGAATCCTCCGTCCATCGGAGGCTGTTCCAGTCCGTGGTGAGCCGGTATCCGGGATCAGGGCTTCTATTCACGGATGGTTCAAGGGTAAACTAGAAAGTAGGCTGTGCATTTGTGGTTGAGGATCGTCGGTGTCTCTTTTCACTGCCCGAGGCCTGTGGCGTGTACTCAGCGGAGCTCTATGCCATCTTAGAGGCTCTGCGGTACACGTTATCAGACGATCACCAGCACTTTCTTGTGTGTATTGACCCTCTGAGTTCGCTGCAAGCGATCGATGTGTATTTCCCGAAGCACCCGCTGGTCCAGCGTGTGCGCGACCTGCTCGTCAGTGCGTGTAACGCTGGAACCGGGGTGACCTTCGTGTGGCTTCCTAGCCACATGGGTATTGCGGGAAACGAGCTTGCTGATCAGGTAGCGAGAGAGACAGTCGCACTGCCCTCGCTACCGTATTAGGTGCCTGCTCGTGATGTGCGCTCTCAGTTGCGACATTCGATCCTGTCGCATTGGGAGGAAGCGTGGCGTGCCACGCCTCCACCCAACAAACTGAGAGGCATCAAGGAGACAACGAAGGTATGGAAATCTACCTTCCGATCTCTCCGGAAGGAAGCTGTGGTACTCTGTCGACTCCGGATCGCCCATGGGATTGCTACGCACTCCCACTCGCTAAAGAGAGACGATCCCTTTGTCTGTACTTGCGGTGCCCATCTAACTGTGGCACACATTCTCTTGGAGTGTGCGCATCTGGCCGATCTGGGAAGCCTAATACCCTCTCCCTTATTCTCCGTGATTGAACCCTCAGGGGCTTACGGTTGGTGAGGTCTGGAGTTGGCGACCCCGAGGGAGTCCTGAGCTGGGTCCGTTTACCCCCTTTGTCCCTTAGTTTTGGGGCGGACCCTCTCTTTTCTCCCCTCTCCTCTCCTCTTTTCCTTATATTTCCTTTTCTCTTTAAGATTCCCGCACTGTTTTTGTTACTTGGTTCACCCTGTATCTAAATTCCCTTTTAGCGATTTTTAAGGCATTCTTGATCTACGTTGCATTTTGTAAGTTTTTTCGATCTAAATTACATCTCGCGATTGTTTTCAACATCAATTTTGTAAAGATTGACAATCTAAGTTGCTTTTTAGTAAGTCTTTCAATGCAGGTAGACGGGCTTTTTAGTGAGTATTTTGAATTCCAATTGCATTTTGTAAGTATTTTCAAACAAAACCTCATTTCGCACGAATTTTGAATCTAAATTGCATTTTGTTTGGTGGGCAATTTGCACATATTTTGATTCTCAATTGCATTTCGTGGGTATTTTGAATCTAAATTACATTTTGTCAAGTATTTTCAATCTAAATTGCATTTTGTAAACATTTTCAATTTCAATTGCATTTTGTAAGTATTTTGAATTTCAATTGCACTTTGTGAATAATTTTGGTTGGAACTGGGATAGGGTCAATTTCAATCTGAATTGCATTGTGTATCTTCAATTTCAATTGCATTTTGTGAGTATTTTGAACCTCAATTGCATTTTTTACGTATTTCAGTTGCATTTTGTAAGTATTTCGACGCTACATTGCATTTTGTACGTATTTTGAATCTAGCCTACGTTTTGTGGGTCTTTTTCAATCTATTCTTTTTGTGAATCTTTTCGTTCTAAATTACCTTTTGTAAGACCATATTGTGAGTTGATTCCATCTGAGTTTCTCTTTGTACGTATTTTCCGTCTCACATAATTTTCGTTCTGGTTTCCATTTCATTCTCATTTTCGCTATCACCCAGATCATTATTGGCCGATAACCTCGATGTTAGGCCCCTTAAAACAACAATTATCATCATCGCTATCACCCAGGTTATTAGGGGCCGATAACCTAGATGTTAGGTCCCTTAAAACAACAATTATCATAATCATCATCATCTCCGTGATGACGGGCCGTCAGTAGACCTCGTCATCCGGTTAATGAGGGAGAGTGGTTACTTTTTTAAGTTTCAAAGTGTCGTTACGACTTTTAATTCAGGTTAAGTCTGTTTTATGTTTTTTATTGTGTTCATCTATTTTATTGTTCACTATGCCTTATTTGTTTTATCCTTTTTTACCATCCGCCTTTTATTCTTTTTATTCAAATAAGGCATACTTTTTGGGGCTCACTGTATGTTTTATAAACACCATTTTCGATTCATCCATGGCAGTGAGCTGTTTTCATCAACATCCTTTGATTTCACGCCATTTCATTTCATTAGGGGCCGATAACCTCAAAGTTAGGCCCCTTAAAGCAACGATTATCATCATCTGTTTCAACATCATCTGTGATTGACACCTTTCGGCTAGAAACTTTGTGATATCTTGCAGAGTTGCCATATTTTCTGGTGTGCGATTCTTGATTCTTTCTTGCCAGTCATGCTATTAAAGATAATCTAGTTTCTGCTCGACTAAATGGATTGTTAAGGTATCCCAATGATCTACATGCTGATTAAGTGATTTTAACGCTGATATATTCGTTTAGATGTGCCAATTCAATTTTCGCATCGAGTCGGCTTTGTTTTGCTCTATTTCTGGAAATGTGATAAGCTCATCCAGGTGGGTTGGTGTTATCATCATTTGGTTGTCGTATGTAGTGTTTATAAGATCCCAAGCGTTGGTATAGGTCTCGTCGCGTATGGTGAATCCTTCGATGACATTTAGAGCCTCTCCCTTCAGTACTCCGACAGGATACTGGTGCCTCATAACATTTGGTAGGTTTGTATTGTTGTGAATTGTCGTGTATTTTCAATTTCAATTGCATTTTGTAAGTATTTTGAACCTCAATTGCATTTTGTACGTAATTTCGATCTCATTTGCATTTTGTAAGTATTTTGAATTTCAATTGCATTTTGTAAGTATTTTGAATTTCAATTACATTTTGTAGGTATTTCGACGCTACATTGCATTTTGTACGTATTTTGAACCTAGCCTTCATTTTGTGGGTATTTTTCAATCTATTCGTTCTAAATTCCCTTTTGTAAGAACATTTTGTGAGTTGTTTCAATCTGAGTTCCATTTTGTAAGTATTTTCAGTCTCACTTAATTTTCGTTCTGGTTTCCGTTTCATTATCATTTTCGCTATCACCCAGATCATTAGGGGCCGATAACCTAGATGTTAGGCCCCTTAAAACAACAATCATCATCATCATGTTGTGAATTGTGGATTCAAAGCTATGTTTTGAAAAATGGCCACCTTTTAATCACCATCGAATTCTGGGAGTTTTATTTCTGGCAATTTTGAAACATAAGTATGAGTTGTTAGAGGAAGTTCTTGTAATGGAAAGTTCTGTTATTTGGGGTTCTTTGTTGTTGTGCTGTCTCGATTTTAGCGTGTAGTTGACTGTGTTGAAATATTTTGTTTCAAATACAGCGCGTTCACCTTCACATTCTGCCAGAAATACGTCCGCTTCAGTTTCATCTTCTGGTATATGGTCTTCGATACCCTGTTGAATATCGTCAAACTCTTTCGAAATGCCCTGTATTTTTTCTAATTTTACTGTTGCTACAATTGGTGTGGTGTGTTCTGAGGTCGAGTTGGCTGTTCTAGTCACGACTTCTTTTACTCGTGCGCGACTTCGTTTTAGCTTTGTGAATTGCGACATCCTTAATTGAAATGAAATATAAAGTTGCGTAGGTCTGTGCAGTGACCAATGCAATGAAGAAATAGCCTATTGTATTCAATGAATTATATGAATTTGTACAATGGGATTTGAAGTACGGTAGGCCTAGTAGCTCAATGTTTTATTTGTTTTGGTAGTATGCCTCTTGAATTATCTATTTATGGGGTGGGGGGTTTAGAATACACCCACGGTATCCCCTGCCTGTGGTAAGAGGCGACTAAAAGGGGCGACCTTGGCTATACTTTAAAGACTCCGCGTTGTTTTGTGAATTGGACCCCCAGTGGGTGGGAGGAAGCGAATACATCCACGGTAATCCCTGCCAGTCATAAAAAGCGACTAAAAGGGGCTTCTCGGAACGGTCCCCTTTCGAGGGTTTGACAGTCAGTTCTAAAAGACATACACCCGTGCGGTATAACTCTCATTAGGTTATATCGCACTTCTTTCCGTTACTGCTTTCAGGGTCTACCAACCAAAATTTCTATATGTGCGTGCTGTTAGGGGATGGGCCACTTACGCTAGCGACTACGCTCGAAAGCCTGTTCCGGTCTTGGCCGCGCCGACAGGTGGGTGTGCCATGTACCCGTACAGTAGTATCCGCCTGACTACGCAGGTTCCCGCACAGCCGAATGTCTGAGCTGTAAAATCCAGTATATGCCAAGGGGTACATGCCGATACGGCATTGTAAAACATCGGACCCCCGGGCAATGCCTTCCAAGCTAGGCGGGCCTTGCCCTGGCTGGGTAGCGCCTACTGTGAAGGCCCGTGATCGGATGTCGGTGGCATTCGGGGAGGATGATCTGGCCATGGGTTCAAAAAGAAAAATCCCCAAACAGGGTGGTCCTACACCCAAGTCTTTAACATTTGATTCCCTACGGGGATCAACCCCCTGGGAACAATCTGTGCGTGAATATCTGGGTGCTAACACCCCCAAGTTTCTGGTAGCTACCAGAACAGATGGGGGTGATTTCAAGCTGGTAAAGAGTATTTTGTTTTCTCGCCACATAGGTGTCTATGGTGAGCTTGAGAAAGTACAAAAGATGAGGAACGGTAGCTTGTTGCTCAAGACTAGGACTGGAGAGCAAGTTGAACAACTTTTGCAATGTGACCACTTTGGCGACATTCCCGTCAAAGTGGAAAAGCACACGTCCCTGAATCTGGTCCGAGGAGTTATTTTCCACCGGGACCTGATTCTGAACACTGACGAGGAGCTCAAGGAGGATATGCAGCACCGTCACGTGACTGATGTCCGGCGCATTACGCTCAAGGTCAATGGTCAAATCGTGGATACTGGTGCTTTCATTATTTCCTTTGAGCTTTCGGTGCTCCCGGAGAAGGTCAAGGTTACAAGTTACCGTTGTGACGTACGGCCTTATATCCCTCCACCAATGAGGTGTTATAAGTGCCAGAAATTCGGGCACATGTTATCCCGAAGCTCGAGCCCAGAAATCTGCGGAACATGCGGTAAGGTACCACACGAAGCGGAAGAGTGCACAACACCGTGTCAGTGCACTAATTGCCCTGGATTCCATTCTCCTCGGGACAGGAACTGCCCTGTCTTCCTGAGTGAGAAGAAAATCCAGGAGATCAAAACCCTGGATGGTCTCACCTACCAGGAAGCCCGCAAGAAGTACCATACCGCGATTGCTCCTTCGCCTACGATTGATTATACAGCCATAATACCAAATTTGGTCCCGGCGACCTCATCTTTTGTACCAGCTGTCTAACCTGCAACTGAGTTACCTGTTACGAAACCAGCACCTATGATTATAACGGAAAGCCCGAAGGTGACTTCAACTCCACCTTCGGCCAGCACGAAGGCTGTGCGAGCGAAGGGTGCTCCGCCCGCACAGCAGGGGAGGAAGTCGAAGACTTACTCCCCACTCGGAAGGAAGTCGAAAACTTTCTCTCCACCCAAACGGTCGGCGAAAGTCGCGCCGAAGCCGGCGGAGACGGCATCGTCGACCAGGGTCAGGAATTCGGCTCCTGACCCGTCTATATATCTTAAAGAGGCGGGTAAGAAGGGACCCCGCACTACGCATTCCCTTTCTCCAAAAAAGGGGAAGCCATCCGCGCCAACACCTGCGGATGCTTCTGCGCCTGGGGACGTTTCTGTCCCCAGATCTGCGCACTCCCCACGGAGATCCCCCCCGCCGCCGAACTGCGTCTAGGAAATCTTCCACCGACTTGATTCATTCCATGACTTCGCCTGAGGACATGGAGATTATAGTCGACGTAGTGACTGTAGATCCTCCAGAGTCTAAGTTGTAGCTTGCTGCTCCAACTTATTCCCTAAGTTCACACAATGGCACTGTCACAGTGGAATTGTAACAGTTATGACAGGCATTTGACAGAACTCCGTCAGCTTATTGCCCAATACGCAGCGAGTATAGTCTGCCTACAGGAAACAAACCTCAGACCTGATCACGAGACTGTTCTGAGAGGTTTCCGACTATACTCTAAAGAGCGACAAAACCCGCCCGGGCTTCCGGGGGGCGTTAGTACCTTCGTTCGCTCTGACTGCTATAGTGAGGAGTTTCCACTCGCCACTCCTCTGGAAGCTATTGCAGTTCGCGTGTCCTTGCCTGCTATGACAACTGTTTGTAACGTGTTCCTTCCACCGAACCAGCCCCTTGATATTAATGACGTCTTAGATCTTGTTGATCAACTTCCAGTCCCTCTCCTACTCGTGGGTGATTTCAACTCTCATCACCCCCAATGGGGATCACCATCTTCCTGCCCCAGAGGAAGGGACGTGGAGGGCTTAATTCAAGGGTTGGATTTATCTCTGTTAAATACAGGGGAAGCTTCACATTTTAGCTTAGCGAACGGCACGTACTCACACATTGATTTGAGTGTGTGTAGCCGTGCGCTGGTCCCCCTATTTGGTTGGAATGTACACGACGACCTCTGTGACAGTGACCATTTCCCGATCGTTCTTACACTTCTGAACCAGAAGCCCGTGGAGTTCCCCAGTCGTTGGGTGCTTAAGCGGGCAAATTGGCCCTCGTTTCAAGAACGAGCTGTGTTCGTTGATCTTGGTTGCCGGAGCGTCGATGACTAGGTACTCTTGCTGCCGCCGATGAGTCCATTCCATCCTTTTCTGGGACTCCTCGTCGCAAACTCGTCCCTTGGTGGACAGAGGATATTGCAGCGGCAATACGAGACCGTCGTCGAGCTCATAAGCACTACCGTCGGCGTCCAACCATGGCCAATTTGGTGGCGTTTAAGAAATTTCGTGCCAAGGCACGGATTCTTATTCGCCAGAGTAAGAAAGAATCCTGGGAACGGTATGTGTGTTCTATTACGGCACATACCCCCTCCTCTCAAGTGTGGACTAAACTACGACTCATTTCGGGAATTCAGACATCTCCTACTGTACCGGGAATTTCCATTGACAATGAATTTGTTACAGATCCTTATCGCGTTGCAAACCATCTCGCCTCGTATTTTGCGGATATATCCGGTTCCGATAACTATGACCCTGCCTTCGTGGCCCTGAAGCGCAAAGCGGTACGTTTCCAGCTTAGTTTTGCTTCCCGCGCTTCGGAGGAGTACAACGTGCCCTTTACGGAGTGGGAACTCCGCGGAGCGCTGGCGCTCTGCAGGGACACGTCTCCCGGCCCGGATAATATTCACAACCAGATGCTTAAGCACATTAACGATGAGAGCATTCGTTATTTGCTCAGGGTTTCTAATGGGCGTGGGTTGGCGACCACGGTGCCCCCAGCTGAGTCCGGCATTTCTTCCACTTACTTGTGCCGGGCTCCTCTCCGTCTTCTTTCCTGTCGACCTCACTTGGTCAAGTCTTGTTTTCTTCCGACCCCGACGGTATTAGGGTATCCGAGGCCTAGGGAGTCTCTTCCTTTCCCGCACTCCTGCCTTGTGCTCAAGGCCCTTAAGGAGGCAGGGTGTATGTAGCCCCACCACTTCTGGTGCACCCTAGATAATGCTACACCCTCAGGGGCTCACGGCTTGTGAGTTCGGGAGTTGGCGACCCCGAGGGATTCCTGAGCTGGGTCCGTTTTCCCCTTTTGTCCCTTACCTTCGGGGCGGACCCTCTCCTCTTTCACTTTCCTATCTGCCTTTCATGGCTCTCCTTCCGCTAAGTCCTGGGTTGTCCACTTCTGCCGAAAGCGCACCCTCCATCCAGATCCTGAGCTATATCTGGGCAATGTAGCTTTGCCTGTTGTTGCTGCGTACCGGTTCCTTGGGCTCCTTTTCGATCAGAATTTGACGTGGGAACCACACGTGCGGTGTTTGAAAACTGCCTTTGCTAAGAAACTCAACATGTTGCGGTTTCTAAGCGGCACATCATGGGGGGGGGGGGCGGAACGCGCGGTGCTCCTACGTTTTTATAAGGCACTGATTTTATCTAGGTTAGATTATGGCAGTGTAGCATATGGTTCGGCCCGTAAGTCAGTGCTTGTTAAACTGGACAGTGTCCACCACGGCGGTGTGAGGCTGGCGACGGGTGCCTTTCGGACAAGCCCAGTCGTCAGCTTGCTCGCCGAGGCTGGCGTACCTCCTTTACACCTGAGGTGCCAACAAGTACTGCTGACTAGAGCCGGGCAAATTTGCTCTAGTTCCGATCGGGATCGTAAGTTTCCGCATGGCTAGTATCGCCCCCCACCAAGCGCACTCAAGGCCAGGTCTCTCCGCTGAACGAGAATATTCAGTTTCGATAATACCGGTACTGAGTGGGAGTCTCGATAATACCGGAACTCCTTTTTTCTCGGCGTTATCGACAGTATCTATTTAAAGGAAAAATCAGACTCACTCACGCCGCTGCACGTGTCACTCAAGCCGCTGCACGTGTAAAGTCAAAGCCTTCTGTAATAACTCCGGAATGTAAACCATTCCTCGTTCTTACATTTGACAAATTTAAAGCAGTATGAAGTGATACACCCCAGGAAGATCACATTGAACTGAGTTCGCATCTGCCACCTCCCTACCACTCCTACCCTCAGTTACAAATATACAAACACTACTACAGACACCATAATAACACAGGTTATTAGACAAAGTTGACACACAAGAACACAAAAATGATCACGATGTTGTAGCCCCTAAAGTAAAATAAACTAAATAATTGGCGTAGCAGAGAAGAGCTACAAGAAAGTCTCTCGCGTATGACTCATGAATTTTTAGCCCTACTGACTAGCAATTTGCTTTAAAGAATACTTTCAATCTTCTTCTCCACCTTGTAACTGGTTGTCATTAGAGGCAACTATAGTGCAACAATTGGCTGCGATGGTGAAAATACACTTGGAAAATATTACGCTGAAAAGTTTCAACTAATTTCATCTACTAAAAACTCTGATTTTTTGCATGAAAACAATACCAGTTTGTGGCATGCGGTGTATTAATCATGTCAGTGCAAACACTTCACTGATTTGTCCATAAATGCCAATGATATGACAGTTTGAGTGAGAATAGTGCGACGGGAGTTGCACTGAGAACAACTCATTACCGCGGGAATGTCACTTCGTCCGATACTCCAAAGTCTCGTTCGATCACAAGGTAATATCGTTGCTCTCTCTACCCATGATGCAACGTGTGTGCACGTGCGTAGGAACGCGATTGTAATGGCGGTGATTTAAGCATATGGCAAAGCCATTATGACGAAAGACAAAATCAATCTTAATATTATTCTTGAAAGTGAACATTATTTTTTCGTATGCCCGACGACTAGAGAATATTATTCAAACTGGTAGGAGCATTTGAGAAGAGAGTCAGGTATCCAACGCAAAAGTTTTCACTGTGTATGTTTGTACCATTTTCCCTCAGTGTATAACAGTCTCAGTGGCTGAATTGGTTGTGCGCTGGACTCATGAATGGAAGGGCCGGGGCTCGATACTCGGTAGGGGAAGTAATTTTAATTTTTGTTTCGTTACGTTTTATTGTTTATGACGACCACATTACCAGTATCTTACCACAAAAATCATACGACAGAACACAGTTGCATCACAGGGGCTTTAGTAATATAGCGAGTGCATGAATTTTCAGGTTTTATTACGAGAAAGTTTCTTACCGACAGTAGTGGCTACGCTGGCTAAAGCGCAGCATCGGGTCATGGGGCCAAGCTCTCTGCTGACTCGGTAGTCGCGTGGGTTCGAGCCCCACCGTCGGCCGTCCTTGAAATGGTTTTCCGTGGTTTCCCCATTTTCAACACCAGGCAAATGCTGGGGCGGTACCTTCTGACAGGCCACGGCCGCTTCCTTCCACATCCTTGCCCAGTTTCATTCACCGTCATTCATTTCATCTCTCATTAACTCCTCTCATGAGGTTGGCGTCAGGAAGGGCATCCGGCCGTAAAAACCATCGCCACAAAGACCCATCGCATCTCATCCCCGACCCCGTTGGAAAAAACGGGAATAATAAGGGGTAGACATACATACATTACGAGAAAGTTTCATACGGTAGTGCTTGAATGTGGCACTACACGAAAAGATCTTAATGTATAGCCTACACGTCAAATAGAATTTTCTTTTGCTGAAATTTAATGACCAAAAAATACCGATTGACGATCAAAATCTCCTTCCATATGTTATTAGGATGATATGCTCAATATACCTTGGGTAGTCTGTTAATATGATATCGTTGAAGTTGAGTGGATTCTTCCAATTCGCAGACTCCAGTCAACGGAATGAACAATTTCCATTGAATCCTTACACAAACAAGCCTCAGTGCCTTCAGGCAGCGCCATATTGCCCAAACGAGAACGAGCGGTAATGTCGAGAATAATCGTTATCGAGCCCACATTATCGGTAATACCAGTTCCGGAACCATCATTTCCGTTTTTTATTCTCGTCCAACGAGACCGATCGGAACTCAAGAGCTTTTTGCCCGGCTCTACTGCTGACCTATGCTGCAACTATTCGACAGATGCCACTTCATCCAAGCTATCCATGTTTGTTTTCCAATCCGAATCGCCGGCTGTATGATGCGCTCGCCCGAGCCACTCGGCCGGCGGGGATTCGCTTGGATGACTTATACCGTCAGTTCCGCTTTCCTTCTGTCTCCTGTATCGTCCGAGTACCTAGCAAGGCCCCTCCGTGGATGGTCTCTCGCCCTGATATCATCCTGGATCTGCACACCGGCCCCAAGTCGGACACGGACTCCTCCGTCCATCGGAGGCTGTTCCAGTCCGTGGTGAGCCGGTATCCTGGATCAGGGCTTCTATTCACGGACGGTTCGAGGGTAAACGAGAAAGTAGGCTGTACATTTGTGGTTGAGGATCGTCGGTTTCTCTTTTCACTTCCCGAGGCCTGTGGCGTGTACACTGCGGAGCTCTATGCCATCTTAGAGGCTCTGCGGTACACGTTATCAGACGATCACCAGCACTTTCTTGTGTGTACTGACTCTCTGAGTGCGCTGCAAGCGATCGATGTGTGTTTCCCGATGCACCCGTTGGTCCAGCGTATGCACGACCAGCTCGTCAGTTCGCGTAACGCTGGAACCGGGGTGACCTTTGTGTGGCTTCCTAGCCACATGGGTATTGCGCGAAACGAGCTTGCTGATCAGGCGGCGAGAGAGGCAGTCGCACTGCCCTCGCTACCGTATAAGGTGCCTGCTAGTGATGTGCGCTCTCGGTTGCGGCATTCGATCCTGTCGCATTGGGAGGAGGCATGGCGTGCCACGCCTCAACCCAACAAACTGAGAGGCATCAAGGAGACAACGAAGGTGTGGAAATCTTCCTTCCGATCTCTCCGGAAGGAAGCTGTGGGTACTGTGTCGACTCCGGATCGGCCATGGGATTGCTACGCACTCCCACTTGCTGAAGAGAGAAGATCCCCCTGTGTGTCCTTGCGGCGCCCACCTAACCGTGGCACACCTTCTCTTGGAGTGTGTGGATCTGGCCGATCTGCGAGGGACTCTTAAACTGCCTAATACCCTCCCCCTTATTCTCCGTGATGACGGGCCGTCAGCTGACCTCGTCATCCGGTTCATGAGGGAGAGTGGTTACTTTTTTAAGTTTTAATGTGTAGTTACGACTTTTAATTCAGGTTAAATCTGTTTTATGTTTTTTATTGTGTTCATCTATTTTATTGTTCACTCTGCCTTTTTTACCATCCACCTTTTTATTTATTTTTTATTCAAATAAGGCATAATTTTTGGGGCTCACTGTCTGTTTTATAAACACCATTTTCGTTTCATCTATGGCAGTGAGTTGTTTTTATCTACATCCTTTCATTTCACGCTATTTCATTTCATTTGGGGTCGATGACCTCGATGTTAGGCCCCTTAAAACAACAATTATCATCATCATATCTATTTATGGCACTGCTTGGGCTATTGCGTTTACGTTTCAGTTGTAGATTGCGACGTAGGCTATATTTGTAACCTATGAATGTCTCTCCAATTATGATTTATTTGATATTCACGGGTGGAGAAAAGTTCTGCCCTAAAACTTCCCCATACGGGAGAACGCTTCAGGCGAGAGCCTGGACAAAATAACTACAATTGGTCAAGAAAATTAGACTGAAGCGGTGCGGGGTAGTGGGCATGAAATACATCACTAGAAAACCAATGTAGGTAACCATACATTAACAATGTTTATTCTAATAATAAATTTATAACCAATAAACAAATTGCATTTAAGTGCGTATCACAGAAATGAATAATTATAAATGGAACAAAGTGTGAGGGCCTGATGACAGAAACCCAGACTAAGGAAATGCCAATGAAACAAGCTTGCTTAATTCGAGAGAAGTTGAGCTTAACATAAAAAAATGCACCTTATAATAAAGAACCATAAAACTGATTAAGAGTGTAAGATAACTAGTATGATTTAAATTCTTCATAAAATTGATTGCTTCCACTTACTTGTGCCGGACTCCTCTCCGTCTTCTTTCCTGTCGACCTCCCTTGGTCAACCCTTGTTCTCTTCCGACCCCGACGGTATTAGGGTATCCGAGGCCTAGGGAGTCTCTTCCTTTCCCGCCTTAATTGGCCCTTGTCTCATCTTTTCTGATACCCTCCTTCTGCGAGGGGTCAGCCTTCTTTTTCTCTTCCTTTTACCTCCTGCCTTGTGCTCTAGGCCCTTAAGGAGGCAGGGTGTATGTAGCCCCACCACTTCTGGTGCACCCTAGATAATGCTACACCCTCAGGGGCTCACGGCTGGTGAGTTCGGGAGTTGGCGACCCCGAGGGTTTCCTGAGCTGGGTCCGTTTTCCCCTTTTGTCCCTTACCTTTGGGGCGGACCCTCTCCTCTTTCCCTTTCCTATATGCCTTTCATGGCTCTCCTTCCTTCCAAGTCCCTCAATCCGCCTTCTCCGAGGGTTGAGGGCATTTCTTTTCCTTCTGTCCTTTTATTTGCCTTATTCTCCTTAAGTTTTCCACTTCTTCTTCTTCTAGTATGTAGGTTATTAGTTAGTTTTATTTTTAAGTTCGCTTTTCATCTTCACGATCACCCAAACCATCAGGGGCCGATAACCTAGATGTTAGGCCCCTTAAAACAACAATCATCATCATCATCATCATCATCATAAAATTGAACTTGTCTTCTCAAAGGGTTGAAGAGCCAGCTCCTTAAATGTTCCAGCTAGCATATGCGTTGATTGAGAAGTCCTCACAGTTTCTTCTGAAGGAGGCGTACATGGCCTAGAGATAAGTACACAATTGATAAAAAAGGTCAACTCTCTCTTCTTCTCTTGCGAAGGAATGCCATTTATAGCGTCCAAGTGGTGATCCAGTAGCATTTTGAAAATTGGTTGGCGGCCGAAAGGACTGCACCTACTTCGAAAGACGAATCAAAGTACCCCATCTAAGGTACGGCTTGAAGAGTACGACAGCTGGCAATTATTCTTGCCATCTTGAGCAATACGTCAGGGTGCAGATCTCGTGACGTAACCGCTAGGTAGCGTAGAGACTAGCGATGGTGTCATGAGATGCAGTAGCGGTGACCAGCAGTTTGAAGTGATCAGAAGTGATGAAGAACGCCAGCAAGTGGCGTCTTAAATAGTGATCATGGAACAATCTCGAAGCTGGAGATTGCCCGACCAGACAAAGACCTGCGATTGGTCGAACGAAAGTCAGGGTGACGTCAGTCGACACTACTCAGCAGACAGCAGATCAACCAGTAGATGCTCTGTATGTCGGGAGTGAGGAAGCTTGAGGTAGCGAGCGACTGGAACACTCAAGGTTAGAACTATAATATCTATGAATAGGTGATTGATAACAAGATTATGCATATGGTTTAAGCAATTAATACATTTACAAAGAAATAATTACCATTCGGGGATCTCGGTAACAAGAAACAAAATTTGACCGACAAATGGGCCAAGCTAAACATTGAAAGTATCACGAAAGTGATCAACGGGAGTCGAGATAATCGCTGTTGAGCGCCAATGTTAATGAGTTGGGGTTACTTTTGGTGGTGGAATGAATATGTGTCTCTTTTAATAAATAGTACTTTTATTTCTTGTTTATTGCCTTGTATCTTACCAATGCCTCCCCCAGGGGCTCACATATTGTGGGCGTGGGTTGGCGACCACGGGGCCCTAGCTGAGTCCGGCATTGCTTCCACTTACTTGTGCCGGGCTCCTCTCTGTCTTCTTTCCTGTCGACCTCACTTGGTCAACTCTTGTTCTCTTCTGACCCCGACGGTATTAGGGTATCCGAGGCCTAGGGAGTCTCTTCCTTTCCCGCCTTAATTGGCCCTTGTCTCATCTTTTCTGATACCCTCCTTCTGCGAGGGGTCAGCCTTCTTTTTCTCTTCCTTTTACCTCCTGCCTTGTGCTCTAGGCCCTTAAGGAGGCAGGGTGTATGTAGCCCCACCACTTCTGGTGCACCCTAGATAATGCTACACCCTCAGGGGCTCACGGCTGGTGAGTTCGGGAGATGGCGACCCCGAGGGATTCCTGAGCTGGGTCCGTTTTCCCTTTTTGTCCCTTACCTTTGGGGCGGACCTTCTCCTCTTTCACTTTCCTATCTGCCTTTCATGGCTCTCCTTCCTTCCAAGTCCCTCAATCCGCCTTCTTCGAGGGTTGAGGGCATTTCTTTTCCTCCTGTCCTTTATTTGCCTTATTCTCCTTTAGTTTTCCATTTCTTCTTCTAGTATGTAGGTTAGTAGTTAGTTCTAGTTTTAAGTTCGCTTTTCATTTTCATCTTCACGATCACCCAAACCATCAGGGGCCGATAACCTAGATGTTAGGCCCCTTAAAACAACAATTATCATCATCATCATCATCACTTGGTTAACTCTTGTTTTCTTCTGACCCCGACGGTATTAGCGTATCCCAGGCCTAGGGAGTCTCTTCCTTTCCCGCCTTAATTGGCCCTTGTCCCATCTTTTCTTATACCCTCCTTCTGCGAGGGGTCAGCCTTCTTTTTCATTTCCTGTTATCTCCTGCCTTCTGCTCAAGGCCCTCAATGAGGCAGGGTGTATGTAGCCCCACCATTTCTGGTGCACCCTGGATATTGCTACACCCTCACGGGCTCACAGCTGCTGAGTTTGGGAGTTGGCGACCCCGAGGGATTCCTGAGCTGTGTCCGGTTTTCCCCTTTTGTCCCTTACCTGTGGGGGGAACCCTCTCCTCTTACACTTTCCTCTTTCCATGTCCCTCAATCCGCATTCTTCGAGGGTTGAGAGCATTTCTTTTCCTCCTGTACTTTATTTGCCTTATTCTCCTTTAGTTTCCCATTTCTTCTTCTAGTATGTAAGTCAGTAGTTAGTTTTAGTTTTAAGTCTGCATTTCATTTTCATCTTCACGATCACCCAAACCATCAGGAGTCGATAACCTATATGTTAGGCCGCTTAAAACAACAATTATCATCATCATCATATCCATCAGAAAAATATATTAAACTAAATGTTTTATGAAGTAGAATATCGCTACAAAAATTAATGGATCAATCACAAAATGTGACTCTGCTTACATTTATTTTTACTGTACTGGATAAAGATCAACTAAACATGACTTGTTAATTATTGTGTAATTCGCTGACAATTCACATTGCATTCGGGTGATAGAATGATTCCCTAGTAACAGGTCAAGCGATTAGACACTCAACAATTGCTCTATGCAAAAGGCCTTATTTCGTCGGCTCAGATGATAAATCCTTATTCACTAACTCCACAATCGTTAGAATGCAAAAAAAACTATCAAAAACTCGACTGCAGGCATCGAGTCTCTTAAATGCTCGATAAAAAGAACTGTACTCTAAATGTACAACAGCTCACTAGAAGAGATGATCAAATACCCTGCTCAATAACGTCGGTGAATAGCAAAGATCAGTGAAATGCGTCTCTCATCTCACATGGAATCCACCATGTATCATCGAATTCGTCAGGACGATATTCAAAATATACAAAGATGATGCTTCAAAAATATTCCTAAAGATATAGCAGTGTGCTCATGGTCATGCTAATTCATATCAGTGTATTTAAATAAGCGCTCACGTTACCTTCAATACACTCCAGGTGGTATGAATATGCATTCAGAGATCGACGGTAATCCAGATATTCGTGATTAATTTCTCCCAAGTTCGACGATTTCTTTATCCTGTCCCCCCCAGGGGCTCACATCTTGTGGGCGTGGGTTGGCGACCACGGGGCCCCAGCTGAGTCCGGCATTGCTTCCACTTACTTGTGCCGGGCTCCTCTCTGTCTTCTTTCCTGTCGACCTCACTTGGTCAACTCTTGTTCTCTTCTGACCCCGATGGTATTAGGGTATCCGAGGCCTAGGGAGTCTCTTCCTTTCCCGCCTTAATTGGCCCTTGTCTCATCTTTTCTGATACCCTCCTTCTGCGAGGGGCCAGCCTTCTTTTTCTCTTCCTTTTACCTCCTGCCTTGTGCTCTAGGCCCTTAAGGAGGCAGGGTGTATGTAGCCCCACCACTTCAGGTGCACCCTAGATAATGCTACACCCTCAGGGGCTCACGGCTGGTGAGTTCGGGAGTTGGCGACCCCGAGGGATTCCTGAGCTGGGTCCGTTTTCCCCTTTTGTCCCTTCCCTTTGGGGCGGACCCTCTCCTCTCTCCCCTCCCCTCTCTCCCCTCCCCTCTCCTCTCCAATCCTCTCCTCTTTTCCTTCTTAGTTAGTTTTAGTTTTAAGTTTAAATTTCATTTTCATCTTCACGATCACCCATACCATCAGGGGCCGATAGCCTAGATGTTAGGCCCCTTAAAACAACAATTATCATCATCATCATCTTTATCCTGTACCTCGGATCAGCATTCCTCTCGTCCCAGTGCAGATCTCGGCATGGTCTCTCGCCTGGGTAGGACTCGAACCCGTCACTCCTCTCTGCCTTCCTGTCTCTTATGTCTAGCACGCCATGTTACTGTATGAAATGTTCATCTCGGATACTGTCCAAAAATCCACTGGATATCGCAATCTAAATGGGAACCCCATTGTGTCCATGGGTATAGCGCGCCACTGATCCAGAAAAATATGTCGACTGGCATTCACAAGTATTGTCCTCGCCAATAAATGTTGAATTGCGTGGATGTAAAACGTATGTTTTAATGTGTTCAAATTTAATACACACCCTGTAGCTGGATATTATGCGATATGCATGTTCACAAATGTTCGTAAATCATGGTAATTGGCATTTACTTAACTATCGTAGAAAATATGTTAAGTCATTTTCACTGTTCTGGTTGAATGTTCCAGTATTAATTAAGAAACCTCGTGGTCGCCTAAGATTTAAGGTACAAATTACATCAGCCGTGCCTTTAAACATTATGTTGAGAATGTATAAAAGTTCATCTGCTGGTAGGCACGCAAGTTGGAATTGTGAAACTTGAATATGAAACAAGTATTCGGACTATCATAATGTCTACATCCAATATGCAGCAATGTTAATGGCGGTTTACAGTACTTATAACACGACCTCCAACTTGCCACAAGATATCCGCTGTAGTGGCTATGTTCCTGCCTTGCAACATGCCGGTAACACAACGCTACTAATGGCTTCATTCAATATTGAATAAGCGTGAAGATGTATCACAAAGTTCACTGTTATAATGGTTACCTGCACGGCGTAAAATGTTAAGTTTCCACTGGCTTGCACGTCCCAGTTCATGACTGAAATACTGGTTGAAAGAAAACTCTTATATTCTTCACGATATAATAACGTGCTTCCCGTAACCGGTTGTGCTCGAAATGCCGGCTGTGATCGGGTCCTCTCCTCCAGTTTCCGACTCACGTTCACCGTACTGTCAATGTATCACATTAGCGACTGTTCTCGAGTTGTGTTCTCAAGACGAAACGTACAGTAATAAGATCTCTCACTCTCCACGCTGCACCGCTGTTGTTCGCCTTGCAAGTCATGTGACCTACTTGCTTCCCCTCACTCAGGGTAGGGCAGTCTGCTCGTCGGCACTGTGACGTCACACGGCCCATCCATGGCTAATATCCGCTTGTTATAATGCTATAATCTTCCTTTAAGTCATTATCAACCATCACCAGTGTTAACAAAATATATATCCAGAATTATTCCTTCTCTGACATAACATAGGGTCGTAATTTCTAAATTACTCAAATAATCTCGTGCATTCTTCCAGTCATTCATTTCGTTTGAGGGGTAACCATTCCTCTTCCTGTCACCAATACGTCACTCCCCATGCAGCCACAGCCGCGATACTAGCGCATTCTTTTATTCCAAATAATCAATTTCCAATTTCGACCAGCGTAGCCGATTGCGTCAAGTACATATTGGGTACAATATAGACATGATATTGCTTTGTTGAACTGCTCGTTAAGAGAAAAGAAGTTGTGTTCATGTATGTAAAGTTGGCAGATAACATTGCAGATGTATTTACCAAACCATTGGGAGGTGTTAAGTGTTAGTGGGTAAAATGGGGTTGGTTTAAATAAAGGAAAATTGTTAAGTTAAGGATGTACTCGGGCATGTTAAAGGACACCCTCTTGGAGCCATGCTCCAAGGCCGCGGGTGACGAACCCCTCTTCGAGGTTCCCGCATTCTTCTGGACTCCCTGACGTCTGCTCATCAGCGACACCCGAGGGCTTTTCTTTACATATGTGATCTGTACACGCATTGTCCAAGATCCACTCGTTATCACTCACTTTCATAACTGCTAAACTCACTACACCCCCCAGGGGCTCACTTCTAGTGGGATGTGGGTTGGCGACCACGGGGCCCCAGCTGAGTCCGGCATTGCTTCCACTTACTTGTGCCGGGCTCCTCTCTGTCTTCTTTCCTGTCGACCTCACTTGGTCAACTCTTGTTCTCTTCCGACCCCGACGGTATTAGGGTATCCGAGGCCTAGGAAGTCACTTCCTTTCCCGCCTTAATTGGCCCTTGTCTCATCTTTTCTGATTCCCTCCTTCTGCGAGGGGTCAGCCTTCTTTTTCTTTTCATGTTATCTCCTGCCTTCTGCTTAAGGCCCTCAAGGAGGCCGGGTGTATGTTGCCCCACCACTTTTGGTGCACCCTAGATAATGCTACACCCTCAGGGGCTCACGGCTGGTGAGTTCGGGAGTTGGCGACCCCGAGGGATTCCTGAGCTGGGTCCGTTTTCCCTTTTTGTCCCTTACCTTTGGGGCGGACCCTCTCCTCTTTCGCTTTCCTATCTGCCTTTCGTGGCTCTCCTTCCTTCCAGGTCCCTCAATCCGCCTTCTTCGAGGGTTGAGGGCGTTTCTTTTCCTCCTGTCCTTTATTTGCCTTATTCTCCTTTGTTTTTCCATTTCTTCTTCTAGTATGCCCCGTGGCTCATAATCACAAGATTCACGGTCACGTAAAACTACAATCTTCCTTCCTTCAATCTTCTTCTAGTATGTAGGTTAGTAGTTAGTTTTAGTTTCAAGTTCGCTTTTCATTTTCATCTTCACGATCACCCAAACCGTCAGGGGCCGATAACCTAGATGTTAGGCCCCTTAAAACAACAATTATCATCATCATCATCATCAAACTCACTACACTTATGCAAGCCAATACAGACTTATCACTACCTTCTTCCTTAAAATTACCAGCTTTCTCTCTATTCTCGGTGCAGTTTCTGGCAATATGCCCACTACCACCACATCTGAAACATTTCTTATTTTTTATCACACGACAAACTCGAGAGATGCCCCCACTTATCACACTTAAAACACTTCCTGTCATTGCTAAAGTTGGTATTCTGCTGCTCCGTTTGCTGTCTTGTTTGAAAAGTTTGGTTATGTCCGCCACGACGTATTCTCGGCGCAGGATTGTAGTTGGACGCCAATGCTCCCTGGACTGGTTTCAGCTTCGCTGTGGTGACACGATGTGAATCTGGTAGGCCAGCCAGGAATAGTCCAGCCAGCTGTTTGTCATTCAGTTCCAATCCGTAGCCTGCACTCGCGACCACTCGATTAAGTCCTTGAGTTTCAGACATATAATGGTGCATGGATTTATCCGGTGTTTTGGTTATGTTCATCGGCTTCATCAACTTTTAAGCACTAAGTCAATGTGAAGGAAGTGTGAATTTCCTCCAAGGTCGTCCAAGCGTCCTTCGCGAACATGCATTCTCCAATGTCCTCTACATACTCTCTCGATACACTTTTTTTTAGGGAAACCCTGCCTAAGGCATACAAATCACAATCTACTTTACCTTTAACCTCAAACACAGGAATCCTTTTTATTCCCTCATGATGCCAATGGCCAAGCCTGTTGTGCCACTCCACTGCACTCCTCAATGCAACTGCATTGTGGATATTACTATTATCATCACTTTCTGCCTCAACTTTAGCAACTGATATTATAGCTTTAGATTTGGTTGACTTCAATTATAATCTAATATTTTGTTCTAGATTGGCTAAGAAAGGAATATCTGTTGAGACTTTTGCAGTAGGGCGACTAAAGGGAAAAGATATGTTCAAAGGTCTAGAGAAAAATGGACTTTATGTATTAGAATCAATATCATATACTATCCGCCTACTTAAGCGATCGCACAGCCAGGTGGGTGATAGATCTGATGTGTAGAACCACTGTGACTCCAAGGACTCCCATAAGGGCGTTATTGATTTCAATCCGTCGCATATTTTGAGTGTTAAGCTGAGCTTGTATGAAGTAGAAACAGCTAGGGTAACAGTACGTTTCAATATAAAATAAGTACAAAAAAGGCAACAAAATCTTACACAGTATTCGTGTTCAAATATACAATTTTGTCAACCATACTCCCAGATAGTCTATTCCTTTGTTTCATTAGTACCAGTCTTCGAAAATATTATTTCTGCTGGTACAGACGTAGCCCGGCTGAGATACCGTTTTGCTAGTAGCGTCAGAGTTTGGTACCTTCCTTCATTCTTCTTCCAGTAGTCCAGAGGGTTGGCGGAACGAGGCAGAAAGTCCTCACCCATATACCTCTGAACCTCTACAATTTCATCGGAAGTTGCGGTATGGTTGTCATTGTGCTGCTGGACGTCACAAACAAATGGCGCCCAGACGGACGAAGTAGTAGGGAGTACTGAACTTACAGTAGTGAATGGTCGCTGATGATCTTCCCGTGGCCGACACGAAAGGTCAGTTTGCGAACCGTGTTCTTCTTTCAGGATCATCGTGCAGAGTTTGAGTGATATCCTACGTACTCTTTTCCTTTTTCTTTGCTCTTCAACCCTAAGTTATTTAAGCGTGGATGTAATAGCGTTGCAAGCGCCATGGGTTTCACGTCCTCTACTAAAGAAAACCTAGTTTGGACCTGCTGAAGATTATCTTCCAGCATTGCAACAGATTTTCTGCTGTGAGGTTGGTGGAATGCACTGTTTAGCGCTTTACTCATCTGACTAACCATTGGAAGGGAAACATGTTTTTCAGACGGTATTTCTCGTATGAGAGATTCAAATAGCGACAGTACTGAAAGCACACGTGACACTATTTCCCATTCGTCTCGATGCAGACTTTCTGGTGCATGTGCAAAACAGGTTAAGGTCGCAGCGATACACTGTTTTTGCCCATATATTCGTGAAAACATTGCAAACGTGCTGTTCCATCGCGTTTCCACCTCCTGAATGAGTTATGGCATGGTTTATCCAGCTGCTGATCAACAGATTCTAGTTTTTCCTTTGCCGAACAACTGGATTTGAAAAAGCCAACGATGCGGCGACAGTTCTCCCTAATCTTCTCTATTTCGAGCACTGCCGACTTTGCTTGCTTCACTACACGATTCAGAGTATGGGCCAACCAGGGCAAGTGTTGAATGTTCGTGATGCTCC
The DNA here is from genome assembly GCA_946902985.2 of Meconema thalassinum. Taxonomy (NCBI): domain Eukaryota; kingdom Metazoa; phylum Arthropoda; class Insecta; order Orthoptera; family Tettigoniidae; genus Meconema; species Meconema thalassinum. The sequence goes on from OX336392.1 coordinate 358,873,026, forward strand.
TGACAGCGGTCTTCATGTTTGCAGCGTTGTCCGTTACGATATTCGTGACCCTGGCATTTAATTGCCATTCATTCATTGTGTCAACAAATGAGGTTGAAATTTGGGACACTGTGTGTGCCGCTATAAAACGTGACGTTTAAGTGACAAACTTAGTAAGGTCCACGTGTGTCTATGAAATGGCATGTAATAGCCAAGTATGCCTCCGTGTTCGACGATGTCAACATGTCGACGGTTAGCCACAAGTGTTCGATAGCAGCTACCTCCGTCGCAATTTCCTTCCTTCTACGATCGTAAACTTCCTCCGTCATTTGGCGCAGCCTCTTCCTCTTTGGAATATTATACCGGGGATCCAAAAGCTGCACAAATGCTCGAACACCGGTATCGTCAATTATGGAGAAGAGCTGATAATCTCTAGTTATCATACCAACTAATGCGTTATCAAGTTCCATTTGCCTCGGAGAATTATCTGCAGTAACAAAGGTATAAATAGTCAACTAAAATGTGCTTCGTTTCATTAGACTACCGATATATTTTTAACTAACGTATTGCGTGGTACACTACGGTCGCAATGCAACTGCGTCATCACGCTCCCTTGCCGGCTGTTGTTACTGTTGGCATTATTGTATAACTATGCGTTGTACCTCCCCCCCCCCCCCCCCTGATTGCACTTTGAAGCACTACTATTCTACTATTCTCTGGCAGTGACATGCAAGTCACCTTTGAAAGGTGAATGCAGGAAGAGGTAGAGTCTGGTGCCCGTAAACCGGGCTCCTTTTACTCTAGTTTAAGGGGGAGAAGTTTGGAGGATAATTAAAAAATACTAATGAATTAAGTAAATTTACTCTGGCTATAGTTTAATGAGTAACCGATAGCCAGAGTTTTTGCAGTGAAATGGATTTTAGTTGTGCGAGGAGTTAAGTTATAAATTTAATTAACTAATTGCAAGAGCAACCAGTTAATTAGTTTGGGGTAGTGCAAATTGAAGAAGAGAATAGAAGTCTGTTTCAGCTTAAGTTCGGGTCAGGATGTGCCTGATGGCCATTGTTGGCCAGTGCACACTCCTGCCGATGCTGTAGATGTTAACCCGGCAGTGGTATCGCTAAGGAAAGTTACGCCAGTGGTATCGTGGGGTATGAGGTACCCAATGAAACAATGCTCTGTATGGAACATTTAATGAACAACATGAATATTATTAGTGGTACACATTGTCACTTGGAGCTTCATGAACGACCACAATAAAGAACAGAAGAATAAAAACTCATTGTCACGGACCAACAATGTGTTATATACAATAACACATTTCACTCAAGAAAAGAAACGGATCATCCTGCTTCAATTCCCACGACCGGAATACATTGTGCACAGATGGGGTTTATGTGTTCCATACATAAGGAGACATCACAAGTCACACACCTATAAGGAGATTTTCGGTCCTTGCCTCGGGGGCAGTAGTGACAGCGCTGCATTGTTGTTGTCTTTTTCGTGGCTGGCTCTCCAGCGCTGGGTGTCTTGGAGCTACTTCTCCTCACTTTACTGGTCAATTCCCGTGGAAGGTTTGCCAAATGTTGTCTTTTATGGATCTGGCCCTAAACAAGCTGCAGGGAAAGATTTTTTCAAAATTTCCTCCTCACAATCTCTTGCTTACAATTTGCCTCAAATATAATTTTTGCATTGATTCCTGCGACATACAGTACTGAGAAAAATACTGTCAGAGGCCATCTTCTACTGTTCCTGGCAACGTTATACGTTGCTGATAGCTCATCAACAACGTCTACACCACATTTAGTAAGGTTGTAGAAAGTATTAATTTCCGGTTTGGCTTTATCTCCTGTTGATGCATCAATACTGACATCGTGATGCATTGTGGATAACAAAAGAACAACTTTACCCTTCTTAGGTACATAGGACACCAGCGTTGTGTTACCAGAGAACCCAGCGTTGTGTTACCAGAGAACCCAAACACACTTGAAAATTCACCTCTGTTTCTTGTGTTAAGAAATTCAGGAGGGATTTCTCTCTTATTCCTCCGTAAAGTTCCTACCAGAGTTATCCTGTACTCATCTAGCAACGTCTGAGTTAAGGTGTAGGTGGTAAACCAGTTGTCACACGTGAGATTCCTCCCTGATTTTGCTATAGGGGCAATCATACGCTCTACCAGGTCGCTAACTTTGTTGCTTTGCTGGAATGGCCCTTCAGGTTGCTGGCCTATATACATTTCAAGCTTTGCAGTGTAAAACATTCTTGCGTCTACTAAAGCAAATATCTTGATGCCATATTTAGCAGGTTTATTGGGCATATAAACTCGAAACGAGCATCGTCCTCTGAAAGCCTTCTAGTGTCACCTACTCTCCCACAGAGTAATGCTTTCCACAGTTACCGACAAATATTTCAAAAACTTCCCGAATATGGGTCATTTTATCAATTTCTTTCCGGGCATCCCTTGTTTCGGGGTAGTCGAATCTGAGGTGGCGTAGCAAAAATCGAAAACGGTTTAGAGACATGACGCTCCTGAAGATTTCTACGCCAGTTCCATCAGTTGTCCACAATTCTTCCAAATTTACATGATTGGCCCTCTTTGTACCAGCTAGATAAACAAAACCAAACACTGCCATTAGTTCACATTCATCTGTATCTCGTGCCACTGACTGACTAGCCCCATAACTCTCCCTTATTTTGATTATTCTTTTATTAGTGCAGGTAACAATTCGTCCAACTATATCCGGTGAAATAAAAAGGGAAAAACACTCCAATGGAGTTTTTGCATTTTTGGCGTCTCCTACAACGCCTGGTAAGTGAGTTATAATATTGTGCCTACGCGTTCGAACATTGGGCAGAGGACACACCTTTTTCCACTTAGTCACACCATCTCTCCCTTGAAAATAGTTTGTAGAATGATCTTCAGATTCAATTTCCGACTCGACAGCTTCTAATTCTGAGTCACTATTATGATCGCTTGTATAGCCAAAATCCTCTTCTGAATCTGAATTCGAATCAATAGCTTCCTCTTCTGCCTCCAGCCACTTCGCGATTCGGTTTGTATGTTCAGCATGGAGATCCATCTACAGTTTTGAAAAAAAGGAAATAACTGGGTGAAATTATTGAAGCGATAAGTGGCTGTATTTACCAAATTCCATATCCTAATATGTGCTTTCATTATAAAATTACCATTTTATTCCCCCCCCCCCTCCCTTAAACAATCATGTACAATTCACTAAAACCTTAGAGGCAGATGACCTCGTAGTTCTGCCCCTTAAAACAACAATAACTAACGAAGTAACTCAGTAAAACCTTACCTTGCATTGTCCTGTTTTCCAAACGCGAGTGGTATCTTGGGGTGTGAGATGCCCAGCGCACTTTCAGACTAGTCACCAAGAGAGCTCACTTGAAACTAACTGTTCAGAATGTGATTAATACCTTCCCAGGGTCACTACCTGCAGCTACACAAGTCATGAACCAAGTAGATCACCTCCTCTGTTAGAAACAAACAGAACTATTACCACCTGGGTACGTCACACCCCACGATACCACTGCCGGGTTAATTAACAGTTCACTCGCCATGGTTTGACTGTGTTTAATTTTGCAGTGTGTATAATTGTTTAATTTGAGCAGCAGCTTCGTAATTTTATTAGAAATGTAGAAGACCTTTAGTAGGTAGAAGTTAACTAGTGCTTTGAGAGAAGTGGAAAATAAAGACCCGTAGTGGGTATTGCATTGTTTTATAACAATGCATTGCTTTGTAAAGGCCTCAGCTACCACCTCATGTTGTTAAAATTTGTGAGAGGAGTATGTAACTTGTGTTATTGTAGTGTAAAGACTGACACTGGAGCGGGGAGTTTGAATTTGGAGTTACTGTTCGCTGATTGGCTGGAGGAGCGATCTGATTGGCTGAAGGCTGGAAGGAGTTTAAAAGTATTTGTAAGTAATAATTATGCTATATTATGGTTAATTATTGTTAATATATACTGTTGATGGTGTAATATGAAGTTTTCGTAATGCATGGAAGCCAGTATAGCGTAGACCAGTCGACTGGATTGGCCCCACTAGCCTGGGCTTCCTAGTGGGTACCAAGTTCGAATCCTGTAATACGCTCCAGTGCAGTTTGGTGTGTTTGCTGCTCCGAGGGCCGTGGTTCGTCACCCCGGGCGGGCTGGCAGTGCCTTACCCCCCAAGCAGACTTCGCCACGGCTCCCGGAATGATGTATTATGGAGGGATGCGGAGTTTAAAGTGTTGTAGAAGCTAATTGCGAGAGAATCTGTAGGATGTGAGTGAGGGCTGAGTTTTGTGTTAGAGCTGGCGGCGGTGGGATTGTGAGAGACATGAGGGAGGGAAGGTTGGAAGTAGCGCGTTGTCTGAGTTCCAACTGCCTGTGTCTAATGGCTTTTTTGATGAAACTGCAGCCACCGTATGACGCTGCATGGTTGCCCTTGCAATTGCAGCACTTAGGACTGTCAATTGGAGTCGCACAGGTCTTATGGTGATGTGGATCACCACACCTGTTACAGCGAGTCTCGTGAGGGCAATCTGAAGCGTTGTGGCCCAGTCTTTGGTAGTTGAAACACTGATAAATGAGTGTGGAGTGTTGTTTGATTATTGGACGACGTTTCGCCAGTGGTCTAGTTTTTGGGGATGAATTTACTGTGTTAGGGGGGAGGTGAGGAAGGGGATTCAGTGGCGTGCTTGCTGAAGGCAGGTTGGGGAGAGTCTGTTTGAGTAGTTGTTTCAACGGGGCTTGGTGGATCTGTTTTAGTGTCTTTTTTTGTTTTTTCTTTTGCCCGTTTGAGTCCAGACTTGTGTCCATCTTTCTCCTGTCTCCGTGTGTATGAGTTTGTTCGTGGAAGTGTTCAATCGTGTCTGTTTGAGCGTGTTTCTTGCTGGTGTAAATGGGCATGGGAGGAGGAGTAGGAATGGTCTGAGTGGCTTTAGGGCGTGTTTCTGCTGCGCAGTCGGTTGGCTGTTCTGTTTGCGTTTGGGCTGAGTAGGTTTCGGTATGGATGTAGGGAATGAAGGTGTATTGGGGAATGTAGGGATGGCTGTGGAGGGCCCTGGTAATCGCGTTGATGCGCTAGTCCCTGGTAGGTGTTATTATGATTTGATGGTTTACCAGTTCCTCAATGTTTGTAATGTAGTGAGCTATAGGTGTAAGCACGCTGATTATTGCATCGTGAGTAGCGGGCAATTGTTTGTAGCCCGATGGGCGGACTACAATCAGCGAGCTTTTGGGAGAACGGCGTGTAGGGGATTCGTACCATAGCCTCTCTCCGTAGTCAAAATACGGGAAGGTGCCATGGCGCGGTGTAGGTGCAGGCTCGGGGCCAGAGTGTTGTGTAGAGGCCCATGACTGGTTGCTTTCCTCCGAAAGCGATTGTGCGATTTCGGCAAAAGCAGTCACGTGGTCCATTGGGTCCATGTGTGTAATTGTGTGTAAATGTAAATGTAAGTGAGTGGTTTAGTTAAAAGGGGTCAAATACCGTGGTAGACCCTTGTATTTAAGTTGGCTCGCCCAAGAAGTTAATGCCTGTCGCACAAGGTTAACAGTTGGTCGGTTGTAGCCGTGACAATGTGCGCGCAGGCGGAAAAGTTTAAATAATTAATTAATATAATTAATTATTTGGCTGCTACAGGGTTGGAGGGAAGAGTTTAGATTGACTGTAACTCGAGGGTGATAGGATTTTCTTGACGTGGAATGGTGCGGTAGGTGGGAAGGCGACAATGGCTTGGATGTAACAATGGTTAACGGTTGGAAGGGAAGGAGATTGTTAGCTTGAATTTGGGGATGGGTATCGGTTAAAGGCTGGTTTGTTAGCTTGAATTTGGGGATGGGTATCGGTTAAAGGCTGGTTTGAGTCTCGATGGCTGTGGCGAAGAAGCGGCGTGGAAGATGGACTATCAATTTGTCATCCCTTCGTTCGGAGCTCGTGGCAGCGACGTCTGACCTGTACCGTGGCTAGGCTCAGACTACCCTACTGACTTTGAAGCAAACCATTTTCGACCCTTTTATAGCCAGTGTCCTACCCGAACACATCTCCAAATTGAACCCACTTTGCTCACTATTAGATTCCCACAGGGGCTCACATCTAGTGGGACGTGGGTTGGCGACCACGGGACCCCAGCTGAGTCCGGCATTGCTTCCACTTACTTGTGCCGGGTTCCTCTGTCTTCTTTCCTGTCGACCTCACTTGGTCAACTCTTGTTCTCTTCCGACCCCGACGGTATTAGGGTATCCGAGGCCTAGGGAGTCTCTTCCTTTCCCGCCTTAATTGGCCCTTGTCTCATATTTCCTTATTCCCTCCTTCTGAGAGGGGTCAGCCTTCTTTTTCCCCCCAGTTATCTCCTGCCTTCTGCTTAAGGCCCTCAAGGAGGCCGGGTGTATGAAGCCCCACCACTTTTGGTGCACCCTAGATAATGCTACACCCTCAGGGGCTCATGGCTGGTGAGTTCGGGAGTTGGCGACCCCAAGGGATTCCTGAGCTGGGTCCGTTTTTCCCCTTTTGTCCCTTACCTTTGGGGCGGACCCTCTCCTCTTTCACTTTCCTATCTGCCTTTCATGGCTCTCCTTCCCTCCAAGTCCCTCAATCCGCCTTCTTCGAGGGTTGAGGGCATTTATTTTCCTCCTGTCTCTTATTTGCCTTATTCTCCTTTAGTTTTCCATTTCTTCTTCTAGTATGTAGGTTAGTAGTTAGTTTTAGTTTTAAGTTCGCTTTTCATTTTCATCTTCACGATCACCCCAACCATCAGGGGCCGATAACCTAGATGTTAGGCCCCTTAAAACAACAATTATCATCATCACCTTCTTTTTCTCTTCCTTTTACCTCCTGCCTTGTGCTCTAGGCCCTTAAGGAGGCAGGGTGTATGTAGCCCCACCACTTCTGGTGCACCCTAGATAATGCTACACCCTCAGGGGCTCACGGCTGGTGAGTTCGGGAGTTGGCGACCCCGAGGGATTCCTGAGCTGGGTCCGTTTTCCCCCTTTTGTCCCTTAACTTTGGGGAGGACCCTCTCCTCTTTCACTTTCCTATATGCCTTTCATGGCTCTCCTTCCTTCCAAGTCCCTCAATCCGCCTTCTCCGAGGGTTGAGGGCATTTCTTTTCCTCTTGTCCTTTATTTGCCTTATTCTCCTTTAGTTTTCAATTTCTTCTTCCAGTATGTAGGTTAGTAGTTAGTTTTAAGTTAGTTTTTCATTTTCATCTTCACGATCACCCAAACCATCAGGGGCCAATAACCTAGATGTTAGGCCCCTTAAAACAACAATTATCATCATCATCTCATCTTTCCTGACACCCTCCTTCTGAGAGGGGTCAGCCTTCTTTTTCTTTTTCTTTTACCTCCTGCCTTGTGCTCAGGCCCTTATGGAGGCAGGGTGTATGTAGCCCCACCACTTCTGGTGCACCCTAGATAATGCTACACCCTCAGGGGCTCACGGCTGGTGAGTTCGGGAGTTGGCGACCCCGAGGGATTCCTGAGCTGGGTCCGTTTTCCCCTTTTGTCCCTTACCTTTGGGGCGGACCCTCTCCTCTCTCCCCTCTCCTCTCCTCTCCTCTTTTCATATATTTCCTTTCTCTTTAAGATTCCCGCACTGTTTTTGTTACTTGGATCACCGTGTATCTAAATTCCTTTTTAGCGATTTTTAAGATATTTTTAATCTAGGTTGCATTTTGTAAGTTTTTTTCGATCTAAATTACATCTCGCGATTGTTTTCAACTTATATTGCATTTTGTAAAGATTGGCAATCTAAATTGCTTTTTGGTAAGCCTTTCAATGCAGGTAGCTGGGCCTTTTTTGAGAATTTTGAATTTCAATTGCATTTTGTAAGTGTTTTCAACCAACACCGCATTTCGTACGAATTTTGAATCTAAATTGCATTTTGTTTGGTGGGCATTTTGCACATATCTTGATTCTTAATTGCATTTTGTGGGTATTTTGAATCTAAATTACATTTCGTCAAGTATTTTCAATCTAAATTGCATTTTGTAAGTATTGTCAATCCACATGAGTCGTTTGAATCTACCTTACATTTTGTAAGCATTTTCAACTTCAATTGCATTTTGTAAGTATTTTGAATTTCAATTGCACTTTGTGAATAATTTGGATTGGAACTGGGATATTTCAATCTGAATTGCATCGTGTATTTTCAATTTCAATTGCAGTTTGTAAGTATTTTGAACCTCAATTGCATTTTGTACGTAATTTCGATCTCATTTGCATTTTGAAAGTATTTTGCATTTCAATTGCATTTTGTAGGTATTTCGACGCTACATTGCATTTCGTACGTATTTTGAACCTAGCCTTCATTTTGTGGGTATTTTTCAATCTATTATTTTTGTGAATCTTTTCGTCTAAATTCCCTTTTGTAAGAACATTTTGTGAAATGTTTCAATCTGAGTTCCTTTTTGTAAGTATTTTCCGTCTCACTTAATTTTCGTTCTGGTTTCCGTTTAATTATCATTTTCGCTATCACCCAGATCATTATGGGCCGATAACCTCGATGTTGGGCCCCTTAAAACAATTATCATCATCATCATCATCATCATCATCGAGACCGCCATACAGGACGCTTTTCTCCGGAGACAGCACCTAGTAACTGTTTTCTTTGACCTCGAGAAGGCCTATGACACCAATTGGCGTTATCTCATCCTCTCTACCGTGCATCAGTGGAAATTCCGAGGTAACTTGCCGGTCTTTATTGCGAATTTTCTGTCTTCTCGCCTATTCAGTGTCCGAATAGGGGGGACATATTCGCAATATCATATACAAGAAAACGGAGTCCCACAGGGATCGGTGCTTAGCGTAACATTATTTGCGATTGCCATAAACGGTATAGTCGCTGCTGCTGGTCCAGCAGTGGTACCGTCGCTATATATAGACGACTTCGCTCTACATTATAGTGCGAAAAATAGGGCGGTCGCTGAACGACAGCTACAACAAGCTATTCGGAGAGTGGAACGCTGGACACTAGAGCATGGCTTTCGGTTCTCAACCGCTAAGACCTCGGTTGTCCATTTCTGCCGAAAGCGCAGTCTCCATCATGATCCTGAGCTTTATCTGGGCGATGTAGCTTTGCCTGTTGTTGCTACGTACCGGTTCCTTGGGCTCCTTTTCGATTAGCAGTTAACGTGGGAGTCACACGTGCGGTGTTTGAAAACTGCCTGTGTTAAGAAACTTAACATGTTGCGGATTCTTAGCATATAGTTCTGCCCGTAAGTCATTGCTTGTTAAACTGGACAGTGTCCACCCCGGTGGTGTGGGGCTGGCGACGGGAGCCTCTCGGACGAGCCCAGTCGTCAGCTTGCTCGCCGAGGCGGCAACAAGTACTGCTGACCTAAGCTGCAACTATTAGACAGATGCCACTTCATCCAAGCTATCCATGTTTGTTTCCCAATCCGAATCGCCGGCTGTATGATGCGCTCGCCCGTGCCACTCGGCCGGCGGGGATTCGCTTGGCTGACTTATACCAGCAGTTCCGATTTCCTGCTGTCTCCTGTATCGTCCGAGTACCTAGCAAGGCCCCTCCGTGGATGGTCTCTCGCCCTGACATCATCCTGGATCTGCACACCGGCCCCAAGTCGGACACGGACTCCTCCGTTCACTGGAGGCTGTTCCAGTCCTTGGTGAGCTGGTATCCAGGATCAGGGCTTCTATTCACGGACGTTTCGAGGGTAAACGAGAAACTAGGCTGTGCATTTGTGGTTGAGGATCGTCGGTTTCTCTTTTCACTACCCGAGGCCTGTGGCGTGTACACGGCGGAGCTCTATGCCATCTTAGAGGCTCTGCGGTACACGTTATCAGACGATCACCAGCACTTTCTTGTGTGTACTGACTCGCTGAGTGCGCTGCAAGCGATCGATGTGTGTTTTCCGAAGCATCCGTTGGTCCAGCGTGTGCACGACCTGCTCGTCAGTGCGTGTAACGCTGGAACCGGGGTGACCTTTGTGTGGCTTCCTAGCCATATGGGTATTGCGGGAAACTAGCTTGCTGGTCAGGCGGCGAGAGAGGCAGTCGCAGTGCCCTCGCTACCGTATAAGGTGTCTGCTAGTGATGTGCGCTCTCAGTTGCGGCATTCGATCCTGTCGCATTGGGAGGAAGCATGGCGTGCCACGCCTCCACCCAACAGACTGAGAGGCATCAAGGAGACAACGAACTTTGGAAATCTTCCTTCCGACCTCTCCGGAAGGAAGCTGTGGTACTCTGTCGACTCCGGATCGGCCATGGGATTGCTACGCACTCCCACTTGCTAAAGAGAGAAGACTCCCTTGTGTGTACTTGCGGTGCCCATCCGACTGTGTCACACATTCTCTAGGAGTGTGTGAATCTAGCCGATCTGCGAAGGACTCGTAAACTGCTTAATATCCTCTCCCTTATTCTCCGTGATGACGGGCCGTCAGTAGTCCTAGTCATCCGGTTCATAAGGGAGAGTGGTTACTTTTTTAGGTTTTAATGTAAGTTAAGCATTTTAATTCAGGTTAAGTCTGTTTTATGTTTTTTATTGTGTTCATCTATTTTAATGTTCACTATGCTTTATTTGTTTTATTGTGTTTTACCATCCACCTTTTATCCTTTTTTATTCAAATAAGGCGTAATTGTTGGGGCTCACTGTCTATTTTATATAAACTAATTTCGTTTCATCCATATCAGTGAGCTGTTTTTATCTTCATCCTTTCATTTCGCGCCATTTCATCAGGGGCCGATAACCTCGATGTTAGGCCCCTTAAATCAACAATTATAATTATCATCATCATCATCATCATCATCTTTCCTGATACCCTCATTCTTCGAGGGCCTTCTTTTTCTTTTCACGATATCTCCTGCCTTCTGCACCAGGCCCTCCAGGAGGCAGGGTGTATGTAGCCCCACCACGTCTGGTGCACCCTGGATAATGCTACACCCTCAAGGGCTCACGGCTGGTGAGTTTGTGAGTTGGCGAACCTGGGGGATTCCTGAGCTGGGTCCGTTTTGTCCCCTTTTTCCTCTGACCTTAGGGCAGGCCCTCTCCTCTTTCCAGCTGAGTCCGGCATTGCTTCCACTTACTTGTGCCGGGCTCCTCTCCGCCTTCTTTCCTTTCGACCTCACTTGGTCAACTCTTGTTCTCTTCCGACCCCGACGGTATTAGGTATTCGAGGCCTAGGGAGTCTCTTCCTTTCCCGCCTTATTTGGCCCTTGTCTCATCTTTTCTGGTTCCCTCCTTCTGCGAGGGGTCAGCCTTCTTTTTCTTTTCATGTTATCTCCTGCCTTCTGCTCAAGGCCCTCAAGGAGGCCGGGTGTATGTAGCCCCACCACTTTTGGTGCACCCTAGATAATGCTACACCCTCAGGGGCTCACGGCTGGTGAGTTTGGGAGTTGGCGAACCCGAGGGATTCCTGAGCTGGATCCGTTTTCCTCTTTTGTCCCTTACCTTCGGGGCGGACCCTCTCCTCTCTCGCCCCCCAGGGGCTCACATCTAGTGGGATGTGGGTTGGCGACCACGGGGCCCCAGCTGAGTCCGGCATTGCTTCCACTTACTTGTGCCGGGCTCCTCTCTGTCTTCTTTCCTGTTGACCTCACTTGGTCAACTCTTGTTCTCTTCCGACCCCGACGGTATTAGGGTATCCGAGGCCTAGGGTGTCTCTTCCTTTCCCGCCTTAATTGGCCCTTGTCTCATCTTTTCTGATTCCCTCCTTCTGCGAGGGGTGAGCCTTCCTTTTCTGTTCATGTTATCTCCTGCCTTCTGCTGAAGGCCCTCAAGGAGGCTGGGTGTATGTAGCCCCACCACTTTTGGTCCACCCTAGATAATGCTACACCCTCAGGGGCTCACGGCTGGTGAGTTCGGGAGTTGGCGACCCCGAGGGATTCCTGAGCTGGGTCCGTTTTCCCCTTTTGTCCCTTACCTTTGGGGCGGACCCTCTCCTCTTTCACTTTCCTATCTGCCTTTCATGGCTCTCCTTCCTTCCAAGTCCCTCAATCCGCCTTCTTCGAGGGTTGATGGCATTTCTTTTCCTCCTGTCCTTTATTTGCCTTATTCTCCTTCAGTTTTCCATTTCTTCTTCTAGTATGTAGGTTAGTACAGGCCTGACGGGATTTCTTGGTTACTGACCTTGGCAGGCCGCGCATGAGAACGAGTCTAGCCCTCGAATAACATCAGGGGAGGGTGGTGCGCCGCCCTGCCTCTCACTGCCAGATTGGCACGTTGGATGGAATGGTGAGGAGAACTGCGCTAAAATGCGAGCATGTTTTGCTGAATAAGCGGCTGTCGTAATTCTGTGCATTTAATACATATCACTCTCCTAATCAAACAACGCTGCGTTCCGCGGAAACGTCAAGAAAGCACAGTAAAATACCCACTTCTCCAAATATGAAATCCCAAATAATTAACTTAGACTATATCACTACTCCTACAGAATTGTACAGGTTATGAAACACCAGTTTAGGGAGGTGAAGCTTAGTGAATTAGTACAATCAATATGTTTTCTTTTTCTTCCAGAGACGATTTATTATAATTTTTCTTAAAATAGGCTATAAAACATTACAAGTTATTAAAACATGAAACGATGTAAAATACCGGTAATATTTAAATTTACGATATGTTGAGAATTATGCATCACATTACTTGCGCCCGCCTCGCTGCGTAGTAACTAGCATTCTTGGCGGTCACCGCGGAGGCCCGGGTTCGATTCCCGGCTCTGCCAAGAAATTTAATTCTAGTCTGAGGGCTGAAACGGGCTACACTCAGCCTCGTGAGGCAAAGGTGAGAAGAGGTGGGTTCGATTCCTACCTCAGCCTTCCTGGAAGTGGTTTTCTGTGGTTTCCCCACCTCTACTCCAGGCAAATGCAGGGATGGTACCTAACTTAAGGCCACGGCCGTCTCCTTCCCAATCCTCACCTCAATTCCAAATACACACGCCCAAGTACACGGGGCTGAATGACCACGTTGTCCAATCCTCTTCCGCTTCCAACCCAAATCCTACCTCGATTGTTAATACACATACTATTACAGACATCACAGTGACATAGGCTATCAGACAGCTTCTATACACACCCAAGTACACGGGGCTACATGACCACGATGTAGCGAAGTAATCAACAACATTACTGGCAAGCAATAAATTAAGGTAATGAACAGGATGCTTACCTCGTCAGACATTCGAATGAAATCACTCCACACTGAGTGTCAGCAGCTGCAAAGAGGTAGGCCGATAAGCGATAGCTCTTCTTGTGTAATCAAAATTGCTAATCAATTATAACCTACAACGTTTAACAAAAATAAAAATAAAATACACAAAAGCACACAGTCACTGTTCCATCTAGTCTACGTGTTATTCAGACAGCGGTTCGATTCCAGACAGATCACCTTCAGATTCGGCATCAGTATCACTTTCACTAGTGGCATCGTCACTATCTTCTGACACACGTATTATAAATTCATCCAGAGCATCTTCTATGATTCCCTCCTTTTGGAAGTATTCTCTTTCAATTTTTTCGGCGTGATCGCAAACTTTCTCCCATTCTTTAACACCAATCGCACTTACTCTCTCTTCTAACAATCGTTTAACGTCATCTAACTGAAATGTAGTATTGTTCCCAGCTACCCACTGTTTAATGTCTCCCCAGATAAGTTCTATTGGATTTAAATCAGGATGGTATGGAGGAAGGCGCAATACAGTATGACCGTGTGTTGCCATGATATTGTCAATTAAAAAATTCCTTCGGTGTGGTTTATTAATTTTAATTAAATTATAAAGTTGGATTTTGAGCATTTCATCGCGGAAGGGAATGTTATTTCGCACCAGCCACTCTTTCATCACAGTCTTGGTGCTGTTGCTGGTTGGCACTTTATTCAACTGCACATTGTGATATGAGGCATTGTCTATCACCAGGACTGAATTGGGAGGCAGGTTTGGAATGAGTCTGGTAGTTAGCCAGTTTTGGTAATTATTGGCGTTCATCTCTCCGTGGTAGTCTCCTGTTTTAAGTTGGGATTTGAACACTAGCAATGCTCCAGGAACAAAACCAATTCGACCTCCTGCATGAACTATAATTAGTCTCTGTCCCTTCGAAATCGGCGCTGTGTAACCTGCTGGAGAATCATCAACCCAGTTCTTTGGTCTTGTATGAGTGCTGTGAATGTAAGTCTCATCTTCGTAAATTATAGGTCGTCCTTCCTCCCTGTATTTCTTAACTGCAAGCAAATACGCTACACGCTGTGATCTAATATTTCCCCTCTCTATTAAAGTGGCTCTGTTGTTTCGGGTTTTCTTCCATCTAAATCCCATATTCTTCAATATTAATTTAAGACTGGTGCTTCCCCCCTTGAAGTTAATACTTTCCCGAAGTTTCGGCAATAGTTTATGAATTGTAGGCACTGTCTTTTCCTTAATGTAAAAATCATACACAGTCCGCCGAATCACACACCTGTCAAAGTCATCTACGGCTGTCACTGTTTTAGGAACCTGGTGATGTTTACCAGGTGTACTAAAGGAGGTACCTTCCTCCACGCACCGAGAACCTTCTTTGATGATTCTCCTAACAGTCGTTTTGGATATTCCTGTCGCTTTTGCCACTCGTTCTTGTACCTTTTTTAAAGGTATGGACACAGTACCAGCCACTGCCTCACTTTTCATGAAAGTGTTAATGTTATACACCACTTCCCGCGTTTGGCTGTGCAGTGTTTTTGAAGAAAGCTTCGACAGAATAGGCGGCATTGCAGTTGCTCAATGTTTATACCGAGCTTTAGTCAATGCAATTAACTTTTAATTTGTAGCACTAGCGCTACGTAGCCTACTTTCATAAATTTCCCGGTAGAACAAGAACTACACGCAATAGAGTTTTCAGTTATCACACCGAGAACAGCGAAGCTCATAAGGCGACAGACACGTCTCTACTGGCTCTGGAACAGCTATGCGCGTGCGCTGCTTGCATAGGTTCGCGGAACAGCTATACTCTACCGCGCAGGTGACCGCCAGTGTCCAAAAACGAGCGTCCCATCTGTAGTTAGTTTTAGTTTTAAGTTCGCTTTTCATTTTCATCTCCACGATCACCCAGACCATCAGGGGCCGATAACCTCGATGTTAGGCCCCTTAAAACAACAATTATCATCATCATCATCTCTCCTCTCTCCCCTCTCCTCTCCGCCTTTCATTATATTTCCTTTTCTCTTTATGTTTCCCGCACCTTTTGTAGGTATTCTTGATCTACGTTGCATTTTGTAAGTTTTTCGATCTACGTTGCATTTTGTAAGTTTTTTCGATCTACGTTGCATTTTGTAAGTTTTTTCGATCTAAATTGCATTTTGTAAGGATTGCCAATCAAAATTGCTTTTTGGTAAGTCTTTCAATATAACCCCCAAGGGAAGATCATAAAGAAAAGGAAGTGGGTTTCGGACTGGAGAAAAAGGATGGAGAAATAGGACGAGAGTCCTACAGAAGTTATAAGTTTAACTTTAAATGAATCGGTCATTTGGAAAAGGGCACATGTCCAGAAAAGTAAATTTTACAGGAGAGACAAAAAAGTGAATAAAAGGTGACTGAGTGTAACTACCAAAGCTGCATTTTGGCAATGCATATAACATGGAAAGGGCCTTTTATTCCCATAATATGGATTTCAGATTCCATCCTTAACGGACAAAAATTGAAATTTTGTTTCCTGGATATGTGCCCTTTTCCAAGGGATTGGAATGTTCTTAGAAATTAAACACAAATTTTCATCCCTGTCTCTTTAAATTTGTTTTAAATTGCATTTTATCATTACAATGTCTCTTTTTAATGAACCTGTAGCACTTAGAAATCGGAGAATTACAAAAATATTCCAAACAATGCACATAAATCGTTTTGATAAACAAAACCCAGTATTATTGTTCATTACATCTTGTAAGGTAATATATTTTTCACTACATTTTATATTAGCTCTTTGAGAAATAACCTTATAGTCAGTGTAATGAATAGATTATTGTCACTGACTGTACATTAACAATAAAAGCTAGAACTTCAAATTGCTTCTCTCTTAGGGGAACAGAATGTTTGTTCTTGCAGTGCTTCTTGCTCAGTAGTTGGCCAGTTGTTTCCAATGTCATGGTAGAAACTAATATGTTCATCACCGATATACTGTACCAATTTTCTTATGTCGTTGACCTTCTCAATATTAATGGGAAGTTTTCCATTATAGGCTTGATAGTCGAGTAGTGTCGGTAAAGCGGGACGACAGTCGGCTTGGACAAAGCAAATGTTGCTAACAGTTCTGGGAGGCTGGAGATCCACTTAGACACTGTTAGAACTCCGGGTGCTGCACAGTCATATTTAAATTCACTGTACCCAGAAATATGGAAAGATATTTTGTCCTTTCTAGGAATGTTTTTTCCAAAAGAAGCAATTGATAACATTGATCTTTTATAATGTGTAGGCCACCATCTTTTGAAATTGATCAAATCTGAAGTGCCCACACGTTTCACAGAAAATTTATTGGTAATTGACGATAGCACAATCATGCTAATGTACTGTTCTGGGGTGTAAATCCTATCTTCCTTACGTAGCTTACGTTTTACTACTAAAAAATTTCTATCACAGTCATTGAAGGAATGTCCTCTAATGGGAAAGTAATGATACTGTAGATTTGTTTAAATCGTCCACTTGATGCCAAAGCTAGTAGAATACGTACCACTGTGTTATTCTTATTTTGTCCCGGACATCCGTCTGAGAAAATATAAAGCTCAGTAACAGTTTCTGCGACACATTCATTGACGTAGTCATTAAGAAATGTGCATACTTCGTTTGGCCCTTTAAGTGCCTCACCTTCATGATATGAATAAAACCTGGCTTTGTTTTTTAAATTGTGAATGCAAAATACGAATACCCATAGTTGCCTGTAATAGAAAACCTCCTGCACGGGAATATGAGGTAAGGGAAGGTTTTGCATGTAATCTATTACGATTCTTCCTACATGATCATTCTTCAGAGACTGAGCTTTTATTTCCTTGATTTTGTTGTAGTACTTGCTGACTCGTCGTTTATGTACTATATATTCAGCTGTGGCAACGCGTTTTGCAGTATCATTTAAATGTGCACTGCACATTTTCTGTTTATATTCCTCGCAAAAAGAGCAGACATCTATCTGCGGCCTACCGAAAGGTAATGCGTAATTCTCATTGAAGTATTTTAGGAAGAACTTATATTTCACTGTTCCTTTCATGTTCCGAAACTTATTAACATACATTGCTCTCACATTCAGGTTAGCAGACAGGTACTTTTTAGTAGTGTTGTTGGAATAATGCACCTCTTTAACATCAAATGGTTCTATGAACTGGCTAATACTCACACAAGTTTCTCCAGTAATTATGTTGTGTCGAGACCCTATAGATGTCCCTCGTTTGTCTTTTGGCGACTCATTAGCAGCCAGTAACAAGCATAAACGTTGAGTGTTCTTAGAACTCACTCCATGTAAACTGATGAAAGCTTGTTTGCATACTGGTACTCGTGGACTGTTCAGGCAAATATAATATGTGAAACTGTGTATTTTAGGTTTTGAAACAGAGGCCTCTGGATTCTTCCGTTCTCTTGAAATCTCCTTAAACTCGATAAGACTTTGTAAATATGTGTCCTGTGCATCCTTAGTGTCAAAGTTATTAACATAGCTCAAAATAGTCATTTTATCTTCTTCCGTCAATCCATTAAAACACCCTCTGGGACATCTAAAACGCAAAGGAAAATATTTTGTATAACCTAAATATAATGTGTGTCGTTCCTATAATAATAATAATAATAATAATTTGGGCATACCTGCAGCTTGATCCAGTTTTCCTAGTGTCAATAGATTTACCAACGTGGTTAATATGGGACAATCCTTTAATCTTAGCCGTTTTAATTAGAAATGGCTGATAATTCGTGCGGTTAACTACTCATTTCTTTCTTCTCTTGCATACTGTACGCACTATCAGAATCTATACTGTCACTACAATCACTTGAACTTGCCATGTTTACAACTACAACATACAAGCAACACCTCGGAAACAGCTGGAAGGCGGCAGATGTTCCTAGAGGCGGGAACTAACACCGCGCTGCCTGCGCTCGCTGCGATCCATTGGAAAAGGACATGCTGTGGGATATGTGACCTTCTCGAATGGAATGACAAAATTGTCAGGTCCCGTGCTCCATACGTACAAGTCTTAGAAGTGTCTTTTTCGCGTGGATCAATGCGTCTACATTTAAACTACAGGAATATCAGAAAACATGCATTTGGAAAAAAAGTGGACATGTGCCCTTTTCCAAATGACCGATTCAAATATACTCAAAGGCAGCTGCCACTGCAAATCTGCTCTCCGATACCTAAAGTGGGTAGGGACCTGGGCAAAGCTAACGGGAAACGCAGCTGGAACATGGGTTGTTTGCAATGAAGTTACCTTAGCGTATTCCCTCTCAAGCATACATATGCCTACTATGGGCAAGGGTGGTTGTCTGGCAAGACAAAGAGTAACGGATTTATTGTGTATCTGTTCAAAGGAGTTTGTTTCTAAACAGGTAATTTGAAGAATACCAATAATTTGAATCAGTTTTGATATTTTAGTGTTTGAAATTGTAGAATTTCTAAAGAGCGACCAAATGCTTCCAAGAAGGACAGGGATAAAGCAATTATACCTTTGGGAATAATTTTGGTAAGTGCACCGATAGTTGCATTTAGAAATGGCTAAGCTTTTACCCAGCAAGGCGCCGACTAAAAGTTTACACAATGAGAAACACTTATATTTTGAAAAACCAACCATAAGTGTTGGAGAGAATCTCCATAAGCAGGAAGCTGGCGTAGCGAGCTATGCTTGCCTTACTGGCCAGTTAGAATTAGCTATTAAAGCTAAGAGAGACTTTACTAAGTTACCAACAAGAGTTCTTGGTCAAATGCAACAAGTGGTGAAAACCCTATCAATAGATTTATTTTATTGAATAGGAAGAATCAAGGAAGACAGGATCTTGCCTAACTGCTATATTAGAGAAATGATAAAGCCAAAAAGAAATCTGTAATTTATTTAACAATGTAAAGGGAAGTAGTTTTGTAACAAATATAATTTTGATTCCTTATCAACAACATCTAAAGCTTGCACCAGGCAATTAATAATTCTTTTAGTTTCAAACCTTTTAAATGCTTTAAAATCTTCGTAAGATTTTGAAATGACGAAGATAAATAAATGAAAAATTTAAAGATAACTGACGTAATTAAATTTAAACAATAAATCAAGTACAAGATGTGTACTTTAGTAATTTCTAGATAAGTATCTTGGAAATAAGAACAACTTCGAAAGTAACAACAACAAAAGGCAGGAAGAATAAAATAGAAGTTTCTATAACTTCTTATGTTGATACAGAAATACTTGGTTGGATTATGCAAATAGGGCAGGTCACTTATTGTGAAACCTGAAGAGAAAAATCGAAAGGAAGTTTCTAGAACTCCTATGTTTAAGTAGGGATCACGAAAAAAATGGGGCAAGTTTCCCTTTCGAGAAACCTAGAGATAACTCACTTATAAGTTGAAAAAATTGTATTCCCTCATCAAAAAGGGAGAAACAATATAATTCAAGGCGTGTACTAGACACGAAGTTTAACAGACATTAATTCGTTATACGTGGAGCAAGTTGGGGAGGGCACTTATTGTGAGTGACACCTCATTGAAAAAAGACCTAAAGTAACAATTTTATTATTTTGGTTCGATGTTATAGTTGAATGCACCAGAAAAATCCCAACGGAGGAAGAAAAATTAGATATTGATTAGCAGTTCATAAGGAAGATTCCTTAGTTTGAAAAAGTATTCCCATATGTGAGTGGAAAATACATGACAGTATAACTGATAGACAGAGTGCAGGTTCTGGAGGTTCCAGAGCAATGATGACTTGTTTAAATTAGGTAGAGAATCCCTCGGCGGAAAACTAGATTATATAGACAGTGGGTATTTTGGAAATATCCCTCGATGTGAGATAGCATCTCAGAAAATATTTCATATTGAAAGTTAGACTTGATAGTTTAGGTTTGATCAAGAAGATCTCTAGAAAACAGTTATTTTCACATAGCAACTTTCACTGTCTATAAAATCGAAATAAAGCATTGAGCCTTTAAAAGCGATGAGGATTAGGTTAAAACATGAAGTCGGTACTTATCTTTGCTTCATGACGAAGGCGATGTTCCTGTTGACGGTTGATACTAAAATTCTAACATGGCGTAGAATTTGAAAAGTTTGCCTCTAGAGTTGAGGAGGGGAGCTTTAGTTAAGCTCTAACTGACTGGGTCGACTTCCGAAGTACAAGTGAGACACGCTCAACGGAGCTCGGAGGGACCAGGGAAGGGAAAAGAGTGGGGATAGGAGACAAAAGGAATACATATAAGAATAGCCAACATTGAAATATTAATTTCTCTTGATGAAATGATCTTCAAAGAGTTGATAGTAGGAGTCACTAGCGCAGCCTGGAGGGTAAAAAAGTAGACTAAGTTCTCTTGATCACGGAGATGATAGCTGGCGATGGCGACGAGATCTGGTGGCTAGATTGAAAAGGAAGTCCTCTTGTACAGGGAAGAATTGAGGAACTTCAGAGATTCGCTGCTAGATGACGTTAGGTGGGTCATGGAAAATATATATCTAGAACAGACTTACAGGTAATATGAGAGACATGTGCCAACAAAGAAAAATCAGAAGATCACTCTTGGTGTTCGAGAAAAAAAGGAAGGGATGAACTAAAGCAAAGAGAAGCAAAAGCTTACTCTATCTTACCGTGTTTGCCAAAGAATACACCAGGGGTCTTCTTGTGAGTATTTTGAATTTCAATTGCATTTTGTATTTTCAACCTACCCCGCTTTGTTCAAGTAGTTAATTCTCAATTGCATTTTGTGGGTATTTTGAATCTACATTACATTTGGTGCGTATTTTCAATCTCATTTGCATTTTGTAAGTATTTTGATTTCACTTGCATTTTGTAGGTCTTTCGACTGTACGTTGCATTTTGTACGTATTTTGGACTTAACCTGCATTTTGTGCGTATTTTTCAATCTATTCCTTTTGTGAGTATTTTCGTTCGAAATTCCCTTATGTACGTATTACCGCTCTCCATTTGGTGAGTAGTTTCAATCTGAGTTCCTTTTTGTAAGCATTTTTCCTGCTACATAAATCATAATTGTTGGGGCTCACTGTCTTTTTTATCTAAACCATTTTCGTTTCATCCATAGCAGTGCGCTGTTCTTTTATCTTCATCCTTTCATTTCACGCCATTTCATTTCATCAGGGGCCGATAACCTAGATGTTAGGCCCCTTACAACAACAATTATCATCATCATCATCATCATCATCATCATCCTTGATGTTAGGCCCCTTAAAACAACAATTATTATCATCATCATCATCATTTTCACGATCACCCAAACCATCAGGGGCCGATAGTCTAGATGTTAGGCCCCTTAAAACAAAAATTATCATCATCATCATCATCAATTCTCAATTGCATTTTGTGGGTATTTTGAATCTACATTACATTTTGTGCGTATTTTCAATCTCATTTGTATTTTGTAACCCCTCTCTGGGTGGGGGTTTAGAATACACCCACGGTATCCCCTGCCTGTCGTACGAGGCGATAAAGGGGCGACCTTGGCTATACTTTTTAGGACTCCGCGTTGGTTTGTGATTGGACCCCCTGTGGGTGGAAGTGAATACATCCACGGTAATTGCTGCCAGTCGTAAAAGGCGACTAAAAGGTTTTCTCGGATCGGTCCCCTTTCGAGGGTTTGACAGTCAGCTCTAAAAGACATACACCCGTGCGGTATAACTCTCATTAGGTTATATCGCACTTCTTTCCGTTACTGCTTTCAGGGTCTGGCAACCAAAATTTCTATATGTGCGTGCTGTTAGGGGATGGACCACTTACACTTGCGACTACGCTCGAAAGCCTGTTCCGGTCTTGGCCTCGCCGACAGGTGGGTGTGCCATGTACCCGTGCAGCAGTATCTGCCTAAATACGCAGGTCCCCGGACAGCCAAATGTCGGAGCTGTAAAATCCAGTATATGCCAAGGGGTACATGCCGATATGGCATTGAAAAACATCGGACCCCCGGGCATTGCCTTCCAAGCTAGGCGGACCTTGCCCTGGCTGGGTAGCGCCTACTGAGACGGCCCGCGATCGGATGTTGGTGGCATTCGGGGAGGATGATCTGGCCATGGGTTCAAAAAGAAAAATCCCCGAACAGGGTGGTCCTACACCCAAGTCTTTAAAACTTGATTCCCTACGGGGATCAACTCCCTGGGAACAATCTGAGTGTGAAAATCTGGGTGCTAACACCCCCAAGTTTCTGGTAGCTACCAGAACAGATGGGGGGTGATTTAAAGCTGGTAAAGAGTATTTTGTTTTCTCGCCACATAGAAGGTGTCTATTGTGAGCTTGAGAAAGTACAAAAGATGAGGAACGGTCGCTTGTTGCTCAAGAATAGTACTGGTGATGAAGTTAAACAACTTTTGCAATGTGACCACTTTGGCGAAATAGCCGTCAAAGTGGAAAAGCACACGTCTCTCGATCTGGTCCGAGGAGTTATTTTCCACCGGGACCTGATTCTGAACACTGACGAGGAGCTCAAGGAGGATATGCAGCACCGTCACGTGACTGATGTCCGGGGCATTACGCGCAAGGTCAATGGTTAAATCGTGGATACTGGTGCTTTCATTATTTCCTTTGAGCTTTCGGTGCTCCCGGAGAAAGTCAAGGTTACAAGTTACCTTTGTGACGCGGCCTTATATCCCTCCACCAATGAGGTGTTATAAGTGCCAGAAGTTCGGGCTCATGTTATCCCGATGCTCGAGCCCAGAAATCTGCGGAACATGCGGTAAGGTACCACACGAAGCGGAAGAATGCACAATACCCTATCAGTGCACTTATTGCCCTGGATTTCATTCTCCACGGGACAGAAACTTCCCTGTCTTTCTGAGTGAGAAGAAAATTCAGGAGATCAAAACCCTGGATGGTCTCACCTACCAGGAAGCCCGCAAGAAGTACCATACCGCGATTGCTCCTTCGCCTACGATTGATTATCGAGTTATAATACCCAATTTGGTTCCGTCTACCTCATCTTTTGTACCAGCTGTGAAACTTGCAACTGAGTTTCCTGTTCCGAAACCAGCACCGATGATTATAACGAAAAGCCCGAAGGTGACTTCAACTCCAACTTCGGCCACCACGAAGGCTGTGCGAGCGAAGGCTGCTCCGCCCGCACAGCAGGGGAGGAAGTTGAAGACGTACTCCCCACTATGGTTCGACTTCCTCCCCACCCAAACGGTCGGCGGAAGCCGCGCCGAAGCCGGCGGAGGCGGCATCGTCGACCAGGGTTAGGAATTCGTCTCCAGACCAGTCTAAATATCTTAAAGAGGCGGGGAAGAAGGGACCCCGCACTACGCATTCCCTTTCTCCAAAAAAGGGGAAGCCATCCGCCCCACCACCTGCGATGCTTCTGCGCCTGAGGACTCCTGTCTGAATACCAGTGTGGATTCAGGGTGTCTCGGTGTAAATACGACTATCTGGTACGCCTGGAGACCGCCATACAGGACGCTTTTCTCCGGAGACAGCACCTACTCGCTGTTTTCTTTGGCCTCGAGAAGGCCTATGACACCACTTGGCGTTACGGAATCCTTTCTAACCTGCATCAATGGAAATTCCGAGGTAACTTGCCAGTTTTTATTGCGAATTTTCTGTCCCTTCGCCTATTCCGTGTCCGAATAGGGGGGGGGGGGACATATTCGCAATATCATATACAGGAAAACGGAGTCCCACAGGGATCGGTGCTTAGCGTAACATTATTTGTGATTGCCATACACGGTATAGTCGCTGCTGCTGGTTCAGCAGTGGTACCGTCGCTATATCTAGACAACTTCGATCTACATTATAGTGCGCAAAATATGGCGGTCGCTGAACGACAGCTGCCTCAAGCTATTCGGAGAGGGGAACGCTGGACACTAGAGCATGGCTTTTGATTCTCAACCGCTAAGACCTCGGTTGTCCATTTCTGCCGAAAGCGCACCCTCCATCCTGATTCGGAGCTTATCTGGGCGATGTAGCTTTGCCTGTTGGTGGGCCCAAGGTTGCAGGTTCAAATCCTGGCGCAGTCAGCTGGCATTTGAGGGTGCGCAAATGCGAGGGAGCCGTGTTAGTAGATTTACTGGCACGTTAAAGATCCCCTTCGGGGCAAAATTCCGGCACCCCGGCGTCTCTACAAGTCACAGATGTTAAAAGGGACGTAAAACCAATAACATTATTATTATTTGCCTGTTGGTGCTGTGTACCGGTTCCTTGGGCTCCTCTTCGATCAAAAATTGACGTGGGAGCCACACGTGCGGTGTTTGAAAACTTCCTGTGTTAAGAAACTTAACATGTTGTGGTTTCATAGTGGCACATCGTGGGGGGCGGACCGCGCGGTCCTCCTACGTTTTTATAAGGCACTGATTTTATGTAGATTAGATTATGGCAGTGTAGCATATGGTTCGGCCTGTAAGTCAGTGCTTGTTAAACTGGACAGTGTCCACCATGGCGGTGTGAGGCTGGCGACGGGAGTCTTTCGGACGAGCCCAGTCGTCAGCTTGCTCGCCGAGGCTGGAGTACCTCCTTTACACCTGAGGCGCCAACAAGTACTGCTGACCTATGCTGCAACTATTCGACAGATGCCACTTCATCCTAGCTATCCATGTTTGTTTACCAATCCGAATCGCTGGCTGTATGATGCGCTCGCCAGAGCCACTCGGCCGGTGGGGATTCGCTTGGATGACTTATACCGTCAGTTCCGATTTCCTTCTGTCTCCTGTATCGTCCGAGTACCTAGCAAGGCCCCTCCGTGGATGGTCTCTCACCCTGATATCATCCAGGATTTGCACACCGGCCCCAAGTCGGACACGGACTCCTCCTTTCTTCGGAGGCTGTTCCAGTCCGTGATGAGCCGGTATCCAGGTTCAGGGCTTCTATTCACGGATGGTTCGAGGGTAAACGAGAAAGTAGGCTGTGAATTTGTGGTTGAGAATCGTCGGTTTCTCTTTTCACTTCCCGAGGCTTGTGGCGTGTACACAGTGGAGCTCTATGCCATCTCAGAGGCTCTGCGGTACACGTTATCAGACGATCACCAGCACTTTCTTGTGTGTACTGACTCGCTGAGTACGCTGCAAGCGCTCGATGTGTGTTTCCCGAAGCACCAGTTGGTCCAGCGGGTGCACGACCTGCTCGTCAGTTCACGTAACGCTGGAACCGGGGTGACCATTTTGTGGCTTCCTAGCCACATGGGTATTGCGGGAAACGAGCTTGCTGATCAGGCGGCGAGAGAGGCAGTCGCACTGACCTCGCTACCGTATAAGGTGCCTGCTAGTGATGTGCGCTCTCAGTTGCGGCATTCGATCCTGTCGCTTTGGGAGGAAGCGTGGCGTGCCACGCCTCCACCCAACAAATTGAGAGGCATCAAGGAGACAATGAAGGTTTGGAAATCTTCCCTCCGATCTCTCCGGAAGGAAACTATGGTTCTCTGCCGACTCAGGATCGGCCATGCGATTGCTACGCACTTCCACTTGCTAAAGAGAGAAGATCCCCCTGTGTGTACTTGCGGTGCCCATCTAACTGTGGCACACATTCTCTTGCAGTGTGTGGATCTGGCCGATCTGCGAAGGACTCTTAAACTGCCTAATACCCTCTCCCTTAATCTCCGTGATAACGGGCCGTCAATAGACCTCGTCATCCGGTTCATGAGGGAGAGTGGTTACTTTTACGTAGATTTCATTAGAAAGCTAACTATTGCAATGGGTCCCATGTTTCGACTTCCGGAAAATTTCGACATATCTTCGCGTTTCACATCCCCCAGACCCCAAAACCACCGTCAGTTCTAAAGTTTATATATAATTTATGTTGGTATATATATATCAGTTTCTTTTGGACACGATAACTGCCGTAATTTTGCACCAATCACTTTGAATTTTTTACATAATATGTATCCCTATAAAATCTCGGTCGAGTTCGTTAATGGGCAAAATCGGTCGAAGGGGGTGAAAATGGGGGGCTTTTTTCGAAAAATTGAAATTTCGCTATAACTCTCTTAATACGTGAAATATCGAATCCATTCAAAGTTCATAATATGTGTCGGATAAGTGCCAACAATTTATGTCAAATAAGTTTTTTAATAGCACCAACCATTGACCAATGGGGTGGAAAAAAGTGGGTTTTTCGGGAAACATTAATCATATCTCTTTTAATAGGCACAATATCAAAACCGTACAAAATGGACAATATTCCCCTAATAATTACCTAAAACTTTTGTCTGAAAGAATTTTTGATATGACCCACCATTACGCCAAGGGATGAGAAAAATGATTTCGGAATTATAAGAAAATGCCAAGAGCTATCAGAGGTTGCCATGTCAACACTACTAAATTGATGAGGGATGAGCCGTTGCCATGACAACGCACTTGCACGAGATCAGATTCAGTATTTCCATCTGACTAAGCCGGCCCTGTGGTGTTGGGGTAAACTCTTGTTCTCTTCCGACCCCGACGGTATTAGGGTATCCGAGGCCTAGGGAGTCACTTCCTTTCCCGCCTTAATTGGCCCTTGTCTCATCTTTTCTGATTCCCTCCTTCTGCGAGGGGTCAGCCTTCTTTTTCTTTTCATGTTATCTCCTGCCTTCTGCTTAAGGCCCTCAAGGAGGCCGGGTGTATGTAGCCCCACCACTTTTGGTGCACCCTAGATAATGCTACACCCTCAGGGGCTCACGGCTGATGAGTTCGGGAGTTGGCGACCCCGAGGGATTCCTGAGCTGGGTCCGTTTTCCCTTTTTGTCCCTTACCTTTGGGGCGGACCCTCTCCTCTTGCACTTTCCTATCTGCCTTTCATGGCTCTCCTTCCTTCCAAGTCCCTCAATCCACCTTCTTCGAGGGTTGAGGGCATTTCTTTTCCTCCTGTCCTTTATTTGCCTTATTCTCCTTTAATTTTCCATTTCTTCTTCTAGTATGTAGGTTATTAGTTAGTTTTAGTTTGAAGTTCGCTTTTCATTTTCATCTTCACGATCACCCAAACCATCAGGGGCCGATAACCTAGATGTTAGGCCCCTTAAAACAACAATTATCATCATCATCATCATCGGTGTTGGGGTAGCGCGCCTGCCTCTCACCCGGAGTCCCGGGTTCGATCCCCGGCTCCGTCAGGGATTTTAAAACTGACGTGAGGGTTGGAACGGGGTGCACTCAGCCTCGTGAGGACAATTGAGTAGCTGTCTGACCGTGAGACAGCACCCCGATCACGAATACCAATATTAACGGCCGAGGGGACCCGACATGCTGATCACGCGTCACCCCAATATCTGCAGGCCAAATGGCTGGGCAGCGGTCGCTTGGTCGGCCTTACCCCGTCATGGGCTGGATGGTGCCAGGGGTTGACTTTGACATCTGACTAAGTGGGAAGCGGCTTCGGTGACGCAACTGGTAGCATGCAGAATGTCTATGACCAAGGTCGCGGTTACAAAGCCGGCCGAAGTCGTAGGATTTTCTAAGAGCGCTAAAATCCCTCAGTATGCTTTCCTTTGGAGGGGAAGTTCCAACGTTCGTTACGAGTTGCTGGTTGGGGTGGCATCTAGTAGCCAAGTTCACAGCTAGGTGTCATTGACGGTAGTACCTGGTAGCAACATTAGGAACTACTGCTTGAAATTGACCGTCTGCAGTCCTTACCTGAATTACAGACTAATACATCCATTACAATTCACACCGTTTATCAGACAGATTCTACACTCACACAAAGTATACGGGGTTAGATGACCACGTTGTCGCAGCCCCTGAACTGAGGAACCAACCAGAGGTAGATTTCATTAGAAAGCTAACTATTGCAATGGGTAGGCTACCATGTTTCGACTTCCGGAAAATTTCGACATATCTTCGCGTTTCACATCCCCCAGACACCAAAACCACCGTCAGTTCAATAATATATATATATATATATATATATATATATATATATATATATATATATCAGTTTCTTGTGGACACGATAACTGCCGTAATTTTTCACCAATCACTTTTTACCGAATATGTATACCTATAAAATCTCGGTCGAGTTCGTTACTGGGCTAAATCGGTAGAAGGGGGTGGGGGGGCTTTTTATCGAAAACGTGAAATATTGCTATAACTCTCTTAATATGTGAAATATCGAATCCGTTCAACGTTCATACTATGTGTCGGATAAAGCCCAAAAATTTATGTTTGAAGAGTTTCTTTTATAGCACCAACCATTGACCAAAGGGGTGGCAAAAAGTGGGTTTTTCGGGAAACATTAATCATATCTCTCTTAATAGGCACAATCTCAAAACCGTACAAAATGGACAATATTCCCCTAATAATTACCTAAAATTTTGTCTTAAAGAATTTCTGATATGACCCACCATTATTGCCAAGGGATGAGAAAAATGATTTCGGAATTATAAGAAAATGCCAAGAGCTATCATTGCTTGCCATGGCAACTCTACTAAAATGATGAGGGATGAGCCATCAGACGTTGCCAAGATAACGCACTTGCACGAGATCATATTCAGAATTCCATCTGACTAAGTGTGAAGCGGCTTCGGTGACGTAACTGGTAGCAAGCATGCTGAATGTCTATGCCCAAGGTCGCGAGTTCAAAGCCGGCCGAAGTCGTCGGATTTTCTAAGAGCGCTAAAAATCCCTCAGTATGCTTTCCTTTAGAGGGGAAATTCCAACGTTCGTTGCGAGTTGCTGACTGCGGTGGCATCTAGTAGCCAAGTTCACAGGTAGGTGTCGTTGACGGTAGTACCTGGTAGCAACATTAGGAACTACTGCTTGAAATTGACCGTCTGCAGTCCTTACCTGAATTACAGACTAATACAGCCATCCCTAAGTACACGGGGTTACATGACCGCGTTGTCGCAGCCCCTAAACTGAGGAACCAACCAAAATCTCTGCGGGAGATATAATTTTGCGTGAAGAAGTAACAGACCGTTACATAGTTACACATCAGTGTCGAAACCTTGCATAGGGGACCAAAAGTATAAAAATGGACCCCAAATGACAAGAAGGTTACCGTTCCCATAAGACAATAAAATGTTTAAAATAAGCATAAAATGACGAAAAACAAAGTTAATTAAGCTCCAATTATAAAATACCTTCTCGCAATAAATGAGGTCTGATCCTTCTACGAAAACCTGCATATTCTGCCTATTTTCGCCTATCCCCAAGTTTGTCCGGTGAAATCTACCTCCGCCTTCCGGCGTGCCGAGAGGACTTTTTTATGTTTTAATGTGTAGTTACGACTTTTAATTCAGGTTAAGTATGTTTTATGTTTTTTGTGTTCATCTATTTTATTGTTAACTATGCCTTATTTGTTTTATTCTTTTTTACCATCCGCCTTTTATTCTTTTTCAAATAAGGCATACTTTTTGGGGCTCACTGTCTGTTTTATAAACACCATTTTCGTTTCATCCATAGCAGTGAGCTGTTTTTATCTACATCCTTTCATTTCCCGCCATTTCATTTCATTAGGGGCCGATAACCTAAATTTTACTCCCCTTAAAACAACAATCATCATCATCATCATCAACACCTTTTGTGCGTATTTTTCAATCTATTCCTTTTGTGAGTATTTTCGTTCAAAATTCCCTTATGTACTGAACCCTTGCAAAGAAGCATATGAGACTCAGTTTCGGGGGGTGTAACAGTCCATTTCGTAAAGTTGTTGTTAAGCGCTTCTTATAACATGCAGGGTAACTTATAACAAAATAAGATGCAGGAAAAAGTGAATACCAGGATTAAACATATGAATTTAATAACAGATCAACGAATTTACACTATTTACAAAACCAACAAGGTCTCCCAAGTGACTCCAACTTGAACTAATAAAATGCCAATCTAGGCCTAATCTCAGGAGAGATCGTAAAAATCTGGACCAAATGTCCCAAATTACTACAATGACATGTGCGTGTGCGGCTTTTCTACATGCGACACGATGTGTACAAATTAATGCGAGATTCGTTACCATCCAGTAAACCTTCAGGGGACGAATCTGCATTGTCTTAGAGCTAGAGAGACACGGTGAACCAACTAAACACTACATAAACTAATCCGACACTTCCTACACTAAATAAAACAAGGTAATTTCCGCGCGAAATTGGAATCAAAGAATTGCCGTAGCAAACGACATTACCGCCTAAAACTAGGACTTTTCAAATCAACACAAGTAAATTAACACGTGACCAAACAAAAAAAAGTACACATATGGCCACATGCCACTTTTACAAGAAAAATGCAAAATACACCCAACGGTGTCCCAACATACAAATCTAACAATGAAATGAGTCATATAAATCACTAGGCTCAAAGCCAACATTTACATCATAAAACAAATATTTCATTTCATACGATATGCGGTAATTCGTAACGGACATGGCGAACTCCCAATTTAATTATGATCCAATGACCATCAAAAGAACAGGTTTGCTGCAGATAGCTTACAGGGTCAGTCGGTCAGCTGGACTGCCTAAACGATGAATCACCAGACATAGACGGGCGCTAAGTGGAATCTGCACATCAGTCAACCCACGTGTCAATAACCTCGACCTGCCGTGGCACGGGTTCGAGTCTCGAAGAAGCGTGCTCCCAAAAGCACATAATATACGTGTGTGTGTCAAAATAAAATATCTTAGCATTTCCCACGGAAATCCAAGAATCAGCACTGGACAAGGTACAGTAGTCTCTGAGAGCGCTCTGCCTTTCCATAAAATACAGCCACATTATTATGAGGGCGGTAGGCACATCCAAACCTCATCACGAAGAATCAATACACACACTTTGACACCATACACACACCAGAATCACACGTATGGGTTTGACCGAAACCTGAAATAAAGGACATAAAATATTTTCCACCGACTTGCGCTCCCAATCTAGTCCGTGACTAAAGAACCTGAAAAGGACTCAAACAAACTCCAAAATATAGAACTAAGGTGTTCTACAGTGACATCTTAATTTGTTGCGCTCGGCAACCCTAGTATGAATAAAAACATGTTCGTGAAACATCTAACAACTTTTACCCCCTTTTCCTACAAAAAAAAAAGAACTTTAATAAAGCACCACTTATCGACCGTGACGAGTTTCGCATTCGCATCAATTACACACGCCGTGCACACTAATAATGACTCATAAGAAAAATATACAATCAAACAAACACTTGGTCACGTGCCAACGTACATTTAATTATAACAGTGTCGGCGCACAAAAAAATCTACATACAAGAAAAACAATGAATAAAAATATTTACAACGTTCCCGCGTCTAATCTAACTACATATTGAATAAATCAAAGGTTTGTACATCACCGTGCAGCTTGTAGAACTTAACCTCCATCCCAAGGCATTTCGCTACGGGAAATCTACTCGTCCATCGTCGACGTATTGGTAGATGCGTAGCACTTCATTCCACCAATCGACCTTCCAACAGACATCTTGGCGTTGCTTCTTGGAAAGAAATGTTCAAAGTTATTAGTTTGCCTAGCTAGAATCGCTATGAGCTACTGACTTTCACTCACAAAAATTCCTAGGCGATTACTCAACGTAGAACTGGCCCTATCTCAGCATTTGTTTAATCACACGCACACATAATTCACACAAAATTTTACAGAAAATTACACTCTTCGTTCGCCACGCAACTGGCTTTTAACGAGTCTCTCAAACATGTCTACCGCGTAGCGCTTATCTCGACTAGAGATCTCCCCTCCGCTAAGCGTGAACTCGGCTCCCTTGAGCACAAAATAAAATGTTTGTCCAAACAGACGTGAAGTATGTTCACTAGAGCTTGATAAATCGTGATTCAAACTGGCGTGAACGTTGCTCACCAGAGCTCGATAAAGTTGTGTCTCAAACAGCTCATCACCGATCAATTTATTAGAAACTGACAGAACGGGGTGGAGTGGGGGCAATCTGTGAATATAATCTGTAGTTTTCAACTCACAGACTAGGGACTAGTATCAATCT
Source organism: Meconema thalassinum (assembly GCA_946902985.2). Taxonomy (NCBI): domain Eukaryota; kingdom Metazoa; phylum Arthropoda; class Insecta; order Orthoptera; family Tettigoniidae; genus Meconema; species Meconema thalassinum. Next base: position 358,904,988 of record OX336392.1, read on the forward strand.
CCTTCTTTTCATCCAAACGTCTCAACGGACTTATGCGGAATTATCTCGCATCGGCGGTTCTTCAGACACGTGTTTTAGCGCGCTTTTTTAAGGTACGCCACTCTCCACGTGGCTTAGGCGTCCTCTCTCCTGATTGGCTGATTCAATCGAGTATCGGTTGGAACTTCACTTCTGGCACGCCCATAATGACGCCGACTCGGATGCGCGTTGATACTGAATTTGTCCTTGAACTCGGCTTAACCGGTCATCGTCAGGAATAACTACCACGCTACTTCTGTTGTAATAATTGCGACGCACTACCTGCCTCCCCCTTGTCAACCTCCAACATGTACTGCCTGGGCATCAGTAATAATAATAATAAAAATCATGAAGACTTATTGATCGGCAAATCAATAAGGGTTCAGTACGTATTACCGCTCACCATTTGGTGAGTAGTTTCAATCTGAGTTCCTTTTTGTAAGTATTTTTCCTGCTACATAAGGCATAATTGTTGGGGCTCAGTGTCTATTTTATCTAAACCATTTTCGTTTCATCCATAGCAGTGAGCTGTTTTTATCTACATCCTTTCATTTCACGCCATTTCATTTCGTCAGGGGCCGATAACCTCGAATTAGGCCCCTTAAAACAACAATTATCATCATCTTTAATAGGCCCTTGTCTCATCTTTCCTGATAACCCTGCTTCTGCGAGGGCTTCCCCCAGAGGCACACATCTGGTGGGACGTGGGTTGCCGACCGCGGGACCCCAGCTGTATCCGGCATTGCTCCCACTTACATGTGCCGGGCTCCTCTTGTCTTCTCTCCTATCGGTCTCCCTTGGCCAACTCTTGTTGCCTTCCGACCCCGACGGTAGTAGGATATCCGAGGCTTAGGGAGTCGGCCTTAATTGGCCCTTCCCTCGTCTTTCCTTGTCCATCCTTCTTCTAGCTATCAGCCTTCTCTCTCTTTCACATTATATTTCCTTTTCTCTTTAAGATTCCCGCAATGTTTTTGCTAATTGGCTCCCCGCGTATCCAATTATCTACGCTACATTTTGTGGGTATTTTCAATCTAAATGACATTTTGTAAGTATTTTAAATCTAAATTGCATTTTGTAATTATTGTCCATCCAAATGAGTAGTTTGAATCTACCATATATTTTGCAAGCATTTTGAATTTCAATTGCATTTTGTAAGCATTTTGAATTTCAATTGCATTTTGTGTGAATTTTGGATATGGAATGGGAGTTTTGCAATCTTAATTGCATTGTGTATTTTCAATTTGAATTGCATTTTGTAAGTATTTTGAACCTAAATTGCATTCTGTACGTAATTTCAATCTCATTTGCATTTTGTAAGTATTTCGTCTCTACATTGCACTTTGTACGTATTTTGGACACAAACTACATTTTGTGCGTATTTTCGATCTCTTCCTTTTGTGTGTATTTTCCTTCTTAAATTCCCTTTTGTAAGTTTTACCACACTCCATTTCGTGCGTCGTTTCAATCTAAGTTCCATTTTGTATTTTCAGTCTCGCTTAATTTTCGATCTGGTTTCCATTCCATTGTCATTTTTGCTATAACGCTGACCATTAGGGGCCGATAACTTAGATGTTTGGCCCCTTGAAACAACAATTATCATCATCAACTCGTCATTTCATATCATTTCATTAGTGGCTGATAACCTAGGCGTTAGGCGCCCTTAAAACTATAATCATCCCCCCAGGGGCTCACTTCTAGTGGGACGTGGGTTGGCGACCACAGGACCCCAGCTGAGTCCAGCATTGCTTCCACTTACTTCTGCCGGGATCCTTTTCATCTGATTTCCTCCCTCCAGAGACTCACATCTAGTGGGACGTGGGTTAGCGACCACGGTACCCCAGCTGAGTCCGGCATTGCTTCCACTTCCTTCTGCCGGGCTCCTCTCAGTCTCCTTTCATGTCTACCTCCCTTGGTCCACTCTTGTTCTCTTCCGACCCCGACGGTATTAGGGTATCCGAGGCCTAGGGAGTCTCTTCCTTTCCCGCCTTAATTGGCCCTTGTCTCATTTTTTCTGATTCCCTCTTTCGGCGAGGGGTCAGCCTTCTTTTTCTTTTCATGTTCTCTCCTGCCTTCTGATCAAGGCCCTCAAGGAGGCAGGGTGTATGTAGCCCCACCACTTTTGGTGCACCCTAGATAATGCTACACCCTCAGGGGCTCACGGCTGGTGAGTTCGGGAGTTGGCGACCCCGAGGGATTCCTGAGCTGGGTCCGTTTTCCCCTTTTGTCCCTTACCTTCGGGGCGGACCCTCTCCTCATTCACTTTCCTATCTGCCTTTTATGGCTCTCCTTCCTTCAAAGTCCCTCAATACGCATTCTTCGAGGGTTGAGGGCATTTCTTTTCCTCCTGTCCTTGATTTGCCTTATTCTCTTTTAGTTTTCAATTTCTTCTTCTAGTATGTAGGTTGGTAGTTAGTTTTAGTTTTAAGTTTGCATTTCATTTTCATCTTCACGATCACCCAAACCATCAGGGGCCGATAGCCTAGATGTTAGGCCCCTTAAAACAACAATTATCATCATCATCATCATCATCTTCCGACCCCGACGGTATTAGGGTATCCGAGGCCTAGGGTGTGTCTTCCTTTCCCGCCTTCATTGGCTATTCTCTCATCTCTCCTGATCCCTCCTCCTTCTAGGGATCAGCCTTCTTTTTCTTGTCATTATAGTTCCTTTCTCTTTAAGATTCCAGCCCTGGTTTTCTGAATTGGCTCCCCGTGTCTCTAAATAACATTTTCGATCTAAACGCCTTTATCTAAGTATTTCCAATCTCAATTGCATTTTGTGACTACAGTACGGTATTTTGAATCGCGGGCTTCCACACATTGTGAGTATGTTGAATCTACCTTGCATTTTGTACGCATTTTGAATTGCAATTGCATTTTGTATTCCAATTGTACTTTGTGAGTATTTTGAATCTGAACCGGCTTTTTAAATCTAACTTGCATTGTATATATTTCAATTGCATTTTGTGAGTATTTTTATCCTCAATTTTGCATTTTTTTTACGTATCATCAATTTCAATTGCATTTGGAAGTACAGTATTTTGAATTTCAACTGCATTTTGTGAGTATTTCGAATCTACATTGCATTTTGTAAGTATTTCGAACCTAAACTTCGTGCGTATTTTTCAATCTAAATTCCTTTTGTGACTATTTTTCTTATAAATTGCCCTTCGTAAGTATTTCCATTCTACATTTTGTGAGTCGTTTCAATCTTGAGTTCCTTTTTTAAGTATTTTCAGTCCATCTTAATTTTCGTCATGGTCTCCATTTCATCATTTTCGCTATCACCCAGACCATTAATGGCTGATAACCTAAATGTTAGGCCCCTTAAAACAAATTATCATCATCAATAATTATCATCACATTCGGATAATTTCAGGTATGGAGCACCGGGATACCTGCAGATCAACGAGCGCTTCCACGTAGACTGGCACACAAACCTTGTTGCGAACCGCAGCATCGTGTACGTACGCATCGAGGGGCGGGGTTCACAGCTTAAGGGACAGCGTGCACGATCTGCAGGCCACCGCCGTCTGGGATCCCTCGAGGTCGAGGACCAGATATTGGTTGTAAAGTAAGTTTCTTTGAATTTAACTTTTGTTTACCTCCCACTAGAGAGTAGGTAAGCAAAATGCGGTCGTTGATCCCCAAAGGGAGATTAGACAAAGGCGCATTTCACTCAAAACATCGAAGTTATTTAAATTGTAATGCATCCTGGATCAAACTAGGAATCGCCATAGGAGCTCATAGCTAGTGGGTACGTGGGTTGGCGACCGTGGGATCCCTGCTAAGTCCAGCATTACTTCCACTTCCTTGTGCCGAGCTCCTCTCTTTTATCTTTCTTCTTTCCTGTCGACCTTCCTTGGTCAACTCTTGTTCTCTTCCGACCCCGACGGTATTAGGTTATCCGAGGCCTGGGGAGTCTTTCACTTTCCCGCCTAAATTGGCCCTTGTCTCATCTTTCCTGATACCCTCCTTCTGTGAGGGGTCAGCCTTCTTGTTCTTTTCCTTTTACCTCCTGCCTTGTGCTCAAGGCCCTTAAGGAGGCAGGGTGTATGTAGCCCCACCACTTCTGGTGCACCGTCGATAATGCTACACCCTCAGGGGCTCACGGCTGGTGAGTTCGGGCGTTGGCGACCCCGAGGGATTCCTGAGCTGGGTCCGTTTTCCCCTTTTTGTCCCTTCCCTTTGGGGCGGACCTTCTCCTCTCTCCCCTCTCCTCTCCTCGTTTCCTTCTGTTTCCTTTTCTCTTTAAGATTCCCGCACTGTTTTTGTTACTCGAATCACCGTGTATCTAAATTCTCTTTTAGCGATTTTTTAAAGGCATTTTTGATCTATGTTGCATTTTGTAAGTTTTTTCGATCTAAATTACATCTCGCGATTGTTTTCAACCTCAATTGCATTTTGTAAAGATTGACAATCAAAATTGCTTTTTAGTAAGTCTTTCAATGCAGGTTGCCGGGCCTTTTAGTGAGTATTTTGAATTTCAATTGCATTTCGTAAGTATTTTCAACCAAAACCGCATTTCGCACGAATTTTGAATCTAAATTGCATTTTGTTTGGTGGGCATTTTGCACATATTTTGATTCTCAATTGCATTTTGTGGGTATTTTGAATCTAATTTACATTTGTCAAGTAGTTTCAATCTAAATTGCTTTTTGTAAGTATTGTCAATCCACATGAGTCGTTTGAATCTACCGTACATTTTGTAAGCATTTTCAATTTCAATTGCATTTTGTAAGTATTTTGAATTTCAATTGCACTTTGTGAATAATTTGGATTGGAACTGGGATATTTCAATCTGAATTGCATTGTGTATTTTCAATTTCAATTGCATTTTGTAAGTATTTTGAACCTCAATTGCATTTTGTACGTAATTTCGATCTCATTTGCATTTTGTAAGTATTTTGAATTTCAGTTGCATTTTTGTAAGTATTTCGGCGCTACTTTGCATTTTGTACGTATTTTGAATCTAGCCTACGTTTTGTGGGTCTTTTTCAATCTATTCTTTTGTGCAACTTTTCGTTCTAAATTCCCTTTTGTAGGACCATATTGTGAGTTGTTTCTATGTGAGTTCCTTTTTGTACGTATTTTCCGTCTTCGATAATTTTGTTCTGGTTTCCATTTCATTATCATTTTCGCTATCACCCAGATCATTAGGGGCCGATAACCTCGATGTTAGGCCCCTTAAAACAACAATTATCATCATTATTATCATCAGATCATTAGGGGCCGATAACCTCGATGTTAGGCCCCTTAAAACAACAATTATCATCATCATCATTTTATCTTTCTTGTCGGCCTAGATAGGTTAATACTGAGTATCAACACTACCTGAGGGAACATGATGAGAAAAAAATGAAGTAGGTTTAGGAGTGGGAACAATTTTAGGCAGAGAGGAAGAGAATCCAACACAAAGCCGAAAGGAAATAAAGATGTAAAGAGTTTTTACTGCGCAAAGCCCATGATGTACCTAAAATGTGCGGGGACTTGTGTAAGGCTAACGGAGGGCGCAGCGTGAGCTGAGGTCGCCGGCAAGCTATCACTAAGTGCTCTTTCCCTCCCGAGCCTGATTGCGGGTATATTGTAGGGACGTAGAGTGCTGGCGGACCAAGTGGTGCCAAATAGTACTGAAATATGTACTTTCCCTTCAAAAGGGCGAACTTTTAGAGAACATACTGAAATGCCAGAAAGATTTAAATTGGCTGGAATGTTTTTATTGTAAGACACTGTCGGATCCCCGACAGAAAGACTGAATGTCCCCAGAGTGGGCATAGATTAAGTGGCTCTAGTGCTTTTAGCAATATTTTTATTGTTAGAAATCTTCAGAGTATACCAATTGTTGCATTTTAAAGCAGGCTAAACTATTATCCAGCAGAGTGCCGACTAAAAGTTTAGAAAGGAGGAAAACCTAATTTAAACAAAACCACAATTTTCGACAGTAAAACACAAGTCAGAGTGAAAATCTCTACAAGTGGGAATCTGGTGGAGCGAGCTATACTTGCCTTACCGATTTACTAGAATTAGCTGTGATAGCTAAAGGAAACTTAGTAAATGTTCTTATTGGAAATTTTGTTTTAAACGGAACAAGTGATAAGAGTTTTTAATAAACTTTATTTCAGGAATTTGCCCTTTTTTAACATGGAATAATGTTAGGAGGAAAATTAGGGAAGAGAAGGTCCTGCCTAACGGTTCTTCTAGCAATAGAAGTAGGAAACAAATAACAAAAGATTTTATTCAACAAATTGAAGTTAGAATAGTAACACTTTGATCTCAGATCGATTTTGAGTTTAAGAAGAAATTCTTTGGTTTAGTAAACTTTTGAGGTTTCAGACCTATGGTAAAATAAGGTTTACAACTAACTAATAATGTTAAACTGTTTCAAGGTGTCGAACCTGTTACAAGCATTAAAACCTTACAAAGGTTTTTTAAAATGTGCAATTTTACTAGTTCAAAGCCTATAACAACAAAGACTTATAATTTGGTTTAATCTTTAGTAGTATTGGGCAGAAAGAATACCAAATATTTAGAGAATGCCCTTTTGTTTATAAGCGAAAAGGCTATAAATTTATGGACAGGCAGGAGAAGAAAAGAGCGAGTAATAAGAGGTTTCTATAACCCCGGTTGTATTGACACAGAAATTAAGATAGCTACATACAAATTGGGGGATAATTATACATTGCGATGCATCCGCGTATAAAATTCCCCTAAAACAAAATGGCGACTTCCGTGACGTCATCAAGGACGTCATGAAATACTCCTCTAGCAAGCTTACGGGAAAAGCATGGGTAATAGGAGTTTTTGGGTAGGGAAAAACACACAAAAAATAAAGCTACATTACACAAAAACCTTCATAAAGAAGTATGCATCGAAATCTGCAATTGACCTATATAACTCAATCAAAGATTCCGATGCATATAAAAATTTCGCAATTTAACGTTATATTTTTAAATTTCCGCATCGAAATCTGCAATTGGCCTATGTAGGTCAATTACAGAGTCCGATACACATTGTAATTATTTTCATTTCAAAATAAAAAAAACATTGCATCGATACCTGTAATTGACCTACATAGCTCAATCAAAGATTCCGATGCATATACAAATTTCGCAATTTAACGTTATATTTTTACATTTCCGCATTGAAATCTGTAATTGACCTACATAGCTCAATCAAAGATTCCGATGCATATAAAATTTAGTAATTTAACGTTAAATTTTTAAATTTCCGCATCGAAATCTGTAAGTGGCCTTTGTAGGTCAATTAAAAATTCCGATACGCATCGTAATATCGCAATTTCAGGTAAAATGTTAAAAAAATCGTATCGAAATCTATAATTGGCCCATATACATAATTCTTTATTTTCATAAAAATAAAACATTGCATCGAAATCTGTAATTCAGCTAAATAGGTCAATTACAGATTTCAATACAATAATTTATAATTATAATATTAAAATAAATTACAATATGTATCGTCCTGTAAAATTCCGCTATATAGGCAAATTAGAGATACCGATACAAAATTTTAAAAATATAACCTAAACTCGGAATACTTTCATAAATATTGCCAACAATAATTTAGCTAAGTAGACCAATTACCCAATCCCATTCAAAATCTTATACATACAACCCTAAATTATAAAAAATATATATGTACGGCGTATCATATTAAGGTAGGCCATATACCTCAATTACAGATGGCGTAACAGAATGCATTTCAAAGTTTGACATAATGCCCATTCCTGTAATTGATTTGTCACCTACCGAAATAACTTATAACCAAGTCTTTTCCCGTAAGCTTGCCAAAGAAGCATTTCGTTAAGTCGTTCATAACATCACAAAAGCCGCCAATTTGTTTTTACAAACATGTTCAACAGAAACGAACGTGGTGTGTAATAATCGCCGTTTGGCATCAATATATTAACACATTTCCCTCGCATACACAAACCTAACGTAGCTGCTGGCAGACGCATTAATTTCCATCAAAACCACAAACACAAATACAACCTATCGCAGACACATAATATTCTTATAAAACATTGTGGTCAATAATGTTCTTGTTTACTGGGAAAGGTGCGCCTTATCCCCGACCCCCTTCCTCCCACCATTTTTTTCCATGCTGCTTCCAAATACGCAAACGCAAACACAATGACATACGCAAAAACAACCAAAAACACAAACATTGTGTTTTTTTGTTTGTGTGCTAGTTTTTTTTAATGTTTTCCAATATTGGCTAGTAATACTTGTATCTCAATTATAAATCACAATCCATAACGTACTGTTTAATAACGCCTCAAAGACATACTGTATAAAACGTCAAAAAAGGCCTATATGTAGGTGTAATACAAAACTGTGTCATACCTCGTTTCCAAGTGTTCTTTTCTGCGAGGGGTCAGCCTTCTTTTTCATTTCCTTTTACCTCCTGCCTTGTGCTCAAGGCCCTTAAGGAGGCAGGGTGTATGTAGCCCCACCACTTCTGGTGCACCCTAGATATTGCTACACCCTCAGGGGCTCACTGCTGGTGAGTTCGGGAGTTGAAGACCCCGAGGGATTCCTGAGCTGGGTCCGGTTTTCCCCCTTTTATCAATTACCTGTAGGGGCGGACTCTCTCCTCTTTCCCATTCCTATCTGCCTTTTATGGCTCTCCTTCCTTCCAAGTCCCGCAATCCGCATTCTTCGAGGGTTGAGGGCATTTCTTTTCCTCCTGTCCTTTATTTGCCTTATTCTCATTTTTGTTTTCCATTTCTTCTTCTAGTATATAAGTTAGTAGTTAGTTTTAGTTATAGTTTACATTTCATTATCATCTTCACGATCACCTGGCAGGGTGTATGTAGCCCCACCACTTCTGGTGCACCCTAGATAATGCTACACCCTCAGGGGCTCACGGCTGGTGAGTTCGGGAGTTGGCGACCCCGAGGGATTCCTGAGCTGGGTCCGTTTTCCCCTTTTATCCCTTACCTTCGGGGCGAACCCTCTCCTCTTTCACTTTCCTATCTGCCTTTCATGGCTCTGCTTCCTTCCAAGTCCCTCAATCCTCATTCTTCGAGGGTTGAGGGCATTTCTTTTCCTCCTGTCCTTTATTTGCCTTATTCTCCTTTAGTTTTCCATTTCTTCTTCTAGTATGTAGGTTGGTAGTTAGTTTTAGTTTTAAGTTTACATTTCATTTTCATCTTCACGATCACCCAAACCATCAGGGGCCGATAGCCTAGATTTTAGGCCCCTTAAAACAACAATTATCATCATCATCATCATCATCATCATCATCACGATTACCCAAACCATTAGGGGCCGATAACCTAGATGTTAGGCCCCTTAAAACAACAATTATCATCATCATGATCATCCTACCCCGCTTTGTTCAAGTAGTTAATTCTCAATTGCATTTTGTGGGTATTTTGAATCTAAATTACATTTTATGCGTATTTTCAATATCATTTGCATTTTGTAAGTTTTTCAATCTCATTTGCATTTTGTAAGTATTTTGATTTCACTTGCATTTTGTAAGTATTTCGGCTGTACGTTGCATATTGTACGTATTTTGAACTTCTCCTACATTTTGTGCGTATTTTTCGATCTATTCCTTTTGTGAGTATTCGCCATTTTGTGATTAGTTTTAATCTGAGTTCCTCTTTTTGTAAGTATTTTCCTGCTCACTTACTTTTCGTTCCGGTTTCCACTTCATTGACATTTTCGCTATCACACAGACCATTAGGGGCCGAAAACCTGGATGTTAGGCCCCTTAAAACAACAATTATCATCATCTTTAATGTTAAGACTTCTACCTTGTGGTCGCGGCATTTTACGGGGGGGAATCAAGAAAAGGAACAAGGTTCCACAAATCATTAACAAATTAAATTAATATGAAATTCAACAAAGGGGACAAGGTTCCATAAAGCATTGACAATTTGAATAATTAACATACCCAATATCGCAGTGCTTCTCCAATAAATTTTAATGAACCGGCAAGAAAAGAAAGGAAAAGTATTCCAGTAACATTCACTTGGGGGCTCAGTCCAAGAAGCAAGGATACCAGCTGAGTTCGGCATTACTTCCACTTACTTGTGCCGTGCTCCTCTCTTGTCATCTATCCTATCGGCCACCCTTGGTCAACTCTGTTTTATGACCCCGACGATATTAGGGTATCCGAGGCCTACGGAGTCTTTCACATTCCCCCCTGTGGGTGGGGGGTTTAGAATACACCCACGGTATCCCCTGCCTGTCGTAAGAGGCGACTAAAAGGGGCGACCTTGGCTATACTTTAAGGACTCCGCGTTGTTTTGTGAATTGGACCCCCAGTGGGTGGGAGGAAGCGAATACATCCACGGTACTCCCTGCCAGTCGTAAAAGGCGACTAATAGGGCTTCTCGGAACGGTCCCCTTTCGAGGGTTTGACAGTCAGCTCTAAAAGACATACACCCGTGCGGTATAACTCTCATTAGGTTATATCGCACTTCTTTCCGTCACTGCTTTCAGGGTCTGGCAACCAAAATTTCTATATGTGCGTGCTGTTAGGGGATGGGCCACTTACGCTAGCGACTACGCTCGAAAGCCTGTTCCGCGCTAGCGACTACGCTCGAAAGCCTGTTCCGGTCTTGGCCGCGCCAACAGGTGGGTGTGCCATGTACCCGTTCAGTAGTATCCGCCTGACTACGCAGGTCCCCGCACAGCCGAATGTCTGAGCTGCAAAATCCAGTATATGCCAAGGGGTACATGCCGATACGGCATTGTAAAACATCGGACCCCCGGGCAATGCCTTCCAAGCTAGGCGGGCCTTGCCCTGGCTGTGTAACGCCTACTGTGACGGCCCGTGATCGGATGTCGGTGGCATTCGGGGAGGATGATCTGGCCATGGGTTCAAAAAGAAAAATCCCCAACCAGGGTGGACCTACACCCAAACAGGGTGGTCCTACACCCAAGTCTTTAACATTTGATGCCCTACGGGGATCAACCCCTTGGGAACAATCTGTGCGTGAAAATCTGGGTGCTAACACCCCCAAGTTTCTGGTAGCTACCAGAACAGATGGGGGTGATTTCAAGCTGGTAAAGAGTATTTTGTTTTCTCGCCACATAGAAGTTGTCTATGGTGAGCTTGAGAAAGTACAAAAGATGAGGAACGGTAGCTTGTTGCTCAAGACTAGGACTGGAGAGCAAGTTGAACAACTTTTGCAATGTGACCACTTTGGCGACATTCCCGTCAAAGTGGAAAAGCACACGTCCCTGAATCTGGTCCGAGGAGTTATTTTCCACGCGGACCTGATTCTGAACACAGACGAGGAGCTCCAGGAGGATATGCGGCACCGTCACGTGACTGATGTCCGGCGCATTACGCGCAAGGTCAATGGTCAAATCGTGGATACTGGTGCTTTCATTATTTCCTTTGAGCTTTCCTTGCTCCCGGAGAAAGTCAAGGTTACAAGTTACCGTTGTGACGTACGGCCTTATATCCCTCCACTAATGCGGTGTTATAAGTGCCAGAAGTTCGGGCACATGTTATCCCGATGCTCGAGCCCCGCAATCTGCGGAACATGCGGTAAGGTACCACACGAAGCGGAAGAGTGCACAACACCTTATCAGTGCACTAATTGCCCTGGATTTCATTCTCCTCGGGACAGGAACTGCCCTGTCTTCCTGAGTGAGAAGAAAATCCAGGAGATCAAAACCCTGGATGGTCTCACCTAACAGGAGGCCCGCAAGAAGTACCGTACCACGACTTCGCCTTCTCCAACGATTAATTATAGAGCCATAATACCAAATTTGGTCCCGGCTACCTCATCTTTTGTACCAGCTGTGAAACCTGAAACTGAGTTTCCTGTTCCGAAACCAGCTCCTAAGATTATAACGGAAAGCCCGAAGGTGACTTCAACTCCACCTTCGGCCAGCACGAAGGCTGTGCGAGCGAAGGCTGCTCCGCCCATCACAGCAGGGGAGGAAGTTGAAGACTTACTCCCCACTCGGGAGGAAGTCGAAGACTTTCTCCCCACCCAAACGGTCGGCGAAAGCCGCGCAGAAGCCGGCGGAAGCGGCATCGTCGACCAGGGTCAGGAATTCGGCTCCTGACCTGTCTATATATCTTAGAGGCGGGGGCGGGTAAGAAGGGACCCCGCACTACGCATTCCCTTTCTCCAAAAAAGGGGAAGCCATTCGCGCCCACACCTGTGGATGCTTCTGCTTCTGGGGACGTTTCGGTCCCCAGATCTACGCGCTCCCCACGGAGATCCCCCCGCCGCCGAACTGCGACTAGGAAATCTTCCACCGAGTCGAGTCACTCCATGACCTCGCCTGGGGACATGGAGATTATAGTCGACGTAGTGACTGTAGATCCTCCAGAGTCTAAGTTGTAGCTTGCTGCTCCAACTTATTCCCTAAGTCCACACAATGGCACTGTTACAGTGGAATTGTTACAGTTATGACAGGCATTTGACAGAGCTCCGTCAGCTTATTGCCCAATACGCAGCGAGTATAGTCTGCCTACAGGAAACGAACCTCAGACCTGATCACGAGACTGTTCTGAGAGGTTTCCGACTATACTCTAAAGAGCGACAAGACGCCGCCCGGGCTTCCGGAGGCGTTTGTACCTTCGTTCAACTCTCATCAACCCCACTGGGGATCACCATCTCCTGCCCCAGAGGAAGGGACGTGGAGGGCTTAATTCAAGGGATGGATTTATGTCTATCAAATACAGGGGAAGCTACACATTTTAGCTTAGCGCACGGCACGTACACACACATTGACTTGAGTGTGTGTAGCCGTGTGCTGGTCCCCCTATTCGGTTGGAATGTACACGACGACCTCTGTGAAGGTGACCATTTCCCGATCGTTCTTACACTTCTGAACCAGAAGCCCGTGGAGTCTACCAGTCGTTGGGTGCTTAAGCGGGCAAATTGGCCCTCGTTTCAAGAACGAGCTGTGTTCGTTGATCTTGGTTGCCGGAGCGTCGATGACGAGGTACAGCACATCACCGATGTGCCTTGCTGCCGCCGAAGTGTCCATTCCATCCTTTTCTGGGACTCCTCGTCACAAACTCGTCCCTTGGTGGACAGAGGATATTGCAGCGGCAATAAGAGACCGTCGTCGAGCTCATAAGCACTACCGTCGGCGTCCAACCATGGCCAATTTAGTGGCGTTTAAGGCACGGATTCTTATTCGCCAGAGTAAAAAACAATCCTGGGAACGGTATGTGTCTTCCATTACGGCACATACCCCCTCCTCTCAAGTGTGGACTAAACTAAGACGCATTTCGGGAATTCAGACATCTTCTACTGTACCGGGAATTTCCATTGATAACGAATTGGTTACAGATCCTTATCGCGTACAACGTGCCCGTTACGGAGTGGGAACTCCGCGGAGCGCTGGCGCTCTGCAGGGACACGTCTCCTGGCCCGGATAATATTCACAACCAGATGCTTAAACACCTCAACGATGAGAGCATTCGTTATTTGCTCAGGGTGTTTAATCGTATCTGGTTGGAAGGTGTGTTTCCAGCGCAATGGCAGGAAGGTATCATTATACGTATCCTGAAGCCCGATAAGGATCCCAAATTGACTGGGAGTTACAGACCTATTTGTCTCACTAACGGTCTGTGCAAGCTCTTTGAGAGGATGGTCAATCGGCGCCTAGTGTGGGTCCTGGAGAAGCGGGGACTCCTGTCTGAATACCAGTGTGGTTTCAGGGCGTCTCGGTGTACCAACGACCATCTGATACGCCTGGAGACCGCCATACAGGACGCTTTTCTCCGGAGACAGCACCTAGTCGCTGTTTTCTTTGATCTCGAGAAGGCCTATGACACCACTTGGCGTTACGGCATCCTCTCTACCCTGCATCAACGGAAATTCCGAGGTAACTTGCCGGTTTTTATTGCGAATTTTCTGTCCCTTCGCCTGTTCCGTGTCCGAATAGGGGGGACATATTCGCAATATCATATACAGGCAAACGGAGTCCCACAAGGATCGGTTCTTAGCGTAACATTATTAGCGATTGCCATAAACGGTATAGTCGCTGCTGCTGGTCCAGCAGTGGTACCGTCGCTATATGTAGACGACTTCGCTCTACATTATAGTGCGCAAAATATGGCGGTCGCTGAACGACAGCTACAACAAGCTATTCGGAGAGTGGAACGCTGGACACTAGAGCATGGCTTTCGATTCTCTACCGCTAAGTCCTCGGTTGTCCATTTCTGCCGAAAGCGCACTCTCCATCCTGATCCTGAGCTTTATCTGGGCGATGTAGCTTTGCCGGTCGTTGCTGCGTACCGGTTCCTTGGGCTCCTTTTCGATCAGAAATTGACGTGGGAGCCACACGTGCGGTGTTTGAAAACTACATGTGCTAAGAAACTCAACATATTGCGGTTTCTTAGCGGCACATCATGGGGGGCGGACCGCGCGGTGTTCCTACGCTTTTATAAGGCTCTGATTTTATCTCGATTGGTTTATGGCAGTGTAGCATATGGTTCGGCCCGTAGGTCAGTGCTTGTTAAACTGGACAGTGTCCACCACGGCGGTGTGAGGCTGGCGACGGGTGCCTTTCGGACGAGCCCAGTCGTCAGCTTGCTCGCCGATGCTGGCGTACCTCCTTTACACCTGAGGCGCCAACAAGTACTGCTGACCTATGCTGCAACTATTCGACAGATGACCCTTCATCCAAGCTATCCATGTTTGTTTTCCAATCCGAATCGCCGGCTGTATGATGCGCTCGCCCGAGCCACTCGGCCGGCGGGGATTCGCTTGGATGACTTATACCGTCAGTTCCGATTTCCTTCTGTCTCCTGTATCGTCCGAGTACCTAGCAAGGCCCCTCCGTGGATGGTCTCTCGCCCTGATATCATCTTGGATCTGCACACCGGCCCCAAGTCGGACACTGACTCCTCCGTCCATCGGAGGCTGTTCCAGTCCGTGGTGACACGGTATCTGGGATCAGGGCTTGTAATCACGGACGGTTCGAGGGTAAACGAGAAAGTAGGCTGTGCATTTGTGGTTGAGGATCGTCGGTTTCTCTTTTCACTTCCCGAGGCCTGTAGCGTGTACACAGCGGAGCTCTATGCCATATTAGAGGCTCTGCGGTACACGTTATCAGACGATCACCAGCACTTTCTTGTGTGTACTGACTCTCTGAGTGCGCTGCAAGCGATCGATGTGTGTTTCCCGAAGCACCCGTTGGTCCAGCGTGTGCACGACCTGCTCGTCAGTTCGCGTTCCGCTGGGGCCGGGGTGTCCTTTGTGTGGCTTACTAGCCACATGGGTATTGCGGGAAACGAGCTTGCTGATCAGGCGGCGAGAGAGGCAGTCGCACTGCCCTCGCTACCATATAAGGTGCCTGCTAGTGATGTGCGCTCTCAGTTGCGGCATTCCATCCTGTCGCATTGGGAGGAAGCAAGGCGTGCCACGCCTCCACCCAATAAACTGAGAGGCATCAAGGAGACAACGAAGGTGTGGAAATCTTCCTTCCGATCTCCGGAAGGAAACTGTGGTACTCTGTCGACTCCGGATCGGCCATGGGATTGCTACGCACTCCCACTTGCTGAAGCGAGAAGATCCCCCTGTGTGTACTTGCGGCGCCCACCTAACCGTGGCACACCTTCTCTTGGAGTGTGTGGATCTGGCCGATCTGCGAGGGACTCTTAAACTGCCTAATACCCTCTCCCTTATTCTCCGTGATGACGGGCCGTCAGCTGACCTCGTCTTCCGGTTCATGAGGGAGAGTGGTTACTTTTTTAAGTTTTAATGTGTAGTTACGACTTTTAATTCTGGTTAAATCTGTTTTATGTTTTTTATTGTGTTATGTATTGTATTGTTCACTATGCCTTATTTGTTTTATCCTTTTTGTACCATCCGCCTTTAATTCTTTTTATTCAAATAAGGCATAATTTTTTGGGGCTCACTGTCTGTTTTATAAACACCATTTTCGCTTCATCCATGGCAGTGAGTTGTTTTTATCTACATCCTTTCATTTCACGTCATTTCATTTCATTAGGGGCCGATAACCTCGATGTTAGGCCCCTTAAAACAATAATTATCATCATCATCATCATCTTTCACATTCCTCCTTAATAGGCCCTTGCCTCATCTTTTCTGATCCCTCATTCTTAGAGGGGTCAGCCTTCGTTTTCTTTTCATATCTTCTGCCTCGTTTTCTTTTCATATCTCCTGCCTTCTGCTCAAGGCCCTTAAGGAGGCTGGGTGTATGTAGCCCCACCACTTCTGGTGCACCCTGGATAGTGCTACACCCTCAAGGCCTCACGGCTGGTGAGTTTGGGGGTTTGCGACCCCGAGGCATTCCTGAGCTGGGTCGGTTTTGCCCCGTTTTTCCTCTGACTTTGGGGCCGGGCCCTCTCCTCTTTCCCGTTCCTATCTGCCTTTCATTACTCTTCTTCCTTCCTTCCTTCCAAGTCCCTCAATCCTCATTCCTCGAGGGTTGAGGGCATTTATTTTCTTCCTGTCCTTCATTTGCCTTATCCTTAATTTGTTTACTATTTCTTCAAGTATGTAAGCTTGTAGTTAGTATTAGTTATAGTTTTCATTCTCATCTCATCTTTCACTATCACCCAAACCAGTAGGGGCCGATAACCTAGATCCCCTAAAACAACAAATGTTATCAACATCGTCATCACCTTTATCATCGTACGAAATTTCAGGGTGATATCGGTAATAGTTTCGGAGTTATTGAAAGCTGGTGAAATATTTCGCACAGCTGCCATGTTGGATTGGTGAGACGTAACAAAATTTGAAGGGCACGATCAGGGTCGGTCGAAATGGTGCTATGATCTTACCGAGTTTCATTGAAATCGCTCCAGCCGTTTAGAAGTTATTAGAGGGAGAGGCACACAGAGGCACACACACACACACACACACACACACTCGGACAAAAGGTGAAATGAAAATAGGCTAAAAAGTAGGGCAGGGCAGGCAAGATGGCTTTTCATTTGAAACGATGAATCAAGCAGGGTCTTACGAGACATTTTAACTGTAACAGTCGTAAGGAGAATGTCTTAAAGCCAAGCAAGCGTGATTGCAGAACATGTACCGGTAAGTGAGAAGGACCGTAAACATTTAACAAAATGGTCAGTCTAGACCCAAATGAAAAAGCACATATCACAAGTTAGGTTAAGCAACAGGAAAAAACTGCTGAAAGCAGGTGAAGCGATACGTTTTCTAACAGCTCCAGCAACGTATCTGTGAAAAACTCGAGGTACGCCACACCCGTCAATCGTACACGTAAAACGACTGTGTATTAACAGATCGGCTATTCTACCCATCCAGCTATAAGGCGAGAACCGGTGCTGGAAGTTGCCTTGACGTACTGTCTAAGGATGTTCCACTGCCTTTGTGTGGGTGTTGTGCATGTTAAAACATGCCTTTCCGTGTGAGCATTGCTTCATCTTTCACCTACAGAAAATCTGGATTGCAGGCTTTATCAATTAACCAGCGCACAGTGGGGCAAGAGTGCCTCAAATGTGGCATTAATTCTAGTTTTACTTAATAGGATTTCTACGTTATATATCATTATCAAGGGCTTGTTTCTGTCTCACGAAAAGTGAAAATACAGTTCATTTGACACTTGTTTATTAATAAAATAGTTGTAAAACATTGTACAAATTATAACGGTAGCAAAATAATTATTATGGAAATGCAGATAGCGACTTAAATCACATGAATCCTCAGAACTAGTGAAAGCACAATTGTCTCAATTACTACCATCACTCCCTTCATCATCATCATCATCCCGACTCCTGGGACTAATTGTAGATATGAATGGACATTATAATAAATCTAATGCTTTGTTTTAGATTCCTCTTGCTGGTGATAAGTGAATCAGAACTCACCAAAAAGTAATTTAAAATATCGGTATTTGTTTTCTGTCGACTACATTTTCTGGAATAATTTTCCCGGCAATTTTTGAAGTTCCCCCAGGGGCTCACATCTAGTGGGCGTGGGTTGGCGACCACGGGACCCCAGCTGAGTCCGGCATTGTTTCCACTTACTTGTGCCGGGCTCCTCTCCGTCTTCTTTCCTGTCGACCTCCCTTGGTCAACTCTTGTTCTTTTCCGACCCCGACGGTATTAGGGTATCCGAGGCCTAGGGAGTCTTTTCCTTTCCCGCCTTAATTGGCCCTTGTCTCATCTTTTCTGATTCCCTCCTTCTGCGAGGGGTCAGCCTTCTTTTTCTTTTCATGTTATCCCCTGCCTTCTGCTTAAGGCCCTCAAGGAGGCCGGGTGTATGTAGCCCCACCACTTCTGGTGCACCCTAGATAATGCTACACCCTCAGGGGCTCACGGCTGGTGAGTTCGGGAGTTGGCAACCCCGAGGGATTCCTGAGCTGGGTCCGTTTTCCCCTTTTGTCCCTTACCTTTGGGGCGGACCCTCTCCTCTTTCACTTTCCTATCTGCCTTTCATGGCTCTCCTTCCTTCCAAGTCCCTCAATCCGCATTCTTCGAGGGTTGAGGGCATTTCTTTTCCTCCTGTCCTTTATTTGCCTTATTCTCCTTTAGTTTTCCATTTCTTCTTCTAGTATGTAGGTTGGTAGTTAGTTTTAGTTTTAAGTTTACATTTCATTTTAATCTTCACGATCACCCAAACCATCAGGGGCCGATAACCTAGATGTTAGGCCCCTTAAAACAACAATTATCATCATCATCATGTCCTATAGGAAGCAATGCGGACGATACTATTTCAGGTCCATGTATCAAATATGTATTCAATGTAGGAGACATGTTGCACCATGGGTATTTCTGAACGAAATAACTTGCCGTGCTATAGGCAAAAACTCCAAATGTTTAATGTTTAATGATTTCCAGAAGTTTTCTTCTTGTGATGAACATTTTATTTGAGTAGGTACCTAAAATAAACCCAAACAAGATTTTATTTGACGCCCTCCGAGTTTCTGCGTTCTTGATTTTATCATTTACAAAAAAGGGGCAAAAAGTAGCAGCAAAACTTAACTGATCTACAATATAGAGGCCACAGCCACTAGAAAAAAAATCAACATTGCATGCTCGGACTGCCTCATCTTTTCTGATACCCTCCTTCTGCAAGCGGTCAGCCTTATTTTTCTTTTCATGTTATCTCCTGCCTTCTGCTCAAGGCCCTCAAGGAGGCAGGGGGTATGTAGCCCCACCACTTCCGGTGCACCCTGGATAATTCTACACCCTCAGCGGCTCACGGCTGGTGAGTTCGGAAGTTGGCGAACCCGAGGGATTCCTAAGCTGGGTCCGGTTCCCCCCTTTTGTCCATTACCTGTGGGGAGGACCCTCTCCTCTTTCACTTTCCTCTCTGCCTTTCATGGCTCTACTTCCTTCCAAGTCCCTCAATCCGCATTCTTCGAGGGTTGAGGGCATTTCTTTTCCTCCTGTCCTTTATTTGCCTTATTCTCCTTTTGTTCACCATTTCTTCTTCTAGTATATAAGTTAGTAGTTAGTTTTAGTTGTAGTTCACATTTCATTTCCATCTTCACGATCACCCACACCATTAAGGGCCGATAACCAAGATGTTAGGCCCCTTAAAACAACAATTATCATAATCATCATAATCAATTGCATTTTGTAAGTATTTCGACTCTACATTGCATTTTGTACGTATATTGAACCTGGCCTACATTTTGTGCGTATTTTTTTAATCTTTTCCTTTTGTGAGTGTTTTCGATCTAAATACCCTTTTGTCAGTATTACCGCTCTCCATTTTGTGAGTAGTTTCCGTCTGAGTTCCTTTTGTAAGTCCCCCATGGGCTCACATCTAGTGGGTTGTGGGTTGGCGACCACGGGCCCCAGCTGAGTCTGGCATTGCTTCCACTTACTTGTGCCGGCTCCTCTCTTTCTTCTTTCCTGTCGACCTCCCTTGGTCAGCACTTGTTCTCTTCCGACCCCGACGGTATTAGGGTATCCGAGGCCTAGGGAGTCTCTTCCTTTCCCGCCTTAATTGGCCCTTGTCTCATCTTTTCTGATTCCCTACTTCTGCGAGGGGTCAGCCTTCTTTTTCTTTTCATGTTATCTCCTGCCTTCTACTTAAGGCCCTCAAGGAGGCCGGGTGTATGTAGCCCCACCACTTCTGGTGCACCCTAGATAATGCTACACCCTCAGGGGCTCACGGCTGGTGAGTTCGGGAGTTGGCGACCCCGAGGGATTCCTGAGCTGGGTCCGTTTTCCCCTTTTGTCCCTTATCTTTGGGGCGGACCCTCTCCTCTTTCACTTTCCTATCTGCCTTCCAAGTCCCTCAATCCGCCTTCTTCGAGGGTTGAGGGCATTTCTTTTCCTCCTGTCCTTTATTTGCCTTATTCTCCTTTAGTTTTCCATTTCTTCTTCTAGTATGTAGGTTAGTAGTTAGTTTTAGTTTTAAGTTCGCTTTTCATTTTCATCTTCACGCTCACCCAAACCATCAGGGGCCGATAACCTAGATGTTAGGCCCCTTAAAACAACAATTATCATCATCATCATCCTCCCATTTATGCCATAAAGATAATGTACTCAACGGTTTCAGAGCAGCCATCACGAAGCAAGTTAGAAATGAAACGAAAATTGCGGGGGGGGGGGGGGGGGAAGTAGGAAATAGAATCGGATGGTGACGCGCCGATCGATATACGCGAACAATGATGATAATTGTTTTAAGGGGCCTAACATCTAGGTTATCGGCCCCACGCGAGAAAAAAATAAAGAGAATAATAAGTGTATGCTTCTACGAACACATCGTCCATACTGTTTGTCTTTTAGGTAAAGTACCAGTATATCACTAATGATAAACAAATGACGACTTTTGGCTTTATAAACAATAGAAAGAGACGTTTTCTCAGAAGGAAAGACATGGACCCTAATTAAAAGGATGGCCAACAATAGAGTGAGATGGAAGAAGTTTGTAGCTACCCTATGTTCCTACAAAGAATAAAAGGAAATAAGGAAGCAATAAGGAATTTCATCCCCCAGGGGCTCACTTCTAGTGGGCGTGGGTTGGCGACCACGGGGCCCCAGCTGAGTCCGGCATTGCTTCCACTTACTTGTGCCGGGCTCCTCTCCGTCTTCTTTCCTGTCGACCTCACTTGGTCAACTCTTGTTCTCTTCCGACCCCGACGGTATTAGGGTATCCGAGGCCTAGGGAGTCTCTTCCTTTCCCGCCTTAATTGGCCCTTGTCTCATCTTTCCTGACACCCTCCTTCTGTGAGGGGTCAGCCTTCTTTTTCTTTTCCTTTTACCTCCTGCCTTGTGCTCAAGGCCCTTAAGAAGGCAGGGTGTATGTAGCCCCACCACTTCTGGTGCACCCTAGATAATGCTACACCCTCAGGGGCTCACGGCTGGTGAGTTCGGGAGTTGGCGACCCCGAGGGATTCCTGAGCTGGGTCCATTTTCCCCTTTTGTCCCTTCCCTTTGGAGCGGACCCTCTCCTCTCTCCCCTCCCCTCTCCTCTCCAATCCTCTCCTCTTTTCCGTATATTTCCTTTTCTCTTTCAGATTCCCACACTGTTTTTGTTACTTGGTTCCCCGTGTATCTAAATTCCCTTTTAGCGTTTTTTTTAATCTACGTTGCATTTTGTGTAAGACTTTTCGATCTAGATTGCATTTTGTGGGTGTTTTTCAATCTCAATTACCCCCAGGGGCTCACTTCTAGTGGGCGTGGGTTGGCGACCACGGGGCCCCAGCTGAGTCCGGCATTGCTTCCACTTACTTGTGCCGGGCTCCTCTCTGTCTTCTTTCCTGTCGACCTCACTTGGTCAACTCTTGTTCTCTTCTGACCCCGACGGTATTAGGGTATCCGAGGCCTAGGGAGTCTCTTCCTTTCCCGCCTTAATTGGCCCTTGTCTCATCTTTTCTTATTCCCTCCTTCTGCGAGGGGTCAGCCTTCTTTTTCTCTTCCTTTTACCTCCTGCCTTGTGCTCTAGGCCCTTAAGGAGGCAGGGTGTATGTAGCCCCACCACTTCTGGTGCACCCTAGATAATGCTACACCCTCAGGGGCTCACAGCTGGTGAGTTCGGGAGTTGGCGACCCCGAGGGATTCCTGAGCTGGGTCCGTTTTCCCCTTTTTGTCCCTTCCCTTTGGGGCGGACCTTCTCCTCTCTCCCCTCTCCTCTCCTCTTTTCCTTCTATTTCCTTTTCTCTTCAAGATTCCCGCACTGTTTTTGTTACTCGAATCACCGTGTATCTAAATTCCCTTTTACCATTTTTTTAAAGGCATTTTTGATCTATGTTGCATTTTGTAAGTCTCTTCGATCTAAATTACATCTCGCGATTGTTTTCAACCTCAATTGCATTTTGTAAAGATTGACAATCTAAATTGCTTTTTAGTAAGTCTTTCAATGCAGGCGTCAGGGCATTTTAGTGAGTATTTTGAATTTCAATTGCTTTTTGTAAGTATTTTCAACCAAAACCGCATTTCGCACGAATTTTGAATCTAAATTGCATTTTGTTTGGTGGGCATTTTGCACATATTTTGATTCTCAATTGCATTTTGTGGGTATTTTGAATCTAAATTACATTTGTCAAGTATTTTCAATCTAAATTGCTTTTTGTAAGTATTGTCAATCCACATGAGTCGTTTGAATCTACCGTACATTTTGTAAGCATTTTCAATTTCAATTGCATTTTGTAAGTATTTTGAATTTCAATTGCACTTTGTGAATAATTTGGATTGGAACTGGGATATTTCAATCTGAATTGCATTGTGTATTTTCAATTTCAATTGCATTTTGTAAGTATTTTGAACCTCAATTGCATTTTGTACGTAATTTCGATCTCATTTGCATTTTGTAAGTATTTTGAATTTCAGTTGCATTTTGTAAGTATTTCGGCGCTACTTTGCATTTTGTACGTATTTTGAATCTAGCCTACGTTTTGTGGGTCTTTTTCAATCTATTCTTTTTGTGCAACTTTTCGTTCTAAATTCCCTTTTGTAGGACCATATTGTGAGTTGTTTCCATGTGAGTTCCTTTTTGTACGTATTTTCAGTCTTCGATAATTTTGTTCTGGTTTCCATTTCATTATCATTTTCGCTATCACCCAGATCATTAGGGGCCGATAACCTCGATGTTAGGCCCCTTAAAACAACAATTATCATCATCATCATCAAGGAATTTCACTAATGTTTCAATACTCATATTTTTGTATTTTTCATCTTCGAATATAACAAGAAGTTCCGTGAAGAACTATACAGCCTACTTTTCATGCCAATGATTATTCTACAGTATATGAAACTATCTAGAATAATGACAAAATTAAGTTGGTAATATCGAAATATCAAATTAGTTCAAAATATACCTGGTATAATGTAGCCAAATAGAGCACTACAGTTGGCAGCCCTGGTGACTGAATACAAAATTAGGTTGAAGTCCAAAGGACGTTACATGCAGTTAGACACTGGATCTATCAGCACACGTAAAAGCATGTTGCCAACAATACCATGCGTGTGCTGGTCAGAAATAATCTGAAATATTATGATATCTTGTTGTGCCAATTTTGGATGAAAACCATTTGTTAGTATAGAAGTTACATGCATTTTAAAATTGGACATATCAGCAGGCATAGAATCATGTTGGCAGCACCGCCTTGTATTAATTACCCCAAATTAATCTACAATGTCAGGTGCTATACGTGTGCAAAGTATGGAGCTGCTGGCTTGCATACTTTCTTATATATTGATATTAGGGTAAAAAATATAGACAGCATTTATTAACAGTTGGCAGCCCTGATTGCTTTTAACAATACTTACAGTCATATCTGTTATGGCACACATAGCACATACGAAATTTGGTTGACATCCAATTGATAGTGTAGAAGTTATATGCATTTAAACATTGGAACTATCAGAAGGCTTAAAATTATTTTGGCAACACTGTCATCGTTGGCCTCCTGGAAATTAAACTGAAATAGTATTATCTGCATGTGTACCAATTTTGGAATAGCTCCCATGCATACCTTGCGAGATATCCAACATGGAGCTCAAATTTCTAGTACGTTTTTTCAGCAGTTGGTAGCACTGACATCATTTTCAAATATGGACGTGAGATATTCCGGTGCACATCTTTACTCATACTAAATTTGGTTTTGATTGCTGCAGCCGTTTAGGAGTTAATGGGGACACACACACACACACACATTCAGACAGAGAGACAGACAGACAGACATAAGGACAGACAGACATTTTCCCGGATCGATCTCATAAGTCTACTTTTTCCCCATTTTTGCAAAATGTGAAAAGTAGGCTAAAAATGTAAAACACATTTACTACACACGCAACATGTCAATATCTAATACACGATCTGCACGTGCAGCGAGCACAGTAGCTGTTACGGTAGAACGAGAGCAATGTGGATGAGCAATCACTGGTGACAGACTGCTATAACAAACAAAGAGCGCGGGCAGTGGCAGTGGCAGTAGCAAGGCGAGCGAACGACCTGTCTTACAGGGATTTCGAGATGGGAACTAACGAACTAAAAGAGCGAACTAGTTCGCTAAGGAGCTGCGAACTAAACTGATCGCTTCCCAGCCGCGAACTATTATGCGCAAGACTAGTAGCCCCACCACTTTTGGTGCACCCTAGATAATGCTACACCCTCAGGGGCTCACGGCTGGTGAGTTCGGGAGTTGGCGACCCCGAGGGATTCCTGAGCTGTGTCCGTATTCCCCTTTTGTCCCTTACCTTTGGGGCGGACCCTCTCCTCTCTCCCCTCTCCTCTCCTCTTTTCCTTCTATTTCCTTTTCTCTTTAAGATTCCCGCACTGTTTTTGTTACTCGAATCACCGTGTATCTAAATTCCCTTTTACCATTTTTTTAAGGCATTTTTGATCTATGTTGCATTTTGTAAGTCTCTTTGATCTAAATTACATCTCGCGATTGTTTTCAACCTCAATTGCATTTTGTAAAGATTGACAATCTAAATTGCTTTTTAGTAAGTCTTTCAATGCAGGCGTCAGAGCATTTTAGTGAGTATTTTGAATTTCAATTGCATTTTGTAAGTATTTTCAACCAAACCGCATTTCGCACGAATTTTGAATCTAAATTGCATTTTGTTTGGTGGGCATTTTGCACATATTTTGATTCTCAATTGCATTTTGTGGGTATTTTGAATCTAAATTACATTTGTCAAGTATTTTCAATCTAAATTGCTTTTTGTAAGTATTGTCAATCCACATGAGTCGTTTGAATCTACCGTACATTTTGTAAGCATTTTCAATTTCAATTGCATTTTGTAAGTATTTTGAATTTCAATTGCACTTTGTGAATAATTTGGATTGGAACTGGGATATTTCAATCTGAATTGCATTGTGTATTTTCAATTTCAATTGCATTTTGTAAGTATTTTGAACCTCAATTGCATTTTGTACGTACTTTCGATCTCATTTGCATTTTGTAAGTATTTTGAATTTCAGTTGCATTTTGTAAGTATTTCGGCACTACTTTGCATTTTGTACGTATTTTGAATCTAGCCTACGTTTTGTGGGTCTTTTTCAATCTATTCTTTTTGTGCAACTTTTCGTTCTAAATTCCCTTTTGTAGGACCATATTGTGAGTTGTTTCCATGTGAGTTCCTTTTTGTACGTATTTTCAGTCTTCGATAATTTTGTTCTGGTTTCCATTTCATTATCATTTTCGCTATCACCCAGATCATTAGGGGCCGATAACCTCGATGTTAGGCCCCTTAAAACAACAATTATCATCATCATCATCACCTCTCCTCCCCGCCTTTCATTATATTTCCTTTTCTCTTTAAGTTTCCCGCAACTTTTTGTAGGTATTCTTGATCTACGTTGCATTTTGTAAGCTTTTTCGATCTAAATTGCATTTCGTGAGTGTTTTTCACCCTCACTTGCATTTTGTAAGGATTGCCAATGAAAATTGCTTTTTAGTAAGTCTTTCAATATAGGGGGGTCTTCTTGTGAGTATTTTAAATTTCAATTTCATTTTGTATTTTCAACCTACCCCGCTTTGTTCAAGTAGTTAAGTCTCAATTGCAATTTTGTGGGTATTTTGAATCTAAATTACATTATGTAATTATTTTCAATCTAAATTGCATTTTGTAAGTATTTTGATTTCAGTTGCATTTTGTAAGTTTTTCGACTGCACGTTGCATTTTGTACGTATTTTGGACTTAACCTACATTTTGTGCGTATTTTCCAATCTATTCCTTTTGTGAGTATTTTCGTTCGAAATTCCCTTATGTACGTATTACCGCTCTCCATTGGGTTAGTAGTTTCAATCTGAGTTCCGTTTTGTAAATATTTTTCCTGCTACATAAGGCATAATTGTTTGGCTCACTGTCTATTTTATCTAAACCATTTTTGTTTCATCCATAGCAGTGAGCTGTTTTTAGCCTACTTTTCACATTTTGCAAAAATGAGGAAAAAGTAGACTTATGAGATCGGGCAAATGTGTGTCTGTCTGTCTGTATGTCTGTCTGTCTGTCTGTCTGTCTGTCTGTCCTTCTGTCTGTCTGTCTGGCTGTGTGTGTGTGTCCCCCTATCAACTCCTAAACGGCTGCAGCAATCGAAACAAAATTTGGTAGGAGTAAAGATCTATACCTGAATATCTCACGGCCATATTTGAAAATGATGTCAGTGCTACCAACTGCTAAAAAATCGCAATTGAAATTTGAGCTCCATGTTGGATATCTTGGAAAGTATGAATGGGAGCTATTTCAAAATTGGCACACGTACCGACCATAATATTTCAGTTTAATTTCCAGGAGGCCAAACATGGCAGTGTTGCCAAAATGATTATAAGCCTCCTGATAGGTCCAATTTTTAAATGCATATAACTTCTACACTATCAAGCGGAATTCAACCAAATTTCGTATGATGTATGTGTACATAACCAGATATGACTGAGCGTATTCTTAAGACCTACCAGGGCTGCCAACTGTTAATAAATGCTCCTAATTTATTTTATCCAAATGCCAATATATCAGAAAGTATGCAAGCCGACAGCTTTAAACTATGCACACGTATAGTACCTGACATTCTATATTAATTTGGAGTAATTTATACACGTCAGTGCTACCAACATGATTCTAAGCCTGCTGACAGGTCCAACTTTAAATACATGTAACTTCCATACTATCATTTGGATTTCAACCAAATTTCGTATGTGCTATGTGTACCATAACAGATATGACTATGCGTATTCTAAGGAGCAACCAGGGCTGCCAACTGTTAATATGTGCTGTCCCTATTTTTGTTACCCTAATATCAATATATCAGAAAGTATGCAAGCCAATAGCTCTAAACTTTGCACACGTATAGTACCTGGCATTCTAGACGAATTTGGAGTAACTAATATACGTCAGTGCTGCCAACATGATTCTAAGCCTGCTGATAGGTCCAATTTTAAAATGCATGTAACTTCTATACTAACTAATGGATTTCATTCAAAATTGGCACAACAATAGATCATATTATTTCAGATTATTTCTGACCAATACATGCATGACATTGTTGCCAACATGATTTTACGCGCGCTGTTAGATCCAATGTTTAACTGCATGTAACGTCCATGCTATCCAGTGGACTTCAACCAAATTTTGTATTTAGTACCGTAAGAGACGGAACTAAGAATATATTCAGTCATCAGGGCTGCCAACTGTAGTGTTCTATTAGGATACATTATGCCAGGTATACAGTATTTCGAACTAATTGGAAATTTCGATATTAGCAACTTAATTTCGTCATTATTCTAGATAGGTTCATATTCTGTAGAATAATCATTGGCATGAAAAGTAGGCTGTATAGTTCTTCACGGAACTTCTTGTTTATCTTCATCCTTACATTTCACGCCATTTCATTTCGTCAGGGGCCGATAAACTAGATGTTAGGCCCCTTAAAACAACAATTATCATCATCATCATCATCATCTTTCACTTTCCCGCCTTAATTGGCCCTTGTCTTATCTTTCCTGATACCCTCCTTCTGTGAGGGGTCAGCCTTCTTTTTCTTTTCCTTTTACCTCCTGCCTTGTGCTCAAGGCCCTTAAGGAGGCAGGGTGCATGTAGCCCCACCACCCTCAGGGGCCCACATCTAGTGGGACGTGGGTTGGCGACCACGGGACCCCAGCTGAGTCCGGCATTGCTTCCACTTACTTGTGCCGGGCTCCTCTCTTTCTTCTTTCCTGTCGACCTCCCTTGGTCAACTCTTGTTCTCTTCCGACCCCGATGGTATTAGGTTATCCGAGGCCTAGGGAGTCTCTTCCTTTTCCGCCTTCATTGGCCCTTGACTCATCTTTTCTGATTCCCTCCTTCTGCGAGGGGTCAGCCTTCTTTTTCTTTTCCTTTTACCTCCTGCCTTGTGCTCAAGGCCCTTAAGGGGGCAGGGTGTATGTAGCCCCACCACTTCTGGTGCACCCTAGATAATGCTACACCCTCAGGGGCTCACGGCTGGTGAGTTCGGGAGTTAGCGACCCCGAGGGTTTCCTGAGCTGGGTCCGTTTTCCCCTTTTGCCCCTTACCTTTGGGGCGGACCCTCTCCTCTCTCCCCTCTCCTCTCCTCTCCTCTCCTCTCCGCCTTTCCTTATATTTCCTTTTCTCTTTAAGTTTCCCGCACCTTTTTGTAGGTATTCTTGATCTACGTTGCATTTTGTACGTTTTTTCGATCTAAATTGCATTTTGTGAGTGTTTTTCAACTTCACTTGCATTTTGTAAGGATTGCCAATCAAAATTGCTTTTTAGTAAGTCTTTCAATATAGGGGCTGGGACTTTAGTGAGTATTTTGAATTTCAATTGCATTTTGTATTTTCAACCTACCCCGCTTTGTTCAAGTAGTTAAGTCTCAATTGCAATTTTGTGGGTATTTTGAATCTAAATTACATTTTGTAATTATTTTCAATCTAAATTGCATTTTGTAAGTATTGTCCATCCAAATGAGAAGTTTGAATCTACCATACCTTTTGTAAGCAATTTCAATTGCCATTTGTGTTTTCATCCTACCCCGCTTTGTTCAAGTAGTTAAGTCTCAATTGCATTTTGTGGGTATTTTGAATCTACATTACATTTTGTGCGTATTTTCAATCTCATTTGCATTTTGTAAGTATTTTGATTTCACTTGCATTTTGTAAGTATTTCGACTGTACGTTGCATTTTGTACGTATTTTGGACTTAACCTACATTTTGTGCGTATTTTTCAATCTATTCCTTTTGTGAGTCTTTTCGTTCGAAATTCCCTTATGTAGGTATTACCGCTCTCCATTTGGTGAGTAGTTTCAATCTGAGTTCCTTTTTGTAAGTATTCTTCCTGCTACATAAGACTTAATTGTTGGGGCTCACTGTCTTTTTAATCTAAACCATTTTCGTTTCATCCATAGCAGTGAGCTGTTTTATATCTTCATCACTTAATTTCACGCCATTTCATTTCGTCAGGGGCCGATAACCTCGATGTTAGGCCCCTCAAAACAACAATTATCATCATCATCATGTAGCCCCACCACTTCTGGTGCACCGTCGATAATGCTACACCTTCAGGGGCTCACGGCTGGTGAGGTCGGGAGTTGGCGCCCCCGAGGGATTCCTGAGCGGGGTCCGTTTTCCCCTTTTGTCCCTTCCCTTTGGGGCGGACCCTCTCCTCTCCTCTTTCCCTTATATTTCCTTTTCTCTTTCAGATTCCCCCACTGTTTTTGTTACTTGGTTTACCGTGTATCTAAATTCCCTTTTAGCAATTTTTTAAGGCATTCTTGATCTACGTTGCATTTTGTAAGTTTTTTCGATCTAAATTACATCTCGCGATTGTTTTCAACCTCAATTGCATTTTGTAAATATTGTTAATCTAAATTGCTTTTTAGTAAGTCTTTCAATGCAGGTAGCTGGGCCTTTTAGTGAGTCTCTTGAATTTCAATTGAATTTTGTAAGTATTTTCAACCAAAACCGCATTTCGCACGAATTTTGAATCTAAATTGCATTTTGTTTGGTGGCCATTTTGCACATATTTTGATTCTCAATTGCGTTTTGAGGGTATTTTGAATCTAAATTACATTTTGTCAAGTATTTTCAATCTAAATTGCATTTTGTAAGTATTGTCAATCCACATGAGTCGTTTGAATCTACCGTACATTTTGTAAGCATTTTTATTTTCACTTGCATTTTGTAAGTAATTTGGATTGGAACTGGGATAGGGCCTATTTCAATCTGAATTGCATTGTGTATTTTGAACCTCAATTGCATTTTGTACGTGTTTTCGCTCTCATTTGCATTTTGTAAGTATTTTGAATTTCAGTTGCATTTTGTACGTATTTTGAACCTAGCCTACGTTTTGTGGGTCTTTTTCAATCAATTCTTTTTGTGAATCTTTTCGTTCTAAATTCCCTTTTGTAAGACCATAATTTGAGTTGTTTCCATCCGAGTTTCTCTTTGTAGGGTACGTATTTTCCGTCTCACATATTTTTCGTTCCGGTTACCATTTCATTCTCACTTTCGCTTCGGTTTCCATTTCATTCTCATTTTCGCTATCACCCAGATCATTAGGGGCCGATAACTTGGATGTTAGGCCCCTTAAAACAACAATTATCATCATCATCAACATCCATCAAATAGCAAACATCAACGGCTATTGTTTTAACTACATCAATAACCTTATTCATAAAATAAAAAAATAAAACCACACTACTCAAAATTGAACCCGAAAATAAAAAATTCGCAACCTTCACTCTTGTGGACCGAAGCATTCATACAGTTTCGAACATCTTAAAGAAAAAATTTAAATATTGCCTTCAAAATCAACAATCTAACTTAAAATTCGTCAATTCAAGCAAAATCAATCACACCAACAAATATTCCAAATCGGATGTATATGAAATCAAATGTGATTCTTGTCCAGCCAATTACGTGGGCCAAACATGTAGAAGCTTTCGCACTCGTTATAATGAGCATTTTTCAGCAATAAAACATACACAATTTCGGTTATGGCATCCCACATGGACGAAAGTAAACACAGTTTCACCAGCTTAGAAAACGATGTCAATATATTGCATTACGTGTCCAAAGGCAGTCGGATGAATATTTTGGAAAACATACACATTAACGTGTTTTAAAGGTCCAATGCACACACAAATTT
The DNA here is from genome assembly GCA_946902985.2 of Meconema thalassinum. Taxonomy (NCBI): domain Eukaryota; kingdom Metazoa; phylum Arthropoda; class Insecta; order Orthoptera; family Tettigoniidae; genus Meconema; species Meconema thalassinum. The sequence goes on from OX336392.1 coordinate 358,936,002, forward strand.
GAATGAAATCAATTTTGATACCAATGTATTGTTCGATACAATAGCTGACCACCTCTTTTCCAAAAAATTAAAACCTCCATAGACAACAGTAAGGTCATTGACACAGGTATTCCCGCCCCACCCCGAGCTGCGCCGGTCATTTCCACTCCGCGCAGTTCCTCCCCTCCACTTCCCCACCGCCCACCTGCTCACCTCAACCTCGCCAGGCAACAGCTGACTCTGTTCGCAGTACAAGTAGATCAGTTGTATACACACCGGACCACAAGCAGCATGGCACTTGACCTACCTATATCGCATTGCACTAGCATTCACGTCGGTAAGTTAATCAAACATAATTTGCTCCCCGCAACTCTTCACTTTTATATAAAATAATAATTTTCTTAATCTTTATCAAAATTTTTCTTCAGGTGTATGAGCCGATCACCCAGCACTATATCATGTCATAGGCGCATTGCATTTCAAATCGTTCCCACGTAAGTCCAATTTTTCAGGTCAGTTTTTGTTAAATAGGGTCCAAAATTTCAACCACCGAACTATTTCATTTCAGGTCCGTGGAGCTGATAGTACAAGATAGCACATCCACTTAATGGGTCAATGCAAATTTCAAAGTCAATTAGTCGAACGAGTGGTCCCTGATATCATGGTGCCAACAACACATCTATAGACACATACCAGCGCACTTTCAAACCAAGTGCTGGAATCAAAGTTTTCACTTCGTCATCATTTTACCCACCAATATTGCAAGCTATTGGGTCATGGACACTAACAAAATGCTCATTGTTTTTCTTGACACACAAGTGATTTATAACTGTGCATTTTATCCATCGCACACTAAGCAAGAATGTTCATAATAGCGATTACATATTTAAGTTGCTGTAAACAGTAGGAATGTTTTAATTGTTCATAAGTTTGTCATGTTCTAATTTTTTAATAGTTTTTTATAGTGTTTTAATATCAGTGTATTATAAGTTTCGACATTGGCAAGGTCAATTTTGTCTGTGTAATGGTGTTTCCTAATATAAATGTAAAGGGCTGAAGAAGGAATTAACAGAAATCCGAAACATGTACCCATGAGACGCTAACTTAAAATTAAATGTGTGTTGATTAGGCGGAAACTTTGTAACTTGTTATATTCAATTTTAAACGTAACACGGAACCTGCAATGGATTCTTCTTCGAATTTCGTTATGGTTTCCATTTCGTTGTCATTTTCGCTATCAACCAGACCATTAGGGGTCGATAACATAGATGTTAGGCCCCTTAAAACAACAATCTTCATCACCATCTAATTTCCATTTTGTCAGTCTTTTTCCTTTAACTAACATTTAGTGAATGCTATCAGTCCAAGTTACATTTAGTAACGAGTTTTCAGTCTACCTTGGTTTTCGTTATGGTTTCCAGTTCGTTGTCATTTTGGCTATCAGCCAGACCATAAGGGGCCGATAAAAAGAAATAAAAAAATTGAAATGCCTAGTTTTTTGTCCTAGAGACTTGACATTTATTTTCATGGTAGAGGGAGTAGGGATCTTTCATTTATGTCAAACAAACTTATTTGTCAAAGTGTTAGTTTCCAAAATAGTACACATTAAAAATTTAAGGGTTTTCAAAAACTCTCAAAATATAAAATGTTTTATCATAAAAAAATAAAGGTCAAAGAGACCATTGGTTTGAACTAGAGCACAACATTCTATCATGTTTGGTTTTCAAACTATCACCTAATTTAAAAAACAAAAATTTTCAAAAAAAATTGAAAGTATAACGAGTGGTCTATAGGAAAGAGGACGTGAGCTCGAGACCAACGACACCTCGTTGGTTGAAATCCGACCATCCGTTCGCCAATGATCACCAATGTTCAGTAGAAAGAGGCTATCATTTTCCCCCTCCTACACCCTTGAAACTTGCTGCCCACCTAGAGGGCATACCCACCTTTCATTAATGTCAAACAAACTTTTTTTTTTTAAATTCACAGTTTCCAAAATAGCGCCAATCCAAAAAAACAAACATTTTCAATTTTTTTAAAATACCAACACACATGCTTAGCCTAGGGAACGTCACCCCGTTCCTATACAACACATCGTTCTAGCCTTACAATCTCATTAAATATCACCAAAATGTCAAAAACGCACGTTTACCTAAATTGCGTTTCCAAATTCCACCCATTGTAAAAAATAACCTCACCATCAAATAGAGCGGAAAAAAACACCATCTAAACGACCCCTCACTCGACACTAGTCCTCCCCCACCAACAACGTTTTCCAACATAGCCATACGTATTCAAGCACACACGCGATTATAGGTAGAACCCCCCCCCCGTACCACACTACTGCACAGTTTTAGTCCTAGAGACTTGGAATTTATTTTGGGGGTAGAGGGGGTCAGGGCCATACTTTTATGTCAAACAAACATTTTTGTAAACTCATTAGTTACCAAAATATAAAAATTTCAAAACTGAATTGTTTTCAAAAAAACATTAAAAATAAAAATGTTTTATTATAAAATATAATGGACATAGAGACCATTCGTTTCAAGAACGGCACAACGTTCTATCATGTTTGGTTTTTAAACTATTGCCTATTTTCAAAAACAAAATTTTCAGAACTTGTTTGAAAAATATAACGAGTGGTACGTTGAAAAGACGGCGTCAGCCCGAGTCCAACGATATGTTGCATGTCAAAATTGGACCAAGGGCTCGGGAGAAATCCACTAATTTAACATGGACGCCCAGCGACGCCAGGCGTCGAGTGCGATAGAACTCCTAGCTCCCCCCTACTTGCGTGCTTTCAATCTGTTACATTTAGTAACGTGTTTTCAGTCTACCTTGGTTTTCGATATGGTTTCCATTTCGTTGTCATTTTTGCTATCAGCCAGACCATTAGGGGCCGATAACCTTGATGTTAGGCCTGGGTAGATTATTAGCTTGGGAATAACCTAATCCCCAAGGGAAGATGATAAAGAAAAGGAAGTGGGTTTCGGACTGGAGAAAAAGGATGGAGAAATAGGACGAGAGTCCTACAGAAGTTATAAGTTTAACTTTAAATATACTCAAAGGCAGCTGCCACTGCAAATCCGCTCTCCGATACCTAAAGTGGGTAGGGACCTGGGCAAAGCTATCGGGAAACGCAGCTGGAACTTGGGTTGTTTGCAAGGAAGTTACGTTAGCGTATTCCCTCTTAAGCAACATATGCCTACTATGGGGAAGGGTGGTGGTCTGGCAGGACAAAGAATAACAGATTTATTGTGTATCTGTTCAAAGTAGTTTGTTTCTAAACAAATGAATTGAAGAGTTCTAATAATTTGAATCAGCTTTGATATTTTAGTTTTTGAAATTATAGAATTTGTAAAGAGCGACCAAATGCTTCCTAGAAGGATAGGGATAACGCAATTATACCTTTGGGAATAATTTTGGTTAGTGCACCAAAGGTTTTTCCCAGCAAGGCGCCGACTAAAAGTTGAGACAATGAGAAACACTTATATTTTGAAAAAACAACCATAAGTGTTAGAGAGAATCTCCACAAGCAGGAAGCTGGCGTATCGAGCTATGCTTGCCTTACTGGCCAGTTAGAATTAGCTATTAAAGCTAAGAGAGACTTTACTAAGTTACCAACTTCTTGCTCAAATGCAACAAGTGGTGAAAACCCTATCAATAGATTTATTTTTATTGAATAGGAAGAGTCAAGGAAGACAGGATCTTGCCTAACCGTTATGTTAGAGAAATGATGAAGCGAAAAACAAATATTTAATTTATTTAACAATGCAGAAGGAAGTAGTTTTTGTAACAAATATATAATTTTGATTTTTATAAACTATTGGGGTCGCAGACCTCCGAAAACATTTAAAGCTTGCGCCAGGCAATTAATAATTCTTTCGGTTTCAAACCTCTTATAAGTATTAAAATCTTCGTAAGATTTTGAAATGACATAGATAAATAAATGAAAAATTTACAGATAACTGACTTAATTAAAGTTAGACAATAAATCAAGTACAAGGTGTGTACTTAAAGGATTTCTAGATAAGTATCTTAGAAATAATAACAACTTCGGAAGTAACAACAACACAAAGCAGGAAGAATAAAATAGTAGTTTCTATAACTTCTTGTATTGATACTGAATTACTTTTAATGATTGTACATAGAAGATTATGCAAATAGGGCAGGTCACTTATTGTAAAACCTGAAGAGAACAAACGAAAGGAAGTTTCTAGAACTCCTATGTTTAAGTAGGGATCACGAGACAAATGGGGCAAGTTATGAGTTGAAAGAATTGTATTCCCTTCTTAGAAGGGAGAAACAATATAATTTGAGGCACCCCAGGGGCTCACATCTTGCGGGCGTGGGTTGGCGACCACGGGGCCCCAGCTGAGTCTGGCATTGCTTCCACTTACTTGTGCCGGGCTCCTTTCTGTCTTCTTTCCTGTCGGCCTCACTTGGTCAACTCTTGTTCTCTTCTGACCCCGACGGTATTAGGGTATCCGAGGCCTAGGGAGTCTCTTCCTTTCCCGCCTTAATTGGCCCTTGTCTCATCTTTTCTGATACCCTCCTTCTGCGAGGGGTCAGCCTTCTTTTTCTCTTCCTTTTACCTCCTGCCTTGTGCTCTAGGCCCTTAAAGAGGCAGGGTGTATGTAGCCCCACCACTTTTGGTGCACCCTAGATAATGCTACACCCTCAGGGGCTCACGGCTGGTGAGTTCGGGAGTTGGCGACCCCGAGGGATTCCTGAGCTGGGTCCGTTTTCCCCTTCTGTCCCTTACCTTTGGGGCGGACCCTCTCCTCTTTTAATTTCCTATATGCCTTTCATGGCTCTCCTTCCTTCCAAGTCCCTCAATCCGCCTTCTCCGAGGGTTGAGGGCATTTCTTTTCCTTCTGTCCTTTTATTTGCCTTATTCTCCTTTAGTTTTCCATTTCTTCTTCTAGTATGTAGGTTAGTAGTTAGTTTTAGTTTTAAGTTCGCTTTTCATTTTCATCTTCACGATCACCCAAACCATCAGGGGCCGATAACCTAGATATTAGGCCCCTTAAAACAACAATTATCATCATCATCATCTCCTCTTTCACTCTCCTATATGCCTTTCATGGCTCTCCTTCCTTCCAAGTCCCTCAATCCGCCTTCTCCGTGGTTTGAGGGCATTTCTTTTCCTTCTGTCCTTTTATTTGCCTTATTCTCCTTTAGTTTTCCATTTCTTCTTCTAGTATGTAGGTTAGTAGTTAGTTTTAGTTTTAAGTTCGCTTTTCATTTTCATCTTCACGATCACCCAAACCATCAGGGGCCGATAACCTAGATGTTAGGCCCCTTAAAACAACAATTATCATCATCATCATCATCATCATCAATAATTTGAGGCGTGTACTAGACACGAAGTTTTACAGACATTAATTCGTTGTACGTAGAACAAGTGAGGGAGGGCACTTATTGAGAGTGACACCTCATTGAAAAAAGACCTAAAGTAACAATTTTATTATTTTAGTTTATTAGTAAAGGGTTTGGGAAAGATCAAATGGGATTGTGGAAAAGTGTTCATGGCCGTATTTATTGTACACGGACGAGCGCGACGCGGATGAAAGTTTGAACAAGCACTGTTTTCACTCTAGTCTGTTGATATAGTTGAAAAGTTCACTGTAGTAGCACAAAAGGTTGATGGCAAAGAAAGTTATTGCAATGGTGGAAAATAACTAGTTACACTAGATATGCGAGAGTCTATTGCTGGAGAAAGTTGTAGGTTATAGTTGAATGCAATTAAAAAATCCCAACGGAGGAAGAAAAATTAGATATTGACTAGCAGTTAAGAAGGAAGATTCCTTGGTATGAAAAAGTATTCCCATATGTGAGTGGAAAATAGTAGAAGGTTTAACTCGTATATAGATTGTTCGGCATGGAAAATTCCAGAACAATCATGACTGCAGAATAGGGCAAAAGTTAGTGCAGCGGTGGAACGAGCTAAGTATTTTATAGACAGTGGGTAATTTAATGGTGACCCACGTTGTGAGAAAATCTCTCATTTAATAAGCATAAGAAATGCTGCTTCATGTTAAGATTGGCTTAGATAGACAAAAGCCCAACATAGAAAATCCCGCGAAGGATGATTGTTGCCCCAAATATAGAAATCTCACACTGCCTATAAAATGATCATTAAAATGCATGTAGCTATTTAAAATCAATTAAAATAAGTTGAAGAACGTAGAAGTAGTACTTAGCTTTGCTTCATGACGAAGGCGATGTTCCTGTTGACGGTTGATACCAAAATTCTAACATGGCGTAGAATTTAAAAGGTTGCCTCTAGAGATGAGGAAGAGAGCTTTAGTTAAGCTCTGACTGGGTCGGCTTCCGACGTGCAAGTGAGACACGCTCAACGGAGCTCGGAGGGACCAAGGAAGGGAAAAGAGTGGGGGTAGGAGTCAAAGGAATACATATAAGAATAGACAACATAACAGAAATAAATTTTCTCTTGATGAAATGGTCTTCAATGAGTTGATAGTAGGCGTCACTAGCACAGCCTGGTGGGTGAAAAAGTAGACGCAAGTTCTCTTGATCACGGAGATGATAGCTGGCGATAGCGACGAAATCCGGTGGCTAAGGAAGTCCTCTTATACAGGGAAGAATTGAGGAACTTCAGAGATTCGCTGCTAGATGACTCTAGGCGAGTCATGAAAGATGTATATATCTAGAGCAGACTTACAGGTAATATGAGAGACATAACTAGAGCCCTGCGCGGATAGACCAAACGTTATCCGCATCCGCCCCGCATCCGCACGGCTGTTATCCGCCCCGCATCCGCACGACTGTTATCCGCATCCGCCCCGCATCCGCACGACTGTTATCCGCATCCGCCCCGTATCCACGCGACTTTTATCCACATGTTTGTTTTCCGAATCTACTGGCATTACAATGATATTTTCAATGTGTTGCTTTATACTTGATCTTTTAGACATTTGAGAAGAAAGTGGAACTCTGTATATCATGTGCTATGTCAAAAATGAATGTTACACAGCCAGAATTGCAACCCTTTTCAGTTGGGAGTGTTGATTGTGCTTAATGACATAATTTGAATGGGATTAGCGTAAATCATCGTCTTACATTTGTCATGAAAAAACGTAACGGAAAAATATGATAGACTATGTCATAAACATCCGAGCCCTAGTAAGGGATAGTGGGGGAATTGTGCGTACTTAAGCAAGAATCGGTCTTGTGATGATGAAATAATAGATAACACAACTGCAGTTATGAATAAGGGAGCCTGAGTAACTCTATATTCGATGTGCAGAAGGAAATTTCATTAAAAAAAAAAGATTGGCGGACTATAATTCGAAATCTCGCAAATATGCATTTGCGCACGATTACCCACCCTGCAGGGTAATCGTGCGTATGGGATGAGTGTTGGAAAGCCATACCAATACAATGTGAATTGGCTGAAACTTGCACTGAGCATTACTAATAGAATATTCAAATGCATTTTACAATAGCATAACAATGCAACGATACTAAAATTCTGCAGTTTTGGATATTAGAATAAAATATTTTTGTTTCGTCAGCATTAAAAGAGACAATCGTATTTAGGCTTGTTCCTTCAGGTTGTCTCAACGTTAATGCAGGATATCTCTTCAAGAACTCATACAACCAATCTTTGCCTGCTAGACTTTTAACTTTATGTAAATTATGGGGTATCTTATTCTCCTCTGCAAACTTGAACTCTAACCGTCTGACAAGCTTGTTACTAATACAGTCATCACAATTAACACCGGTTATCAGACAGATTCTACACACTCCCAAAGTACACGGGGCTACATGACCGCGTTGTCGCAGCCCTTAAACATAAGAACCAACCAACCAAGCTTGGTGCGCGTTAAGCCGTAAAATAATTTTGCCAATGTCAAAAGGTAATCGGATAATTATGACTCCATTTCGTCGGTAAAAACAGTTCTACGGACTAGACGAGGTGGAGCAAGACAATTTTGCAGCAATTGCTTTCGTAGGATTGACTGGGGAATGTTGAAACTTGTCCCCACTTTCCTTATTTTCCTCCCATCATCCCTAATTGCACGTAGAGCTTTCTGCACATTTTCTGCTGGTTAGGAGTTTTTCTCCGTTTTCCGCATATAATTTCTTGTCATCTGGAGAACAAACAAGAAATATTTTGCCATTAATGTCGCGTTGTATTTACTTGTATCATATAATGTTCTGCGCACCATTACCCCACTCTGCTTTTAAAACGTAACTCACTGAATCCCGGTAAACTAATCTACTGTTATTGAAAAATAAATACATGCAAAACCACTGTAAACACTGGCATATAAAACTATATTTAATTTTAAATAATCGAATCACAACGGTAGGCTTACCTTCTTGTTTGCTGGCTACAGAAAATAACATGCAACGTGTTAAGTTTCTTCATCCTAGCCTCACAGTTATCACATAGCAACTGGGATCATGCTGACTGTCCCTTTCCCTATCTGATGTGATAGGTACGATGACAGCTTGTGGGTAGCAGTGAACTGAGTTGCTAGTTGTACTACCAACTCGAAAAACATAGATGCGCACGATTACAAGTTCGGATTGTATTCTATAAACTATCCGCAAATTTACTCCAAACATTATCCGCGACTTATCCGCTATCCGCACAGCCATGCAAAGTATATCCGCGGGTCTATCCGTGGATATCCGCATCCGCGCAGGGCTTTAGACATAACCAACAAGGAGAAATCAGAAGATCACTGTTGGTGTTTGAGAAAAAAGGAAGGGACGAACTAAACCAAAGAGAAGCAAAAGCTTACTCTATTTTACCGTGTATTCCAAAGAATACACCAAGGCCCCTTAAAACAACAATTTTCACCCTTTAAATTCCACTTTGTCAGTCTTTTCCCTTTAACATGCCTTTAGTGAGTGCTTTCAATCTAAGTTACATTTAGTAACGTGTTATCAGTCTACCTTGGTTTTCGTTATGGTTTCCATTTCGTTGTCATTCTCGCTATCAGCCAGACCATTGGGGGCCGATAACCTAGATGTTAGGCCCTTTAAAATAACAAACATAACAAACATCACCATCTAAATTCCACTTTCTCAGCCCCCTCAGGGGCTCACATCTAGTGGGACGTAGGTTGGCGACCACGGGACCCCAGCTGAGTCCGACATTGCTTCCACTTACTTGTGCCGGGCTCCTCTCAGTCTTCTTTCCTGTCGACATCCCTTGGTAAACTCTTGTTCTCTTCCGACCCCGACGGTATTAGGTTATCCGAGGCCTAGGGAGTCTTTCACTTTCTCGCCTTAATTGGCCCTTGTCTCATCTCTCCTGACACCCTCCTTCTGTGAGGGGTCAGCCTTCTTTTTCTTTTCCTTCTACCTCCTGCCTTGTGCTCAAGGCCCTTAAGGAGGCAAGGTGCATGTAGCCCCATCCCTTCTGGTGCACCGTCGACAATGCTACACCCTCAGGGGCTCACGGTTGGTGAGTTCGGGAGTTGGCGCTCCCGAGGGATTCCTGAGCTGGGTCCGTTTTCCCCTTTTATCCCTTCCCTTTGGGGCGGACCTTCTCCTCTCTCCCCTCCCCTCTCCTATCCTCTCCTATCCTCTCCTCTCCTCTCCACTCCTCTTTTCCTCATATTTACTTTTCTCTTTAAGATTCCAGCACTGTTTTTGTTACTTGGTTCACCGTGTGTCTAAATTCCCTTCTACCATTTTTTTAAAGGCATTTTTAATCTACGTTGCATTTTGTAAGTTTTTTCGACCTAAATTACATCTCGCGATTGTTTTCAACTTCAATTGCATTTTGTAAAGATTGACAATCTAAATTGCTTTTTGGTAAGTCTTTCAATGCAGGTTGCGGGGCCTTTTAGTGAGAATTTTGAATTTCAATTGCATTTTGTAAGTATTTTCAACCAAAACCGCGTTTCGCACGAATTTTGAATCTAAATTGCATTTTGTTTGGTGGGCATTTTGCACATATTTTGATTCTTAATTGCATTTTGTGGGTATTTTGAATCTAAATTACATTTTGTCAAGTATTTTCAATCTAAATTGCATTTTGTAAGTATTGTCAATCCACATGAGTCGTTTGAATCTACCGTACATTTTGTAAGCATTTTCAATTCAATTGCATTTTGTAAGTATTTTTAATTTCAATTGCACTTTGTGATTAATTTGGATTGGAACTGGGATATTTCAATCTGAATTGCATTGTGTATTTTCAATTTCAATTGCATTTTGTAAGTATTTTGAACCTCAATTGCATTTTGTACGTCATTTCGATCTCATTTGCATTTTGTGAGTATTTTGAATTTCAGTTGCATTTTGTAAGTATTTCGACGCTACATTGCACTTTGTACGTATTTTGAATCTAGCCTACGTTTTGTGTGTGTTTTACTTTTCGGCCTAATTTCCCTTTTTTCAGACCATATTGTGAGTTGTTTCCATCTGAGTTCTTTTATATACGTATTTTCCGTCTCAGATAATTTTGTTCTGGTTTCCATTTCATTATCATTTTCGCTATCACCCAGATAATTAGGGGCCGATAACCTCGATGTTAGGCCCCTTAAAACAACAATTATCATCATCATCATCATCATCTCTCCTGATACCCTCCTTCTGTGAGGGGTCAGCCTTCTTTTTCTTTTTCTTTTCCTTTTACCTCCTGCCTTGTGCTCAAGGCCCTTAAGGAGGCAGGGTGTATGTAGCCCCACCTCTTCTGGTGCACCCTAGATAATGCTACACCCTCAGGGGCTCACGGCTGGTGAGTTTGGGAGTTGGCGACCCCGAGGGATTCCTGAGCTGGGTCCGTTTTCCCCTTTTGTCCCTTACCTTTGGAGCGGACCCCCTCCCCTCTCCTCTCCCCTCTCCTCTCCTCCTTATATTTCCTTTTCTCTTTAAGATTCCCGCACTGTTTTTGTTACTTGGTTCACCGTGTATCTAAATTCCCTTTTAGCGATTTTTAAGGCATTTTTGATCTACGTTGCATTTTGTAAGTTTTTTCGATCTAAATTACATCTCGCGATTGTTTTCAACCTCAATTGCATTTTGTAAAGATTGACAATCTGAATTGATTTTTAGTAAGTCTTTCAATGCAGGTAGCCGGGCCTTTTAGTGAGTCTCTTGATTTTCAATTGCATTTTTTAAGAATTTTCAACCAAAACCGCATTTCGCACGAATTTTGAATCTAAATTGCATTTTGTTTGGTGGCCATTTTGCACATATTTTGATTCTCAATTGCGTTTTGTGGGTATTTTGAATCTAAATTACATTTTGTCAAGTATTTTCAATCTAAATTGCATTTTGTAAGTATTGTCAACCCACATGAGTCGTTTGAATCTACCGTGCATTTTGTAAGCATGTTCAATTTCAATTGCATTTTGTAAGTATTTTGAATTTCAATTGCACATTGTGATTAATTTGGATTGGAACTGGGATATTTCACTCTGAATTGCATTGTGTATTTTCAATTTCAATTGCAATTTGTAAGCATTTTGAACCTCAATTGAATTTTGTACGTATTTTCGATCTCATTTGCATTTTGTAAGTATTTTGAATTTCATTTGCATTTTGTACGTATTTTGAATCTAGCCTACGTTTTGTGTTTTTTATGTATTCTTTTTGTGACTCTTTTCGTTCTAAATTCCCTTTTGTAAGACCATATTGTGAGTTGTTTCCATCTGAGTTCCTTTTTGTATGTATTTTCCGTCTCAGATAATTTTGTTCTGGTTTCCATTTCATTATCATTTTCGCTATCACCCAGATCATTAGGGGTCGATAACCTCGATGTTAGGCCCCTTAAAACAACAATTATCATCATCATCACCACCACCACTTTGTCAGTCTTTTTCCTTTAACTTTCCTTTAGTGAGTGCTTTCAATCTAAGTTACATTTAGTAACGTGTTTTCAGTCTACCTTTATTTTTTATGGTTTCCATTCGTTGTCATTTTCGCTATCAGCCTGACCATTAGGGGCCGATAACCTAGTTGTTAGGCCCCTTGAAACAACAATCATCCTCACCATCTAAATTCCACTTGTCAGTCTTTTCCCTTAAACTTGCCTTTAGTGAGTGCTTTCAATCTATGTTACATTTAGTAACGTGTTTTCAGTCTACGTTGGTTTTCGTTATGGCTTACATTTCGTTGTCATTTTCGCTATAAGCCAGACCACTAGGGGCCGATAACCTAGATGTTAGGCCCCTTAAGACAATAATCATCATCATCACCATCTAAATTCCACTTTGTCAGTCTTTCCTTTATTTTGCCATTAGTGAGTGCTTTCAATCTAAGTTATATTTAATAATAATCTTTATTGCAGCCAGTTGGCCATATTACATGTTACAGATATGTACACTTACTAGATACTATGGTTCGCTTCTAGTCCTTACTATAAGCCACTATTGATAAGGTTCTGTTGGGGCATGTCGTGATATGGTACCTGCCGCATTCTTTCCTACACAGCTCACATATACACCTCTCGTCCGGGTCATGAAATGACTTTCGTGAGCAGACCTTATGGTGGAACCCATGAACGGCGAGTCTCGTCACGACGTGTCTCATTTCGGATATGGGTTTCATCCATCTTTTGTCCACCATGGCATCAGTCGCGTAGAATTCCTTCGGAATGTCAACCCTTCTGCTTTGCAGATCCTGGAGTAATTTTCTGCAGCTTTCTGTGGAAGGCAACAGTAAAAGTGACCGAAGGTCCTCTATTAGGAACGTTTCTCTCGCCAGTTCATATACCAGCCGAGATTTGGCTGACTTGGAGACTCCGAGGGCTCTTTTGAGGAACCTAGATTTCACCTTTTCGAGTTCCGCCAGCTGTTTGTAGTTGAGAAACTCCCATGTTAGCTCCAGACCGTATGTTAGTACGGGTATGACCTTGGCTCGGCAGTGCATCATTGCTGTTTCCAGCGATATTTGGGTAATATGGCTTATATCGTTTACGGCCTTCACTGCTGCGGCAGCTTTCGCTCTTGTATGTATTCTGAAGCTTCGGCCTGTTACATGGAGCGTGAGGCCGAGGTATTTGAAATTGTTTACTTTCTTCAGTTCCTTGCCGTTGCATAGCACTTGGTCTGAATCCGCTGACCTGCCCCCGTTCCGGAAGACGACCATCTCAGTCTTGTCCTCGTTGATTGTTAGTTCGTTTTCCAGGGCCCATTCGCTTAGTATGTTGATTGTATCTTGCAAATCCTTTATCTGTTCTGAGGCGATTGCCATGTCGTCTGCGCGTATATACAGTTTGGACTCAGTCGATTCCTTTATTTTGTCTCCTGCATCGTGTGAGAGCGCATTGAATAGAATGGGACTGAGGGGGTCCCCTTGAAGTACTCCATTCGTTTGTATCATCCATTTGGTTTGTCCAACTCCGTCCTGCACTTGTATATAGTTTTCTGCCAATATGTTCGATATAAGGGTCGTCAACCTTGACCTACCTATGAGTGTTTCCAGCTCATGTATCAGCAGCTTTCTGTTTACCAGGTCAAAAGCCTTCGTAAAGTCAACAAAGACTACATAGAGTTTGCTCTTGGGTTTCTCTAGTGTTGTTGTTATGTGCCGTAATAGGCTTCCTGCAGCCATAGTTGTCGATCTATGCTTCCTGAATCCACATTGCTCTTCTGGTAGTACTGGGTCTATTTTTTCGTATAATCTCGCTGTCAATATTCCTGTTAGTAGCTTTAGGGCTGCGGATTCCAGCGCTACTCCCCGGTATGAATTTGGGTCGTCAGTACTCCCTTTTCCTTTGTATAGTAGCTTGATGGTTGACTTCTTCCATTCGTTTGGTATTTGCCCGAGTTCTAAGCATTTGTTTAGTAGGGCCGTCCATATCGGTGCTAGTTCCTCAGTAGTTTGTTTTAGATGCTCATTCCTTAGTCCATCTGGACCGGGGGATCTATTATTTCTTTTCTTCTGTATGGCCAAGGTGATCTCTTCTTCTTTGATGGGTTCTGACACATCGCGTTCTTCTGGGGGCCTGGTTTCGGGTCTAGTCTCCTTTGCACAGGTGACGTTCTTGATATGCTCCTCCCATGTCTCCAATGATATGTTTGGTTGGAAGCTATGGATCTTTGGCCTCAGGGCACGGTATGGGTCTGTTTCTGCTTCTGCAATGACTGCTCTTTGTGTCTCTTCTATGAAGTCCCTTTTTTTCTTTTTAATCAGTTCTTTGTAGGTTTTCCTGTGTAGTCGGTATTCTTCCAGTGCTTTGTTGTCTTTTGTAACTCTTATGTTGTGGAGTTTGCCTAGGGTTTCCTTCCTTTGAATAAAACACGACTCATCGAACCAAGGTTTAGCCTTTCTCCCGTGTGAAGGCGTGGTAGCTGCGCCGGTGATGCAGTCTTGTATCCAAGCTGCCGCCTCGTCGATTCCTCCCTCTTGGATTCTTTCCATCATCTTGTCTATGTCTTCCAAATTTTCTATAATTTTATCCCTGTTTAGAGTTTTGCTCACTCTGGTCGGTCCTTCTATAGTTTCCCCATCGCAGATCTCTCCATCTATTTCTAGACTCACTGGTATGTGATTGCGTATAATAGCTCCCTCCGACCTAATTGTACTTGCGTTCCTTGTTTCAAGTGTTCCTCTTGTGCATATATATTCAGGGGCCGATAACCTAGATGTTAGGCCCCTTCAAACAACAATTATCATCATCATCATCTTGTGCATATTAAGTCTATTGTGCTGGTCCCGTTGGGGACTATGTACGTCCAGTCATGAGTTTTGTTCCGGATTTTAAAACCCTCTAGGCTTAGATAGTTGAAAACTTCTTCACTCTTTGCGTTTTGTTGAACCATTCTGCAGTTTAAGTCTCCGGCAAGGACAGTCTTTCTTCTTCCTGGGAATGTATTCAGTGCAGCTCCAAGGTGGTCTATTATGTCCGGGGCGGTCTGGTCGGGATTGAAGTAGGCCGCCACTATTAAACCGATTTTCGTTTCCACGACTAGTATGTCCTCTTCTTTCCATAATAACTTTATCGGGGCCATTTTAGGCTTAACTATGCAGGCAACGCCACCTGATGGTCTTCCCCTCTCCCTGCACTGCCTCGCAAATGCATGAAAATTGTAAAAAATGGGGACGTCGAATCTCTTTTCTTCTTTAATCATAGTCTCCGTGAGAATACAGACGTCATATTCACTTAGGATTTCTCGTGATAGGAGGTTCATTGCACCTCGCAGCCCTTCTACATTCCACGTTAGTATCCTCGTCCTACTGGCGCGAGCCTCTGAACTTCCAGGGTTGCCGAAAGGGCCGGCAATAGACGTCCATAGGCCAGAAGTTGCAGTTGTAGACCAAATCTCTTTTATTAAAGGGTATGCCGACTTTAAAAGCTCTGCTGCCAATTTTCTGGTTCACTACGTCACAGTGGATCACTCCTTCCACTCCATTTTCCTGCAGATACGCAGTTAAGTCCTCTGGGGAAGTGTCTTGGCTCAGTTTTGAGACGTAAAGCCACGCACTCTAAGTTATATTTAGTAAAGTGTTTTCAGTCTACCTAGTTTTCGTTATGGTTTCCATTTCGTTGTCATTTTCGCTATCAGCCAGACCATTAAGGGCCGATAACCTTGATGTTAGGCCCCTTAAAACTACAGTCATCACCACCACCATCTAAATTCCACTTTGTCAGTCTTTTTCCTTTAACTTGCCTTTAGTGAGTGCTTTCAGTCTAAGTTACATTTAGTAAAGTGTTTTCAGTCTACCTAGTTTTCGTTATGGTTTCCATTTCGTTGTCATTTTCGCTATCAGCCAGACCATTAGGGGCCGATAACCTTGATGTTAGGCCTGGGTAGATTATTAGCTTGGGAATGACCTAACCCCCAAGGGAAGATGATAAAGAAAAGGAAGTGCGTTTCTGACTGAAGAAAAAGGATGGAGAAATAGGACGAGAGTCCTACAGAAGTTATAAGTTTAACTTAAAATATACTCAAAGGCAGCTGCCACTGCAAATCCGCTCTCCGATACCTAAAGTGGGTAGGGACCTGGGCAAAGCTAACGGTAAACGCAGCTGGAACTTGGGTTGTTTGGAAGGAAGTTACGTTAGCGTATTCCCTCTCAAGCATACATATGCCTACTATGGGGAAGTGTGGTTGTCTGGCAAGACAAAGAATAACAGATTTATTGTATATCTGTTAAAAGTAGTTTGTTTCTAAACAAATAAATTGAAGAGTGCTAATAATTTGAATCAGCTTTGATATTTTAGTTTTTGAAATTATAGAATTTGTAAAGAGCGACCAAATGCTTCCTAGAAGGATAGGGATAAAGCAATTATACCTTTGGGAATAATTTTGGTAAGAGTACCAATAGTTGCATTTAGAAATGACTAAGCTTTTACCCAGCGAGGCGCCGACTAAAAGTTTGGGCAATGAGAAACACTTATATTTTGAAAAACCAACCATAAGTGTTAGAGAGAATCTCCACAAGCAGGAAGCTGGCGTATCGAGCTATGCTTGTCTTACTGGCCAGTTAGAATTAGCTATTAAAGCTAAGAGAGACTTTACTAAGTTACCAACTTCTTGCTCAAATGCAACAAGTGGTGAAAACCCTATCAATAGATTTATTTTTATTGAATAGGAAGAGTCAAGGAAGACAGGATCTTGCCTAACCGTTTTGTTAGAGAAATGATGAAGCGAAAAACAAATATTTAATTTATTTAACAATGCAGAAGGAAGTAGTTTTTGCAACAAATATATAATTTTGATTTTTATAAACTATTGGGGTCGCAGACCTACGAAAACATTTAAAGCTTGCGCTAGGCAATTAATAATTTTGGTTTCAAACCTTTTATAAGTACTAAAATCTTCGTATGATTTTGAAATGACAAAGATAAAGATAACTGACTTAATTAAAGTTAGACAATAAATCAAGTACAAGGTGTGTACTTTAAGGATTTCTAGATAAGTATCTTAGAAATAATAACAACTTCGGAAGTAACAACAACAAAAAGCTGGAAGAATAAAATAGAAGTTTCTATAACTTCTTGTATTGATACTGAATTACTTTTAATGATTGTACATAGAAGATTATGCAAATAGGGCAGGTCACTTATTGTATAACCTGAAGAGAACAATCGAAAGGAAGTTTCTAGAACTCCTATGTTTAAGTAGGGATCACGAGACAAATGGGGCAAGTTATGAGTTGAAAGAATTGTATTCCCTTATTAGAAGGGGGAAACAATATAATTTGAGGCGTGTACTAGACACGAAGTTTTACAGACATTAATTCGTTGTACGTGGAACAAGTGAGGGAGGGCACTTATTGCGAGTGACACCTCATTGAAAAAAGACCTAAAGTAACAATTTTATTATTTTAGTTTGTTAGTAAAGGGTTAGGGAAAGATCAAATGGGATCGTGGAAAAGTGTTCATGTCCGTATTTATTGTACACGGACGAGCGCGACGCGGATGAAAGGTTGAACAAGCACTGTTTTCACTCTAGTCTGTTGATATAGTTGAAAAGTTCACTGTAGTAGCACAAAAAGTTGATGGCAAAGAAAGTTATTGCAATGGTGGAAATTAACTAGTTACACTAGGTATGCGAGAGTCTATTTCTTGAGAAAGTTGTAGGTTATAGTTGAATGCAAAGAAAAAAATCCCAACGGAGGAAAAAAAATAGATATTGATTAGCAGTTAAGAAGTAAAATTCCTTAGTATGAAAAAGTATTCCCATATGTGAGTGGAAAGTACTAGAAGGTTTAACTCGTAGATAAATTGTTCGGCATGGAAAATTCCATAACAATCATGACTGCAGAATAGGGCAAAAGTTAGTCCAGCGGTGGAACGAGCTAAGTGGGTAATTTAATGGTGTCCCACGTTGTGAGAAAATCTCTCATTTAATAATCATATGAAATGCTGCTTCATGTTAAGATTGGCTTAGATAGACAAAAGCCCAACATAGAAAATCCCGCGAAGGGTGATTGGTTCCCCAAATATAGAAATCTCATACTGCCTATAAAATGATCATTAAAAAGCATGTAGCTATTTAAAATCAATTAAAATAAGTTGAAGAACGTAGAAGTAGTACTTAGCTTTGCTTCATGATTAAGGCGATGTTCCTGTTGACGGTTGATACTAAAATTCCCCCAGGCGCTCACTTCCAGTGGGCGAGGGTTGGCGACCACGGGGCCCCAGCTGAGTCCAGCATTGCTTCCACTTACTTGTGCCGGGCTCCTCTCCGTCTTCTTTCCTGTCGACCTCACTTGGTCAACTCTTGTTCTCTTCCGACCCCGACGGTATTAGGGTATCCGAGGCCTAGGGAGTCTCTTCCTTTCCCGCCTTAATTGGTCCTAGTCTCATCTTTTCTGACACCCTCCTTCTGTGAGGGGTCAGCCTTTTTTTATTTTCCTTTTACCTCCTGCCTTGTGCTCAAGGCCCTTAAGGAGGCAGGGTGTATGTAGCCCCACAACTTCTGGTGCACCCTAGATAATGCTACACCCTCAGGGGCTCACGGTTGGTGAGTTCGGGAGTTGGCGAACCCGAGGGATTCCTGAGCTGGGTCCGTTTTCCCCTTTTGTCCCTAATCTTCGGGGCGGACCCTCTCCTCTTTCACTTTCCTATCTGCCTTTCATGGCTCTCCTTCCTTCCTTCCTTCCAAGTCCCTCAATCCGCATTCTTCGAGGGTTGAGGGCATTTCTTTTCCTCCTGTCCTTTATTTGACTTGTTCTCCTTTAGTTTTCCATTTCTTCTTCTAGTATGTAGGTTGGTAGTTAGTATTAGTTTTAAGTTTACATTTCATTTCATTTTCATCTTCACGATCACCCAATCCATCAGGGGCCGATAGCCTAGATGTTAGGCCCCTTAAAACAACAATTATCATCATCATCATTTTGTACGTATTTTCGATCTCATTCGCCTTTTGTAAGTATTTTGAATTTCAGTTGCATTTTGTAAGTATTTCGACGCTACATTGCATTTTGTACGTATTTTGAATCTAGCCTACGTTTTGTGGGTCTTTTTCAATCTATTCTCTTTGTGAATCTTTTCGTTCTAAATTCCCTTTTGTAAGACCATATTGTGAGTTGTTTCTATCTGAGTTTCTCTTTGTACTTATTTTCAGTCTCACATAATTTTCGTTTTGGTTTCAGTTTCATTCTCATTTTCACTATCAGCCAGACCATTAGGGGCGATAACCTAGATGTTAGGCCCATTAAAACAACAATCTTCACCATCTAAATTCCACTTTGTCAGTCTTTTTGCCCCTCAGGGGCTCACATCTAGTGGGACGTGGGTTGTCGACCACGGGACCCCAGCTGAGTCCGGCATTGCTGCCACTTACCTGTGCCGTGCTCCTCTCTCTGTCTTCTTTCCTGTCGACCTCCCTTGGTCAACTCCTGTTCCCTTCCGACCCCGACGGTATTAGGTTATCCGAGGCCTAGGGATTCTTTCACTTTCCCGCCTTAATTGGCCCTTGTCTCATCTTTCCTGATACCGTCCTTCTGTGAGGGGTCAGCCTTCTTTTTCTTTTCCTTTTACCTCCTGCCTTGTGCTCAAGGCCCTTAAGGAGGCAGGGTGTATGTAGCCCCACCACTTCTGGTGCACCCTAGATAATGCTACACCCTCAGGGGCTCACGGCTGGTGAGTTCGGGAGTTGGCGACCCCGAGGGATTCCTGAGCTGGGTTCGGTTTCCACTTTTGTCCCCGACCTTTAGGGAGGACCCTCTCCTCTCTCCCCTCTCCTCTTCTCACCTCTCGCCTTTTCCTTTTCTCTTTAAGATTCCCGCACTGTCTTTGATACTTGGTTCACCGTGTATGTAAATTCCCATTTAGCGACTTTTTACGGCATGTTTGATCTACGTTGCATTTTGTAAGTTTTTACGATCTAAATTACATCTCGCGAATGTTTTCAACCTCTATTGCATTTAGTTTAGAATTACAATCTAAATTGCTTTTAGTAAGTCTTTCAATGCAGGTGGCTGGGCCTTTTAGTGAGTATTTTGTATTTAAATTGCATTTTGTAAGCATTTTCAACCAAAACCACATTTCGCACGAATTTTGAATCAAAATTGCATTTTGTTTGGTGGGCATTTTGCACATATTTTGATTCTCAATTGCATTTTGTGGGTATTTTGAATCTAAATTACATTTGTCAAGTATTTTCAATCTAAATTGCTTTTTGTAAGTATTGTCAATCCACATGAGTCGTTTGAATCTACCGTACATTTTGTAAGCATTTTCAATTTCAATTGCTTTTTGTAAGGATTTTGAATTTCAATTGCACTTTGTGAATAATTTTGATTGGAACTGGGATATTTCAATCTGAATTGCATTGTGTATTTTCAATTTCAATTGAATTTTGTAAGCATTTTGAACCTCAATTGTATTTTGTACGTATTTTCGATCTTATTTGCATTTTGTAAGTATTTTGAATTTCAGTTGCATTTTGTAAGTATTTCGACGCTACATTGCATTTTGTACGTATTTTGAATCTAGCCTACGTTTTGTGGGTATTTTTCCATGTATTCTTTTTGTGACTCTTTTCGTTCTAAATTCCCTTTTGTAAGACCATATTGTGAGTTGTTTCCATCTGAGTTCCTTTTTGTATGTATTTTCCGTCTCAGATAATTTTGTTCTGGTTTCCATTTCATTATCATTTTCACTATCGCGCAGATCATTAGGGGCCGATAACCTCGATGTTAGGCCCCTTAAAACAACAATTATCATCATCATCAATGTAAGTTACATTTAGTAACGTGTTTTCAGTCTACATTGGTTTTCGTTATGGTTTCCATTTCGTTGTGATTTTTCTTATCAGCCAGACAATTAGGGGCTGATAACCTAGATGTTAGGCCCCATAAAACAACAATCAGCATCATCACCATCTAAATTCCACTTTGTCGGTCTTTTTCCTTTAACATGCCTTTAGTGAGTAATTTCAATCTAAGTTACATTTAGTAACGTGTTTTCAGTCTACCTTGGTTTTCGATATGGTTTCCATTTCGTTTGTTTTATTGAAATTAGCAGGTTCCGCCAATCAATACCTTAATGCTTTTACATAAACCCTTGGTGCAGTACATGTTTCGAACTATAATCGGTCCTTCATCAGTTGACTTATGTCTTGTCAATAGCATTAACACATATAAACACTGAGTATTGATACAAAGATATGCATGCACGTTAAAATATGCATAATCATCATTAAAATTCATTAAAAGATGTTCAAGCTTTAAAAAGTTTAAAAACACTGCAAGTTCAATTGTTCCTGTTAAATTATGCTAATTCTCTTGTATACCGACTTGTCAGTCCATTTAGTATTCTCGTTCTCTTCACACGTGGGCGGCGAAGTCGTACAAAATATTGGGTTGAATATTGCCAAGTATAGGAACCGAACAAATGGATAAAACTGTCCCAATTGCGCGCCTCGAAGTAAATGAAAATTCTGATTAATTGATTGATGCAGGCAGCAAAGATAATTCTCTTTGGGCAACCATTTGTGTCGCACGCCACAGCACGATAAATTGAGCTGTCAACATTTTTATCCTCGAAACTAAAAGCATTTGTCAATACGGACCAAAAATGGAAAATTTTCCAAATTCCAATTCGTTGTCATTTTAGCTATCAGCCAGACCATTAGGGGCCGATAACCTAGATGTTAGGCCTCTTAAAACAACAATCATATTCATCACCATCTAAATGCCAGTTTGTCAGTCTTTTTCCTTTAACCTGCCTTTAGTGAGTGCTTTCATTCTAAGTAACATTTAGTAACGTGTTTTCGGTCTACCTTGGTTTTTGTTATTGTTTCCATTTCACTGTCATTTTAGATATCAGCCAGACTATTAGGGGCCGATAACCTAGATGTTAGGCCCCTTAAAACTACAGTCATCACCACCACCATCTAAATTCCACTTTGTCAGTCTTTTTCCTTTAACTTGCCTTTAGTGAGTGCTTTCAGTCTAAGTTACATTTAGTAACGTGTATTCAGTCTACCTGGGTTTTCGTTTTGGTTTCCATTTCGTTGTCATTTTCGCTATCAGGCAGACCACTAGGGGCCGATAACCTAGATGTTAGGCCCCTTAAAACAACAATCATTATCAGGATCTAAATTCCACTTCGCCAGTCTTTTTCCTTTAACTTGCCTTTAGTGAGAGCTTTTAATCTAAGTAACATTTACTAAGGTGTTTTCGGTCTACCTTGGTTTTAGTTATTGTATCCATTTCACTGTCATTTTCGCTAACAGCCAGACCATTAGGGGCCGATAACCTAGATGTTAGGCCCCTTAAATCAACAACCATCATCATCACCATCTAAATTCAACTTTGTCAGTCTTTTTCCTTAACTCCCCCCCCCCCCAGGCTCACATCTATTGGGGCGTGAGCTGGCGACCACGGGACCCCAGCTGAGTCCGGCATTGCTTCCACTTACTTCTGCCGGGCTCCTCTCAGTCTCCTTTCCTATCGAACTCCCTTTGTCAACTCTTGTTCTCTTCCGACCCCGACGGTATTAGGTTATCCGAGGCCTAGGGAGTCTTTCACTTTCCCACCTTAATTGGCCTTTGTCTCATCTTTCCTGAACCCCCAGGGGCTCACTTCTAGTGGGCGTGGGTTGGCGACCACGGGGCCCCAGCCGAGTCCGGCATTGCTTCCACTTACATGTGCCGGGCTCCTCTCTTTCTTCTTTCCTGTCGACCTCCCTTGGTCAACTCTTGTTCTCTTCCGACCCCGACGGTATTAGGGTATCCGAGGCCTAGGGAGTCTTTCACTTTCCCGCCTTATTTGGCCCTTGTCTCATCTTTCCTGATACCCTCCTTCTGTGAGGGGTGAGCCTTCTTGTTCTTTTCCTTTTACCTCCTGCCTTGTGCTCAAGGCCCTTAAGGAGGCAGGGTGTATGTAGCCCCACCACTTCTGGTGCACCGTAGATAATGCTACACCCTCAGGGGCTCACGGCTGGTGAGTTCGGGCGTTGGCGACCCCGAGGGATTCCTGAGCTGGGTCCGTTTTCCCCCTTTTGTCCCTTCCCTTTGGGGCGGACCTTCTCCTCTCACTTGGTCAACTCTTGTTCTCTTCTGACCCCGACGGTATTAGGGTATCCGAGGCCTAGGGAGTCTCTTCCTTTCCCGCCTTAATTGGCCCTTGTCTCATCTTTTCTGATACCCTCCTTCTGCGAGGGGTCAGCCTTCTTTTTCTCTTCCTTTTACCTCCTGCCTTGTGCTCTAGGCCCTTAAGGAGGCAGGGTGTATGTAGCCCCACCACTTCTGGTGCACCCTAGATAATGTTACACCCTCAGGGGCTCACGGCTGGTGAGTTCGGGAGTTGGCGACCCCGAGGGATTCCTGAGCTGGGTCCGTTTTCCCCGTTTGTCCCTTACCTTTGGGGCGGCCCTCTCCTCTTTCTCTTTCCTGTATGCCTTTCATGGCTCTCCTTCCTTCCAGGTCCCTCAATCCGCCTTCTCCGAGGGTTGAGGGCGTTTCTTTTCCTTCTGTCCTTTTATTTGCCTTATTCTCCTTTATTTTTCCATTTCTTCTTCTAGTATGCAGGTTGATAGTTAGTTTTAGTTTTATGTTCGCTTTTCATTTTCATCTTCACGATCACCCTAACCATCAGGGGCCGATGACCTAGATGTTAGGCCCCTTAAAACAACAATTATCATCATCATCATCATCTTCTCCTCTCTACCCTCTCCTCTCTTTTCCTTCTATTTCCTTTTCTCTTTAAGATTCCCGCACTGTTTTTGTTACTTGAATCACCCTGTATCTAAATTCCCTTTTAGCGATTTTTTCAGGCATTTTTGATCTATGTTGCATTTTGTAAGTTTTTTCGATCTAAATTACATCTCGCGATTGTTTTCAACCTCAATTGCATTTTGTAAAGATTGACAATCTAAATTGCTTTTTAGTACGTCTTTCAATGCAGGTTGCCGGGCCTTTTAGTGAGTATTTTGAATTTCAATTGCATTTTGTAAGTATTTTCAACCAAAACCGCATTTCGCACGAATTTTGAATCTAAATAGCATTTTGTTTGGTGGGCATTTTGCACATATTTTGATTCTCAATTGCATTTTGTGGGTATTTTGAATCTAAATTACATTTGTCAAGTATTTTCAATCTAAATTGCTTTTTGTAAGTATTGTCAATCCACATGAGTCGTTTGAATCTACCGTACATTTTGTAAGCATTTTCAATTTCAATTGCTTTTTGTAAGGATTTTGAATTTCAATTGCACTTTGTGAATAATTTGGATTGGAACTGGGATATTTCAATCTGAATTGCATTGTGTATTTTCAATTTCAATTGCATTTTGTACGTAATTTCGATCTCATTTGCATTTTGTAAGTATTTTGAATTTAAGTTGCATTTTGTAAGTATTTCGACGCTACTTTGCATTTTGTACGTATTTTGAATCTAGCCTACGTTTTGTGGGTCTTTTTCAATCTATTCTTTTTGTGCAACTTTTCGTTCTAAATTCCCTTTTGTAAGACTATATTGTGAGTTGTTTCCTTGTGAGTTCCTTTTTGTACGTATTTTCCGTCTTCGATAATTTCGTTCTGGTTTCCATTTCATTATCATTTTCGCTATCACCCAGATCATTAGGAGCCGATAACCTCGATGTTAGGCCCCTTAAAACAACAATTATCATCATCATCATCTTCTTTCCTGATACCTCCTTCCGTGAGGGGTCAGCCTTCTTTTTCTTTTCCTTTTACCTCCTGCCTTGTGCTCAAGGCCCTTAATGAGGCAGGGTGTATGTAGCCCCACCACTTCTGGTGCACCGTGGATAATGCTACACACTCAGGGGCTCACGGCTGGTGAATTCGGGAGTTGGCGACCCCGAGGGATTCCTGAGCTGGGTCAGTTTTCCCCTATTGCCCCTTACCTTTGGGGCGGACCCTCTGCTCACTCCCCTCTCCTCTCCTCTCCTCTCCTCTTTTCATTATATTTCGTTTTCTCTGTAAGATTCCCGCACCTTTTTGTAGGTATTTTTAATCTACGTTGCATTTTGTTCGTTTTTTCGATCTAAATTGCATTTTGTGAGTGTTTTTCAACCTGACTTGCATTTTGTAAGGTTTGCCAATCAAAATTGCTTTTTAGTAAGTCTTTCAATATAGGGGGGTCTTCTTGTGAGTATTTTGAATTACAATTGCGTTTTGTATTTTCAACGTACCCCGCTTTGTTCAAAGAGTTAAGTCTCAATTGCAATTTTGTGGGAATTTTGAATCTAAATTACATTTTGTAATTATTTTCAATCTAAATTGCATTTTGTAAGTATTGTCCATCCAAATGAGAAGTTTGCATCTACCATACATTTTGTAAGCAATTTCAATTGCATTTTGTATTTTCAACTTACCCTGCTTTGTTCAAGTAGTTAAGTCTCGATTGCAATTTTGTTGGTATTTTGAATCTAAATTACATTTTGTCAATCTCATTTGCATTTTGTAAGTATTTTGATTTCACTTGCATTTTGTCAGTATTTTGACTGAACGTTGCATTTTGTACGTATTTTGGACTTTACCTACATTTCGTGGTTATTTTTCAATGTATTCCTTGAGTATTTTCGATCGAAATTCCCTTATGTACGTCTTACCGCTCTCCATTCGGTGAATAGTTTCAATCTGAGTTCCTTTTTGTAAGTATTTTTCCTGCTACGTAAGGCATAATTGTTGGGGCTCACTGTCTATTTTATCTAAACCATTTTCGTTTCATCCCTAGCAGTGAGCTGTTTTTTTTATCTTCGTCCTTTCATTTCACGCCATTTAATTTCATCAGGGGCCGATAACCTCGATGTTAGGCCCCTTAAAACAACAATTATCATCATAATCATTTTAATTTCAATTGAATTTTGTAAGTATTTTCAACCAAAACCGCATTTCGCACGAATTTTGAATCTAAATTGCATTTTGTTTGGTGGGCATTTTGCACATATTTTGATTCTCAATTGCATTTTGTGGGTATTTTGAATCTAAATTACATTTGTCAAGTATTTTCAACCTAAATTGCATTTTGTAAGTATTGTCAATCCACATGAGTCGTTTTAATCTACCGTACATTTTGTAAGCATTTTCGATTTCAATTGCATTTTGTAGGTATTTTGAATTTCAATTGCTCTTTGTGAATAATTTGGATTGGAACTGGGATAGGGCCTATTTCAATCTGAATTGCATTTTGTAAGTATTTTGAACCTCAATTGCATTTTGTACGTAATTTCGATCTCATTTGCATTTTGTAAGTATTTTGAATTTCAGTTGCATTTTGTAAGTATTTCGACGCTACTTTGCATGGGCGTGGTGGCTCAGCGGTCTAGCTGAATGCCTCTCACCAAGGCGGTCCGGGTTCGATTCCCGGTCAATGCATGTGAGATTTTCGAAGTGAATTGCCATGTCCTGTGGTTCGGATTCCACGTAAACAGGAGGACCCGTGGCTCATGATCTCGAGATTAACGGTCACGTTAAACTACAAGCTTGCTTTTTTTCATAGGACCATCGATTCGCCTACTAGACATGTTCAAAAATTGTCACTAAACCATCTTTGTCTCTTCTAAGCCACGCACCTTCACTATACATTCTTCATGTCTTTCGGAGCGTCATGATCTAGGGAATAAAATGTTCCCGCCTGTCCAGCTTCATCCACTCTGTATAAACTAAACTGGTCCCCCATCGGCTCACATCTAGTGGGACGTGGGTTGGCGACCACGGGACCTTGCATTGCTTCCAATTACTTGTGCCGTGCTCCACTCCGTCTTCTTTCCTGGTTCTCTTCTGACCCCGACGGTATTAGGGTATCCGAGGCCTAAGGAGTCTCTTCCTTTCCATCCTTAATTGGCCCTTGTCTCATCTCTTCTGATACCCTCCTTCTGCGAGGGGTCAGCCTTCTTTTTCTCTTCCTTTTACCTCCTGCCTTGTGCTCTAGGCCCTTAAGGAGGCAGGGTGTATGTAGCCCCACCACTTCTGGTGCACCGTAGATAATGCTACACCCTCAGGGGCTCACGGCTGGTGAGTTTGGGAGTTGGTGACCCCGAGGGATTACTGAGCTGGGTCCGTTTTCCCCTTTTGTCCCTTACCTTTGGGGCGGATCCGCTCCTCTTTCACTTTCCTATATGCCTTTCATGGCTCTCCTTCCTTCCAAGTCCCTCAATCCGCCTTCTCCGAGGATTGAGGGAATTTATTTTCCTTCTGTCCTTTTATTTGCCTTATTCTCCTTTAGTTTTCCATTTCTTCTTCTAGTATGTAGGTTAGTAGTTAGTAGTTAGTTTTAGTTTTAAGTTCGCTTTTCATTTTCATCTTCAAGATCACCCAAACCATCAGGGGCCGATAACCTAGATGTTAGGCCCCTTAAAACAACAATTATCATCATCATCATCTTCTTCTTTTCTGTCGACCTCCCTTTGTCAACTCCTGTTCTTTTCCGACCCCTATGGTATTAGTGTATCCGAGGCCTAGGGAGTCTTTCACTTTCCCGCCTTAATTGGCCCTTGTCTCATCTTTCCTGATATCCTCATTCTTCGAGGGGTCGGCCTTCTGCACGAGGCCCTCAAGGAGGCAGGGTGTATGTAGCCCCACCATTTCTGGTGCACCCTGGATAGTGCTACACCCTCAAGGGCTCACGGCTTCTTGTGAGTTAGGGTGTTGGCGACACTGAGGGATTTCTGAGCCAGATCCGTTTTGTCCCCTTTTTCCTCTGTCCTTGGGGCGGGCCCTCTCCTCTTTCCCCTTTTCTATCTGCCTTTCATGGCTCTCCTTCCTTCCAAGTCCCTCAATCCTCATTCTTCGAGGGTTGAGGCATTTCTTTTCATCCTGTCCTTTATTTTTCTTATCCATTATTTGTTTACCCTTTCTTCTTCTAGTAAGTAAGTTTGTAGTTAGTATTAGTTAGTTTTTCATTCTCATCTCTTCTTTCACCATCACCCAAACCATTAGGGGCCGATAACCTAGATGTTAGGCCCCTTAAAACAATAATTATCATCATCAAACAAAAATGGCCGCAAACAATAAGCTTGAGTGTTTCATTGATATTCCGTAGATTATAATGATATTCAGAGAGAAATATTATGTTGGACTGTAATGTCTTACAGAGAATTGATCCAGAGGTACAATTACATCGATGGGGCCAAAGTGGGCATCTGGGGATGGAGTTATGGAGGCTACAGTGCTCTGCTCACATTGGCTCATGACGAGGATGACGTATTCAAGTGCGGCATCGCCGTCGCTCCTATCGTCAGCTGGAGACACTACAGTGAGTAAGATAATAATTAAAACCCGGGGAATGTTCTGAACGTACGATATAGTCATTATTTAATAAAAGTTGATCTCCAAATCTACGTTTATTGATTATCTAATTTATTGTGCTACATACCTAATACAGTTCAGCCTCATTTCATCTAAATTATCCCCCAGGGGCTCACATCTAGTGAGTTGTGGGTTGGCGACCTCGGGGCCCCAGCTGAGTCCGGCATTGCTTCCACTTACTTGTGCCGGGCTCCTCTCTGTCTTCTTTCCTGTCGACATCACTTGGTCAACTCTTGTTCTCTTCCGACCCCGACGGTATTAGGGTATCCGAGGCCTAGGGAGTCTCTTCCTTTCCCGCCTTAATTGGCCCTTGTCTCATCTTTTCTGATGCCCTCCTTCTGCGAGGGGTCAGCCATCTTTTTCTCTTCCTTTTACCTCCTGCCTTGTGCTCTAGGCCCTTAAGGAGGCAGGGTGTATGTAGCCCCACCACTTTTGGTGCACCCTAGATAATGCTACACCCTCAGGGGCTCACGGCTGGTGAGTTCGGGAGTTGGCGACCCCGAGGGATTCCTGAGCTGGGTCCGTTTTCCCCTTTTGTCCCTTACCTTTGGGGCGGACCCTCTCCTCTTTCACTTTCCTATATGCCTTTCATGGCTCTCCTTCCTTCCAAGTCCCTCAATCCGCCTTCTTCGAGGACTGAGGGCCTTTCTTTTCCTCCTGTCCTTTATTTGCCTTATTCTCCTTTAGTTTTCCATTTCTTCTTCTAGTATGTAGGTTAGTAGTTAGTTTTAGTTTTAAGTTCGCTTTTCATTTTCATCTTCACGATCACCCAAACCATCAGGGGCCGATAACCTAGATGTTAGGCCCCTTAAAACAACAATTATCATCATCATCATCATCTAAATTAAGACTATGTACTACAGTAAAACCTGCCTAAACCGGACCATTCTATATCGGAAACCTGGACAAACGAAAAAGAAAATTCGGAACGGAGGTATTTCCTATGTAAAATGACACTCTAAACCGAAAAACTGCCTAACGCAGAAGCGGAAAGAAATTTCTGAACTGTCGGCGTAAAAAACCTAAGACGGATTATCGTATCCTTACTGTACAAAGCTATGTACTAAATTATGAGCATGACTGAACTTGCACAAAAATTCTAGGAAACAATGACTCTAATTTTCACAAAATTTGTAGGTGACTGGAATGTACCGTTACTTCCTCCAACCCTCTTGTGATACACACAGTTTCCTTCTGACAAATGAAAGTAGTAGTACGAGTAGAAGAAAATTTTTAACTTGAGTGATCTTTAAAGGTGCACTTTTTACTGTGTAGTAATGTACTGCATTTTTTTTAAAGTAGTGACAATTTTGATAATGAACTTGCCACGACAGAAGACATTCAAAGTTCAGCTGATATTGCTGCCGAAAACAGCAGGTGCGAAGTCATGGAAGAAATGGACGACGACGATGAAGGCAATGAAAATACACACTTTTGAAGAAGCACTATCTGTTTTGAGTGACCTTCAGGCTTCCAGGAATGTTCCAGAACTCCTGAAGTTAATGCAGGATGCAAAGGAGATCATACAACGTTCTCTTGTAAAGAAGTCACGACAATGCACTTTGAAAGACATGTGAAAACAAAGAAAGAGCAAACTGAATTTTTGTTGAAAATACAGTGTAATACATGTGAACCTATTTTCTGTTCTATTCACAGATCTATATTTTAAATTATTATTTAATTGTAATCTCATGCGATAATACAGTATTTCTCTGTCGTGTTGTTTGATTGAAACTCAACCCTTTGTAAAACGGAAACATGTGAAATCGGAAAAATAACTCCGGAACGATTGCGTTGCGCTTTATTTTGTATTTTTTTGTATTTACTTGCTGGTTGGATCTATTGTATCCATTTTAGCTTATTTTAATGATGTAAAAATAAGCTTATGCAACTTTTGTGTCTTTCCTTTTCATATTGGCTTTTTATGGCTCTACATCATTGTAAGAAATTTCTTTTATTTCCTTTATTCCTCGATTTTTGACCATTTCTTTTCCCTTCACGATTCCCAAACCATTAGGGTCCGATAACCTGATGTTAGGCCCCTTAAAATAACAATCATCATCATCATCATCATCATCATCATCGTCATTTCTTTTCCTAATTAATAAGCTATCCAAGTTAATATAAGTAGTTGTTTTAGCCTATTTTCATCATATGAAAATAATGGCTTCTGAGATCACCTTTTGCCCATGTGTGTGCTCTAATAAAATAAAAACGGCTGGAGCGAATAAAACTCGGTAATGACATAGTATTATCTGGTCCTTTACCTTACCGTGGCACACATTCTCTTGGAGAGAGTGGCCTGGCTGATCTGTGAAGGACTGTTGAACTGCCGAACACCCTCTCCCTTGTTCTGCGTGATGATGGGCCGTCAGCAGACCTCGTCATCCAGTTCATGAGGGGGAGCGGTTACCTTTTTAAATGTTAATATAGTTTAAGATTTTTAGTTTAGGTTTAGTCTGTTTTATGTTTTTACTGTGTATATAGTATATCAATTTTTACTTTTCAAAATGCCTTATTTGTTTTATTGTTTCTTATCCACATTTTTCTTCTTTTTTCCAAATACGCATTATTGTTAAAGCTCAGGCCTAGGGAGTCTCTTCCTTTCCCGCCTTAATTGGCCCTTGTCTCATCTTTCCTGACACCATCCTTCTGTGAGGGGTCAGCCTTCTTTTTCTTTTCCTTATACCTCCTGCCTTGTGCTCAAGGCTCTTAAGGAGGCAGGGTGTATGTAGCCCCACCACTTCTGGTGCACACTAGCTAATGCTATACCCTCAGGGGCTCACGGCTGGTGAGTTCGGGAGTTGGCGTCCCCGAGGGATTCCTGAGCTGGGTCAGTTTTCCCCTTTTGTCCCTTACCTTTGGGGGCGGACCCTCTCCTCTTTCACTTTCCTATCTGCTTTTCATGGCTCTCCTTCCTTCCAAGTCCCTCAATCCGCCTTCTTCGAGGGTTGAGGGCATTTCTTTTCCTCCTGTCCTTTATTTGCCCTATTCTCCTTTAGTTTTCCATTTCTTCTTCTAGTATGTAGGTTAGTAGTTAGTTTTAGTTTTAAGTTCGCTTTTCATTTTCATCTTAACGATCACCCAAACCATCAGGAGCCGATAACCTAGATGTTAGGCCCCTTAAAACAACAATTATCATCATCATCTTTCCTGACACCCTCCTTCTGTGAGGGGTCAGCCTTCTTTTTCTTTTCCTTTTACCTCCTGCCTTGTGCTCAAGGCCCTTAAGGAGGCAGGGTGTATGTAGCCCCACCACTTCTGGTGCACCCTAGATAATGCTACACCCTCAGGGGCTCCCGGCTGGTGAGTTCCTGAGCTGGGTCCGTTTTCCCCTTTTGTCCCTTACCTTTGGGGCGGACCCTCTCCTCTCTCTCCTCCCCTCTCCTCATAATCCTCTCCTCTTTTCCTTATATTTCCTTTTCTCTTTCAGATTCCCGCAATGTTTTTGTTACTTGGTTCCCCGTGTATCTAAATTCCCTTTTAGGATTTTTTTGTAGGTATTTTTAATCTACGTTGCATTTTGTAAGTCTTTTCGATCTAGATTGCATTTTGTGAGTGTTTTTCAATCTCAATTGCATTTTGTAAGGATTGACAATCTAAATTGCTTTTTAGTATGTCTTTAAATATCCGGCCCGGGGCTTTTGTGAGTTTTTTGAATTTCAATTGCATTTTGTATTTTCAACCTACCCCGCTTTGTTCAAGTAGTTAAGTCTCAATTGCAATTTTGTGGGTATTTTGAATCTAAATTGCATTTTGTAAGTATTGTCCATCCTAATGAGAAGTTTGAATCTACCATACCTTTTGTAAGCAATTTCAATTGCATTTTGTATTTTCAACCTACCCCGCTTTGTTCAAGTAGTTAAGTCTCAATTGCAATTTTGTGGGTATTTTGAATCTACGTTACATTTTGTGCGTATTTTCAATCTCATTTGCATTTTGTAAGTATTTTGATTTCACTTGCAATTTGTAGGTATTTCGACTGTACGTTGCATTTTGTACGTATTTTGGACTTAACCTTCATTTTGTACGTCAGGGGCCGATAGCCTAGATGTTAGGCCCCTTAAAACAACAATTATCATCATCATCATCATCATTATTTTGTACGTATGTTTCAATCTATTCCTTTTCGAGTATTTTCGTTCAAAATTCCCTTATGTACGTATTAACGCTGTCCATTTGGTGAGTAGTTTCAATCTGAGTTCCTTTTTGTAAGTATTTTCCCTGCTACATAAGGCATAGTTGTTGGGGCTCACTGTCTATTTTATCTAAACCATTTTCGTTTCATCCATAGCAGTGAGCTGTTTTTTTTTTATCTTCATCCTTTCATTTCACGCCATTCCATTTCATCAGGGGCCGATAACCTCGATGTTAGGCCCCTTAAAACAACAATTATCATCATCATCATCATTGGTAGGTGACCCATCTTGTGTTCCAGACGCATTGTACACTGAGCGATATATGCATCTGCCCACCGTGGATGATAACCTGGTGGGCTACGAAGAAGCCGAGTTGTCCACAAAGGCAGACCGACTGCGCTCGAACAAGGTCCTCCTGCTCCATGGTACCATGGACTCGGTGGTCCACTACCACCACTCGCTCAGGATGGTGCGTGCGCTGCGCGATAATGGTGTGCCCTTCCACATGCAGGTACGTACAATACACCGGAGAACTAACACAAGCGTTCTGCTTCTCTCAAATATCACATCCCGGTATTCATACTATAGGCTACAATTAATGCAGTGCCCCCAGGGGCTCACATCTAGTGGGACGTGGTTAGCCACCATGGGACCCCAGCTGAGTCCGGCATTGCTTCCACTTACTTAAGCCGGGCTCCTCTTTGTCTTCTTTCCAGTCGACCTCACTTGGTCAATTCTTGTCCTCCTCCGACATTATTAGGGTATCCGAGGTCTAGGGAGTCTTTCCCTTTCCTGCCTTAATTGGCCCTTGTCTCATCTTTCCTGAACCCTCATTCTTCTTCGAGGGGTAAGACCTCTTGTTTGTTTCATTCTATTTCATTTTCTCTTTAAGATTCCCGCACTGTTTTTGTTAATTGGCTCCCCGTGTATCTAAATGACATTAAGCGAATTTTTTGAATCTACACTACATTGTGTAGGTATTAAGTTGCATTTTGTAAGTCTAAATTGCATTTTGCGAGTATTTCCAACCTCAATTGCATTTTGTAAGGATTGACAATCTAAATGGCTTTTTAGTAAGTCTTTCAATGTAGGTGGTGGAACTTTTGTGAGTATTCTGTATTTCAATTGCATTTTGAATGGTGGGCATTTTGTGTAAGTATTTTGATTTTCAATTGCATTTTGTGAGTATTTTGATTTTTAATTACATTTTGTAAGTATTTTGAATCTAAATTACATTTTGTAAGTATTGTCAATCCAAATGAGTAGTTTGAATCTACCATACTTTTGCAACCATTTCCAATTTCAATTACATTTTGTAAGTATTTTCAATTTCAATTGCACTTGCACTTCGTGAGTATTTTGATCTCAACCGGCCTTTTTCAATCGAACTTGCATTGTGTATTTTCAATTTCAATTGAATTTTGTAAGTATTTTGAACCTCGATTGCATTTTGTACGTATTTTCAATCTCATTTGCATTTTGAAAGTATTTTGAATCTCAAGTACATTTTAAGTATTTCGACTTAAAATGCATTTTGAACCTAAACTACATTTTGTGCGTATTTTTCAATCTATTCCTTTTGTGAGTATTTTCCTTCTAAATTTCCTTAGGTCAGTATTTCCACTCTACTTTTTGTGAGTCGTTTCAATGTGAGTTCCATTTTGTAAGTATTTTCAGTCTCACTTCATTTTCGTTCTGGTTTCCATTTCATTGTCATTTTTGCTATCACCCAGACCAGTAGGGGCCGATAACTTAGATGTTAGGCCCCTTAAAACAACAAGCATCATCATTAATTATCATCATCATTGACTAGAGTGTTAGTGTTCAGTTTGTCCAATTTGGTGTTCAGACCATGCACATTCTGTTAGTAAATAGGAAATACAGAAGTAGACAACATATTTACAATTTAGCTAAGTCTCCTACACTATCAATAACTATTGCATCAGAACCTTGATTCTTACGCATTTTAATGATGATGATAATTATTTTAAGGGGCCCAACAGCTAGGTTATCGGTCCCTACTGAAATGAAATTGCATGAAATGATGAAGATAAAAACAGCTCAATGCCATGGATCAAACAAAAATGGTTTATATAAAACAGATGGTGAGCCCCAACAATTATGCCTTACTTGAATAAAAATAGTAAAAGGGGGATAGTTAAAAACAATAAAACAAATAAGGCATAGTGAGTGAACAATAAAATAGATGAACGCAATAAAAGATAAAAACAGACTTAACCTGAATTAATAGTCTTAACTCACATTAAAACCGGATGACGAGGTCTGCTGACGGGCCGCCATCACGGAGAATAAGGCAGAGGGTGTTTAGGCAGTTTGAAGGTCCTTCGAGGATCGGCCAGGTCCACACACTCCAAGAGAATGTGTGCCACGGTAAGGCGGGCGCCGCAAGTACACACAGGAGGCCTTCTCTCTTGAGCAAGTGGGAGTGCGATCCGGAGTCGACAGAGTACCACAGCTTCCTTCCGGAGAGATCGGAAGGAAGATTTCCACACCTTCGTTGTCTCCTTGATGCCTCTCAGTTTGTTGGGCAGAGGCGTGGCACGCCACGCCTCCTCCCAATGCGACAGGATCGAATGCCGCAACTGAGAGCGCACATGTCCGTCCAGAGTTAAGAGTGTACTACGGGATCTTATGGGCTTTTACATTTAGTGGACTACCCCAGAATTGATGACTTCGAAGTCTTTAAAACTGGATTTTCGCTATGTTATTTAATAGGTTAATAGTCATGGGTTGAGAGTACATGATCCTCAGAATTCACTTAATGATATGTAATTCTTACATTCTTGATATGCAACATGATTTTGTAATGTATCTGACAGCAGTGTCTGCGCGCTGGATGGAACAGCGCGCACGCTGTAGTACGTGTCTTAGTTCTCCACTGGACGCACGAGTCCAGATCTCTCCAAGATATTTGAAACAGTGTTGGAGTGTGGGGATCGTTTTGTGTAATATAAAAATAATTTTGATTTAGGTATAAGTGGCATTAAATATATGGCTGATGTTCCGTTTGCGAAACGTAAACCCGGGGAAATTTTAAGGCGCAGAGAACGACAGATAGTTTGTAACGTCTACAATTATATAAAGACCAAGAATCAGGAGAAAAGTGCTGCTGTACGTTTTTGAAAAATCCGTGATGATATTATATTATTATTATTATTATTATTATTATTATTATTATTAACTACTCACCTGCAATAATGTGCGTAACAGAACTTTCATGCAGTTAAATTACGCGATTTGTGCCGAATGAGAAGCTTGTAGTTTTGTGTAAAATAAACCGCTAAGGCTCATTATGAAATGGATAATGATTGTTTTGAGAAATATTTTAAAGAACAGATTGTCGCAAATTTCCCACATCAGTCTGTAGTATTTGCCATTCATTGTCCAATGTACGTTGTGCCACTGAATTTTTTCTTTACTTTCTTTCATCTATCTATACCGAGCTCGATAGCTGCAGTCGACAGCATCCAGTATTCGGGAGATAGTGGGTTCGAACCCCACTGTCGGCAGCCGTGAAGATGGTTTTCCGTGGTTTCCCATTTTCACACCAGGCAAATGCTGGGGCTGTACCTTAATTAAGGTCACGGCCACTTCCTTCCCACCCCTAGCCCTTTCCTGTCCCATCGACGCCATAAAACCTATCTGTGTCGGTGCGAAGTAAGGCAACTTGTAAAGAAAATCTTTCATCTACGCGTGTAATAATATGTGAATTATCATATAAGAACAAAATTACTTGTTATTTCCGAGTACTCTCTTCGCCTCTGCAGATGAAAATGACTGACTGGGATCCCTGTAGGTTTCGTTGCGACAGATGATTTTGTATCCTGTCACTGACCTAGGCTGACCTTGGAGAATATATCGCCATACTACGTATTAAACTTGATCCGTATCTAACGGATGACTCAGGTTAGCTTTCATGTCATTTCAATTGTTTTGTCATAGCCATACCGTACGTAACTAAAATTCCAATGTAAATAAATAGTAAATTGTCGCAGTATTTATAATCCGTTCTAAGCATTATGTAAATCAATTACTATCCTCGGCTCTCCCACTCCTTAAGGGAATAACTCAGTCTTTATCTTAATTAAAAACTGTTCATCCAAATTCTGTTATTCTTACGGGAATTTTAGTAAAAGGTTACGGATAATAATGACGCGAAGGATCGACATTTCGTCGGGATGAGGAGCTCGCTGATACTCAGTCTGGCAGCGGGCTGTACTACTCGTGTGGAGTGCTGTACAATAGCTGCCCTTCTACACTCGCTAGACGTGGCAACGCTTGTGCCATAAGAGCCCGTAGTACACTCTTAACTCTGGACGGACAAGGCACCTTATACGGTAGCGAGGGCAGTGCGACTGCCTCTCTCGCCGCCTTATCAGCAAGCTCGTTTACCCCCTAGGGGCTCACTTCTAGTGGGCGTGGGTTGGCGACCACGGGGCCCCAGCTGAGCCCGGCATTGCTTCCACTTGTGCCGGGCTCCTCTCCGTCTTCTTTCCTGTCGACCTCACTTGGTCAACTCTTGTTCTCTTCCGACCCCGACGGTATTGGGGTATCCGAGGCCTAGGGAGTCTCTTCCTTTCCCGCCTTAATTGGCCCTTGTCTCATCTTCCCTGACACCCTCCTTTTGTGAGGGGTCAGCCTTCTTTTCTTTTCCTTTTACCTCCTGCTTTGTGCTCAAGGCCCTTAAGGAGGCAGGGTGTATGTAGCCCTTAGGGGCCGATAACCTAGATGTTAGGCCCCTTAAAACAACAATTATCATCATCATCATCATGTATGTAGCCCCACCATTTCTGGTGCACCCTAGATAATGCTACACCCTCAGGGGCTCACGGCTGGTGAGTTCGGGAGTTGGCGACCCCGAGGGATTCCTGAGCTGGGTCCGTTTTCCCCTTTTGTCCCTTCCCTTTGGGGCGGACCCTCTCCTCTCTCCCCTGCCCTCTCCTCTCCAATCCTCTCCCCTTTTCCTTATATTTCCTTTTCTCATTCAGATTCCCGCACTGTTTTTAGCCTACTTTCGATTTTTGCAAAAAATGAAAGTAGACTTATGAGATCACTACAGGGCGAAAAAAAGTGTGTCTGTCTGTGTGTGTGTGTGTATGTGTGAGTGTGTGGACTCTGAATGTCTGTCCCCCCCCTATCAATTCGAACACGGTGAGCGCAAATTGAACGAAATTTGGTACAAAGGTAGCACAAGCAAAGGACACCTCAGTGTCATGTTTTATATCGCCGCTATCTTGACGGAAACGTAATGGCGGCCACACAAATGTTCAAAGCTTAAATCAAATTACGACTAACCTAATCATCCGATCTCTACCAAATTTTGCAACAACATACCTTTATGGGGGCAGCATCCTTTGACCAAACTAATAGGTCATCAGCCTAATAGTTTGCGGATGGCGGCCATCTTTGTGTGAAAATCGATTGCCCCTATTAATTCGAACACGGTGAAACCGAATGGAACGAAATTTGGTACAGGGGTAGTACTAGCAAAGGTCACCCCAGTGTCATGTTTTATATCGCCGCCATCTTGACGGAAACGTAATGGCGGCCACACAAATGTTCAAAGCTTAAATCAAATTACGACTAACCTAATCATCCGATCTCTACCAAATTTTGCAACAACATACCTTTATGGAGGGAGCATCCTTTGACAAATCTAATAGGTCATTAGCCTAATAGTTTGCGGATGGCGGCCATCTTTGTGTCAAAATCAATTACCCCTATTAATTCGAAAACGGTGAAACCGAATGGAATGAAATTTGGTACAGAGGTAGCACTAGCAAAGCGCACCTCAGTGTCATGTTTTATATCGCCGCCATCTTGACGGAAACGTAATGGCGGCCACACAAATATTCAAAGCTTAAATCAAATTACGATTAACCTAATCATCCGATCTCTACCAAATTTTGCATCAACATACCAATATGGAGGGAGCATCCTTTGACCAAACTAATAGGTCATTAGCCTAATATTTTGCGGATGGCGGCCATCTTTGTGTGAAAATCGATTCCCCCTATTAATTCGAACACGGTGAAACCGAATGGAACGAAATTTGGTACAGAGGTAGCACTAGAAAAGGCCACCTCAGTGTCATGTTTTATATCACCGCCATCTTGACGGAAACGTAATCGCGGCCATCCAAATGTTAAAGGCTAAAATGTAATTACGACCAACCTAATAATCTAGTATCTACCAAATTTTGCAACAACGAATCTTTATGCGGGAAGCATATTCTGATCAAACTGCTAGATCATCAGCCCAATAGTTTGCAGATGGTGGCCAAGTATGTGTGCAAATCGATTCCCCCTATCAATTCAAACACGGTGAAACCGAATTGAACGAAATTTGGTACAGAGGTAGCACTAGCATAGGGCACCTCAGTGTCATGTTTTATATCGCCGCCATCTTGACGGAAACGGAATGACGGCCACCCAAATGTTAAAAGGTTAAATCAAATTTCGACCATCCTAATAATTTGATCTCTACCGGATTTTGCAACAACATGCCTTTTTGTGGAAAGCATCTTATGACTGACTACAAGGTCATAAGCCCAATAGTTTGCAAATAGCGGCCATGTATGTGTGCAAATCCATTCCCCAGATCAATTCAAACACGGTGAAACCCAATTGAATGAATTTTTTTACAGAGGTAGCACTAGAAAAGGGCACCTCATATTCATGTTTAATATCCCTATAAAACGTTGTATTTCAACAAGCTACTACAACCAACATTCAATTATACTCCTTGAAAAGGACAAAGAGTTATAACAATACCCATGCATTTAGGAGAAAGTAGGCTATATGTTCTTTACTGAACATCTTGTTGTTACTTGGTTCCCCGTGTATCTAAATTCCCTTTTAGCGATTTTTTTGTAGGTATTTTTAATCTACGTTGCATTTTGTGAGTGTTTTTCAATCTCAATTGCATTTTGTAAGGATTGACCATCTAAATTGCTTTTTAGTAAGTCTTTCAATATCCGGGCCGGGGCTTTTGTGAGTTTTTTGAATTTCAATTGCATTTTGTATTTTCAACCTACCCCGCTTTCTTCAAGTAGTTAAGTCTCAATTGCAATTTTGTGGGTATTTTGAATCTCCATTACATTTTGTGCGTATTTTCAATCTAATTTGCATTTTGTAAGTGTTTTGATTTCACTTGCATTTTGTAGGTATTTCGATTGTACGTTGCATTTTGTACGTATTTTGGACTTAACCTACATTTTGTGCGTATTTTTCAATCTATTGCTTTTTTGAGTATTTTCGTTCGGAATTCCCTTATGTACGTATAACCACTCACCATTTGGTGAGCAGTTTCAATCTGAGTTCCTTTTTGTAAGTATTTTTCCTGCTGCATAAGGCATAGTTGTTGGGGCTCACTGTCTATTTTATCTAAACCATGTTCGTTTCATCCATAGCAGTGAGCTGTTTTTTTATCTTCATCCTTTCATTTCACGCCATTTCATTTCATCAGGGGCCGATAACATCGATGTTAGGCCCCTTAAAACAACAATTATCATCATCATCATCATCATCAACAAGCTCGTTTCCCGCAATACCTCTGTGGCTGGGTAGCCACACAAAGGTCACCTATGTTCCAGTGCTATACGCACTGACTGGCAGGTCGTGCACACGCTGGACAAACTGGTGCTTCGGGAAACTCACATCCATCGCTTGCAGCGCACTAAGAGGGTCAGTACACACAAGAAAGTGCTGGTGATAGTTTGATAACGTGTATCGCAGAGCCTCGAAGAGGGCTTAGAGCTCCGTTGTGTACACGCTACAGGCCTGAGGAAGTGAAAAGAGAAACCGATGATCCTCATCCACAAATGCACAGCCTACTTTCTCGTTTACCCTCGAACCGTCCGTGAATAAGAAGCCCTGATCCTGGATACCGGCCCACTACGGACTGGAACAGCCGCCGATGGACGGAGGAGTCCATGACCGACTTGGGGCCTATGTGCAGATCCAGGATGATATCAGGGCGAGACGACGATAATCAAGCTTGGAGGCGTAATAAGTATAAGATAGGATAAGAAAGATAAGCCCGTCGATCCCTGATGGGCAAGGGCCTCCTACTGGAGTGGTAAGGGGTGGCTCAAGTAGTCTCCCAAGAGTTGCTAGTTCTTGAGAAATGTCTTGCCTATATACATATTGATACACATTAATAAAAAATAAATGAACACACATCCTTACTACAGTATTTACATTGTTACACTATTACACTGATCTGAATTTCCTTCCATAGCTTCCTATCCCTGGCATTTCTGGTCCATGTAACACATGCCTCTAACCTAAATTCATCCGACTATCTGAGACGGGGGCGTCCTCTGCTTCTCTTGCCAGCTCTTGGATCCCAGATAGTCGTGGAGTAGGCCCATCTATCCTGGTGCATTCTGGATATGTGTCCACCCCAGCGCCATTCCAGTTGCCGAGCTCTTGTTGCTGTGTCCTCTAACCCACTTCTTTTTTCTCAGATCTGTGTTACTGATTCTGTCGCTTAGCTTAACGCCTAGGATTCTCCTTTCCATTTTCCGTTGACAGATCTGGAGCAGTCTTCTCTGACATTTACTAAATGACCAAGTTTGGCATCCATAGATTAACACTGGGATGACACAGCTTAGGCTCCAGAATTTTCCCCACGTCAATCCAATCCTCCTTTTGATTTCTCGGTCGCTTGTTTGTGTCATACTTATTGCTTGGCCTAAATATATATACTAGCTGCAATATTCCATAGGTGTGGCATTCACTATGATTGGTAATTCTTCGAAATTTGTAAATTATTTTGTTTTTTTTCTGGGGTTCATTTGCAGTCCTACTTCTTTGCTAGTGTAATGGAGTACATCTAGCATTGTGTTTAGTACCTTTTCTGTCTTTGCAAATAGCACAATGTCATCTGCAAAGCGGAGGTTAGATAGACATCTTCCGTTAATGTTAACTCCGAAGTTCCTGTTTCCCAAGTTAAGTTTTCTGAACAAAATTGCAAGGACGCAGGTGAAAAGTTTGGGCGATATGGGATCCCCTTGTTTGACCCCTTTCTCTATTCT
This sequence comes from Meconema thalassinum, assembly GCA_946902985.2. Lineage (NCBI taxonomy): Eukaryota > Metazoa > Arthropoda > Insecta > Orthoptera > Tettigoniidae > Meconema > Meconema thalassinum. The sequence goes on from OX336392.1 coordinate 358,977,349, forward strand.
GAAGAGTTCTCCTTCATCTTCCGTTCTAACCTTGGCGTAGCTTTCCAGATATGTTAGACCAATAATTCGAATGTATTTCGAGTTGACACCTATTACCTTCAATGCCTCCAAGACGTTGATGTGCTCTACAGAGTCGAATGCCTGTTTATAGTCCCTCCTGCCTACTGCTCAAGGCCCTCAAGGAGGCCGGGTGTATGTAGCCCCGCCACTTCTGGTGCACCCTATATATTGCTACATCCTCAGGGACTCACGGCTGGTGGGTTCGGGAGTTGGCGACCCCGAGGGATTCCTGAGCTGGGTCCGGTTTCCCCCTTTTTCTCTTACCTGTGGAGCGGACCCTCTCCTCTTTCACTTTCCTATCTGCCTTTCATGGCTCTCCTTCCTTCCAAGTCCCTCAATCCACATTCTTCGAGGGTTGAGGGCATTTCTCTTCCTCCTGTCCTTTATTTGCCTTAATCTCCCTTTGTTTTCCATTTCTTCTTCTAGTATATCAGTCGGTAGTTAGTTTTAGTTATAGTTTACATTTCATTATCATCTTCACGACCACCCAAACCATTAGGGGCCGATGACCTAGATGTTAGGCCCCTTAAAACAACAATTATCATCATCATTATCTTTTTATAGTCCACGAATGCAACATAAATTCTGATATTGTATTCAAGTGTTTTCTCAATCACCTGGTTTACTGCTTGGAGGTGGTCTATTGTGTTGTAGCTTTTCCGGAAGCCTGCTTGTTCTGGGGGTTGATTTTCATCCATTTTTCCCCCCCAGGGGCTCACATCTAGTGGGCGTGGGTTGGCTACCACGGGACCCCAGCTGAGTCCGGCATTGCTTCCACTTACTTGTGCCGGGCTCCTCTCTGTCTTCTTTGCTGTCGACCTCCCTTGGTCAACTCTTGTTCTCTTCCGACCCCGACGGTATTAGGTTATCCGAGGCCTAGGGAGTCTTTCACTTTCCCGCCTTAATTGGCCCTTGTCTCATCTTTCCTGATACCCTCCTTCTGCGAGGGGTCAGCCTTCTTTTTCTCTTCCTTTTACCTCCTGCCTTGTGCTCTAGGCCCTTAAGGAGGCAGGGTGTATGTAGCCCCACCACTTCTGGTGCACCCTAGATAATGCTACACCCTCAGGGGCTCACGGCTGGTGAGTTCGGGAGTTGGCGACCCCGAGGGATTCCTGAGCTGGGTCCGTTTTCCCCTTTTGTCCCTTACCTTTGGGGCGGACACCCTCCTCTTTCATTTTCCTATATGCCTTTCATGGCTCTCCTCCCTTCCAGGTCCCTCAATCCGCCTTCTCCGAGGGTTGAGGGCGTTTCTTTTCCTTCTGTCCTTTTATTTGCCTTATTCTCCTTTGGTTTTCCATTTCTTCTTCTAGTATGTAGGTTATTAGTTAGTTTTAGTTTTAAGTTCGCTTTTCATTTTTCACCTTCACGATCACCCAAACCATCAGGGGCCGATAACCTAGATGTTAGGCCCCTTAAAACAACAATTATCATCATCATCATCATCATCATCCATTTTTAGTAAGTCTATTCGTTAAGATTTTCAATAACACTTTATATATGTTTGAGATCAGAGTTATTGGTCTGCAGTTGTCTTGCTCATCACGTGCTCCCTCCTTGTACAATAATATTGTTACGGCTGTGAGTTTGTGTCATCGCTCGCCGCATGAGTCACAACTGCCCCAGGGCTGGGCTGTGGCCTGCCTCCTGTATTGCGTGTGCCTTATGCAACAGGGCTACTAGGACAAAGGGGTAGTCCAGAATATTCGTGACTGGACCAGCGATGGAAACCTCGAGAAGCCGTGAACCCTGGATGGATCTAGAAGCATTTATTGAGTCACCGGCCTGCTATAGAAGTGCGACCTGTCTAGCAGTTGTTGTTGTGTTTTACGAGCTAGTGTGAGCGATTATCCTGTGCGACAGAAGTGTGATGACGAAGTGCTGTGCGAGTTACGAAATACAGTGACATTGTTTCTCCAGCTTGTGGACAGCGAAATGGCCTGCAGCAAGTGATCGTAAATAATTGTGGTCGGTGAACGTAAGGGAGAGGAGCAGGTAGTTTCTGTCAAGGCCACTGTACTCATTAGGACGGATTAACTTCTGTGGTCTGTTGACAAGTGGAAGGGCCAAGAGCGCTCAAGGAAGAGTCTTGAGGAAACTGGAGTAAGGCTCCTAATTGCTTGTATTTGCTGATTAGTGTAATTTTCTGGCCACAATAAAGTTAATTATTTCTTTAAGCAGTAATTGGTGTTGTGCTTTATACCCACCGTAATCCAGTTAACAAAGGTGCCACTAGGGGGGTGGCACGTAACAACTGGTGTCAGAAGCCGGATTACGAACTCAAGCACAACACCTGACGGTCCTGGTTTCAAAACCCGAGCAGGTCATTTTCTCTAATTTTCCTGTGAGTGCATGCCCTTTACAAGACAAACAACTAAAATGGAGGCGCAATTGGCAGCCTTGCTAGAAAAGTTAAATGGCATGGAAACCAAGATGGAAGTTGGCCAGAAGAAGATGGAGGACGGCCAGGAGAATTTAACCAAGGACCTAACTGCCAAAATGGAAGACGGCCAGACGAAGATGGAGGATGGCCAGAAGAAGTTAGCAGAGGACCTGAAGGACAGCCAAAATAAGTTAGCAGAGGACCTAACCGCCAAATTTCTGGATGGCCAGAAAAATCTGGAAGAGTGTCTGCTGACGAAATTAGAGGAGAGCCAAAGGAAATTAGAACAGGGCCTACGCGAGGAAGTCGCAGCTGTGGAAAAGAAGTTCGACGCCTTACAAGTGGAAGTTGCCGAGCTGGGCCAACGCCCGCTGATGGGGGTGGAGGAGAAATTCAACGCCTTACAAAAGGAAGTTGCCGAGCTGCGCCAACGCCCACTGACGGGGGTGAAAGAGGAATTCAACGCTCTACGAGAGGAAGTTGCCGAGCTGCGCCAACGCCCGCCCACCGTTACACTGGGAATATCAGGAACGGGGAATATCAGGAACGGGACATAGCAGAGTGACGCCCCCAACCTTCGACGGAAAGGTCCCGTGGAGCACCTACTTACGTCAGTTCGAGGCGGCCTGTTCCATAAATAACTGGAACAACACAGAAAAGGCTACAGCTCTCATTGTAGCGCTGAGAGGTGACGCCCTTAACGTCCTTCAGGCCATCCCGACTGGATCCCGGGACTACGCTTCCCTGATCGCCCATATGGAGTCCCGATATGGAGATAGCCATCTTCAGCAGGCCTATCAGATGCAGCTCCGGACCCGGGTACAGAAGAACGCGGAAACCCTGCAGGAGTTCGAGATGGACATCGCACGCCTCGTAAGGCTCGCCTACCCAACAGCGCCGGCCGACTTTCTGGAGCAGATAGCGACGCAGACTTTCACCGACGGGCTACGGAACTCGGACACTCAACAGGCGCTGCGTCTCGCGCGCAATAAGACCCTGGCAGATGCGCTGAGCCACGCACTTGAGTTCGAGACGGCAAAGCAGGTATCTAGAATGTGCGCGCGGGTGCGTCAGGTGGACGTCAACGAACCAGCCAAAGCCAACAAGACCAAGCCCCTGGCCGATGAACTGATGAAGGCGCTAGGCCAGTTCTTCAAGAGTCGCAGTACCACCAACAAAAACTTAGCCGAAGGGCATCCGGAGAGGCGGCCCGGAAGAGGACTACCGACATGCTGGACCTGCCGTAAAAGAGGCCACCTGAGCAAGGACTGCGGTGTTCGCCGCCGCCAAGAGTTTCCGTCGGGACAGTCAGTCGTAGGGAAACCGCGCGGCCCAGGAAAGCAAGTATCAGCCAGCCATGAGGGGCGAAGGTTGGTTTGTGACAGTCGTCAAGCCCCGGCAGTCCAAGTTCGTGTGACGCAGTTACGGAGGGATAATAGCAGCCTGATGGTCGACGGAGTCGTCAACGGAGAGAGCTGGCCCAGGCTAATCGACACGGGAGCATCGAGGACCATCGTCAGCCCCACCGTGATCCCGAAGTGGAGAGTGCAACCCACACAAAGGAACCTCCAGCTAATAACCGCGACCGGAGAGACCGCACCGGTACATGGCGAATCATCACTGGAGTTCGTCATTGGTCGACGGGCGATAAAGCATCCAGTGCTTGTGGCTGACGTATCAAATGAAGTGATCATCGGACTGGACTTCCTGGACCAGAACAACATCATCTTGGACTTGAGTACCAACACTCAGCACTTCGGAGGTGAGGAACTTGCTTTGCAACCAGCACACGAGGCCGTCACCGCACGACGAGTAAGGCTGAGAGAGGACGTCATCGTTCCTGCCAGGACGGAGGTCAGCGCCGCCGTAATTGTCGACGGAACTGCTGAGGGAGTGGCGGCTGTCATCGAGCCAAAATATGAGGACATCCAGACAAAAGGATTGCTAGTTGCCAAGACTCTCATCAACACGACGTCTCGGCCGTACGTCCGCCTGTCCAACCTGAACGACTACGACATTACGGTTCACCGGGACACCAACTTAGGAGTCTGCGAGCCCGTTACCTGGATTGCCCGCATCACAGATACGACGGACGGACACCTGCAGACGGACAACCGAAGAAGACGCACACTGCCAGAAGAACTACAGAAGCTGTACCAAGGATCCCAGGACCATTTAGACGAGGAACAATCATGCCAACTTCAGGACCTGCTGCGTGCGAATTCCAGGACGTCTTCTCCGTGGGGAGCAAAGACTTCGGCAGGACAAGCTTGGTCCAGCACAGAATCGACGTTGGGGACAGCGCACCGATTAGGGCCCCATTCCGACGTGTCCCGCTCGCCAAGCAAGCCGAAGTCGACCGGATGGTAGAAGAGATGAAGGAGCAAGGGTGATCGAGCCATCACATAGTCCTTGGAGTTCTCCGGTCGTGCTAGTGAAGAAGAAGGACGGTTCCACCAGGTTCTGCGTGGATTACAGACGGGTGAATGACGTCACGAAGAAGGACAGCTACCCTCTACCCCGGATCGACGACATCCTGGACACCATATCAGGGTCGAGATGGTTCTCCACCTTGGATTTGAAGAGTGGCTACTGGCAGGTGGAGGTCCACCATAAGGACCGCGAGAAAACTGCGTTCTCTGTGGGCAGCGGGCTCTGGCAGTTCACCGTCATGCCATTCGGCCTGTGCAACGCCCCTGCGACCTTCGAAAGGCTAATGGAGTCCATTCTGAGGGGACTACACTGGAAGACCTGCCTGGTCTACCTAGACGACGTCATCGTTCTGGGGAGAAGCTTCGAGGAGCACTACAGCAACCTGAAGGAGATCTTGTTGAAGCTACGGGCTGCCCAGCTGAAGTTGAGCCCCAAGAAGTGTCAGCTCTTCCAGAAGCGGGTCCAGTACCTGGGGCATATCGTCTCCGAAGAAGGGGTGCCGACCGACCCAGAGAAGACCGCAGCTGTGAAGGAGTGGCCAGTTCCGAAGGACAAGTCCCAACTACGAAGCTTCCTGTGACTCGGCACTTATTACCGTCGCTTCGTGAAAGGATTCGCCGACATCGCTAAACCACTGCATCGACTGACTGAGAAGGACCAACTCTTCACGTGGACAGCAGAATGCCACGGTGCCTTCGAACAACTCAAGCAGCCTCTGTGCACCGCACCTATTCTGGCCTACCCCAGACCTGGAACAAGGTTCATCGTCGATACCGATGCCAGCGATTTTGTTATAGGGGGAATCCTGTCGCAAGTAGTGGACGGCGAGGAGAGAGTAGTGGCCTACTTCAGCAAGGCCTTGTCAAAGCCAGAAAGGAACTACTGCGTCACCAGGAAGGAGCTGCTCGCCATCGTGAAGACCATTGAACACTTCCACAAGTACCTGTACGGGCAAGAATTTCTCATCAGGACCGACCATGCATCCCTGCGGTGGCTCCTGAACTTCAAGCAGCCCGAGGGTCAATTCGCGCGGTGGTTAGAGAGGCTTCAATAGTACAACTTTGAGATCCAGCACAGGAAAGGCCAACTGCACTCTAACGCCGACGCCCTGTCACGAAGACCGTGCCCCGAAGACTGCACTTTCTGTACCAGAAGAGAGGAGAACACCGGGATACAGTGCCGAAGGACTACCGTGGAACTTCAAGGGAGCTGGAGCCGCGAATCTTTCATGCGGGCACAAGGAGAAGATGATGACCTGGGACTTATAGCCGAATGGAAGAGGGCCTGTGTCCCCAGACCCGGGTGGAACATTGTGAGTGACTGCAGCCCAAAGTTTAAATCTTACTGGGCGCAGTGGGACTCGCTGATTGTAAGGGATGGCCTCATCTGCCGCGCCTGGGAGAGCACCGACGGGAAGTAATCTCGGGAACAAGTCGTCGTTCCAAAGGCTATGACGGAGGAAGTCCTGAAGGAAGTCCATGGAGGATCATCTGGTGGACACCTAGGGATAAAGAAGACCCTGGGGAAGCTGAGAAAGCGGTTCTACTGGATCGGATGCCGAACCGACGTGGAGAACCACTGCGCGAGGTGCCACGACTGCGCTGCCAGCAAGGGCCCAGGACGTAGACGGCGGGGTCCACTGAAGACCTACAACGTGGGCTGCCCCATGGAGAGAGTGGCCATCGATGTTGCTGGGCCATTCCCGTTAAGCGAGGCAGGGAACCGCTACATATTAGTCGTCAGCGACTACTTTACCAAATGGCCGGAGGCGTATGCGCTCCCTAACCAAGAAGCCGCGACGATTGCAGAGACCCTGGTGAAGGAATTCGTCAGCCGGTACGGAGTACCCCTGGAGCTGCACTCCGACCAAGGGAGGAACTTCGAGTCGCAAGTGTTCCAGAACCTATGCCATTGATGGGAATCCGGAAGACAAGGACAACGCCGCTACACCCTCAGTCCGACGGGATGGTAGAGCGGTTCAATCGCACCATCGAGAAACATCTCCGAATAGTCGTCAGCGAGCACCAGAGGGATTGGGACAAACATCTTCCACTATTTCTCCTGGCCTACCGCGCCGCCGTGCATGAAGCCACCGGGTTCACACCAGCCCGGGCCATGTTTGGGAGGGAGCTCCGTCTACCTGTCGATCTTGCCTTCGGCCGACCTGGGAATGATCCGATCCCGGTAAGCCAGTATTGTCAAGAACTGGTCGACCAACTGGAGGACGTGCACGCGTTCGCGAGGAGGAAACTGCGGATCGAAACCGACCGAATGAAGACCCGATACGACCAGCAGACGGATGCCGGCGGATTCCACGAGGACGACCTGGTCTGGCTCTTCTACCCGTTACGGAAGAAAGGCCTGTCACCCAAACTTCAGAAGTCCTGGGAGGGCCCGTACCGAGTCGTGAAACGGATCAACGATGTCGTCTACAGGATCCAGCGGAGCCCGAGGGCGAAGATGAAGATCGTGCACCGAGATCGCCTGGCAGCCTACGGAGGGACACAGACGGACCAATGATTGATCGGGACGATCAACCTTTTTAGGAAGGGGGTGGTGTTACGGCTGTGAGTTTGTGTCATCGCTCGCCGCATGAGTCACAACTGCCCCAGGGCTGGGCTGTGGCCTGCCTCCTGTATTGCGTGTGCCTTATGCAACAGGACTACTAGGACAAAGGGGCAGTCCAGAATATTCGTGACTGGACCAGCGATGGAAACCTCGAGAAGCCGTGAACCCTGGATGGATCTAGAAGCATTTATTGAGTCACCGGCCTGCTATATAAGTGCGACCTGTCTAGCAGTTGTTGTTGTGTTTTACGAGCTAGTGTGAGCGATTATCCTGTGCGACAGAAGTGTGGTGACGAAGTGCTGTGCGAGTTACGAAATACAGTGACATTGTTTCTCCTGCTTGTGGACAGCGAAATGGCCTGCAGCAAGTGATCGTAAATAATTGTGGTCGGTGAACGTAAGGGAGAGGAGCAGGTAGTTTCTGTCAAGGCCACTGTACTCATTAGGACGGATTAACTTCTGTGGTCTGTTGACAAGTGGAAGGGCCAAGAGCGCTCAAGGAAGAGACTTGAGGAAACTGGAGTATGGCTCCTAATTGCTTGTATTTGCTGATTAGTGTAATTTTCTGGCCACAATAAAGTTAATTATTTCTTTAATCAGTAATTGGTGTTGTGCTTTATACCCACCGTAATCCAGTTAACAAAGGTGCCACTAGGGGGGTGGCACGTAACAATATTATCGTACTTATCAGCCACTGGTTAGGTATGTCCTCTGTATCTATATTATCTTGTTGAATAGGTTGGTTAGCAATGGTATTATATGAGGTTTTCCCCTCTTTAAACACTCGTTGATTATCCCATCGTCTCCTGGTGTCTTGTTATTTTTGAGGTCATCTGTGGCCTTCTCAACTTCGTCCTGCATGATAGGTACTACAGGCCGGACGTTTGTTTTAGACGATTGCCCTTACCTTGAAGCCAGCGGGTGAGCCCTTACACAGTCACTCTCTCACCCCATCGCTTCACATTTGTCAACACAGATCTGATGTAAGGGAATTCCAGACTTGAGCACGTGGCGACACCGACTTGCAGACAGTACAGTCATCGTCGTAGTATTGTGTGACACGGGAGTACACGTAACGTATTTACGAACAGAACGTAATTTTATTTGCCAATGACTGTACTTCAGTAGAAGTGTGAGAGAGCTTCGTCAATCATCGGACCGCTTAGAGCAGCTGATAACACAGGTACTGCAGTTACTCGCCTCCAGGCTTCCATTAAGATTTTTCACTCGTCTAAAACAAACGTCCGGCCTGTACTTCTTCTTCGGAGTTTTATGTTCTTTATGTATTCGTAATGTAATGCCTTGTCGCTTTTGTATATAGATTTGTAGAAATTTGTGGCTGCTGCGATTTTTTTCTGATCTTCCAGCTGTTCTTTCTCCGGTTCCTTTTTTCACGCCAGTCATCCAGAATTTGCCCACATTTAATTCTCTTTTCACCTTTCTAATTGATTTCGAATCTCCTATTATGCTTCTCGTCAGGTGCAGATTGTACTCTCTGAATTTTTTTTTTCTTATTTCTCTCTTGGTTAGTTTGTTGATTTCGATATATTTTTGTTTTAGACCCTCGGATTCCAGAGCTGCCCGTTTTAGTTTCTCCCGTTGTTCTATCAACCTATTGGATTCTTCACTTAGTTTGTGCCTGTTTCGTTAGCGGAGGCAACTTTTGCAGATTGAAGGATGCTTGTTTGTATTGAGTCATACAACTTCTGTACTTCCATCATCGACTCATTGTTGTCATTGAGGATTGTGTTCTGCATTGTAGACTTATTTGGTCTTCTTTTGTTTGTTAGGGTGAGCTTGAGTTTGGCACGTACCATCCTGTGGTCTGAATCAAACTTCAGTCCGTTTATGGTTTGTATATCCGAAATTAGATCCTTGCTATCACTCAATATGAAATGGATTTCGTTCTTTGTTTTTCCATCTGGGGATCTCCATGTCCATCTTGCTGAAGGATTCTTCCTAAAAAACGTGTTTAGTATGTATATCTTATTTTCTTGGGGCGAATTGAATAAGTCTATCTCCTCTCTTATTTCTTGATCCGTAACCATATTGCCCTTGCGGTTCTTCTTCCTCAGAGCCCTTCCATCCAATTTTGCTATTAAAGTCCCCAATTACGAAGTTTCTTTTTGTTTTGTATTTTAGTACCGCTGATTCTAGGCTGTCGTAGAAATCATTTATCTCTTCGTCTGAGCAAGCTTCCGTGGGTGCGTAGACCTGTATTATAGTGATTGTCTCCGAGGTTACTTTAAGCTTAATTACTGCTATTCTTTCGTTTACTCCAATGAATTATTGAAGATATTGCTTGAATGTTTGTTGATTAAAAAACCTACTCCCTTTTGTCCTTTTGTTTGTCCAATATAGCATAAGAGGTTGCCATTTTGTTTTTCGATTATAGCTTCCCCTAATCTTCTATCTTCAATTAACCCTAGTATGCTAAATTTAATCTCTTCAAGGGCGTTGTCTAATTCGATTTTATAATTTTCTGGTGTTCTCATTGTCCTGACATTCAATGTAGCTAAGTACATTTCTCCTTGTCAACGGGAGGGGAAGGGGGTGTTTAAATTCCACTAGTGCCAGTGCAAGTTTCTTCTGTTGAATTTAGCTGCTTTTGGTTTGCTTTTAGTTTTTGTTTTCGATGTGTGTTCATGAGGTTTTTCAAGGACCAGTGAAATTTGAGCTGTTGGAGTGACTGTTCGGATTTCTCTACAATGTTTGAATATGGGCATAGGCGGTGGAATTGGATATTTGCGTGTCCTGTTCTGAGTTCATGCTAGTGTCTGTTTGTACCTGCTTGTCATAGTATTCTGGGGCGTGTGGACTGAAGTAGGAGATGGGTGGAATGGCTGGGTGTTCACGGAGCGCTGCGCCCAGATGGCAAGGTGTCTGTCATGCGTTGGGATGACTGTCACATAATGTTGGACAGTCTCCTCAATGCATGCTATGAGCCTGGAGTGAGGGGCTATTGCTGGGCAGATGGCCTGTCTGAGAGTAGTGGGATGTAGATTGCGGGGAGGATGGATCATAACCATAGTGTTCCATTGTGGAACTGGTTTCTTGGAAGCAATAGCGAATAGTTGTTCTCCCCCAGGGGCTCACATCTACTGGGTTGTGGGTTGGCGACCACGGGGCCCCAGCTGCGTCCGGCATTGCTTCCACTTACTTGTGCCGGGCTCCTATCTGTCTTCTTTCCTGTCGACCTCCCTTGGTCAACTCTTGTTATTTTCCGACCCCGACGGTATTAGGGTACCCGAGGCCTAGGGAGTCTCTTCCTTTCCCGCCTTAATTGGCCCTTGTCTCATCTTTTCTGATACCCTCCTTCTGCGAGGGGTCAGCCTTCTTTTTCTCTTCCTTTTACCTTCTGCCTTGTGCTCTAGGCCCTTAAGGAGGCAGGGTGTATGTAGCCCCACCACTTCTGGTGCACCCTAGATAATGCTACACCCTCAGGGGCTCACGGCTGGTGAGTTCGGGAGTTGGCGACCCCGAGGGATTCCTGAGCTGGGTCGGTTTTCCCCTTTTGTCCCTTACCTTTGGGGCGGACCCTCTCCTCTTTCACTTTCCTATATGCCTTTCATGGCTCTCCTTCCTTCCAAGTCCCTCAATCCGCTTTCTCCGAGGGTTGAGGGCATTTCTTTTCCTTCTGTCCTTTTATTTTCCTTATTCTCCTTTCGTTTCCCATTTCTTCTTCTAGTATGTAGTTTAGTAGTTAGTTTTAGTTTTAAGTTCGCTTTTCATTTTCATCTTCACGATCACCCAAACCATCAGGGGCCGATAACCTAGATGTTAGGTCCCTTAAAACAACAATTATCATCATCATTTTGTAAGTATTTTGAATTTCAGTTGCATTTTGTAAGTATTTTGAATTTCAGTTGCATTTTGTAAGTATTTCGACGCTACATTGCATTTTGTACGTATTTTGAATCTAGACTACGTTTTGTGGGTCTTTTTCAATCTATTCTTTTTGTGCCACTTTTCGTTCTAAATTCCCTTTTGTCAGACCATATTGTGAGTTGTTTCCATTTGAGTTCCTTTTTATACGTATTTTCCGTCTCTGATAATTTTGTTCTGGTTTCCATTCCATTGGAATGAATGAAGGCCCCATCTAGCGGCGAGGACATCATTCCATTCCTGACCCGGTCGGAGACTGGAAGCAGGCTGTGGATTTTCATTTTCCATTTCATTATCATTTTCGCTATCACCTAGATCATTAGGGGCCGATAACCTCGATGTTAGGCCCCTTAAAACAACAATTATCATCATCATCATCACGTATAGTTGTTCACATGTGTCTATTTCTAGGATCCAGTTTGAGCGTGTTGATGAGCGTGTTATGTCCCTGAAGGTATTCCAGGCAGGATCTGCTGGATCATACTCTTCTGGATTGTGTCTGCGTGTAGAGTTCATGTTTATGAAGTGAGTGTAGCTGAGAGTGACTAGAGTGAATGTATGTATAGGTCAAATGCTTGGCAGACCTTAGGGGAACGTAGATATCGAATTTGCCCAAGAGAAAAAATACCGCTCGTCCAAAGTTTCCAGTTATTAAAGCAGAGGGGCTGCGACAGTGGACGAGCTGGTAGAATTTAAGTTTAATAATTAATTAATAATTTATTAATCAACTGGTTGATACCTGTCAAAATATGACGGTCATTGGGGAAATATTTACTGAAGGATTCTCTTATACAGTATGAATTTTATGAACGATTACTTTTTGACACTCTTGCAACTTTAAGGGCGTCCAAAGATCGACTTCGCAACATATAACTGGCAATGACTGAAACCTTGATGAGGCAAATAGAGACCTACACGTTCTAGAGTTTCTCCTTAAGCTTTATTGATTGTGATCAAATACGCCAAGCGAATTGGAAAATTGAAGTGTTTTATCAAGTCGAAGGATTATAGCTCTCTGCCCATTAAGTGACTTGCCTCCACATATACTGACTCTAAACGTTTTAGCCATAGAACCACAACACTCCCCCCAGGGGCTCACATCTAGTGGGCGTGGGTTGGCGTCACGGGGCCCCAGCTGAGTCCGGCATTGCTTCCACTTACTTGTGCCGGGCTCCTCTCTGTCTTCTTTCCTGTCGACCTCTCTTGGTCAACACTTGTTCTCTTCTGACCCCGACGGTATTAGGGTATCCGAGGCCTAGGGAGTCTCTTCCTTTCCCGCCTCAATTGGCCCTTGTCTCATCTTTTCTGATACCCTCCTTCTGCGAGGGGTCAGCCTTCTTTTTCTCTTCCTTTTACGTCCTGCCTTGTGCTCTATGCCCTTAAGGAGGCAGGGTGTATGTAGCCCCACCACTTCTGGTGCACCCTAGATAATGCTACGCCCTCAGGGGCTCACGGCTGGTGAGTTCGGGAGTTGGCGACCCCGAGGATTCCTGAGCTGGGTCCGTTTTCCCCTCTTGTCCCTTACCTTTGGGGCGGACCCTCTCCTCTTTCACTTTCCTATCTGCCTTTCATGGCTCTCCTTCCTTCCAAGTCCCCCAATCTGCCTTCTTCGAGGGTTGAGGGCATTTCTTTTCCTCCTGTCCTTTATTTTGCCTTATTCTCCTTTATTTTTCCATTTCTTCTTCTAGTATGTAGGTTGGTAGTTAGTTTTAGTTTTTAAGTTCGCTTTTTTTCCATCTTCACGATCACCCAAACCATCAGGGGCCGATAACCTAGATGTTAGGCCCCTTAAAACAACAATTATCATCATCATCATCATAAAACAACGATTATCATCATCAGAGCCACAACAATATTTCCCCCCCCCCCTTTTTAATTGTCATAAACCAAGATCTCAGTAAGACGCGGTGAGATCCGCAATTTGTCTGGTAGAATAGAGCCATTGTGCGCAAGCGTGGGGGCGACAATATTACATTTTTCTTTAATAATTTAAAAATATACCCTAACAAAAAATTCCTTTTAAAGACACTCTGAAGATCTACACGTCAAGAGCTTTCGTTAGTAACCATTACGAAGTCAATCGGTTAAGACGTTATCTCAAACTCGCGGTAACAAAAATCACCTTAGTGTTTTAAACATATAGATGTTTTAAATGGGGGTGACAAGGGAAGAGTATAGCTTGGCTGTAATTCGAGATGAAAAGGATTTGCTTGGCTTTGAGCGGCTGCAGGTGGGCTAAGAGCTTGGTTGCGGACGACAATGAGTAACGGTTTGAAAGGGGATTGTTGCTTGAATAATACAGGGCGGGAAGGGAAATAGGATAATGGCTGCTTAGGGTTAGATGGTAGCGATGTGTTGAAGCTTCGGTAGAAGGTGGACCATCTATTGGCATCAGTTCTCGAGTGTACTCGAAGTTCGTGGCAGGAGCTCGGAGTAGCGTACGACCTGTTCTGCAGCTAGACTCGGAATGACGACTGGTCAGCGCGAGAGACCACCCACGGAGAGGCCTTGCTAGGTACTCGGACTATACAGGAGACAGAAGGAAATCGGAACTGCCGGTATGAGTCATCCAAGTGAATCCCCGCCGGTCGAGTGGCTTGAGCGAGCACAGCATACAGCCGGCGATTCGGATTGTGAAACGAACAGGGATAGCTTGGATGAAGTGGCATCTGTCGGATAGTTGTGGTAGGTTTTGCTGAGGATTAACACTACCTAAGGGAAGATGATAAGACAGAAAAGGAGATGGGTTTCGGCGTAGAGACAAGTAGCCTATTGGTAGATAGGATGAGAATCCAACACTAAGGTTTAAGTAAATGTGTTTATAAAAGGAAATTTCGCTGTGCTAAACCTAGGAGGAACCTAACTTTAGTGGGGATCTATACAAGGCAAGCGGAGAGCGCAGCCTGAATTAAGGTTGGCTGCAAGCGCTCTGTGAGTGCTCTTTCCCTCCCGAGCCGGTATTCTAGTACTATGGGGACGGGGGGTACTCTGGCAAGACAAAGTAATAATAATAATAATAATAATGTTATTGGTTTTACGTCCCTTAACTACTCTGGCTTTTAGAGACGCCGGGGTGCCGGAATTTTGCCCCGAAGGGGATCTTTAACGTGCCAGTAAATCTACTGACATGGCTCCCTCGCAATTGCGCACCCTCAAATGCCACCTGACTGCGCCAGGTTACGAACCTGCAACCTTGGGCCCAGCAAGCGAGAACGTTACCCCTGAGCCACGCAGCCAGGCAAGACAAAGTAAGCCAAAAAGAAAAGGATGTAATAACTTTCCCTTCAGAAGGGTTAGATTTTATTATGCATTTAAGAATGCTGGAAAGATTTGAATTTGGAGTAATAATTTTATTTCTGGGCACTGTTGGATCTCTGGCAAACCAACCGAATGCTCTCAGAGAGTGAAGAGACAAAGTATTTTTGATGATTTTAGAGATGTTATTGTTTTTTGTGAAAATTTTATACGAATACCAATTGTTGCACTTAAGGAAAACTAAGCTTTTACCCAGCAGGATGCCGATTAAAAGTTTAGAACAGAGGAAGACCTCAAACAAAGTGAGAGGCATCAAGGAGACAAAGAAGGTGTGGAAATCTTTTTCCGATCTCTCCGGAAGGAAGCTGTGGTTCTCTGTCGACTCCGGATCGGCCATGGGATTGCTACGCACTCCCACTTTCTAAAGAGAGAAGACCCCCCTGTGTGTACTTGCGGCGCCCACCTAACCGTGGCACACCTTCTCTTGGAGTGTGTGGATCTGGCCAATCTGCGAAGGACTCTTATACTGCCTAATACCCTCTCCCTTATTCTCCGTGATGACGGGCCGTCAGCTGACCTCGTCATCCGGTTCATGAGGGAGAGTGGTTACTTTTTTAAGTTTTAATGTGTAATTACGCCTTTTAATTCAGGTTAAATCTGTTTTATGTTTTGTATTGCGTTCATCTATTTTATTGTTCACTATGCCTTATTTGTTTTGTTCTCTTTTTACCATCCGCCTTTTTAATTCTTTTTATTCAAATAAAGCATAATTGTTGGGGCTCACTGTCTATTTTATATAAACCATTTTCGTTTCATCCATGGCAGTGAGCTGTTTTTATCTTCATCCTTTCATTTCACGCTATTTCATTTCATTAGGGGCCGATAACCTCGATGTTAGGCCCCTTAAAACAACAATCATCATCATCAACAACAACTTAAACAAGAAAACAGCATGGATAAATAGAACCAATACGATGAAAAAAGCCCATCTCTCACTTGGTCAGCACATAGAAAAAATACCTGTCAATAGCCACTAAGATACAACGCTATAGAACTGTAACTCTTCCCGAAGCGATGTATGCTTGTGAAATCCCATTCCAAATTAAAAATGAAAGTAGAACTGATCAGCTCCTCAATACTGAAAGAAGATTCATCAGAACTTGCATAAATAAGAAATAACAGTTCGAAGGAGTCCGGAGAATTCTTTCCAATGAAACTGTCTATAGTGAGATAAAACAAATTACCAGCACAATGAAGAAGAAATGAAACGGTTTCGGTGGCGTAGTAGGTAGCATGCTGAGCTTCTATGCCCAAGATCGCGGGTTCAAGTTCGGCCGAAGTCGTCGGAATTTTTAAGAACGTTAAAAATCCCTCAGTATTTCTTCCTTCGGAGGGGAAGTAAAGCCGGCGGTCACATGTCGTAGATTTATGGCATGTTAAAGAACCTTCCTCTAATTACACCTGTGTGAAGCTAAATAAATATAGGTTAAACATTTGACCAACGTTCTTAGGTTCCTACGTTCGTCGTCAGGAGCCGACTGCGGTGGCATCTGGTAACTAATTTCTGAACTAGTTGGTCGTTGACGGTGGCGTTTGGCGGCAAAAGTAGGAACTACTTGAAAATTGACCGTCTGCAGTCCTTACTTGAATTAGAACAGATACACACACTAATACAGTCATCACAATTAACACCGGTTATCAGACAGATTCTACACACATCCAAAGTACACGGGGCTACATGGCCGCGTTGTCGCATTCCCTAAACTGAGGAACCAACCAACCAAGAAGAAATGAATCTCCTATTCCACATCTTACGACTGCCAGAAAATAGGATTTTATGACAACTGTGATGAGAGATCTAGAAAAGAAGACAAGAGGAAAACGGATCCAAGAAATCAACAGGACCTCAAAACAGTTGGCCTCGAGATAGCAGATACAGAGAACAAAGATCAAATTAACACACTTCTTCAGACTCACGACTTTTCAGGGGAAATGTCACACAGAAGACCAATAGAGATTTCGGATGAAGAGAATTGCGATCAACCTGAATGAAGAGGTACTGAAACGACTCCAAGTGGTTCAATGTGAATAGCCCCCAGGGGCTCACATCTAGTGGGCGTGGGTTGACGACCACGGGACCCCAGCTGAGTCCGGCATTGCTTCCACTTACTTGTGCCGGGCTCCTCTCCGTCTTCTTTCCTGTCGACCTCCCTTGGTCAACTCTTGTTCTCTTCCGACCCCGACGGTATTAGGTTATCCGAGGCCTAGGGAGTCATTCACTTTCCCGCCTTAATTGGCCCTTGTCTCATCTTTCCTGCTACCCTCCTTCTGTGAGGGGTCAGCCTTCTTTTTCTTTTCCTTTTACCTCCTGCCTTGTGCACAAGGCACTTAAGGAGGCAGGGTGTATGTAGCCCCACCAATTCTGGTGCACCGTAGATAATGCTACACCCTCAGGGGCTCACGGCTGGTGAGTTCGGGAGTTGGCGACCCCGAGGGATTCCTGAGCTGCGTCCGTTTTCCCCTTTTGTCCCTTACCTTTGGGGCGGACCTTCTCCTCTCTCCCCTCTCCTCTCCCCTCCTCTTTTCCTTATATTTACTTTTCTCTGTAAGATTCACGCACTGTTTTTGTTACTTGGTTCCCCGTGTATCTAAATTCCCTTTTAGCGTTTTTTGTAGGTATTTTTAATCTATGTTGCATTTTGTAACTCTTTTCGATCTAGATTGCATTTTGTGAGTGTTTTTCAATCTCAATTGCAGTTTGTAAGGAGTGACAATCTAAATTGCTTTTTAGTAAGTCTTTCAGTATCCGGGCCGGGGCATTTGTGAGTTTTTAGCCTATTTTCAATTTTGAAAAAAATAGGCTTATGAGATCACCTTTTGTCCGTGTGTGTGTGTGTGTGTGTGTGTGTGTGTGTGTGTCCCTAATAAATTATAAACGGCTGGAGCGATTTCAATGAAACTCGGTAAGTTCATAGCACTATTCCGGGTGACCCCGACCGTGCCCTTCAAATTTTGTTACGTCTCACTATTCCAACATGGATGTTGTGCGAAATATTTCACCAGCATTCAATATCTCCAAAACTATTACCGATATCACCCTGGCATTTTTTACGGTGATAAGGGAACTGCTAGAAGTTCACCTATGTGACTCTTGAAAAACTGGTAACTACAAAACCAACATGGCAGCCAAGCGAAGTTGCGACTTTTAAATAGACGTTTCTCGCGATTTAACCAACCAAACGCAATAAAATTTGGTACAGTATATGTTTATACACTTTGAAATGCACCGACATCTAACTTCGTTCAATTGTTTACATAACCACAAGATGGCGGCTGTGCGAAATATTTCACCGGCATTCTATATCTCTGATACTATTAGCGGTATCACCCTGAAATTTTGTACGGAGAAAAAGGGCACTGCTGGAAGTTCACCTATAATATTTTCAAAAACCGGTTAACTACAAAACGAACATGGCGGCCAAGCGAATTTGAAAGTTTAAATAGACCTTTCTCGCGATTTAATGATCCTAACGCAATGAAACTTGGTACAGCAAATGTTTATACACATTGTAATGCACTGGTATCTAATTTAGTTCAATTGTTTACATAACCTCAGGATGGCGGCTGTGCGAATTTCAAAAATAAGTTTTTATTTCTTGTGTCGTAATTATGCGATCGAAGTGGAAGTTTGAATAATGAACCTACGCAATAATTTTCCTTTAATGGTACATGACTATATGGCCTATATATTTAACAATCCAACATGGCAACCATCCGAAATATTTAGACGGCTATGAATGTCTACGGATCTATTAAAGCAATCAAACTGAATATTTTTATGTTCATAGGCGCTATGAACTTAAGTTCGCCTATAGGACTTTAAATAACCTGGTGATCACAAGTCCAAAATGGTGGCGACGCGAAATATAAATATTCTCATGGACGTTTCTCGCAATTTAACCATCCGAGTGCAGTGAAACTGGGTACAGTAAATACTTATATGAATGTTAATCCACTGGCATCTAATTTATTTAAATTGTTTCCATAAACACAAGATGGCAGCTGTGCGAAATTTTAAGATATTGTTTTTACTTCTTGTGTCCTAATCATGCGATTGAAGTTTGAATGCTACACGTACACAATAATCTTCATGTAACAGTACATACTGTAAATCTAGGACCTACATAAATAAAGTCCAACATGGCGACCATGCGAAATATTTAGTCGGTTCTCAATATCTACGAATCGATTACAGCAATCAAACTGAAATTTTGTATGTTGATAGTGGCAATTAACATAATATTTATTTGGATTTATTGTGCTTCTAACAGGCATATGCCTAATAAAAAGAAACACATGTACATGTGGTTACACAATTCTATCAAATAATAATATAATTGACAGATATAATGCTGAGATTGTAATGCAAATTAATTCTACAACTAAATACGAAAATATAATAATTCTGTGCAGATAATTGGTAGGTGGAATGTACGATTTCATGTGATCGCACAGCAGGCAGAAACAAAGGAACTATATGTGTAACTGAATAAGTCGAGGTTGTTTGCTATTGAATGTTCATTGTATAATTGAATAGCACTTATTATTGGGGAATGTTTATGTTGTTCAGTTCTAGTTCTTGGGCAGTAAAATGTAATAAACTTAGGTCGAGTTGAGGGAGGTGGGACACGTAAATTAAACTGTGATATTAAATACGGACTATACAAAAGGTTATTGAATACTTTGAAGACGAAAACAAGAATTGCAATTTTTCGTCTGTTAGCCAGAGATGTGTAATTCAGGTAACTTTGAAGATTTCCATAGCTATCATATTTCGGATAAATACCCGTCATTTTATACTGCAGATATCTTAGGAAATTATTCTGAACCATTTCAATTTCACTAATGTGGTTCAAGTACCAGGGATTCCAGATGCTGGATGCATATTCTAATCTGCTTCTAACAAAATAATTGAACAATAATTTTATACTTTTTGGGTTGACGAATTCTTTAGAATTTCTTCTTATAAAGCCTAGCATTTTATAAGCACTAGCTACCATTTCATGAGTGTGCAATGAAAATGTTAGCTTTGAATCAAAATGGACTCCTAGGTCTTTGATATAATTGTTAATAGTGAGATACGCATCCAATATCCGGTACCGAAACATCACCTGGAATTTGTTTCTAGTAAACTTCATAACTGAGCATTTCTTTATGTTGAGGTTCAAACGATTTAATTTACTCCAGGATGCCACATTATTGAGATCATCTTGTAGTAATTGACAGTCCTGCTCTGTCTGAATATTTCTTTAAAAATTTTGACATCGTCCGCGAATAACAAAACGTTTGAATATTTAATACACCTTGTAAGATCATTGATAAGCAGTAAGAATAATAGAGGGCCTAGGTTTGAACCTTGTGGGACGCCTGATCGGGCATAGTATGAATAGGATTCACATCCATTGCAAGCAACAAACTGTTTTCGTTCACTGAGATATGAGGTGAACAACTTTAGCAAATTGTAGGAGAAGCCATAATATGCTAACTTATTTAAGAGGATATCATGATCTACCTTATCGAATGCCTTCGCATAATCTGTATAAATTACATCAACTTGACTTCCTTTGTCCATTGCTGCTGATACTTTGTGTGTAAACTCCATTAGATTTGTTACTGTGGATCTTTTAGGCATGAACCCATGTTGAAAGTCACTTATAATGTACTGTACGTGCTGAAATATATGCTGATATAACAATTGTTCAAAGAGCTTTGCAATGGCTGACAGTATTGCCACGGGTCTGTAATTATCAAAATCAGACTTATGTATGGGACTTACCCTGGTAATTTTCCAACGACTGGGAAAAGTACCAGTTTGAATGGCTATATTAAATAATATAGTTAAAGGATAGGCCAGCACTTCTGCACAGCCTTTGATTATGTATGGAGGAATTAGGTCTGGGCCAGCGGCTTTATTTTGATTCATTTTTAGTATCGCATTCTTAACATCAGAAATACTAATCTGTTTAGAATCCAGCACATCAAGCAATGGGTGTATGTCCTGGTCACTTGCACCTAAATTGTCATACTTGGCGCATTCCTTGGAATAAACTGACGAGAAATAATCAGCAAAACCGTTGACTATCTGCTTATCATTTTCTAATATTTCCCCATTAATTTTCATTACGGGTATTGCCGGGGATCGTTTCTTGTGTCGAATAAATGCCCAGAGGCGATTCATGTCCTCTCCGATTGCATTTTCGACATTACGTACGTATTGTCGGTAGGCGGATTGAATATCACATTTTAGAATTTTCCTGAGCTCTTTAAACTTTTCGCAATGAAAGTCCTTGTTGGCCTGTTCCCTACGCATTTTCTTTCGATGGTAAGATTTTCTTCGGATGTTTTTTATTATATCAAAATTAAACCAGCATGGATACAGTTTGGTCCTCTTACTAGTGCTTACAGGTACACTAGAATCCAGAGCTTGATAGAAACGGGAATAAAAATTATCTACCGCCTCGTCTACATGGGAAAATTGCGAGAGAACACTCCAATCCACTTCTCGTAATTTTGTATAAAGTTGTTCGAAATTAGCCTTTTTAAAATTGTATGTATGAGTTTGGTGAATATTGTGTCTAACTTCTCTCTGCCAGTATCGTACATTAATGTTTAAGGGGGGATGATTATTGTCTTCCGGTACATGGGGTTGTTCCTCTCTATTGACAGCAATAGAGGAGATGGTGGACAGTACTAGATAAAGTGTTCTATTATTCACATTCACGATATTATTAAAACTTTTCAAGTTCATCATATTTATAAAATTATTTAAGGAGGTAGAAAGCCGAGATCCTGTTTTTAAATCAAATGTTGGGGTTATTTCCGGAATGTTAAAGTCTCCCAAAATAAGAACAGGATTGTTGCTTATGAGTGAGTTCGATTCTATGCTTGTGTAAAATTCCTCGTATTTCTCTGCCTTCGATTCCGACGGAAAGTAAACTGAACAGATAACTATGGTAAAATAGTTGTCTATGAAGAGTTTCACACAAAGGACTTCCGTTTCCAGACCCAGGTCAATCTCCACAGCTTTATACTTGTTATGGACAGCGAGGACTACACCCCCTCCTAGCCTCTTGCCGGTTATATTTTCGTCACGATCATTTCTAAATACAGTATACCTCTCATCAAAGAGTTCAGACGAATAGATTGACGAAATAAGCCAAGATTCTGTTAAAACCACTATACCGTAGCTCTCGCTGGTCATATTTGCATAAAACTGAGTAGTTTTAGTTCTCAAACCCCTACAATTTTGATAATATCAATTTAGCGATTTATAAGAAGAAGACATTTTACTAAAATGAGAAGAGAGGCACCTGCAGTGAGGCTAGGCCATTAGTAGGGATTTCCGTTAGGCGAAACAATGGGGCAAGGAAAGAGAAAGGCTCAAGAAACTGTCCAGAAATAATCTGACAGTGACCCTCCAGTACTCTCAGTGTACAATCGCTATAGACCTTACAAAGTATTTCAAATGAGACCTTACGGGTTGTCACGAATTATGATAGCTTCCTGAGATCATTACTGTCATTTATGATATAAATATTTGACCCCTCACTCTTCCTGAGTTTTATCCCACCGTTACGTACCCATAAGAACTTGTAGCCGTATTCCTTCTTGAAGTTCCGCGATAGAGCCAGCAGTTTCTTCTTCTCAGGTGACAGACTTTCATTTATGTAGATTATGTTCTCTCCAGAAAGCCCCATGTGCTTGGTTGACAGGTTACGCTTCACACGCCTTCGAAACATGAAGTCTTCCTTGTCGAACCGCCGGACAAATTTCACGATGATTCCACCATGAGGCTGATCTGGTCGTTTAGGCAAGCGATGACATGCGTCCACCATCTGATTTTCAATGTTCATGTCCATTGCCCTGCCAACGGCTTTAACGGTCTCGAGCACGTCTTCATTTTTAGTTTCAGGGACCCCAAATATCTCCACAGTGTTGCGGCGTGAATACTGCTCTCCATCCGAGAGGCGAGTCTCCAATATCTTCACACGGGCCCTGAGATCAGTGTTCTCTTGTTGTAGGGATAGAACCTGCTGCGAGATTTCCTTCAGATGAGTATCGTGCTGTTTGATACTCTTCGCATTTACATCTACTCCCTCATGGCAAAAGTTCAGAGATTTTGTGAGGTCCTGCTCCCGAGATTGTTGTTGTTGCTTCATCTCCCTGGTTTCTGCCTCCATTTCTAATAGGAGTTTTACGATATTCTCCAATGAATAACTTGGCGCAGCTTTCACACAACACTCGCCATTTCTTTCTTCCATGCACTTCGTGTGGTTCCACTTTTCACACGCTACACACTGTACCTTCTTCTTCCCCAGCTCCTTGTCACAGAAGGCGCAGGTTGACATGTTTCTTGGTGACACAGCTCACTTCGTAAATAACGATTACACGGATAAACGATGGTACTGATTAAGCAACGCACACTCAGTTTGTCAAAGTAATTAAAAGGAAGACTTTTCTTTGCTGTAGTTGCAAAATATTCAGATTAGTACACAAAATAATACACAAAGTTCGGGAGCTGAACAACACGCCACTCTTACTCAGCCGCCATGAGGTATGGATATATGAAAATAGGCTGTATAGTTCTTGACGGAACTACTTGTTTGAATTTCAATTGCATTTTGTATTTTCAACCTACCCCGCTTTGTTCAAGTAGTTAAGTCTCAATTGCAATTTTGTGGGTATTTTGAATATCCATTACATTTTGTGCGTATTTTCAATCTCATTTTCATTTTGTAAGTATTTTGATTTCACTTGCATTTTCGTAGGTATTTCGACTGTACGTTGCATTTTGTACGTATTTTGGACTTAACCTACATTTTTTGCGTATTTTTCAATCTATTCCTTTTGTGAGTATTTTCGTTCGAAATTCCCTTATGTACGTATTACCGCTCTCCATTTGGAGAGTAGTTACAATCTGAGTTCCTTTTTGTAAGTATTTTCCCTGCTACATAAGGCATAGTTGTTGGGGCTCACTGTCTATTTTATCTAAACCATTTTCGTTTCATCCATAGCAGTGAGCTGTTTTTATCTTCATCCTTTCATTTCACGCCATTTCATTTCATCAGGGTCCGATAACCTCGATGTTAGGCCCCTTAAAACAACAATTATCATCATCATCAATGTGAACAATAATAATAATAATAATAATAATAAGTGCATAGTATAGGGCAGAGGTTATTTGTTTATTTACCTTGTTCCTGCAGGGGCTCACATCTAGTGGGACGTGGGTTGGCGACCACGGGACACCAGCTGAGTCCGGCATTGCTTCCACTTACTTGTGCCGGGCTCCTCTCTGTCTTCTTTCCTGTCGACCGCCCTTGGTCAACTCTTATTCTCTTCCGACCCCGACGGTATTAGGGTATCCGAGGCCTAGGGAGTCTCTTCCCTTCCCGCCTTAATTGGCCCTTGTCTCCACTTTTCTGATTCCCTCCTTCTGCGAGGGGTCAGCCTTCTTTTTATTTTCATGTTATCTCCTGCCTTCTACTCAAGGCCCTCAAGGAGGCCGGGTGTATGTAGCCCCACCACTTTTGGTGCACCCTAGATAATGCTACACCCTCAGGGGCTCACGGCTGGTGAGTTCGGGAGTTGGCGACCCCGAGGGATTCCTGAGCTGGGTCCGTATTCCCTCTTTGTCCCTTACTTTGGGGCGGACCCTCTCCTCTTTCAACCCCCAGGGGCTCACATCTTGTGGGCGTGGGTTGGCGACCACGGGGCCCCAGCTGAGTCCGGCATTGCTTCCACTTACTTGTGCCGGGCTCCTCTCTGTCTTCTTTCCTGTCGACCTCACTTGGTCAACTCTTGTTCTCTTCTGACCCCGACGGTATTAGGGTATCCGAGGCCTAGGGAGTCACTTCCTTTCCCGCCTTAATTGGCCCTTGTCTCTTCTTTTCTGATTCCCTCCTTCTGCGAGGGGTCAGCCTTCGTTTTCTTTTCATGTTATCTCCTGCCTTCTGCTTAAGGCCCTCAAGGAGGCCGGGTGTATGTAGCCCCACCACTTTTGGTGCACCCTAGATAATGCTACACCCTCAGGGGCTCACGGCTGGTGAGTTCGGGAGTTGGCGACCCCGAGGGATTCCTGAGCTGGGTCCGTTTTCCCTTTTTGTCCCTAACCTTTGGGGCGGACCCTCTCCTCTTTCACTTTCCTATCTGCCTTTCATGGCTCTCCTTCCTTCCAAGTCCCTCAATCCGCCTTCTTCGAGGGTTGAGGGCATTTCTTTTCCTCCTGTCCTTTATTTGCCTTATTCTCCTTTAGTTTTCCATTTCTTCTTCTAGTATGTAGGTTAGTAGTTAGTTTTAGTTTTAAGTTCGATTTTCATTTTCATCTTCCCGATCACCCAAACCATCAGGGGCCGATAACCTAGATGTTAGGCCCCTTAAAACAACAATTATCATCATCATCATCATCTCCTCTTTCACTTTCCTATATGCCTTTCATGGCTCTCCTTCCTTCCAAGTCCCTCAATCCGCCTTCTCCGAGGGTTGAGGGCATTTCTTTTCCTTCTGTCCTTTTATTTGCATTATTCTCCTTTAGTTTTCCATTTCTTCTTCTAGTAAGTAGGTTAGTAGTTAGTTTTAGTTTTAAGTTCGCTTTTCATTTTCATCTTCACGATCACCCAAACCATCAGGGGCCGATAACCTCGATGTTAGGCCCCTTAAAACAACAATTAGCATCATCATCATCATCTTCTTTCCTGTACACCTCACTTGGTCAACTCTTGTTCTCTTCCGACCCCGACGGTATTAGGGTATCCGAGGCCTAGGGAGTCTCTTCCTTTCCCGCCTTAATTGGCCCTTGCCTCTTCTTTTCTGCTTCCCTCCTTCTGCGAGGGGTCAGCCTTCTTTTTCTTTTCATGTTTTCTCCTGCCTTCTGCTAATGGCCCTCAAGGAGGCCGGGTGTATGTATCCCCACCACTTTTGGTGCACCCTAGATAATGCTACCTACACCTTTAGGGGCTCACGGCTGGTGAGTTCGGGAGTTGGCGACCCCGAGGGATTCCTGAGCCGGGTCAGTTTTCCCCTTTTGTCCCTTCCCTTTGGGGCGGACCCTCTCCTCTTTCACTTTCCTATCCAACTTTCATTGCTCTCCTTCCTTCCAAGTCTGTCAATCCGCATTCTTCGTGGGTTGAGGGCATTTCTTTTTCTCCTGTCCTTGGTGTAATTAGAACACCATTGGATCGACCAATTAAAAGTCTCCATTTTCGGAAAGAATTCTGAGTGAGTTCAGAATCAGCAAAGGTTGGGCGTTAAGGTACATGGGATAGTGAAAATGACAAGAACAAAGAAAAAGAGAGCAAGTAGCTTTAACATATATATGTATTAAAAATAACACAGTCAGAGTTATATATTACAAGTTCACAGTTTTCTTTACCAAATGATAATTGCTTCATTGATAAGGGGTTAGTGCTTTAAACACAACTTAATTAGATTGCCTTTCGCAAGAAGAAAATTATTGACACAGCTTGTAATTGGCTGACAGGGAGAAAATCCTGTCATACCGGGGAAGAAAAAAGGGGAAACTAAAAAGAAGTTATCCAAAAAGACATGACCTATTAAGGGGGCCAGTACCTGACAGGGGCCTAGTCCTGCAGTACCCTATGCAGATTGTAATATTTGGGTGGTTGCCAAGATGCAACAGAATAACTTGCAAAATAAATGCGATGGCAGACACAGAATGCGTGAACTGCATGCACGAATTACTGAGAAGTTGAGATGGCAGAAACAGGTAGGCAAGTAAGCCTATAACCTCAAAGAGAAAATGCACAGGTAAAGTGCAATGAAAGATGCAGATATGCACAAGAAATATTGAGATTATTCTCAAAAGAAACATAAGAATGGCTAAAGTAAGCCGATATGTTATTCCGCCTAGAAGGGGAGGGGGAGAAGATCACAAAGATATTAAAATTGAGGAATCTTCTAAACCGGGCTTGTATAAAGCTGACATGATTTAACAGAGAGAACATGAAATAACACTAAATATAATGTTATTACAAAGTACTTAACTTGAAAAAGTGTGGTTAACATCCCACACGTGTGCGTAGAACACTTGAGAAGAAATAGTTCATGTCCAGTTGTGGTTGCTTTCACAAAAGTACTTGACGATTACAGACGTCTCTAGAACACTTGTTGAATAGTAAGGCTGACCTTAGCTATCGCAAAGTTAAAGACTTGTAGCATGAAGATGAAGTGATAATATTCACTTAGTAGGAATAGATATCCGTAGCACTGGAAGATGTATAATTGGCATCTTAATGTTCGTGTCGCAGGAACACGTTGAAGTGTGACCCCAGTTGGATCATTTGAAAAATGTATTTGAAGACACGGCGAAGGTTATATTAAAACACTTCTTGGACAGAATTTACAGATGAGAAGTTTTCCAAGTTGAGGTTTATCGTCCGGTATTCAAGACGGGTGGCCAGCATATTGCTAACGAAGAAATCATATCGAGGATGGGTCTGCTAGCTTCTTAAATAGCAGACAGGCCTAGGTTCTCGAAAAATCGATGTCCAGCCATTGGAGAGTCCCCAACACGTTGGCAGGAAGATGCGCGGTGAGTGGCTGGAGAGAGGCCACGTCATGGAGACGGCCAATGAGAGCGTAGCTTACTGAGACCAGCTGGACAGGCCGTAATACCACGAGGTATGAGAAAGGTGGCCTATTAACACTTGTAAAAAATGTCTTAAAGGCGAAATATGGATTGTAACACAATAAGTAAGTACGTAAATAATTTTAAATACGTTTAAATTAAACAGGAAGGTGAAATAAAAAGTTAATTGTCACGAACACGTGGTGACGAAAAATGAGCTTTGAAATCATATTCTGGTCTGACTTTTGACTTTAGCAAAACTTAAAAAAATTGACACATTAACCGTTTGCAAATGCGAACAGTCCTTTATTTGCCTTATTCTCCTTTAGTTTTCCATTTCTTCCTCTAGTATGTAGGTTAGTAGTTAGATTTTAGTTTTATGTTTGGATTTCATTTTCATCTTCACGATCACCCAAACCATCAGGGGTCGATAACCTAGATGTTAGGCCTTTTAAAACAACAATTATCATCATCATCATCATCATCATCATCATATTTACCTTATGCAACATAGCGAAGATGATATTACGGAAAGTATGATCATTATTCGAGTGATATTTATCTGAATCAGTATGTGAGTATGTTGTTCAAAATGCTGCCTTTACATCTTTATTCGTATGTCTTCTATGTGGTTTTGAAGTAGTGTACACTTTTTATTTTGTTAAATATACCTAACAGTCTCCATACATATATTAGCTGAGAACTTGAAAATGAAATGGTTAAAACAACTCTGCAACTTACTGCCTTAGTGCTGGTGTGGTGCATGATGTCACTATGGCCATATCCTAACAGAGCCAAAGAATGACTGTATGCTCCAAAATAAACTCACCTAGTAGTCACTAAATATCTGATTTATCACTAATATGTTCAATGTTGACAAACTTGTTCAATGGATTAAATTTATATTTACATATTTTATCTAACCTATATGTAACAAGATACTGACCATAAACATTGCACCTAATACTGAATATAATATTGGTGTAGCTCTACATACCACGATGGCTACACTTGTGCTTCAAGGAGCCACTATACAATCATAGTTTGGCATTTCATTAGTTATGGATGATAACAATCCAAATATTATGCAAAATTAAAGGGCCTCCACCTCAAGTCATTTCACAGGGTCATTCCCTAGCCAACATTTAAATGTTTGTACCTTTAAATATCCTGTCTACCTTGTTCCGATAAGGCGACAGTGGTTTTAACATGTGTGACAAAAAACACAGAACAAACAAGAGACAAAACCTAGGTTAAATAAAATGATTAAAAAGTATTCAAAAATAATGAAGATGTAATAAAGTATATTATTAAATTAGCTTAAAACAGAAAAACCATTGTTTGTGCCTCTCTATTCTTTGATTGTTCGATTGTTTTTTGTTTAGCTTCATGTTTTTTGCTAACTGTTAGTCAGTCTTGTCTTTATTATAAAGAGCATCTAAGAGATGAGATCCAGTGATCCACGCCGTGTTTTATTTTAATATACAGTTCACTTGCCCAGCATCATGTGTCAATCATTCATTTTTTTGGTCCTCTTACGGTCCCCCCCCAGGGGCTCACATCTAGTGGGTTGTGGGTTGGCGACCACGGGGCCCCAGCTGAGTCCGGCATTGCTTCCACTTACTTGTGCCGGCTCCTCTCTTTCTTCTTTCCTGTCGACCTCCCTTGGTCAACTCTTGTTCTCTTCCGACCCCGACGGTATTAGGGTATCCGAGGCCTAGGGAGTCTCTTCCTTTCCCGCCATAATTGGCCCTTGTCTCATCTTTTCTGATTCCCTCCTTCTGCGAGGGGTCAGCCTTCTTTTTATTTTCATGTTATCTCCTGCCTTCTGCTTAAGGCCCTCAAGGAGGCCGGGTGTATGTAGCCCCACCACTTTTGGTGCACCCTAGATAATGCTACACCCTCAGGGGCTCACGGCTGGTGAGTTCGGGAGTTGGCGACCCCGAGGGATTCCTGAGCTGGGTCCGTTTTCCCTTTTTGTCCCTTACCTTTGGGGCGGACCCTCTCCTCTTTCACTTTCCTATCTGCCTTTCATGGCTCTCCTTCCTTCCAAGTCCCTCAATCCGCCTTCTTCGAGGGTTGAGGGCATTTATTTTCCTCCTGTACTTTATTTGCCTTATTCTCCTTTAGTTTTCCATTTCTTCTTCTAGTATGTAGGTTAGTAGATAGTTTTAGTTTTAAGTTCGCATTTCATTTTCATCTTCACGATCACCCAAACCATCAGGGGCCGATAACCTAGATGTTAGGCCCCTTAAAACAACAATTATCATCATCATCACCTCTTACGGTCAGGATGTTCGTTTTATTTAAGAAATAGACAAATATATCATCATATGCGAAACCAACATCATAACAGAAGTCTGGTGTGCAAGTGGTTACGTCTACACAACAAGGAACATTAATTTGGTACATAGGAGCAAAGTCTTCTTATCACATCATTAATGTACATCATTCTGAACACGGAGGTTTGAGGGAAAGCCGTGAGCAGTGGTAGGATTTTGCTGAGGATTACACTAGCTAAGGGAAGATGATAAGATAGAAAAAGGAGGAGTGTTTCGGCGTAGAGACAAGTATTGGCAGATAGGATGAGAATCCAGCACAAAACGTTAAGTAAATTTATATTTTTAAAAGGAATTTAGCCGTGCAAAACTTATGACATGTCTAACTTTAGAGGGGACCCGCACAAGGCAAGCGGAGAGCGCAGCATGAATTGAGGTTGCCTGCAAGCGCTTGGGAAGTGCTCTTTCCCTCCCGAGCCGATATTCCAGTACTATGGGGACGGGTGGTAGTCTGGCAAGACAAAGTATGCTAAAGGAAAACGATTTACTGTTTTTCCCTTCAAAAGGATTAGATATTGCTGAACGTTTAGAAAGGCTAAAATTAATTGAATTTGCCGTGATATTTTTATTTCTGGGAACTGTTGGATATCTGGCAAAATAGTCGAATGCTCCCAGAGAGTGAAGAGACAAAGTGTTTTTGATGATTTTGTGAAAATCTTACACGAATACCAATTGTTGCACTGAAGGAAAACTAAGCTTTTACCCAGCAAGATGCCGATTAAAAGTTTAGAACAGAGGAAGACCTCAAACCTAACTCAAACAAAACTTAAATTTTGAAAACAAACCGTAAGTCAGAGAGAAAATCTCTACACGTAGGAAGCTTGCGTAGCTAGCTATACTTGCCTCAATGGCTTGCTAGAATTGGCTATGAAAAGCGAGAGAAACATTGAAAATGTTGTTACTTGAAGTTTTAGTTTAAATGCAGCAAGTAGTAAAGACTTTATTGTTTGAGGAATTATCCGTTTTCGTAAAGAGGGCTTAAGCTTAGAGGAAGAATCAGGGAAGAGAAAGTCTTGCCTAATGTGATTCTAGCGAGAACGATAAAGCAAAACGGAAAACAATTGATTTATTTAACAAGAAGAATAGAATTTAGAAACTTAACAATACTTAGATTGGGATTTATTTTAGTTAAAGAGTAACAATTGTTTATAAAATGCCAAGGTCTCAGACCTAACAATAAGAGGTTTACAATGAACAATATTAAATGTAGTACAAGTTTAGAACCTGATAAAGCACTAAAATCTTACAAAGAATTTTAAAAAGTGTGCATACGATTAAGAAATTTGAAGTTTGTAACGATAATTGTAAAGCAATTTTAACTTGGAAAGTTTAATTAGGTACGATCCAAGCACCTTTAGAATGCTTTTGTGGCAATCGAAAGGGCTATGAACAAATATTGGATTCCTGATACTAACAGAAAAGGAAGAACAAATCACAAGCGGAAATTACCGCTATTTTTAAAAACAGAAATTGCTAGAGGTAATATACGAAAGGGTGTATGTAGCCCCAACACTTCTGGTGCACCCTAGATAATGCTACACCTCAGGGGCTCACGGCTGGTGAGTTCGGGAGTTGGCGACCCCGAGGGATTCCTGAAGCTGGGTCAGTTTTCCCCATTTGTCCCTTACCTTTGGGGCGGACCCTCTCCTCTCTCTCCTCTCCTCTCCTCTTTTCCTTATATTTCCTTTTCTCTTTAAGGTTCCCGCACTGTTTTTGTTACTTGATTCACCGTGTATCTAAATTCCCTTTTGCCCCCCGGGGCTCACATCTAGTGAGGCGTGGGTTGGCGACCACGGGCCCCCAGCTGAGCCCGGCATTGCTTCCACTTACTTGTTCCGGGCTCCTCTCCGTCTTCTTTCCTGTCGACCTTCCTTGGTCAACTCTTGTTCTTTTCCGACCCCGACGGTATTAGGGTATCCGAGGCCTAGAGAGTCTTACAATTTCTTATTTGCCGTATTCTCCTTTTATTGTTCCATTTCTTCTTCTAGTATATAAGTTAGTAGTTAGTTTTAGTTATAGTTTACATTTCATTATCATCTTAACGATCACCCGAACCATTAGGGGCCGATAACCTAGAGTTAGGCCCCTTAAACAACAATTATCATCATCAATTTCAATTGCATTTTGTAAGTATTTCGACTGTACATTGCATTTTGTACGTGTTTTGAACCTAACTGACATTTTGTGCGTATTTCTCAATCTATTCCTTTTCTGAGTGTTTTCGTTCTTAATTCCCTTTTGTATTGTTACGGCTGTGAGATTGTTTCATCGCTCGCCGCATGAGTCACAACTGCCCCAGGGCTGGGCTGTCGGCCTCAGTGTATTGCGTGCGCCTTATGCAACAGGACTACTAGGACGAAGGGATGGTCCAGAATATTCGTGACTGAGCCAGCGATGGAAACCTCGAGAAGCCGTGAACCCCGAATGGGTCTAGAAGCATTTATTGAGTCACAGGCCTGCTATATAAGAGCGACCTGTCAAGCAGCAGTTGTTGTTGTGTTTTACGAGCTAGTGTGAGCGTTTATCCTGAGCGACAAAAGTGTTGTGACTTGCGAAACCCCTAGTGAAGCCGTTTCTCTTGACAGCGAGGACGTGAGAAGCATACAGGGGACTGCCTGTGTTTTGAGTGAGTGTGATTTCACTGAGTGTCTGAGATATTGTGGTTACGAAATCCAGTGACATTGTTTCCCAGCTCCCCCCAGGGGCTCACATCTTGTGGGCGTGGGTTGGCGACCACGGGGCCCCAGCTGAGTCCGGCATTGCTTCCACTTACTTGTGCCGGGCTCCTCTCTGTCTTCTTTCCTGTCGACCTCACTTGGTCAACTCTTGTTCTCTTCTGACCCCGACGGTATTAGGGTATCCGAGGCCTAGGGAGTCACTTCCTTTCCCGCCTTAATTGGCCCTTGTCTCTTCTTTTCTGATTCCCTCCTTCTGCGAGGGGTCAGCCTTCGTTTTCTTTTCATGTTATCTCCTGCCTTCTGCTTAAGGCCCTCAAGGAGGCCGGGTGTATGTAGCCCCACCACTTTTGGTGCACCCTAGATAATGCTACACCCTCAGGGGCTCACGGCTGGTGAGTTCGGGAGTTGGCGACCCCGAGGGATTCCTGAGCTGGGTCCGTTTTCCCTTTTTGTCCCTAACCTTTGGGGCGGACCCTCTCCTCTTTCACTTTCCTATCTGCCTTTCATGGCTCTCCTTCCTTCCAAGTCCCTCAATCCGCCTTCTTCGAGGGTTGAGGGCATTTCTTTTCCTCCTGTCCTTTATTTGCCTTATTCTCCTTTAGTTTTCCATTTCTTCTTCTAGTATGTAGGTTAGTAGTTAGTTTTAGTTTTAAGTTCGATTTTCATTTTCATCTTCCCGATCACCCAAACCATCAGGGGCCGATAACCTAGATGTTAGGCCCCTTAAAACAACAATTATCATCATCATCATCATCTCCTCTTTCACTTTCCTATATGCCTTTCATGGCTCTCCTTCCTTCCAAGTCCCTCAATCCGCCTTCTCCGAGGGTTGAGGGCATTTCTTTTCCTTCTGTCCTTTTATTTGCATTATTCTCCTTTAGTTTTCCATTTCTTCTTCTAGTAAGTAGGTTAGTAGTTAGTTTTAGTTTTAAGTTCGCTTTTCATTTTCATCTTCACGATCACCCAAACCATCAGGGGCCGATAACCTCGATGTTAGGCCCCTTAAAACAACAATTAGCATCATCATCATCATCTTCTTTCCTGTACACCTCACTTGGTCAACTCTTGTTCTCTTCCGACCCCGACGGTATTAGGGTATCCGAGGCCTAGGGAGTCTCTTCCTTTCCCGCCTTAATTGGCCCTTGCCTCTTCTTTTCTGCTTCCCTCCTTCTGCGAGGGGTCAGCCTTCTTTTTCTTTTCATGTTTTCTCCTGCCTTCTGCTAATGGCCCTCAAGGAGGCCGGGTGTATGTATCCCCACCACTTTTGGTGCACCCTAGATAATGCTACCTACACCTTTAGGGGCTCACGGCTGGTGAGTTCGGGAGTTGGCGACCCCGAGGGATTCCTGAGCCGGGTCAGTTTTCCCCTTTTGTCCCTTCCCTTTGGGGCGGACCCTCTCCTCTTTCACTTTCCTATCCAACTTTCATTGCTCTCCTTCCTTCCAAGTCTGTCAATCCGCATTCTTCGTGGGTTGAGGGCATTTCTTTTTCTCCTGTCCTTGGTGTAATTAGAACACCATTGGATCGACCAATTAAAAGTCTCCATTTTCGGAAAGAATTCTGAGTGAGTTCAGAATCAGCAAAGGTTGGGCGTTAAGGTACATGGGATAGTGAAAATGACAAGAACAAAGAAAAAGAGAGCAAGTAGCTTTAACATATATATGTATTAAAAATAACACAGTCAGAGTTATATATTACAAGTTCACAGTTTTCTTTACCAAATGATAATTGCTTCATTGATAAGGGGTTAGTGCTTTAAACACAACTTAATTAGATTGCCTTTCGCAAGAAGAAAATTATTGACACAGCTTGTAATTGGCTGACAGGGAGAAAATCCTGTCATACCGGGGAAGAAAAAAGGGGAAACTAAAAAGAAGTTATCCAAAAAGACATGACCTATTAAGGGGGCCAGTACCTGACAGGGGCCTAGTCCTGCAGTACCCTATGCAGATTGTAATATTTGGGTGGTTGCCAAGATGCAACAGAATAACTTGCAAAATAAATGCGATGGCAGACACAGAATGCGTGAACTGCATGCACGAATTACTGAGAAGTTGAGATGGCAGAAACAGGTAGGCAAGTAAGCCTATAACCTCAAAGAGAAAATGCACAGGTAAAGTGCAATGAAAGATGCAGATATGCACAAGAAATATTGAGATTATTCTCAAAAGAAACATAAGAATGGCTAAAGTAAGCCGATATGTTATTCCGCCTAGAAGGGGAGGGGGAGAAGATCACAAAGATATTAAAATTGAGGAATCTTCTAAACCGGGCTTGTATAAAGCTGACATGATTTAACAGAGAGAACATGAAATAACACTAAATATAATGTTATTACAAAGTACTTAACTTGAAAAAGTGTGGTTAACATCCCACACGTGTGCGTAGAACACTTGAGAAGAAATAGTTCATGTCCAGTTGTGGTTGCTTTCACAAAAGTACTTGACGATTACAGACGTCTCTAGAACACTTGTTGAATAGTAAGGCTGACCTTAGCTATCGCAAAGTTAAAGACTTGTAGCATGAAGATGAAGTGATAATATTCACTTAGTAGGAATAGATATCCGTAGCACTGGAAGATGTATAATTGGCATCTTAATGTTCGTGTCGCAGGAACACGTTGAAGTGTGACCCCAGTTGGATCATTTGAAAAATGTATTTGAAGACACGGCGAAGGTTATATTAAAACACTTCTTGGACAGAATTTACAGATGAGAAGTTTTCCAAGTTGAGGTTTATCGTCCGGTATTCAAGACGGGTGGCCAGCATATTGCTAACGAAGAAATCATATCGAGGATGGGTCTGCTAGCTTCTTAAATAGCAGACAGGCCTAGGTTCTCGAAAAATCGATGTCCAGCCATTGGAGAGTCCCCAACACGTTGGCAGGAAGATGCGCGGTGAGTGGCTGGAGAGAGGCCACGTCATGGAGACGGCCAATGAGAGCGTAGCTTACTGAGACCAGCTGGACAGGCCGTAATACCACGAGGTATGAGAAAGGTGGCCTATTAACACTTGTAAAAAATGTCTTAAAGGCGAAATATGGATTGTAACACAATAAGTAAGTACGTAAATAATTTTAAATACGTTTAAATTAAACAGGAAGGTGAAATAAAAAGTTAATTGTCACGAACACGTGGTGACGAAAAATGAGCTTTGAAATCATATTCTGGTCTGACTTTTGACTTTAGCAAAACTTAAAAAAATTGACACATTAACCGTTTGCAAATGCGAACAGTCCTTTATTTGCCTTATTCTCCTTTAGTTTTCCATTTCTTCCTCTAGTATGTAGGTTAGTAGTTAGATTTTAGTTTTATGTTTGGATTTCATTTTCATCTTCACGATCACCCAAACCATCAGGGGTCGATAACCTAGATGTTAGGCCTTTTAAAACAACAATTATCATCATCATCATCATCATCATCATCATATTTACCTTATGCAACATAGCGAAGATGATATTACGGAAAGTATGATCATTATTCGAGTGATATTTATCTGAATCAGTATGTGAGTATGTTGTTCAAAATGCTGCCTTTACATCTTTATTCGTATGTCTTCTATGTGGTTTTGAAGTAGTGTACACTTTTTATTTTGTTAAATATACCTAACAGTCTCCATACATATATTAGCTGAGAACTTGAAAATGAAATGGTTAAAACAACTCTGCAACTTACTGCCTTAGTGCTGGTGTGGTGCATGATGTCACTATGGCCATATCCTAACAGAGCCAAAGAATGACTGTATGCTCCAAAATAAACTCACCTAGTAGTCACTAAATATCTGATTTATCACTAATATGTTCAATGTTGACAAACTTGTTCAATGGATTAAATTTATATTTACATATTTTATCTAACCTATATGTAACAAGATACTGACCATAAACATTGCACCTAATACTGAATATAATATTGGTGTAGCTCTACATACCACGATGGCTACACTTGTGCTTCAAGGAGCCACTATACAATCATAGTTTGGCATTTCATTAGTTATGGATGATAACAATCCAAATATTATGCAAAATTAAAGGGCCTCCACCTCAAGTCATTTCACAGGGTCATTCCCTAGCCAACATTTAAATGTTTGTACCTTTAAATATCCTGTCTACCTTGTTCCGATAAGGCGACAGTGGTTTTAACATGTGTGACAAAAAACACAGAACAAACAAGAGACAAAACCTAGGTTAAATAAAATGATTAAAAAGTATTCAAAAATAATGAAGATGTAATAAAGTATATTATTAAATTAGCTTAAAACAGAAAAACCATTGTTTGTGCCTCTCTATTCTTTGATTGTTCGATTGTTTTTTGTTTAGCTTCATGTTTTTTGCTAACTGTTAGTCAGTCTTGTCTTTATTATAAAGAGCATCTAAGAGATGAGATCCAGTGATCCACGCCGTGTTTTATTTTAATATACAGTTCACTTGCCCAGCATCATGTGTCAATCATTCATTTTTTTGGTCCTCTTACGGTCCCCCCCCAGGGGCTCACATCTAGTGGGTTGTGGGTTGGCGACCACGGGGCCCCAGCTGAGTCCGGCATTGCTTCCACTTACTTGTGCCGGCTCCTCTCTTTCTTCTTTCCTGTCGACCTCCCTTGGTCAACTCTTGTTCTCTTCCGACCCCGACGGTATTAGGGTATCCGAGGCCTAGGGAGTCTCTTCCTTTCCCGCCATAATTGGCCCTTGTCTCATCTTTTCTGATTCCCTCCTTCTGCGAGGGGTCAGCCTTCTTTTTATTTTCATGTTATCTCCTGCCTTCTGCTTAAGGCCCTCAAGGAGGCCGGGTGTATGTAGCCCCACCACTTTTGGTGCACCCTAGATAATGCTACACCCTCAGGGGCTCACGGCTGGTGAGTTCGGGAGTTGGCGACCCCGAGGGATTCCTGAGCTGGGTCCGTTTTCCCTTTTTGTCCCTTACCTTTGGGGCGGACCCTCTCCTCTTTCACTTTCCTATCTGCCTTTCATGGCTCTCCTTCCTTCCAAGTCCCTCAATCCGCCTTCTTCGAGGGTTGAGGGCATTTATTTTCCTCCTGTACTTTATTTGCCTTATTCTCCTTTAGTTTTCCATTTCTTCTTCTAGTATGTAGGTTAGTAGATAGTTTTAGTTTTAAGTTCGCATTTCATTTTCATCTTCACGATCACCCAAACCATCAGGGGCCGATAACCTAGATGTTAGGCCCCTTAAAACAACAATTATCATCATCATCACCTCTTACGGTCAGGATGTTCGTTTTATTTAAGAAATAGACAAATATATCATCATATGCGAAACCAACATCATAACAGAAGTCTGGTGTGCAAGTGGTTACGTCTACACAACAAGGAACATTAATTTGGTACATAGGAGCAAAGTCTTCTTATCACATCATTAATGTACATCATTCTGAACACGGAGGTTTGAGGGAAAGCCGTGAGCAGTGGTAGGATTTTGCTGAGGATTACACTAGCTAAGGGAAGATGATAAGATAGAAAAAGGAGGAGTGTTTCGGCGTAGAGACAAGTATTGGCAGATAGGATGAGAATCCAGCACAAAACGTTAAGTAAATTTATATTTTTAAAAGGAATTTAGCCGTGCAAAACTTATGACATGTCTAACTTTAGAGGGGACCCGCACAAGGCAAGCGGAGAGCGCAGCATGAATTGAGGTTGCCTGCAAGCGCTTGGGAAGTGCTCTTTCCCTCCCGAGCCGATATTCCAGTACTATGGGGACGGGTGGTAGTCTGGCAAGACAAAGTATGCTAAAGGAAAACGATTTACTGTTTTTCCCTTCAAAAGGATTAGATATTGCTGAACGTTTAGAAAGGCTAAAATTAATTGAATTTGCCGTGATATTTTTATTTCTGGGAACTGTTGGATATCTGGCAAAATAGTCGAATGCTCCCAGAGAGTGAAGAGACAAAGTGTTTTTGATGATTTTGTGAAAATCTTACACGAATACCAATTGTTGCACTGAAGGAAAACTAAGCTTTTACCCAGCAAGATGCCGATTAAAAGTTTAGAACAGAGGAAGACCTCAAACCTAACTCAAACAAAACTTAAATTTTGAAAACAAACCGTAAGTCAGAGAGAAAATCTCTACACGTAGGAAGCTTGCGTAGCTAGCTATACTTGCCTCAATGGCTTGCTAGAATTGGCTATGAAAAGCGAGAGAAACATTGAAAATGTTGTTACTTGAAGTTTTAGTTTAAATGCAGCAAGTAGTAAAGACTTTATTGTTTGAGGAATTATCCGTTTTCGTAAAGAGGGCTTAAGCTTAGAGGAAGAATCAGGGAAGAGAAAGTCTTGCCTAATGTGATTCTAGCGAGAACGATAAAGCAAAACGGAAAACAATTGATTTATTTAACAAGAAGAATAGAATTTAGAAACTTAACAATACTTAGATTGGGATTTATTTTAGTTAAAGAGTAACAATTGTTTATAAAATGCCAAGGTCTCAGACCTAACAATAAGAGGTTTACAATGAACAATATTAAATGTAGTACAAGTTTAGAACCTGATAAAGCACTAAAATCTTACAAAGAATTTTAAAAAGTGTGCATACGATTAAGAAATTTGAAGTTTGTAACGATAATTGTAAAGCAATTTTAACTTGGAAAGTTTAATTAGGTACGATCCAAGCACCTTTAGAATGCTTTTGTGGCAATCGAAAGGGCTATGAACAAATATTGGATTCCTGATACTAACAGAAAAGGAAGAACAAATCACAAGCGGAAATTACCGCTATTTTTAAAAACAGAAATTGCTAGAGGTAATATACGAAAGGGTGTATGTAGCCCCAACACTTCTGGTGCACCCTAGATAATGCTACACCTCAGGGGCTCACGGCTGGTGAGTTCGGGAGTTGGCGACCCCGAGGGATTCCTGAAGCTGGGTCAGTTTTCCCCATTTGTCCCTTACCTTTGGGGCGGACCCTCTCCTCTCTCTCCTCTCCTCTCCTCTTTTCCTTATATTTCCTTTTCTCTTTAAGGTTCCCGCACTGTTTTTGTTACTTGATTCACCGTGTATCTAAATTCCCTTTTGTCCCCCGGGGCTCACATCTAGTGAGGCGTGGGTTGGCGACCACGGGCCCCCAGCTGAGCCCGGCATTGCTTCCACTTACTTGTTCCGGGCTCCTCTCCGTCTTCTTTCCTGTCGACCTTCCTTGGTCAACTCTTGTTCTTTTCCGACCCCGACGGTATTAGGGTATCCGAGGCCTAGAGAGTCTTACAATTTCTTATTTGCCGTATTCTCCTTTTATTGTTCCATTTCTTCTTCTAGTATATAAGTTAGTAGTTAGTTTTAGTTATAGTTTACATTTCATTATCATCTTAACGATCACCCGAACCATTAGGGGCCGATAACCTAGAGTTAGGCCCCTTAAACAACAATTATCATCATCAATTTCAATTGCATTTTGTAAGTATTTCGACTGTACATTGCATTTTGTACGTGTTTTGAACCTAACTGACATTTTGTGCGTATTTCTCAATCTATTCCTTTTCTGAGTGTTTTCGTTCTTAATTCCCTTTTGTATTGTTACGGCTGTGAGATTGTTTCATCGCTCGCCGCATGAGTCACAACTGCCCCAGGGCTGGGCTGTCGGCCTCAGTGTATTGCGTGCGCCTTATGCAACAGGACTACTAGGACGAAGGGATGGTCCAGAATATTCGTGACTGAGCCAGCGATGGAAACCTCGAGAAGCCGTGAACCCCGAATGGGTCTAGAAGCATTTATTGAGTCACAGGCCTGCTATATAAGAGCGACCTGTCAAGCAGCAGTTGTTGTTGTGTTTTACGAGCTAGTGTGAGCGTTTATCCTGAGCGACAAAAGTGTTGTGACTTGCGAAACCCCTAGTGAAGCCGTTTCTCTTGACAGCGAGGACGTGAGAAGCATACAGGGGACTGCCTGTGTTTTGAGTGAGTGTGATTTCACTGAGTGTCTGAGATATTGTGGTTACGAAATCCAGTGACATTGTTTCCCAGCTCCCCCCAGGGGCTCACATCTTGTGGGCGTGGGTTGGCGACCACGGGGCCCCAGCTGAGTCCGGCATTGCTTCCACTTACTTGTGCCGGGCTCCTCTCTGTCTTCTTTCCTGTCGACCTCACTTGGTCAACTCTTGTTCTCTTCTGACCCCGACGGTATTAGGGTATCCGAGGCCTAGGGAGT
Organism: Meconema thalassinum; assembly: GCA_946902985.2. Classification (NCBI taxonomy): domain Eukaryota; kingdom Metazoa; phylum Arthropoda; class Insecta; order Orthoptera; family Tettigoniidae; genus Meconema; species Meconema thalassinum. The sequence goes on from OX336392.1 coordinate 359,017,740, forward strand.
CTCTTCCTTTCCCGCCTTAATTGGCCCTTGTCTCATCTTTTCTGATACCCTCCTTCTGCGAGGGGTCAGCCTTCTTTTTCTCTTCCTTTTACCTCCTGCCTTGTGCTCTAGGCCCTTAAGGAGGCAGGGTGTATGTAGCCCCACAACTTCTGGTGCACCATATATAATGCTACACCCTCAGGGGCTCACGGCTGGTGAGTTCGGGAGTTGGCGACCCCGAGGGATTCCTGAGCTGGGTCCGTTTTCCCCTTTTGTCCCTTACCTTTGGGGCGGACCCTCTCCTCTTTCACTTTCCTATATGCCTTTCATGGCTCTCCTTCCTTCCAAGTCCCTCAATCCGCCTTCTCCGAGGGTTGAGGGCATTTCTTTTCCTTCTGTCCTTTTATTTGCCTTATTCTCCTTTAATTTTCCATTTCTTCTTCTAGTATGTAGGTTAGTAGTTAGTTTTAATTTTAAGTTCCCTTTTATTTTCATCTTCACGATCACCCAAACCATCAGGGGCCGATAACCTAGATGTTAGGCCCCTTAAAACAACAATTATCATCATCATCATCGTTTCCCAGCTCGTGAACAGCGAAGCTGCGTGTTGCAAGTTATCGTAAGTAACTGTAATTTGTGTACAAAAGGAAGAAGTTGCATGTAGTTCTGTCAAGGCCACCAGGCTCATTAGCGGGAGGATTAACTTATGTGGCTCATTGACAAGTGAAAGGGGAAGTGTTCTCGACTTGAGGAAACTGGAGTAAGGTTCTAATTGCTGATGAGTAGTGAAACTTTCTGGCCGAAATAAAATTAATTATTTCTTTAAAAGGAACATCCTGTGTTGTGCTTTCTACCCACCGTAATCCAGTTAACAACTGGTGTCAAAAGCCGGATTACGAACTCAAGCACAACACCTGACGGTCCTGGTTTCAAAACCCGAGCAGGTCATTTTCTCTAATTTTCCTGTGAGTACATGCCCTTTACAAGACAAACAACTAAAATGGAGGCGCAATTGGCAGCATTGCTAGAAAAGTTAAATGGCATGGAAACCAAAATGGAGGACGGCGAGAAGAATTTAACCAAGGACCTAACTGCCAAATTAGAAGACGGCCAGAAGAAGCTAGAAGACGGCCAGAAGAAGATGGAAGACGGTCAAAATAAGTTAGCGGAGGACCTGAAGAAGATGGAAGACAGCCAGGAAAGTTTAGCCGAGGACCTAACTTCCAAATTAGAAGACGGTCAGAATAAGCTAGCAGAGGACCTAACCGCCAAATTTCTGGATGGCCAGAAAAATCTGGAAGAGTGTCTGCTGACGAAATTACAGGAAAGTCATAAGAAATTGGAACAGGGTCTGCGTCAGTAAGTCAACACCGTCTGCCAGGGCCTACGTGAGGAAGTCACAGCAGTAGAAAAGAAGTTCGAAGCCTTACAAGAGGAAGTTGCCGAACTGCGCCAACGCCCACTGACGGGGGTGGAAGAAAAATTCAACGCTTTACAAAAGGAAATTTCTGAGCTGAACCAACGACCGTCGACGGGGATGGAAGCGAGATTCAACGCTCTTCAAGAGGAAGTTGCCGAGCTGCGCCGACGCTCGCCCACAGGCACACCGGGAATATCAGGAACGGGACAGAGCAGAGTGACGCCCCCAACCTTCGACGGAAAGGTCCCGTGGAGCACCTATTTACGTCAGTTCGAGGCAGCCGGTTCAATAAACAACCGGAACAGCACGGAAAAGGCTACAGCTCTCATTGTAGCGCTGAGACGGGACGCCCGTAACGTCCTTCAGGCCATCCCGACTGGATCCCAGGACTACGCTTCACTAATCGCCCATATGGAGTCCCGATATGGAGATAGCCATCTTCAGCAGGCCTACCAGATGCAGCTCCGGACCCGGGTACAAAAGAACGCGGAAACCCTGCAGGAGTTCGATATGGACATCGCACGTCTCGTAAGGCTCGCCTACCCAACAGCGCCGGCCGACTTTCTGGAGCAGATAGCGACGCAGACTTTCACCGACGGGCTACGGGACTCGGACACTCAACAGGCGCCGCGACTCGCGCGCAATAAGACCCTGACAGATGCGCTGAGCCACGCACTTGAGTTGGAGACGGCAAAACAGGCATCCAGAATGCACGCGTGGGTGCGTTAAGTGGACGTCGACGAACCAGTAAAAACCAACGAGACCAAGCTCCTGACCGACGAATTAATGGAGGCGCTAAGCCGTTTCTTCGATAGTCGCGGCACCACCAGCAACGACACAGCCGGAAGGCAACCGGAGAGGCGGCCCGGAAGAGGACTACCGACCTGCTGGACCTGCGGTAAGAAAGGCCACCTGAGCAAGGACTGCGGTGATCGCCGCCGCCGAGGGTATCTGACGGGAAATCAGTCGTCTGAAAACCGCGCGACCCAGGGAACAGAGTATTAGCCAGCCTTGGGGGGGCAAAAGGTTGGCTTGTGACAGTCGTCAAGCCCCGGCAGTCCAGGTTCGTGTGACGAAGTTACGGAGGGACAATAGCAGCCTGATGGTCGACGGAGTCGTCAACGGAGAGAGCTGGCCCATGCTAATCGACACGGGAGCATCGAGGACCATCGTGAGTCCCACCGTGATCCCGAAGTGGAGAGTGCAAGCCACACAAAGGAACCTCCAGCTAATAACCGCGACCGGAGAGACCGCACCGGTACATGGCGAAGCATCACTGGAGTTCGTCATTGGTCGACGGGCGATAAAGCATCCAGTGCTTGTGGCTGACGTATCAAATGAAGTGATCATCGGACTGGACTTCCTGGACCAGAACAACATCATCTTGGATCTGAGTACCAACACTCTGCACTTCGGAGGTGAGGAACTTGCTTTGCAACCTGCGCAAGAGTCCATCACCGCACGACGAGTAAGGCTGAGAGAAGACGTCATCGTTCCCGCCAGGACGGAGGTCAGCGCTGCCGTAATTGTCGACGGAACTGCTGAGGGAGTGGCGGCTGTCGTCGAGCTAAAATATGAGGACATCCAGACAAAAGGATTGCTAGTTGCCAAGACTCTCATCAACACGACGTCTCGGCCGTACGTCCGCCTGTCCAACTTGAACGACTACGACATTACGGTTCACCGGGACACCAACCTAGGAGTCTGCGTGCCCGTTACCTGGATTGCCCGCATCACAGATACGACGGACGGACACCTGCAGACGGACAACCGAAGAAGACGCACACTGCCAGAAGAACTACAGAAGCTGTACCAAGGATCCCAGGACCATTTAGACGAGGAACAATCACGCCAACTTCGGGATCTGCTACGCGAATTCCAGGACGTCTTCTCCGTGGGGAGCAAAGACTTCGGCAGGACAAGCTTGGTCCAGCACAGAATCGACGTTGGGGACAGCGCACCGATTAGGGCCCCATTCCGACGTGTCCCGCTCGCCAAGCAAGCCGAAGTCGACCGGATGGTAGAAGAGATGAAGGGGCAAGGGGTGATCCAGCCATCACACAGTCCTTGGAGTTCTCCGGTCGTGCTAGTGAAGAAGAAGAAGGACGGTTCCACCAGGTTCTGCGTGGATTACAGGTGGGTGAATGACGTCACGAAGAAGGACAGCTACCCTCTACCCCGGATCGACGACACCCTGGACACCATATCAGGGTCGAGATGGTTCTCCACCTTGGATTTGAAGAGTGGCTACTGGCAGGTGGAGGTCCACCCGAAGGACCGCGAGAAAACTGCGTTCTCTGTGGGCAGCGGGCTCTGGCAGTTCACCGTCATGCCATTCGGTCTGTGCAACGCCCCTGCGACCTTCGAAAGGCTAATGGAGTCCATTCTGAGGGGACTACACTGGAAGACCTGCCTGGTCTACCTAGACGACGTCATCGTTCTGGGGAGAAGCTTCGAGGAGCACTACAGCAACCTGAAGGAGATCTTGTTGAAGCTACGGGCTGCCCAGCTGAAGTTGAGCCCCAAGAAGTGTCAGCTCTTCCAGACGCAGGTCCAGTACCTTGGGCATATCGTCTCCGAGGAAGGGGTGTGCACCGACCCAGAGAAGACCGCAGCTGTGAGGGAGTGGCCAGTTCCGAAGGACAAGTCCCAACTACGAAGCTTCCTGGGACTCTGCACTTATTACCGTCGCTTCGTGAAAGGATTCGCCGACATCGCCAAACCTTCACATCGACTGACTGAGAAGGACCAACTCTTCACGTGGACAGCAGAATGCCACAGTGCCTTCGAACAACTCAAGCGGGCTCTGTGCACCGGGCCTATTCTGGCCTACCCCAGACCTGGAACAAGGTTCATCGTCGATACCGATGCCAGCGACATTGGTATAGGGGGAATCCTGTCGCAAGTAGTGGGCGGCGAGGAGAGAGTAGTGGCCTACTTCAGCAAGGCCTTGTCAAAGCCAGAAAGGAACTACTGCGTCACCAGGAAGGAGCTGCTCGCCATCGTGAAGACCATTGAACACTTCCACAAGTACCTGTACGGGCAAGAATTTCTCATCAGGACCGACCATGCATCCCTGCGGTGGCTCCTGAACTTCAAGCAGCCCGAGGGTCAACTCGCGCGGTGGTTAGAGAGGCTTCAACAGTACAACTTTGAGATTCAGCACAGGAAAGGCCAACTGCATTCTAACGCCGACGCCCTGTCACGAAGACCGTGCCCCGAAGACTGCACCTTCTGTGCCCGAAGGGATGAGAACACCGGGGTACTGTGCCGACGGACTACTGTGGAACTTCAAGGGAACTGGAGCCGCGAATCTTTCACGCGGGCACAAGCAGAAGATGATGACCTGGGACTGATAGCCGAATGGAAGGGAGCCTGTGTCCCCAGGCCCGGGTGGAACATTGTGAGTGACTGCAGCCCAAAGTTTAAGTCCTACTGGGCGCAGTGGGACTCGCTGTTTGTGAGGGATGGCCTCATATGCCGTACCTAGGAGAGCACCGACGGGAAGACATCTCGGGAACAGGTCGTCGTTCCAAAGGCTATGACGGAGGAAGTCCTGAAGGAAGTCCATGGAGGATCATCTGGTGGACACCTAGGGATAAAGAAGACCCTGGAGAAGCTGAGAGAGCGGTTCTACTGGATCGGATGCCGAACTGACGTAGAGAACCACTGCGCGAGGTGCCACGATTGCGCAGCCAGCAAGGGCCCAGGACGAAGACGACGGGGTCCAGTGAAGACCTACAACGAGGGCGGCCCCATGGAGAGAGTGACCATCGATGTTGCTGGGCCATTCCCGTTAAGCGAGGCAGGGAACCGCTACATATTGGTCGTCAGCGACTACTTTACCAAAAGGCCGGAGGCGTATGCGCTCCCTAACCAAGAAGCCGCGACGATTGCAGAGACCTTGGTGAAGGAATTCGTCAGCCGTAACGGAGTACCCCTGGAGCTGCACTCCGACCAAGGGAGGAACTTCGCTTCGCAGGTGTTCCAGAACTTATGCCAGCTGCTGGGAATCCGGAAGACAAGGACAACGCCGCTACGCCCTCAGTCCGACGGGATGATAAAGCGATTCAATCGCACCATCGAGAACCATCTCCGAATAGTCGTCAGCAAGCACCAGCGAGCACCAGAGGGATTGGGACAAACATCTTCCACTATTTCTCCTGGCCTACCGCGCCGCCGTGCATGAAGCCACCGGGTGCACACCAGCCTGGGCCATGTTTGGGAGGGAGCTCCGTCTACCTGTCGATCTTTCCTTCGGCCGACTTGGGAATGATCCGGTCCCGGTAAGCCAGTATTGTCAAGAACTGGTCGACCAACTGGAGGACGTGCACGCGTTCGCGAGGAGGAAACTGCGGATCGAGACCGACCGAATGAAGACCCGATACGACCAGCAGACGGTTGCCGGCGGATTCCACGAGGACGACCTGGTCTGGCTCTTCAACCCATTACGGAAGAAAGGCCTGTCACCCAAACTGCAGAAGTCCTGGGAGGGCCCGTACCGAGTCGTGAAACGGATCAACGATGTCGTCTACAGGATCCAGCGGAGCCCGAGGGCGAAGATGAAGATCGTGCATCGAGATCGCCTGGCAGCCTACGGAGGGACACAGACGGACCAATGATTGATCGGGACGATCAGCCTTTTAGGAAGGGGGGGGTGTTACGGCTGTGAGTATGTTTCATCGCTCGCCGCATGAGTTACAACTGCCCCAGGGCTGGGCTGCTCGGCCTCAGTGTATTGCGTGCGCCTTATGCAACAGGACTACTAGGACAAAGGGATGGTCCAGAATATTCATGACTGAGCCAGCGATGGAAACCTCGAGAAGCCGTGAACCCTGGATGTGTCTAGAAGCATTTATTGAGTCACCGGCCTGCTATATAAGAGCGACCTGTCAAGCAGCAGTTATTGTTCTGTTTTACGAGCTAGTGTGAGCGTTTATCCTGAGCGACAGAAGTGTGGTGACTTGCGAAACCCCTAGTGAAGCCGTTTCTCTTGACAGCGAGGAAGTGAGAAGCATCCAGGGGACTGCCTGTGTTTTGAGTGAGTGTGATTTCACTGAGTGTCTGAGATATTGTGGTTACGAAATCCGGTGACATTGTTTCCCAGCTCGTGAACAGCGAAGCTGCGTGTTGCAAGTTATCGTAAGTAACTGTAATTTGTGTACAAAAGGAAGAAGTTGCATGTAGTTCAGTCAAGGCCACCAGGCTCCTTAGCGGGAGGATTAACTTATGTGGCTCATTGACAAGTGAAAGGAGAAGTGTTCTCGACTTGAGGAAACTGGAGTAAGGTTCTAATTGCTGATGAGTAGTGTAACTTTCTGGCCGAAATAAAATTAATTATTTCTTTAAAAGGAACATCCTGTGTTGTGCTTTCTACCCACCGTAATCCAGTTAACAAAAGTGCCACTAGGGGTGGCACGTAATAGTATTATCGCTCTCCATTTTGTGAGTAGTTTCAATCTGAGTTCCTTTTTGTAAGTATTTTCCTTCTCACTTAATTTGCGTTCTGGTTTCCACTTCATTGTCATTTTCGCTATCACCCAGACCATTAGGGGCCGATAACCTAGATGATAGGCCCCTTAAAACAACAATCATCAACACAGCTGCGGTCGACCTCGGACTGAACATTGGCTTGTCGGACGAGTTTCCGCTATATGGGACCTGCGGTTACAACCCTGTTAACAGAATGCATTCATGTCTGTACGATAGCTTTCTGTGTTTCCGGAAATTCTTTCTTTAATAATAGAGATTTTAGCCACATTTTGTTCAAATCTTAGATGTATAATATTGTTGCGTCTGTGACTTTGTTTCGTCGCCTGCCGCGTGAGTCACCGCCGCCCCTGGGCTATGCTCTGCCTCTGTGTATTACCTGCGCCTTACGCAACAGGGCTACTGGGACAAAAGGGATGGACCAATATATTCGTGACCCAGCCAGTGATGGAAATCTCGAGAAGATGTGAATCCTGGACGGGTCTAGAAGCATTCATTGAGTTACCAGCCTGCTATATAAGAGTGACCTGGCCCGCGAGGTGGACAGTGATTTTTCGAGCTAGTGCGAGCTTTTACCTGAGCGACAGTTGTTGGTGACGTGACTTGCGAAACCCTAGTGAAGCTGATTCTCTTGACTGCGAAGAGTGTGAAGCCTACGGAGGAACTGTGTCTTGAGCGAGTGTATTTTCCAGTGCAACAGAGGTTAGTGTGGTGAATTGCAAAAACACCGGGGGCTGTTTCCCTAGCCAGCGGACAGCGAAGCAGAGTGTAGTGGTGAGTGACCGGCTATCGTAAATAACTGTAGCTTGCGTATTCAAGGAAGTGTTGCAGGTAGTTCTATCGAGGCCACCAGTCCCATTAGGAGGGATTAACTTCTGTGGCTTATTGACAAGTGAAAGGCAAGTTTCCCCTACAATAGGAATCTAGAGTGAGATACTAATTGCTTGTATTTGCTATTTGTGTGGTGTATCCTTCTGGCCCGCAATAAAGCTAATACGTTTCTTTAAAGGAACAATTTGTGTTGTGCTTTCTACCCACTGTAATCCATTTAACGGAAGTGCCACTAGGGGGTGGCACGTAACAATATTAAAAGAATATTGTTTCGTAATACCATCAGTCCTATTACTCTAGCCACAACATGTATCGTATAGCGGCTGTCCCAATGCTACACTGTGTTCGTCAGCACAGGTATACGAATACTTTGGGCAGTAACTGTATGCCCCTCCCAGAAGGTTTCGCATTAGGGGCAGAGCAACGGCGTACAAAACTGAACGAGTTGCCTCATTTTATTTCTCTTCTTTCCATATAAAGGGCGTGTACTATTTGTACAATACACGACCCAATAACACAAAACCTCCATTTGTAGAGACAATGCGTATTTGTAATTACTAATAATAATACCATATATATACTTATTTTTCATTTTTTCCAGACATATCCTGGTGAATCGCACGGACTGCAGGGAGTTAGGGAACACGTCTTCCGCGCCATGGAAAATTTCCTGGAGGAGTGCTTCCCACTCGACTAATGACAGAAATACCTTCACGTGCCAACCAGTCTCTCCGAATATGATATTGTGGAACGAACATTGTATGGCAACTTGATTGGCTCGGTGGACCAATTTATCAGAATATAAATAAGGATCTATAGGCTTACATGAGCATTTTTCAGATTAATTATTAGTTATTAGTTATTACTAGTTTTTGTGCGTCAAATTATTTGAGATGTAATTCCCACAAATTAAAACACTTGTATTTGTTATCATAAAAATTGAAAGATAAGTCATTGGAGGCAATTCCACAGCATAGTTTCCGGACGCTGGCATTCTCTACACGGATGGTCGAGAAAGTGGGTTGTACATACGTCGTTTAAGATGCAAGTACGAAGATCTCTTTACCACATACCTGTAGTGTCTTCACTTCGGAGCCCCCTTAGGGGCTCACATCTAGTGGGACGTGGGTTGGCGACCACGGGACCCCAGCTGAGTCCGGCATTGCTTCCACTTACTTGTGCCGGGCTCCTCTCAGTATTCTTTCCTGTCGACCTCCCTTGGTCAACTCTTGTTCTCTTCCGACCCCGACGGTATTAGGTTATTCGAGACCTAGGGAGTATTTCACTTTCCCGCCTTAATTGGCCCTTGTCTCATCTTTCCTGATACCCTCCTTCTGTGAGGGGTCAGCCTTCTTTTTCTTTTCCTTTTACCTCTTGCCTTGTGCTCAAGGCCCTTAAGGAGGCAGGGTGTATGTAGCCCCACCACTTCTGGTGCACTCTAGATAATGCTACACCCTCAGGGGCTCACGGCTGGTGAGTTCGGGAGTTGGCGACCCCAAGGGATTCCTGAGCTGGGTCCGTTTTCCACTTTTGTCCCTTACCTTTGGGGTGGACCCTCTCCTCTCTCCCCTCTCCTCTCCTCTTTTCCTTATATTTCCTTTTCTCTTGACGATTCCCGCACTGTGTTTGTTACTTGGTTCACAGTGTATCTAAATTCCTTTTTAGCGATTTTTAAGGCATTTTTGATCTACGTTGCATTTTGTAAGTTTTTTCTATCTAAATTACATCTCGCGATTGTTTTCAACCTCAATTGCATTTTGTAAAGATTGACAATCTAAATTGTTTTTAGTAAGTCTTTCAATGCATGTAGACGGGCCTTTTAGTGAGTATTTCGAATTTCAATTGCATTTTGTAAGTATTTTCAACCAAACCGCATTTCGCACGAATTTTGAATCTAAATTGCATTTTGTTTGGTGGGCATTTTTCACATATTTTGATTCTCAATTGCATTTTGTGGGTATTTTGAATCTAAATTACATTTTGTCAAGTATTTTCAATCTAAATTGCATTTTGTAAGCATTGTCAATCCAAATGAGTCGTTTGAATCTACCGTACATTGTGTAAGCTTTTTCAATTTCAATTGCATTTTGTAAGTATTTTGAATTTCCATTGCACTTTGTGAGTATTTTGAATCTGAACCGGCCTTTTTCAATCTACATTGCATTGTGTATTTTCATTTTCAATTGCATTTTGTAAGTACGTCTTTACGATCTCATTTGCATTTCGTAAGTATTTTGAATTTCAGTTGCATTTAGTATGTATTTCGACGCTACATTGCATTTTGTACGTATTTTGAACCTAGCCTACATGCCAGTGCACCACCGGAGTAAAAAACTCCACTTCCAAAAACAATAAACCTTGCTTTGGCATTGAAAACAATCAAAAGTTCTCGAAAGAGAAACAAAATGAGTATTGTCCGTTGTGCCATTATAATTAACACTAAAAGTGAAAAAAATGTCCAGCATAACTCAACACATTGCTAGCGTTCTGCCCCAGCGTGCCAATTGGGAGTTTTTGACTCCGGTGGTGCACTGGCATGCTCGTGATGTCGCCACACATGTGACGAGGCGTCTTGCATGGCCTTCTCAGTGTGTGCCTGCTACGTGTTTTGGTAGGTGTGCCTTTACCAACTGAAGAGCCCAATTGGCACACTGGGGCGAAACGCTAGCAATGTGTTGAGTTATGCTGGACATTTTTATCACTTTTAGTGTGTCATTCTCTGTCTGTTTGTACAAATTCAATCTACACTGACTGGCAAAAGAGAACGATCACTTGAAAAATTCAACATTATTTTTATTCCATTTTTTTTTTTGTCGTGTGGTCTCCTCAGAGACCTAGTGCAGGTCTTTCTATTCGACGCCCGTGGGAATATGGTGTAAAAAGGGACAGTTACACCATCTGACGCGTTTCTTAACGAAGTGACGGGGACCGATTTAGGCAGATGGTGTAAGAAATGATTTTACATTATCAGCCGAGGCACTTCATGAAGATGCGGTGTATTATTTAGAGCTTCCCCAAATTAAATAAATAGTAAGTTCTTTGGTTTATAACGATTGAATTAGCTCTGGAATCTTAATCAACCAAAGAGGAAATAGTTGTGACATAAAGGCTGTATTCATATAGGCAAATATTTATTGTGGGAGACAAGTGAAGGAGAGTTTGCATGTTATGGAAATACAGTAATCGTAATTATGTGTTTGTCATGACCAACAGCGGTAGCTACATTCACTAACGCGAAGCTCTAGGCGAGGCGTTCTAAACCTGGTGCTCAGGAACTCCACAGTTTCGTTTCTCAAATTGAGGGGCTGAAAGTGAGCTCTGTCCCGCCTTTCTACGCCTATTTCAGCAAGTATTTTAAGGGGGTAGGCCCCCTTTTATGAGAGGTACAGAGAAGAGTTACATCAATGATTAGTGTCGTGCCTCTGAAGGATATCTGCACCAAATTTGACGTTGATCCACCCAGCCGTAGAGTCAGCAGAGAGCGTGGCCCCATGACCTAACACTGCGCTTTAGCCAGCGTAGCCACTACTGTCTGTTTTATTCAAATCATAAATATGAACTGTATAGGCCTGGTTATAGCATGGAAGTAAGGTTAATTGGTTTCCTGGACGCATTACCATTCTTCATGTCATTGTTTCACTTAACAATAGGCTAGCGATTCTTTGACATAATTACTTGTGCCGGGCTCCTCTCTGTCTTCTTTCCTGTCGACCTCACTTGGTCAACTCTTGTTCTCTTCTGACCCCGACGGTATTAGGGTATCCGAGGCCTAGGGAGTCTCTTCCTTTCCCGCCTTAATTGGCCCTTGTCTCATCTTTTCTGATACCCTCCTTCTGCGAGGGGTCAGCCTTCTTTTTCTCTCCTTTTACCTCCTGCCTTGTGCTCTAGGCCCTTAAGGAGGCAGGGTGTATGTAGCCCCACCACTTCTGGTGCACCCTAGATAATGCTACACCCTCAGGGGCTCACGGCTGGTGAGTTCGGGTGTTGGCGACCCCGAGGGATTCCTGAGCTGGGTCCGTTTTCCCCTTTTGTCCCTTACCTTTGGGGCGGACCCTCTCCTCTTTCACTTTCCTATCTGCCTTTCATGGCTCTCCTTCCTTCCAAGTCCCTCAATTCGCCTTCTTCGAGGGTTGAGGGCATTTATTTTCCCCCTGTCCTTTATTTGCCTTACTCTCCTTTAGTTTTCCATTTCTTCTTCTAGTATATAGGTTAGTAGTTAGTTTTAGTTTTAAGTTCGCTTTTCATTTTCATCTCCACGATCACCCAAACCATCAGGGGGTCGATAACCTAGATGTTAGGCCCCTTAAAACAACAATTATCAATCATCATCTTTGACATAATGCTGTTTCCCGCGGAAAGATGTGCGCACCATCGCTATCGTCAACAATGCAATGTTAATATTCTTTTTCCTTTGCCACTTGTTGGCATCGGAGAAGATCAATACAGCCATATCCTCAGTCTGTTGTTCTTGTGCAATTCAGAAACAAATATGTGCTTGAGGCCTGGGCAGTGGCTCTGATCGAAATTGGTGGCGCGCACATCTTTCCGTGGGAAACAGCATCATGTCAATGAATCGCTATTGTTAAGTGAAACAATGACATGAAGAATGATAATGCATCCAGAACAATAATTGCATGCTTGGCACGGTGCGTGAGTGGTCAACGTGTCTGTCTACTAACCTCAAGCTTGCAGGTTCGCTCCTGGTCGTGGTAAGTGTTTTTTGAAAGGCGGCAAAAATTACGACACCATGTCATAAGATGTTGGCATGTCAAAGAACCCATTTGAATTAAGTAGGTCGTGTTCATAATGGCAAAATTAATCTGGGAGTTTCCGCCAACACAGAGTTCCTCATTTCTCTACTAGAAAAAAAGTAACTTATGTACTAGGCCTACAGCGTTCATATTTATAATTTAAATGAAAGTAATGTTGAATTTCTCAAGTAATAGTTTTGTTCTTCAAGTATGTGTGAATTTTGTGAGATAGTCTGTTCGGGTCCATTCTTTCTAAGTGTCCCATGAATTGGATTCTTCGCATTCGTCTTGTACAGCCCAGGGGCAGTACCCCTAAGACCCAGCCCTCCATCTTTCATCAAAACCACCCTCATAGGCATACCATAAGCCTCATATACTTCTTCAACACAAGCAGGCCCGGTAATACTATTGACAGCCACGCTTACATAATACACACATACACACACTAACTGGAGCGGCAACAGTGAGGAAACGCTGACCAAGCAGCGGGGGAAGGCCTTAAAGGCTAGGCCCAGAAGAGCCCCATTATCTGTTCGTGGCCAGCGGCTCTGCTCATCCGAGGTCCGTTCCAGCTCTTCACCAGGTGAGAACTAGCCGTGTGCTCAGATTCCTTATCATTGTAACACCTACCCTGAACACTTTTGTATTTTACACCTTGTACTTTACTTTCTATCTGTCTAACACCTACAAGGGACAGTACATCACAGCTACTGGCCAATAAATACTTGGTCAGTAAACAACACACATTTATTACTCATTACACACCATTTTACATCCTTACACCCAACCTGACCTTAGTCATAATTGCCCCTGACCGTGGAGGCCAGGAACTGCATCGTCAGGAATTCTATTGTACTCGAGCAAGCGGCCCGACTGCAGAGTGTCAAGTCGCCGACTCTGCACTTGAGCTCGCTGGATCGCTCGCCCTACTTAATTGGCAGGCTAAGTCATTAGCTCACCTTAGACATTCATCCCCTAGCAGGTAAACGCATCCTCTAGGGACGCCCCCAATAGATTACGTACTCACACCAACACACTACACTGGTAGTCTCTCCCAATTACGGGAAACTACCCTTTTTCGTAAACATCCCTTAAATCAATACATCTACACTACCCTGTTTATCCCACCCCAACAGAGGGATAAAACATATTGGTGGAAGCGCCGCTACCACGCAAAATAAGGGTAAGGGACTCAAACAACGAGCCCTCGTGGTAGAGCGATCCATACCGAAAACAGCCAAGCGAAATTTGATTTTTTTTTCTATGAGAGAAAGCATTATTTTTCCCCATCTCTCTGGGAACACAAGGGAAATTTTAGCCAACACACCAATCCCCTGGGAAAAATCAGCAGCTTTAATACATTAGAAGCCACACACATTTCTTTTTATACACACAGTTCAGGATGGCTCCACTATACCGTTTAGCTGTGCTGAGGAACATTGGGGAATACCAGGAATTAATTGCCTGGCATAAGGTCTTTGAGACAATGCTCAGGAGGTATCAGCAGCTCCTGCACGCTCAGTATAGGAGAATTATAAGGGCACTTGTCCGGCCTCTCCGCAGCGCCAAGAATCGAAAGACTAGGGCGAAAATCCCCACCCTCCGTACACAGCTCAACAAAGCACACTGGAAACTACACTGCCGACACAAGGTCATGTTCCAGAAATGGGTGGCACTCATCCAAGAACATAAACAAATAGGAACTAGCGGTACCAAAGTTGCCGAACAGGCCATATGCCTCAATAGGCAGTACACCCAAATTTGGGAAGAATATCGGGAACTCCAAGCCAACAAGGCCATCTTTGAGTTCATGGCAGGGCCACCAACGAAGCCAATAGAGGACATAGGCGTAGATACGCTAACACAGCAATTCGCGAAGATGTCCCTCTCGACACGTACCGCCACACAAGGGAAGGAGTCTGCCGTGGCCATAGGCCAGAAATCGGTCAGGCTGGCCTCCAATACACTACAGGGCCAAACTCACATAGACACACGTCCCTCAGCTCCGGTCCGGGAGGCAATTTTGCGAGACCGAGGGGCGAAGCCTACGCCAACCCCCTCAGAACAAATGAACGAGAGGGAGTTGACGCCAGGGCTCTCAAACACACACGACAACACAGAGAGTAACCTGGAGGAAACTAGATCATGGGCTGAGGACGTAGAGAACGTGCCACAGCACGATAAGCCCATACAGACCTACACACATAGACAGACGTGAAGGAAGGAGTCTGCCGTGGCCATAGCCCAGAAAAAGGCCAGACTACCCTCCAATACTTTGCAAGGGCACTCACAGACAATTACACGACCCCTACCGCCAGTTCAAAGGGCGATTTCGCCAGAATGGAGGCGGACACGAACATGTGCACCCCCAATGCAAATAAATACAGGGGGATTGCTTACAATTCACAAGGGTGTAACACACACGCCTGCACGCACTAGCCTGCCTCCAAAACAAAGTACACGGGGTATAAGGGAAGTTTTACCGCCCACCCACGAGGCCAGGCAGACAGGAGGGCACACACCCCCACAGACACTGATAATGTAGCGCGGAGCCAACGCAGCCCTTCAGGCGCCAGCACACCTACGCCTATTAACAGGCACTACGGTGAACGAAGGCTTAGGCTTACTTTACTTAAAACACCCCTGAAAAATAGTAAAGAAGCACCTCAATGGGAGGCGGAGGCCTATACCCTCATAACAGGGCTCGGGCGACGATAAACACATTTACAGGGGAAAATCCACTCCCAACTAGGAAAAAACTGGCCAGAACTAAGGCAATTCGTAAGCACATTAAAATTAAAGCCAGGAATATGGACACGGGGACAGACAATCACACGGACTGCATCGCACAGACAGCATGAATACACAATCCCATAGAAAAGCCATAGGATCCCATATAGACACTGTGCCCCATAGAGTTATAGCTAAGAACTAATGTAGGCATAAGAAGGGTTATATTATATGTATGTGACTGGCATATTATCATTGTGTACACATTTTAAATATACACTAGGGATGGCATATGAATTGCACTAATGCCGCTCACAGCACAGACATAAACACGGGAAGGTTCTTTTACAAGGTAGATACACCGACACGGGAGTATACAGCAATAGCTTACTGCCCAAAGTCAGCCTCGAGGGCGTGACATGGTAACTAAGGGCCAGGACACCCAGGCCACCTACTGAACATAATCGCTGTCCCTAAACACACTACTAGAGACCGGACATTCGTACATATATGCATGTAATCGTCTTGAGTTCGGCACAGTTACGTGAGGGGTGTGAAGCCTCACCACATTCTTGCTTACTGCAGTCCCGGCCACCTACTGTACCTAATCGCTGTCCCTAAAAACACTACTAGAGACCGGACATTCGTACATATGTGCATGCAATCGTCTTCAGTTCGGCACAGTTACGTGAGGGGTTTGAAGCCCCACCACATTCTAGCTTACTGCAGTCCCGGCCACCTACTGAACCTAATCGCTGTCCTTAAACACACTACTAGAGACCGGACATTCGTACATATGTGCATGTAATCGTCTTGAGTTCGGCACAGTTACGTGAGGGGTGTGAAGCCTCACCACATTCTAGCTTACTGCAGTCCCGGCCACTTACTGTACCTAATCGCTGTCCCTAAACACACTACTAGAGACCGGACATTCGTACATATGTGCATGTAATCGTCTCGAGTTCGGCACAGTTACGTGAGGGATGTGAAGCCTCACCACATTCTAGGTTACTGCAGTCCCGGCCACCAACTGTACCTAATCGCTGTCCTTAAACACATTACAAGAGACCGGACATTCGTACATATGTGCATGTAATCGTCTTGAGTTCGGCACAGTTACGTGAGGGGTGTGAAGCCTCAACACATTCTAGCTTACTGCAGTCCCGGCCACTTACTGTACCTAATCGCTGTCCCTAAACACACTACTAGAGATCGGACATTCGTACATATGTGCATGTAATCGTCTCGAGTTCGGCACAGTTACGTGAGGGGTGTGAAGCCTCACCACATTCTAGGTTACTGCAGTCCCTGCCACCTACTGTACCTAATCGCTGTCCCTAAACACGTTACAAGAGACCAGACATTCGTACATATGTGCATGTAATCGTCTTGAGTTCGGCACAGTTACGTGAGGGGTGTGAAGCCTCACCACATTCTAGCTTACTGCAGTCCCGGCCACCTACTGTACCTAATCGCTGTCCCTAAACACACTACTAGAGACCGGACATTCGTACATATGTGCATGTATTCGTCTTGAGTTCGGCACAGTTACGTGAGGGGTGTGAAGACTCACCACATTCTAGCTTACTGCAGTCCCGGTCACCTACTGTACCTAATCGCTGTCCCTAAACACACTACTAGAGACCGGATATTCGTACATATGTGCATGTAATCGTCTTGAGTTCGGCACAGTTACGTGAGGGGTGTGAAGCCTCACCAGATTCTAGCTTACTGCAGTCCCGGCCACCTACTGTACCTAATCGCTGTCCCTAAACACACTACTAGACCCCCCAGCGGCTCACTTCTAGTGGGCGTGGGTTGGCGACCACGGGGCCCCAGCTGATTCCGGCATTGCTTCCACTTACTTGTGCCGGGCTCCTCTCCGTCTTCTTTCCTGTCGACCTCACTTGGTCAACCCTTGTTCTCTTCCGACCCCGCCGGTATTAGGGTACCCGAGGCCTAGGGAGTCTCTTCCTTTCCCGCCTTAATTGGCTCTTGTCTCATCTTTCCTGATACCCTCCTTGTGTGAGGGGTCAGCCTTCTTTTTGTTTTCCATTTACCTCCTGCCTTGTGCTCAAGGCCCTTAAGGAGGCAGTGTGTATGTAGCCCCACCACTTCTGGTGCACCCTAGATAATGCTACACCCTCAGGGGCTCACGGCTGGTGAGTTCGGGAGTTGGCAACCCCGAGAGATTCCTGAGCTGGGTCCGTTTTCCCCTTTTGTCCATTACCTTTGGGGCGGACCCTCTCCTCTTTCACTTTCCTATATGCCTTTCATGGCTCTCCTTCCTTCCAAGTCCCTCAATCCGCCTTCTCCGAGGGTTGAGGGCATTTCTTTTCCTTCTGTCCTTTTATTTGCCTTATTCTCCTTTAATTTTCCATTTCTTCTTCTAGTATGTAGGTTAGTAGTTAGTTTTAGTTTTAAGTTCGCTTTTCATTTTCATCTTCACGATCACCCAAACCATCAGGGGCCGATAACCTAGATGTTAGGCCCCTTAAAACAACAATTATCATCATCACAACACTACTAGAGACCGGACATTCGTACATATATGCATGTAATCGTCTTGAGTTCGGCACAGTTACATGAGGGGTGTGAAGCCTCACCACATTCTAGCTTACTGCAGTCCCGGCCACCTACTGTACCTAATCGCTGTCCCTAAACACACTACTAGAGACCGGACATTCGTACATATGTGCATGTAATCGTCTTGAGTTCGGCACAGTTACGTGAGGGGTGTGAAGCCTCACCACATTCCAGCTTACTGCAGTCCCGGCCACCTACTGTACCTAATCGCTGTCCTTAAACACACTACTAGAGACCGGACATTCGTAGATATGTGCATGTAACCGTCTTGAGTTCGGCACAGTTACGTGAGGGGTGTGAAGCCTCACCACATTCCAGCTTACTGCAGTCCCGGCCACCGACTGTACCTAATCGCTGTCCCTAAACACACTACTAGAGACCGGACATTCGTACATATGTGCATGTAACCGCCTTGAGTTCGGCACAGTTACGTGAGGTGTGTGAAGCCTCACCACATTCTAGCGTACTGCAGTCCCGGCCAACTTCTGTACCTAATCGCTGTCCCTACTACACACTAGAGACCGGAC
The DNA here is from genome assembly GCA_946902985.2 of Meconema thalassinum. Taxonomy (NCBI): domain Eukaryota; kingdom Metazoa; phylum Arthropoda; class Insecta; order Orthoptera; family Tettigoniidae; genus Meconema; species Meconema thalassinum. The sequence continues at coordinate 359,036,054 of OX336392.1, forward strand.
ATTCATGCAATTTTGCACTAAAATGTAGAAAATATGCACTTAGCAATAAGCCAATCGCATTGACTCTTCTCTTCCTCCTTTGCCGGAGTATCTCTACACGTTGTTCAAGTAGAAATTTCTTTTCACATTTCACTTCCTTGGAACATATTTGACAATAGACGACACCGCCATCAGTTGAATAGCCTAATCACCATTAACTGACATCCACTGATTTAATAAATACTTTCTGCTGCTCTTCTCTTTAGCCATTTTGAGTTAAGGATATGCAGACTAAGAAGAAAGTAACACATTAACTGAAGAAACTAACCCCGGGCTGCTGGCTGTCCCACCCCATTCCCTTCTTTAAATGTTCCGTAAAGCATTGTTGTCTGTTTCTCAGAATGTTGCTTACAAAGGGTGTCCAACACGCAGGAGGAACTCATTTTGTTCAAGATATTTTAGATTATACTTAATATCAAATGTATATGCACTTGTGTTCAGAATATGATAAAATTCCAATAAACCCTCAAAATATGCATTTTCTAAAAATCCGATCCCTAGCTATCAGTTATCAGAGGAGTGACTTTAGCATTTCACATCCTTTTTCGAAATTACACCTCTTGTCAGCTGCCACTCTGTTAGTATCCAGATGTATGCGCCATTTTGGAATGTGTATAACATTATGTTATGGTGTGTAGCGTAGTGGCTAACATTCTTGGCTGTCACCCCCAAAGGCGCGGTTTCCATTCCCGGCTCTGCCAACAAACTCGACCGCGTTGTCGCAGCCCCTAAACTAAGGAACCAACCAACGTCTTAAGATTGGGAAGGAGGCAGCCATAATCTGCATTCTCTTTGGAAAATCACAAAACTACTACTACGATGGTCGAGAGTAAGATACGAACTCTCCACTCAACACATTTTTAGAGGCTGACTAGGATTATAATTCACGACAGAACCGTGAATTAACAACCCATCTTCGTTCTGTTTTTCCATTCAAATCAAGTCAACTGGTAGGTTTTGCTGTGACATCGTGTCCGTGATTATTTGGGCATTATGGAATTTCTTACTGTCATTGGCATAGGATTGGAAGGAGGTGGCCATGGCCGAAGTTAGGAACCATTCCAGCATTTTCTTGGTGTAGACGTGGGGAAAACCACCTCCAGGTTGGCTGAGGTGGGAATTGAACACGGACCCCCCAAGGCGACAGCCAAGAACTAAAGCCGCTACACCACAATGTGGTCAAGCGAACTATAGCATTCATTAAAACTGCATTAGAGAATAACCTGCCATTGAAACACACTTTTGAGCTCTTTCCGGTCACGGAGGGAGTCCGTCATTTTGTGTAGGCTGAGGATAGGTCATACAAGATCCACCCACTCGTACCTAATGAAAAGGGAAGACCCCCCCACTTTGTACCTGTGGAGCCGATTTCACCGTGGCGCACATTTTAACCGAGTGTGTGAATCTTGGTGATAAGGGGCGTGGTGGCTCAGCGGTCTAGCTGTATGCCTCTCACCAAGGCGGTCCGGGTTCGATTCCCGGCCAATGCATGTGAGATTTTCGAAGTGAAATGCCATGTCCTGTGGTTCGGATTCCACGTAAAAAGGAGGTCCCGTGGCTTATAATCACAAGATTCACGGTCACGTAAAACTACAATCTTCCTTCCTTTTTTGAATCTTGGTGACTTACGCAGAAACCTCGGTTTGCAGATGACACTCAAACTTATATTATCCGATGACGCGGTGGCTGCTGATCTCGTCATCCGCTTTATAAGTGAGAGTGGGTTAGGGCCAGCAATCTAAATTTTCCAGTGTACATCGACTCAACGATTTGTTCGTTTTTTAATGATAATCTTTTGATTTTTCCAATTTACGGATATTTTTATAATTTTATTTTGTTGTTTTATTAATTTTCGTTCGTTTCAAATTTAGGTGTCCACCCCTAAATTTTCAATTCCATTTCAAATTTGTGTTCTTTAATCTGTGTTAAGAGGGGCAGATGACCTCGTAGTTCCGTCCCTTAAATCAACAATAACTAACACACACTATGTTAATATGGATAGTTACAGAATTTTAATAACTACTTGTTACTAGTAAGTGACCTGGAAACGACTGTTCAGTTTGTAAACATCGAAGGACCAAAGTAGTTCAGAGCTGGGTCCGTTTTCCCTTTTTGTCCCTTACCTTTGGGGCGGACCCTCTCCTCTTTCACTTTCCTATCTGCCTTTCATGGCTCTTCTTCCTTCCAAGTCCCTCAATCCGTCTTCTTCGAGGGTTGAGGGCATTTCTTTTCCTCCTGTCCTTTATTTGCCTTATTCTCCTTTAGTTTTCCATTTCTTCTTCTAGTATGTAGGTTAGTAGTTAGTTTTAGTTTTAAGTTCGCTTTTCATTTTCATCTTCACGATCACCCAAACCATCAGGGGCCGATAACCTAGATGTTAGGCCCCTTAAAAAAACAATTATCATAATCATCATCAAGTAGTTCAGAGAGACTATCATCAAAGCATAAAGAAAATACACTTTTGCTCTCCCGTGCTATTTGATTTGAACTTTGGTTTCAAGCAACTCCTGCAGAACGTATTCGATAGAATAGAAACACAATCATTTGTTGGCAGTGGGGAGTTGGCCAGGTTACATGCGTTTATGAAAGGGAATCTGGTTTGTATATCCATCGTAGTAGAAAGGAATACACCTGACTAGCTAGCACCCGATTGATTTGTATAGCCTGAGGCCACGTGTTATGTTCTATCCTGACTTACGCTACGCCTCGCACACAGTCGGAATGTTCCGGCATCGCTCGGTATTTCCAGAGAAGCAAAGAAGATATATATAAGATAAAGCCCTGAGCGGATATCCGCGAAATGTTTCGCCATGCGGATAATGTTTGGAGAATATAGTGTTTAGATACAATATCATGACTAGGCGCCGGATGTTTATGAATTAAGACATGTTTCCGTGCTGTTTCTTTTTTCTTGACATAACTTATGTAAGATGGTTTAAGCTACAGAATGTCCAGGCCTAACGTTGAAAATCTACACGGACGCACTTTGTAGAAGACTAGGAAATTCGTTAAGTGTTTTATTAAGATATTAACTAAAATAAGCGGCTCTCGCAATTGTGTATTTCCACACTCCCTCCAGGAAAATGCCAGGATAGTACCTTATTTCAAGTCCCGGGACGCCTACCCCATCTCTGTCCCTAATACAGTCACACACACACTACTACAGGCAAATGCCAGGATAGTAGCTTATTTCAAGTCCCGGGACGCCTACCCCATCACTGTCCCTAATACAGTTTCACACATTACTACAGGCATATGCAAGGATAGTAGCTTATTTCAAGTCCCGGGACGCCTACCCCATCTCTGTCCCTAATACAGTTTCACAAACTACTACAGGCAAATGCCAGGATAGTAGCTTATTTCAAGTCCCGGGACGCCTACCCCATCTCTGTCCCTAATACAGTTTCACACACTACTACAAGCAAATGCCAGGATAGTACCTTATTTCAAGTCCCGGGACGCCTACCCCATCTCTGTCCCTAATACAGTTTCACACACAACTACAGGCAAATGTCAGGATAGTAGCTTATTTCAAGTCCCGGGACGCCTACCCCATCTCTGTCCCTAATACAGTTTCACACACTACTACAGGCATATGCAAGGATAGTAGCTTATTTCAAGTCCCGGGACGCCTACCCCATCTCGCTCCCTAATACAGTTTCACAAACTACTACAGGCAAATGCCAGGATAGTAGCTTATTTCAAGTCCCGGGACGCCTACCCCATCTCTGTCCCTAATACAGTTTCACACACTACTACAAGCAAATGCCAGGATAGTAGCTTATTTCAAGTCCCGGGACGCCTACCCCATCTCTGTCCCTAATACAGTTTCACCCACTACTACAGGCAAATGCCAGGATAGTAGCTTATTTCAAGTACCGGGACGCCTACCCCATCTCTGTCCCTAATACAGTTTCACACACTACTACAGGCAAATGCCAGGATAGTAGCTTATTTCAAGTCCCGGGACGCCTACCCCTTCTCAGTCACTAATACAGCTTCACACACTACTACAGGCAAATGCCAGGATAGTAGCTTATTACAAGTCCCGGGACACCTTCCCCATCTCTGTCCCTAATACAATTTCACACACTACTACAGGCAAATGCCAGGATAGTAGCATATTCCAAGTCCCGGGACGCCTACCCCATCTCTGAACCTAATACAGTGTCACACACTACTACAGGCAAATGCCAGGATAGTAGCATATTCCAAGTCCCGGGACGCCTACCACATCTCTGACCCTAATACAGTTTCACACACTACTACAGGCAAATGCCAGCATAGTAGCTTATTACAAGTCCCGGGACACCTTCCGCATCTCTGTCCCTAATACAATTTCACACACTACTACAGGCAAATGCCAGGATAGTAGCATATTCCAAGTCCCGGGACGCCTACCCCATCTCTGACCCTATTACAGTGTCACACACCACTACAGGCAAATGCCAGGATAGTACCTTATTTCAAGTCCCGGGACGCCTACCCCATCTCTGTCCCTAATACAGTTTCACACATTACAACAGGCAAATGCCAGAATAGTAGCTTGTTTCAAGTCCCGGGACGCCTACCCCATCTCTGTCCCTAATACAGTTTCACACACTACTACAGGCAAATGCCAGGATAGTAGCTTATTTCAAGTCCCGGGACGCCTACCCCATCACTGTCCCTAATACAGTTTCACACACTACTACAGGCAAATGCCAGGATAGTAGCTTATTTCAAGTCCCGGGACGCCTACCCCATCTCTGTCCCTAATACAGTTTCAAACACTGCTACAGGCAAATGCCAGGATAGTAGCTTATTTCAAGTCCCGGGACGCCTACCCCATCTCTGTCCATAATACAGTTTCACACACTACTGTAACATTCACATACAGGTTTATAGGGTAATCAAATAATAACTAACAACATAATAGACTAGTGCCAACATTTATTATGTATGTTGAAGTATTAACAATTGACATAGTTGCGCAACGTATTCCAGAGATGTATGTTTCGATTATCGAATCTCGAATCCGAAGGTTATCGTTACATCTCTCTTCTCAAAATAAAATTAATATTTATCTACGCTGATTAGATTTACAGATTTAACCTAACTACTGGTTTTGCAGTTCTGCCATGTCTTGTAGTATATTTGGATGATTCTAATGAGGGTGCTTTTGATGCTTCTTCCCTCTCTACGTTCGGTTCAACAGGAGATGTTCCTTTGTTGGGATCATCTGGATGTATGGGTAGACGTGACCTTCCATGGATGTCTGTTAGTGGATCTTGAATTGACGATTGCATTCTCTCGTTTGTACTTTGATTTGATTCAACGTTTAACTCGGCCTGAATTGGTGTTTCTTTTGTTATTGTGCCTCCAATATTCGATGGTCTGATGAAACTGGTATTTCTTCGCAAAATTGTTCCATCATCTTTCTGAATCACATATGAGCGATTAGTTACTGGATGTACAATTCTCCCCGTGTACCACTTGTTGTTTAGATCTCTGATCAAGATTTTCTCGTCATTTTGATACTGTCGTGATTCCTTGGCTCCGCGATCAGCATATTTATTCTGTTTTGACCGCTTTTCCTTAAGTTTTATTGGTACATAGGTTTGTAGTTTGGGCTGAAGATTGTTATTAGAAAAGGAAATTGGAGTTCTTGTATTCCTTCCAAACAATCTCGAGGTTGGTGTGCCTAGTTCTGGGTCTCGTGGTGTATTTCTCGACATTAGCAGGGCCAGTTGTACATCTTCTCCGCTGATGTCGCATTTCTTCACCAGTCGCTTCGCAATGTCTACGTACTTCTCAGCTAATCCGTTCGACCTTGCAAAACAAGGACTCGATGTAACTAATTTGAAGTTCCATTCCTTTGAAAATTTTACAAATTCTCTGGACGAATATGTTGCGTTGTCGGCGTGAAATTCTTGTGGAACTCCATGTGTAGCAAACCAAATTTTAAGTTGATTAATTATTTCTGCTGCTGTTGTTTTGTTAATCTTTTGCACTTCGTAGTATCCACTGTAACTGTCTGCCAGAACAAGATAGCTGTTGCTTTTGTAGAAAAAGACATCTGAAGATACTATTTCAAATGGTAATTTAGGTATTTTCTTCATTATGATGGTTTCCTTGACAGGTTTACGCTGCGTATGTTGGCAGGTTTTGCAGGATTCTACCAATTTGGTTACGTCCTTTGTTAGAGTTTCCCAAAACACTAACTGTCTTGATGTTCTCAGTGTTGATTGTATACCCGGATGCCCTTTATGAATAACTTGTAGAACTCTAGGTCTTTCGCTTTTTGGGACAAAAACGCGATCTCCTTTGAAAATGAGTCCATCACAATGTGATAATTCATCACGAAAAGTGAAAAAACATCTCAATATCTGCGGCACTTGAAGGATATCGTTAGGCCAACCATTGTTCATCATCTTGATTAATGCCTGGCAAGTTGGGTCTTGGAGCGTTGATCTTTTGAAGTCTTCAGTGGCGCTTTCAGACATTGATAACACCATTAGAACTTCGAGTTCTTCTTCATCGTTTTCGTAAGAATCTTCACAATCTCTACTAAGTGTATCCGCAATCTTCAGTTCACTTCCTTTATGGTATACGATGATAGGGTTGTACTCCTTGAGATCTAATAATATTCTTCTTAATCTCGGTGGTGCATTCACAAGCGGCTTTTTCCAGATTGACTCTAAGGGTTTGTGATCCGACTCGACTGTTAATTTCTTACCCCAAATGTAGTCATGAAATTTCTTACAGCCGTAGCGAATCGCAAGTGCCTCTTTAACAATCTGCGGGTAATTTTGTTCGGTGCTGTTTAATGATTTTGTAGCATACGCTACTGGTTGTCCCCTTTGCATTAGAACAGCTCCTAATGCCCTTGATGATGCATCAACTGATAATGTTACGTCTTCATTTACGTCATAGTACCTCAAAACAGGGGTGCTGGACAGGGCTTTTTTTAGTTCTTTGAACGCCTGATCCTGTTCTGGACCCCAAATCCATGCAACATCATTCTTCAATAGTACACGCAATGGAGCTGTCAATTTTGACTGACAGGGAATAAATTTTCCCAAGTAATTTATCATACCCAACAATCTCTGTAGCTCTTCTTTGTTCTTTGGTACTTTGAGTTTCTTTATCGCATCGACTTTTGTCTCATCAATTTCAAGTCCCTTGTATGACAAAACGTGTCCTAAAAAACGAACTCTTTGTACGTTAAATATGCACTTTTCTTTATTGAGTTTAAAGCCGTTTTCATGTAGTCTTTGAAGTACTATTTCAGTGGTATCCCGAAGTTTCTGGTCTGTACTGGCATGAATTAATATGTCGTCCATGGCGCATTCTACATTTGGAATGTCGTGAAGTATCTCTGTCATAATTTGCTGAAATACTTCCGGAGCTGAAGAGAGTCCGAACGGAAGACGTTTGCAGGAATAACGTCCCCAAGGTGTTGCAAATGTTAAATATTCTTGTGTTCTCTCAGAGACTTTTATTTGCCAAAAACCTCGAGTGCAATCTAGGCATGTGAAGTACTTACTACCATTCATTCTTGCGGCAATGGCTTCAATCGTGTTTAATGGGAAATGCCTTCTCTTGATATTTTTATTTACATCTGTAGGGTCGATACACAAACGAAGTTTGCCCCCTTTTTTGACGATTACAAGAGGAGATACTGCTACAGTGGGTTTCGTGACTCGTTTGATGACGTCCATTTTAACCATTTTATCAAGTTCTTGCTTCAACTGTTTCCTTTATGGCCAATGGAATCGTTCTAGCTGAGCTAATCTCGAACTTTGGATTTTCTACAAGGTCTATGTCGTATTCGTAACCCTTGAAACATCCCAATCCATTAAACATCTGTTCGTTATTTAACTTCGGGTTGCTAATCTTCACGCTGTGTACTCTAATAATCAGATTTTCTTCTTCGCAAGTCTTTTTGCCGATTATAGGTTGAACTTGTTCATTCACAGTCAAGAATGTTACTTCTGTTTGACGATTCTTGATCTTACATTTCAATTTCAGTTTTCCGACAACGTTGAGCCTGTGTTCACTAAATGTTACCAACTTCTTTACTTTGGATGGTGTTATCTCAGCAGTGACTCCCAGTTTCTCGATTATGTGAGTCGGAAGAACGTTACATTGAGCACCGCTGTCTAGTTTAGCATGAAACGCTTTGTTTCCCACTTTTATTAATTCTTTCCAATCTTCTTGTCTTGGTGGTACTGTAACACAGCCAATGTACATCATATCTCTATCACGTGACGATTGAGTGGTTGCATCGTCGTCTTTAGAGCCGTGTACTGCATGAATCTCCTTTTTGGACTTGCAGCAGACTTCAAAATGTCCTAACTTCCCACACAAATTACATCTTTGCTTATACGCCGGACAAGATCGCTTTCCATGTGTCATACCACATCTGTTGCAATTAAACTGATCAGTATTTTTTATGTTAACTCCTTGTCTTTTCATTTTCTTGAGTGCGGCGACTGACATCTGTGATTCTGATTCGCTATTCTTACTCATGTCAATGGCTTGTTTGTGTGCCAGCTCGCTTGCTTGACACATGTCTACCGCTTTGTCATAGGTTAGGTCTGTTGTACCCAACAATCTTTCACGTAACATATCATTATTGATGCCACTAACAATTTTGTCTTTTAGCATTCGTTTCTCTGATTGACCGAAACTACATTTTCTTGCTTGAGTTGTTACGCGAATCAAAAACTGATCGAAATTTTCGTCTGATTCTTGTAACATTTTATGAAAAACGTATGCTTCATATGTTTCATTAGCTTTAGGCACAAAATAATTGTTAAATTTGTCCATGATTACCTGCATGTTTGTTTGTTCTGCCTCAGCGAGGTTAAATGACTGAAAAATCTCTTCGGCTTCATAACCTATTGTTGTCATAAACATAGCGACTTGGACTTCGGGCGGTTCTTTATCCAGCTGAATTGCTTTTGAGTACCAGTTGTAAGACACTTTCCACGTTTTCCATTCCTGTGCCATATTTTTGCCAAACTCCAGGGGTTTAGGTTGTCGAATATGAATTCTATGAGTTAGCCTCTGATTTTGGGCGTTTTGTTCTACGTTGGCCATTTTTTTTTTTTTTTGCTGCTTTATAATTCAGAAAAACCAATTACTTCTGACACCATGTAACATTCACATACAGGTTTATAGGGTAATCAAATAATAACTAACAACATAATAGACTAGTGCCAACATTTATTATGTATGTTGAAGTATTAACAATTGACATAGTTGCGCAACGTATTCCAGAGATGTATGTTTCGATTATCGAATCTCGAATCCGAAGGTTATCGTTACAACTACTACAGGAAAATGCCAGGATAGTAGCTTATTTCAAGTCCCGGGACGCCTACCCCATCTCTGTCCCTAATACAGTTTCACACACTACTACATGCAAATGCCAGGATAGTAGCTTATTTCAAGTCCCGGGACGCCTACCCCATCTCTGTCCCTAGTACAGTTTCACACACTACTACAGGCAAATGCCAGGATAGTAGCTTGTTTCAAGTCCCGGACGCCTACCCCATCTCTGTCCCTAATACAGTTTCACACACTACTACAGGCAAATGCCAGGATAGTAGCTTATTTCAAGTCCCGGGACGCCTACCCCATCTCTGTCTATAATACAGTTTCACACATTACTACAGGCAAATGCCAGGATAGTAGCTTATTTCAAGTCCCGGGACGCCTACCCCATCTCTGTCCCTAATACAGTTTCACACACTACTACAGGCAAATGCCAGGATAGTAGCTTATTACGAGTCCCGGGACACCTTCCCCATCTCTGTCCCTAATACAATTTCACACACTACTACAGGCAAATGCCAGGATAGTAGCATATTCCAAGTCCCGGGACGCCTACCCCATCTCTGACCCTAATACAGTGTCACACACTACTACAGGCCAATGCCAGGATAGTAGCATATTCCAAGTCCCGGGACGCCTACCCCTTCTCTGTCCCTAATACAGTTTCACACACTACTACAGGCAAATGCCAGGATAGTAGCTTATTTCAAGTCCCGGGACGCCTACCCCAACCCTGTCCCTAATACAGTTTCACACACTACTACAGACAAATGCCAGAATAGTAGCTTATTTCAAGTCCCGGGATGCCTACCCCATCTCTGTCCCTAATACAGTTTCACACACTACTACAAGCAAATGCCAGGATAGTACCTTATTTCATGTCCCGGGACACCTTCCCCATCTCTGTCCCTAATACAGTTTCACAAACTACTACAGGCAAATGCCAGGATAGTAGCATATTCCAAGTCCCGGGAGGCCTACCCCATCTCTGACCCTAATACAGTGTCACACATTACTACAGGCAAATGCCAGGATAGTAACATATTCCAAGTCCCGGGATGCCTACCCCATCTCTGTCCCTAATACAGTTTCACACACTACTACAGGCAAATGCCAGGATAGTAGCATATTCCAAGTCCCGGGACGCCTACCCCATCTCTGTCCCTAATACAGTTTCACACACTACTACAGGCAAATGCCAGGATATTTGCTTATTTCAAGTCCCGGGACGCCTACCCCATCTCTGTCTCTAATACAGTTTCACACATTACTGCAGGCAAATGCCAGGATAGTAGCTTGTTTCAAGTCCCGGGACGACTACCCCATCTCTGTCCCTAATACAGTTTCACACACTACTACAGGCAAATGCCAGGATTGTAGCTTATATCAAGTCCCGGGACGCCTACCCCATCTCTGTCCCTAATACAGTTTCACACACTACTACAGCCAATGCCAGGATAGTAGCTTATTTCAAGTCCCGGGAAGCCCACCCCATCTCTGTCCCTAATACAGTTTCAAACACTACTACAGGCAAATGTCAGGATAGTAGCGTATTTCAAGTCCCGGGACGCCTACCCCATCTCTGTCCCTAATACAGATTCACACACTACTACAGGAAAATGCCAGGATAGTAGCTTATTTCAAGACCCGGGACGCCTACCCCATCTCTGTCCCTAATACAGTTTCACACACTACTACAGACAAATGCCAGGATAGTACCATATTTCAAGTCCCGGGACACCTACCCCATCTCTGTCCCTAATACAGTTTCACACACTACTATATGCAAATACCAGGATTGTAGCTTATTTCAAGTCCATGGACGCCTACCCCATCTCTGTCCCTAATACAGTTGCACACACTACTACAGGCAAATGCCTGGATAGTAGCTTATTTCAAGTCCCGGGACGCCTACCCCGTCTCTGTCCCTATACAGTTTCACACATTACTACAGGCAAATGCACGAATAGTAGCTTATTTCAAGTCCCGGGACGCCTACCCCATCTCTGTCCCTAATACAGTTTCACACACTACTACAGGCGAATGCCAGGATAGTAGCTTATTTCAAGTCCCGGGACGCCTACCCCATCTCTGTCCCTAATACAGTTTCACACACTACTACAGGCAAATGCCAGGATAGTACCTTATTTCAAGTCCCGGGACGCCTACCCCATCTCTGTCCCTAATACAGTTTCACACACAACTACAGGCAAATGCCAGGATAGTAGCTTATTTCAAGTCCCGGGACGCCTACCCCATCTCTGTCCCTAATACAATTTCACACATTACTACAGGCAAATGCCAGGATAGTAGCTTATTTCAAGTCCCGGGACGCCTGCCCCATCTCTGTCCCTAATACAGTTTTACACACTACTACTGGCAAATGCCAGGATAGTACCTTATTTCAAGTCCCGGGACGCCTACCCCATCTCTGTCCCTAATACAGTTTCACACACAACTACAGGCAAATGCCAGGATAGTAGCTTATTTCAAGTCCCGGGACGCCTACCCCATCTCTGTCCCTAATACAGATTCACACACTACTACAGGCAAATGCCAGGATAGTACGTTATTTCAAGTCCCTGGACGCCTACCCCATCTCTGTCCCTAATACAGATTCACACACTACTACAGGCAAATGCCAGGATAGTAGCTTATTTCAAGTCCCAGGACGCCTACCCCATCTCTGTCCCTAATACAGTTTAACACACTACTACAGGCAAATGCCAGGATAGTAGCATATTCCAAGTCCCGGGACGCCTACCCCATCTCTGTCCCTAATACAGTTTCACACACTACTACAGGCAAATGCCAGGATAGTGGCTTATTTCAAGTCCCGGGACACCTACCACATCTCTGTCCCTAATACAATTTCACACACTACTACAGGCAAATGCCCCGATAGTAGCTTATTTCAAGTCCCGGGACGCCTGCCCCATCTCTGTCCCTAATACAGTTTCACACACTACTACAGGAAAATGCCAGGATAGTAGCTTATTTCAAGTCCCGGGACGCCTACCCCATCTCTGTCCCTAATACAGTGTCACACAATACTACAGGCAAATGCCAGGATAGTAGCATATTCCAAGTCCCGGGACGCCTACCCCATCTCTGTCCCTAATACAGTTTCACACACTACTACAGGCAAATGCCAGGATAGTAGCTTATTTCAAGTCCCGGGACGCCTACCCCATCTCTGTCCCTAATACAGTTTTACACACTACTACAGGCAAATGCCAGGATAGTAGCTTATTTCAAGTCCCGGGACGCCTACCCCATCTCTGTCCCTAATACAGTTTCACACACTACTACAAGCAAATGCCAGGATAGTACCTTATTTCAAGTCCCGGGACACCCTCCCCATCTCTGTCCCTAATACAGTTTCACAAACTACTACAGGCAAATGCCAGGATACTAGCATATTCCAAGTCCCGGGACGCCTACCCCATCTCTGACCCTAATACAGTGTCACACATTACTACAGGCAAATGCCAGGATAGTAACATATTCCAAGTCCCGGGATGCCTACCCCATCTCTGTCCCTAATACAGTTTCACACACTACTACAGGCAAATGCCAGGATAGTAGCATATTCCAAGTCCCGGGACGCCTACCCCATCTCTGTCCCTAATACAGTTTCACACACTACTACAGGCAAATGCCAGGATATTAGCTTATTTCAAGTCCCGGGACGCCTACCCCATCTCTGTCTCTAATACAGTTTCACACATTACTACAGACAAATGCCAGGATAGTAGCTTGTTTCAAGTCCCGGGACGCCTACCCCATCTCTGTCCCTAATACAGTTTCACACACTACTACAGGCAAATGCCAGGATTGTAGCTTATTTCAAGTCCCGGGACGCCTACCCCATCTCTGTCCCTAATACAGTTTCACACACTACTACAGGCAAATGCCAGGATAGTAGCTTATTTCAAGTCCCGGGACGCCTACCCCATCTCTGTCCCTAATACAGTTTCAAACACTACTACAGGCAAATGCCAGGATAGTAGCGTATTTCAAGTCCCGGGACGCCAACCCCATCTCTGTCCCTAATACAGATTCACACACTACTACAGGAAAATGCCAGGATAGTAGCTTATTTCAAGTCCCGGGACGCCTACCCCATCTCTGTCCCTAATACAGTTTCACACACTACTACAGACAAATGCCATGATAGTACCATATTTCAAGTCCCGGGACACCTACCCCATCTCTGTCCCTAATACAGTTTCACACACTACTATAGGCAAATACCAGGATTGTAGCTTATTTCAAGTCCAAGGACTCCTACCCCATCTCTGTCCCTAATACAGTTTCACACACTACTACAGGCAAATGCCAGGATAGTAGCTTATTTCAAGTCCCGGGACGCCTACCCCATCTCTCTCCCTATACAGTTTCACACACTACTACAGGCAAATGCACGGATAGTAGCTTATTTCAAGTCCCGGGACGCCTACCCCATCTCTGTCCCTAATAGAGTTTCAGACACTACTACAGGCAAATGCCAGGATAGTAGCTTATTTCAAGTCCCGGGACGCCTACCCCATCTCTGTCCCTAATACAGTTTCACACACTACTACAGGCAAATGCCAGGATAGTACCTTATTTCAAGTCCCGGGACGCCTACCCCATCTCTGTCCCTAATACAGTTTCACACACAACTACAGGCAAATGCCAGGATAGTAGCTTATTTCAAGTCCCGGGACGCCTACCCCATCTCTGTCCCTAATACAATTTCACAAACTACTACAGGCAAATGCCAGGATAGTAGCTTATTTCAAGTCCCGGGACGCCTACCCCATCTCTGTCCCTAATACATATTCACACACTACTACAGGCAAATGCCAGGATAGTACCTTATTTCAAGTCCCGGGACGCCTACCCCATCTCTGTCCCTAATACAGATTCACACACTACTACAGGCATATGCCAGGATAGTAGCTTATTTCAAGTCCCAGGACGCCTACCCCATCTCTGTCCCTAATACAGTTTAACACACTACTACAGGCAAATGCCAGGATAGTAGCATATTCCAAGTCCCGGGACGCCTACCCCATCTCTGTCCCTAATACAGTTTCACACACTACTACAGGCAAATGCCAGGATATTAGCTTATTTCAAGACCCGGGACGCCTACCCCATCTCTGTCCCTAATACAGTTTCACACACTACTACAGGCAAATGCCAGGATAGTAGCTTATTTCAAGTCCCGGGACGCCTACCGCATCTCTGTCCCTAATACAGTTTCACACATTACTAAAGGCAAATGCCAGGATAGTAGCTTGTTTCAAGTCCCTGGACGCCTACCCCATCTCTGTCCCTAATACAATTTCACACACTACTACATGCAAATGCCAGGATAGTAGCTTATTTCAAGTCCCGGGACGCCTACCCCATCTCTGACCCTAATACAGTGTCACACATTACTACAGGCAAATGCCAGGATAGTAGCATATTCCAAGTCCCGGGACGCCTACCCCATCTCTGTCCCTAATACAGTTTAACACACTACTACAGGCAAATGCCAGGATAGAGGCATATTCCAAGTCCCTTGACGCATACCCCATCCCTGTTCCTAATACAATTTCACACACTACTACAGGCAAATGCCAGGATAGTAGCTTATTTCAAGTCCCGGGACACCTACCCCATCTCTGTCCCTAATACAATTTCACACACTACTACAGGCAAATGCCAGGATAGTACCTTATTTCAAGTCCCGGGACGCCTACCCCATCTCTGTCCCTAATACAGTTTCACACATTACTACAGGCAAATGCCAGGCTAGTAGCTTGTTTCAAGTCCCGGGACGCCTACCCCATCACTGTCCCTAATACAGTATCTCACACTACTACAGGCAAATGTCAGGATAGTAGCTTATTTCAAGTCCCGGGACGCCTACCCCATCCCTGTCCCTAATACAGTTTCACACACAACTACAGGCAAATGCCAGGATAGTAGCTTATTTCAAGTCCCGGGACGCCTACCCCATCTCTGTCCCTAATACAATTTCACACACTACTACAGGCAAATGCCAGGATAGTAGCTTATTTCAAGTCCCGGGACGCCTACCCCATCTCTGTCCCTAATACAGATTCACACACTACTACAGGCAAATGCCAGGATAGTACCTTATTTCAAGTCCCGGGACGCCTACCCCATATCTGTCCCTAATACAGTTTCACACACAACTACAGGCAAAAGCCAGGATAGTAGCTTATTTCAAGTCCCAGCACGCCTTTCCCATCTCTGTCCCTAATACAGTTTACCACACTACTACAGGCAAATGCCAGGATAGTAGCATATTCCAAGTCCCGGGACGCCTACCCCATCTCTGTCCCTAATACAGTTTCACACACTACTACAGGCAAATGCCAGGATAGTAGCTTATTTCAAGTCCCGGGACACCTACCCCATCTCTGTCCCTAATACAATTTCACACACTACTACAGGCAAATGCCAGGATAGTACCTTATTTCAAGTCCCGGGACGCCTACCCCATCTCTGTCCCTAATACAGTTTCACACATTACTACAGGCAAATGCCAGGATAGTAGCTTATTTCAAGTCCCGGGACGCCTACCCCATCACTGTCCCTAATACAGTTTCACACACTACTACAGGCAAATGCCAGGATAGTAGCTTATTTCAAGTCCCGGGACGCCTACCCCATCTCTGTCCCTAATACAGTTTCAAACACTACTACAGGCAAATGCCAGGATAGTAGCTTATTTCAAGTCCCGGGACGCCTACTCCATCTCTGTCCCTAATACAGTTTCACACACTACTACAGGAAAATGCCAGGATAGTAGCTTATTTCAAGTCCCGGGACGTCTACCCCATCTCTGTCTCTAATACAGTTTCACACACTACTACAGGCAAATGCCAGGATAGTACCTTATTTCAAGTCCCGGGACGCCTACCCCATATCTGTCCCTAATACAGTTTCACACACTACTACAGGCAAATGCCAAGATAGTAGCTTGTTTCAAGTCCCGGGACGCCTACCCATCTCTGTCCCTAATACAGTTTCACACACTACTACATGCAAATGTCAGGATAGTAGCATATTCCAAGTCCCGGGACGCCTACCCCATCTCTGACCCTAATACAGTGTCACACACTACTACAGGCAAATGCCAGGATAGTAGCTTATTTCAAGTCCCGGGACGCCTACCCCATCTCTGTCCCTAATACAGTTTCACACACTACTACAGGCAAATGCCAGGATAGTAGCTTATTTCAAGTCCCGGGACGCCTACCCCATCTCTGTCCCTAATACAATTTCACACACTACTACAGGCAAATGCCAGGATAGTAGCTTATTTCAAGTCCCGGGACGCCTACCCCATCTCTGTCCCTAATACAGTTTCACACATTACTAAAGGCAAATGCCAGGATAGTAGCTTGTTTCAAGTCCCGGGACGCCTACCCCATCTCTGTCCCTAATACAATTTCACACACTACTACAGGCAAATGCCAGGATAGTAGCTTATTTCAAGTCCCAGGACGCCTACCCCATCTCTGTCCCTAATACAGTTTAACACACTACTACAGGCAAATGCCAGGATAGTAGCATATTCCAAGTCCCGGGACGCCTACCCCATCTCTGTCCCTAATACAGTTTCACACACTACTACAGGCAAATGCCAGGATAGTAGCTTATTTCAAGTCCCGGGACACCTACCCCATCTCTGTCCCTAATACAATTTCACACACTACTACAGGCAAATGCCATGATAGTAGCTTATTTCAAGTCCCGGGACGCCTACCCCATCTCTGTCCCTAATACAGTTTCACACACTACTACAGGCAAATGCCAGGATAGTACCTTATTTCAAGTCCCGGGACGCCTACCCCATCTCTGTCCCTAATACAGATTCACACACTACTACAGGCATATGCCAGGATAGTAGCTTATTTCAAGTCCCAGGACGCCTACCCCATCTCTGTCCCTAATACAGTTTAACACACTACTACAGGCAAATGCCAGGATAGTAGCATATTCCAAGTCCCGGGACGCCTACCCCATCTCTGTCCCTAATACAGTTTCACACACTACTACAGGCAAATGCCAGGATATTAGCTTATTTCAAGACCCGGGACGCCTACCCCATCTCTGTCCCTAATACAGTTTCACACACTACTACAGGCAAATGCCAGGATAGTAGCTTATTTCAAGTCCCGGGACGCCTACCCCATCTCTGTCCCTAATACAGTTTCACACATTACTAAAGGCAAATGCCAGGATAGTAGCTTGTTTCAAGTCCCTGGACGCCTACCCCATCTCTGTCCCTAATACAATTTCACACACTACTACATGCAAATGCCAGGATAGTAGCTTATTTCAAGTCCCGGGACGCCTACCCCATCTCTGACCCTAATACAGTGTCACACATTACTACAGGCAAATGCCAGGATAGTAGCATATTCCAAGTCCCGGGACGCCTACCCCATCTCTGTCCCTAATACAGTTTAACACACTACTACAGGCAAATGCCAGGATAGAGGCATATTCCAAGTCCCTTGACGCATACCCCATCCCTGTTCCTAATACAATTTCACACACTACTACAGGCAAATGCCAGGATAGTAGCTTATTTCAAGTCCCGGGACACCTACCCCATCTCTGTCCCTAATACAATTTCACACACTGCTACAGGCAAATGCCAGGATAGTACCTTATTTCAAGTCCCGGGACGCCTACCCCATCTCTGTCCCTAATACAGTTTCACACATTACTACAGGCAAATGCCAGGCTAGTAGCTTGTTTCAAGTCCCGGGACGCCTACCCCATCACTGTCCCTAATACAGTATCTCACACTACTACAGGCAAATGTCAGGATAGTAGCTTATTTCAAGTCCCGGGACGCCTACCCCATCCCTGTCCCTAATACAGTTTCACACACAACTACAGGCAAATGCCAGGATAGTAGCTTATTTCAAGTCCCGGGACGCCTACCCCATCTCTGTCCCTAATACAATTTCACACACTACTACAGGCAAATGCCAGGATAGTAGCTTATTTCAAGTCCCGGGACGCCTACCCCATCTCTGTCCCTAATACAGATTCACACACTACTACAGGCAAATGCCAGGATAGTACCTTATTTCAAGTCCCGGGACGCCTACCCCATATCTGTCCCTAATACAGTTTCACACACAACTACAGGCAAAAGCCAGGATAGTAGCTTATTTCAAGTCCCAGCACGCCTTTCCCATCTCTGTCCCTAATACAGTTTACCACACTACTACAGGCAAATGCCAGGATAGTAGCATATTCCAAGTCCCGGGACGCCTACCCCATCTCTGTCCCTAATACAGTTTCACACACTACTACAGGCAAATGCCAGGATAGTAGCTTATTTCAAGTCCCGGGACACCTACCCCATCTCTGTCCCTAATACAATTTCACACACTACTACAGGCAAATGCCAGGATAGTACCTTATTTCAAGTCCCGGGACGCCTACCCCATCTCTGTCCCTAATACAGTTTCACACATTACTACAGGCAAATGCCAGGATAGTAGCTTATTTCAAGTCCCGGGACGCCTACCCCATCACTGTCCCTAATACAGTTTCACACACTACTACAGGCAAATGCCAGGATAGTAGCTTATTTCAAGTCCCGGGACGCCTACCCCATCTCTGTCCCTAATACAGTTTCAAACACTACTACAGGCAAATGCCAGGATAGTAGCTTATTTCAAGTCCCGGGACGCCTACTCCATCTCTGTCCCTAATACAGTTTCACACACTACTACAGGAAAATGCCAGGATAGTAGCTTATTTCAAGTCCCGGGACGTCTACCCCATCTCTGTCTCTAATACAGTTTCACACACTACTACAGGCAAATGCCAGGATAGTACCTTATTTCAAGTCCCGGGACGCCTACCCCATATCTGTCCCTAATACAGTTTCACACACTACTACAGGCAAATGCCAAGATAGTAGCTTGTTTCAAGTCCCGGGACGCCTACCCATCTCTGTCCCTAATACAGTTTCACACACTACTACATGCAAATGTCAGGATAGTAGCATATTCCAAGTCCCGGGGCGCCTACCCCATCTCTGACCCTAATACAGTGTCACACACTACTACAGGCAAATGCCAGGATAGTAGCTTATTTCAAGTCCCGGGACGCCTACCCCATCTCTGTCCCTAATACAGTTTCACACACTACTACAGGCAAATGCCAGGATAGTAGCTTATTTCAAGTCCCGGGACGCCTAACCCATCTTTGTCCCTAATACAGTTTCACACACTACTACAGGCAAATGCCAGGATAGTAGCTTATTTCAAGTCCCGGGACGCCTACCCCATCTCTGTCCCTAATACAGTTTCACACACTACTACAGGCAAATGCCAGGATAGTACCTTATTTCAAGTCCCGGGACACCTTCCCCATCTCTGTCCCTAATACAGTTTCACAAACTACTACAGGCAAATGCCAGGATAGTAGCATATTCCAAGTCCCGGGACGCCTACCCCATCTCTGTCCCTAATACAGTTTCACACACTACTACAGGCAAATGCCAGGATAGTAGCATATTCCAAATCCCGGGACGCCTACCCCATCTCTGCCCTAATACAGTTTCACACACTACTACAGGCAAATGCCAGGATATTAGCTTATTTCAAGTCCAGGGACGCCTACCCCATCTCTGTCCCTAATACAGTTTCACACACTACTACAGGCAAATGCCAGGATAGTAGCTTATTTCAAGTCCCGGGACGCCTACCCCATCTCTGTCCCTAATACAGTTTCACACATTACTAAAGGCAAATGCCAGGATAGTAGCTTGTTTCAAGTCCCTGGACGCCTACCCCATCTCTGTCCCTAATACAATTTCACACACTACTACAGGCAAATGCCAGGATAGTAGCTTATTTCAAGTCCCGGGACGCCTACCCCATCTCTGTCCCTAATACAGTTTCACACATTACTAAAGGCAAATGCCAGGATAGTAGCTTGTTTCAAGTCCCGGGACGCCTACCCCATCTCTGTCCCTAATACAATTTCACACACTACTACAGGCAAATGCCAGGATAGTAGCTTATTTCAAGTCCCAGGACGCCTACCCCATCTCTGTCCCTAATACAGTTTAACACACTACTACAGGCAAATGCCAGGATAGTAGCATATTCCAAGTCCCGGGACGCCTACCCCATCTCTGTCCCTAATACAGTTTCACACACTACTACAGGCAAATGCCAGGATAGTAGCTTATTTCAAGTCCCGGGACACCTACCCCATCTCTGTCCCTAATACAATTTCACACACTACTACAGGCAAATGCCATGATAGTAGCTTATTTCAAGTCCCGGGACGCCTACCCCATCTCTGTCCCTAATACAGTGTCACACACTACTACAGGCAAATGCCAGGATAGTAGCATATTCCAAGTCCCGGGACGCCTACCCCATCTCTGTCCCTAATACAGTTTCACACACAACTACAGGCAAATGCCAGGATAGTAGCTTATTTCAAGTCCCGGGACGCCTACCCCATCTCTGTCCCTAATACAGTTTTCCCCCCAGGGGCTCACATCTAGTGGGTTGTGGGTTGGCGACCACGGGGCCCCAGCTGAGTCCGGCATTGCTTCCACTTACTTGTGCCGGCTCCTCTCTTTCTCCTTTCCTGTCGACCTCCCTTGGTCAACTCTTGTTCTCTTCCGACCCCGACGGTATTAGGGTATCCGAGGCTTAGGGAGTCTCTTCCTTTCCCGCCTTAATTGGCCCTTGTCTCATCTTTTCTGATTCCCTCCTTCTGCGAGGGGTCGGCCTTCTTTTTCTTTTCATGTTATCTCCTGCCTTCTGCTTAAGGCCCTCAAGGAGACCGGGTGTATGTATCCCCACCACTTTTGGTGCACCCTAGATAATGCTACACCCTCAGGGGCTCACGGCTGGTGAGTTCGGGAGTTGGCGACCCCGAGGGATTCCTGAGCTGGGTCCGTTTTCCCTTTTTGTCCCTTCCCTTTGGGGCGGACCCTCTCCTCTTTCACTTTCCTATCTGCCTTTCATGGCTCTCCTTCCTTCCAAGTCCCTCAATCCGCCTTCTTCGAGGGTTGAGGGCATTTCTTTTCCTCCTGTCCTTTATTTGCCTTATTCTCCTTTAGTTTTCCATTTCTTCTTCTAGTATGTAGGTTAGTAGATAGTTTTAGTTTTAAGTTCGCATTTCATTTTCATCATCACGATCACCCAAACCATCAGGGGCCGATAACCTAGATGTTAGGCCCCTTAAAACAACAATTATCATCATCATCATCATCTTCCGACCCCGAC
Source organism: Meconema thalassinum (assembly GCA_946902985.2). Taxonomy (NCBI): domain Eukaryota; kingdom Metazoa; phylum Arthropoda; class Insecta; order Orthoptera; family Tettigoniidae; genus Meconema; species Meconema thalassinum. Next base: position 359,057,710 of record OX336392.1, read on the forward strand.
GGTATTAGGGTATCCGAGGCCTGGGAGTCTCTTCCTTTCCCGCCTTAATTGGCCCTTGTCTCATCTTTTCTGATTCCCTCCTTCTGCGAGGGGTCAGCCTTCTTTTTCTTTTCCTTTTACCTCCTGCTCAAGGCCCTTAAGGAGGCAGGGTGTATGTAGCCCCACCACTTCTGGTGCACCGTCGATAATGCTACACCCTCAGGGGCTCACGGCTGGTGAGTTCGGGCGTTGGCGACCCCGAGGGATTCCTGAGCTGGGTCCGTTTTCCCGTTTTTGTCCCTTCCCTTTGGGGCGGACCTTCTCCTCTCTCCCCTCTCCTCTCCTCTTTTCCTTCTATTTCCTTTTCTCTTTAAGATTCCCGCACTGTTTTTGTTACTCGAATCACCCTGTATCTAAATTCCCTTTTACCACTTTTTTTTAAAGGCATTTTGTAAGTCTCTTCGATCTAAATTACATCTCGCGATTGTTTTCAACCTCAATTGCATTTTGTAAAGATTGACAATCTAAATTGCTTTTTAGTAAGTCTTTCAATGCAGGCGTCAGGGCATTTTAGTGATTATTTTGAATTTCAATTGCATTTTGTAAGTATTTTCAACCAAAACTGCATTTCGCACGAATTTTGAATCTAAATTGCATTTTGTTTGGTGGGCATTTTGCACATATTTTGATTCTCAATTGCATTTTGTGGGTATTTTGAATCTAAATTACATTTGTCAAGTATTTTCAATCTAAATTGCTTTTTGTAAGTATTGTCAATCCACATGAGTCGTTTGAATCTACCGTACATTTTGTAAGCATTTTCAATTTCAATTGCATTTTGTAAGTATTCTGAATTTCAATTGCACTTTGTGAATAATTTGGATTGGAACTGGGATATTTCAATCTGAATTGCATTGTGTATTTTCAATTTCAATTGCATTTTGTAAGTATTTTGAACCTCAATTGCATTTTGTACGTAATTTCTATCTCATTTGCATTTTGTAAGTATTTTGAATTTCAGTTGCATTTTGTAAGTATTTCGGCGCTACTTTGCATTTTGTACGTATTTTCAATCTAGCCTACGTTTTGTGGGTCTTTTTCAATCTATTCTTTTTGTGCAACTTTTCGTTTTAAATTCCCTTTTGTAGGACCATATTGTGAGTTGTTTCCACGTGAGTTCCTTTTTGTACGTATTTTCAGTCTTCGATAATTCTGTTCTGGTTTCCATTTCATTATCATTTTCGCTATCACCCAGATCATTAGGGGCCGATAACCTCGATGTTAGGCCCCTTAAAACAACAATTATCATCATCATCATCATCAATACAGTTTTACACACTACTACAGGCAAATGCCAGGATAGTAGCTTATTTCAAGTCCCGGGACGCCTACCCCATCTCTGTCCCTAATACAGTTTCACACACTACTACAAGCGAATGCCAGGATAGTACCTTATTTCAAGTCCCGGGACACCCTCCCCATCTCTGTCCCTAATACAGTTTCACAAACTACTACAGGCAAATGCCAGGATACTAGCATATTCCAAGTCCCGGGACGCCTACCCCATCTCTGACCCTAATACAGTGTCACACATTACTACAGGCAAATGCCAGGATAGTAACATATTCCAAGTCCCGGGATGCCTACCCCATCTCTGTCCCTAATACAGTTTCACACACTACTACAGGCTAATGCCAGGATAGTAGCATATTCCAAGTCCCGGGACGCCTACCCCATCTCTGTCCCTAATACAGTTTCACACACTACTACAGGCAAATGCCAGGATATTAGCTTATTTCAAGTCCCGGGACGCCTACCCCATCTCTGTGTCTAATACAGTTTCACACATTACTACAGGCAAATGCCAGGATAGTAGCTTGTTTCAAGTCCCGGGACGCCTACCCCATCTCTGTCCCTAATACAGTTTCACACACTACTACAGGCAAATGCCAGGATAGTAGCTTATTTCAAGTCCCAGGACGCCTACCCCATCTCTGTCCCTAATACAGTTTAACACACTACTACAGGCAAATGCCAGGATAGTAGCATATTCCAAGTCCCGGGACGCCTACCCCATCTCTGTCCCTAATACAGTTTCACACACTACTACAGGCAAATGCCAGGAAAGTGGCTTATTTCAAGTCCCGGGACACCTACCACATCTCTGTCCCTAATACAATTTCACACACTACTACAGGCAAATGCCCCGATAGTAGCTTATTTCAAGTCCCGGGACGCCTGCCCCATCTCTGTCCCTAATACAGTTTCACACACTACTACAGGAAAATGCCAGGATAGTAGCTTATTTCAAGTCCCGGGACGCCTACCCCATCTCTGTTCCTGATACAGTGTCACACAATACTACAGGCAAATGCCAGGATAGTAGCATATTCCAAGTCCCGGGACGCCTACCCCATCTCTGTCCCTAATACAGTTTCACACACTACTACAGGCAAATGCCAGGATAGTAGCTTATTTCAAGTCCCGGGACGCCTACCCCATCTCTGTCCCTAATACAGTTTTACACACTACTACAGGCAAATGCCAGGATAGTAGCTTATTTCAAGTCCCGGGACGCCTACCCCATCTCTGTCCCTAATACAGTTTCACACACTACTACAAGCAAATGCCAGGATAGTACCTTATTTCAAGTCCCGGGACACCCTCCCCATCTCTGTCCCTAATACAGTTTCACAAACTACTACAGGCAAATGCCAGGATACTAGCATATTCCAAGTCCCGGGACGCCTACCCCATCTCTGACCCTAATACAGTGTCACACATTACTACAGGCAAATGCCAGGATAGTAACATATTCCAAGTCCCGGGATGCCTACCCCATCTCTGTCCCTAATACAGTTTCACACACTACTACAGGCAAATGCCAGGATAGTAGCATATTCCAAGTCCCGGGACGCCTACCCCATCTCTGTCCCTAATACAGTTTCACACACTACTACAGGCAAATGCCAGGATATTAGCTTATTTCAAGTCCCGGGACGCCTACCCCATCTCTGTCTCTAATACAGTTTCACACATTACTACAGACAAATGCCAGGATAGTAGCTTGTTTCAAGTCCCGGGACGCCTACCCCATCTCTGTCCCTAATACAGTTTCACACACTACTACAGGCAAATGCCAGGATTGTAGCTTATTTCAAGTCCCGGGACGCCTACCCCATCTCTGTCCCTAATACAGTTTCACACACTACTACAGGCAAATGCCAGGATAGTAGCTTATTTCAAGTCCCGGGACGCCTACCCCATCTCTGTCCCTAATACAGTTTCAAACACTACTACAGGCAAATGCCAGGATAGTAGCGTATTTCAAGTCCCGGGACGCCAACCCCATCTCTGTCCCTAATACAGATTCACACACTACTACAGGAAAATGCCAGGATAGTAGCTTATTTCAAGTCCCGGGACGCCTACCCCATCTCTGTCCCTAATACAGTTTCACACACTACTACAGACAAATGCCATGATAGTACCATATTTCAAGTCCCGGGACACCTACCCCATCTCTGTCCCTAATACAGTTTCACACACTACTATAGGCAAATACCAGGATTGTAGCTTATTTCAAGTCCAAGGACTCCTACCCCATCTCTGTCCCTAATACAGTTTCACACACTACTACAGGCAAATGCCAGGATAGTAGCTTATTTCAAGTCCCGGGACGCCTACCCCATCTCTGTCCCTATACAGTTTCACACACTACTACAGGCAAATGCACGGATAGTAGCTTATTTCAAGTCCCGGGACGCCTACCCCATCTCTGTCCCTAATAGAGTTTCAGACACTACTACAGGCAAATGCCAGGATAGTAGCTTATTTCAAGTCCCGGGACGCCTACCCCATCTCTGTCCCTAATACAGTTTCACACACTACTACAGGCAAATGCCAGGATAGTACCTTATTTCAAGTCCCGGGACGCCTACCCCATCTCTGTCCCTAATACAGTTTCACACACAACTACAGGCAAATGCCAGGATAGTAGCTTATTTCAAGTCCCGGGACGCCTACCCCATCTCTGTCCCTAATACAATTTCACAAACTACTACAGGCAAATGCCAGGATAGTAGCTTATTTCAAGTCCCGGGACGCCTACCCCATCTCTGTCCCTAATACATATTCACACACTACTACAGGCAAATGCCAGGATAGTACCTTATTTCAAGTCCCGGGACGCCTACCCCATCTCTGTCCCTAATACAGATTCACACACTACTACAGGCAAATGCCAGGATAGTACCTTATTTCAAGTCCCGGGACGCCTACCCCATCTCTGTCCCTAATACAGTTTCACACATTACTACAGGCAAATGCCAGGCTAGTAGCTTGTTTCAAGTCCCGGGACGCCTACCCCATCACTGTCCCTAATACAGTTTCACACACAACTACAGGCAAATGCCAGGATAGTAGCTTATTTCAAGTCCCGGGACGCCTACCCCATCTCTGTCCCTAATACAATTTCACACACTACTACAGGCAAATGCCAGGATAGTAGCTTATTTCAAGTCCCGGGACGCCTACCCCATCTCTGTCCCTAATACAGATTCACACACTACTACAGGCAAATGCCAGGATAGTACCTTATTTCAAGTCCCGGGACGCCTACCCCATATCTGTCCCTAATACAGTTTCACACACAACTACAGGCAAAAGCCAGGATAGTAGCTTATTTCAAGTCCCAGCACGCCTTTCCCATCTCTGTCCCTAATACAGTTTACCACACTACTACAGGCAAATGCCAGGATAGTAGCATATTCCAAGTCCCGGGACGCCTACCCCATCTCTGTCCCTAATACAGTTTCACACACTACTACAGGCAAATGCCAGGATAGTAGCTTATTTCAAGTCCCGGGACACCTACCCCATCTCTGTCCCTAATACAATTTCACACACTACTACAGGCAAATGCCAGGATAGTACCTTATTTCAAGTCCCGGGACGCCTACCCCTTCTCTGTCCCTAATACAGTTTCACACATTACTACAGGCAAATGCCAGGATAGTAGCTTATTTCAAGTCCCGGGACGCCTACCCCATCACTGTCCCTAATACAGTTTCACACACTACTACAGGCAAATGCCAGGATAGTAGCTTATTTCAAGTCCCGGGACGCCTACCCCATCTCTGTCCCTAATACAGTTTCAAACACTACTACAGGCAAATGCCAGGATAGTAGCTTATTTCAAGTCCCGGGACGCCTACTCCATCTCTGTCCCTAATACAGTTTCACACACTACTACAGGAAAATGCCAGGATAGTAGCTTATTTCAAGTCCCGGGACGTCTACCCCATCTCTGTCTCTAATACAGTTTCACACACTACTACAGGCAAATGCCAGGATAGTACCTTATTTCAAGTCCCGGGACGCCTACCCCATATCTGTCCCTAATACAGTTTCACACACTACTACAGGCAAATGCCAAGATAGTAGCTTGTTTCAAGTCCCGGGACGCCTACCCATCTCTGTCCCTAATACAGTTTCACACACTACTACATGCAAATGTCAGGATAGTAGCATATTCCAAGTCCCGGGACGCCTACCCCATCTCTGACCCTAATACAGTGTCACACACTACTACAGGCAAATGCCAGGATAGTAGCTTATTTCAAGTCCCGGGACGCCTACCCCATCTCTGTCCCTAATACAGTTTCACACACTACTACAGGCAAATGCCAGGATAGTAGCTTATTTCAAGTCCCGGGACGCCTAACCCATCTTTGTCCCTAATACAGTTTCACACACTACTACAGGCAAATGCCAGGATAGTAGCTTATTTCAAGTCCCGGGACGCCTACCCCATCTCTGTCCCTAATACAGTTTCACACACTACTACAGGCAAATGCCAGGATAGTACCTTATTTCAAGTCCCGGGACACCTTCCCCATCTCTGTCCCTAATACAGTTTCACAAACTACTACAGGCAAATGCCAGGATAGTAGCATATTCCAAGTCCCGGGACGCCTACCCCATCTCTGTCCCTAATACAGTTTCACACACTACTACAGGCAAATGCCAGGATAGTAGCATATTCCAAGTCCCGGGACGCCTACCCCATCTCTGCCCTAATACAGTTTCACACACTACTACAGGCAAATGCCAGGATATTAGCTTATTTCAAGTCCAGGGACGCCTACCCCATCTCTGTCCCTAATACAGTTTCACACACTACTACAGGCAAATGCCAGGATAGTAGCTTATTTCAAGTCCCGGGACGCCTACCCCATCTCTGTCCCTAATACAGTTTCACACATTACTAAAGGCAAATGCCAGGGTAGTAGCTTGTTTCAAGTCCCTGGACGCCTACCCCATCTCTGTCCCTAATACATTTTCACACACTACTACAGGCAAATGCCAGGATAGTAGCTTATTTCAAGTCCCGGGACGCCTACCCCATCTCTGTCCCTAATACAGTTTCACACATTACTAAAGGCAAATGCCAGGATAGTAGCTTGTTTCAAGTCCCGGGACGCCTACCCCATCTCTGTCCCTAATACAATTTCACACACTACTACAGGCAAATTCCAGGATAGTAGCTTATTTCAAGTCCCAGGACGCCTACCCCATCTCTGTCCCTAATACAGTTTAACACACTACTACAGGCAAATGCCAGGATAGTAGCATATTCCAAGTCCCGGGACGCCTACCCCATCTCTGTCCCTAATACAGTTTCACACACTACTACAGGCAAATGCCAGGATAGTAGCTTATTTCAAGTCCCGGGACACCTACCCCATCTCTGTCCCTAATACAATTTCACACACTACTACAGGCAAATGCCATGATAGTAGCTTATTTCAAGTCCCGGGACGCCTACCCCATCTCTGTCCCTAATACAGTTTCACACACTACTACAGGAAAATGCCAGGATAGTAGCTTATTTCAAGTCCCGGGACGCCTACCCCATCTCTGTCCCTAATACAGTGTCACACACTACTACAGGCAAATGCCAGGATAGTAGCATATTCCAAGTCCCGGGACGCCTACCCCATCTCTGTCCCTAATACAGTTTCACACACAACTACAGGCAAATGCCAGGATAGTAGCTTATTTCAAGTCCCGGGACGCCTACCCCATCTCTGTCCCTAATACAGTTTTCCCCCCAGGGGCTCACATCTAGTGGGTTGTGGGTTGGCGACCACGGGGCCCCAGCTGAGTCCGGCATTGCTTCCACTTACTTGTGCCGGCTCCTCTCTTTCTCCTTTCCTGTCGACCTCCCTTGGTCAACTCTTGTTCTCTTCCGACCCCGACGGTATTAGGGTATCCGAGGCCTAGGGAGTCTCTTCCTTTCCCGCCTTAATTGGCCCTTGTCTCATCTTTTCTGATTCCCTCCTTCTGCGAGGGGTCGGCCTTCTTTTTCTTTTCATGTTATCTCCTGCCTTCTGCTTAAGGCCCTCAAGGAGACCGGGTGTATATATCCCCACCACTTTTGGTGCACCCTAGATAATGCTACACCCTCAGGGGCTCACGGCTGGTGAGTTCGGGAGTTGGCGACCCCGAGGGATTCCTGAGCTGGGTCCGTTTTCCCTTTTTGTCCCTTCCCTTTGGGGCGGACCCTCTCCTCTTTCACTTTCCTATCTGCCTTTCATGGCTCTCCTTCCTTCCAAGTCCCTCAATCCGCCTTCTTCGAGGGTTGAGGGCATTTCTTTTCCTCCTGTCCTTTATTTGCCTTATTCTCCTTTAGTTTTCCATTTCTTCTTCTAGTATGTAGGTTAGTAGATAGTTTTAGTTTTAAGTTCGCATTTCATTTTCATCATCACGATCACCCAAACCATCAGGGGCCGATAACCTAGATGTTAGGCCCCTTAAAACAACAATTATCATCATCATCATCATCTTCCGACCCCGACGGTATTAGGGTATCCAAGGCCTGGGAGTCTCTTCCTTTCCCGCCTTAATTGGCCCTTGTCTAATCTTTTCTGATTCCCTCCTTCTGCGAGGGGTCAGCCTTCTTTTTCTTTTCCTTTTACCTCCTGCTCAAGGCCCTTAAGGAGGCAGGGTGTATGTAGCCCCACCACTTCTGGTGCACCGTCGATAATGCTACACCCTCAGGGGCTCACGGCTGGTGAGTTCGGGCGTTGGCGACCCCGAGGGATTCCTGAGCTGGGTCCGTTTTCCCGTTTTTGTCCCTTCCCTTTGGGGCGGACCTTCTCCTCTCTCCCCTCTCCTCTCCTCTTTTCCTTCTATTTCCTTTTCTCTTTAAGATTCCCGCACTGTTTTTGTTACTCGAATCACCCTGTATCTAAATTCCCTTTTACCACTTTTTTTTAAAGGCATTTTGTAAGTCTCTTCGATCTAAATTACATCTCGCGATTGTTTTCAACCTCAATTGCATTTTGTAAAGATTGACAATCTAAATTGCTTTTTAGTAAGTCTTTCAATGCAGGCGTCAGGGCATTTTAGTGATTATTTTGAATTTCAATTGCATTTTGTAAGTATTTTCAACCAAAACTGCATTTCGCACGAATTTTGAATCTAAATTGCATTTTGTTTGGTGGGCATTTTGCACATATTTTGATTCTCAATTGCATTTTGTGGGTATTTTGAATCTAAATTACATTTGTCAAGTATTTTCAATCTAAATTGCTTTTTGTAAGTATTGTCAATCCACATGAGTCGTTTGAATCTACCGTACATTTTGTAAGCATTTTCAATTTCAATTGCATTTTGTAAGTATTCTGAATTTCAATTGCACTTTGTGAATAATTTGGATTGGAACTGGGATATTTCAATCTGAATTGCATTGTGTATTTTCAATTTCAATTGCATTTTGTAAGTATTTTGAACCTCAATTGCATTTTGTACGTAATTTCTATCTCATTTGCATTTTGTAAGTATTTTGAATTTCAGTTGCATTTTGTAAGTATTTCGGCGCTACTTTGCATTTTGTACGTATTTTCAATCTAGCCTACGTTTTGTGGGTCTTTTTCAATCTATTCTTTTTGTGCAACTTTTCGTTTTAAATTCCCTTTTGTAGGACCATATTGTGAGTTGTTTCCACGTGAGTTCCTTTTTGTACGTATTTTCAGTCTTCGATAATTCTGTTCTGGTTTCCATTTCATTATCATTTTCGCTATCACCCAGATCATTAGGGGCCGATAACCTCGATGTTAGGCCCCTTAAAACAACAATTATCATCATCATCATCATCAATACAGTTTTACACACTACTACAGGCAAATGCCAGGATAGTAGCTTATTTCAAGTCCCGGGACGCCTACCCCATCTCTGTCCCTAATACAGTTTCACACACTACTACAAGCGAATGCCAGGATAGTACCTTATTTCAAGTCCCGGGACACCCTCCCCATCTCTGTCCCTAATACAGTTTCACAAACTACTACAGGCAAATGCCAGGATACTAGCATAATCCAAGTCCCGGGACGCCTACCCCATCTCTGACCCTAATACAGTGTCACACATTACTACAGGCAAATGCCAGGATAGTAACATATTCCAAGTCCCGGGATGCCTACCCCATCTCTGTCCCTAATACAGTTTCACACACTACTACAGGCTAATGCCAGGATAGTAGCATATTCCAAGTCCCGGGACGCCTACCCCATCTCTGTCCCTAATACAGTTTCACACACTACTACAGGCAAATGCCAGGATATTAGCTTATTTCAAGTCCCGGGACGCCTACCCCATCTCTGTCTCTAATACAGTTTCACACATTACTACAGGCAAATGCCAGGATAGTAGCTTGTTTCAAGTCCCGGGACGCCTACCCCATCTCTGTCCCTAATACAGTTTCACACACTACTACAGGCAAATGCCAGGATTGTAGCTTATTTCAAGTCCCGGGACGCCTACCCCATCTCTGTCCCTAATACAGTTTCACACACTACTACAGGCAAATGCCGGGATAGTAGCTTATTTCAAGTCCCGGGACGCCTACCCCATCTCTGTCCCTAATACAGTTTCACACACTACTACAGGCAAATGCCAGGATAGTACCTTATTTCAAGTCCCGGGACGCCTACCCCATCTCTGTCCCTAATACAGTTTCACACACAACTACAGGCAAATGCCAGGATAGTAGCTTATTTCAAGTCCCGGGACGCCTACCCCACCTCTGTCCCTAATACAATTTCACACATTACTACAGGCAAATGCCAGGATAGTAGCTTATTTCAAGTCCCGGGACGCCTGCCCCATCTCTGTCCCTAATACAGTTTTACACACTACTACTGGCAAATGCCAGGATAGTACCTTATTTCAAGTCCCGGGACGCCTACCCCATCTCTGTCCCTAATACAGTTTCACACACAACTACAGGCAAATGCCAGGATAGTAGCTTATTTCAAGTCCCGGGACGCCTACCCCATCTCTGTCCCTAATACAGATTCACACACTACTACAGGCAAATGCCAGGATAGTACCTTATTTCAAGTCCCGGGACGCCTACCCCATCTCTGTCCCTAATACAGATTCACACACTACTACAGGCAAATGCCAGGATAGTAGCTTATTTCAAGTCCCAGGACGCCTACCCCATCTCTGTCCCTAATACAGTTTAACACACTACTACAGGCAAATGCCAGGATAGTAGCATATTCCAAGTCCCGGGACGCCTACCCCATCTCTGTCCCTAATACAGTTTCACACACTACTACAGGCAAATGCCAGGATAGTAGCTTATTTCAAGTCCCGGGACACCTACCACATCTCTGTCCCTAATACAATTTCACACACTACTACAGGCAAATGCCCCGATAGTAGCTTATTTCAAGTCCCGGGACGCCTACCCCATCTCTGTCCCTAATACAGTTTCACACACTACTACAGGAAAATGCCAGGATAGTAGCTTATTTCAAGTCCCGGGACGCCTACCCCATCTCTGTCCCTAATACAGTGTCACACACTACTACAGGCAAATGCCAGGATAGTAGCATATTCCAAGTCCCGGGACGCCTACCCCATCTCTGTCCCTAATACAGTTTCACACACTACTACAGGCAAATGCCAGGATAGTAGCTTATTTCAAGTCCCGGGACGCCTACCCCATCTCTGTCCCTAATACAGTTTTACACACTACTACAGGCAAATGCCAGGATAGTAGCTTATTTCAAGTCCCGGGACGCCTACCCCATCTCTGTCCCTAATACAGTTTCACACACTACTACAAGCAAATGCCAGGATAGTACCTTATTTCAAGTCCCGGGACACCCTCCCCATCTCTGTCCCTAATACAGTTTCACAAACTACTACAGGCAAATGCCAGGATACTAGCATATTCCAAGTCCCGGGACGCCTACCCCATCTCTGAACCTAATACAGTGTCACACATTACTACAGGCAAATGCCAGGATAGTAACATATTCCAAGTCCCGGGATGCCTACCCCATCTCTGTCCCTAATACAGTTTCACACACTACTACAGGCAAATGCCAGGATAGTAGCATATTCCAAGTCCCGGGACGCCTACCCCATCTCTGTCCCTAATACAGTTTCACACACTACTACAGGCAAATGCCAGGATATTAACTTATTTCAAGTCCCGGGACGCCTACCCCATCTCTGTCTCTAATACAGTTTCACACATTACTACAGGCAAATGCCAGGATAGTAGCTTGTTTCAAGTCCCGGGACGCCTACCCCATCTCTGTCCCTAATACAGTTTCACACACTACTACAGGCAAATGCCAGGATTGTAGCTTATTTCAAGTCCCGGGACGCCTACCCCATCTCTGTCCCTAATACAGTTTCACACACTACTACAGGCAAATGCCAGGATAGTAGCTTATTTCAAGTCGCGGGACGCCTACCCCATCTCTGTCCCTAATACAGTTTCAAACACTACTACAGGCAAATGCCAGGATAGTAGCGTATTTCAAGTCCCGGGACGCCAACCCCATCTCTGTCCCTAATACAGATTCACACACTACTACAGGAAAATGCCAGGATAGTAGCTTATTTCAAGTCCCGGGACGCCTACCCCATCTCTGTCCCTAATACAGTTTCACACACTACTACAGACAAATGCCATGATAGTACCATATTTCAAGTCCCGGGACACCTACCCCATCTCTGTCCCTAATACAGTTTCACACACTACTATAGGCAAATACCAGGATTGTAGCTTATTTCAAGTCCAAGGACTCCTACCCCATCTCTGTCCCTAATACAGTTTCACACACTACTACAGGCAAATGCCAGGATAGTAGCTCATTTCAAGTCCCGGGACGCCTACCCCATCTCTGTCCCTATACAGTTTCACACACTACTACAGGCAAATGCACGGATAGTAGCTTATTTCAAGTCCCGGGACGCCTACCCCATCTCTGTCCCTAATACAGTTTCAGACACTACTACAGGCAAATGCCAGGATAGTAGCTTATTTCAAGTCCCGGGACGCCTACCCCATCTCTGTCCCTAATACAGTTTCACACACTACTACAGGCAAATGCCAGGATAGTACCTTATTTCAAGTCCCGGGACGCCTACCCCATCTCTGTCCCTAATACATATTCACACACTACTACAGGCAAATGCCAGGATAGTACCTTATTTCAAGTCCCGGGACGCCTACCCCATCTCTGTCCCTAATACAGATTCACACACTACTACAGGCATATGCCAGGATAGTAGCTTATTTCAAGTCCCAGGACGCCTACCCCATCTCTGTCCCTAATACAGTTTAACACACTACTACAGGCAAATGCCAGGATAGTAGCATATTCCAAGTCCCGGGACGCCTACCCCATCTCTGTCCATAATACAGTTTCACACACTACTACAGGCAAATGCCAGGATATTAGCTTATTTCAAGTCCCGGGACGCCTACCCCATCTCTGTCCCTAATACAGTTTCACACACTACTACAGGCAAATGCCAGGATAGTAGCTTATTTCAAGTCCCGGGACGCCTACCCCATCTCTGTCCCTAATACAGTTTCACACATTACTAAAGGCAAATGCCAGGATAGTAGCTTGTTTCAAGTCCCTGGACGCCTACCCCATCTCTGTCCCTAATACAATTTCACACACTACTACATGCAAATGCCAGGATAGTAGCTTATTTCAAGTCCCGGGACGCCTACCCCATCTCTGACCCTAATACAGTGTCACACATTACTACAGGCAAATGCCAGGATAGTAGCATATTCCAAGTCCCGGGACGCCTACCCCATCTCTGTCCCTAATACAGATTCACACACTACTACAGGCAAATGCCAGGATAGTACCTTATTTCAAGTCCCGGGACGCCTACCCCATCTCTGTCCCTAATACAGTTTCACACATTACTACAGGCAAATGCCAGGCTAGTAGCTTGTTTCAAGTCCCGGGACGCCTACCCCATCACTGTCCCTAATACAGTTTCACACACAACTACAGGCAAATGCCAGGATAGTAGCTTATTTCAAGTCCCGGGACGCCTACCCCATCTCTGTCCCTAATACAATTTCACACACTACTACAGGCAAATGCCAGGATAGTAGCTTATTTCAAGTCCCGGGACGCCTACCCCATCTCTGTCCCTAATACAGATTCACACACTACTACAGGCAAATGCCAGGATAGTACCTTATTTCAAGTCCCGGGACGCCTACCCCATATCTGTCCCTAATACAGTTTCACACACAACTACAGGCAAAAGCCAGGATAGTAGCTTATTTCAAGTCCCAGCACGCCTTTCCCATCTCTGTCCCTAATACAGTTTACCACACTACTACAGGCAAATGCCAGGATAGTAGCATATTCCAAGTCCCGGGACGCCTACCCCATCTCTGTCCCTAATACAGTTTCACACACTACTACAGGCAAATGCCAGGATAGTAGCTTATTTCAAGTCCCGGGACACCTACCCCATCTCTGTCCCTAATACAATTTCACACACTACTACAGGCAAATGCCAGGATAGTACCTTATTTCAAGTCCCGGGACGCCTACCCCATCTCTGTCCCTAATACAGTTTCACACATTACTACAGGCAAATGCCAGGATAGTAGCTTATTTCAAGTCCCGGGACGCCTACCCCATCACTGTCCCTAATACAGTTTCACACACTACTACAGGCAAATGCCAGGATAGTAGCTTATTTCAAGTCCCGGGACGCCTACCCCATCTCTGTCCCTAATACAGTTTCAAACACTACTACAGGCAAATGCCAGGATAGTAGCTTATTTCAAGTCCCGGGACGCCTACTCCATCTCTGTCCCTAATACAGTTTCACACACTACTACAGGAAAATGCCAGGATAGTAGCTTATTTCAAGTCCCGGGACGTCTACCCCATCTCTGTCTCTAATACAGTTTCACACACTACTACAGGCAAATGCCAGGATAGTACCTTATTTCAAGTCCCGGGACGCCTACCCCATATCTGTCCCTAATACAGTTTCACACACTACTACAGGCAAATGCCAAGATAGTAGCTTGTTTCAAGTCCCGGGACGCCTACCCATCTCTGTCCCTAATACAGTTTCACACACTACTACATGCAAATGTCAGGATAGTAGCATATTCCAAGTCCCGGGACGCCTACCCCATCTCTGACCCTAATACAGTGTCACACACTACTACAGGCAAATGCCAGGATAGTAGCTTATTTCAAGTCCCGGGACGCCTACCCCATCTCTGTCCCTAATACAGTTTCACACACTACTACAGGCAAATGCCAGGATAGTAGCTTATTTCAAGTCCCGGGACGCCTAACCCATCTTTGTCCCTAATACAGTTTCACACACTACTACAGGCAAATGCCAGGATAGTAGCTTATTTCAAGTCCCGGGACGCCTACCCCATCTCTGTCCCTAATACAGTTTCACACACTACTACAGGCAAATGCCAGGATAGTACCTTATTTCAAGTCCCGGGACACCTTCCCCATCTCTGTCCCTAATACAGTTTCACAAACTACTACAGGCAAATGCCAGGATAGTAGCATATTCCAAGTCCCGGGACGCCTACCCCATCTCTGTCCCTAATACAGTTTCACACACTACTACAGGCAAATGCCAGGATAGTAGCATATTCCAAGTCCCGGGACGCCTACCCCATCTCTGCCCTAATACAGTTTCACACACTACTACAGGCAAATGCCAGGATATTAGCTTATTTCAAGTCCAGGGACGCCTACCCCATCTCTGTCCCTAATACAGTTTCACACACTACTACAGGCAAATGCCAGGATAGTAGCTTATTTCAAGTCCCGGGACGCCTACCCCATCTCTGTCCCTAATACAGTTTCACACATTACTAAAGGCAAATGCCAGGATAGTAGCTTGTTTCAAGTCCCTGGACGCCTACCCCATCTCTGTCCCTAATACATTTTCACACACTACTACAGGCAAATGCCAGGATAGTAGCTTATTTCAAGTCCCGGGACGCCTACCCCATCTCTGTCCCTAATACAGTTTCACACACTACTACAGGCAAATGCCAGGATAGTAGCATATTCCAAGTCCCGGGACGCCTACCCCATCTCTGTCCCTAATACAGTTTCACACACTACTACAGGCAAATGCCAGGATAGTAGCTTATTTCAAGTCCCGGGACACCTACCCCATCTCTGTCCCTAATACAATTTCACACACTACTACAGGCAAATGCCATGATAGTAGCTTATTTCAAGTCCCGGGACGCCTACCCCATCTCTGTCCCTAATACAGTTTCACACACTACTACAGGAAAATGCCAGGATAGTAGCTTATTTCAAGTCCCGGGACGCCTACCCCATCTCTGTCCCTAATACAGTGTCACACACTACTACAGGCAAATGCCAGGATAGTAGCATATTCCAAGTCCCGGGACGCCTACCCCATCTCTGTCCCTAATACAGTTTCACACACAACTACAGGCAAATGCCAGGATAGTAGCTTATTTCAAGTCCCGGGACGCCTACCCCATCTCTGTCCCTAATACAGTTTTCCCCCCAGGGGCTCACATCTAGTGGGTTGTGGGTTGGCGACCACGGGGCCCCAGCTGAGTCCGGCATTGCTTCCACTTACTTGTGCCGGCTCCTCTCTTTCTCCTTTCCTGTCGACCTCCCTTGGTCAACTCTTGTTCTCTTCCGACCCCGACGGTATTAGGGTATCCGAGGCCTAGGGAGTCTCTTCCTTTCCCGCCTTAATTGGCCCTTGTCTCATCTTTTCTGATTCCCTCCTTCTGCGAGGGGTCGGCCTTCTTTTTCTTTTCATGTTATCTCCTGCCTTCTGCTTAAGGCCCTCAAGGAGACCGGGTGTATATATCCCCACCACTTTTGGTGCACCCTAGATAATGCTACACCCTCAGGGGCTCACGGCTGGTGAGTTCGGGAGTTGGCGACCCCGAGGGATTCCTGAGCTGGGTCCGTTTTCCCTTTTTGTCCCTTCCCTTTGGGGCGGACCCTCTCCTCTTTCACTTTCCTATCTGCCTTTCATGGCTCTCCTTCCTTCCAAGTCCCTCAATCCGCCTTCTTCGAGGGTTGAGGGCATTTCTTTTCCTCCTGTCCTTTATTTGCCTTATTCTCCTTTAGTTTTCCATTTCTTCTTCTAGTATGTAGGTTAGTAGATAGTTTTAGTTTTAAGTTCGCATTTCATTTTCATCATCACGATCACCCAAACCATCAGGGGCCGATAACCTAGATGTTAGGCCCCTTAAAACAACAATTATCATCATCATCATCATCATCTTCCGACCCCGACGGTATTAGGGTATCCGAGGCCTGGGAGTCTCTTCCTTTCCCGCCTTAATTGGCCCTTGTCTAATCTTTTCTGATTCCCTCCTTCTGCGAGGGGTCAGCCTTCTTTTTCTTTTCCTTTTACCTCCTGCTCAAGGCCCTTAAGGAGGCAGGGTGTATGTAGCCCCACCACTTCTGGTGCACCGTCGATAATGCTACACCCTCAGGGGCTCACGGCTGGTGAGTTCGGGCGTTGGCGACCCCGAGGGATTCCTGAGCTGGGTCCGTTTTCCCGTTTTTGTCCCTTCCCTTTGGGGCGGACCTTCTCCTCTCTCCCCTCTCCTCTCCTCTTTTCCTTCTATTTCCTTTTCTCTTTAAGATTCCCGCACTGTTTTTGTTACTCGAATCACCCTGTATCTAAATTCCCTTTTACCACTTTTTTTTAAAGGCATTTTGTAAGTCTCTTCGATCTAAATTACATCTCGCGATTGTTTTCAACCTCAATTGCATTTTGTAAAGATTGACAATCTAAATTGCTTTTTAGTAAGTCTTTCAATGCAGGCGTCAGGGCATTTTAGTGATTATTTTGAATTTCAATTGCATTTTGTAAGTATTTTCAACCAAAACTGCATTTCGCACGAATTTTGAATCTAAATTGCATTTTGTTTGGTGGGCATTTTGCACATATTTTGATTCTCAATTGCATTTTGTGGGTATTTTGAATCTAAATTACATTTGTCAAGTATTTTCAATCTAAATTGCTTTTTGTAAGTATTGTCAATCCACATGAGTCGTTTGAATCTACCGTACATTTTGTAAGCATTTTCAATTTCAATTGCATTTTGTAAGTATTCTGAATTTCAATTGCACTTTGTGAATAATTTGGATTGGAACTGGGATATTTCAATCTGAATTGCATTGTGTATTTTCAATTTCAATTGCATTTTGTAAGTATTTTGAACCTCAATTGCATTTTGTACGTAATTTCTATCTCATTTGCATTTTGTAAGTATTTTGAATTTCAGTTGCATTTTGTAAGTATTTCGGCGCTACTTTGCATTTTGTACGTATTTTCAATCTAGCCTACGTTTTGTGGGTCTTTTTCAATCTATTCTTTTTGTGCAACTTTTCGTTTTAAATTCCCTTTTGTAGGACCATATTGTGAGTTGTTTCCACGTGAGTTCCTTTTTGTACGTATTTTCAGTCTTCGATAATTCTGTTCTGGTTTCCATTTCATTATCATTTTCGCTATCACCCAGATCATTAGGGGCCGATAACCTCGATGTTAGGCCCCTTAAAACAACAATTATCATCATCATCATCATCAATACAGTTTTACACACTACTACAGGCAAATGCCAGGATAGTAGCTTATTTCAAGTCCCGGGACGCCTACCCCATCTCTGTCCCTAATACAGTTTCACACACTACTACAAGCGAATGCCAGGATAGTACCTTATTTCAAGTCCCGGGACACCCTCCCCATCTCTGTCCCTAATACAGTTTCACAAACTACTACAGGCAAATGCCAGGATACTAGCATAATCCAAGTCCCGGGACGCCTACCCCATCTCTGACCCTAATACAGTGTCACACATTACTACAGGCAAATGCCAGGATAGTAACATATTCCAAGTCCCGGGATGCCTACCCCATCTCTGTCCCTAATACAGTTTCACACACTACTACAGGCTAATGCCAGGATAGTAGCATATTCCAAGTCCCGGGACGCCTACCCCATCTCTGTCCCTAATACAGTTTCACACACTACTACAGGCAAATGCCAGGATATTAGCTTATTTCAAGTCCCGGGACGCCTACCCCATCTCTGTCTCTAATACAGTTTCACACATTACTACAGGCAAATGCCAGGATAGTAGCTTGTTTCAAGTCCCGGGACGCCTACCCCATCTCTGTCCCTAATACAGTTTCACACACTACTACAGGCAAATGCCAGGATTGTAGCTTATTTCAAGTCCCGGGACGCCTACCCCATCTCTGTCCCTAATACAGTTTCACACACTACTACAGGCAAATGCCAGGATAGTAGCTTATTTCAAGTCCCGGGACGCCTACCCCATCTCTGTCCCTAATACAGTTTCACACACTACTACAGGCAAATGCCAGGATAGTACCTTATTTCAAGTCCCGGGACGCCTACCCCATCTCTGTCCCTAATACAGTTTCACACACAACTACAGGCAAATGCCAGGATAGTAGCTTATTTCAAGTCCCGGGACGCCTACCCCACCTCTGTCCCTAATACAATTTCACACATTACTACAGGCAAATGCCAGGATAGTAGCTTATTTCAAGTCCCGGGACGCCTGCCCCATCTCTGTCCCTAATACAGTTTTACACACTACTACTGGCAAATGCCAGGATAGTACCTTATTTCAAGTCCCGGGACGCCTACCCCATCTCTGTCCCTAATACAGTTTCACACACAACTACAGGCAAATGCCAGGATAGTAGCTTATTTCAAGTCCCGGGACGCCTACCCCATCTCTGTCCCTAATACAGATTCACACACTACTACAGGCAAATGCCAGGATAGTACCTTATTTCAAGTCCCGGGACGCCTACCCCATCTCTGTCCCTAATACAGATTCACACACTACTACAGGCAAATGCCAGGATAGTAGCTTATTTCAAGTCCCAGGACGCCTACCCCATCTCTGTCCCTAATACAGTTTAACACACTACTACAGGCAAATGCCAGGATAGTAGCATATTCCAAGTCCCGGGACGCCTACCCCATCTCTGTCCCTAATACAGTTTCACACACTACTACAGGCAAATGCCAGGATAGTAGCTTATTTCAAGTCCCGGGACACCTACCACATCTCTGTCCCTAATACAATTTCACACACTACTACAGGCAAATGCCCCTATAGTAGCTTATTTCAAGTCCCGGGACGCCTACCCCATCTCTGTCCCTAATACAGTTTCACACACTACTACAGGAAAATGCCAGGATAGTAGCTTATTTCAAGTCCCGGGACGCCTACCCCATCTCTGTCCCTAATACAGTGTCACACACTACTACAGGCAAATGCCAGGATAGTAGCATATTCCAAGTCCCGGGACGCCTACCCCATCTCTGTCCCTAATACAGTTTCACACACTACTACAGGCAAATGCCAGGATAGTAGCTTATTTCAAGTCCCGGGACGCCTACCCCATCTCTGTCCCTAATACAGTTTTACACACTACTACAGGCAAATGCCAGGATAGTAGCTTATTTCAAGTCCCGGGACGCCTACCCCATCTCTGTCCCTAATACAGTTTCACACACTACTACAAGCAAATGCCAGGATAGTACCTTATTTCAAGTCCCGGGACACCCTCCCCATCTCTGTCCCTAATACAGTTTCACAAACTACTACAGGCAAATGCCAGGATACTAGCATATTCCAAGTCCCGGGACGCCTACCCCATCTCTGAACCTAATACAGTGTCACACATTACTACAGGCAAATGCCAGGATAGTAACATATTCCAAGTCCCGGGATGCCTACCCCATCTCTGTCCCTAATACAGTTTCACACACTACTACAGGCAAATGCCAGGATAGTAGCATATTCCAAGTCCCGGGACGCCTACCCCATCTCTGTCCCTAATACAGTTTCACACACTACTACAGGCAAATGCCAGGATATTAACTTATTTCAAGTCCCGGGACGCCTACCCCATCTCTGTCTCTAATACAGTTTCACACATTACTACAGGCAAATGCCAGGATAGTAGCTTGTTTCAAGTCCCGGGACGCCTACCCCATCTCTGTCCCTAATACAGTTTCACACACTACTACAGGCAAATGCCAGGATTGTAGCTTATTTCAAGTCCCGGGACGCCTACCCCATCTCTGTCCCTAATACAGTTTCACACACTACTACAGGCAAATGCCAGGATAGTAGCTTATTTCAAGTCCCGGGACGCCTACCCCATCTCTGTCCCTAATACAGTTTCAAACACTACTACAGGCAAATGCCAGGATAGTAGCGTATTTCAAGTCCCGGGACGCCAACCCCATCTCTGTCCCTAATACAGATTCACACACTACTACAGGAAAATGCCAGGATAGTAGCTTATTTCAAGTCCCGGGACGCCTACCCCATCTCTGTCCCTAATACAGTTTCACACACTACTACAGACAAATGCCATGATAGTACCATATTTCAAGTCCCGGGACACCTACCCCATCTCTGTCCCTAATACAGTTTCACACACTACTATAGGCAAATACCAGGATTGTAGCTTATTTCAAGTCCAAGGACTCCTACCCCATCTCTGTCCCTAATACAGTTTCACACACTACTACAGGCAAATGCCAGGATAGTAGCTCATTTCAAGTCCCGGGACGCCTACCCCATCTCTGTCCCTATACAGTTTCACACACTACTACAGGCAAATGCACGGATAGTAGCTTATTTCAAGTCCCGGGACGCCTACCCCATCTCTGTCCCTAATACAGTTTCAGACACTACTACAGGCAAATGCCAGGATAGTAGCTTATTTCAAGTCCCGGGACGCCTACCCCATCTCTGTCCCTAATACAGTTTCACACACTACTACAGGCAAATGCCAGGATAGTACCTTATTTCAAGTCCCGGGACGCCTACCCCATCTCTGTCCCTAATACATATTCACACACTACTACAGGCAAATGCCAGGATAGTACCTTATTTCAAGTCCCGGGACGCCTACCCCATCTCTGTCCCTAATACAGATTCACACACTACTACAGGCATATGCCAGGATAGTAGCTTATTTCAAGTCCCAGGACGCCTACCCCATCTCTGTCCCTAATACAGTTTAACACACTACTACAGGCAAATGCCAGGATAGTAGCATATTCCAAGTCCCGGGACGCCTACCCCATCTCTGTCCATAATACAGTTTCACACACTACTACAGGCAAATGCCAGGATATTAGCTTATTTCAAGTCCCGGGACGCCTACCCCATCTCTGTCCCTAATACAGTTTCACACACTACTACAGGCAAATGCCAGGATAGTAGCTTATTTCAAGTCCCGGGACGCCTACCCCATCTCTGTCCCTAATACAGTTTCACACATTACTAAAGGCAAATGCCAGGATAGTAGCTTGTTTCAAGTCCCTGGACGCCTACCCCATCTCTGTCCCTAATACAATTTCACACACTACTACATGCAAATGCCAGGATAGTAGCTTATTTCAAGTCCCGGGACGCCTACCCCATCTCTGACCCTAATACAGTGTCACACATTACTACAGGCAAATGCCAGGATAGTAGCATATTCCAAGTCCCGGGACGCCTACCCCATCTCTGTCCCTAATACAGTTTAACACACTACTACAGGCAAATGCCAGGATAGAGGCATATTCCAAGTCCCTTCACGCATACCCCATCTCTGTTCCTAATACAATTTCACACACTACTACAGGCAAATGCCAGGATAGTAGCTTATTTCAAGTCCCGGGACACCTACCCCATCTCTGTCCCTAATACAATTTCGCACACTACTACAGGCAAATGCCAGGATAGTACCTTATTTCAAGTCCCGGGACGCCTACCCCATCTCTGTCCCTAATACAGTTTCACACATTACTACAGGCAAATGCCAGGCTAGTAGCTTGTTTCAAGTCCCGGGACGCCTACCCCATCACTGTCCCTAATACAGTATCTCACACTACTACAGGCAAATGTCAGGATAGTAGCTTATTTCAAGTCCCGGGACGCCTACCCCATCCCTGTCCCTAATACAGTTTCACACACAACTACAGGCAAATGCCAGGATAGTAGCTTATTTCAAGTCCCGGGACGCCTACCCCATCTCTGTCCCTAATACAATTTCACAAACTACTACAGGCAAATGCCAGGATAGTAGCTTATTTCAAGTCCCGGGACGCCTACCCCATCTCTGTCCCTAATACATATTCACACACTACTACAGGCAAATGCCAGGATAGTACCTTATTTCAAGTCCCGGGACGCCTACCCCATCTCTGTCCCTAATACAGATTCACACACTACTACAGGCATATGCCAGGATAGTAGCTTATTTCAAGTCCCAGGACGCCTACCCCATCTCTGTCCCTAATACAGTTTAACACACTACTACAGGCAAATGCCAGGATAGTAGCATATTCCAAGTCCCGGGACGCCTACCCCATCTCTGTCCCTAATACAGTTTCACACACTACTACAGGCAAATGCCAGGATATTAGCTTATTTCAAGACCCGGGACGCCTACCCCATCTCTGTCCCTAATACAGTTTCACACACTACTACAGGCAAATGCCAGGATAGTAGCTTATTTCAAGTCCCGGGACGCCTACCCCATCTCTGTCCCTAATACAGTTTCACACATTACTAAAGGCAAATGCCAGGATAGTAGCTTGTTTCAAGTCCCTGGACGCCTACCCCATCTCTGTCCCTAATACAATTTCACACACTACTACATGCAAATGCCAGGATAGTAGCTTATTTCAAGTCCCGGGACGCCTACCCCATCTCTGACCCTAATACAGTGTCACACATTACTACAGGCAAATGCCAGGATAGTAGCATATTCCAAGTCCCGGGACGCCTACCCCATCTCTGTCCCTAATACAGTTTAACACACTACTACAGGCAAATGCCAGGATAGAGGCATATTCCAAGTCCCTTGACGCATACCCCATCCCTGTTCCTAATACAATTTCACACACTACTACAGGCAAATGCCAGGATAGTAGCTTATTTCAAGTCCCGGGACACCTACCCCATCTCTGTCCCTAATACAATTTCACACACTACTACAGGCAAATGCCAGGATAGTACCTTATTTCAAGTCCCGGGACGCCTACCCCATCTCTGTCCCTAATACAGTTTCACACATTACTACAGGCAAATGCCAGGCTAGTAGCTTGTTTCAAGTCCCGGGACGCCTACCCCATCACTGTCCCTAATACAGTATCTCACACTACTACAGGCAAATGTCAGGATAGTAGCTTATTTCAAGTCCCGGGACGCCTACCCCATCCCTGTCCATAATACAGTTTCACACACAACTACAGGCAAATGCCAGGATAGTAGCTTATTTCAAGTCCCGGGACGCCTACCCCATCTCTGTCCCTAATACAATTTCACACACTACTACAGGCAAATGCCAGGATAGTAGCTTATTTCAAGTCCCGGGACGCCTACCCCATCTCTGTCCCTAATACAGATTCACAAACTACTACAGGCAAATGCCAGGATAGTACCTTATTTCAAGTCCCGGGACGCCTACCCCATATCTGTCCCTAATACAGTTTCACACACAACTACAGGCAAAAGCCAGGATAGTAGCTTATTTCAAGTCCCAGCACGCCTTTCCCATCTCTGTCCCTAATACAGTTTACCACACTACTACAGGCAAATGCCAGGATAGTAGCATATTCCAAGTCCCAGGACGCCTACCCCATCTCTGTCCCTAATACAGTTTCACACACTACTACAGGCAAATGCCAGGATAGTAGCTTATTTCAAGTCCCGGGACGCCTACCCCATCCCTGTCCCTAATACAGTTTCACACACAACTACAGGCAAATGCCAGGATAGTAGCTTATTTCAAGTCCCGGGACGCCTACCCCATCTCTGTCCCTAATACAATTTCACAAACTACTACAGGCAAATGCCAGGATAGTAGCTTATTTCAAGTCCCGGGACGCCTACCCCATCTCTGTCCCTAATACATATTCACACACTACTACAGGCAAATGCCAGGATAGTACCTTATTTCAAGTCCCGGGACGCCTACCCCATCTCAGTCCCTAATACAGATTCACACACTACTACAGGCATATGCCAGGATAGTAGCTTATTTCAAGTCCCAGGACGCCTACCCCATCTCTGTCCCTAATACAGTTTAACACACTACTACAGGCAAATGCCAGGATAGTAGCATATTCCAAGTCCCGGGACGCCTACCCCATCTCTGTCCCTAATACAGTTTCACACACTACTACAGGCAAATGCCAGGATATTAGCTTATTTCAAGACCCGGGACGCCTACCCCATCTCTGTCCCTAATACAGTTTCACACACTACTACAGGCAAATGCCAGGATAGTAGCTTATTTCAAGTCCCGGGACGCCTACCCCATCTTTGTCCCTAATACAGTTTCACACATTACTAAAGGCAAATGCCAGGATAGTAGCTTGTTTCAAGTCCCTGGACGCCTACCCCATCTCTGTCCCTAATACAATTTCACACACTACTACATGCAAATGCCAGGATAGTAGCTTATTTCAAGTCCCGGGACGCCTACCCCATCTCTGACCCTAATACAGTGTCACACATTACTACAGGCAAATGCCAGGATAGTAGCATATTCCAAGTCCCGGGACGCCTACCCCATCTCTGTCCCTAATACAGTTTAACACACTACTACAGGCAAATGCCAGGATAGAGGCATATTCCAAGTCCCTTGACGCATACCCCATCCCTGTTCCTAATACAATTTCACACACTACTACAGGCAAATGCCAGGATAGTAGCTTATTTCAAGTCCCGGGACACCTACCCCATCTCTGTCCCTAATACAATTTCACACACTACTACAGGCAAATGCCAGGATAGTACCTTATTTCAAGTCCCGGGACGCCTACCCCATCTCTGTCCCTAATACAGTTTCACACATTACTACAGGCAAATGCCAGGCTAGTAGCTTGTTTCAAGTCCCGGGACGCCTACCCCATCACTGTCCCTAATACAGTATCTCACACTACTACAGGCAAATGTCAGGATAGTAGCTTATTTCAAGTCCCGGGACGCCTACCCCATCCCTGTCCCTAATACAGTTTCACACACAACTACAGGCAAATGCCAGGATAGTAGCTTATTTCAAGTTCCGGGACGCCTACCCCATCTCTGTCCCTAATACAAATTCACACACTACTACAGGCAAATGCCAGGATAGTAGCTTATTTCAAGTCCCGGGACGCCTACCCCATCTCTGTCCCTAATACAGATTCACACACTACTACAGGCAAATGCCAGGATAGTACCTTATTTCAAGTCCCGGGACGCCTACCCCATATCTGTCCCTAATACAGTTTCACACACAACTACAGGCAAAAGCCAGGATAGTAGCTTATTTCAAGTCCCAGCACGCCTTTCCCATCTCTGTCCCTAATACAGTTTACCACACTACTACAGGCAAATGCCAGGATAGTAGCATATTCCAAGTCCCGGGACGCCTACCCCATCTCTGTCCCTAATACAGTTTCACACACTACTACAGGCAAATGCCAGGATAGTAGCTTATTTCAAGTCCCGGGACACCTACCCCATCTCTGTCCCTAATACAATTTCACACACTACTACAGGCAAATGCCAGGATAGTACCTTATTTCAAGTCCCGGGACGCCTACCCCATCTCTGTCCCTAATACAGTTTCACACATTACTACAGGCAAATGCCAGGATAGTAGCTTATTTCAAGTCCCGGGACGCCTACCCCATCACTGTCCCTAATACAGTTTAACACACTACTACAGGCAAATGCCAGGATAGAGGCATATTCCAAGTCCCTTGACGCATACCCCATCCCTGTTCCTAATACAATTTCACACACTACTACAGGCAAATGCCAGGATAGTAGCTTATTTCAAGTCCCGGGACACCTACCCCATCTCTGTCCCTAATACAATTTCACACACTACTACAGGCAAATGCCAGGATAGTACCTTATTTCAAGTCCCGGGACGCCTACCCCATCTCTGTCCCTAATACAGTTTCACACATTACTACAGGCAAATGCCAGGCTAGTAGCTTGTTTCAAGTCCCGGGACGCCTACCCCATCACTGTCCCTAATACAGTATCTCACACTACTACAGGCAAATGTCAGGATAGTAGCTTATTTCAAGTCCCGGGACGCCTACCCCATCCCTGTCCCTAATACAGTATCACACACAACTACAGGCAAATGCCAGGATAGTAGCTTATTTCAAGTCCCGGGACGCCTACCCCATCTCTGTCCCTAATACAATTTCACACACTACTACAGGCAAATGCCAGGATAGTAGCTTATTTCAAGTCCCGGGACGCCTACCCCATCTCTGTCCCTAATACAGATTCACACACTACTACAGGCAAATGCCAGGATAGTACCTTATTTCAAGTCCCGGGACGCCTACCCCATATCTGTCCCTAATACAGTTTCACACACAACTACAGGCAAAAGCCAGGATAGTAGCTTATTTCAAGTCCCAGCACGCCTTTCCCATCTCTGTCCCTAATACAGTTTACCACACAACTACAGGCAAATGCCAGGATAGTAGCATATTCCAAGTCCCGGGACGCCTACCCCATCTCTGTCCCTAATACAGTTTCACACACTACTACAGGCAAATGCCAGGATAGTAGCTTATTTCAAGTCCCGGGACACCTACCCCATCTCTGTCCCTAATACAATTTCACACACTACTACAGGCAAATGCCAGGATAGTACCTTATATCAAGTCCCGGGACGCCTACCCCATCTCTGTCCCTAATACAGTTTCACACATTACTACAGGCAAATGCCAGGATAGTAGCTTATTTCAAGTCCCGGGACGCCTACCCCATCTCTGTCCCTAATACAGTTTCACACACTACTACAGGAAAATGCCAGGATAGTAGCTTATTTCAAGTCCCGGGACGTCTACCCCATCTCTGTCTCTAATACAGTTTCACACACTACTACAGGCAAATGCCAGGATAGTACCTTATTTCAAGTCCCGGGACGCCTACCCCATATCTGTCCCTAATACAGTTTCACACACTACTACAGGCAAATGCCAAGATAGTAGCTTGTTTCAAGTCCCGGGACGCCTACCCATCTCTGTCCCTAATACAGTTTCACACACTACTACATGCAAATGTCAGGATAGTAGCATATTCCAAGTCCCGGGACGCCTACCCCATCTCTGACCCTAATACAGTGTCACACACTACTACAGGCAAATGCCAGGATAGTAGCTTATTTCAAGTCCCGGGACGCCTACCCCATCTCTGTCCCTAATACAGTTTCACACACTACTACAGGCAAATGCCAGGATAGTAGCTTATTTCAAGTCCCGGGACGCCTAACCCATCTTTGTCCCTAATACAGTTTCACACACTACTACAGGCAAATGCCAGGATAGTAGCTTATTTCAAGTCCCGGGACGCCTACCCCATCTCTGTCCCTAATACAGTTTCACACACTACTACAGGCAAATGCCAGGATAGTACCTTATTTCAAGTCCCGGGACACCTTCCCCATCTCTGTCCCTAATACAGTTTCACAAACTACTACAGGCAAATGCCAGGATAGTAGCATATTCCAAGTCCCGGGACGCCTACCCCATCTCTGTCCCTAATACAGTTTCACACACTACTACAGGCAAATGCCAGGATAGTAGCATATTCCAAGTCCCGGGACGCCTACCCCATCTCTGCCCTAATACAGTTTCACACACTACTACAGGCAAATGCCAGGATATTAGCTTATTTCAAGTCCAGGGACGCCTACCCCATCTCTGTCCCTAATACAGTTTCACACACTACTACAGGCAAATGCCAGGATAGTAGCTTATTTCAA
Organism: Meconema thalassinum; assembly: GCA_946902985.2. Classification (NCBI taxonomy): domain Eukaryota; kingdom Metazoa; phylum Arthropoda; class Insecta; order Orthoptera; family Tettigoniidae; genus Meconema; species Meconema thalassinum. The sequence goes on from OX336392.1 coordinate 359,085,882, forward strand.
GTCCCGGGACGCCTACCCCATCTCTGTCCCTAATACAGTTTCACACATTACTAAAGGCAAATGCCAGGATAGTAGCTTGTTTCAAGTCCCTGGACGCCTACCCCATCTCTGTCCCTAATACAATTTCACACACTACTACAGGCAAATGCCAGGATAGTAGCTTATTTCAAGTCCCGGGACGCCTACCCCATCTCTGTCCCTAATACAGTTTCACACATTACTAAAGGCAAATGCCAGGATAGTAGCTTGTTTCAAGTCCCGGGACGCCTACCCCATCTCTGTCCCTAATACAATTTCACACACTACTACAGGCAAATGCCAGGATAGTAGCTTATTTCAAGTCCCAGGACGCCTACCCCATCTCTGTCCCTAATACAGTTTAACACACTACTACAGGCAAATGCCAGGATAGTAGCATATTCCAAGTCCCGGGACGCCTACCCCATCTCTGTCCCTAATACAGTTTCACACACTACTACAGGCAAATGCCAGGATAGTAGCTTATTTCAAGTCCCGGGACACCTACCCCATCTCTGTCCCTAATACAATTTCACACACTACTACAGGCAAATGCCATGATAGTAGCTTATTTCAAGTCCCGGGACGCCTACCCCATCTCTGTCCCTAATACAGTTTCACACACTACTACAGGAAAATGCCAGGATAGTAGCTTATTTCAAGTCCCGGGACGCCTACCCCATCTCTGTCCCTAATACAGTGTCACACACTACTACAGGCAAATGCCAGGATAGTAGCATATTCCAAGTCCCGGGACGCCTACCCCATCTCTGTCCCTAATACAGTTTCACACACAACTACAGGCAAATGCCAGGATAGTAGCTTATTTCAAGTCCCGGGACGCCTACCCCATCTCTGTCCCTAATACAGTTTTCCCCCCAGGGGCTCACATCTAGTGGGTTGTGGGTTGGCGACCACGGGGCCCCAGCTGAGTCCGGCATTGCTTCCACTTACTTGTGCCGGCTCCTCTCTTTCTCCTTTCCTGTCGACCTCCCTTGGTCAACTCTTGTTCTCTTCCGACCCCGACGGTATTAGGGTATCCGAGGCCTAGGGAGTCCCTTCCTTTCCCGCCTTAATTGGCCCTTGTCTCATCTTTTCTGATTCCCTCCTTCTGCGAGGGGTCGGCCTTCTTTTTCTTTTCATGTTATCTCCTGCCTTCTGCTTAAGGCCCTCAAGGAGACCGGGTGTATGTATCCCCACCACTTTTGGTGCACCCTAGATAATGCTACACCCTCAGGGGCTCACGGCTGGTGAGTTCGGGAGTTGGCGACCCCGAGGGATTCCTGAGCTGGGTCCGTTTTCCCTTTTTGTCCCTTCCCTTTGGGGCGGACCCTCTCCTCTTTCACTTTCCTATCTGCCTTTCATGGCTCTCCTTCCTTCCAAGTCCCTCAATCCGCCTTCTTCGAGGGTTGAGGGCATTTCTTTTCCTCCTGTCCTTTATTTGCCTTATTCTCCTTTAGTTTTCCATTTCTTCTTCTAGTATGTAGGTTAGTAGATAGTTTTAGTTTTAAGTTCGCATTTCATTTTCATCATCACGATCACCCAAACCATCAGGGGCCGATAACCTAGATGTTAGGCCCCTTAAAACAACAATTATCATCATCATCATCATCTTCCGACCCCGACGGTATTAGGGTATCCGAGGCCTGGGAGTCTCTTCCTTTCCCGCCTTAATTGGCCCTTGTCTCATCTTTTCTGATTCCCTCCTTCTGCGAGGGGTCAGCCTTCTTTTTCTTTTCCTTTTACCTCCTGCTCAAGGCCCTTAAGGAGGCAGGGTGTATGTAGCCCCACCACTTCTGGTGCACCGTCGATAATGCTACACCCTCAGGGGCTCACGGCTGGTGAGTTCGGGCGTTGGCGACCCCGAGGGATTCCTGAGCTGGGTCCGTTTTCCCGTTTTTGTCCCTTCCCTTTGGGGCGGACCTTCTCCTCTCTCCCCTCTCCTCTCCTCTTTTCATTCTATTTCCTTTTCTCTTTAAGATTCCCGCACTGTTTTTGTTACTCGAATCACCCTGTATCTAAATTCCCTTTTACCACTTTTTTTTAAAGGCATTTTGTAAGTCTCTTCGATCTAAATTACATCTCGCGATTGTTTTCAACCTCAATTGCATTTTGTAAAGATTGACAATCTAAATTGCTTTTTAGTAAGTCTTTCAATGCAGGCGTCAGGGCATTTTAGTGATTATTTTGAATTTCAATTGCATTTTGTAAGTATTTTTACCAAAACTGCATTTCGCACGAATTTTGAATCTAAATTGCATTTTGTTTGGTGGGCATTTTGCACATATTTTGATTCTCAATTGCATTTTGTGGGTATTTTGAATCTAAATTACATTTGTCAAGTATTTTCAATCTAAATTGCTTTTTGTAAGTATTGTCAATCCACATGAGTCGTTTGAATCTACCGTACATTTTGTAAGCATTTTCAATTTCAATTGCATTTTGTAAGTATTCTGAATTTCAATTGCACTTTGTGAATAATTTGGATTGGAACTGGGATATTTCAATCTGAATTGCATTGTGTATTTTCAATTTCAATTGCATTTTGTAAGTATTTTGAACCTCAATTGCATTTTGTACGTAATTTCTATCTCATTTGCATTTTGTAAGTATTTTGAATTTCAGTTGCATTTTGTAAGTATTTCGGAGCTACTTTGCATTTTGTACGTATTTTCAATCTAGCCTACGTTTTGTGGGTCTTTTTCAATCTATTCTTTTTGTGCAACTTTTCGTTTTAAATTCCCTTTTGTAGGACCATATTGTGAGTTGTTTCCACGTGAGTTCCTTTTTGTACGTATTTTCAGTCTTCGATAATTCTGTTCTGGTTTCCATTTCATTATCATTTTCGCTATCACCCAGATCATAAGGGGCCGATAACCTCGATGTTAGGCCCCTTAAAACAACAATTATCATCATCATCATCATCAATACAGTTTTACACACTACTAAAGGCAAATGCCAGGATAGTAGCTTATTTCAAGTCCCGGGACGCCTACCCCATCTCTGTCCCTAATACAGTTTCACACACTACTACAAGCGAATGCCAGGATAGTACCTTATTTCAAGTCCCGGGACACCCTCCCCATCTCTGTCCCTAATACAGTTTCACAAACTACTACAGGCAAATGCCAGGATACTAGCATATTCCAAGTCCCGGGACGCCTACCCCATCTCTGACCCTAATACAGTGTCACACATTACTACAGGCAAATGCCAGGATAGTAACATATTCCAAGTCCCGGGAGCCTACCCCATCTCTGTCCCTAATACAGTTTCACACACTACTACAGGCTAATGCCAGGATAGTAGCATATTCCAAGTCCCGGGACGCCTACCCCATCTCTGTCCCTAATACAGTTTCACACACTACTACAGGCAAATGCCAGGATATTAGCTTATTTCAAGTCCCGGGACGCCTACCCCATCTCTGTCTCTAATACAGTTTCACACATTACTACAGGCAAATGCCAGGATAGTAGCTTGTTTCAAGTCCCGGGACGCCTACCCCATCTCTGTCCCTAATACAGTTTCACACACTACTACAGGCAAATGCCAGGATTGTAGCTTATTTCAAGTCCCGGGACGCCTACCCCATCTCTGTCCCTAATACAGTTTCACACACTACTACAGGCAAATGCCAGGATAGTAGCTTATTTCAAGTCCCGGGACGCCTACCCCATCTCTGTCCCTAATACAGTTTCACACACTACTACAGGCAAATGCCAGGATAGTACCTTATTTCAAGTCCCGGGACGCCTACCCCATCTCTGTCCCTAATACAGTTTCACACACAACTACAGGCAAATGCCAGGATAGTAGCTTATTTCAAGTCCCGGGACGCCTACCCCACCTCTGTCCCTAATACAATTTCACACATTACTACAGGCAAATGCCAGGATAGTAGCTTATTTCAAGTCCCGGGACGCCTGCCCCATCTCTGTCCCTAATACAGTTTTACACACTACTACTGGCAAATGCCAGGATAGTACCTTATTTCAAGTCCCGGGACGCCTACCCCATCTCTGTCCCTAATACAGTTTCACACACAACTACAGGCAAATGCCAGGATAGTAGCTTATTTCAAGTCCCGGGACGCCTACCCCATCTCTGTCCCTAATACAGATTCACACACTACTACAGGCAAATGCCAGGATAGTACCTTATTTCAAGTCCCGGGACGCCTACCCCATCTCTGTCCCTAATACAGATTCACACACTACTACAGGCAAATGCCAGGATAGTAGCTTATTTCAAGTCCCAGGACGCCTACCCCATCTCTGTCCCTAATACAGTTTAACACACTACTACAGGCAAATGCCAGGATAGTAGCATATTCCAAGTCCCGGGACGCCTACCCCATCTCTGTCCCTAATACAGTTTCACACACTACTACAGGCAAATGCTAGGATAGTAGCTTATTTCAAGTCCCGGGACACCTACCACATCTCTGTCCCTAATACAATTTCACACACAACTACAGGCAAATGCCCCGATAGTAGCTTATTTCAAGTCCCGGGACGCCTACCCCATCTCTGTCCCTAATACAGTTTCACACACTACTACAGGAAAATGCCAGGATAGTAGCTTATTTCAAGTCCCGGGACGCCTACCCCATCTCTGTCCCTAATACAGTGTCACACACTACTACAGGCAAATGCCAGGATAGTAGCATATTCCAAGTCCCGGGACGCCTACCCCATCTCTGTCCCTAATACAGTTTCACACACTACTACAGGCAAATGCCAGGATAGTAGCTTATTTCAAGTCCCGGGACGCCTACCCCATCTCTGTCCCTAATACAGTTTTACACACTACTACAGGCAAATGCCAGGATAGTAGCTTATTTCAAGTCCCGGGACGCCTACCCCATCTCTGTCCCTAATACAGTTTCACAAACTACTACAGGCAAATGCCAGGATACTAGCATATTCCAAGTCCCGGGACGCCTACCCCATCTCTGAACCTAATACAGTGTCACACATTACTACAGGCAAATGCCAGGATAGTAACATATTCCAAGTCCCGGGATGCCTACCCCATCTCTGTCCCTAATACAGTTTCACACACTACTACAGGCAAATGCCAGGATAGTAGCATATTCCAAGTCCCGGGACGCCTACCCCATCTCTGTCCCTAATACAGTTTCACACACTACTACAGGCAAATGCCAGGATATTAACTTATTTCAAGTCCCGGGACGCCTACCCATCTCTGTCTCTAATACAGTTTCACACATTACTACAGGCAAATGCCAGGATAGTAGCTTGTTTCAAGTCCCGGGACGCCTACCCCATCTCTGTCCCTAATACAGTTTCACACACTACTACAGGCAAATGCCAGGATTGTAGCTTATTTCAAGTCCCGGGACGCCTACCCCATCTCTGTCCCTAATACAGTTTCACACACTACTACAGGCAAATGCCAGGATAGTAGCTTATTTCAAGTCCCGGGACGCCTACCCCATCTCTGTCCCTAATACAGTTTCAAACACTACTACAGGCAAATGCCAGGATAGTAGCGTATTTCAAGTCCCGGGACGCCAACCCCATCTCTGTCCCTAATACAGATTCACACACTACTACAGGAAAATGCCAGGATAGTAGCTTATTTCAAGTCCCGGGACGCCTACCCCATCTCTGTCCCTAATACAGTTTCACACACTACTACAGACAAATGCCATGATAGTACCATATTTCAAGTCCCGGGACACCTACCCCATCTCTGTCCCTAATACAGTTTCACACACTACTATAGGCAAATACCAGGATTGTAGCTTATTTCAAGTCCAAGGACTCCTACCCCATCTCTGTCCCTAATACAGTTTCACACACTACTACAGGCAAATGCCAGGATAGTAGCTCATTTAAAGTCCCGGGACGCCTACCCCATCTCTGTCCCTATACAGTTTCACACACTACTACAGGCAAATGCACGGATAGTAGCTTATTTCAAGTCCCGGGACGCCTACCCCATCTCTGTCCCTAATACAGTTTCAGACACTACTACAGGCAAATGCCAGGATAGTAGCTTATTTCAAGTCCCGGGACGCCTACCCCATCTCTGTCCCTAATACAGTTTCACACACTACTACAGGCAAATGCCAGGATAGTACCTTATTTCAAGTCCCGGGACGCCTACCCCATCTCTGTCCCTAATACAGTTTCACACACAACTACAGGCAAATGCCAGGATAGTAGCTTATTTCAAGTCCCGGGACGCCTACCCCATCTCTGTCCCTAATACAATTTCACACACTACTACAGGAAAATGCCAGGATAGTAGCTTATTTCAAGTCCCGGGATGCCTACCCCATCTCTGTCCCTAATACATATTCACACACTACTACAGGCAAATGCCAGGATAGTACCTTATTTCAAGTCCCGGGACGCCTACCCCATCTCTGTCCCTAATACAGATTCACACACTACTACAGGCATATGCCAGGATAGTAGCTTATTTCAAGTCCCAGGACGCCTACCCCATCTCTGTCCCTAATACAGTTTAACACACTACTACAGGCAAATGCCAGGATAGTAGCATATTCCAAGTCCCGGGACGCCTACCCCATCTCTGTCCATAATACAGTTTCACACACTACTACAGGCAAATGCCAGGATATTAGCTTATTTCAAGTCCCGGGACGCCTACCCCATCTCTGTCCCTAATACAGTTTCACACACTACTACAGGCAAATGCCAGGATAGTAGCTTATTTCAAGTCCCGGGACGCCTACCCCATCTCTGTCCCTAATACAGTTTCACACATTACTAAAGGCAAATGCCAGGATAGTAGCTTGTTTCAAGTCCCTGGACGCCTACCCCATCTCTGTCCCTAATACAATTTCACACACTACTACATGCAAATCCCAGGATAGTAGCTTATTTCAAGTCCCGGGACGCCTACCCCATCTCTGACCCTAATACAGTGTCACACATTACTACAGGCAAATGCCAGGATAGTAGCATATTCCAAGTCCCGGGACGCCTACCCCATCTCTGTCCCTAATACAGTTTAACACACTACTACAGGCAAATGCCAGGATAGAGGCATATTCCAAGTCCCTTGACGCATACCCCATCTCTGTTCCTAATACAATTTCACACACTACTACAGGCAAATGCCAGGATAGTAGCTTATTTCAAGTCCCGGGACACCTACCCAATCTCTGTCCCTAATACAATTTCACACACTACTACAGGCAAATGCCAGGATAGTACCTTATTTCAAGTCCCGGGACGCCTACCCCATCTCTGTCCCTAATACAGTTTCACACATTACTACAGGCAAATGCCAGGCTAGTAGCTTGTTTCAAGTCCCGGGACGCCTACCCCATCACTGTCCCTAATACAGTATCTCACACTACTACAGGCAAATGTCAGGATAGTAGCTTATTTCAAGTCCCGGGACGCCTACCCCATCCCTGTCCCTAATACAGTTTCACACACAACTACAGGCAAATGCCAGGATAGTAGCTTATTTCAAGTCCCGGGACGCCTACCCCATCTCTGTCCCTAATACAATTTCACACACTACTACAGGCAAATGCCAGGATAGTAGCTTATTTCAAGTCCCGGGACGCCTACCCCATCTCTGTCCCTAATACAGTTTCACACACTACTACAGACAAATGCCATGATAGTACCATATTTCAAGTCCCGGGACACCTACCCCATCTCTGTCCCTAATACAGTTTCACACACTACTATAGGCAAATACCAGGATTGTAGCTTATTTCAAGTCCAAGGACTCCTACCCCATGTCTGTCCCTAATACAGTTTCACACACTACTACAGGCAAATGCCAGGATAGTAGCTCATTTCAAGTCCCGGGACGCCTACCCCATCTCTGTCCCTATACAGTTTCACACACTACTACAGGCAAATGCACGGATAGTAGCTTATTTCAAGTCCCGGGACGCCTACCCCATCTCTGTCCCTAAAACAGTTTCAGACACTACTACAGGCAAATGCCAGGATAGTAGCTTTTTCAAGTCCCGGGACGCCTACCCCATCTCTGTCCCTAATACAGTTTCACACACTACTACAGGCAAATGCCATGATAGTACCTTATTTCAAGTCCCGGGACGCCTACCCCATCTCTGTCCCTAATACAGTTTCACACACAACTACAGGCAAATGCCAGGATAGTAGCTTATTTCAAGTCCCGGGACGCCTACCCCATCTCTGTCCCTAATACAATTTCACACACTACTACAGGAAAATGCCAGGATAGTAGCTTATTTCAAGTCCCGGGACGCCTACCCCATCTCTGTCCCTAATACATATTCACACACTACTACAGGCAAATGCCAGGATAGTACCTTATTTCAAGTCCCGGGACGCCTACCCCATCTCTGTCCCTAATACAGATTCACACACTACTACAGGCATATGCCAGGATAGTAGCTTATTTCAAGTCCCGGGACGCCTACCCCATCTCTGTCCCTAATACAGTTTAACACACTACTACAGGCAAATGCCAGGATAGTAGCATATTCCAAGTCCCGGGACGCCTACCCCATCTCTGTCCATAATACAGTTTCACACACTACTACAGGCAAATGCCAGGATATTAGCTTATTTCAAGTCCCGGGACGCCTACCCCATCTCTGTCCCTAATACAGTTTCACACACTACTACAGGCAAATGCCAGGATAGTAGCTTATTTCAAGTCCCGGGACGCCTACCCCATCTCTGTCCCTAATACAGTTTCACACATTACTAAAGGCAAATGCCAGGATAGTAGCTTGTTTCAAGTCCCTGGACGCCTACCCCATCTCTGTCCCTAATACAATTTCACACACTACTACATGCAAATGCCAGGATAGTAGCTTATTTCAAGTCCCGGGACGCCTACCCCATCTCTGACCCTAATACAGTGTCACACATTACTACAGGCAAATGCCAGGATAGTAGCATATTCCAAGTCCCGGGACGCCTACCCCATCTCTGTCCCTAATACAGTTTAACACACTACTACAGGCAAATGCCATGATAGAGGCATATTCCAAGTCTCTTGACGCATACCCCATCTCTGTTCCTAATACAATTTCACACACTACTACAGGCAAATGCCAGGATAGTAGCTTATTTCAAGTCCCGGGACACCTACCCCATCTCTGTCCCTAATACAATTTCACACACTACTACAGGCAAATGCCAGGATAGTACCTTATTTCAAGTCCCGGGACGCCTACCCCATCTCTGTCCCTAATACAGTTTCACACATTACTACAGGCAAATGCCAGGATAGTAGCTTATTTCAAGTCCCGGGACGCCTACCCCATCACTGTCCCTAATACAGTTTCACACACTACTACAGGCAAATGCCAGGATAGTAGCTTATTTCAAGTCCCGGGACGCCTACCCCATCTCTGTCCCTAATACAGTTTCAAACACTACTACAGGCAAATGCCAGGATAGTAGCTTATTTCAAGTCCCGGGACGCCTACTCCATCTCTGTCCCTAATACAGTTTCACACACTACTACAGGAAAATGTCAGGATAGTAGCTTATTTCAAGTCCCGGGACGTCTACCCCATCTCTGTCTCTAATACAGTTTCACACACTACTGCAGGCAAATGCCAGGATAGTACCTTATTTCAAGTCCCGGGACGCCTACCCCATATCTGTCCCTAATACAGTTTCACACACTACTACAGGCAAATGCCAAGATAGTAGCTTGTTTCAAGTCCCGGGACGCCTACCCATCTCTGTCCCTAATACAGTTTCACACACTACTACATGCAAATGTCAGGATAGTAGCATATTCCAAGTCCCGGGACGCCTACCCCATCTCTGACCCTAATACAGTGTCACACACTACTACAGGCAAATGCCAGGATAGTAGCTTATTTCAAGTCCCGGGACGCCTACCCCATCTCTGTCCCTAATACAGTTTCACACACTACTACAGGCAAATGCCAGGATAGTAGCTTATTTCAAGTCCCGGGACGCCTAACCCATCTTTGTCCCTAATACAGTTTCACACACTACTACAGGCAAATGCCAGGATAGTAGCTTATTTCAAGTCCCGGGACGCCTACCCCATCTCTGTCCCTAATACAGTTTCACACACTACTACAGGCAAATGCCAGGATAGTACCTTATTTCAAGTCCCGGGACACCTTCCCCATCTCTGTCCCTAATACAGTTTCACAAACTACTACAGGCAAATGCCAGGATAGTAGCATATTCCAAGTCCCGGGACGCCTACCCCATCTCTGTCCCTAATACAGTTTCACACACTACTACAGGCAAATGCCAGGATAGTAGCATATTCCAAGTCCCGGGACGCCTACCCCATCTCTGCCCTAATACAGTTTCACACACTACTACAGGCAAATGCCAGGATATTAGCTTATTTCAAGTCCAGGGACGCCTACCCCATCTCTGTCCCTAATACAGTTTCACACACTACTACAGGCAAATGCCAGGATAGTAGCTTATTTCAAGTCCCGGGACGCCTACCCCATCTCTGTCCCTAATACAGTTTCACACATTACTAAAGGCGAATGCCAGGATAGTAGCTTGTTTCAAGTCCCTGGACGCCTACCCCATCTCTGTCCCTAATACAATTTCACACACTACTACAGGCAAATGCCAGGATAGTAGCTTATTTCAAGTCCCGGGACGCCTACCCCATCTCTGTCCCTAATACAGTTTCACACATTACTAAAGGCAAATGCCAGGATAGTAGCTTGTTTCAAGTCCCGGGACGCCTACCCCATCTCTGTCCCTAATACAATTTCACACACTACTACAGGCAAATGCCAGGATAGTAGCTTATTTCAAGTCCCGGGACACCTACCCCATCTCTGTCCCTAATACATTTTCACACACTACTACAGGCAAATGCCATGATAGTAGCTTATTTCGAGTCCCGGGACGCCTACCCCATCTCTGTCCCTAATACAGTTTCACAAACTACTACAGGAAAATGCCAGGATAGTAGCTTATTTCAAGTCCCGGGACGCCTACCCCATCTCTGTCCCTAATACAGTGTCACACACTACTACAGGCAAATGCCAGGATAGTAGCATATTCCAAGTCCCGGGACGCCTACCCCATCTCTGTCCCTAATACAGTTTCACACACAACTACAGGCAAATGCCAGGATAGTAGCTTATTTCAAGTCCCGGGACGCCTACCCCATCTCTGTCCCTAATACAGTTTTCCCCCCAGGGGCTCACATCTAGTGGGTTGTGGGTTGGCGACCACGGGGCCCCAGCTGAGTCCGGCATTGCTTCCACTTACTTGTGCCGGCTCCTCTCTTTCTCCTTTCCTGTCGACCTCCCTTGGTCAACTCTTGTTCTCTTCCGACCCCGACGGTATTAGGGTATCCGAGGCCTTCCTTTCCCGCCTTAATTGGCCCTTGTCTCATCTTTTCTGATTCCCTCCTTCTGCGAGGGGTCGGCCTTCTTTTTCTTTTCATGTTATCTCCTGCCTTCTGCTTAAGGCCCTCAAGGAGACCGGGTGTATGTATCCCCACCACTTTTGGTGCACCCTAGATAATGCTACACCCTCAGGGGCTCACGGCTGGTGAGTTCGGGAGTTGGCGACCCCGAGGGATTCCTGAGCTGGGTCCGTTTTCCCTTTTTGTCCCTTCCCTTTGGGGCGGACCCTCTCCTCTTTCACTTTCCTATCTGCCTTTCATGGCTCTCCTTCCTTCCAAGTCCCTCAATCCGCCTTCTTCGAGGGTTGAGGGCATTTCTTTTCCTCCTGTCCTTTATTTGCCTTATTCTCCTTTAGTTTTCCATTTCTTCTTCTAGTATGTAGGTTAGTAGTTAGTTTTAGTTTTAATTTCGCATTTCATTTTCATCATCACGATCACCCAAACCATCAGGGGCCGATAACCTAGATGTTAGGCCCCTTAAAACAACAATTATCATCATCATCATCATCTTCCGACCCCGACGGTATTAGGGTATCCGAGGCCTAGGGAGTCTCTTCCTTTCCCGCCTTAATTGGCCCTTGTCTCATCTTTTCTGATTCCCTCCTTCTGCGAGGGGTCAGCCTTCTTTTTCTTTTCCTTTTACCTCCTGCTCAAGGCCCTTAAGGAGGCAGGGTGTATGTAGCCCCACCACTTCTGGTGCACCGTCGATAATGCTACACCCTCAGGGGCTCACGGCTGGTGAGTTCGGGCGTTGGCGACCCCGAGGGATTCCTGAGCTGGGTCCGTTTTCCCGTTTTTGTCCCTTCCCTTTGGGGCGGACCTTCTCCTCTCTCCCCTCTCCTCTCCTCTTTTCCTTCTATTTCCTTTTCTCTTTAAGATTCCCGCACTGTTTTTGTTACTCGAATCACCCTGTATCTAAATTCCCTTTTACCACTTTTTTTTAAAGGCATTTTGTAAGTCTCTTCGATCTAAATTACATCTCGCGATTGTTTTCAACCTCAATTGCATTTTGTAAAGATTGACAATCTAAATTGCTTTTTAGTAAGTCTTTCAATGCAGGCGTCAGGGCATTTTAGTGATTATTTTGAATTTCAATTGCATTTTGTAAGTATTTTCAACCAAAACTGCATTTCGCACGAATTTTGAATCTAAATTGCATTTTGTTTGGTGGGCATTTTGCACATATTTTGATTCTCAATTGCATTTTGTGGGTATTTTGAATCTAAATTACATTTGTCAAGTATTTTCAATCTAAATTGCTTTTTGTAAGTATTGTCAATCCACATGAGTCGTTTGAATCTACCGTACATTTTGTAAGCATTTTCAATTTCAATTGCATTTTGTAAGTATTCTGAATTTCAATTGCACTTTGTGAATAATTTGGATTGGAACTGGGATATTTCAATCTGAATTGCATTGTGTATTTTCAATTTCAATTGCATACGTAATTTCTATCTCATTTGCATTTTGTAAGTATTGTACAATACCCAAGGGGTATGCACCCCTTAGAGATCATCCCCCCCATCATCTGTCTAAATCTCATAAAAGGCAACCCTTTAAAAGCCTACCCAATATCCATCAATACTATAAGGGCAGCTGGCTACTCCATAAAGCAGCTCAACCCTTGCGTAATTATGACACACAGCGACATACTACAAACTGGTTCAACTATGCCACAACGCGCTGACAGAACAGAGGCTAAAGGTATAAAAGGTGCCTTAAGTGGGTCACGAGGATCTCTCCATCATCAGTGCTTCGACGAGACAGCCGGAGGCTAACGACAGTGTCAACCGAGGTGAGTCAGTCAGTCAGTGTTCAGAATCCTACTTTTGTAACCTAACACCCACAGTTTGTACTCACATTATAACATCACAAGATCCCTTAAAAGGGACTAACAGTTACTCATTGCTGACCAATAAACACTTGGTCAGTCTCTTACACTTGCATTACTGATCTACACTCTTCTTCACGTCCCAACGTCCTTCCTTACTCCCGTCACAGTCAGACGTGACACACCGTAGTAATAACGCCAACTCAGACGTCATTGTATTCCTCACAGCGGCTCGCGTGCTCAAGTGAAGCGCGTGCCGAACCGCTGACACTAGCAAGGTGATTATATAATAAGTAGCCGGCTGGGCGACTAGTACATCGACCCGCGTGCTAAGGCTACATCCCTTAAACCACATTTACAGTCTTTATAGGAGCGCCCCCTAGTTCCTAACGCTAAACAACACTCCACACTGGTCAGCTTGCCCCTCCAAAGGCAGCTACCCCCTTTTAGACACTCCATTCAAAATCAATACAGTAACTCTTCCGTTTTAGGTCCTACCACCCCTAAATAAGGGATCTAAAACAGATGGTGGAGGCGGGGTACTACGCGCAGTAACAGGACTCAACCAACGAGCCCTCGTAGTCAAAACGACCCCCTCTGAACCGCAAAAAGCCAAGCAGATAGTGAAATTTTTTTTCCCCCAGACAGAAAGCACCATATTTTTTTTTTGGTGCTCTAAACTAGCTACACAAGGGAAAGGCTTGATAAACCAACCCCCTAGCCCCATACAGAACCAGAGAGATATAGGAATACACTGGCAAACACGCACAGATTTTTTTTTCTCTCTATTGTTACTTTAGGCCCATACACTTCAGGCAGAATGGCACCTCATGAAGAGATTGCAAGCCATGAAGGTAATAGGGGTATGCCAATATTAGTAGCATTATTGGCTAGATGCCAAAGGCACATACAGATCAGGCAAACACAAATACGGACACTCAAAACAGAAAATCGGGACAATACAGGGCAAACAGCCATACACTCCGTCAGAGGGCAGGACAGCGCGATTAAGATGCGCACATAAGCACTTGCAAACAGGCCATATGCCTCAATAGGCAGTACACCCAAATTTGGGACGAATACCGTGAACTCCAAACCAACAAGGCCATTTTTGAGTTCATGGTAGGGCCACCAGCCCAGCCGAGAGAGGACATAAGCGTAGATACGCTAACTCGACAATTTGCGAGGATGTCCCTCTCGACAAGTACTGCCACGCAGTGGCAGGAGTTCGCCGTGGCCACAGTCCAGGAGACGGCCAGGTTAGGCTCCAACATACTAAAGAATACATCCTACACAGACACACGTCCTCCAGCTCCGGATCGGAAGGCAATTTTGCCAAGCCGAGGGGAAGAGCCTGGAACAATCCCCTCGGACCGGATGAACGAGAGGGAGTTGAAGCCAGGACCTTCAATCACACATAATACGACAGAGGGACAACAGGAGGTAACCTCGTCATGGGCTGACGACGTAGAGCCTGACCTACCACATATAAAGCCTACATACACTCACACAGATAGGCTAACACAGTGGCAGGAGTCTGCCGTGGCCACGGGCCAGAAAGCGGACAGGCTACACGACACCACATTGGCAGGACAAAAACAGGCACTTAAGCGGCCCTCACCGCCAGTTCAAAGGGCAAATTTGCCAGAACGGAGGCGAACACCGGCATTAGTCCCTCAGGATGCACGGTACACGCACATACAGATTAAACAGGCATTACCATACAATACACGGGGATTAGGAAAGGTATTATTACCCACCCCACAAAACCTCGCAGTCAAACATACATACACTCCCGCAAAATCTGCTAGGATAGCGCCAAGCGCAATAACGCCCTTAAATACAGGTACACTTAGACCTAGAAACACGCGCTACGGTGGAAGTAGGGCAAGGCTTACTTTGCTAGAAATTCCGCC
Organism: Meconema thalassinum; assembly: GCA_946902985.2. NCBI lineage: Eukaryota > Metazoa > Arthropoda > Insecta > Orthoptera > Tettigoniidae > Meconema > Meconema thalassinum. The sequence continues at coordinate 359,101,041 of OX336392.1, forward strand.
GGAAAACAGCAAAGAAACACCTCAATGGATTTCAGAGGCCTATAATATCGTAACAGGGCAAAACCCTTCACCTTTCTGAGCACTGAAGCTCGAAAGACGATAACGACTTCCACCAAGGCCAAAGAAATAAAATAACATCACTTCCCCCATCATAAATGGCCACACAAGTTCTTTCACGCGGGAGATATCAGAAAATAGACCGACAATTACATAGTAAACATAAACTGCGCATTTTTTTTTCTCTTTCTCGTATTTTATGTATATACAGGGCAACATGGCCAAATTAGAAGTGAGTAATTTTAAATCCTTCTGTGTTTTTTTTTGGGAACCATGGCATCTTTCTATTAGGCCATCACTAAGCCAAGTGAAAGCCCATCAGGCTTAAGGCCGGAAAGAGATATTTTGAACACAACTTAGGCATAAAATCACAGCATAGAGCTTAAGGGAGTCTTTCTAAGTAGAAATGACTAGACGTTCTACGTTATGGTTCCACAGTTTGACAGATTTTCTTGTTGCGGGCGAAAACCGTAAGCATGGCAAGAATTAAGAATCTCAAACTAGTTTCAAAAAAAAAAAATTTTGGGAGGTGTGCTTTAACCAACTAAAAAGCCCAATTGCACACCGGGATGAGACACTGTCATTTTGGTGAGTTACAATTACTTTGATAGGCAGGTTTGACTCCCACAGTGCACTGGCTTTGCTCGTGACGTGGATACAAGGGTATCAGTTACGTCTGGCAATGGCCTTCCTAAGGTGTACTAGACAGTGTCGGTAGATTCCCCTGAGACGTAACCAGATTACGGTAGTACTCACGTTACCAAAATGGTAAATACTACACTCAGGTCCCAATCACCATTTTTTTTCAAAAACATAGTGCTCACGACATAATTTTTAGAGACTAACGCCACCTACTATTATTTTCTTTCAATGTGCTCTCTTAATTCAGAGCGGGGCATAAATATTTTTTTTTGTTTCACACATTTAGCCCAAGAAAGAAAAATGGCCAAATAAACTATATATATATTTTATACATAGGTATACATAACACAACACTCGGGGACACAAGTGTAGTCAATGGAAGGTTCTTTTACAGACGGCCAATGCATATGAGATTTCCGAAGTGAAATGCCATGGCCTGTGGTTTGGATTCCAAGTAAAACGGAAATCCCGTGGCACATGATCTCCAGAAATGGTCACGTTAAACCACAAAATTCCCCTCTTGCCTTTTTATAATGCGAAGAGCACTAACAGAAAGCAGGCTGATTAAGAACACATGTTCGGATACACAGCGTTATCGAAACAAGTAAACAAGCGAGCGCGCAAGACATTGCAACCCGACACCACCATACTCAGCAGTAAAGCAGACCTCAGTGATAAACTGCGAGCCTTACAGACGACAGTTCCCAAAGCACACTGCACGGAATCATTCATAGCCAACCCAAGAACCCTATATCTTCAAAATTTACACTACGAGGAGAGGGCAAAAATAAGCAAACTCCTCGCAGGAAGGTATACTAGGGGTTGCGCATAGAAAAACACACAGCCCATTTGCCATAGTGTAGGCGGCACAGAAATGGCCACCAAATCTTTACAGACAACCGGCTTCGAACCCATGTCCACACACAAAAACCTCGTACCGAAAACTAACTAAACAACGGTATTTTCGGTACGAGAAACACAAACAAAATACAGACAGAATGCCCGCAGAACATGAACAACGCAGACATATAACACAGAGAATTACATAGAACACGGGTTCGAACCCCAGAGAAAATTGCACGCCAGGGAAAAACAAGCAGACGGCCTTCCAATCACACCAAAATTGGCCCATATAACGGCTTAGACAGATAATACTACATTCCTGCGGCCAAATGACAGGCATAAAATTCCAGAAATACACTTGACAGGGAAAATGGACTTTCCAGACAGAGACATATAAATTTCGTAAGACAACGGTCTTACGGAATAATGGCCACACAACGGCAATAGTAGCAGGGCGGATTACCACATCGGGCCGCCAGGAATTTAACACAATGACCACACTGGCATACGTGCAGAAAAACACGCAACAGTGGTTAACCTACATAAAATCCCGGCCTGAAGTTACACACACAAACTGATGACTTGCAGACTTAGCCACTTTGCAACACTGTCGATGACAAAACGCGATTGTGTAGTGGCAGTGACCATGAATAAACAAATGCAGAACAATCATAACACTATACATTTTTCAACACTGCGAAAGCATTTATCAACAAGCAGACGTCACGGACCAAAACTTGTCGCAGGCCCAGAGTAGCACGTTCGTAAAGACGTTGGCAGGCCACGGGCGCTTCCTACCCATACACAATATACACAGTAGGACTTAGCCCTACAGCAGACCAGGCGTCCGCGTGGTGTAGCGGAGCGTAGTCACACACACACACACAAACGCGCTCACCAATCAGGGGCGAACATAGGGACTTTGAGGAAACGGGACCTCCCCTTAACAACTTCTTTTTGCGACCCTAGTCCCGAAACAAATCATTCCAGGCGACTAGGACTTAGCCCTATAACGGACCAGAGTAGGTCGTGAAGCTTCGCTATCCCAAAGCGCGGATAGAAAACCAACATGGACCAAGGGAGGATGACAAGAGAACATGCTAACAGCGTCCCACTCTACTCCCTTCCCATAACCTTTTCACGTCCAAACATAAACAACGCAGACACATGAACACGACCAGAACAGCTACACTACACTACAAAGTATACATAAGGGTTGGTAAACTTCATGTGTTTACAGAAAGGGCATGCTACGCCTTGAGCCCCACCGCTATCACCTGAATGAGAGGGGTGCATCGGCAAACACCAACTAAGCGTAATGCACATCTCCATATGAGAGATGAGGCCATAAGTAATAAATACTAACCATTTTTTTTAAATTTAAATCATCCCGCATGAGAGGGAAATATATTAGTATTATGCCTCAACCTACACCTATCCATACATGAGTGCAAACGCCTCATATCCAGACGCATGCATGTATATCCCATCCATTCACCAGGGGATATTGATATCAGACCGGCATGGATTTTTATTTTATTTTTTGCAACCCCGGGAATTACCTGCCCCGTTCCACTCACTGTAGGAGCATCCCAGCACAAAAACCGGTTCCAGGCCGCCACTAACGCGGAATTCGGAAGTGCGCAACCTCCTCCTACCCTGCTTTAACCCACTCTACAGATAACTACCCCCAGATCACAATAACAGGGTACCTGACGCCACAGACCCTACTAACACCTCCATCAAGGTTAAAAAAGAGCATTATCGCTGGAGAAGCTGATATAGCACAGGTAGCCTAAAGTAGTCTACGTATGTAGAGGTTTTACCAGCCCACCACACTGGAAGTATTTTACATTTGACACTTTTTACACAGGTTACACCTATATTTAAAAAAAAAAAAAAAGGGAATCTGAAACACCCTGGCTGATGATACCGGCGTTAGCCAAAGGTCAAAAGCACAACACTAGGAGCAGAGCTGGGGAAGGCGATGTGGACCCTTACCCCAGTTGGCTCATCAAATTACTGACGACTAGACCAAATAGACGAACCACGTAAGGTCAAAGCATTCGCGGCCTGGTCGGGCAAGCTCTGGAATCCTAGGTGCGCATAAACCGCCCCTGGGAGGAAGGGATGCTAAACCCACTTTGAGCCACGGTCGTCGAAGCCAAGACCTGCAGGGAGACTTTCTGAGAATGGCGGGAGAAATAGCTCACTCCGCGCCGGCCTCGGGAGCTATCCCTAGAGACGACCATATTATGACTAGACTGTTAGTTAAATTTACGTAAGTAGGACTTCCATGGCGGGGAGTCAGACTCCTATTCGTCAGGAGTGAAGCAGGATCCAAGGGTTCAGCAGGACCAATCCTAGATCCGACAAGTCCTTACCCCGCGAGGTGAAGGTGAAGACCACGACGGTAATCAATAATGCAGAATGAAATATGAATATATATATATGGAATGTACGCGCTCATTCGGTCCTGCGCCCACGTAAATGGACGACAACGGGTCGCCAGAGTTCTTAAATGAGTAGCATAGCGGGCACTCAAAAGGGTTCAGTGGGCCAACCCAGCAATGCCGATTAAGGCGAAGAGGACTCCCCGGACGCTCACTTCCCGGAGGACACATGAATACAAATATTGCGGCCGACACAGGCGAAGAGGACTCCCCGGACGCTTTCTTCCCGGAGGATATTATGCCATTGGACCACACTGTCCAATGCCCACATAAATGACGACGCATCGGGCAGTCAGAGGGCATTAAGAGATGGGGCATTGCGCGCCCCTCACAGGAGCCAAGTGGGCGGCTCACCTACGACTAATCGGAACGGCAAAACGGGCACGACAAGGAAGTTACAGCGGGCGGAACGGTTAGCTTAGTGGCACCGTAAGCCGCCCGCGGATAGATTAATCCTAGTAATAGACGTCGACACTAGACTTAAGGGGACGGAATCCAGCGAACCTGGAGACAACCGGTGTTTCCAGGGCTCGTGCGGGTGGTGTTCTGGGGAAGCAAATTGCCCCAGGCGATCGTCCTAGGCCAAATTTAGTTATAGACGGTTGCATTTGACACGCAACCTAGGATTAAGCAAATTTAATGAACACTGTTGCAATTCAGCACAGCATCTTTCGGCAATAGATTAAGGCAACCCTCTCGGCTTAGATGTAGTTTTTTTTTTTATATATACCATAAGTAGAATAAGTAGTATAAGAGAACGCCGTTCGGCGCCTGATGACCCACAAATCCGTCATCAGGGTAAGTCCGATAACTCATGATAAGTTATTATAATGTAGCATAGTCTTACATTTAAGACAATTTTTTTTAATACATATATTGAGGTAAAATTTCGGCGCCTGGCGGCCCAAATTCGTTGCCAGGGTAAGCCCAATACTACAACACATTAGGAAATGACGTCACGGCACCATATAGGGTAAGCCCGGCCATATATCGAGTAATAATAACCATGCCATTCTTTTCACAGGTAAAAAGGGGCTTCAGACTGTGGCAACGCTGCCACAGGAAGCGGCATATGGAATAGGGAATTTCAATGTTTTGTTAACCTCTCCATTTTTTTTTGCAGGCATTGTCACCTAGAATATGACACGTGTAATTATGATTTTGCTGCCAGATAGCAGCAACATGCTATTTAATGCCCCCTTATTGTAGTATTATACCTGTGCATACTAACCTCCATTTAACATTCATTCTCACTTACACACTCACTACATTTTTTTTTTACAGCTACACGTCAATAATCTGCACAGCAGGAATGATGCCTGTGGGGCATCAGGCTTGCTGGCAGATCTGCATAAAACAAAAACACTTGAAGCGTCAAAATGCGACGCAGCTTACGGCGATGAGGGCGCAACCGGCATGTGGCGGCGACCCTCATGGCCAAGTGTGCAAGCATTCACCCACAGAGGATGCTTCACAGACTAGGTATTAAGAATACACTGCAAGCGGTACGACCACTCAACCGTGCCAAGAGGTGGCCGTATAGGATCAGCCGTGATACGGCAAGCGTACGTACAAACAGGTAGCGTGCACGCGAGGATCCAAACAAAAACTAGAATTATAAGGGTTTAGCGCGCTTAAGTAGACATAAGGTCATTGTAGTTCATAATTTTAAAGAGTAAACTACATACATATTCATGCGCCCACGGGCAATTATTCCAATGGAAATTCCTAAATGTCAGCATCGCAACATAATACATTAAACACTATATATATTTTTGTCTGTTTATCAAGTTCACGTGTACACGATGTCTATATTTTTGTTTTGTTTTGTTTCGTTTGCTAAGGTAACACGTAACCAATGTCTGTGAATTGTTTTCTTTCATTTTTCTCTCTTCTAACTTCCCCATTTGTCAGGGTGTTCCGTTTTATCCCACACCAATAAATACATTTTAAATATTTCCTTTAAATTATACCCTGGAACACCCATTTTTTTTCTATTCTCTCCTATCTTCTTTATTGCAGGGAGCACTTTTTCCCCAAGATAGGGCGGACGACGCAATCATCCGTTCGGCCCTGGGTTTTTCCTCCCTGCACAACTATGTAACCATGTATAACCATGTTTTTTTTTCTTTTTTATGCCGACAACGGCAATGGCGATTGTGCCTCAATAGCAATTATTTTCTTTATTCAACAATGTTAATGCACATTTCACCATGCAATGTAAAATTTATATACATATATATCTATGTACACCCCATAACCCTCCCCTCTGAACACGGGCTGACCGCACACCTACACTTCTGCACGACGACACCCGTTCCATACGACGACGCTTACGACGCCACCACCAGAAGAGACGAGGGGGATTCAAAAACTACTACGACAACATCCCAACCCCAAGTGCCCTTCCCGGTCGCGAGGACGCGACCAAATGGAGGAAGAGGCTTGTACAATACCCAAGGGGTATGCACCCCTTAGAGATCATCCCCCCCATCATCTGTCTAAATCTCATAAAAGGCAACCCTTTAAAAGCCTACCCAATATCCATCAATACTATAAGGGCAGCTGGCTACTCCATAAAGCAGCTCAACCCTTGCGTAATTATGACACACAGCGACATACTACAAACTGGTTCAACTATGCCACAACGCGCTGACAGAACAGAGGCTAAAGGTATAAAAGGTGCCTTAAGTGGGTCACGAGGATCTCTCCATCATCAGTGCTTCGACGAGACAGCCGGAGGCTAACGACAGTGTCAACCGAGGTGAGTCAGTCAGTCAGTGTTCAGAATCCTACTTTTGTAACCTAACACCCACAGTTTGTACTCACATTATAACATCACAAGATCCCTTAAAAGGGACTAACAGTTACTCATTGCTGACCAATAAACACTTGGTCAGTCTCTTACACTTGCATTACTGATCTACACTCTTCTTCACGTCCCAGCGTCCTTCCTTACTCCCGTCACAGTCAGACGTGACACACCGTAGTAATAACGCCAACTCAGACGTCATTGTATTCCTCACAGCGGCTCGCGTGCTCAAGTGAAGCGCGTGCCGAACCGCTGACACTAGCAAGGTGATTATATAATAAGTAGCCGGCTGGGCGACTAGTACATCGACCCGCGTGCTAAGGCTACATCCCTTAAACCACATTTACAGTCTTTATAGGAGCGCCCCCTAGTTCCTAACGCTAAACAACACTCCACACTGGTCAGCTTGCCCCTCCAAAGGCAGCTACCCCCTTTTAGACACTCCATTCAAAATCAATACAGTAACTCTTCCGTTTTAGGTCCTACCACCCCTAAATAAGGGATCTAAAACAGTATTTTGAATTTCAGTTGCATTTTGTAAGTATTTCGGCGCTACTTTGCATTTTGTACGTATTTTGAATCTAGCCTACGTTTTGTGGGTCTTTTTCAATCTATTCTTTTTGTGCAACTTTTCGTTTTAAATTCCCTTTTGTAGGACCATATTGTGAGTTGTTTCCACGTGAGTTCCTTTTTGTACGTATTTTCAGTCTTCGATAATTCTGTTCTGGTTTCCATTTCATTATCATTTTCGCTATCACCCAGATCATTAGGGGCCGATAACCTCGATGTTAGGCCCCTTAAAACAACAATTATCATCATCATCATCATCAATACAGTTTTACACACTACTACAGGCAAATGCCAGGATAGTAGCTTATTTCAAGTCCCGGGACGCCTACCCCATCTCTGTCCCTAATACAGTTTCACACACTACTACAAGCAAATGCCAGGATAGTACCTTATTTCAAGTCCCGGGACACCCTCCCCATCTCTGTCCCTAATACAGTTTCACAAACTACTACAGGCAAATGCCAGCATACTAGCATATTCCAAGTCCCGGGACGCCTACCCCATCTCTGACCCTAATACAGTGTCACACATTACTACAGGCAAATGCCAGGATAGTAACATATTCCAAGTCCCGGGATGCCTACCCCATCTCTGTCCCTAATACAGTTTCACACACTACTACAGGCTAATGCCAGGATAGTAGCATATTCCAAGTCCCGGGACGCCTACCCCATCTCTGTCCCTAATACAGTTTCACACACTACTACAGGCAAATGCCAGGATATTAGCTTATTTCAAGTCCCGGGACGCCTACCCCATCTCTGTCTCTAATACAGTTTCACACATTACTACAGGCAAATGCCAGGATAGTAGCTTGTTTCAAGTCCCGGGACGCCTACCCCATCTCTGTCCCTAATACAGTTTCACACACTACTACAGGCAAATGCCAGGATTGTAGCTTATTTCAAGTCCCGGGACGCCTACCCCATCTCTGTCCCTAATACAGTTTCACACACTACTACAGGCAAATGCCAGGATAGTAGCTTATTTCAAGTCCCGGGACGCCTACCCCATCTCTGTCCCGAATACAGTTTCAAACACTACTACAGGCAAATGCCAGGATAGTAGCGTATTTCAAGTCCCGGGACGCCTACCCCATCTCTGTCCCTAATACAGATTCACACACTACTACAGGACAATGCCAGGATAGTAGCTTATTTCAAGTCCCGGGACGCCTACCCCATCTCTGTCCCTAATACAGTTTCACACACTACTACAGGCAAATGCCAGGATAGTACCTTATTTCAAGTCCCGGGACGCCTACCCCATCTCTGTCCCTAATACAGTTTCACACACAACTACAGGCAAATGCCAGGATAGTAGCTTATTTCAAGTCCCGGGACGCCTACCCCATCTCTGTCCCTAATACAATTTCACACACTACTACAGGCAAATGCCAGGATAGTAGCTTATTTCAAGTCCCGGGACGCCTACCCCATCTCTGTCCCTAATACATATTCACACACTACTACAGGCAAATGCCAGGATAGTACCTTATTTCAAGTCCCGGGACGCCTACCCCATCTCTGTCCCTAATACAGATTCACACACTACTACAGGCAAATGCCAGGATAGTAGCTTATTTCAAGTCCCAGGACGCCTACCCCATCTCTGTCCCTAATACAGTTTAACACACTACTACAAGCAAATGCCAGGATAGTAGCATATTCCAAGTCCCGGGACGCCTACCCCATCTCTGTCCTTAATACAGTTTCACACACAACTACAGGCAAATGCCAGGATATTAGCTTATTTCAAGTCCCGGGACGCCTACCCCATCTCTGTCCCTAATACAGTTTCACACACTACTACAGGCAAATGCCAGGATAGTAGCTTATTTCAAGTCCCGGGACGCCTACCCCATCTCTGTCCCTAATACAGTTTCACACATTACTAAAGGCAAATGCCAGGATAGTAGCTTGTTTCAAGTCCCTGGACGCCTACCCCATCTCTGTCCCTAATACAAATTCACACACTATTACATGCAAATGCCAGGATAGTAGCTTATTTCAAGTCCCGGGACGCCTACCCCATCTCTGACCCTAATACAGTGTCACACATTACTACAGGCAAATGCCAGGATAGTAGCATATTCCAAGTCCCGGGACGCCTACCCCATCTCTGTCCCTAATACAGTTTAACACACTACTACAGGCAAATGCCAGGATAGAGGCATATTCCAAGTCCCTTGACGCCTACCCCATCTCTGTCCCTAATACAATTTCACACACTACTACAGGCAAATGCCAGGATAGTAGCTTATTTCAAGTCCCGGGACACCTACCCCATCTCTGTCCCTAATACAATTTCACACACTACTACAGGCAAATGCCAGGATAGTACCTTATTTCAAGTCCCGGGACGCCTACCACATCTCTGTCCTTAATACTGTTTCACACATTACTACAGGCAAATGCCAGGATAGTAGCTTGTTTCAAGTCCCGGGACGCCTACCCTTATCTCTGTCCCTAATACAGTATCTCACACTACTACAGGCAAATGTCAGGATAGTAGCTTATTTCAAGTCCCGGGACGCCTACCCCATCCCTGTCCCTAATACAGTTTCACACACAACTACAGGCAAATGCCAGGATAGTAGCTTATTTCAAGTCCCGGGACGCCTACCCCATCTCTGTCCCTAATACAATTTCACACACAACTACAGGCAAATGCCAGGATAGTAGCTTATTTCAAGTCCCGGGACGCCTACCCCATCTCTGTCCCTAATACAGATTCACACACTACTACAGGCAAATGCCAGGATAGTACCTTATTTCAAGTCCCGGGACGCCTACCCCATATCTGTCCCTAATACAGTTTCACACACTACTACAGGCAAAAGCCAGGATAGTAGTTTAATTCAAGTCCCAGCACGCCTTCCCCATCTCTGTCCCTAATACAGTTTAACACACTACTACAGGCAAATGCCAGGATAGTAGCATATTCCAAGTCCCGGGACGCCTACCCCATCTCTGTCCCTAATACAGTTTCACACACTACTACAGGCAAATGCCAGGATAGTAGCTTATTTCAAGTCCCGGGACACCTACCCCATCTCTGTCCCTAATACAATTTCACACACTACTACAGGCAAATGCCAGGATAGTACCTTATTTCAAGTCCCGGGACGCCTACCCCATCTCTGTCCCTAATACAGTTTCACACATTACTACAGGCAAATGCCAGGATAGTAGCTTGTTTCAAGTCCCGGGACGCCTACCCCATCTCTGTCCCTAATACAGTTTCACACATTACTACAGGCAAATGCCAGGATAGTAGCTTATTTCAAATCCCGGGACGCCTACCCCATCACTGTCCCTAATACAGTTTCACACACTACTACAGGCAAATGCCAGGATAGTAGCTTATTTCAAGTCCCGGGACGCCTACCCCATCTCTGTCCCTAATACAGTTTCAAACACTACTACAGGCAAATGCCAGGATAGTAGCTTATTTCAAGTCCCGGGACGCCTACTCCATCTCTGTCCCTAATACAGTTTCACACACTACTACAGGAAAATGCCAGGATAGTAGCTTATTTCAAGTCCCGGGACGTCTACCCCATCTCTGTCTCTAATACAGTTTCACACACTACTACAGGCAAATGCCAGGATAGTACCTTATTTCAAGTCCCGGGACGCCTACCCCATCTCTGTCCCTAATACAGTTTCACACACTACTACAGGCAAATGCCAAGATAGTAGCTTGTTTCAAGTCCCGGGACGCCTACCCATCTCTGTCCCTAATACAGTTTCACACACTATTACATGCAAATGTCAGGATAGTAGCATATTCCAAGTCCCGGGACGCCTACCCCATCTCTGACCCTAATACAGTGTCACACACTACTACAGGCAAATGCCAGGATAGTAGCTTATTTCAAGTCCCGGGACGCCTACCCCATCTCTGTCCCTAATACAGTTTCACACACTACTACAGGCAAATGCCAGGATAGTAGCTTATTTCAAGTCCCGGGACGCCTAACCCATCTTTGTCCCTAATACAGTTTCACACACTACGACAGGCAAATGCCAGGATAGTAGCTTATTTCAAGTCCCGGGACGCCTACCCCATCTCTGTCCCTAATACAGTTTCACACACTACTACAGGCAAATGCCAGGATAGTACCTTATTTCAAGTCCCGGGACACCTTCCCCATCTCTGTCCCTAATACAGTTTCACAAACTACTACAGGCAAATGCCAGGATAGTAGCATATTCCAAGTCCCGGGACGCCTACCCCATCTCTGTCCCTAATACAGTTTCACACACTACTACAGGCAAATGCCAGGATAGTAGCATATTCCAAGTCCCGGGACGCCTACCCCATCTCTGCCCTAATACAGTTTCACACACTACTACAGGCAAATGCCAGGATATTAGCTTATTTCAAGTCCCGGGACGCCTACCCCATCTCTGTCCCTAATACAGTTTCACACACTACTACAGGCAAATGCCAGGATAGTAGCTTATTTCAAGTCCCGGGACGCCTACCCCATCTCTGTCCCTAATACAGTTTCACACATTACTAAAGGCAAATGCCAGGATAGTAGCTTGTTTCAAGTCCCTGGACGCCTACCCCATCTCTGTCCCTAATACAATTTCACACACTACTACAGGCAAATGCCAGGATAGTAGCTTATTTCAAGTCCCGGGACGCCTACCCCATCTCTGTCCCTAATACAGTTTCACACATTACTAAAGGCAAATGCCAGGATAGTAGCTTGTTTCAAGTCCCGGGACGCCTACCCCATCTCTGTCCCTAATACAATTTCACACACTACTACAGGCAAATGCCAGGATAGTAGCTTATTTCAAGTCCCAGGACGCCTACCCCATCTCTGTCCCTAATACAGTTTAACACACTACTACAGGCAAATGCCAGGATAGTAGCATATTCCAAGTCCCGGGACGCCTACCCCATCTCTGTCCCTAATACAATTTCACACACTACTACAGGCAAATGCCAGGATAGTAGCTTATTTCAAGTCCCGGGACACCTACCCCATCTCTGTCCCTAATACAATTTCACACACTACTACAGGCAAATGCCATGATAGTAGCTTATTTCAAGTCCCGGGACGCCTACCCCATCTCTGTCCCTAATACAGTTTCACACACTACTACAGGAAAATGCCAGGATAGTAGCTTATTTCAAGTCCCGGGACGCCTACCCCATCTCTGTCCCTAATACAGTGTCACACACTACTACAGGCAAATGCCAGGATAGTAGCATATTCCAAGTCCCGGGACGCCTACCCCATCTCTGTCCCTAATACATTTTCACACACAACTACAGGCAAATGCCAGGATAGTAGCATATTCCAAGTCCCGGGACGCCTACCCCATCTCTGTCCCTAATACAGTTTCACACACAACTACAGGCAAATGCCAGGATAGTAGCTTATTTCAAGTCCCGGGACGCCTACCCCATCTCTGTCCCTAATACAGTTTTCCCCCCAGGGGCTCACATCTAGTGGGTTGTGGGTTGGCGACCACGGGGCCCCAGCTGAGTCCGGCATTGCTTCCACTTACTTGTGCCGGCTCCTCTCTTTCTCCTTTCCTGTCGACCTCCCTTGGTCAACTCTTGTTCTCTTCCGACCCCGACGGTATTAGGGTATCCGAGGCCTTCCTTTCCCGCCTTAATTGGCCCTTGTCTCATCTTTTTGATTCCCTCCTTCTGCGAGGGGTCAGCCTTCTTTTTCTTTTCCTTTTACCTCCTGCTCAAGGCCCTTAAGGAGGCAGGGTGTATGTAGCCCCACCACTTCTGGTGCACCGTCGATAATGCTACACCCTCAGGGGCTCACGGCTGGTGAGTTCGGGCGTTGGCGACCCCGAGGGATTCCTGAGCTGGGTCCGTTTTCCCGTTTTTGTCCCTTCCCTTTGGGGCGGACCTTCTCCTCTCTCCCCTCTCCTCTCCTCTTTTCCTTCTATTTCCTTTTCTCTTTAAGATTCCCGCACTGTTTTTGTTACTCGAATCACCCTGTATCTAAATTCCCTTTTACCACTTTTTTTTAAGGCATTTTTGATCTATGTTGCATTTTGTAAGTCTCTTCGATCTAAATTTTCATCTCGCGATTGTTTTCAACCTCAATTGCATTTTGTAAAGATTGACAATCTAAATTGCTTTTTAGTAAGTCTTTCAATGCAGGCGTCAGGGCATTTTAGTGAGTATTTTGAATTTCAATTGCATTTTGTAAGTATTTTCAACCAAAACCGCATTTCGCACGAATTTTGAATCTAAATTGCTTTTTGTTTGGTGGGCATTTTGCACATATTTTGATTCTCAATTGCATTTTGTGGGTATTTTGAATCTAAATTACATTTGTCAAGTATTTTCAATCTAAATTGCTTTTTGTAAGTATTGTCAATCCACATGAGTCGTTTGAATCTACCGTACATTTTGTAAGCATTTTCAATTTCAATTGCATTTTGTAAGTATTCTGAATTTCAATTGCAATTTGTGAATAATTTGGATTGGAACTGGGATATTTCAATCTGAATTGCATTGTGTATTTTCAATTTCAATTGCATTTTGTAAGTATTTTGAACCTCAATTGCATTTTGTACGTAATTTCTATCTCATTTGCATTTTGTAAGTATTTTGAATTTCAGTTGCATTTTGTAAGTATTTCGGCGCTACTTTGCATTTTGTACGTATTTTGAATCTAGCCTACGTTTTGTGGGTCTTTTTCAATCTATTCTTTTTGTGCAACTTTTCGTTCTAAATTCCCTTTTGTAGGACCATATTGTGAGTTGTTTCCACGTGAGTTCCTTTTTGTACGTATTTTCAGTCTTCGATAATTTTGTTCTGGTTTCCATTTCATTATCATTTTCGCTATCACCCAGATCATTAGGGGCCGATAACCTCGATGTTAGGCCCCTTAAAACAACAATTATCATCATCATCATCATCATCAATACAGTTTTACACACTACTACACGCAAATGCCAGGATAGTAGCTTATTTCAAGTCCCGGGACGCCTACCCCATCTCTGTCCCTAATACAGTTTCACACACTACAACAAGCAAATGCCAGGATAGTACCTTATTTCAAGTCCCGGGACACCCTCCCCATCTCTGTCCCTAATACAGTTTCACACACTACTACAGGCAAATGCCAGGATATTAGCTTATTTCAAGTCCCGGGACGCCTACCCCATCTCTGTCTCTAATACAGTTTCACACATTACTACAGGCAAATGCCAGGATAGTAGCTTGTTTCAAGTCCCGGGACGCCTACCCCATCTCTGTCCCTAATACAGTTTCACACACTACTACAGGCAAATGCCAGGATTGTAGCTTATTTCAAGTCCCGGGACGCCTACCCCATCTCTGTCCCTAATACAGTTTCACACACTACTACAGGCAAATGCCAGGATAGTAGCTTATTTCAAGTCCCGGGACGCCTACCCCATCTCTGTCCCTAATACAGTTTCAAACACTACTACAGGCAAATGCCAGGATAGTAGCGTATTTCAAGTCCCGGGACGCCTACCCCATCTCTGTCCCTAATACAGATTCACACACTACTACAGGAAAATGCCAGGATAGTAGCTTATTTCAAGTCCCGGGACGCCTACCCCATCTCTGTCCCTAATACAGTTTCACACACTACTACAGGCAAATGCCAGGATAGTACCTTATTTCAAGTCCCGGGACGCCTACCCCATCTCTGTCCCTAATACAGTTTCACACACAACTACAGGCAAATGCCAGGATAGTAGCTTATTTCAAGTCCCGGGACGCCTACCCCATCTCTGTCCCTAATACAATTTCACACACTACTACAGGCAAATGCCAGGATAGTAGCTTATTTCAAGTCCCGGGACGCCTACCCCATCTCTGTCCCTAATACAGTTTCACACACTACTACAGGCAAATGCCAGGATAGTACCTTATTTCAAGTCCCGGGACGCCTACCCCATCTCTGTCCCTAATACAGATTCACACACTACTACAGGCAAATGCCAGGATAGTAGCTTATTTCAAGTCCCAGGACGCCTACCCCATCTCTGTCCCTAATACAGTTTAACACACTACTACAAGCAAATGCCAGGATAGTAGCATATTCCAAGTCCCGGGACGCCTACCCCATCTCTGTCCCTAATACAGTTTCACACACAACTACAGGCAAATGCCAGGATATTAGCTTATTTCAAGTCCCGGGACGCCTACCCCATCTCTGTCCCTAATACAGTTTCACACACTACTACAGGCAAATGCCAGGATAGTAGCTTATTTCAAGTCCCGGGACGCCTACCCCATCTCTGTCCCTAATACAGTTTCACACATTACTAAAGGCAAATGCCAGGATAGTAGCTTGTTTCAAGTCCCTGGACGCCTACCCCATCTCTGTCCCTAATACAAATTCACACACTATTACATGCAAATGCCAGGATAGTAGCTTATTTCAAGTCCCGGGACGCCTACCCCATCTCTGACCCTAATACAGTGTCACACATTACTACAGGCAAATGCCAGGATAGTAGCATATTCCAAGTCCCGGGACGCCTACCCCATCTCTGTCCCTAATACAGTTTAACACACTACTACAGGCAAATGCCAGGATAGAGGCATATTCCAAGTCCCTTGACGCCTACCCCATCTCTGTCCCTAATACAATTTCACACACTACTACAGGCAAATGCCAGGATAGTAGCTTATTTCAAGTCCCGGGACACCTACCCCATCTCTGTCCCTAATAAAATTTCACACACTACTACAGGCAAATGCCAGGATAGTACCTTATTTCAAGTCCCGGGACGCCTACCACATCTCTGTCCTTAATACAGTTTCACACATTACTACAGGCAAATGCCAGGATAGTAGCTTGTTTCAAGTCCCGGGACGCCTACCCCATCTCTGTCCCTAATACAGTATCTCACACTACTACAGGCAAATGTCAGGATAGTAGCTTATTTCAAGTCCCGGGACGCCTACCCCATCCCTGTCCCTAATACAGTTTCACACACAACTACAGGCAAATGCCAGGATAGTAGCTTATTTCAAGTCCCGGGACGCCTACCCCATCTCTGTCCCTAATACAATTTCACACACTACTACAGGCAAATGCCAGGATAGTAGCTTATTTCAAGTCCCGGGACGCCTACCCCATCTCTGTCCCTAATACAGATTCACACACTACTACAGGCAAATGCCAGGATAGTACCTTATTTCAAGTCCCGGGACGCCTACCCCATATCTGTCCCTAATACAGTTTCACACACTACTACAGGCAAAAGCCAGGATAGTAGTTTAATTCAAGTCCCAGCACGCCTTCCCCATCTCTGTCCCTAATACAGTTTAACACACTACTACAGGCAAATGCCAGGATAGTAGCATATTCCAAGTCCCGGGACGCCTACCCCATCTCTGTCCCTAATACAGTTTCACACACTACTACAGGCAAATGCCAGGATAGTAGCTTTTTTCAAGTCCCGGGACACCTACCCCATCTCTGTTCCTAATACAATTTCACACACTACTACAGGCAAATGCCAGGATAGTACCTTATTTCAAGTCCCGGGACGCCTACCCCATCTCTGTCCCTAATACAGTTTCACACATTACTACAGGCAAATGCCAGGATAGTAGCTTGTTTCAAGTCCCGGGACGCCTACCCCATCTCTGTCCCTAATACAGTTTCACACATTACTACAGGCAAATGCCAGGATAGTAGCTTATTTCAAATCCCGGGACGCCTACCCCATCACTGTCCCTAATACAGTTTCACACACTACTACAGGCAAATGCCAGGATAGTAGCTTATTTCAAGTCCCGGGACGCCTACCCCATCTCTGTCCCTAATACAGTTTCAAACACTACTACAGGCAAATGCCAGGATAGTAGCTTATTTCAAGTCCCGGGACGCCTACTCCATCTCTGTCCCTAATACAGTTTCACACACTACTACAGGAAAATGCCAGGATAGTAGCTTATTTCAAGTCCCGGGACGTCTACCCCATCTCTGTCTCTAATACAGTTTCACACACTACTACAGGCAAATGCCAGGATAGTACCTTATTTCAAGTCCCGGGACGCCTACCCCATCTCTGTCCCTAATACAGTTTCACACACTACTACAGGCAAATGCCAAGATAGTAGCTTGTTTCAAGTCCCGGGACGCCTACCCATCTCTGTCCCTAATACAGTTTCACACACTATTACATGCAAATGTCAGGATAGTAGCATATTCCAAGTCCCGGGACGCCTACCCCATCTCTGACCCTAATACAGTGTCACACACTACTACAGGCAAATGCCAGGATAGTAGCTTATTTCAAGTCCCGGGACGCCTACCCCATCTCTGTCCCTAATACAGTTTCACACACTACTACAGGGAAATGCCAGGATAGTAGCTTATTTCAAGTCCCGGGACGCCTAACCCATCTTTGTCCCTAATACAGATTCACACACTACTACAGGCAAATGCCAGGATAGTAGCTTATTTCAAGTCCCGGGACGCCTACCCCATCTCTGTCCCTAATACAGTTTCACACACTACTACAGGCAAATGCCAGGATAGTACCTTATTTCAAGTCCCGGGACACCTTCCCCATCTCTGTCCCTAATACAGTTTCACAAACTACTACAGGCAAATGCCAGGATAGTAGCATATTCCAAGTCCCGGGACGCCTACCCCATCTCTGTCCCTAATACAGTTTCACACACTACTACAGGCAAATGCCAGGATAGTAGCATATTCCAAGTCCCGGGACGCCTACCCCATCTCTGCCCTAATACAGTTTCACACACTACTACAGGCAAATGCCAGGATATTAGCTTATTTCAAGTCCCGGGACGCCTACCCCATCTCTGTCCCTAATACAGTTTCACACACTACTACAGGCAAATGCCAGGATAGTAGCTTATTTCAAGTCCCGGGACGCCTACCCCATCTCTGTCCCTAATACAGTTTCACACATTACTAAAGGCAAATGCCAGGATAGTAGCTTGTTTCAAGTCCCGGGACGCCTACCCCATCTCTGTCCCTAATACAATTTCACACACTACTACAGGCAAATGCCAGGATAGTAGCTTATTTCAAGTCCCGGGACACCTACCCCATCTCTGTCCCTAATACAATTTCACACACTACTACAGGCAAATGCCATGATAGTAGCTTATTTCAAGTCCCGGGACGCCTACCCCATCTCTGTCCCTAATACAGTTTCACACACTACTACAGGAAAATGCCAGGATAGTAGCTTATTTCAAGTCCCGGGACGCCTACCCCATCTCTGTCCCTAATACAGTGTCACACACTACTACAGGCAAATGCCAGGATAGTAGCATATTCCAAGTCCCGGGACGCCTACCCCATCTCTGTCCCTAATACATTTTCACACACAACTACAGGCAAATGCCAGGATAGTAGCATATTCCAAGTCCCGGGACGCCTACCCCATCTCTGTCCCTAATACAGTTTCACACACAACTACAGGCAAATGCCAGGATAGTAGCTTATTTCAAGTCCCGGGACGCCTACCCCATCTCTGTCCCTAATACAGTTTTCCCCCCAGGGGCTCACATCTAGTGGGTTGTGGGTTGGCGACCACGGGGCCCCAGCTGAGTCCGGCATTGCTTCCACTTACTTGTGCCGGCTCCTCTCTTTCTCCTTTCCTGTCGACCTCCCTTGGTCAACTCTTGTTCTCTTCCGACCCCGACGGTATTAGGGTATCCGAGGCCTAGGGAGTCTCTTCCTTTCCCGCCTTAATTGGCCCTTGTCTCATCTTTTTGATTCCCTCCTTCTGCGAGGGGTCGGCCTTCTTTTTCTTTTCATGTTATCTCCTGCCTTCTGCTTAAGGCCCTCAAGGAGACGGGTGTATGTATCCCCACCACTTTTGGTGCACCCTAGATAATGCTACACCCTCAGGGGCTCACGGCTGGTGAGTTCGGGAGTTGGCGACCCCGGGGGATTCCTGAGCTGGGTCCGTTTTCCCTTTTTGTCCCTTCCCTTTGGGGCGGACCCTCTCCTCTTTCACTTTCCTATCTGCCTTTCATGGCTCTCCTTCCTTCCAAGTCCCTCAATCCGCCTTCTTCGAGGGTTGAGGGCATTTCTCTTCCTCCTGTCCTTTATTTGCCTTATTCTCCTTTAGTTTTCCATTTCTTCTTCTAGTATGTAGGTTAGTAGTTAGTTTTAGTTTTAAGTTCGCATTTCATTTTCATCATCACGATCACCCAAACCATCAGGGGCCGATAACCTAGATGTTAGGCCCCTTAAAACAACAATTATCATCATCATCATCATCTTCCGACCCCGACGGTATTAGGGTATCCGAGGCCTAGGGAGTCTCTTCCTTTCCCGCCTTAATTGGCCCTTGTCTCATCTTTTCTGATTCCCTCCTTCTGCGAGGGGTCAGCCTTCTTTTTCTTTTCCTTTTACCTCCTGCTCAAGGCCCTTAAGGAGGCAGGGTGTATGTAGCCCCACCACTTCTGGTGCACCGTCGATAATGCTACACCCTCAGGGGCTCACGGCTGGTGAGTTCGGGCGTTGGCGACCCCGAGGGATTCCTGAGCTGGGTCCGTTTTCCCGTTTTTGTCCCTTCCCTTTGGGGCGGACCTTCTCCTCTCTCCCCTCTCCTCTCCTCTTTTCCTTCTATTTCCTTTTCTCTTTAAGATTCCCGCACTGTTTTTGTTACTCGAATCACCCTGTATCTAAATTCCCTTTTACCACTTTTTTTTAAGGCATTTTTGATCTATGTTGCATTTTGTAAGTCTCTTCGATCTAAATTTTCATCTCGCGATTGTTTTCAACCTCAATTGCATTTTGTAAAGATTGACAATCTAAATTGCTTTTTAGTAAGTCTTTCAATGCAGGCGTCAGGGCATTTTAGTGAGTATTTTGAATTTCAATTGCATTTTGTAAGTATTTTCAACCAAAACCGCATTTCGCACGAATTTTGAATCTAAATTGCATTTTGTTTGGTGGGCATTTTGCACATATTTTGATTCTCAATTGCATTTTGTGGGTATTTTGAATCTAAATTACATTTGTCAAGTATTTTCAATCTAAATTGCTTTTTGTAAGTATTGTCAATCCACATGAGTCGTTTGAATCTACCGTACATTTTGTAAGCATTTTCAATTTCAATTGCATTTTGTAAGTATTCTGAATTTCAATTGCACTTTGTGAATAATTTGGATTGGAACTGGGATATTTCAATCTGAATTGCATTGTGTATTTTCAATTTCAATTGCATTTTGTAAGTATTTTGAACCTCAATTGCATTTTGTACGTAATTTCTATCTCATTTGCATTTTGTAAGTATTTTGAATTTCAGTTGCATTTTGTAAGTATTTCGGCGCTACTTTGCATTTTGCACGTATTTTGAATCTAGCCTACGTTTTGTGGGTCTTTTTCAATCTATTCTTTTTGTGCAACTTTTCGTTCTAAATTCCCTTTTGTAGGACCATATTGTGAGTTGTTTCCACGTGAGTTCCTTTTTGTACGTATTTTCAGTCTTCGATAATTTTGTTCTGGTTTCCATTTCATTATCATTTTCGCTATCACCCAGATCATTAGGGGCCGATAACCTCGATGTTAGGCCCCTTAAAACAACAATTATCATCATCATCATCATCAATACAGTTTTACACACTACTACAGGCAAATGCCAGGATAGTAGCTTATTTCAAGTCCCGGGACGCCTACCCCATCTCTGTCCCTAATACAGTTTCACACACTACAACAAGCAAATGCCAGGATAGTACCTTATTTCAAATCCCGGGACACCCTCCCCATCTCTGTCCCTAATACAGTTTCACAAACTACTACAGGCAAATGCCAGGATACTAGCATATTCCAAGTCCCGGGACGCCTACCCCATCTCTGACCCTAATACAGTGTCACACATTACTACAGGCAAATGCCAGGATAGTAACATATTCCAAGTCCCGGGATGCCTACCCCATCTCTGTCCCTAATACAGTTTCACACACTACTACAGGCAAATGCCAGGATAGTAGCATATTCCAAGTCCCGGGACGCCTACCCCATCTCTGTCCCTAATACAGTTTCACACACTACTACAGGCAAATGCCAGGATATTAGCTTATTTCAAGTCCCGGGACGCCTACCCCATCTCTGTCTCTAATACAGTTTCACACATTACTACAGGCAAATGCCAGGATAGTAGCTTGTTTCAAGTCCCGGGACGCCTACCCCATCTCTGTCCCTAATACAGTTTCACACACTACTACAGGCAAATGCCAGGTTAGTAGCTTATTTCATTTCCCGGGACGCCTACCCCATCTCTGTCCCTAATACAGTTTCAAACACTACTACAGGCAAATGCCAGGATAGTAGCGTATTTCAAGTCCCGGGACGCCTACCCCATCTCTGTCCCTAATACAGATTCACACACTACTACAGGAAAATGCCAGGATAGTAGCTTATTTCAAGTCCCGGGACGCCTACCCGATCTCTGTCCCTAATACAGTTTCACACACTACTACAGACAAATGCCATGATAGTACCATATTTCAAGTCCCGGGACACCTACCCCATCTCTGTCCCTAATACAGTTTCACACACTACTATAGGCAAATACCAGGATTGTAGCTTATTTCAAGTCCAAGGACGCCTACCCCATCTCTGTCCCTAATACAGTTTCACACACTACTACAGGCAAATGCCAGGATAGTAGCTTATTTCAAGTCCCGGGACGCCTACCCCATCTCTGTCCCTATACAGTTTCACACACTACTACAGGCAAATGCACGGATAGTAGCTTATTTCAAGTCCCGGGACGCCTACCCCATCTCTGTCCCTAATACAGTTTCACACAATACTACAGGCAAATGCCAGGATAGTAGCTTATTTCAAGTCCCGGGACGCCTACCCCATCTCTGTCCCTAATACAGTTTCCCACACTACTACAGGCAAATGCCAGGATAGTACCTTATTTCAAGTCCCGGGACGCCTACCCCATCTCTGTCCCTAATACAGTTTCACACACAACTACAGGCAAATGCCAGGATAGTAGCTTATTTCAAGTCCCGGGACGCCTACCCCATCTCTGTCCCTAATACAATTTCACACACTACTACAGGCAAATGCCAGGATAGTAGCTTATTTCAAGTCCCGGGACGCCTACCCCATCTCGGTCCCTAATACATATTCACACACTACTACAGGCAAATGCCAGGATAGTACCTTATTTCAAGTCCCGGGACGCCTACCCCATCTCTGTCCCTAATACAGATTCACACACTACTACAGGCAAATGCCAGGATAGTAGCATATTTCAAGTCCCAGGACGCCTACCCCATCTCTGTCCCTAATACAGTTTAACACACTACTACAGGCAAATGCCAGGATAGTAGCATATTCCAAGTCCCGGGACGCCTACCCCATCTCTGTCCCTAATACAGATTCACACACTACTACAGGCAAATGCCAGGATAATAGCTTATTTCAAGTCCCGGGACGACTACCCCATCTCTGTCCCTAATACAGTTTCACACACTACTACAGGCAAATGCCAGGATAGTAGCTTATTTCAAGTCCCGGGACGCCTACCCCATCTCTGTCCCTAATACAGTTTCACACATTACTAAAGGCAAATGCCAGGATAGTAGCTTGTTTCAAGTCCCTGGACGCCTACCCCATCTCTGTCCCTAATACAATTTCACACACTACTACATGCAAATGCCAGGATAGTAGCTTATTTCAAGTCCCGGGACGCCTACCCCATCTCTGACCCTAATACAATGTCACACATTACTACAGGCAAATGCCAGGATAGTAGCATATTCCAAGTCCCGGGACGCCTACCCCATCTCTGTCCCTAATACAGTTTAACACACTACTACAGGCAAATGCCAGGATAGAGGCATATTCCAAGTCCCTTGACGCCTACACCATCTCTGTCCCTAATACAATTTCACACACTACTACAGGCAAATGCCAGGATAGTAGCTTATTTCAAGTCCCGGGACACCTACCCCATCTCTGTCCCTAATACAATTTCACACACTACTACAGGCAAATGCCAGGATAGTACCTTATTTCAAGTCCCGGGACGCCTACCCCATCTCTGTCCCTAATACAGTTTCACACATTACTACAGGCAAATGCCAGGATAGTAGCTTGTTTCAAGTCCCGGGACGCCTACCCCATCTCTGTCCCTAATACAGAATCTCACACTACTACAGGCAAATGTCAGGATAGTAGCTTATTTCAAGTCCCGGGACGCCTACCCCATCCCTGTCCCTAATACAGTTTCACACACAACTACAGGCAAATGCCAGGATAGTAGCTTATTTCAAGTCCCGGGACGCCTACCCCATCTCTGTCCCTAATACAATTTCACACACTACTACAGGCAAATGCCAGGATAGTACCTTATTTCAAGTCCCGGGACGCCTACCCCATATCTGTCCCTAATACAGTTTCACACACTACTACAGGCAAAAGCCAGGATAGTAGCTTATTTCAAGTCCCGGGACGCCTACCCCATCTCTGTCCCTAATACAGTTTCACACACTACTACAGGCAAATGCCAGGATAGTAGCTTATTTCAAGTCCCGGGACACCTACCCCATCTCTGTCCCTAATACAATTTCACACACTACTACAGGCAAATGCCAGGATAGTACCTTATTTCAAGTCCCGGGACGCCTACCCCATCTCTGTCCCTAATACAGTTTCACACATTACTACAGGCAAATGCCAGGATAGTAGCTTGTTTCAAGTCCCGGGACGCCTACCCCATCACTGTCCCTAATACAGTTTCACACAATACTACAGGCAAATGCCAGGATAGTAGCTTATTTCAAGTCCCGGGACGCCTACCCCATTTCTGTCCCTAATACAGTTTCAAACACTACTACAGGCAAATGCCAGGATAGTATCTTATTTCAAGTCCCGGGACGCCTACTCCATCTCTGTCCCTAATACAGTTTCACACACTACTACAGGAAAATGCCAGGATAGTAGCTTATTTCAAGTCCCGGGACGCCTACCCCATTTCTGTCCCTAATACAGTTTCAAACACTACTACAGGCAAATGCCAGGATAGTATCTTATTTCAAGTCCCGGGACGCCTACTCCATCTCTGTCCCTAATACAGTTTCACACACTACTACAGGAAAATGCCAGGATAGTAGCTTATTTCAAGTCCCGGGACGTCTACCCCATCTCTGTCTCTAATACAGTTTCACACACTACTACAGGCAAATGCCAGGATAGTACCTTATTTCAAGTCCCGGGACGCCTACCCCATCTTTGTCCCTAATACAGTTTCACACACTACTACAGGCAAATGCCAGTATAGTAGCTTATTTCAAGTCCCGGGACGCCTACCCCATCTCTGTCCCTAATACAGTTTCACACACTACTACAGGCAAATGCCAGGATAGTACCTTATTTCAAGTCCCGGGACGCCTACCCCATCTTTGTCCCTAATACAGTTTCACACACTACTACAGGCAAATGCCAGGATAGTAGCTTATTTCAAGTCCCGGGACACCTTCCCCATCTCTGTCCCTTATACAGTTTCACAAACTACTACAGGCAAATGCCAGGATAGTAGCATATTCCAAGTCTCGGGACGCCTACCCCATCTCTGTCCCTAATACAGTTTCACACACTACTACAGGCAAATGCCAGGATAGTAGCATATTCCAAGTCCCGGGACGCCTACCCCATCTCTGTCCCTAATACAGTTTCACACACTACTACAGGCAAATGCCAGGATATTAGCATATTCCAAGTCCCGGGACGCCTACCCCATCTCTGTCCCTAATACAGTTTCACACACTACTACAGGCAAATGCCAGGATATTAGCTTATTTCAAGTCCCGGGACGCCTACCCCATCTCTGTCCCTAATACAGTTTCACACACTACTACAGGCAAATGCCAGGATAGTAGCTTATTTCAAGTCCCGGGACGCCTACCCCATCTCTGTCCCTAATACAGTTTCACACGTTACTAAAGGCAAATGCCAGGATAGTAGCTTGTTTCAAGTCCCTGGACGCCTACCCCATCTCTGTCCCTTATACAATTTCACACACTACTACAGGCAAATGCCAGGATAGTAGCTTATTTCAAGTCCCGGGACGCCTACCCCATCTCTGTCCCTAATACAGATTCACACACTACTACAGGCAAATGCCAGGATAGTACCTTATTTCAAGTCCCGGGCCGCCTACCCCATCTCTGTCCCTAATACAGTTTCACACACTACTACAGGCAAATGCCAGGATAGTAGCTTATTTCAAGTCCCAGGACGCCTACCCCATCTCTGTCCCTAATACAGTTTAACACACTACTACAGGCAAATGCCAGGATAGAGGCATATTCCAGGTCCCGGGACGCCTACCCCATCTCTGTCCCTAATACAGTTTCACACACTACTAAAGGCAATATGCCAGGATAGTAGCTTATTTCAAGTCCCGGGACACCTATCCCATCTCTGTCCCTAATACAGATTCACACATTACTAAAGGCAAATGCCAGGATAGTAGCTTGTTTCAAGTCCCAGGACGCCTACCCCATCTCTGTCCCTAATACAGTTTAACACACTACTACAGGCAAATGCCAGGATAGTAGCATATTCCAAGTCCCGGGACGCCTACCCCATCTCTGTCCCTAATACAGTTTCACACACTACTACAGGCAAATGCCAGGATATTAGCTTATTTCAAGTCCCGGGACGCCTACCCCATCTCTGTCCCTAATACCGTTTCACACACTACTACAGGCAAATGCCAGGATTGTAGCTTATTTCAAGTCCC
Source organism: Meconema thalassinum (assembly GCA_946902985.2). Lineage (NCBI taxonomy): Eukaryota > Metazoa > Arthropoda > Insecta > Orthoptera > Tettigoniidae > Meconema > Meconema thalassinum. The sequence goes on from OX336392.1 coordinate 359,127,164, forward strand.
GGGACGCCTACCCCATCTCTGTCCCTAATACAGTTTCACACATTACTAAAGGCAAATGCCAGGATAGTAGCTTGTTTCAAGTCCCTGGACGCCTACCCCATCTCTGTCCCTAATACAATTTCACACACTACTACATGCAAATGCCAGGATAGTAGCTTATTTCAAGTCCCGGGACGCCTACCCCATCTCTGACCCTAATACAGTGTCACACATTACTACAGGCAAATGCCAGGATAGTAGCATATTCCAAGTCCCGGGACGCCTACCCCATCTCTGTCCCTAATACAGTTTACCACACTACTACAGGCAAATGCCAGGATAGAGGCATATTCCAAGTCCCTTGACGCCTACCCCATCTCTGTCCCTAATACAATTTCACACACTACTACAGGCAAATGCCAGGATACTACCATATTTCAAGTCCCGGGACACCTACCCCATCTCTGTCCCTAATACAATTTCACACACTACTACAGGCAAATGCCAGGATAGTACCTTATTTCAAGTCCCGGGACGCCTACCCCATCTCTGTCCCTAATACAGTTTCACACATTACTACAGGCAAATGCCAGGATAGTAGCTTGTTTCAAGTCCCGGGACGCCTACCCCATCTCTGTCCCTAATACAGTATCTCACACTACTACAGGCAAATGTCAGGATAGTAGCTTATTTCAAGTCCCGGGACGCCTACCCCATCCCTGTCCCTAATACAGTTTCACACACAACTACAGGCAAATGCCAGGATAGTAGCTTATTTCAAGTCCCGGGACGCCTACCCCATCTCTGTCCCTAATACAATTTCACACACTACTACAGGCAAATGCTAGGATAGTAGCTTATTTCAAGTCCCGGGACGCCTACCCCATCTCTGTCCCTAATACAGATTCACACACTACTACAGGCAAATGCCAGGATAGTACCTTATTTCAAGTCCCGGGACGCCTACCCCATATCTGTCCCTAATACAGTTTCACACACTACTACAGGCAAAAGCCAGGATAGTAGCTTATTTCAAGTCCCAGCACGCCTTCCCCATCTCTGTCCCTAATACAGTTTAACACACTACTACAGGCAAATGCCAGGATAGTAGCATATTCCATGTCCCGGGACGCCTACCCCATCTCTGTCCCTAATACAGTTTCACACACTACTACAGGCAAATGCCAGGATAGTAGCTTATTTCAAGTCCCGGGACACCTACCCCATCTCTGTCCCTAACACAATTTCACACACTACTACAGGCAAATGCCAGGATAGTACCTTATTTCAAGTCCCGGGACGCCTACCCCATCTCTGTCCCTAATACAGTTTCACACATTACTACAGGCAAATGCCAGGATAGTAGCTTGTTTCAAGTCCCGGGACGCCTACCCCATCTCTGTCCCTAATACAGTTTCACACATTACTACAGGCAAATGCCAGGATAGTAGCTTATTTCAAGTCCCGGGACGCCTACCCCATCACTGTCCCTAATACAGTTTCACACACTACTACAGGCAAATGCCAGGATAGTAGCTTATTTCAAGTCCCGGGACGCCTACCCCATCTCTGTCCCTAATACAGTTTCAAACACTACTACAGGCAAATGCCAGGATAGTAGCTTATTTCAAGTCCCGGGACGCCTACTCCATCTCTGTCCCTAATACAGTTTCACACACTACTACAGGAAAATGCCAGGATAGTAGCTTATTTCAAGTCCCGGGACGTCTACCCCATCTCTGTCTCTAATACAGTTTCACACACTACTACAGGCAAATGCCAGGATATCACCTTATTTCAAATCCCGGGACACCTTCCCCATCACTGTCCCTAATACAGTTTCACACACTACTACAGGCAAATGCCAGGATAGTACCTTATTTCAAGTCCCGGGACGCCTACCCCATCTCTGTCCCTAATACAGTTTCACACATTACTACAGGCAAATGCCAGGATAGTAGCTTGTTTCAAGTCCCGGGACGCCTACCCCATCTCTGTCCCTAATACAGTTTCACACATTACTACAGGCAAATGCCAGGATAGTAGCTTGTTTCAAGTCCCGGGACGCCTACTCCATCTCTGTCCCTAATACAGTTTCACACATTACTACAGGCAAATGCCAGGATAGTAGCTTATTTCAAGTCCCGGGACGCCTACCCCATCACTGTCCCTAATACAGTTTCACACACTACTACAGGCAAATGCCAGGATAGTAGCTTATTTCAAGTCCCGGGACGCCTACCCCATCTCTGTCCCTAATACAGTTTCAAACACTACTACAGGCAAATGCCAAGATAGTAGCTTGTTTCAAGTCCCGGGACGCTTACCCCATCTCTGTCCCTAATACAGTTTCACACACTACTACATGCAAATGTCAGGATAGTAGCATATTCCAAGTCCCGGGACGCCTACCCCATCTCTGACCCTAATACAGTGTCACACACTACTACAGGCAAATGCCAGGATAGTAGCTTATTTCAAGTCCCGGGAAGCCTACCCCATCTCTGTCCCTAATACAGTTTCACACACTACTACAGGCAAATGCCAGGATAGTAGCTTATTTCAAGTCCGGGGACGCCTAAACCATCTTTGTCCCTAATACAGTTTCACACACTACTACAGGCAAATGCCAGGATAGTAGCTTATTTCAAGTCCCGGGACGCCTACCCCATCTCTGTCCCTAATACAGTTTCACACACTACTACAGGCAAATGCCAGGATAGTACCTTATTTCAAGTCCCGGGACACCTTCCCCATCTCTGTCCCTAATACAGTTTCACAAACTACTACAGGCAAATGCCAGGATAGTAGCATATTCCAAGTCCCGGGACGCCTACCCCATCTCTGTCCCTAATACAGTTTCACACACTACTACAGGCAAATGCCAGGATAGTAGCATATTCCAAGTCCCGGGACGCCTACCCCATCTCTGTCCCCAATACAGTTTCACACACTACTACAGGCAAATGCCAGGGTAGTAGCTTATTTCAAGTCCCGGGACGCCTACCCCATCTCTGTCCCGAATACAGTTTCAAACACTACTACAGGCAAATGCCAGGATAGTAGCGTATTTCAAGTCCCGGGACGCCTACCCCATCTCTGTCCCTAATACAGATTCACACACTACTACAGGACAATGCCAGGATAGTAGCTTATTTCAAGTCCCGGGACGCCTACCCCATCTCTGTCCCTAATACAGTTTCACACACTACTACAGGCAAATGCCAGGATAGTACCTTATTTCAAGTCCCGGGACGCCTACCCCATCTCTGTCCCTAATACAGTTTCACACACAACTACAGGCAAATGCCAGGATAGTAGCTTATTTCAAGTCCCGGGACGCCTACCCCATCTCTGTCCCTAATACAATTTCACACACTACTACAGGCAAATGCCAGGATAGTAGCTTATTTCAAGTCCCGGGACGCCTACCCCATCTCTGTCCCTAATACATATTCACACACTACTACAGGCAAATGCCAGGATAGTACCTTATTTCAAGTCCCGGGACGCCTACCCCATCTCTGTCCCTAATACAGATTCACACACTACTACAGGCAAATGCCAGGATAGTAGCTTATTTCAAGTCCCAGGACGCCTACCCCATCTCTGTCCCTAATACAGTTTAACACACTACTACAAGCAAATGCCAGGATAGTAGCATATTCCAAGTCCCGGGACGCCTACCCCATCTCTGTCCTTAATACAGTTTCACACACAACTACAGGCAAATGCCAGGATATTAGCTTATTTCAAGTCCCGGGACGCCTACCCCATCTCTGTCCCTAATACAGTTTCACACACTACTACAGGCAAATGCCAGGATAGTAGCTTATTTCAAGTCCCGGGACGCCTACCCCATCTCTGTCCCTAATACAGTTTCACACATTACTAAAGGCAAATGCCAGGATAGTAGCATGTTTCAAGTCCCTGGACGCCTACCCCATCTCTGTCCCTAATACAAATTCACACACTATTACATGCAAATGCCAGGATAGTAGCTTATTTCAAGTCCCGGGACGCCTACCCCATCTCTGACCCTAATACAGTGTCACACATTACTACAGGCAAATGCCAGGATAGTAGCATATTCCAAGTCCCGGGACGCCTACCCCATCTCTGTCCCTAATACAGTTTAACACACTACTACAGGCAAATGCCAGGATAGAGGCATATTCCAAGTCCCTTGACGCCTACCCCATCTCTGTCCCTAATACAATTTCACACACTACTACAGGCAAATGCCAGGATAGTAGCTTATTTCAAGTCCCGGGACACCTACCCCATCTCTGTCCCTAATACAATTTCACACACTACTACAGGCAAATGCCAGGATAGTACCTTATTTCAAGTCCCGGGACGCCTACCACATCTCTGTCCTTAATACAGTTTCACACATTACTACAGGCAAATGCCAGGATAGTAGCTTGTTTCAAGTCCCGGGACGCCTACCCCATCTCTGTCCCTAATACAGTATCTCACACTACTACAGGCAAATGTCAGGATAGTAGCTTATTTCAAGTCCCGGGACGCCTACCCCATCCCTGTCCCTAATACAGTTTCACACACAACTACAGGCAAATGCCAGGATAGTAGCTTATTTCAAGTCCCGGGACGCCTACCCCATCTCTGTCCCTAATACAATTTCACACACAACTACAGGCAAATGCCAGGATAGTAGCTTATTTCAAGTCCCGGGACGCCTACCCCATCTCTGTCCCTAATACAGATTCACACACTACTACAGGCAAATGCCAGGATAGTACCTTATTTCAAGTCCCGGGACGCCTACCCCATATCTGTCCCTAATACAGTTTCACACACTACTACAGGCAAATGCCAGGATAGTAGCATATTCCAAGTCCCGGGACGCCTACCCCATCTCTGTCCCTAATACAGTTTCACACACTACTACAGGCAAATGCCAGGATAGTAGCTTATTTCAAGTCCCGGGACACCTACCCCATCTCTGTCCCTAATACAATTTCACACACTACTACAGGCAAATGCCAGGATAGTACCTTATTTCAAGTCCCGGGACGCCTACCCCATCTCTGTCCCTAATACAGTTTCACACATTACTACAGGCAAATGCCAGGATAGTAGCTTGTTTCAAGTCCCGGGACGCCTACCCCATCTCTGTCCCTAATACAGTTTCACACATTACTACAGGCAAATGCCAGGATAGTAGCTTATTTCAAATCCCGGGACGCCTACCCCATCACTGTCCCTAATACAGTTTCACACACTACTACAGGCAAATGCCAGGATAGTAGCTTATTTCAAGTCCCGGGACGCCTACCCCATCTCTGTCCCTAATACAGTTTCAAACACTACTACAGGCAAATGCCAGGATAGTAGCTTATTTCAAGTCCCGGGACGCCTACTCCATCTCTGTCCCTAATACAGTTTCATACACTACTACAGGAAAATGCCAGGATAGTAGCTTATTTCAAGTCCCGGGACGTCTACCCCATCTCTGTCTCTAATACAGTTTCACACACTACTACAGGCAAATGCCAGGATAGTACCTTATTTCAAGTCCCGGGACGCCTACCCCATCTCTGTCCCTAATACAGTTTCACACACTACTACAGGCAAATGCCAAGATAGTAGCTTGTTTCAAGTCCCGGGACGCCTACCCATCTCTGTCCCTAATACAGTTTCACACACTATTACATGCAAATGTCAGGATAGTAGCATATTCCAAGTCCCGGGACGCCTACCCCATCTCTGACCCTAATACAGTGTCACACACTACTACAGGCAAATGCCAGGATAGTAGCTTATTTCAAGTCCCGGGACGCCTACCCCATCTCTGTCCCTAATACAGTTTCACACACTACTACAGGCAAATGCCAGGATAGTAGCTTATTTCAAGTCCCGGGACGCCTAACCCATCTTTGTCCCTAATACAGTTTCACACACTACGACAGGCAAATGCCAGGATAGTAGCTTATTTCAAGTCCCGGGACGCCTACCCCATCTCTGTCCCTAATACAGTTTCACACACTACTACAGGCAAATGCCAGGATAGTACCTTATTTCAAGTCCCGGGACACCTTCCCCATCTCTGTCCCTAATACAGTTTCACAAACTACTACAGGCAAATGCCAGGATAGTAGCATATTCCAAGTCCCGGGACGCCTACCCCATCTCTGTCCCTAATACAGTTTCACACACTACTACAGGCAAATGCCAGGATAGTAGCATATTCCAAGTCCCGGGACGCCTACCCCATCTCTGCCCTAATACAGTTTCACACACTACTACAGGCAAATGCCAGGATATTAGCTTATTTCAAGTCCCGGGACGCCTACCCCATCTCTGTCCCTAATACAGTTTCACACACTACTACAGGCAAATGCCAGGATAGTAGCTTATTTCAAGTCCCGGGACGCCTACCCCATCTCTGTCCCTAATACAGTTTCACACATTACTAAAGGCAAATGCCAGGATAGTAGCTTGTTTCAAGTCCCTGGACGCCTACCCCATCTCTGTCCCTAATACAATTTCACACACTAATACAGGCAAATGCCAGGATAGTAGCTTATTTCAAGTCCCGGGACGCCTACCCCATCTCTGTCCCTAATACAGTTTCACACATTACTAAAGGCAAATGCCAGGATAGTAGCTTGTTTCAAGTCCCGGGACGCCTACCCCATCTCTGTCCCTAATACAATTTCACACACTACTACAGGCAAATGCCAGGATAGTAGCTTATTTCAAGTCCCAGGACGCCTACCCCATCTCTGTCCCTAATACATTTTAACACACTACTACAGGCAAATGCCAGGATAGTAGCATATTCCAAGTCCCGGGACGCCTACCCCATCTCTGTCCCTAATACAATTTCACACACTACTACAGGCAAATGCCAGGATAGTAGCTTATTTCAAGTCCCGGGACACCTACCCCATCTCTGTCCCTAATACAATTTCACACACTACTACAGGCAAATGCCATGATAGTAGCTTATTTCAAGTCCCGGGACGCCTACCCAATCTCTGTCCCTAATACAGTTTCACACACTACTACAGGAAAATGCCAGGATAGTAGCTTATTTCAAGTCCCGGGACGCCTACCCCATCTCTGTCCCTAATACAGTGTCACACACTACTACAGGCAAATGCCAGGATAGTAGCATATTCCAAGTCCCGGGACGCCTACCCCATCTCTGTCCCTAATACATTTTCACACACAACTACAGGCAAATGCCAGGATAGTAGCATATTCCAAGTCCCGGGACGCCTACCCCATCTCTGTCCCTAATACAGTTTCACACACAACTACAGGCAAATGCCAGGATAGTAGCTTATTTCAAGTCCCGGGACGCCTACCCCATCTCTGTCCCTAATACAGTTTTCCCCCCAGGGGCTCACATCTAGTGGGTTGTGGGTTGGCGACCACGGGGCCCCAGCTGAGTCCGGCATTGCTTCCACTTACTTGTGCCGGCTCCTCTCTTTCTCCTTTCCTGTCGACCTCCCTTGGTCAACTCTTGTTCTCTTCCGACCCCGACGGTATTAGGGTATCCGAGGCCTTCCTTTCCCGCCTTAATTGGCCCTTGTCTCATCTTTTTGATTCCCTCCTTCTGCGAGGGGTCAGCCTTCTTTTTCTTTTCCTTTTACCTCCTGCTCAAGGCCCTTAAGGAGGCAGGGTGTATGTAGCCCCACCACTTCTGGTGCACCGTCGATAATGCTACACCCTCAGGGGCTCACGGCTGGTGAGTTCGGGCGTTGGCGACCCCGAGGGATTCCTGAGCTGGGTCCGTTTTCCCGTTTTTGTCCCTTCCCTTTGGGGCGGACCTTCTCCTCTCTCCCCTCTCCTCTCCTCTTTTCCTTCTATTTCCTTTTCTCTTTAAGATTCCCGCACTGTTTTTGTTACTCGAATCACCCTGTATCTAAATTCCCTTTTACCACTTTTTTTTAAGGCATTTTTGATCTATGTTGCATTTTGTAAGTCTCTTCGATCTAAATTTTCATCTCGCGATTGTTTTCAACCTCAATTGCATTTTGTAAAGATTGACAATCTAAATTGCTTTTTAGTAAGTCTTTCAATGCAGGCGTCAGGGCATTTTAGTGAGTATTTTGAATTTCAATTGCATTTTGTAAGTATTTTCAACCAAAACCGCATTTCGCACGAATTTTGAATCTAAATTGCATTTTGTTTGGTGGGCATTTTGCACATATTTTGATTCTCAATTGCATTTTGTGGGTATTTTGAATCTAAATTACATTTGTCAAGTATTTTCAATCTAAATTGCTTTTTGTAAGTATTGTCAATCCACATGAGTCGTTTGAATCTACCGTACATTTTGTAAGCATTTTCAATTTCAATTGCATTTTGTAAGTATTCTGAATTTCAATTGCAATTTGTGAATAATTTGGATTGGAACTGGGATATTTCAATCTGAATTGCATTGTGTATTTTCAATTTCAATTGCATTTTGTAAGTATTTTGAACCTCAATTGCATTTTGTACGTAATTTCTATCTCATTTGCATTTTGTAAGTATTTTGAATTTCAGTTGCATTTTGTAAGTATTTCGGCGCTACTTTGCATTTTGTACGTATTTTGAATCTAGCCTACGTTTTGTGGGTCTTTTTCAATCTATTCTTTTTGTGCAACTTTTCGTTCTAAATTCCCTTTTGTAGGACCATATTGTGAGTTGTTTCCACGTGAGTTCCTTTTTGTACGTATTTTCAGTCTTCGATAATTTTGTTCTGGTTTCCATTTCATTATCATTTTCGCTATCACCCAGATCATTAGGGGCCGATAACCTCGATGTTAGGCCCCTTAAAACAACAATTATCATCATCATCATCATCAATACAGTTTTACACACTACTACACGCAAATGCCAGGATAGTAGCTTATTTCAAGTCCCGGGACGCCTACCCCATCTCTGTCCCTAATACAGTTTCACACACTACAACAAGCAAATGCCAGGATAGTACCTTATTTCAAGTCCCGGGACACCCTCCCCATCTCTGTCCCTAATACAGTTTCACACACTACTACAGGCAAATGCCAGGATATTAGCTTATTTCAAGTCCCGGGACGCCTACCCCATCTCTGTCTCTAATACAGTTTCACACATTACTACAGGCAAATGCCAGGATAGTAGCTTGTTTCAAGTCCCGGGACGCCTACCCCATCTCTGTCCCTAATACAGATTCACACACTACTACAGGAAAATGCCAGGATAGTAGCTTATTTCAAGTCCCGGGACGCCTACCCCATCTCTGTCCCTAATACAGTTTCACACACTACTACAGGCAAATGCCAGGATAGTACCTTATTTCAAGTCCCGGGACGCCTACCCCATCTCTGTCCCTAATACAGTTTCACACACAACTACAGGCAAATGCCAGGATAGTAGCTTATTTCAAGTCCCGGGACGCCTACCCCATCTCTGTCCCTAATACAATTTCACACACTACTACAGGCAAATGCCAGGATAGTAGCTTATTTCAAGTCCCGGGACGCCTACCCCATCTCTGTCCCTAATACAGTTTCACACACTACTACAGGCAAATGCCAGGATAGTACCTTATTTCAAGTCCCGGGACGCCTACCCCATCTCTGTCCCTAATACAGATTCACACACTACTACAGGCAAATGCCAGGATAGTAGCTTATTTCAAGTCCCAGGACGCCTACCCCATCTCTGTCCCTAATACAGTTTAACACACTACTACAAGCAAATGCCAGGATAGTAGCATATTCCAAGTCCCGGGACGCCTACCCCATCTCTGTCCCTAATACAGTTTCACACACAACTACAGGCAAATGCCAGGATATTAGCTTATTTCAAGTCCCGGGACGCCTACCCCATCTCTGTCCCTAATACAGTTTCACACACTACTACAGGCAAATGCCAGGATAGTAGCTTATTTCAAGTCCCGGGACGCCTACCCCATCTCTGTCCCTAATACAGTTTCACACATTACTAAAGGCAAATGCCAGGATAGTAGCTTGTTTCAAGTCCCTGGACGCCTACCCCATCTCTGTCCCTAATACAAATTCACACACTATTACATGCAAATGCCAGGATAGTAGCTTATTTCAAGTCCCGGGACGCCTACCCCATCTCTGACCCTAATACAGTGTCACACATTACTACAGGCAAATGCCAGGATAGTAGCATATTCCAAGTCCCGGGACGCCTACCCCATCTCTGTCCCTAATACAGTTTAACACACTACTACAGGCAAATGCCAGGATAGAGGCATATTCCAAGTCCCTTGACGCCTACCCCATCTCTGTCCCTAATACAATTTCACACACTACTACAGGCAAATGCCAGGATAGTAGCTTATTTCAAGTCCCGGGACACCTACCCCATCTCTGTCCCTAATAAAATTTCACACACTACTACAGGCAAATGCCAGGATAGTACCTTATTTCAAGTCCCGGGACGCCTACCACATCTCTGTCCTTAATACAGTTTCACACATTACTACAGGCAAATGCCAGGATAGTAGCTTGTTTCAAGTCCCGGGACGCCTACCCCATCTCTGTCCCTAATACAGTATCTCACACTACTACAGGCAAATGTCAGGATAGTAGCTTATTTCAAGTCCCGGGACGCCTACCCCATCCCTGTCCCTAATACAGTTTCACACACAACTACAGGCAAATGCCAGGATAGTAGCTTATTTCAAGTCCCGGGACGCCTACCCCATCTCTGTCCCTAATACAATTTCACACACTACTACAGGCAAATGCCAGGATAGTAGCTTATTTCAAGTCCCGGGACGCCTACCCCATCTCTGTCCCTAATACAGATTCACACACTACTACAGGCAAATGCCAGGATAGTACCTTATTTCAAGTCCCGGGACGCCTACCCCATATCTGTCCCTAATACAGTTTCACACACTACTACAGGCAAAAGCCAGGATAGTAGTTTAATTCAAGTCCCAGCACGCCTTCCCCATCTCTGTCCCTAATACAGTTTAACACACTACTACAGGCAAATGCCAGGATAGTAGCATATTCCAAGTCCCGGGACGCCTACCCCATCTCTGTCCCTAATACAGTTTCACACACTACTACAGGCAAATGCCAGGATAGTAGCTTTTTTCAAGTCCCGGGACACCTACCCCATCTCTGTCCCTAATACAATTTCACACACTACTACAGGCAAATGCCAGGATAGTACCTTATTTGAAGTCCCGGGACGCCTACCCCATCTCTGTCCCTAATACAGTTTCACATATTACTACAGGCAAATGCCAGGATAGTAGCTTGTTTCAAGTCCCGGGACGCCTACCCCATCTCTGTCCCTAATACAGTTTCACACATTACTACAGGCAAATGCCAGGATAGTAGCTTATTTCAAATCCCGGGACGCCTACCCCATCACTGTCCCTAATACAGTTTCACACACTACTACAGGCAAATGCCAGGATAGTAGCTTATTTCAAGTCCCGGGACGCCTACCCCATCTCTGTCCCTAATACAGTTTCAAACATTACTACAGGCAAATGCCAGGATAGTAGCTTATTTCAAGTCCCGGGACGCCTACTCCATCTCTGTCCCTAATACAGTTTCACACACTACTACAGGAAAATGCCAGGATAGTAGCTTATTTCAAGTCCCGGGACGTCTACCCCATCTCTGTCTCTAATACAGTTTCACACACTACTACAGGCAAATGCCAGGATAGTACCTTATTTCAAGTCCCGGGACGCCTACCCCATCTCTGTCCCTAATACAGTTTCACACACTACTACAGGCAAATGCCAAGATAGTAGCTTGTTTCAAGTCCCGGGACGCCTACCCATCTCTGTCCCTAATACAGTTTCACACACTATTACATGCAAATGTCAGGATAGTAGCATATTCCAAGTCCCGGGACGCCTACCCCATCTCTGACCCTAATACAGTGTCACACACTACTACAGGCAAATGCCAGGATAGTAGCTTATTTCAAGTCCCGGGACGCCTACCCCATCTCTGTCCCTAATACAGTTTCACACACTACTACAGGCAAATGCCAGGATAGTAGCTTATTTCAAGTCCCGGGACGCCTAACCCATCTTTGTCCCTAATACAGATTCACACACTACTACAGGCAAATGCCAGGATAGTAGCTTATTTCAAGTCCCGGGACGCCTACCCCATCTCTGTCCCTAATACAGTTTCACACACTACTACAGGCAAATGCCAGGATAGTACCTTATTTCAAGTCCCGGGACACCTTCCCCATCTCTGTCCCTAATACAGTTTCACAAACTACTACAGGCAAATGCCAGGATAGTAGCATATTCCAAGTCCCGGGACGCCTACCCCATCTCTGTCCCTAATACAGTTTCACACACTACTACAGGCAAATGCCAGGATAGTAGCATATTCCAAGTCCCGGGACGCCTACCCCATCTCTGCCCTAATACAGTTTCACACACTACTACAGGCAAATGCCAGGATATTAGCTTATTTCAAGTCCCGGGACGCCTACCCCATCTCTGTCCCTAATACAGTTTCACACACTACTACAGGCAAATGCCAGGATAGTAGCTTATTTCAAGTCCCGGGACGCCTACCCCATCTCTGTCCCTAATACAGTTTCACACATTACTAAAGGCAAATGCCAGGATAGTAGCTTGTTTCAAGTCCCGGGACGCCTACCCCATCTCTGTCCCTAATACAATTTCACACACTACTACAGGCAAATGCCAGGATAGTAGCTTATTTCAAGTCCCGGGACGCCTACCCCATCTCTGTCCCTAATACAGTTTCACACACTACTACAGGCAAATGCCAGGATAGTACCTTATTTCAAGTCCCGGGACGCCTACCCCATCTCTGTCCCTAATACAGATTCACACACTACTACAGGCAAATGCCAGGATATTAGCTTATTTCAAGTCCCGGGACGCCTACCCCATCTCTGTCCCTAATACAGTTTCACACACTACTACAGGCAAATGCCAGGATAGTAGCTTATTTCAAGTCCCGGGACGCCTACCCCATCTCTGTCCCTAATACAGTTTCACACATTACTAAAGGCAAATGCCAGGATAGTAGCTTGTTTCAAGTCCCTGGACGCCTACCCCATCTCTGTCCCTAATACAAATTCACACACTATTACATGCAAATGCCAGGATAGTAGCTTATTTCAAGTCCCGGGACGCCTACCCCATCTCTGACCCTAATACAGTGTCACACATTACTACAGGCAAATGCCAGGATAGTAGCATATTCCAAGTCCCGGGACGCCTACCCCATCTCTGTCCCTAATACAGTTTAACACACTACTACAGGCAAATGCCAGGATAGAGGCATATTCCAAGTCCCTTGACGCCTACCCCATCTCTGTCCCTAATACAATTTCACACACTACTACAGGCAAATGCCAGGATAGTAGCTTATTTCAAGTCCCGGGACACCTACCCCATCTCTGTCCCTAATAAAATTTCACACACTACTACAGGCAAATGCCAGGATAGTACCTTATTTCAAGTCCCGGGACGCCTACCACATCTCTGTCCTTAATACAGTTTCACACATTACTACAGGCAAATGCCAGGATAGTAGCTTGTTTCAAGTCCCGGGACGCCTACCCCATATCTGTCCCTAATACAGTATCTCACACTACTACAGGCAAATGTCAGGATAGTAGCTTATTTCAAGTCCCGGGACGCCTACCCCATCCCTGTCCCTAATACAGTTTCACACACAACTACAGGCAAATGCCAGGATAGTAGCTTATTTCAAGTCCCGGGACGCCTACCCCATCTCTGTCCCTAATACAATTTCACACACTACTACAGGCAAATGCCAGGATAGTAGCTTATTTCAAGTCCCGGGACGCCTACCCCATCTCTGTCCCTAATACAGATTCACACACTACTACAGGCAAATGCCAGGATAGTACCTTATTTCAAGTCCCGGGACGCCTACCCCATATCTGTCCCTAATACAGTTTCACACACTACTACAGGCAAAAGCCAGGATAGTAGTTTAATTCAAGTCCCAGCACGCCTTCCCCATCTCTGTCCCTAATACAGTTTAACACACTACTACAGGCAAATGCCAGGATAGTAGCATATTCCAAGTCCCGGGACGCCTACCCCATCTCTGTCCCTAATACAGTTTCACACACTACTACAGGCAAATGCCAGGATAGTAGCTTTTTTCAAGTCCCGGGACACCTACCCCATCTCTGTCCCTAATACAATTTCACACACTACTACAGGCAAATGCCAGGATAGTACCTTATTTCAAGTCCCGGGACGCCTACCCCATCTCTGTCCCTAATACAGTTTCACACATTACTACAGGCAAATGCCAGGATAGTAGCTTGTTTCAAGTCCCGGGACGCCTACCCCATCTCTGTCCCTAATACAGTTTCACACATTACTACAGGCAAATGCCAGGATAGTAGCTTATTTCAAATCCCGGGACGCCTACCCCATCACTGTCCCTAATACAGTTTCACACACTACTACAGGCAAATGCCAGGATAGTAGCTTATTTCAAGTCCCGGGACGCCTACCCCATCTCTGTCCCTAATACAGTTTCAAACACTACTACAGGCAAATGCCAGGATAGTAGCTTATTTCAAGTCCCGGGACGCCTACTCCATCTCTGTCCCTAATACAGTTTCACACACTACTACAGGAAAATGCCAGGATAGTAGCTTATTTCAAGTCCCGGGACGTCTACCCCATCTCTGTCTCTAATACAGTTTCACACACTACTACAGGCAAATGCCAGGATAGTACCTTATTTCAAGTCCCGGGACGCCTACCCCATCTCTGTCCCTAATACAGTTTCACACACTACTACAGGCAAATGCCAAGATAGTAGCTTGTTTCAAGTCCCGGGACGCCTACCCATCTCTGTCCCTAATACAGTTTCACACACTATTACATGCAAATGTCAGGATAGTAGCATATTCCAAGTCCCGGGACGCCTACCCCATCTCTGACCCTAATACAGTGTCACACACTACTACAGGCAAATGCCAGGATAGTAGCTTATTTCAAGTCCCGGGACGCCTACCCCATCTCTGTCCCTAATACAGTTTCACACACTACTACAGGCAAATGCCAGGATAGTAGCTTATTTCAAGTCCCGGGACGCCTAACCCATCTTTGTCCCTAATACAGATTCACACACTACTACAGGCAAATGCCAGGATAGTAGCTTATTTCAAGTCCCGGGACGCCTACCCCATCTCTGTCCCTAATACAGTTTCACACACTACTACAGGCAAATGCCAGGATAGTACCTTATTTCAAGTCCCGGGACACCTTCCCCATCTCTGTCCCTAATACAGTTTCACAAACTACTACAGGCAAATGCCAGGATAGTAGCATATTCCAAGTCCCGGGACGCCTAACCCATCTCTGTCCCTAATACAGTTTCACACACTACTACAGGCAAATGCCAGGATAGTAGCATATTCCAAGTCCCGGGACGCCTACCCCATCTCTGCCCTAATACAGTTTCACACACTACTACAGGCAAATGCCAGGATATTAGCTTATTTCAAGTCCCGGGACGCCTACCCCATCTCTGTCCCTAATACAGTTTCACACACTACTACAGGCAAATGCCAGGATAGTAGCTTATTTCAAGTCCCGGGACGCCTACCCCATCTCTGTCCCTAATACAGTTTCACACATTACTAAAGGCAAATGCCAGGATAGTAGCTTGTTTCAAGTCCCGGGACGCCTACCCCATCTCTGTCCCTAATACAATTTCACACACTACTACAGGCAAATGCCAGGATAGTAGCTTATTTCAAGTCCCGGGACACCTACCCCATCTCTGTCCCTAATACAATTTCACACACTACTACAGGCAAATGCCATGATAGTAGCTTATTTCAAGTCCCGGGACGCCTACCCCATCTCTGTCCCTAATACAGTTTCACACACTACTACAGGAAAATGCCAGGATAGTAGCTTATTTCAAGTCCCGGGACGCCTACCCCATCTCTGTCCCTAATACAGTGTCACACACTACTACAGGCAAATGCCAGGATAGTAGCATATTCCAAGTCCCGGGACGCCTACCCCATCTCTGTCCCTAATACAGTTTCCCACACTACTACAGGCAAATGCCAGGATAGTACCTTATTTCAAGTCCCGGGACGCCTACCCCATCTCTGTCCCTAATACAGTTTCACACACAACTACAGGCAAATGCCAGGATAGTAGCTTATTTCAAGTCCCGGGACGCCTACCCCATCTCTGTCCCTAATACAGTTTTCCCCCCAGGGGCTCACATCTAGTGGGTTGTGGGTTGGCGACCACGGGGCCCCAGCTGAGTCCGGCATTGCTTCCACTTACTTGTGCCGGCTCCTCTCTTTCTCCTTTCCTGTCGACCTCCCTTGGTCAACTCTTGTTCTCTTCCGACCCCGACGGTATTAGGGTATCCGAGGCCTAGGGAGTCTCTTCCTTTCCCGCCTTAATTGGCCCTTGTCTCATCTTTTTGATTCCCTCCTTCTGCGAGGGGTCGGCCTTCTTTTTCTTTTCATGTTATCTCCTGCCTTCTGCTTAAGGCCCTCAAGGAGACGGGTGTATGTATCCCCACCACTTTTGGTGCACCCTAGATAATGCTACACCCTCAGGGGCTCACGGCTGGTGAGTTCGGGAGTTGGCGACCCCGGGGGATTCCTGAGCTGGGTCCGTTTTCCCTTTTTGTCCCTTCCCTTTGGGGCGGACCCTCTCCTCTTTCACTTTCCTATCTGCCTTTCATGGCTCTCCTTCCTTCCAAGTCCCTCAATCCGCCTTCTTCGAGGGTTGAGGGCATTTCTCTTCCTCCTGTCCTTTATTTGCCTTATTCTCCTTTAGTTTTCCATTTCTTCTTCTAGTATGTAGGTTAGTAGTTAGTTTTAGTTTTAAGTTCGCATTTCATTTTCATCATCACGATCACCCAAACCATCAGGGGCCGATAACCTAGATGTTAGGCCCCTTAAAACAACAATTATCATCATCATCATCATCTTCCGACCCCGACGGTATTAGGGTATCCGAGGCCTAGGGAGTCTCTTCCTTTCCCGCCTTAATTGGCCCTTGTCTCATCTTTTCTGATTCCCTCCTTCTGCGAGGGGTCAGCCTTCTTTTTCTTTTCCTTTTACCTCCTGCTCAAGGCCCTTAAGGAGGCAGGGTGTATGTAGCCCCACCACTTCTGGTGCACCGTCGATAATGCTACACCCTCAGGGGCTCACGGCTGGTGAGTTCGGGCGTTGGCGACCCCGAGGGATTCCTGAGCTGGGTCCGTTTTCCCGTTTTTGTCCCTTCCCTTTGGGGCGGACCTTCTCCTCTCTCCCCTCTCCTCTCCTCTTTTCCTTCTATTTCCTTTTCTCTTTAAGATTCCCGCACTGTTTTTGTTACTCGAATCACCCTGTATCTAAATTCCCTTTTACCACTTTTTTTTAAGGCATTTTTGATCTATGTTGCATTTTGTAAGTCTCTTCGATCTAAATTTTCATCTCGCGATTGTTTTCAACCTCAATTGCATTTTGTAAAGATTGACAATCTAAATTGCTTTTTAGTAAGTCTTTCAATGCAGGCGTCAGGGCATTTTAGTGAGTATTTTGAATTTCAATTGCATTTTGTAAGTATTTTCAACCAAAACCGCATTTCGCACGAATTTTGAATCTAAATTGCATTTTGTTTGGTGGGCATTTTGCACATATTTTGATTCTCAATTGCATTTTGTGGGTATTTTGAATCTAAATTACATTTGTCAAGTATTTTCAATCTAAATTGCTTTTTGTAAGTATTGTCAATCCACATGAGTCGTTTGAATCTACCGTACATTTTGTAAGCATTTTCAATTTCAATTGCATTTTGTAAGTATTCTGAATTTCAATTGCACTTTGTGAATAATTTGGATTGGAACTGGGATATTTCAATCTGAATTGCATTGTGTATTTTCAATTTCAATTGCATTTTGTAAGTATTTTGAACCTCAATTGCATTTTGTACGTAATTTCTATCTCATTTGCATTTTGTAAGTATTTTGAATTTCAGTTGCATTTTGTAAGTATTTCGGCGCTACTTTGCATTTTGCACGTATTTTGAATCTAGCCTACGTTTTGTGGGTCTTTTTCAATCTATTCTTTTTGTGCAACTTTTCGTTCTAAATTCCCTTTTGTAGGACCATATTGTGAGTTGTTTCCACGTGAGTTCCTTTTTGTACGTATTTTCAGTCTTCGATAATTTTGTTCTGGTTTCCATTTCATTATCATTTTCGCTATCACCCAGATCATTAGGGGCCGATAACCTCGATGTTAGGCCCCTTAAAACAACAATTATCATCATCATCATCATCAATACAGTTTTACACACTACTACAGGCAAATGCCAGGATAGTAGCTTATTTCAAGTCCCGGGACGCCTACCCCATCTCTGTCCCTAATACAGTTTCACACACTACAACAAGCAAATGCCAGGATAGTACCTTATTTCAAATCCCGGGACACCCTCCCCATCTCTGTCCCTAATACAGTTTCACAAACTACTACAGGCAAATGCCAGGATACTAGCATATTCCAAGTCCCGGGACGCCTACCCCATCTCTGACCCTAATACAGTGTCACACATTACTACAGGCAAATGCCAGGATAGTAACATATTCCAAGTCCCGGGATGCCTACCCCATCTCTGTCCCTAATACAGTTTCACACACTACTACAGGCAAATGCCAGGATAGTAGCATATTCCAAGTCCCGGGACGCCTACCCCATCTCTGTCCCTAATACAGTTTCACACACTACTACAGGCAAATGCCAGGATATTAGCTTATTTCAAGTCCCGGGACGCCTACCCCATCTCTGTCTCTAATACAGTTTCACACATTACTACAGGCAAATGCCAGGATAGTAGCTTGTTTCAAGTCCCGGGACGCCTACCCCATCTCTGTCCCTAATACAGTTTCACACACTACTACAGGCAAATGCCAGGATAGTAGCTTATTTCATGTCCCGGGACGCCTACCCCATCTCTGTCCCTAATACAGTTTCAAACACTACTACAGGCAAATGCCAGGATAGTAGCGTATTTCAAGTCCCGGGACGCCTACCCCATCTCTGTCCCTAATACAGATTCACACACTACTACAGGAAAATGCCAGGATAGTAGCTTATTTCAAGTCCCGGGACGCCTACCCGATCTCTGTCCCTAATACAGTTTCACACACTACTACAGACAAATGCCATGATAGTACCATATTTCAAGTCCCGGGACACCTACCCCATCTCTGTCCCTAATACAGTTTCACACACTACTATAGGCAAATACCAGGATTGTAGCTTATTTCAAGTCCAAGGACGCCTACCCCATCTCTGTCCCTAATACAGTTTCACACACTACTACAGGCAAATGCCAGGATAGTAGCTTATTTCAAGTCCCGGGACGCCTACCCCATCTCTGTCCCTATACAGTTTCACACACTACTACAGGCAAATGCACGGATAGTAGCTTATTTCAAGTCCCAGGACGCCTACCCCATCTCTGTCCCTAATACAGTTTCACACAATACTACAGGCAAATGCCAGGATAGTAGCTTATTTCAAGTCCCGGGACGCCTACCCCATCTCTGTCCCTAATACAGTTTCCCACACTACTACAGGCAAATGCCAGGATAGTACCTTATTTCAAGTCCCGGGACGCCTACCCCATCTCTGTCCCTAATACAGTTTCACACACAACTACAGGCAAATGCCAGGATAGTAGCTTATTTCAAGTCCCGGGACGCCTACCCCATCTCTGTCCCTAATACAATTTCACACACTACTACAGGCAAATGCCAGGATAGTAGCTTATTTCAAGTCCCGGGACGCCTACCCCATCTCGGTCCCTAATACATATTCACACACTACTACAGGCAAATGCCAGGATAGTACCTTATTTCAAGTCCCGGGACGCCTACCCCATCTCTGTCCCTAATACAGATTCACACACTACTACAGGCAAATGCCAGGATAGTAGCTTATTTCAAGTCCCAGGACGCCTACCCCATCTCTGTCCCTAATACAGTTTAACACACTACTACAGGCAAATGCCAGGATAGTAGCATATTCCAAGTCCCGGGACGCCTACCCCATCTCTGTCCCTAATACAGTTTCACACACTACTACAGGCAAATGCCAGGATAATAGCTTATTTCAAGTCCCGGGACGACTACCCCATCTCTGTCCCTAATACAGTTTCACACACTACTACAGGCAAATGCCAGGATAGTAGCTTATTTCAAGTCCCGGGACGCCTACCCCATCTCTGTCCCTAATACAGTTTCACACATTACTAAAGGCAAATGCCAGGATAGTAGCTTGTTTCAAGTCCCTGGACGCCTACCCCATCTCTGTCCCTAATACAATTTCACACACTACTACATGCAAATGCCAGGATAGTAGCTTATTTCAAGTCCCGGGACGCCTACCCCATCTCTGACCCTAATACAATGTCACACATTACTACAGGCAAATGCCAGGATAGTAGCATATTCCAAGTCCCGGGACGCCTACCCCATCTCTGTCCCTAATACAGTTTAACACACTACTACAGGCAAATGCCAGGATAGAGGCATATTCCAAGTCCCTTGACGCCTACACCATCTCTGTCCCTAATACAATTTCACACACTACTACAGGCAAATGCCAGGATAGTAGCTTATTTCAAGTCCCGGGACACCTACCCCATCTCTGTCCCTAATACAATTTCACACACTACTACAGGCAAATGCCAGGATAGTACCTTATTTCAAGTCCCGGGACGCCTACCCCATCTCTGTCCCTAATACAGTTTCACACATTACTACAGGCAAATGCCAGGATAGTAGCTTGTTTCAAGTCCCGGGACGCCTACCCCATCTCTGTCCCTAATACAGAATCTCACACTACTACAGGCAAATGTCAGGATAGTAGCTTATTTCAAGTCCCGGGACGCCTACCCCATCCCTGTCCCTAATACAGTTTCACACACAACTACAGGCAAATGCCAGGATAGTAGCTTATTTCAAGTCCCGGGACGCCTACCCCATCTCTGTCCCTAATACAATTTCACACACTACTACAGGCAAATGCCAGGATAGTACCTTATTTCAAGTCCCGGGACGCCTACCCCATATCTGTCCCTAATACAGTTTCACACACTACTACAGGCAAAAGCCAGGATAGTAGCTTATTTCAAGTCCCGGGACGCCTACCCCATCTCTGTCCCTAATACAGTTTCACACACTACTACAGGCAAATGCCAGGATAGTAGCTTATTTCAAGTCCCGGGACACCTACCCCATCTCTGTCCCTAATACAATTTCACACACTACTACAGGCAAATGCCAGGATAGTACCTTATTTCAAGTCCCGGGACGCCTACCCCATCTCTGTCCCTAATACAGTTTCACACATTACTACAGGCAAATGCCAGGATAGTAGCTTGTTTCAAGTCCCGGGACGCCTACCCCATCACTGTCCCTAATACAGTTTCACACAATACTACAGGCAAATGCCAGGATAGTAGCTTATTTCAAGTCCCGGGACGCCTACCCCATTTCTGTCCCTAATACAGTTTCAAACACTACTACAGGCAAATGCCAGGATAGTATCTTATTTCAAGTCCCGGGACGCCTACTCCATCTCTGTCCCTAATACAGTTTCACACACTACTACAGGAAAATGCCAGGATAGTAGCTTATTTCAAGTCCCGGGACGCCTACCCCATTTCTGTCCCTAATACAGTTTCAAACACTACTACAGGCAAATGCCAGGATAGTATCTTATTTCAAGTCCCGGGACGCCTACTCCATCTCTGTCCCTAATACAGTTTCACACACTACTACAGGAAAATGCCAGGATAGTAGCTTATTTCAAGTCCCGGGACGTCTACCCCATCTCTGTCTCTAATACAGTTTCACACACTACTACAGGCAAATGCCAGGATAGTACCTTATTTCAAGTCCCGGGACGCCTACCCCATCTTTGTCCCTAATACAGTTTCACACACTACTACAGGCAAATGCCAGTATAGTAGCTTATTTCAAGTCCCGGGACGCCTACCCCATCTCTGTCCCTAATACAGTTTCACACACTACTACAGGCAAATGCCAGGATAGTACCTTATTTCAAGTCCCGGGACGCCTACCCCATCTTTGTCCCTAATACAGTTTCACACACTACTACAGGCAAATGCCAGGATAGTAGCTTATTTCAAGTCCCGGGACGCCTACCTCATCTCTGTCCCTAATACA
Source organism: Meconema thalassinum (assembly GCA_946902985.2). NCBI lineage: Eukaryota > Metazoa > Arthropoda > Insecta > Orthoptera > Tettigoniidae > Meconema > Meconema thalassinum. The sequence goes on from OX336392.1 coordinate 359,149,357, forward strand.
GTTTCACACACTACTACAGGCAAATGCCAGGATAGTACCTTATTTCAAGTCCCGGGACACCTTCCCCATCTCTGTCCCTTATACAGTTTCACAAACTACTACAGGCAAATGCCAGGATAGTAGCATATTCCAAGTCTCGGGACGCCTACCCCATCTCTGTCCCTAATACAGTTTCACACACTACTACAGGCAAATGCCAGGATAGTAGCATATTCCAAGTCCCGGGACGCCTACCCCATCTCTGTCCCTAATACAGTTTCACACACTACTACAGGCAAATGCCAGGATATTAGCATATTCCAAGTCCCGGGACGCCTACCCCATCTCTGTCCCTAATACAGTTTCACACACTACTACAGGCAAATGCCAGGATATTAGCTTATTTCAAGTCCCGGGACGCCTACCCCATCTCTGTCCCTAATACAGTTTCACACACTACTACAGGCAAATGCCAGGATAGTAGCTTATTTCAAGTCCCGGGACGCCTACCCCATCTCTGTCCCTAATACAGTTTCACACGTTACTAAAGGCAAATGCCAGGATAGTAGCTTGTTTCAAGTCCCTGGACGCCTACCCCATCTCTGTCCCTTATACAATTTCACACACTACTACAGGCAAATGCCAGGATAGTAGCTTATTTCAAGTCCCGGGACGCCTACCCCATCTCTGTCCCTAATACAGATTCACACACTACTACAGGCAAATGCCAGGATAGTACCTTATTTCAAGTCCCGGGCCGCCTACCCCATCTCTGTCCCTAATACAGTTTCACACACTACTACAGGCAAATGCCAGGATAGTAGCTTATTTCAAGTCCCAGGACGCCTACCCCATCTCTGTCCCTAATACAGTTTAACACACTACTACAGGCAAATGCCAGGATAGAGGCATATTCCAGGTCCCGGGACGCCTACCCCATCTCTGTCCCTAATACAGTTTAACACACTACTACAGGCAAATGCCAGGATAGTAGCATATTCCAAGTCCCGGGACGCCTACCCCATCTCTGTCCCTAATACAGTTTCACACACTACTACAGGCAAATGCCAGGATATTAGCTTATTTCAAGTCCCGGGACGCCTACCCCATCTCTGTCCCTAATACCGTTTCACACACTACTACAGGCAAATGCCAGGATAGTAGCTTATTTCAAGTCCCGGGACGCCTACCCCATCTCTGTCCCTAATACAGTTTCACACATTACTAAAGGCAAATGCCAGGATAGTAGCTTGTTTCAAGTCCCTGGACGCCTACCCCATCTCTGTCCCTAATACAATTTCACACACTACTACATGCAAATGCCAGGATAGTAGCTTATTTCAAGTCCCGGGACGCCTACCCCATCTCTGACCCTAATACAGTGTCACACATTACTACAGGCAAATGCCAGGATAGTAGCATATTCCAAGTCCCGGGACGCCTACCCCATCTCTGTCCCTAATACAGTTTACCACACTACTACAGGCAAATGCCAGGATAGAGGCATATTCCAAGTCCCTTGACGCCTACCCCATCTCTGTCCCTAATACAATTTCACACACTACTACAGGCAAATGCCAGGATACTACCATATTTCAAGTCCCGGGACACCTACCCCATCTCTGTCCCTAATACAATTTCACACATTACTACAGGCAAATGCCAGGATAGTAGCTTGTTTCAAGTCCCGGGACGCCTACCCCATCTCTGTCCCTAATACAGAATCTCACACTACTACAGGCAAATGTCAGGATAGTAGCTTATTTCAAGTCCCGGGACGCCTACCCCATCCCTGTCCCTAATACAGTTTCACACACAACTACAGGCAAATGCCAGGATAGTAGCTTATTTCAAGTCCCGGGACGCCTACCCCATCTCTGTCCCTAATACAATTTCACACACTACTACAGGCAAATGCCAGGATAGTACCTTATTTCAAGTCCCGGGACGCCTACCCCATATCTGTCCCTAATACAGTTTCACACACTACTACAGGCAAAAGCCAGGATAGTAGCTTATTTCAAGTCCCGGGACGCCTACCCCATCTCTGTCCCTAATACAGTTTCACACACTACTACAGGCAAATGCCAGGATAGTAGCTTATTTCAAGTCCCGGGACACCTACCCCATCTCTGTCCCTAATACAATTTCACACACTACTACAGGCAAATGCCAGGATAGTACCTTATTTCAAGTCCCGGGACGCCTACCCCATCTCTGTCCCTAATACAGTTTCACACATTACTACAGGCAAATGCCAGGATAGTAGCTTGTTTCAAGTCCCGGGACGCCTACCCCATCACTGTCCCTAATACAGTTTCACACAATACTACAGGCAAATGCCAGGATAGTAGCTTATTTCAAGTCCCGGGACGCCTACCCCATTTCTGTCCCTAATACAGTTTCAAACACTACTACAGGCAAATGCCAGGATAGTATCTTATTTCAAGTCCCGGGACGCCTACTCCATCTCTGTCCCTAATACAGTTTCACACACTACTACAGGAAAATGCCAGGATAGTAGCTTATTTCAAGTCCCGGGACGCCTACCCCATTTCTGTCCCTAATACAGTTTCAAACACTACTACAGGCAAATGCCAGGATAGTATCTTATTTCAAGTCCCGGGACGCCTACTCCATCTCTGTCCCTAATACAGTTTCACACACTACTACAGGAAAATGCCAGGATAGTAGCTTATTTCAAGTCCCGGGACGTCTACCCCATCTCTGTCTCTAATACAGTTTCACACACTACTACAGGCAAATGCCAGGATAGTACCTTATTTCAAGTCCCGGGACGCCTACCCCATCTTTGTCCCTAATACAGTTTCACACACTACTACAGGCAAATGCCAGTATAGTAGCTTATTTCAAGTCCCGGGACGCCTACCCCATCTCTGTCCCTAATACAGTTTCACACACTACTACAGGCAAATGCCAGGATAGTACCTTATTTCAAGTCCCGGGACGCCTACCCCATCTTTGTCCCTAATACAGTTTCACACACTACTACAGGCAAATGCCAGGATAGTAGCTTATTTCAAGTCCCGGGACGCCTACCCCATCTCTGTCCCTAATACAGTTTCACACACTACTACAGGCAAATGCCAGGATAGTACCTTATTTCAAGTCCCGGGACACCTTCCCCATCTCTGTCCCTTATACAGTTTCACAAACTACTACAGGCAAATGCCAGGATAGTAGCATATTCCAAGTCTCGGGACGCCTACCCCATCTCTGTCCCTAATACAGTTTCACACACTACTACAGGCAAATGCCAGGATAGTAGCATATTCCAAGTCCCGGGACGCCTACCCCATCTCTGTCCCTAATACAGTTTCACACACTACTACAGGCAAATGCCAGGATATTAGCATATTCCAAGTCCCGGGACGCCTACCCCATCTCTGTCCCTAATACAGTTTCACACACTACTACAGGCAAATGCCAGGATATTAGCTTATTTCAAGTCCCGGGACGCCTACCCCATCTCTGTCCCTAATACAGTTTCACACACTACTACAGGCAAATGCCAGGATAGTAGCTTATTTCAACTCCCGGGACGCCTACCCCATCTCTGTCCCTAATACAGTTTCACACGTTACTAAAGGCAAATGCCAGGATAGTAGCTTGTTTCAAGTCCCTGGACGCCTACCCCATCTCTGTCCCTTATACAATTTCACACACTACTACAGGCAAATGCCAGGATAGTAGCTTATTTCAAGTCCCGGGACGCCTACCCCATCTCTGTCCCTAATACAGATTCACACACTACTACAGGCAAATGCCAGGATAGTACCTTATTTCAAGTCCCGGGCCGCCTACCCCATCTCTGTCCCTAATACAGTTTCACACACTACTACAGGCAAATGCCAGGATAGTAGCTTATTTCAAGTCCCAGGACGCCTACCCCATCTCTGTCCCTAATACAGTTTAACACACTACTACAGGCAAATGCCAGGATAGAGGCATATTCCAGGTCCCGGGACGCCTACCCCATCTCTGTCCCTAATACAGTTTCACACACTACTACAGGCAATATGCCAGGATAGTAGCTTATTTCAAGTCCCGGGACACCTATCCCATCTCTGTCCCTAATACAGATTCACACATTACTAAAGGCAAATGCCAGGATAGTAGCTTGTTTCAAGTCCCAGGACGCCTACCCCATCTCTGTCCCTAATACAGTTTAACACACTACTACAGGCAAATGCCAGGATAGTAGCATATTCCAAGTCCCGGGACGCCTACCCCATCTCTGTCCCTAATACAGTTTCACACACTACTACAGGCAAATGCCAGGATATTAGCTTATTTCAAGTCCTGGGACGCCTACCCCATCTCTGTCCCTAATACCGTTTCACACACTACTACAGGCAAATGCCAGGATAGTAGCTTATTTCAAGTCCCGGGACGCCTACCCCATCTCTGTCCCTAATACAGTTTCACACATTACTAAAGGCAAATGCCAGGATAGTAGCTTGTTTCAAGTCCCTGGACGCCTACCCCATCTTTGTCCCTAATACAATTTCACACACTACTACATGCAAATGCCAGGATAGTAGCTTATTTCAAGTCCCTGGACGCCTACCCCATCTCTGACCCTAATACAGTGTCACACATTACTACAGGCAAATGCCAGGATAGTAGCATATTCCAAGTCCCGGGACGCCTACCCCATCTCTGTCCCTAATACAGTTTACCACACTACTACAGGCAAATGCCAGGATAGAGGCATATTCCAAGTCCCTTGACGCCTACCCCATCTCTGTCCCTAATACAATTTCACACACTACTACAGGCAAATGCCAGGATACTACCATATTTCAAGTCCCGGGACACCTACCCCATCTCTGTCCCTAATACAATTTCACACACTACTACAGGCAAATGCCAGGATAGTACCTTATTTCAAGTCCCGGGACGCCTACCCCATCTCTGTCCCTAATACAGTTTCACACATTACTACAGGCAAATGCCAGGATAGTAGCTTGTTTCAAGTCCCGGGACGCCGACCCCATCTCTGTCCCTAATACAGTATCTCACACTACTACAGGCAAATGTCAGGATAGTAGCTTATTTCAAGTCCCGGGACGCCTACCCCATCCCTGTCCCTAATACAGTTTCACACACAACTACAGGCAAATGCCAGGATAGTAGCTTATTTCAAGTCCCGGGACGCCTACCCCATCTCTGTCCCTAATACAATTTCAGACACTACTACAGGCAAATGCTAGGATAGTAGCTTATTTCAAGTCCCGGGACGCCTACCCCATCTTTGTCCCTAATACAGATTCACACACTACTACAGGCAAATGCCAGGATAGTACCTTATTTCAAGTCCCGGGACGCCTACCCCATATCTGTCCCTAATACAGTTTCACACACTACTACAGGCAAAAGCCAGGATAGTAGCTTATTTCAAGTCCCAGCACGCCTTCCCCATCTCTGTCCCTAATACAGTTTAACACACTACTACAGGCAAATGCCAGGATAGTAGCATATTCCATGTCCCGGGACGCCTACCCCATCTCTGTCCCTAATACAGTTTCACACACTACTACAGGCAAATGCCAGGATAGTAGCTTATTTCAAGTCCCGGGACACCTACCCCATCTCTGTCCCTAACACAATTTCACACACTACTACAGGCAAATGCCAGGATAGTACCTTATTTCAAGTCCCGGGACGCCTACCCCATCTCTGTCCCTAATACAGTTTCACACATTACTACAGGCAAATGCCAGGATAGTAGCTTGTTTCAAGTCCCGGGACGCCTACCCCATCTCTGTCCCTAATACAGTTTCACACATTACTACAGGCAAATGCCAGGATAGTAGCTTATTTCAAGTCCCGGGACGCCTACCCCATCACTGTCCCTAATACAGTTTCACACACTACTACAGGCAAATGCCAGGATAGTAGCTTATTTCAAGTCCCGGGACGCCTACCCCATCTCTGTCCCTAATACAGTTTCAAACACTACTACAGGCAAATGCCAGGATAGTAGCTTATTTCAAGTCCCGGGACGCCTACTCCATCTCTGTCCCTAATACAGTTTCACACACTACTACAGGCAAATGCCAGGATATCACCTTATTTCAAATCCCGGGACACCTTCCCCATCACTGTCCCTAATACAGTTTCACAAACTACTACAGGCAAATGCCAGGATAGTAGCTTATTTCAAGTCCCGGGACGTCTACCCCATCTCTGTCTCTAATACAGTTTCACACACTACTACATGCAAATGTCAGGATAGTAGCATATTCCAAGTCCCGGGACGCCTACCCCATCTCTGACCCTAATACAGTGTCACACACTACTACAGGCAAATGCCAGGATAGTAGCTTATTTCAAGTCCCGGGAAGCCTACCCCATCTCTGTCCCTAATACAGTTTCACACACTACTACAGGCAAATGCCAGGATAGTAGCTTATTTCAAGTCCGGGGACGCCTAAACCATCTTTGTCCCTAATACAGTTTCACACACTACTACAGGCAAATGCCAGGATAGTAGCTTATTTCAAGTCCCGGGACGCCTACCCCATCTCTGTCCCTAATACAGTTTCACACACTACTACAGGCAAATGCCAGGATAGTACCTTATTTCAAGTCCCGGGACACCTTCCCCATCTCTGTCCCTAATACAGTTTCACAAACTACTACAGGCAAATGCCAGGATAGTAGCATATTCCAAGTCCCGGGACGCCTACCCCATCTCTGTCCCTAATACAGTTTCACACACTACTACAGGCAAATGCCAGGATAGTAGCATATTCCAAGTCCCGGGGCGCCTACCCCATCTCTGTCCCCAATACAGTTTCACACACTACTACAGGCAAATGCCAGGATATTAGCTTATTTCAAGTCCCGGGACGCCTACCCCATCTCTGTCCCTAATACAGTTTCACACACTACTACAGGCAAATGCCAGGATAGTAGCTTATTTCAAGTCCCGGGACGCCTACCCCATCTCTGTCCCTAATACAGTTTCACACATTACTAAAGGCAAATGCCAGGATAGTAGCTTGTTTCAAGTCCCTGGACGCCTACCCCATCTCTGTCCCTAATACAATTTCACACACTACTACAGGCAAATGCCAGGATAGTAGCTTATTTCAAGTCCCGGGACGCCTACCCCATCTCTGTCCCTAATACATTTTCACACATTACTGAAGGCAAATGCCAGGATAGTAGCTTGTTTCAAGTCCCGGGACGCCTACCCCATCTCTGTCCCTAATACAATTTCACACACTACTACAGGCAAATGCCAGGATAGTAGCTTATTTCAAGTCCCAGGACGCCTACCCCATCTCTGTCCCTAATACAGTTTAACACACTACTACAGGCAAATGCCAGGATAGTAGCATATTCCAAGTCCCGGGACGCCTACCCCATCTCTGTCCCTAATACAGTTTCACACACTACTACTGGCAAATGCCAGGATAGTAGCTTATTTCAAGTCCCGGGACACCTACCCCATCTCTGTCCCTAAACAATTTCACACACTACTACAGGCAAATGCCATGATAGTAGCTTATTTCAAGTCACGGGACGCCTACCCCATCTCTGTCCCTAATACAGTTTCACACACTACTACAGTAAAATGCCAGGATAGTAGCTTATTTCAAGTCCCGGGACGCCTACCCCATCTCTGTCCCTAATACAGTGTCACACACTACTACAGGCAAATGCCAGGATAGTAGCATATTCCAAGTCCCGGGACGCCTACCCCATCTCTGTCCCTAATACAGTTTCACACACTACTACAGGCAAATGCCAGGATATTAGCTTATTTCAAGTCCCGGGACGCCTACCCCATCTCTGTCTCTAATACAGTTTCACACATTACTACAGGCAAATGCCAGGATAGTAGCTTGTTTCAAGTCCCGGGACGCCTACCCCATCTCTGTCCCTAATACAGTTTCACACACTACTACAGGCAAATGCCAGGATTGTAGCTTATTTCAAGTGCCGGGACGCCTACCCCATCTCTGTCCCTAATACAGTTTCACACACTACTACAGGCAAATGCCAGGATAGTAGCTTATTTCAAGTCCCGGGACGCCTACCCCATCTCTGTCCCTAATACAGTTTCAAACACTACTACAGGCAAATGCCAGGATAGTAGCTTATTTCAAGTCCCGGGACGCCTACCCCATCTCTGTCCCTAATACAGATTCACACACTACTACAGGAAAATGCCAGGATAGTAGCTTATTTCAAGTCCCGGGACGCCTACCCCATCTCTGTCCCTAATAGAGTTTCACACACTACTACAGACAAATGCCATGATAGTACCATATTTCAAGTCCCGGGACACCTACCCCATCTCTGTCCCTAATACAGTTTCACACACTACTATAGGCAAATACCAGGATTGTAGCTTATTTCAAGTCCAAGGACGCCTACCCCATCTCTGTCCCTAATACAGTTTCACACACTACTACAGGCAAATGCCAGGATAGTAGCTTATTTCAAGTCCCGGGACGCCTACCCCATCTCTGTCCCTATACAGTTTCACACACTACTACAGGCAAATGCACGGATAGTAGCTTATTTCAAGTCCCGGGACGCCTACCCCATCTCTGTCCCTAATACAGTTTCACACACTACTACAGGCAAATGCCAGGATAGTAGCTTATTTCAAGTCCCGGGACGCCTACCCCATCTCTGTCCCTAATAGAGTTTCACACACTACTACAGACAAATGCCATGATAGTACCATATTTCAAGTCCCGGGACGCCTACCCCATCTCTGTCCCTAATACAGTTTCACACAAAACTACAGGCAAATGCCAGGATAGTAGCTTATTTCAAGTCCCGGGACGCCTACCCCATCTCTGTCCCTAATACAATTTCACACACTACTACAGGCAAATGCCAGGATAGTAGCTTATTTCAAGTCCGGGGACGCCTACCCCATCTCGGTCCCTAATACATATCCACACACTACTACAGGCAAATGCCAGGATAGTACCTTATTTCAAGTCCCGGGACGCCTACCCCATCTCTGTCCCTAATACAGATTCACACACTACTTCAGGCAAATGCCAGGATAGTAGCTTATTTCAAGTCCCAGGACGCCTACCCCATCTCTGTCCCTAATACAGTTTAACACACTACTACAGGCAAATGCCAGGATAGTAGCATATTCCAAGTCCCGGGACGCCTACCCCATCTCTGTCCCTAATACAGTTTCACACACTACTACAGGCAAATGCCAGGATATTAGCTTATTTCAAGTCCCGGGACGCCTACCCCATCTCTGTCCCTAATACAGTTTCACACACTACTACAGGCAAATGCCAGGATAGAAGCTTATTACAAGTCCCGGGACACCTTCCCCATCTCAGTCCCTAATACAATTTCACACACTACTACAGGCAAATGCCAGGATAGTAGCATATTCCAAGTCCCGGGACGCCTACCCCATCTCTGACCCTAATACAGTGTCACACACTCCTACAGGCAAATGCCAGGATAGTAGCATATTCCAAGTCCCTGGACGCCTACCCCATCTCTGTCCCGAATACAGTTTCACACACTACTACAGGCAAATGCCAGGATAGTAGCTTATTTCAAGTCCCGGGACGCCTACCCCATCTCTGTCCCTAATACAGTTTCACACACTACTACAAGCAAATGCCAGGATAGTACCTTATTTCAAGTCCCGGGACACCTTCCCCATCTCTGTCCCTAATACAGTTTCACAAACTACTACAGGCAAATGCCAGGATAGTAGCATATTCCAAGTCCCGGGACGCCTACCCCATCTCTGACCCTAATACAATGTCACACATTACTACAGGCAAATGCCAGGATAGTAGCATATTCAAAGTCCCGGGATGCCTACCCCATCTCTGTCCCTAATACAGTTTCACACACTACTACAGGCAAACGCCAGGATAGTAGCATATTCCAAGTCCCGGGACGCCTACCCCATTTCTGTCCCTAATACAGTTTCACACACTACTACAGGCAAATGCCAGGATAGTAGCTTATTTCAAGTCCCGGGACGCCTACCCCATCAATGTCCCTAATACAGTTTCAAACACTACTGCAGGCAAATGCCAGGAGAGTAGCGTATTCCAAGTCCCGGGACGCCTACCCCATCTCTGTCCCTAATACAGATTCACACACTACTACAGGAAAATGCCAGGATAGTAGCTTATTTCAAGTCCCGGGACGCCTACCCCATCTCTGTCACTAATACAGTTTCACACACTACTACAGACAAATGCCAGGATAGTACCATATTTGAAGTCCCGGGACACCAACCCGTCTCTGTCCCTAATACAGTTTCACACACTACTATAGGCAAATGCCAGGATAGTAGCTTATTTCAAGTCCAATGACGCCTACCCCATCTCTGTCCCTAATACAGTTTCAAACACTACTGCAGGCAAATGCCAGGAGAGTAGCTTATTTCAAGTCCCGGGACGCCTACCCCATCTCTGTCCCTAATACAGTTTCACACACTACTACAGGCAAATGCACGGATAGTAGCTTATTTCAAGTCCCGGGGCGCCTGCCCCATCTCTGTCCCTAATACAGTTTCACACACTACTACAGGCAAATGCCAGGATAGTAGCTTATTTCAAGTCCAAGGACGCCTACCCCATCTCTGTCCCTAATACAGTTTCACACACTACTACAGGCAAATGCCAGGACAGTAGCTTATTTCAAGTCCCGGGACGCCTACCCCATCTCTGTCCCTAATACAGTTTCACACACTACTACAGGCAAATGCACGGATAGTAGCTTATTTCAAGTCCCGGGGCGCCTGCCCCATCTCTGTCCCTAATACAGTTTCACACACTACTACAGGCAAATGCCAGGATAGTAGCTTATTTCAAGTCCCGGGACGCCTACCCCATCTCTGTCCCTAATACAGTTTCACACACTACTACATGCAAATGCCAGGATAGTACCTTATTTCAAGTCCCGGGACGCCTACCCCATCTCTGTCCCTAATACAGTTTCACACACTACTACAAGCAAATGCCAGGATAGTACCTTATTTCAAGTCCCGGGACACCTTCCCCATCTCTGTCCCTAATACAGTTTCACAAACTACTACAGGCAAATGCCAGGATAGTAGCATATTCCAAGTCCCGGGACGCCTACCCCATCTCTGACCCTAATACAGTGTCACACATTACTACAGGCAAATGCCAGGATAGTAACATATTCCAAGTCCCGGGATGCCTACCCCATCTCTGTCCCTAATACAGTTTCACACACTACTACAGGCAAATGCCAGGATAGTAGCATATTCCAAGTCCCGGGACGCCTACCCCATCTCTGTCCCTAATACAGTTTCACACACTACTACAGGCAAATGCCAGGATATTAGCTTATTTCAAGTCCCGGGACGCCTACCCCATCTCTGTCTCTAATAGAGTTTCACACATTACTACAGGCAAATGCCAGCATAGTAGCTTGTTTCAAGTCCCGGGACGCCTACCCCATCTCTGTCCCTAATACAGTTTCACACACTATCACAGGCAAATGCCAGGATTGTAGCTTATTTCAAGTCCCGGGACGCCTACCCCATCTCTGTCCCTAATACAGTTTCACACACTACTACAGGCAAATGCCAGGATAGTAGCTTATTTCAAGTCCCGGGACGCCTACCCCATCTCTGTCCCTAATACAGTTTCAAACACTACTACAGGCAAATGCCAGGATAGTAGCGTATTTCAAGTCCCGGGACGCCTACCCCATCTCTGTCCCTAATACAGATTCACACACTACTACAGGCAAATGCCAGGATAGTAGCTTATTTCAAGTCCCGGGACGCCTACCCCATCTCTGTCCCTAATACAGTTTCACACACTACTACAGGCAAATGCCAGGATAGTACCATATTTCAAGTCCCGGGACACCTACCCCATCTCTGTCCCTAATACAGTTTCACACACTACTATAGGCAAATACCATGATTGTAGCTTATTTCAAGTCCAAGGACGCCTACCCCATCTCTGTCCCTAATACAGTTTCACACACTACTACAGGCAAATGCCAGGATAGTAGCTTATTTCAAGTCCCGGGACGCCTACCCCATCTCTGTCCCTATACAGTTTCACACACAACTACAGGCAAATGCCAGGATAGTAGCTTATTTCAAGTCCCGGGACGCCTACCCCATCTCTGTCCCTAATACAGTTTCACACACTACTACAGGCAAATGCCAGGATAGTAGCTTATTTCAAGTGCCGGGACGGCTACCCCATCTCTGTCCCTAATACAGATTCACACACTACTACAGGCAAATGCCAGGATAGTACCTTATTTCAAGTCCCGGGACCCCTACCTCATCTCTGTCCCTAATACAGATTCACACACTACTACAGGCAAATGCCAGGATAGTAGCTTATTTCAAGTCTCAGGACGCCTACCCCATCTCTGTCCCTAATACAGTTTAACACACTACTACAGGCAAATGCCAGGATAGTAGCATATTCCAAGTCCCGGGATGCCTACCCCATCTCTGTCCCTAATACAGTTTCACACACTACTACAGGCAAACGCCAGGATAGTAGCATATTCCAAGTCCCGGGACGCCTACCCCATCTCTGTCCCTAATACAGTTTCTCACACTACTACAGGCAAATGCCAGGATATTAGCTTATTTCAAGTCCCGGGACGCCTACCCCATCTCTGTCCCTAATACAGTTTCACACACTACTACAGGTAAATGCCAGGATAGTAGCTTATTTCAAGTCCCGGGACGCCTACCCCATCTCTGTCCCTAATACAGTTTCACACATTACTACAGGCAAATACCAGGATAGTAGCTTGTTTCGAGTCCCGGGACGCCTACCCCATCTCTGTCCCTAATACAGTTTCACACACTACTACAGGCAAATGCCAGGATTGTAGCTTATTTCAAGTCCCGGGACGCCTACCCCATCTCTGTCCCTAATACAGTTTCACACACTACTACAGGCAAATGCCAGGATAGTAGCTTATTTCAAGTCCCGGGAAGCCTACCCCATCAATGTCCCTAATACAGTTTCAAACACTACTGCAGGCAAATGCCAGGATAGTAGCGTATTCCAAGTCCCGGGACGCCTACCCCATCTCTGTCCCTAATACAGATTCACACAATACTACAGGAAAATGCCAGGATAGTAGCTTATTTCAAGTCCCGGGACGCCTACCTCATCTCTGTCCCTAATACAGTTTCACACACTACTACAGACAAATGCCAGGATAGTACCATATTTGAAGTCCCGGGACACCAACCCGTCTCTGTCCCTAATACAGTTTCACACACTACTATAGGCAAATGCCAGGATAGTAGCTTATTTCAAGTCCAAGGACGCCTACCCCATCTCTGTCCCTAATACAGTTTCACACACTACTACAGGCAAATGCCAGGACAGTAGCTTATTTCAAGTCCCGGGACGCCTACCCCATCTCTGTCCCTAATACAGTTTCACACACTACTACAGGCAAATGCACGGATAGTAGCTTATTTCAAGTCCCGGGACGCCTGCCCCATCTCTGTCCCTAATACAGTTTCACACACTACTACAAGCAAATGCCAGGATAGTAGCTTATTTCAAGTCCCGGGACGCCTACCCCATCTCTGTCCCTAATACAGTTTCACACACTACTACAGGCAAATGCCAGGATAGTACCTTATTTCAAGTCCCGGGACGCCTACCCCATCTCTGTCCCTAATACAGTTTCACACACTACTACAAGCAAATGACAGGATAGTACCTTATTTCAAGTCCCGGGACACCTTCCCCATCTCTGTCCCTAATACAGTTTCACAAACTACTACAGGCAAATGCCAGGATAGTAGCATATTCCAAGTCCCGGGACGCCTACCCCATCTCTGACCCTAATACAGTGTCACACATTACTACAGGCAAATGCCAGGATAGTAACATATTCCAAGTCCCGGGATGCCTACCCCATCTCTGTCCCTAATACAGTTTCACACACTACTACAGGCAAATGCCAGGATAGTAGCATATTCCAAGTCCCGGGAAGCCTACCCCATCTCTGTCCCTAATACAGTTTCACACACTACTACAGGAAAATGCCAGGATATTAGCTTATTTCAAGTCCCGGGACGCCTACCCCATCTCTGTCTCTAATACAGTTTCACACATTACTACAGGCAAATGCCAGCATAGTAGCTTGTTTCAAGTCCCGGGACGCCTACCCCATCTCTGTCCCTAATACAGTTTCACACACTACTACAGGCAAATGCCAGGATTGTAGCTTATTTCAAGTCCCGGGACGCCTACCCCATCTCTGTCCCTAATACAGTTTCACACACTACTACAGGAAAATGCCAGGATAGTAGCTTATTTCAAGTCCCGGGACGCCTACTCCATCTCTGTCCCTAATACAATTTCCCACACTACTACAGGCAAATGCCAGGATAGTAGCTTATTTCAAGTCCCGGGACGCCTACCCCATCTCGGTCCCTAATACATATTCACACACTACTACAGGCAAATGCCAGGATAGTACCTTATTTCAAGTCCCTGGACGCCTACCCCATCTCTGTCCCTAATACAGATTCACACACTACTACAGGCAAATGCCAGGATAGTAGCTTATTTCAAGTCCCAGGACGCCTACCCCATCTCTGTCCCTAATACAGTTTAACACACTACTACAGGCAAATGCCAGGATAGTAGCATATTCCAAGTCCCGGGACGCCTACCCCATCTCTGTCCCTAATACAGTTTCACACACTACTACAGGCAAATGCCAGGATATTAGCTTATTTCAAGTCCCGGGACACCTACCCCATCTCTGTCCCTAATACAGTTTCACACACTACTATAGGCAAATACCAGGATTGTAGCTTATTTCAAGTCCAAGGACTCCTACCCCATCTCTGTCCCTAATACAGTTTCACACACTACTACAGGCAAATGCCAGGGTAGTAGCTCATTTCAAGTCCCGGGACGCCTACCCCATCTCTGTCCCTATACAGTTTCACACACTACTACAGGCAAATGCACGGATAGTAGCTTATTTCAAGTCCCGGGACGCCTACCCCATCTCTGTCCCTAATACAGTTTCAGACACTACTACAGGCAAATGCCAGGATAGTAGCTTATTTCAAGTCCCGGGACGCCTACCCCATCTCTGTCCCTAATACAGTTTCACACACTACTACAGGCAAATGCCAGGATAGTACCTTATTTCAAGTCCCGGGACGCCTACCCCATCTCTGTCCCTAATACAGTTTCACACACAACTACAGGCAAATGCCAGGATAGTAGCTTATTTCAAGTCCCGGGACGCCTACCCCATCTCTGTCCCTAATACAATTTTACACACTACTACAGGCAAATGCCAGGATAGTAGCTTATTTCAAGTCCCGGGACGCCTACCCCATCTCTGTCCCTAATACATATTCACACACTACTACAGGCAAATGCCAGGATAGTACCTTATTTCAAGTCCCGGGACGCCTACCCCATCTCTGTCCCTAATACAGATTCACACACTACTACAGGCATATGCCAGGATAGTAGCTTATTTCAAGTCCCAGGACGCCTACCCCATCTCTGTCCCTAATACAGTTTAACACACTACTACAGGCAAATGCCAGGATAGTAGCATATTCCAAGTCCCGGGACGCCTACCCCATCTCTGTCCATAATACAGTTTCACACACTACTACAGGCAAATGCCAGGATATTAGCTTATTTCAAGTCCCGGGACGCCTACCCCATCTCTGTCCCTAATACAGTTTCACACACTACTACAGGCAAATGCCAGGATAGTAGCTTATTTCAAGTCCCGGGACGCCTACCCCATCTCTGTCCCTAATACAGTTTCACACATTACTAAAGGCAAATGCCAGGATAGTAGCTTGTTTCAAGTCCCTATACGCCTACCCCATCTCTGTCCCTAATACAATTTCACACACTACTACATGCAAATGCCAGGATAGTAGCATATTCCAAGTCCCGGGACGCCTACCCCATCTCTGTCCATAATACAGTTTCACACACTACTACAGGCAAATGCCAGGATATTAGCTTATTTCAAGTCCCGGGACGCCTACCCCATCTCTGTCCCTAATACAGTTTCACACACTACTACAGGCAAATGCCAGGATAGTACCTTATTTCAAGTCCCGGGACGCCTACCCCATCTCTGTCCCTAATACAGATTCACACACTACTACAGGCATATGCCAGGATAGTAGCTTATTTCAAGTCCCAGGACGCCTACCCCATCTCTGTCCCTAATACAGTTTAACACACTACTACAGGCAAATGCCAGGATAGTAGCATATTCCAAGTCCCGGGACGCCTACCCCATCTCTGTCCCTAATACAGTTTAACACACTACTACAGGCAAATGCCAGGATAGAGGCATATTCCAAGTCCCTTGACGCATACCCCATCTCTGTTCCTAATACAATTTCACACACTACTACAGGCAAATGCCAGGATAGTAGCTTATTTCAAGTCCCGGGACACCTACCCCATCTCTGTCCCTAATACAATTTCACACACTACTACAGGCAAATGCCAGGATAGTACCTTATTTCAAGTCCCGGGACGCCTACCCCATCTCTGTCCCTAATACAGTTTCACACATTACTACAGGCAAATGCCAGGCTAGTAGCTTGTTTCAAGTCCCGGGACGCCTACCCCATCACTGTCCCTAATACAGTATCTCACACTACTACAGGCAAATGTCAGGATAGTAGCTTATTTCAAGTCCCGGGACGCCTACCCCATCCCTGTCCCTAATACAGTTTCACACACAACTACAGGCAAATGCCAGGATAGTAGCTTATTTCAAGTCCCGGGACGCCTACCCCATCTCTGTCCCTAATACAATTTCACAAACTACTACAGGCAAATGCCAGGATAGTAGCTTATTTCAAGTCCCGGGACGCCTACCCCATCTCTGTCCCTAATACATATTCACACACTACTACAGGCAAATGCCAGGATAGTACCTTATTTCAAGTCCCGGGACGCCTACCCCATCTCTGTCCCTAATACAGATTCACACACTACTACAGGCATATGCCAGGATAGTAGCTTATTTCAAGTCCCTGGACGCCTACCCCATCTCTGTCCCTAATACAGTTTAACACACTACTACAGGCAAATGCCAGGATAGTAGCATATTCCAAGTCCCGGGACGCCTACCCCATCTCTGTCCCTAATACAGTTTCACACACTACTACAGGCAAATGCCAGGATAGTAGCTTATTTCAAGTCCCGGGACGCCTACCCCATCTCTGTCCCTAATACAGTTTCACACATTACTAAAGGCAAATGCCAGGATAGTAGCTTGTTTCAAGTCCCTGGACGCCTACCCCATCTCTGTCCCTAATACAATTTCACACACTACTACATGCAAATGCCAGGATAGTAGCTTATTTCAAGTCCCGGGACGCCTACCCCATCTCTGACCCTAATACAGTGTCACACATTACTACAGGCAAATGCCAGGATAGTAGCATATTCCAAGTCCCGGGACGCCTACCCCATCTCTGTCCCTAATACAGTTTAACACACTACTACAGGCAAATGCCAGGATAGAGGCATATTCCAAGTCCCTTGACGCATACCCCATCCCTGTTCCTAATACAATTTCACACACTACTACAGGCAAATGCCAGGATAGTAGCTTATTTCAAGTCCCGGGACACCTACCCCATCTCTGTCCCTAATACAATTTCACACACTACTACAGGCAAATGCCAGGATAGTACCTTATTTCAAGTCCCGGGACGCCTACCCCATCTCTGTCCCTAATACAGTTTCACACATTACTACAGGCAAATGCCAGGCTAGTAGCTTGTTTCAAGTCCCGGGACGCCTACCCCATCACTGTCCCTAATACAGTATCTCACACTACTACAGGCAAATGTCAGGATAGTAGCTTATTTCAAGTCCCGGGACGCCTACCCCATCCCTGTCCCTAATACAGTTTCACACACAACTACAGGCAAATGCCAGGATAGTAGCTTATTTCAAGTCCCGGGACGCCTACCCCATCTCTGTCCCTAATACAATTTCACACACTACTACAGGCAAATGCCAGGATAGTAGCTTATTTCAAGTCCCGGGACGCCTACCCCATCTCTGTCCCTAATACAGATTCACACACTACTACAGGCAAATGCCAGGATAGTACCTTATTTCAAGTCCCGGGACGCCTACCCCATATCTGTCCCTAATACAGTTTCACACACAACTACAGGCAAAAGCCAGGATAGTAGCTTATTTCAAGTCCCAGCACGCCTTTCCCATCTCTGTCCCTAATACAGTTTACCACACTACTACAGGCAAATGCCAGGATAGTAGCATATTCCAAGTCCCGGGACGCCTACCCCATCTCTGTCCCTAATACAGTTTCACACACTACTACAGGCAAATGCCAGGATAGTAGCTTATTTCAAGTCCCGGGACACCTACCCCATCTCTGTCCCTAATACAATTTCACACACTACTACAGGCAAATGCCAGGATAGTACCTTATTTCAAGTCCCGGGACGCCTACCCCATCTCTGTCCCTAATACAGTTTCACACATTACTACAGGCAAATGCCAGGATAGTAGCTTATTTCAAGTCCCGGGACGCCTACCCCATCACTGTCCCTAATACAGTTTAACACACTACTACAGGCAAATGCCAGGATAGAGGCATATTCCAAGTCCCTTGACGCATACCCCATCCCTGTTCCTAATACAATTTCACACACTACTACAGGCAAATGCCAGGATAGTAGCTTATTTCAAGTCCCGGGACACCTACCCCATCTCTGTCCCTAATACAATTTCACACACTACTACAGGCAAATGCCAGGATAGTACCTTATTTCAAGTCCCGGGACGCCTACCCCATCTCTGTCCCTAATACAGTTTCACACATTACTACAGGCAAATGCCAGGCTAGTAGCTTGTTTCAAGTCCCGGGACGCCTACCCCATCACTGTCCCTAATACAGTATCTCACACTACTACAGGCAAATGTCAGGATAGTAGCTTATTTCAAGTCCCGGGACGCCTACCCCATCCCTGTCCCTAATACAGTTTCACACACAACTACAGGCAAATGCCAGGATAGTAGCTTATTCAAGTCCCGGGACGCCTACCCCATCTCTGTCCCTAATACAATTTCACACACTACTACAGGCAAATGCCAGGATAGTAGCTTATTTCAAGTCCCGGGACGCCTACCCCATCTCTGTCCCTAATACAGATTCACACACTACTACAGGCAAATGCCAGGATAGTACCTTATTTCAAGTCCCGGGACGCCTACCCCATATCTGTCCCTAATACAGTTTCACACACAACTACAGGCAAAAGCCAGGATGGTAGCTTATTTCAAGTCCCAGCACGCCTTTCCCATCTCTGTCCCTAATACAGTTTACCACACTACTACAGGCAAATGCCAGGATAGTAGCTTATTTCAAGTCCCGGGACGCCTACCCCATCTCTGTCCCTAATACAGTTTCAAACACTACTACAGGCAAATGCCAGGATAGTAGCTTATTTCAAGTCCCGGGACGCCTACTCCATCTCTGTCCCTAATACAGTTTCACACACTACTACAGGAAAATGCCAGGATAGTAGCTTATTTCAAGTCCCGGGACGTCTACCCCATCTCTGTCTCTAATACAGTTTCACACACTACTACAGGCAAATGCCAGGATAGTACCTTATTTCAAGTCCCGGGACGCCTACCCCATATCTGTCCCTAATACAGTTTCACACACTACTACAGGCAAATGCCAAGATAGTAGCTTGTTTCAAGTCCCGGGACGCCTACCCATCTCTGTCCCTAATACAGTTTCACACATTACTACATGCAAATGTCAGGATAGTAGCATATTCCAAGTCCCGGGACGCCTACCCCATCTCTGACCCTAATACAGTGTCACACACTACTACAGGCAAATGCCAGGATAGTAGCTTATTTCAAGTCCCGGGACGCCTACCCCATCTCTGTCCCTAATACAGTTTCACACACTACTACAGGCAAATGCCAGGATAGTAGCTTATTTCAAGTCCCGGGACGCCTAACCCATCTTTGTCCCTAATACAGTTTCACACACTACTACAGGCAAATGCCAGGATAGTAGCTTATTTCAAGTCCCGGGACGCCTACCCCATCTCTGTCCCTAATACAGTTTCACACACTACTACAGGCAAATGCCAGGATAGTACCTTATTTCAAGTCCCGGGACACCTTCCCCATCTCTGTCCCTAATACAGTTTCACAAACTACTACAGGCAAATGCCAGGATAGTAGCATATTCCAAGTCCCGGGACGCCTACCCCATCTCTGTCCCTAATACAGTTTCACACACTACTACAGGCAAATGCCAGGATAGTAGCATATTCCAAGTCCCGGGACGCCTACCCCATCTCTGCCCTAATACAGTTTCACACACTACTACAGGCAAATGCCAGGATATTAGCTTATTTCAAGTCCAGGGACGCCTACCCCATCTCTGTCCCTAATACAGTTTCACACACTACTACAGGCAAATGCCAGGATAGTAGCTTATTTCAAGTCCCGGGACGCCTACCCCATCTCTGTCCCTAATACAGTTTCACACATTACTAAAGGCAAATGCCAGGATAGTAGCTTGTTTCAAGTCCCTGGACGCCTACCCCATCTCTGTCCCTAATACAATTTCACACACTACTACAGGCAAATGCCAGGATAGTAGCTTATTTCAAGTCCCGGGACGCCTACCCCATCTCTGTCCCTAATACAGTTTCACACATTACTAAAGGCAAATGCCAGGATAGTAGCTTGTTTCAAGTCCCGGGACGCCTACCCCATCTCTGTCCCTAATACAATTTCACACACTACTACAGGCAAATGCCAGGATAGTAGCTTATTTCAAGTCCCAGGACGCCTACCCCATCTCTGTCCCTAATACAATTTCACACACTACTACAGGCAAATGCCAGGATAGTAGCATATTCCAAGTCCCGGGACGCCTACCCCATCTCTGTCCCTAATACAGTTTCACACACTACTACAGGCAAATGCCAGGATAGTAGCTTATTTCAAGTCCCGGGACGCCTACCCCATCTCTGTCCCTAATACAGTGTCACACACTACTACAGGCAAATGCCAGGATAGTAGCATATTCCAAGTCCCGGGACGCCTACCCCATCTCTGTCCCTAATACAGTTTCACACACAACTACAGGCAAATGCCAGGATAGTAGCTTATTTCAAGTCCCGGGACGCCTACCCCATCTCTGTCCCTAATACAGTTTTCCCCCCAGGGGCTCACATCTAGTGGGTTGTGGGTTGGCGACCACGGGGCCCCAGCTGAGTCCGGCATTGCTTCCACTTACTTGTGCCGGCTCCTCTCTTTCTCCTTTCCTGTCGACCTCCCTTGGTCAACTCTTGTTCTCTTCCGACCCCGACGGTATTAGGGTATCCGAGGCCTAGGGAGTCTCTTCCTTTCCCGCCTTAATTGGCCCTTGTCTCATCTTTTCTGATTCCCTCCTTCTGCGAGGGGTCGGCCTTCTTTTTCTTTTCATGTTATCTCCTGCCTTCTGCTTAAGGCCCTCAAGGAGACCGGGTGTATGTATCCCCACCACTTTTGGTGCACCCTAGATAATGCTACACCCTCAGGGGCTCACGGCTGGTGAGTTCGGGAGTTGGCGACCCCGAGGGATTCCTGAGCTGGGTCCGTTTTCCCTTTTTGTCCCTTCCCTTTGGGGCGGACCCTCTCCTCTTTCACTTTCCTATCTGCCTTTCATGGCTCTCCTTCCTTCCAAGTCCCTCAATCCGCCTTCTTCGAGGGTTGAGGGCATTTCTTTTCCTCCTGTCCTTTATTTGCCTTATTCTCCTTTAGTTTTCCATTTCTTCTTCTAGTATGTAGGTTAGTAGATAGTTTTAGTTTTAAGTTCGCATTTCATTTTCATCATCACGATCACCCAAACCATCAGGGGCCGATAACCTAGATGTTAGGCCCCTTAAAACAACAATTATCATCATCATCATCATCATCATCTTCCGACCCCGACGGTATTAGGGTATCCGAGGCCTGGGAGTCTCTTCCTTTCCCGCCTTAATTGGCCCTTGTCTCATCTTTTCTGATTCCCTCCTTCTGCGAGGGGTCAGCCTTCTTTTTCTTTTCCTTTTACCTCCTGCTCAAGGCCCTTAAGGAGGCAGGGTGTATGTAGCCCCACCACTTCTGGTGCACCGTCGATAATGCTACACCCTCAGGGGCTCACGGCTGGTGAGTTCGGGCGTTGGCGACCCCGAGGGATTCCTGAGCTGGGTCCGTTTTCCCGTTTTTGTCCCTTCCCTTTGGGGCGGACCTTCTCCTCTCTCCCCTCTCCTCTCCTCTTTTCCTTCTATTTCCTTTTCTCTTTAAGATTCCCGCACTGTTTTTGTTACTCGAATCACCCTGTATCTAAATTCCCTTTTACCACTTTTTTTTAAAGGCATTTTGTAAGTCTCTTCGATCTAAATTACATCTCGCGATTGTTTTCAACCTCAATTGCATTTTGTAAAGATTGACAATCTAAATTGCTTTTTAGTAAGTCTTTCAATGCAGGCGTCAGGGCATTTTAGTGATTATTTTGAATTTCAATTGCATTTTGTAAGTATTTTCAACCAAAACTGCATTTCGCACGAATTTTGAATCTAAATTGCATTTTGTTTGGTGGGCATTTTGCACATATTTTGATTCTCAATTGCATTTTGTGGGTATTTTGAATCTAAATTACATTTGTCAAGTATTTTCAATCTAAATTGCTTTTTGTAAGTATTGTCAATCCACATGAGTCGTTTGAATATACCGTACATTTTGTAAGCATTTTCAATTTCAATTGCATTTTGTAAGTATTCTGAATTTCAATTGCACTTTGTGAATAATTTGGATTGGAACTGGGATATTTCAATCTGAATTGCATTGTGTATTTTCAATTTCAATTGCATTTTGTAAGTATTTTGAACCTCAATTGCATTTTGTACGTAATTTCTATCTCATTTGCATTTTGTAAGTATTTTGAATTTCAGTTGCATTTTGTAAGTATTTCGGCGCTACTTTGCATTTTGTACGTATTTTCAATCTAGCCTACGTTTTGTGGGTCTTTTTCAATCTATTCTTTTTGTGCAACTTTTCGTTTTAAATTCCCTTTTGTAGGACCATATTGTGAGTTGTTTCCACGTGAGTTCCTTTTTGTACGTATTTTCAGTCTTCGATAATTCTGTTCTGGTTTCCATTTCATTATCATTTTCGCTATCACCCAGATCATTAGGGGCCGATAACCTCGATGTTAGGCCCCTTAAAACAACAATTATCATCATCATCATCATCAATACAGTTTTACACACTACTACAGGCAAATGCCAGGATAGTAGCTTATTTCAAGTCCCGGGACGCCTACCCCATCTCTGTCCCTAATACAGTTTCACACACTACTACAAGCGAATGCCAGGATAGTACCTTATTTCAAGTCCCGGGACACCCTCCCCATCTCTGTCCCTAATACAGTTTCACAAACTACTACAGGCAAATGCCAGGATACTAGCATATTCCAAGTCCCGGGACGCCTACCCCATCTCTGACCCTAATACAGTGTCACACATTACTACAGGCAAATGCCAGGATAGTAACATATTCCAAGTCCCGGGATGCCTACCCCATCTCTGTCCCTAATACAGTTTCACACACTACTACAGGCTAATGCCAGGATAGTAGCATATTCCAAGTCCCGGGACGCCTACCCCATCTCTGTCCCTAATACAGTTTCACACACTACTACAGGCAAATGCCAGGATATTAGCTTATTTCAAGTCCCGGGACGCCTACCCCATCTCTGTCTCTAATACAGTTTCACACATTACTACAGGCAAATGCCAGGATAGTAGCTTGTTTCAAGTCCCGGGACGCCTACCCCATCTCTGTCCCTAATACAGTTTCACACACTACTACAGGCAAATGCCAGGATTGTAGCTTATTTCAAGTCCCGGGACGCCTACCCCATCTCTGTCCCTAATACAGTTTCACACACTACTACAGGCAAATGCCAGGATAGTAGCTTATTTCAAGTCCCGGGACGCCTACCCCATCTCTGTCCCTAATACAGTTTCACACACTACTACAGGCAAATGCCAGGATAGTACCTTATTTCAAGTCCCGGGACGCCTACCCCATCTCTGTCCCTAATACAGTTTCACACACAACTACAGGCAAATGCCAGGATAGTAGCTTATTTCAAGTCCCGGGACGCCTACCCCACCTCTGTCCCTAATACAATTTCACACATTACTACAGGCAAATGCCAGGATAGTAGCTTATTTCAAGTCCCGGGACGCCTGCCCCATCTCTGTCCCTAATACAGTTTTACACACTACTACTGGCAAATGCCAGGATAGTACCTTATTTCAAGTCCCGGGACGCCTACCCCATCTCTGTCCCTAATACAGTTTCACACACAACTACAGGCAAATGCCAGGATAGTAGCTTATTTCAAGTCCCGGGACGCCTACCCCATCTCTGTCCCTAATACAGATTCACACACTACTACAGGCAAATGCCAGGATAGTACCTTATTTCAAGTCCCGGGACGCCTACCCCATCTCTGTCCCTAATACAGATTCACACACTACTACAGGCAAATGCCAGGATAGTAGCTTATTTCAAGTCCCAGGACGCCTACCCCATCTCTGTCCCTAATACAGTTTAACACACTACTACAGGCAAATGCCAGGATAGTAGCATATTCCAAGTCCCGGGACGCCTACCCCATCTCTGTCCCTAATACAGTTTCACACACTACTACAGGCAAATGCCAGGATAGTAGCTTATTTCAAGTCCCGGGACACCTACCACATCTCTGTCCCTAATACAATTTCACACACTACTACAGGCAAATGCCCCGATAGTAGCTTATTTCAAGTCCCGGGACGCCTACCCAATCTCTGTCCCTAATACAGTTTCACACACTACTACAGGAAAATGCCAGGATAGTAGCTTATTTCAAGTCCCGGGACGCCTACCCCATCTCTGTCCCTAATACAGTGTCACACACTACTACAGGCAAATGCCAGGATAGTAGCATATTCCAAGTCCCGGGACGCCTACCCCATCTCTGTCCCTAATACAGTTTCACACACTACTACAGGCAAATGCCAGGATAGTAGCTTATTTCAAGTCCCGGGACGCCTACCCCATCTCTGTCCCTAATACAGTTTTACACACTACTACAGGCAAATGCCAGGATAGTAGCTTATTTCAAGTCCCGGGACGCCTACCCCATCTCTGTCCCTAATACAGTTTCACACACTACTACAAGCAAATGCCAGGATAGTACCTTATTTCAAGTCCCGGGACACCCTCCCCATCTCTGTCCCTAATACAGTTTCACAAACTACTACAGGCAAATGCCAGGATACTAGCATATTCCAAGTCCCGGGACGCCTACCCCATCTCTGTCCCTAATACAGTTTCACACACTACTACAGGCAAATGCCAGGATAGTAGCTTATTTCAAGTCCCGGGACGCCTACCCCATCTCTGTCCCTAATACAGTTTAACACACTACTACAGGCAAATGCCAGGATAGTAGCATATTCCAAGTCCCGGGACGCCTACCCCATCTCTGTCCCTAATACAGTTTCACACACTACTACAGGCAAATGCCAGGATAGTAGCTTGTTTCAAGTCCCGGGACGCCTACCCCATCTCTGTCCCTAATACAGTTTCACACACTACTACAGGCAAATGCCAGGATTGTAGCTTATTTCAAGTCCCGGGACGCCTACCCCATCTCTGTCCCTAATACAGTTTCACACACAACTACAGGCAAATGCCAGGATAGTAGCTTATTTCAAGTCCCGGGACGCCTACCCCATCTCTGTCCCTAATACAGTTTCAAACACTACTACAGGCAAATGCCAGGATAGTAGCGTATTTCAAGTCCCGGGACGCCAACCCCATCTCCGTCCCTAATACAGATTCACACACTACTACAGGAAAATGCCAGGATAGTAGCTTATTTCAAGTCCCGGGACGCCTACCCCATCTCTGTCCCTAATACAGTTTCACACACTACTACAGACAAATGCCATGATAGTACCATATTTCAAGTCCCGGGACACCTACCCCATCTCTGTCCCTAATACAGTTTCACACACTACTATAGGCAAATACCAGGATTGTAGCTTATTTCAAGTCCAAGGACTCCTACCCCATCTCTGTCCCTAATACAGTTTCACACACTACTACAGGCAAATGCCAGGATAGTAGCTCATTTCAAGTCCCGGGACGCCTACCCCATCTCTGTCCCTATACAGTTTCACACACTACTACAGGAAAATGCACGGATAGTAGCTTATTTCAAGTCCCGGGACGCCTACCCCATCTCTGTCCCTAATACAGTTTCAGACACTACTACAGGCAAATGCCAGGATAGTAGCTTATTTCAAGTCCCGGGACGCCTACCCCATCTCTGTCCCGATACAGTTTCACACACTACTACAGGCAAATGCCAGGATAGTACCTTATTTCAAGTCCCGGGACGCCTACCCCATCTCTGTCCCTAATACAGATTCACACACTACTACAGGCATATGCCAGGATAGTAGCTTATTTCATGTCCCAGGACGCCTACCCCATCTCTGTCCCTAATACAGTTTAACACACTACTACAGGCAAATGCCAGGATAGTAGCATATTCCAAGTCCCGGGACGCCTACCCCATCTCTGTCCATAATACAGTTTCACACACTACTACAGGCAAATGCCAGGATATTAGCTTATTTCAAGTCCCGGGACGCCTACCCCATCTCTGTCCCTAATACAGTTTCACACACTACTACAGGCAAATGCCAGGATAGTAGCTTATTTCAAGTCCCGGGACGCCTACCCCATCTCTGTCCCTAATACAGTTTCACACATTACTAAAGGCAAATGCCAGGATAGTAGCTTGTTTCAAGTCCCTGGACGCCTACCCCATCTCTGTCCCTAATACAATTTCACACACTACTACATGCAAATGCCAGGATAGTAGCTTATTTCAAGTCCCGGGACGCCTACCCCATCTCTGACCCTAATACAGTGTCACACATTACTACAGGCAAATGCCAGGATAGTAGCATATTCCAAGTCCCGGGACGCCTACCCCATCTCTGTCCCTAATACAGTTTCACACACTACTACAGGCTAATGCCAGGATAGAGGCATATTCCAAGTCCCTTGACGCATACCCCATCTCTGTTCCTAATACAATTTCACACACTACTACAGGCAAATGCCAGGATAGTAGCTTATTTCAAGTCCCGGGACACCTACCCCATCTCTGTCCCTAATACAATTTCACACACTACTACAGGCAAATGCCAGGATAGTACCTTATTTCAAGTCCCGGGACGCCTACCCCATCTCTGTCCCTAATACAGTTTCACACATTACTACAGGCAAATGCCAGGCTAGTAGCTTGTTTCAAGTCCCGGGACGCCTACCCCATCACTGTCCCTAATACAGTATCTCACACTACTACAGGCAAATGTCAGGATA
Source organism: Meconema thalassinum (assembly GCA_946902985.2). Lineage (NCBI taxonomy): Eukaryota > Metazoa > Arthropoda > Insecta > Orthoptera > Tettigoniidae > Meconema > Meconema thalassinum. The sequence continues at coordinate 359,176,866 of OX336392.1, forward strand.
GTAGCTTATTTCAAGTCCCGGGACGCCTACCCCATCCCTGTCCCTAATACAGTTTCACACACAACTACAGGCAAATGCCAGGATAGTAGCTTATTTCAAGTCCCGGGACGCCTACCCCATCTCTGTCTCTAATACAGTTTCACACATTACTACAGGCAAATGCCAGCATAGTAGCTTGTTTCAAGTCCCGGGACGCCTACCCCATCTCTGTCCCTAATACAGTTTCACACACTATCACAGGCAAATGCCAGGATTGTAGCTTATTTCAAGTCCCGGGACGCCTACCCCATCTCTGTCCCTAATACAGTTTCACACACTACTACAGGCAAATGCCAGGATAGTAGCTTATTTCAAGTCCCGGGACGCCTACCCCATCTCTGTCCCTAATACAGTTTCAAACACTACTACAGGCAAATGCCAGGATAGTAGCGTATTTCAAGTCCCGGGACGCCTACCCCATCTCTGTCCCTAATACAGATTCACACACTACTACAGGCAAATGCCAGGATAGTAGCTTATTTCAAGTCCCGGGACGCCTACCCCATCTCTGTCCCTAATACAGTTTCACACACTACTACAGGCAAATGCCAGGATAGTACCATATTTCAAGTCCCGGGACACCTACCCCATCTCTGTCCCTAATACAGTTTCACACACTACTATAGGCAAATACCATGATTGTAGCTTATTTCAAGTCCAAGGACGCCTACCCCATCTCTGTCCCTAATACAGTTTCACACACTACTACAGGCAAATGCCAGGATAGTAGCTTATTTCAAGTCCCGGGACGCCTACCCCATCTCTGTCCCTATACAGTTTCACACACAACTACAGGCAAATGCCAGGATAGTAGCTTATTTCAAGTCCCGGGACGCCTACCCCATCTCTGTCCCTAATACAGTTTCACACACTACTACAGGCAAATGCCAGGATAGTAGCTTATTTCAAGTGCCGGGACGGCTACCCCATCTCTGTCCCTAATACAGATTCACACACTACTACAGGCAAATGCCAGGATAGTACCTTATTTCAAGTCCCGGGACCCCTACCCCATCTCTGTCCCTAATACAGATTCACACACTACTACAGGCAAATGCCAGGATAGTAGCTTATTTCAAGTCTCAGGACGCCTACCCCATCTCTGTCCCTAATACAGTTTAACACACTACTACAGGCAAATGCCAGGATAGTAGCATATTCCAAGTCCCGGGATGCCTACCCCATCTCTGTCCCTAATACAGTTTCACACACTACTACAGGCAAACGCCAGGATAGTAGCATATTCCAAGTCCCGGGACGCCTACCCCATCTCTGTCCCTAATACAGTTTCTCACACTACTACAGGCAAATGCCAGGATATTAGCTTATTTCAAGTCCCGGGACGCCTACCCCATCTCTGTCCCTAATACAGTTTCACACACTACTACAGGTAAATGCCAGGATAGTAGCTTATTTCAAGTCCCGGGACGCCTACCCCATCTCTGTCCCTAATACAGTTTCACACATTACTACAGGCAAATACCAGGATAGTAGCTTGTTTCGAGTCCCGGGACGCCTACCCCATCTCTGTCCCTAATACAGTTTCACACACTACTACAGGCAAATGCCAGGATTGTAGCTTATTTCAAGTCCCGGGACGCCTACCCCATCTCTGTCCCTAATACAGTTTCACACACTACTACAGGCAAATGCCAGGATAGTAGCTTATTTCAAGTCCCGGGAAGCCTACCCCATCAATGTCCCTAATACAGTTTCAAACACTACTGCAGGCAAATGCCAGGATAGTAGCGTATTCCAAGTCCCGGGACGCCTACCCCATCTCTGTCCCTAATACAGATTCACACAATACTACAGGAAAATGCCAGGATAGTAGCTTATTTCAAGTCCCGGGACGCCTACCTCATCTCTGTCCCTAATACAGTTTCACACACTACTACAGACAAATGCCAGGATAGTACCATATTTGAAGTCCCGGGACACCAACCCGTCTCTGTCCCTAATACAGTTTCACACACTACTATAGGCAAATGCCAGGATAGTAGCTTATTTCAAGTCCAAGGACGCCTACCCCATCTCTGTCCCTAATACAGTTTCACACACTACTACAGGCAAATGCCAGGACAGTAGCTTATTTCAAGTCCCGGGACGCCTACCCCATCTCTGTCCCTAATACAGTTTCACACACTACTACAGGCAAATGCACGGATAGTAGCTTATTTCAAGTCCCGGGACGCCTGCCCCATCTCTGTCCCTAATACAGTTTCACACACTACTACAAGCAAATGCCAGGATAGTAGCTTATTTCAAGTCCCGGGACGCCTACCCCATCTCTGTCCCTAATACAGTTTCACACACTACTACAGGCAAATGCCAGGATAGTACCTTATTTCAAGTCCCGGGACGCCTACCCCATCTCTGTCCCTAATACAGTTTCACACACTACTACAAGCAAATGACAGGATAGTACCTTATTTCAAGTCCCGGGACACCTTCCCCATCTCTGTCCCTAATACAGTTTCACAAACTACTACAGGCAAATGCCAGGATAGTAGCATATTCCAAGTCCCGGGACGCCTACCCCATCTCTCACCCTAATACAGTGTCACACATTACTACAGGCAAATGCCAGGATAGTAACATATTCCAAGTCCCGGGATGCCTACCCCATCTCTGTCCCTAATACAGTTTCACACACTACTACAGGCAAATGCCAGGATAGTAGCATATTCCAAGTCCCGGGAAGCCTACCCCATCTCTGTCCCTAATACAGTTTCACACACTACTACAGGAAAATGCCAGGATATTAGCTTATTTCAAGTCCCGGGACGCCTACCCCATCTCTGTCTCTAATACAGTTTCACACATTACTACAGGCAAATGCCAGCATAGTAGCTTGTTTCAAGTCCCGGGACGCCTACCCCATCTCTGTCCCTAATACAGTTTCACACACTACTACAGGCAAATGCCAGGATTGTAGCTTATTTCAAGTCCCGGGACGCCTACCCCATCTCTGTCCCTAATACAGTTTCACACACTACTACAGGAAAATGCCAGGATAGTAGCTTATTTCAAGTCCCGGGACGCCTACTCCATCTCTGTCCCTAATACAATTTCCCACACTACTACAGGCAAATGCCAGGATAGTAGCTTATTTCAAGTCCCGGGACGCCTACCCCATCTCGGTCCCTAATACATATTCACACACTACTACAGGCAAATGCCAGGATAGTACCTTATTTCAAGTCCCTGGACGCCTACCCCATCTCTGTCCCTAATACAGATTCACACACTACTACAGGCAAATGCCAGGATAGTAGCTTATTTCAAGTCCCAGGACGCCTACCCCATCTCTGTCCCTAATACAGTTTAACACACTACTACAGGCAAATGCCAGGATAGTAGCATATTCCAAGTCCCGGGACGCCTACCCCATCTCTGTCCCTAATACAGTTTCACACACTACTACAGGCAAATGCCAGGATATTAGCTTATTTCAAGTCCCGGGACACCTACCCCATCTCTGTCCCTAATACAGTTTCACACACTACTATAGGCAAATACCAGGATTGTAGCTTATTTCAAGTCCAAGGACTCCTACAACATCTCTGTCCCTAATACAGTTTCACACACTACTATAGGCAAATACCAGGATTGTAGCTTATTTCAAGTCCAAGGACTCCTACACCATCTCTGTCCCTAATACAGTTTCACACACTACTACAGGCAAATGCCAGGGTAGTAGCTCATTTCAAGTCCCGGGACGCCTACCCCATCTCTGTCCCTAATACAGTTTCAGACACTACTACAGGCAAATGCCAGGATAGTAGCTCATTTCAAGTCCCGGGACGCCTACCCCATCTCTGTCCCTATACAGTTTCACACACTACTACAGGCAAATGCACGGATAGTAGCTTATTTCAAGTCCCGGGACGCCTACCCCATCTCTGTCCCTAATACAGTTTCAGACACTACTACAGGCAAATGCCAGGATAGTAGCTTATTTCAAGTCCCGGGACGCCTACCCCATCTCTGTCCCTAATACAGTTTCACACACTACTACAGGCAAATGCCAGGATAGTACCTTATTTCAAGTCCCGGGACGCCTACCCCATCTCTGTCCCTAATACAGATTCACACACTACTACAGGCATATGCCAGGATAGTAGCTTATTTCAAGTCCCAGGACGCCTACCCCATCTCTGTCCCTAATACAGTTTAACACACTACTACAGGCAAATGCCAGGATAGTAGCATATTCCAAGTCCCGGGACGCCTACCCCATCTCTGTCCATAATACAGTTTCACACACTACTACAGGCAAATGCCAGGATATTAGCTTATTTCAAGTCCCGGGACGCCTACCCCATCTCTGTCCCTAATACAGTTTCACACACTACTACAGGCAAATGCCAGGATAGTAGCTTATTTCAAGTCCCGGGACGCCTACCCCATCTCTGTCCCTAATACAGTTTCACACATTACTAAAGGCAAATGCCAGGATAGTAGCTTGTTTCAAGTCCCTGGACGCCTACCCCATCTCTGTCCCTAATACAATTTCACACACTACTACATGCAAATGCCAGGATAGTAGCATATTCCAAGTCCCGGGACGCCTACCCCATCTCTGTCCATAATACAGTTTCACACACTACTACAGGCAAATGCCAGGATATTAGCTTATTTCAAGTCCCGGGACGCCTACCCCATCTCTGTCCCTAATACAGTTTCACACACTACTACAGGCAAATGCCAGGATAGTACCTTATTTCAAGTCCCGGGACGCCTACCCCATCTCTGTCCCTAATACAGATTCACACACTACTACAGGCATATGCCAGGATAGTAGCTTATTTCAAGTCCCAGGACGCCTACCCCATCTCTGTCCCTAATACAGTTTAACACACTACTACAGGCAAATGCCAGGATAGTAGCATATTCCAAGTCCCGGGACGCCTACCCCATCTCTGTCCCTAATACAGTTTAACACACTACTACAGGCAAATGCCAGGATAGAGGCATATTCCAAGTCCCTTGACGCATACCCCATCTCTGTTCCTAATACAATTTCACACACTACTACAGGCAAATGCCAGGATAGTAGCTTATTTCAAGTCCCGGGACACCTACCCCATCTCTGTCCCTAATACAATTTCACACACTACTACAGGCAAATGCCAGGATAGTACCTTATTTCAAGTCCCGGGACGCCTACCCCATCTCTGTCCCTAATACAGTTTCACACATTACTACAGGCAAATGCCAGGCTAGTAGCTTGTTTCAAGTCCCGGGACGCCTACCCCATCACTGTCCCTAATACAGTATCTCACACTACTACAGGCAAATGTCAGGATAGTAGCTTATTTCAAGTCCCGGGACGCCTACCCCATCCCTGTCCCTAATACAGTTTCACACACAACTACAGGCAAATGCCAGGATAGTAGCTTATTTCAAGTCCCGGGACGCCTACCCCATCTCTGTCCCTAATACAATTTCACAAACTACTACAGGCAAATGCCAGGATAGTAGCTTATTTCAAGTCCCGGGACGCCTACCCCATCTCTGTCCCTAATACATATTCACACACTACTACAGGCAAATGCCAGGATAGTACCTTATTTCAAGTCCCGGGACGCCTACCCCATCTCTGTCCCTAATACAGATTCACACACTACTACAGGCATATGCCAGGATAGTAGCTTATTTCAAGTCCCTGGACGCCTACCCCATCTCTGTCCCTAATACAGTTTAACACACTACTACAGGCAAATGCCAGGATAGTAGCATATTCCAAGTCCCGGGACGCCTACCCCATCTCTGTCCCTAATACAGTTTCACACACTACTACAGGCAAATGCCAGGATAGTAGCTTATTTCAAGTCCCGGGACGCCTACCCCATCTCTGTCCCTAATACAGTTTCACACATTACTAAAGGCAAATGCCAGGATAGTAGCTTGTTTCAAGTCCCTGGACGCCTACCCCATCTCTGTCCCTAATACAATTTCACACACTACTACATGCAAATGCCAGGATAGTAGCTTATTTCAAGTCCCGGGACGCCTACCCCATCTCTGACCCTAATACAGTGTCACACATTACTACAGGCAAATGCCAGGATAGTAGCATATTCCAAGTCCCGGGACGCCTACCCCATCTCTGTCCCTAATACAGTTTAACACACTACTACAGGCAAATGCCAGGATAGAGGCATATTCCAAGTCCCTTGACGCATACCCCATCCCTGTTCCTAATACAATTTCACACACTACTACAGGCAAATGCCAGGATAGTAGCTTATTTCAAGTCCCGGGACACCTACCCCATCTCTGTCCCTAATACAATTTCACACACTACTACAGGCAAATGCCAGGATAGTACCTTATTTCAAGTCCCGGGACGCCTACCCCATCTCTGTCCCTAATACAGTTTCACACATTACTACAGGCAAATGCCAGGCTAGTAGCTTGTTTCAAGTCCCGGGACGCCTACCCCATCACTGTCCCTAATACAGTATCTCACACTACTACAGGCAAATGTCAGGATAGTAGCTTATTTCAAGTCCCGGGACGCCTACCCCATCCCTGTCCCTAATACAGTTTCACACACAACTACAGGCAAATGCCAGGATAGTAGCTTATTTCAAGTCCCGGGACGCCTACCCCATCTCTGTCCCTAATACAATTTCACACACTACTACAGGCAAATGCCAGGATAGTAGCTTATTTCAAGTCCCGGGACGCCTACCCCATCTCTGTCCCTAATACAGATTCACACACTACTACAGGCAAATGCCAGGATAGTACCTTATTTCAAGTCCCGGGACGCCTACCCCATATCTGTCCCTAATACAGTTTCACACACAACTACAGGCAAAAGCCAGGATAGTAGCTTATTTCAAGTCCCAGCACGCCTTTCCCATCTCTGTCCCTAATACAGTTTACCACACTACTACAGGCAAATGCCAGGATAGTAGCATATTCCAAGTCCCGGGACGCCTACCCCATCTCTGTCCCTAATACAGTTTCACACACTACTACAGGCAAATGCCAGGATAGTAGCTTATTTCAAGTCCCGGGACACCTACCCCATCTCTGTCCCTAATACAATTTCACACACTACTACAGGCAAATGCCAGGATAGTACCTTATTTCAAGTCCCGGGACGCCTACCCCATCTCTGTCCCTAATACAGTTTCACACATTACTACAGGCAAATGCCAGGATAGTAGCTTATTTCAAGTCCCGGGACGCCTACCCCATCACTGTCCCTAATACAGTTTAACACACTACTACAGGCAAATGCCAGGATAGAGGCATATTCCAAGTCCCTTGACGCATACCCCATCCCTGTTCCTAATACAATTTCACACACTACTACAGGCAAATGCCAGGATAGTAGCTTATTTCAAGTCCCGGGACACCTACCCCATCTCTGTCCCTAATACAATTTCACACACTACTACAGGCAAATGCCAGGATAGTACCTTATTTCAAGTCCCGGGACGCCTACCCCATCTCTGTCCCTAATACAGTTTCACACATTACTACAGGCAAATGCCAGGCTAGTAGCTTGTTTCAAGTCCCGGGACGCCTACCCCATCACTGTCCCTAATACAGTATCTCACACTACTACAGGCAAATGTCAGGATAGTAGCTTATTTCAAGTCCCGGGACGCCTACCCCATCCCTGTCCCTAATACAGTTTCACACACAACTACAGGCAAATGCCAGGATAGTAGCTTATTCAAGTCCCGGGACGCCTACCCCATCTCTGTCCCTAATACAATTTCACACACTACTACAGGCAAATGCCAGGATAGTAGCTTATTTCAAGTCCCGGGACGCCTACCCCATCTCTGTCCCTAATACAGATTCACACACTACTACAGGCAAATGCCAGGATAGTACCTTATTTCAAGTCCCGGGACGCCTACCCCATATCTGTCCCTAATACAGTTTCACACACAACTACAGGCAAAAGCCAGGATGGTAGCTTATTTCAAGTCCCAGCACGCCTTTCCCATCTCTGTCCCTAATACAGTTTACCACACTACTACAGGCAAATGCCAGGATAGTAGCTTATTTCAAGTCCCGGGACGCCTACCCCATCTCTGTCCCTAATACAGTTTCAAACACTACTACAGGCAAATGCCAGGATAGTAGCTTATTTCAAGTCCCGGGACGCCTACTCCATCTCTGTCCCTAATACAGTTTCACACACTACTACAGGAAAATGCCAGGATAGTAGCTTATTTCAAGTCCCGGGACGTCTACCCCATCTCTGTCTCTAATACAGTTTCACACACTACTACAGGCAAATGCCAGGATAGTACCTTATTTCAAGTCCCGGGACGCCTACCCCATATCTGTCCCTAATACAGTTTCACACACTACTACAGGCAAATGCCAAGATAGTAGCTTGTTTCAAGTCCCGGGACGCCTACCCATCTCTGTCCCTAATACAGTTTCACACATTACTACATGCAAATGTCAGGATAGTAGCATATTCCAAGTCCCGGGACGCCTACCCCATCTCTGACCCTAATACAGTGTCACACACTACTACAGGCAAATGCCAGGATAGTAGCTTATTTCAAGTCCCGGGACGCCTACCCCATCTCTGTCCCTAATACAGTTTCACACACTACTACAGGCAAATGCCAGGATAGTAGCTTATTTCAAGTCCCGGGACGCCTAACCCATCTTTGTCCCTAATACAGTTTCACACACTACTACAGGCAAATGCCAGGATAGTAGCTTATTTCAAGTCCCGGGACGCCTACCCCATCTCTGTCCCTAATACAGTTTCACACACTACTACAGGCAAATGCCAGGATAGTACCTTATTTCAAGTCCCGGGACACCTTCCCCATCTCTGTCCCTAATACAGTTTCACAAACTACTACAGGCAAATGCCAGGATAGTAGCATATTCCAAGTCCCGGGACGCCTACCCCATCTCTGTCCCTAATACAGTTTCACACACTACTACAGGCAAATGCCAGGATAGTAGCATATTCCAAGTCCCGGGACGCCTACCCCATCTCTGCCCTAATACAGTTTCACACACTACTACAGGCAAATGCCAGGATATTAGCTTATTTCAAGTCCAGGGACGCCTACCCCATCTCTGTCCCTAATACAGTTTCACACACTACTACAGGCAAATGCCAGGATAGTAGCTTATTTCAAGTCCCGGGACGCCTACCCCATCTCTGTCCCTAATACAGTTTCACACATTACTAAAGGCAAATGCCAGGATAGTAGCTTGTTTCAAGTCCCTGGACGCCTACCCCATCTCTGTCCCTAATACAATTTCACACACTACTACAGGCAAATGCCAGGATAGTAGCTTATTTCAAGTCCCGGGACGCCTACCCCATCTCTGTCCCTAATACAGTTTCACACATTACTAAAGGCAAATGCCAGGATAGTAGCTTGTTTCAAGTCCCGGGACGCCTACCCCATCTCTGTCCCTAATACAATTTCACACACTACTACAGGCAAATGCCAGGATAGTAGCTTATTTCAAGTCCCAGGACGCCTACCCCATCTCTGTCCCTAATACAATTTCACACACTACTACAGGCAAATGCCAGGATAGTAGCATATTCCAAGTCCCGGGACGCCTACCCCATCTCTGTCCCTAATACAGTTTCACACACTACTACAGGCAAATGCCAGGATAGTAGCTTATTTCAAGTCCCGGGACACCTACCCCATCTCTGTCCCTAATACAATTTCACACACTACTACAGGCAAATGCCATGATAGTAGCTTATTTCAAGTCCCGGGACGCCTACCCCATCTCTGTCCCTAATACAGTTTCACACACTACTACAGGAAAATGCCAGGATAGTAGCTTATTTCAAGTCCCGGGACGCCTACCCCATCTCTGTCCCTAATACAGTGTCACACACTACTACAGGCAAATGCCAGGATAGTAGCATATTCCAAGTCCCGGGACGCCTACCCCATCTCTGTCCCTAATACAGTTTCACACACAACTACAGGCAAATGCCAGGATAGTAGCTTATTTCAAGTCCCGGGACGCCTACCCCATCTCTGTCCCTAATACAGTTTTCCCCCCAGGGGCTCACATCTAGTGGGTTGTGGGTTGGCGACCACGGGGCCCCAGCTGAGTCCGGCATTGCTTCCACTTACTTGTGCCGGCTCCTCTCTTTCTCCTTTCCTGTCGACCTCCCTTGGTCAACTCTTGTTCTCTTCCGACCCCGACGGTATTAGGGTATCCGAGGCCTAGGGAGTCTCTTCCTTTCCCGCCTTAATTGGCCCTTGTCTCATCTTTTCTGATTCCCTCCTTCTGCGAGGGGTCGGCCTTCTTTTTCTTTTCATGTTATCTCCTGCCTTCTGCTTAAGGCCCTCAAGGAGACCGGGTGTATGTATCCCCACCACTTTTGGTGCACCCTAGATAATGCTACACCCTCAGGGGCTCACGGCTGGTGAGTTCGGGAGTTGGCGACCCCGAGGGATTCCTGAGCTGGGTCCGTTTTCCCTTTTTGTCCCTTCCCTTTGGGGCGGACCCTCTCCTCTTTCACTTTCCTATCTGCCTTTCATGGCTCTCCTTCCTTCCAAGTCCCTCAATCCGCCTTCTTCGAGGGTTGAGGGCATTTCTTTTCCTCCTGTCCTTTATTTGCCTTATTCTCCTTTAGTTTTCCATTTCTTCTTCTAGTATGTAGGTTAGTAGATAGTTTTAGTTTTAAGTTCGCATTTCATTTTCATCATCACGATCACCCAAACCATCAGGGGCCGATAACCTAGATGTTAGGCCCCTTAAAACAACAATTATCATCATCATCATCATCATCATCTTCCGACCCCGACGGTATTAGGGTATCCGAGGCCTGGGAGTCTCTTCCTTTCCCGCCTTAATTGGCCCTTGTCTCATCTTTTCTGATTCCCTCCTTCTGCGAGGGGTCAGCCTTCTTTTTCTTTTCCTTTTACCTCCTGCTCAAGGCCCTTAAGGAGGCAGGGTGTATGTAGCCCCACCACTTCTGGTGCACCGTCGATAATGCTACACCCTCAGGGGCTCACGGCTGGTGAGTTCGGGCGTTGGCGACCCCGAGGGATTCCTGAGCTGGGTCCGTTTTCCCGTTTTTGTCCCTTCCCTTTGGGGCGGACCTTCTCCTCTCTCCCCTCTCCTCTCCTCTTTTCCTTCTATTTCCTTTTCTCTTTAAGATTCCCGCACTGTTTTTGTTACTCGAATCACCCTGTATCTAAATTCCCTTTTACCACTTTTTTTTAAAGGCATTTTGTAAGTCTCTTCGATCTAAATTACATCTCGCGATTGTTTTCAACCTCAATTGCATTTTGTAAAGATTGACAATCTAAATTGCTTTTTAGTAAGTCTTTCAATGCAGGCGTCAGGGCATTTTAGTGATTATTTTGAATTTCAATTGCATTTTGTAAGTATTTTCAACCAAAACTGCATTTCGCACGAATTTTGAATCTAAATTGCATTTTGTTTGGTGGGCATTTTGCACATATTTTGATTCTCAATTGCATTTTGTGGGTATTTTGAATCTAAATTACATTTGTCAAGTATTTTCAATCTAAATTGCTTTTTGTAAGTATTGTCAATCCACATGAGTCGTTTGAATATACCGTACATTTTGTAAGCATTTTCAATTTCAATTGCATTTTGTAAGTATTCTGAATTTCAATTGCACTTTGTGAATAATTTGGATTGGAACTGGGATATTTCAATCTGAATTGCATTGTGTATTTTCAATTTCAATTGCATTTTGTAAGTATTTTGAACCTCAATTGCATTTTGTACGTAATTTCTATCTCATTTGCATTTTGTAAGTATTTTGAATTTCAGTTGCATTTTGTAAGTATTTCGGCGCTACTTTGCATTTTGTACGTATTTTCAATCTAGCCTACGTTTTGTGGGTCTTTTTCAATCTATTCTTTTTGTGCAACTTTTCGTTTTAAATTCCCTTTTGTAGGACCATATTGTGAGTTGTTTCCACGTGAGTTCCTTTTTGTACGTATTTTCAGTCTTCGATAATTCTGTTCTGGTTTCCATTTCATTATCATTTTCGCTATCACCCAGATCATTAGGGGCCGATAACCTCGATGTTAGGCCCCTTAAAACAACAATTATCATCATCATCATCATCAATACAGTTTTACACACTACTACAGGCAAATGCCAGGATAGTAGCTTATTTCAAGTCCCGGGACGCCTACCCCATCTCTGTCCCTAATACAGTTTCACACACTACTACAAGCGAATGCCAGGATAGTACCTTATTTCAAGTCCCGGGACACCCTCCCCATCTCTGTCCCTAATACAGTTTCACAAACTACTACAGGCAAATGCCAGGATACTAGCATATTCCAAGTCCCGGGACGCCTACCCCATCTCTGACCCTAATACAGTGTCACACATTACTACAGGCAAATGCCAGGATAGTAACATATTCCAAGTCCCGGGATGCCTACCCCATCTCTGTCCCTAATACAGTTTCACACACTACTACAGGCTAATGCCAGGATAGTAGCATATTCCAAGTCCCGGGACGCCTACCCCATCTCTGTCCCTAATACAGTTTCACACACTACTACAGGCAAATGCCAGGATATTAGCTTATTTCAAGTCCCGGGACGCCTACCCCATCTCTGTCTCTAATACAGTTTCACACATTACTACAGGCAAATGCCAGGATAGTAGCTTGTTTCAAGTCCCGGGACGCCTACCCCATCTCTGTCCCTAATACAGTTTCACACACTACTACAGGCAAATGCCAGGATTGTAGCTTATTTCAAGTCCCGGGACGCCTACCCCATCTCTGTCCCTAATACAGTTTCACACACTACTACAGGCAAATGCCAGGATAGTAGCTTATTTCAAGTCCCGGGACGCCTACCCCATCTCTGTCCCTAATACAGTTTCACACACTACTACAGGCAAATGCCAGGATAGTACCTTATTTCAAGTCCCGGGACGCCTACCCCATCTCTGTCCCTAATACAGTTTCACACACAACTACAGGCAAATGCCAGGATAGTAGCTTATTTCAAGTCCCGGGACGCCTACCCCACCTCTGTCCCTAATACAATTTCACACATTACTACAGGCAAATGCCAGGATAGTAGCTTATTTCAAGTCCCGGGACGCCTGCCCCATCTCTGTCCCTAATACAGTTTTACACACTACTACTGGCAAATGCCAGGATAGTACCTTATTTCAAGTCCCGGGACGCCTACCCCATCTCTGTCCCTAATACAGTTTCACACACAACTACAGGCAAATGCCAGGATAGTAGCTTATTTCAAGTCCCGGGACGCCTACCCCATCTCTGTCCCTAATACAGATTCACACACTACTACAGGCAAATGCCAGGATAGTACCTTATTTCAAGTCCCGGGACGCCTACCCCATCTCTGTCCCTAATACAGATTCACACACTACTACAGGCAAATGCCAGGATAGTAGCTTATTTCAAGTCCCAGGACGCCTACCCCATCTCTGTCCCTAATACAGTTTAACACACTACTACAGGCAAATGCCAGGATAGTAGCATATTCCAAGTCCCGGGACGCCTACCCCATCTCTGTCCCTAATACAGTTTCACACACTACTACAGGCAAATGCCAGGATAGTAGCTTATTTCAAGTCCCGGGACACCTACCACATCTCTGTCCCTAATACAATTTCACACACTACTACAGGCAAATGCCCCGATAGTAGCTTATTTCAAGTCCCGGGACGCCTACCCAATCTCTGTCCCTAATACAGTTTCACACACTACTACAGGAAAATGCCAGGATAGTAGCTTATTTCAAGTCCCGGGACGCCTACCCCATCTCTGTCCCTAATACAGTGTCACACACTACTACAGGCAAATGCCAGGATAGTAGCATATTCCAAGTCCCGGGACGCCTACCCCATCTCTGTCCCTAATACAGTTTCACACACTACTACAGGCAAATGCCAGGATAGTAGCTTATTTCAAGTCCCGGGACGCCTACCCCATCTCTGTCCCTAATACAGTTTTACACACTACTACAGGCAAATGCCAGGATAGTAGCTTATTTCAAGTCCCGGGACGCCTACCCCATCTCTGTCCCTAATACAGTTTCACACACTACTACAAGCAAATGCCAGGATAGTACCTTATTTCAAGTCCCGGGACACCCTCCCCATCTCTGTCCCTAATACAGTTTCACAAACTACTACAGGCAAATGCCAGGATACTAGCATATTCCAAGTCCCGGGACGCCTACCCCATCTCTGTCCCTAATACAGTTTCACACACTACTACAGGCAAATGCCAGGATAGTAGCTTATTTCAAGTCCCGGGACGCCTACCCCATCTCTGTCCCTAATACAGTTTAACACACTACTACAGGCAAATGCCAGGATAGTAGCATATTCCAAGTCCCGGGACGCCTACCCCATCTCTGTCCCTAATACAGTTTCACACACTACTACAGGCAAATGCCAGGATAGTAGCTTGTTTCAAGTCCCGGGACGCCTACCCCATCTCTGTCCCTAATACAGTTTCACACACTACTACAGGCAAATGCCAGGATTGTAGCTTATTTCAAGTCCCGGGACGCCTACCCCATCTCTGTCCCTAATACAGTTTCACACACAACTACAGGCAAATGCCAGGATAGTAGCTTATTTCAAGTCCCGGGACGCCTACCCCATCTCTGTCCCTAATACAGTTTCAAACACTACTACAGGCAAATGCCAGGATAGTAGCGTATTTCAAGTCCCGGGACGCCAACCCCATCTCCGTCCCTAATACAGATTCACACACTACTACAGGAAAATGCCAGGATAGTAGCTTATTTCAAGTCCCGGGACGCCTACCCCATCTCTGTCCCTAATACAGTTTCACACACTACTACAGACAAATGCCATGATAGTACCATATTTCAAGTCCCGGGACACCTACCCCATCTCTGTCCCTAATACAGTTTCACACACTACTATAGGCAAATACCAGGATTGTAGCTTATTTCAAGTCCAAGGACTCCTACCCCATCTCTGTCCCTAATACAGTTTCACACACTACTACAGGCAAATGCCAGGATAGTAGCTCATTTCAAGTCCCGGGACGCCTACCCCATCTCTGTCCCTATACAGTTTCACACACTACTACAGGAAAATGCACGGATAGTAGCTTATTTCAAGTCCCGGGACGCCTACCCCATCTCTGTCCCTAATACAGTTTCAGACACTACTACAGGCAAATGCCAGGATAGTAGCTTATTTCAAGTCCCGGGACGCCTACCCCATCTCTGTCCCGATACAGTTTCACACACTACTACAGGCAAATGCCAGGATAGTACCTTATTTCAAGTCCCGGGACGCCTACCCCATCTCTGTCCCTAATACAGATTCACACACAACTACAGGCAAATGCCAGGATAGTAGCTTATTTCAAGTCCCGGGACGCCTACCCCATCTCTGTCCCTAATACAATTTCACACACTACTACAGGCAAATGCCAGGATAGTAGCTTATTTCAAGTCCCGGGACGCCTACCCCATCTCTGTCCCTAATACATCTTCACACACTACTACAGGCAAATGCCAGGATAGTACCTTATTTCAAGTCCCGGGACGCCTACCCCATCTCTGTCCCTAATACAGATTCACACACTACTACAGGCATATGCCAGGATAGTAGCTTATTTCATGTCCCAGGACGCCTACCCCATCTCTGTCCCTAATACAGTTTAACACACTACTACAGGCAAATGCCAGGATAGTAGCATATTCCAAGTCCCGGGACGCCTACCCCATCTCTGTCCATAATACAGTTTCACACACTACTACAGGCAAATGCCAGGATATTAGCTTATTTCAAGTCCCGGGACGCCTACCCCATCTCTGTCCCTAATACAGTTTCACACACTACTACAGGCAAATGCCAGGATAGTAGCTTATTTCAAGTCCCGGGACGCCTACCCCATCTCTGTCCCTAATACAGTTTCACACATTACTAAAGGCAAATGCCAGGATAGTAGCTTGTTTCAAGTCCCTGGACGCCTACCCCATCTCTGTCCCTAATACAATTTCACACACTACTACATGCAAATGCCAGGATAGTAGCTTATTTCAAGTCCCGGGACGCCTACCCCATCTCTGACCCTAATACAGTGTCACACATTACTACAGGCAAATGCCAGGATAGTAGCATATTCCAAGTCCCGGGACGCCTACCCCATCTCTGTCCCTAATACAGTTTCACACACTACTACAGGCTAATGCCAGGATAGAGGCATATTCCAAGTCCCTTGACGCATACCCCATCTCTGTTCCTAATACAATTTCACACACTACTACAGGCAAATGCCAGGATAGTAGCTTATTTCAAGTCCCGGGACACCTACCCCATCTCTGTCCCTAATACAATTTCACACACTACTACAGGCAAATGCCAGGATAGTACCTTATTTCAAGTCCCGGGACGCCTACCCCATCTCTGTCCCTAATACAGTTTCACACATTACTACAGGCAAATGCCAGGCTAGTAGCTTGTTTCAAGTCCCGGGACGCCTACCCCATCACTGTCCCTAATACAGTATCTCACACTACTACAGGCAAATGTCAGGATAGTAGCTTATTTCAAGTCCCGGGACGCCTACCCCATCCCTGTCCCTAATACAGTTTCACACACAACTACAGGCAAATGCCAGGATAGTAGCTTATTTCAAGTCCCGGGACGCCTACCCCATCTCTGTCCCTAATACAATTTCACACACTACTACAGGCAAATGCCAGGATAGTAGCTTATTTCAAGTCCCGGGACGCCTACCCCATCTCTGTCCCTAATACAGTTTCACACACTACTACAGACAAATGCCATGATAGTACCATATTTCAAGTCCCGGGACACCTACCCCATCTCTGTCCCTAATACAGTTTCACACACTACTATAGGCAAATACCAGGATTGTAGCTTATTTCAAGTCCAAGGACTCCTACCCCATGTCTGTCCCTAATACAGTTTCACACACTACTACAGGCAAATGCCAGGATAGTAGCTCATTTCAAGTCCCGGGACGCCTACCCCATATCTGTCCCTATACAGTTTCAGACACTACTACAGGCAAATGCACGGATAGTAGCTTATTTCAAGTCCCGGGACGCCTACCCCATCTCTGTCCCTAATACAGTTTCAGACACTACTACAGGCAAATGCCAGGATAGTAGCTTTTTCAAGTCCCGGGACGCCTACCCCATCTCTGTCCCTAATACAGTTTCACACACTACTACAGGCAAATGCCAGGATAGTACCTTATTTCAAGTCCCGGGACGCCTACCCCATCTCTGTCCCTAATACAGTTTCACACACAACTACAGGCAAATGCCAGGATAGTAGCTTATTTCAAGTCCCGGGACGCCTACCCCATCTCTGTCCCTAATTCAATTTCACACACTACTACAGGCAAATGCCAGGATAGTAGCTTATTTCAAGTCCCGGGACGCCTACCCCATCTCTGTCCCTAATACATATTCACACACTACTACAGGCAAATGCCAGGATAGTACCTTATTTCAAGTCCCGGGACGCCTACCCCATCTCTGTCCCTAATACAGATTCACACACTACTACAGGCATATGCCAGGATAGTAGCTTATTTCAAGTCCCGGGACGCCTACCCCATCTCTGTCCCTAATACAGTTTAACACACTACTACAGGCAAATGCCAGGATAGTAGCATATTCCAAGTCCCGGGACGCCTACCCCATCTCTGTCCATAATACAGTTTCACACACTACTACAGGCAAATGCCAGGATATTAGCTTATTTCAAGTCCCGGGACGCCTACCCCATCTCTGTCCCTAATACAGTTTCACACACTACTACAGGCAAATGCCAGGATAGTAGCTTATTTCAAGTCCCGGGACGCCTACCCCATCTCTGTCCCTAATACAGTTTCACACATTACTAAAGGCAAATGCCAGGATAGTAGCTTGTTTCAAGTCCCTGGACGCCTACCCCATCTCTGTCCCTAATACAATTTCACACACTACTACATGCAAATGCCAGGATAGTAGCTTATTTCAAGTCCCGGGACGCCTACCCCATCTCTGACCCTAATACAGTGTCACACATTACTACAGGCAAATGCCAGGATAGTAGCATATTCCAAGTCCCGGGACGCCTACCCCATCTCTGTCCCTAATACAGTTTAACACACTACTACAGGCAAATGCCATGATAGAGGCATATTCCAAGTCCCTTGACGCATACCCCATCTCTGTTCCTAATACAATTTCACACACTACTACAGGCAAATGCCAGGATAGTAGCTTATTTCAAGTCCCGGGACACCTACCCCATCTCTGTCCCTAATACAATTTCACACACTACTACAGGCAAATGCCAGGATAGTACCTTATTTCAAGTCCGGGGACGCCTACCCCATCTCTGTCCCTAATACAGTTTCACACATTACTACAGGCAAATGCCAGGATAGTAGCTTATTTCAAGTCCCGGGACGCCTACCCCATCACTGTCCCTAATACAGTTTCACACACTACTACAGGCAAATGCCAGGATAGTAGCTTATTTCAAGTCCCGGGACGCCTACCCCATCTCTGTCCCTAATACAGTTTCAAACACTACTACAGGCAAATGCCAGGATAGTAGCTTATTTCAAGTCCCGGGACGCCTACTCCATCTCTGTCCCTAATACAGTTTCACACACTACTACAGGAAAATGTCAGGATAGTAGCTTATTTCAAGTCCCGGGACGTCTACCCCATCTCTGTCTCTAATACAGTTTCACACACTACTACAGGCAAATGCCAGGATAGTACCTTATTTCAAGTCCCGGGACGCCTACCCCATATCTGTCCCTAATACAGTTTCACACACTACTACAGGCAAATGCCAAGATAGTAGCTTGTTTCAAGTCCCGGGACGCCTACCCATCTCTGTCCCTAATACAGTTTCACACACTACTACATGCAAATGTCAGGATAGTAGCATATTCCAAGTCCCGGGACGCCTACCCCATCTCTGACCCTAATACAGTGTCACACACTACTACAGGCAAATGCCAGGATAGTAGCTTATTTCAAGTCCCGGGACGCCTACCCCATCTCTGTCCCTAATACAGTTTCACACACTACTACAGGCAAATGCCAGGATAGTAGCTTATTTCAAGTCCCGGGACGCCTAACCCATCTTTGTCCCTAATACAGTTTCACACACTACTACAGGCAAATGCCAGGATAGTAGCTTATTTCAAGTCCCGGGACGCCTACCCCATCTCTGTCCCTAATACAGTTTCACACATTACTAAAGGCAAATGCCAGGATAGTAGCTTGTTTCAAGTCCCGGGACGCCTACCCCATCTCTGTCCCTAATACAATTTCACACACTACTACAGGCAAATGCCAGGATAGTAGCTTATTTCAAGTCCCAGGACGCCTACCCCATCTCTGTCCCTAATACAGTTTAACACACTACTACAGGCAAATGCCAGGATAGTAGCATATTCCAAGTCCCGGGACGCCTACCCCCATCTCTGTCCCTAATACAGTTTCACACACTACTACAGGCAAATGCCAGGATAGTAGCTTATTTCAAGTCCCGGGACACCTACCCCATCTCTGTCCCTAATACAATTTCACACACTACTACAGGCAAATGCCATGATAGTAGCTTATTTCAAGTCCCGGGACGCCTACCCCATCTCTGTCCCTAATACAGTTTCACAAACTACTACAGGAAAATGCCAGGATAGTAGCTTATTTCAAGTCCCGGGACGCCTACCCCATCTCTGTCCCTAATACAGTGTCACACACTACTACAGGCAAATGCCAGGATAGTAGCATATTCCAAGTCCGGGACGCCTACCCCATCTCTGTCCCTAATACAGTTTCACACACAACTACAGGCTAATGCCAGGATAGTAGCTTATTTCAAGTCCCGGGACGCCTACCCCATCTCTGTCCCTAATACAGTTTTCCCCCCAGGGGCTCACATCTAGTGGGTTGTGGGTTGGCGACCACGGGGCCCCAGCTGAGTCCGGCATTGCTTCCACTTACTTGTGCCGGCTCCTCTCTTTCTCCTTTCCTGTCGACCTCCCTTGGTCAACTCTTGTTCTCTTCCGACCCCGACGGTATTAGGGTATCCGAGGCCTTCCTTTCCCGCCTTAATTGGCCCTTGTCTCATCTTTTCTGATTCCCTCCTTCTGCGAGGGGTCGGCCTTCTTTTTCTTTTCATGTTATCTCCTGCCTTCTGCTTAAGGCCCTCAAGGAGACCGGGTGTAAGTATCCCCACCACTTTTGGTGCACCCTAGATAATGCTACACCCTCAGGGGCTCACGGCTGGTGAGTTCGGGAGTTGGCGACCCCGAGGGATTCCTGAGCTGGGTCCGTTTTCCCTTTTTGTCCCTTCCCTTTGGGGCGGACCCTCTCCTCTTTCACTTTCCTATCTGCCTTTCATGGCTCTCCTTCCTTCCAAGTCCCTCAATCCGCCTTCTTCGAGGGTTGAGGGCATTTCTTTTCCTCCTGTCCTTTATTTGCCTTATTCTCCTTTAGTTTTCCATTTCTTCTTCTAGTATGTAGGTTAGTAGTTAGTTTTAGTTTTAATTTCGCATTTCATTTTCATCATCACGATCACCCAAACCATCAGGGGCCGATAACCTAGATGTTAGGCCCCTTAAAACAACAATTATCATCATCATCATCATCTTCCGACCCCGACGGTATTAGGGTATCCGAGGCCTAGGGAGTCTCTTCCTTTCCCGCCTTAATTGGCCCTTGTCTCATGTTTTCTGATTCCCTCCTTCTGCGAGGGGTCAGCCTTCTTTTTCTTTTCCTTTTACCTCCTGCTCAAGGCCCTTAAGGAGGCAGGGTGTATGTAGCCCCACCACTTCTGGTGCACCGTCGATAATGCTACACCCTCAGGGGCTCACGGCTGGTGAGTTCGGGCGTTGGCGACCCCGAGGGATTCCTGAGCTGGGTCCGTTTTCCCGTTTTTGTCCCTTCCCTTTGGGGCGGACCTTCTCCTCTCTCCCCTCTGAACCACTTTTCAGAATTTATTGTAATTATTATTATTATCATCATGATTATTATTATTATTGTCATGTGTTGTGACATCTCTATATTACGCCTCGAGAGTTTAAAAGTGCGCAGTTTGTGTGTATGTATCTCTCTGTCTAACGTTGTGCAACCCCTGGCTACATACTGCCTTGTTCTCTCGTATTGGCTAGTGTTGTTGCTACCTTGCATTTTGTTGTGCAATTCGTTCTGCCATTGGCTCTGACAATATTTGACGCGAGTTTGGGGGCACTCCCAAACTACGCATTTGATATTTCTGAGAGGCTTCTCCCCTCTCTGGGGGACAGAAGCTTAGTCAGTCTTAGACGCGCCGAGATGTAAGGCGAACGTGTGTATTCGGGCAGAGGCCCACCCTCATGGCGCAGCGGAATGTGAGTACGGCTCAATGTATTTCTATCTAACGCAATGTAATTGTTTTTGTTAAACGTTCCTTCTTTTGCTTAATTCTCTTTCCTTTTCAAGATGTTACTGTTAGTATTTTAATCCTTGAACCAGATCTCCGGGACCTTGCGTAATGTCATACGGCGGAGTTCTTTTTGTTGCTTTTGTTATGTACCCTCCTCACAGTTTTATTATTTTGGTTAATACCCGTAAGATTCGAAAGTATTGCGTTTCTGCGTCTTGGCTTATGTATATTTTCCTGTCGGGCCTTAGTGCTCGTCTTTTGCGTCGGTGTCTCTTTGTACCACAAATGTTTCATTTGATTGGTAGCAATTGGACCTTTGTTTGTGGACAGTATGTGTGAGGTAACGGGACTGATGTCCAACGTCCCACTAATACGTGTCCCTTTTGTTTATAGAATATATGTGACGGTGGTTAACTGGGATTTTCTCCAGCTCCGATGTCATATTATTCTTTTTTTTTATATGTCGCGTTGGTGCGGCATTATGTTGGAATATAAGCCTATTTTATTATAGCGTGCTTTCGATTTTTACCGGTCTCTTTCGTCCCAAGTCAATTGTAATGTAATGTATCTCCGTATATCTCATTTTCCTTTTGTTTTGTTTTTCTCTTTCGATTTTCGCCGTATTACATAACTTAATTATAATTCCCCTTGTCTTCTCCTTCCTCCTATCTCCGTGAGATCTCTCTCCCCTTTGTTTTACTCCCCTCACTCCTCCCCCTTCCCTCCGGTATGTTTACATAACATCATGAAAAGCTTCGCGTCTTAGCAGTTCGAAGTTTGACTTTTTGCAAGTTTGTCGTTTCTCTCTAACTTTTGTAAGTTTCGTTTTATTTTCTTTCAAGTTTGTATCTTTTCGTTAGATTCATGTTGTTGAGCGGTACTCAGGTTCTGTCGTGCTTTTTAGTTTTTTTTTAGTTTTTGAATTCTTTATTCTTGGTATTGGGTTTCTTTTGTATTATTGATCTTGTCTTAGCTTGCCTTTTTTCTTTGTTTTAAATAATTTGTTTATTTCGTGTACACGCTCTTTCTTTTATCCTCAATACATTTTTATATTTTAAGTAATATAGCTCCCTTGTCTTTTCATTTCTTATATTTAAGTTCCCCTTCCTTATCCTTATCCTTATCTCGATTTCGTCAATCTTGTCTTTGTGACGTAACAAAGGCACGATTAGCACGCCTCTGGGATTTGTTTAATTAATTTTATGGGAATCTCATTTTTGCACTTTTGATTATTCCATTAAGCAATTATTTGTTTGCATTTGGTTTTTTGGAAATCATCTTTTGCTCGCTCCGAAAACCTTGGGCCCAGCACCGGGTCGAGCAAGACGTCTTTTCCCCCATCCATTTGCGACCTTGTTGATTTTATTCTTCCACTGCTACTCTGACGCGCATTATTATTATTATTAATAGACCTTGAACGGCGCAATGGTAGCAGAGCATGGTTGCGTGCGAAATCGTTCCCTCCTCTCCTCTCTCAAGTTATTAACCTTTTATTATTTTTCTCTTCATTTACATTGTATTAAAATTTGTTTTTCTTTGAGTTTAAGGAATTCAGTGAATTGTTTTTTCCCCACCCCTGAAGAAAGGGTGAAGTTACTTTCTGTGTGAACTACGGGCATCCAGGAAACCCATCTCCAAGGAAAGGTGGTTTTGTCCCTCAAGTAAACAAGACATCCAAAAGACCCAGCTTCGAGGTGAACAGTGGCAACATATCAGTGAGTACATCGCATCGCTGGAACACGACACGTCACGGTATTGTAACCTACTTTTATGTATTTGCTTCCTCTAGTAGACATTTGTTTAGTTAACGGTGATTTTAAGGCGACAGGAAATTTTGTTTGCTTTCTCTTCTTTTTCATTTCGTCAGTGTTGTGGACGTTTTTATTTTACTTTCTGTGAAGTAGAAAACGCATTTCTCTCAAGGGTTTGAGTCCTTACCTTTGTTGTTAATAGTCGCTTTGTTAACTGTGATATTTCTCAGAACTCACCTCACCCCTTCACACGTCTCAGTCTGGAACAGCTGCTGACAGGTTTCTTGTCATTACCGTACAGCCTAAAACCCCCGCCCCTCTTTCTCCGAAGTTTTCCCCGGCCCACTTATGGGAACCGTCTCTTTAAATCCTACGGTCACCCCGACCCCCCCCCCCCTTGAGCCTCGCGTAATTATACTAACGTTTGATGTTAGTAAAGTGTTTGTTGTCTCAGTTATGAATGGTCTGTTGAGCTATTATGTGTGTTATGATTGGGAGTTAAGTTTGTTTCATAATTAGGGAGGGTGATTGTTTTATTTTTGTCAGGGGATTTCAATGTAGGTTTTCATTTAAAATTGTTTATATACGGTAAGCTTGATGTTACTATATGTTCAGTATGGCAGTGTGTATTTCGTTGGGAAACCTGCTAGGTGAGGTCTCCGTCGGAATTAGGGTTTGGGACCTGTCCCACGGCTTCGACGCCCACTTAGGATGTACATAGATTCCACACGATTCGTCAATCTTTAGTATGGGATGAAGTTTGTCACGATGACCTGTAGTCCGTTATTTGAGTTTCCATGGTGTTCCAACGACTCATATTAGCATTCTGATGTAATGGGGAAATTTCGATTTGTTTATGGGAAGGAGTATGTATGTAGTGTTGTTGTTGTTGGTTGTATTTTGAGATGAATGTGTGTGTCAATGAGTTTAATGAATTTTTATCAACAGTTATTTGTGGGTGGTTTCAAATTTAGTTCAATTTTGATTTTATACCCTATTCAATTTAAACTATATATATATTACGTACGAACTATTTATTCGTTTTTATTGGCAAACCAAATATACGATAAGTATTACTCAGAGATACCAACCATTTTAGGTCTACGGCATCCTTGGTATGGGACATTGATGTTCGTGTGAACTACTCTGGCGTGCATTACCCAATTTTCTTATATTTGTATGGGATAGGCCATACCCTCTCTGTCTTTAATTTTTTTTATGCGGTACCTCTGAGGTCTACGGCCCGTATATTGACGCTGTAACCATTTTATTTTTGTGGGTTGGTAATATTTATTATTGGGTTTCGAGTTTGATTGATTGTATGTCTGGTCTTGATTGGTTTTATGCGAGGTTCCAGTCTGTTCCTTTTATTTGGAAGGTATTTTGTAACGTAATTATTTGGATTTTCGTTCTCTGTCCGGAATGGTATTTTTTGTTTCGACAGCTACTTTGAGTTATTATTCCTTTTCATTTGTTAGTATCTAATGTCTTTTGATGAATGTTATTAGTACATTTTTCCCCTTTACTCCTACTATGTATCTAGTTAGGCAGGAGACACCCGTGGCCGCCTGAGTTACACGGAGGATTTCGAAAGATGTGTTGAACTATACTTCTGCCTAAGGCAATTTCCGGTACCTGCCTGCTTTTGTTGTAGGGAGCCGGCCGGCCCATTGTCCGAGCTGCAGACACGACTTGCTATTGTTCGACAACGCCTGAGATGGTCTGTTGACTTACATTCTTTTCTTGTAGTGACAGTGATTTGTTTATTGATATAGTTGTTTACTATTTATCGTAACTTCTGTTTTACGTTTTTGTGATATCATGTTTTTATAAATCATTTCAATCTAATGTTTTCTCTAAGATAATGTGTATTATTTTCCTGTATCTGTCATATATTTGGAGAGTGTTTCCGGTAGCGATAGCTAGTCTCCAAGTACCTGAGAAGTGGCCGGTGTATCCTTTAGACCCCGTTCACGGCTCGTTTTCTCTTCTTTCATTTGGTCTGACGACCCTGCCTATTCATACTTTTACTTTCCAGCTGGCAGAATGAATCTACTTTCCCTCTTACGCAGCTTATGTAACCCCAAATATTTCCCCTGACGCAAGCCTTATTTTGTATACAGGGTGCTCCCCTTTATATTTTTTTTGTGATCATGATTTAACCTTTTTCTTTCTTTTATTATTAGAAAATTGGCTGATTTCCAGAAGGTCGCCATTAAGAAGACTTCGCTTTCTCCACGTCATCTGGCAGAGTCTAGCTCAAGATTGACCGTTTTATTATCATTATTTTCTTTTTGGTACATCCATTTTTAATATGTGTGACGTATTGACGTGCAGTAGAGGTAGGATCCGCCTTTATTTCACGCCTGTACTGATCCTTATATAATTTGAATTTTTGTTGTTTTAATTTCATCTTAAAGTTTTTTTTCTTTCGTACCAAAAAGGAATAATTTTCCTCATCAGTGAACATCTTCGTGAATACGTGTGTATGAAAATATATGTGTGTTTGAGAAAAGAGACTTGCGTTTCGTCAAGCCTTTTATGGAAGTTATGACGTTTAAAGAACTTTTAATTAAGCTGCGTCATATGAATAAGAGAAATGTGAGAACATTTTATTATGTCTTTATTTTCATGTATGTATCTAGTGTACATGATGTAATTTTCTTTCCTTCACCCTGTTCAAATGTATCTAATCGAAGAATGTTATTTTATATAATTTTGTTATGAAAAAGAAAAAAATTCTTTTATGCCTTTGTTATGTAAAAGAATTTTTTTTGGAGAAAGCGGTGGAATTTGAACCACTTTTCAGAATTTATTGTAATTATTATTATTATCATCATGATTATTATTATTATTGTCATGTGTTGTGACATCTCTATATTACGCCTCGAGAGTTTAAAAGTGCGCAGTTTGTGTGTATGTATCTCTCTGTCTAACGTTGTGCAACCCCTGGCTACATACTGCCTTGTTCTCTCGTATTGGCTAGTGTTGTTGCTACCTTGCATTTTGTTGTGCAATTCGTTCTGCCATTGGCTCTGACAATATTTGACGCGAGTTTGGGGGCACTCCCAAACTACGCATTTGATATTTCTGAGAGGCTTCTCCCCTCTCTGGGGGACAGAAGCTTAGTCAGTCTTAGACGCGCCGAGATGTAAGGCGAACGTGTGTATTCGGGCAGAGGCCCACCCTCATGGCGCAGCGGAATGTGAGTACGGCTCAATGTATTTCTATCTAACGCAATGTAATTGTTTTTGTTAAACGTTCCTTCTTTTGCTTAATTCTCTTTCCTTTTCAAGATGTTACTGTTAGTATTTTAATCCTTGAACCAGATCTCCGGGACCTTGCGTAATGTCATACGGCGGAGTTCTTTTTGTTGCTTTTGTTATGTACCCTCCTCACAGTTTTATTATTTTGGTTAATACCCGTAAGATTCGAAAGTATTGCGTTTCTGCGTCTTGGCTTATGTATATTTTCCTGTCGGGCCTTAGTGCTCGTCTTTTGCGTCGGTGTCTCTTTGTACCACAAATGTTTCATTTGATTGGTAGCAATTGGACCTTTGTTTGTGGACAGTATGTGTGAGGTAACGGGACTGATGTCCAACGTCCCACTAATACGTGTCCCTTTTGTTTATAGAATATATGTGACGGTGGTTAACTGGGATTTTCTCCAGCTCCGATGTCATATTATTCTTTTTTTTATATGTCGCGTTGGTGCGGCATTATGTTGGAATATAAGCCTATTTTATTATAGCGTGCTTTCGATTTTTACCGGTCTCTTTCGTCCCAAGTCAATTGTAATGTAATGTATCTCCGTATATCTCATTTTCCTTTTGTTTTGTTTTTCTCTTTCGATTTTCGCCGTATTACATAACTTAATTATAATTCCCCTTGTCTTCTCCTTCCTCCTATCTCCGTGAGATCTCTCTCCCCTTTGTTTTACTCCCCTCACTCCTCCCCCTTCCCTCCGGTATGTTTACATAACATCATGAAAAGCTTCGCGTCTTAGCAGTTCGAAGTTTGACTTTTTGCAAGTTTGTCGTTTCTCTCTAACTTTTGTAAGTTTCGTTTTATTTTCTTTCAAGTTTGTATCTTTTCGTTAGATTCATGTTGTTGAGCGGTACTCAGGTTCTGTCGTGCTTTTTAGTTTTTTTTTAGTTTTTGAATTCTTTATTCTTGGTATTGGGTTTCTTTTGTATTATTGATCTTGTCTTAGCTTGCCTTTTTTCTTTGTTTTAAATAATTTGTTTATTTCGTGTACACGCTCTTTCTTTTATCCTCAATACATTTTTATATTTTAAGTAATATAGCTCCCTTGTCTTTTCATTTCTTATATTTAAGTTCCCCTTCCTTATCCTTATCCTTATCTCGATTTCGTCAATCTTGTCTTTGTGACGTAACAAAGGCACGATTAGCACGCCTCTGGGATTTGTTTAATTAATTTTATGGGAATCTCATTTTTGCACTTTTGATTATTCCATTAAGCAATTATTTGTTTGCATTTGGTTTTTTGGAAATCATCTTTTGCTCGCTCCGAAAACCTTGGGCCCAGCACCGGGTCGAGCAAGACGTCTTTTCCCCCATCCATTTGCGACCTTGTTGATTTTATTCTTCCACTGCTACTCTGACGCGCATTATTATTATTATTAATAGACCTTGAACGGCGCAATGGTAGCAGAGCATGGTTGCGTGCGAAATCGTTCCCTCCTCTCCTCTCTCAAGTTATTAACCTTTTATTATTTTTCTCTTCATTTACATTGTATTAAAATTTGTTTTTCTTTGAGTTTAAGGAATTCAGTGAATTGTTTTTTCCCCACCCCTGAAGAAAGGGTGAAGTTACTTTCTGTGTGAACTACGGGCATCCAGGAAACCCATCTCCAAGGAAAGGTGGTTTTGTCCCTCAAGTAAACAAGACATCCAAAAGACCCAGCTTCGAGGTGAACAGTGGCAACATATCAGTGAGTACATCGCATCGCTGGAACACGACACGTCACGGTATTGTAACCTACTTTTATGTATTTGCTTCCTCTAGTAGACATTTGTTTAGTTAACGGTGATTTTAAGGCGACAGGAAATTTTGTTTGCTTTCTCTTCTTTTTCATTTCGTCAGTGTTGTGGACGTTTTTATTTTACTTTCTGTGAAGTAGAAAACGCATTTCTCTCAAGGGTTTGAGTCCTTACCTTTGTTGTTAATAGTCGCTTTGTTAACTGTGATATTTCTCAGAACTCACCTCACCCCTTCACACGTCTCAGTCTGGAACAGCTGCTGACAGGTTTCTTGTCATTACCGTACAGCCTAAAACCCCCGCCCCTCTTTCTCCGAAGTTTTCCCCGGCCCACTTATGGGAACCGTCTCTTTAAATCCTACGGTCACCCCGACCCCCCCCCCCCCCTTGAGCCTCGCGTAATTATACTAACGTTTGATGTTAGTAAAGTGTTTGTTGTCTCAGTTATGAATGGTCTGTTGAGCTATTATGTGTGTTATGATTGGGAGTTAAGTTTGTTTCATAATTAGGGAGGGTGATTGTTTTATTTTTGTCAGGGGATTTCAATGTAGGTTTTCATTTAAAATTGTTTATATACGGTAAGCTTGATGTTACTATATGTTCAGTATGGCAGTGTGTATTTCGTTGGGAAACCTGCTAGGTGAGGTCTCCGTCGGAATTAGGGTTTGGGACCTGTCCCACGGCTTCGACGCCCACTTAGGATGTACATAGATTCTACACGATTTCGTCAATCTTGTCTTTGTGACGTAACAAAGGCACGATTAACACGTCTCTGGGATTTGTTTAATTAATTTTATGGGAATCTCATTTTTGCACTTTTGATTGTTGCATTAAGCAATTATTCGTTTGCATTTGGTTTTTTGGAAATCATCTTTTGCTCGCTCCGAAAACCTTGGGCCCAGCACCGGGTCGAGCAAGACGTCTTTTCCCCATCCATTTGCGACCTTGTTGATTTTATCTTCCACTGCTACTCTGACGCGCATTATTATTATTATTACCAAGACCTTGAACGGCGCACCTCTCCTCTCCTCTTTTCCTTCTATTTCCTTTTCTCTTTAAGATTCCCGCACTGTTTTTGTTACTCGAATCACCCTGTATCTAAATTCCCTTTTACCACTTTTTTTTAAAGGCATTTTTGATCTATGTTGCATTTTGTAAGTCTCTTCGATCTAAATTACATCTCGCGATTGTTTTCAACCTCAATTGCATTTTGTAAAGATTGACAATCTAAATTGCTTTTTAGTAAGTCTTTCAATGCAGGCGTCAGGGCATTTTAGTGATTATTTTGAATTTCAATTGCATTTTGTAAGTATTTTCAACCAAAACTGCATTTCGCACGAATTTTGAATCTAAATTGCATTTTGTTTGGTGGGCATTTTGCACATATTTTGATTCTCAATTGCATTTTGTGGGTATTTTGAATCTAAATTACATTTGTCAAGTATTTTCAATCTAAATTGCTTTTTGTAAGTATTGTCAATCCACATGAGTCGTTTGAATCTACCGTACATTTTGTAAGCATTTTCAATTTCAATTGCATTTTGTAAGTATTCTGAATTTCAATTGCACTTTGTGAATAATTTGGATTGGAACTGGGATATTTCAATCTGAATTGCATTGTGTATTTTCAATTTCAATTGCATTTTGTAAGTATTTTGAACCTCAATTGCATTTTGTACGTAATTTCTATCTCATTTGCATTTTGTAAGTATTTTGAATTTCAGTTGCATTTTGTAAGTATTTCGGCGCTACTTTGCATTTTGTACGTATTTTGAATCTAGCCTACGTTTTGTGGGTCTTTTTCAATCTATTCTTTTTGTGCAACTTTTCGTTTTAAATTCCCTTTTGTAGGACCATATTGTGAGTTGTTTCCACGTGAGTTCCTTTTTGTACGTATTTTCAGTCTTCGATAATTCTGTTCTGGTTTCCATTTCATTATCATTTTCGCTATCACCCAGATCATTAGGGGCCGATAACCTCGATGTTAGGCCCCTTAAAACAACAATTATCATCATCATCATCATCAATACAGTTTTACACACTACTACAGGCAAATGCCAGGATAGTAGCTTATTTCAAGTCCCGGGACGCCTACCCCATCTCTGTCCCTAATACAGTTTCACACACTACTACAAGCAAATGCCAGGATAGTACCTTATTTCAAGTCCCGGGACACCCTCCCCATCTCTGTCCCTAATACAGTTTCACAAACTACTACAGGCAAATGCCAGGATACTAGCATATTCCAAGTCCCGGGACGCCTACCCCATCTCTGACCCTAATACAGTGTCACACATTACTACAGGCAAATGCCAGGATAGTAACATATTCCAAGTCCCGGGATGCCTACCCCATCTCTGTCCCTAATACAGTTTCACACACTACTACAGGCTAATGCCAGGATAGTAGCATATTCCAAGTCCCGGGACGCCTACCCCATCTCTGTCCCTAATACAGTTTCACACACTACTACAGGCAAATGCCAGGATATTAGCTTATTTCAAGTCCCGGGACGCCTACCCCATCTCTGTCTCTAATACAGTTTCACACATTACTACAGGCAAATGCCAGGATAGTAGCTTGTTTCAAGTCCCGGGACGCCTACCCCATCTCTGTCCCTAATACAGTTTCACACACTACTACAGGCAAATGCCAGGATTGTAGCTTATTTCAAGTCCCGGGACGCCTACCCCATCTCTGTCCCTAATACAGTTTCACACACTACTACAGGCAAATGCCAGGATAGTAGCTTATTTCAAGTCCCGGGACGCCTACCCCATCTCTGTCCCTAATACAGTTTCAAACACTACTACAGGCAAATGCCAGGATAGTAGCGTATTTCAAGTCCCGGGACGCCTACCCCATCTCTGTCCCTAATACAGATTCACACACTACTACAGGACAATGCCAGGATAGTAGCTTATTTCAAGTCCCGGGACGCCTACCCCATCTCTGTCCCTAATACAGTTTCACACACTACTACAGGCAAATGCCAGGATAGTACCTTATTTCAAGTCCCGGGACGCCTACCCCATCTCTGTCCCTAATACAGTTTCACACACAACTACAGGCAAATGCCAGGATAGTAGCTTATTTCAAGTCCCGGGACGCCTACCCCATCTCTGTCCCTAATACAATTTCACACACTACTACAGGCAAATGCCAGGATATTAGCTTATTTCAAGTCCCGGGACGCCTACCCCATCTCTGTCCCTAATACATATTCACACACTACTACAGGCAAATGCCAGGATAGTACCTTATTTCAAGTCCCGGGACGCCTACCCCATCTCTGTCCCTAATACAGATTCACACACTACTACAGGCAAATGCCAGGATAGTAGCTTATTTCAAGTCCCGGGACGCCTACCCCATCTCTGTCCCTAATACAGATTCACACACTACTACAGGCAAATGCACGGATAGTAGCTTATTTCAAGTCCCAGGACGCCTACCCCATCTCTGTCACTAATACAGTTTAACACACTACTACAAGCAAATGCCAGGATAGTAGCATATTCCAAGTCCCGGGACGCCTACCCCATCTCTGTCCTTAATACAGTTTCACACACAACTACAGGCAAATGCCAGGATATTAGCTTATTTCAAGTCCCGGGACGCCTACCCCATCTCTGTCCCTAATACAGTTTCACACACTACTACAGGCAAATGCCAGGATAGTAGCTTATTTCAAGTCCCGGGACGCCTACCCCATCTCTGTCCCTAATACAGTTTCACACATTACTAAAGGCAAATGCCAGGATAGTAGCTTGTTTCAAGTCCCTGGACGCCTACCCCATCTCTGTCCCTAATACAAATTCACACACTATTACATGCAAATGCCAGGATAGTAGCTTATTTCAAGTCCCGGGACGCCTACCCCATCTCTGACCCTAATACAGTGTCACACATTACTACAGGCAAATGCCAGGATAGTAGCATATTCCAAGTCCCGGGACGCCTACCCCATCTCTGTCCCTAATACAGTTTAACACACTACTACAGGCAAATGCCAGGATAGAGGCATATTCCAAGTCCCTTGACGCCTACCCCATCTCTGTCCCTAATACAATTTCACACACTACTACAGGCAAATGCCAGGATAGTAGCTTATTTCAAGTCCCGGGACACCTACCCCATCTCTGTCCCTAATACAATTTCACACACTACTACAGGCAAATGCCAGGATAGTACCTTATTTCAAGTCCCGGGACGCCTACCACATCTCTGTCCTTAATACAGTTTCACACATTACTACAGGCAAATGCCAGGATAGTAGCTTGTTTCAAGTCCCGGGACGCCTACCCCATCTCTGTCCCTAATACAGTATCTCACACTACTACAGGCAAATGTCAGGATAGTAGCTTATTTCAAGTCCCGGGACGCCTACCCCATCCCTGTCCCTAATACAGTTTCACACACAACTACAGGCAAATGCCAGGATAGTAGCTTATTTCAAGTCCCGGGACGCCTACCCCATCTCTGTCCCTAATACAATTTCACACACTACTACAGGCAAATGCCAGGATAGTAGCTTATTTCAAGTCCCGGGACGCCTACCCCATCTCTGTCCCTAATACAGAATCACACACTACTACAGGCAAATGCCAGGATAGTACCTTATTTCAAGTCCCGGGACGCCTACCCCATATCTGTCCCTAATACAGTTTCACACACTACTACAGGCAAAAGCCAGGATAGTAGTTTAATTCAAGTCCCAGCACGCCTTCCCCATCTCTGTCCCTAATACAATTTCACACACTACTACAGGCAAATGCCAGGATAGTAGTTTATTTCAAGTCCCGGGACGCCTACCCCATCTCTGTCCCTAATACAGATTCACACACTACTACAGGCAAATGCCAGGATAGTACCTTATTTCAAGTCCCGGGACGCCTACCCCATATCTGTCCCTAATACAGTTTCACACACTACTACAGGCAAAAGCCAGGATAGTAGTTTAATTCAAGTCCCAGCACGCCTTCCCCATCTCTGTCCCTAATACAGTTTCACACATTACTACAGGCAAATGCCAGGATAGTAGCTTATTTCAAATCCCGGGACGCCTACCCCATCACTGTCCCTAATACAGTTTCACACACTACTACAGGCAAATGCCAGGATAGTAGCTTATTTCAAGTCCCGGGACGCCTACCCCATCTCTGTCCCTAATACAGTTTCAAACACTACTACAGGCAAATGCCAGGATAGTAGCTTATTTCAAGTCCCGGGACGCCTACTCCATCTCTGTCCCTAATACAGTTTCACACACTACTACAGGAAAATGCCAGGATAGTAGCTTATTTCAAGTCCCGGGACGTCTACCCCATCTCTGTCTCTAATACAGTTTCACACACTACTACAGGCAAATGCCAGGATAGTACCTTATTTCAAGTCCCGGGACGCCTACCCCATGTCTGTCCCTAATACAGTTTCACACACTACTACAGGCAAATGCCAAGATAGTAGCTTGTTTCAAGTCCCGGGACGCCTACCCATCTCTGTCCCTAATACAGTTTCACACACTATTACATGCAAATGTCAGGATAGTAGCATATTCCAAGTCCCGGGACGCCTACCCCATCTCTGACCCTAATATAGTGTCACACACTACTACAGGCAAATGCCAGGATAGTAGCTTATTTCAAGTCCCGGGACGCCTACCCCATCTCTGTCCCTAATACAGTTTCACACACTACTACAGGCAAATGCCAGGATAGTAGCTTATTTCAAGTCCCGGGACGCCTAACCCATCTTTGTCCCTAATACAGTTTCACACACTACGACAGGCAAATGCCAGGATAGTAGCTTATTTCAAGTCCCGGGACGCCTACCCCATCTCTGTCCCTAATACAGTTTCACACACTACTACAGGCAAATGCCAGGATAGTACCTTATTTCAAGTCCCGGGACACCTTCCCCATCTCTGTCCCTAATACAGTTTCACAAACTACTACAGGCAAATGCCAGGATAGTAGCATATTCCAAGTCCCGGGACGCCTACCCCATCTCTGTCCCTAATACAGTTTCACACACTACTACAGGCAAATGCCAGGATAGTAGCATATTCCAAGTCCCGGGACGCCTACCCCATCTCTGCCCTAATACAGTTTCACACACTACTACAGGCAAATGCCAGGATATTAGCTTATTTCAAGTCCCGGGACGCCTACCCCATCTCTGTCCCTAATACAGTTTCACACACTACTACAGGCAAATGCCAGGATAGTAGCTTATTTCAAGTCCCGGGACGCCTACCCCATCTCTGTCCCTAATACAGTTTCACACATTACTAAAGGCAAATGCCAGGATAGTAGCTTGTTTCAAGTCCCTGGACGCCTACCCCATCTCTGTCCCTAATACAATTTCACACACTACTACAGGCAAATGCCAGGATAGTAGCTTATTTCAAGTCCCGGGACGCCTACCCCATCTCTGTCCCTAATACAGTTTCACACATTACTAAAGGCAAATGCCAGGATAGTAGTTTGTTTCAAGTCCCGGGACGCCTACCCTATCTCTGTCCCTAATACAATTTCACACACTACTACAGGCAAATGCCAGGATAGTAGCTTATTTCAAGTCCCAGGACGCCTACCCCATCTCTGTCCCTAATACAGTTTAACACACTACTACAGGCAAATGCCAGGATAGTAGCATATTCCAAGTCCCGGGACGCCTACCCCATCTCTGTCCCTAATACAATTTCACACACTACTACAGGCAAATGCCAGGATAGTAGCTTATTTCAAGTCCCGGGACACCTACTCCATCTCTGTCCCTAATACAATTTCACACACTACTACAGGCAAATGCCATGATAGTAGCTTATTTCAAGTACCGGGACGCCTACCCCATCTCTGTCCCTAATACAGTTTCACACACTACTACAGGAAAATGCCAGGATAGTAGCTTATTTCAAGTCCCGGGACGCCTACCCCATCTCTGTCCCTAATACAGTGTCACACACTACTACAGGCAAATGCCAGGATAGTAGCATATTCCAAGTCCCGGGACGCCTACCCCATCTCTGTCCCTAATACATTTTCACACACAACTACAGGCAAATGCCAGGATAGTAGCATATTCCAAGTCCCGGGACGCCTACCCCATCTCTGTCCCTAATACAGTTTCACACACAACTACAGGCAAATGCCAGGATAGTAGCTTATTTCAAGTCCCGGGACGCCTACCCCATCTCTGTCCCTAATACAGTTTTCCCCCCAGGGGCTCACATCTAGTGGGTTGTGGGTTGGCGACCACGGGGCCCCAGCTGAGTCCGGCATTGCTTCCACTTACTTGTGCCGGCTCCTCTCTTTCTCCTTTCCTGTCGACCTCCCTTGGTCAACTCTTGTTCTCTTCCGACCCCGACGGTATTAGGGTATCCGAGGCCTAGGGAGTCTCTTCCTTTCCCGCCTTAATTGGCCCTTGTCTCATCTTTTTGATTCCCTCCTTCTGCGAGGGGTCGGCCTTCTTTTTCTTTTCATGTTATCTCCTGCCTTCTGCTTAAGGCCCTCAAGGAGACCGGGTGTATGTGTCCCCACCACTTTTGGTGCACCCTAGATAATGCTACACCCTCAGGGGCTCACGGCTGGTGAGTTCGGGAGTTGGCGACCCCGGGGGATTCCTGAGCTGGGTCCGTTTTCCCTTTTTGTCCCTTCCCTTTGGGGCGGACCCTCTCCTCTTTCACTTTCCTATCTGCCTTTCATGGCTCTCCTTCCTTCCAAGTCCCTCAATCCGCCTTCTTCGAGGGTTGAGGGCATTTCTTTTCCTCCTGTCCTTTATTTGCCTTATTCTCCTTTAGTTTTCCATTTCTTCTTCTAGTATGTAGGTTAGTAGTTAGTTTTAGTTTTAAGTTCGCATTTCATTTTCATCATCACGATCACCCAAACCATCAGGGGCCGATAACCTAGATGTTAGGCCCCTTAAAACAACAATTATCATCATCATCATCATCTTCCGACCCCGACGGTATTAGGGTATCCGAGGCCTAGGGAGTCTCTTCCTTTCCCGCCTTAATTGGCCCTTGTCTCATCTTTTCTGATTCCCTCCTTCTGCGAGGGGTCAGCCTTCTTTTTCTTTTCCTTTTACCTCCTGCTCAAGGCCCTTAAGGAGGCAGGGTGTATGTAGCCCCACCACTTCTGGTGCACCGTCGATAATGCTACACCCTCAGGGGCTCACGGCTGGTGAGTTCGGGCGTTGGCGACCCCGAGGGATTCCTGAGCTGGGTCCGTTTTCCCGTTTTTGTCCCTTCCCTTTGGGGCGGACCTTCTCCTCTCTCCCCTCTCCTCTCCTCTTTTCCTTCTATTTCCTTTTCTCTTTAAGATTCCCGCACTGTTTTTGTTACTCGAATCACCCTGTATCTAAATTCCCTTTTACCACTTTTTTTTAAGGCATTTTTGATCTATGTTGCATTTTGTAAGTCTCTTCGATCTAAATTTTCATCTCGCGATTGTTTTCAACCTCAATTGCATTTTGTAAAGATTGACAATCTAAATTGCTTTTTAGTAAGTCTTTCAATGCAGGCGTCAGGGCATTTTAGTGAGTATTTTGAATTTCAATTGCATTTTGTAAGTATTTTCAACCAAAACCGCATTTCGCACGAATTTTGAATCTAAATTGCATTTTGTTTGGTGGGCATTTTGCACATATTTTGATTCTCAATTGCATTTTGTGGGTATTTTGAATCTAAATTACATTTGTCAAGTATTTTCAATCTAAATTGCTTTTTGTAAGTATTGTCAATCCACATGAGTCGTTTGAATCTACCGTACATTTTGTAAGCATTTTCAATTTCAATTGCATTTTGTAAGTATTCTGAATTTCAATTGCACTTTGTGAATAATTTGGATTGGAACTGGGATATTTCAATCTGAATTGCATTGTGTATTTTCAATTTCAATTGCATTTTGTAAGTATTTTGAACCTCAATTGCATTTTGTACGTAATTTCTATCTCATTTGCATTTTGTAAGTATTTTGAATTTCAGTTGCATTTTGTAAGTATTTCGGCGCTACTTTGCATTTTGTACGTATTTTGAATCTAGCCTACGTTTTGTGGGTCTTTTTCAATCTATTCTTTTTGTGCAACTTTTCGTTCTAAATTCCCTTTTGTAGGACCATATTGTGAGTTGTTTCCACGTGAGTTCCTTTTTGTACGTATTTTCAGTCTTCGATAATTTTGTTCTGGTTTCCATTTCATTATCATTTTCGCTATCACCCAGATCATTAGGGGCCGATAACCTCGATGTTAGGCCCCTTAAAACAACAATTATCATCATCATCATCATCAATACAGTTTTACACACTACTACACGCAAATGCCAGGATAGTAGCTTATTTCAAGTCCCGGGACGCCTACCCCATCTCTGTCCCTAATACAGTTTCACACACTACAACAAGCAAATGCCAGGATAGTACCTTATTTCAAGTCCCGGGACACCCTCCCCATCTCTGTCCCTAATACAGTTTCACACACTACTACAGGCAAATGCCAGGATATTAGCTTATTTCAAGTCCCGGGACGCCTACCCCATCTCTGTCTCTAATACAGTTTCACACATTACTACAGGCAAATGCCAGGATAGTAGCTTGTTTCAAGTCCCGGGACGCCTACCCCATCTCTGTCCCTAATACAGTTTCACACACTACTACAGGCAAATGCCAGGATAGTAGCTTATTTCAAGTCCCGGGACGCCTACCCCATCTCTGTCCCTAATACAGTTTCAAACACTACTACAGGCAAATGCCAGGATAGTAGCGTATTTCAAGTCCCGGGACGCCTACCCCATCTCTGTCCCTAATACAGATTCACACACTACTACAGGAAAATGCCAGGATAGTAGCTTATTTCAAGTCCCGGGACGCCTACCCCATCTCTGTCCCTAATACAGTTTCACACACTACTACAGGCAAATGCCAGGATAGTACCTTATTTCAAGTCCCGGGACGCCTACCCCATCTCTGTCCCTAATACAGTTTCACACACAACTACAGGCAAATGCCAGGATAGTAGCTTATTTCAAGTCCCGGGACGCCTACCCCATCTCTGTCCCTAATACAATTTCACACACTACTACAGGCAAATGCCAGGATAGTAGCTTATTTCAAGTCCCGGGACGCCTACCCCATCTCTGTCCCTAATACATATTCACACACTACTACAGGCAAATGCCAGGATAGTACCTTATTTCAAGTCCCGGGACGCCTACCCCATCTCTGTCCCTAATACAGATTCACACACTACTACAGGCAAATGCCAGGATAGTAGCTTATTTCAAGTCCCGGGACGCCTACCCCATCTCTGTCCCTAATACAGTTTCACACACTACTACAGGCAAATGCCAGGATAGTAGCTTATTTCAAGTCCCGGGACGCCTACCCCATCTCTGTCCCTAATACAGTTTCACACATTACTAAAGGCAAATGCCAGGATAGTAGCTTGTTTCAAGTCCCTGGACGCCTACCCCATCTCTGTCCCTAATACAATTTCACACACTACTACAGGCAAATGCCAGGATAGTAGCTTATTTCAAGTCCCGGGACGCCTACCCCATCTATGTCCCTAATACAGTTTCACACATTACTAAAGGCAAATGCCAGGATAGTAGCTTGTTTCAAGTCCCGGGACGCCTACCCTATCTCTGTCCCTAATACAATTTCACACACTACTACAGGCAAATGCCAGGATAGTAGCTTATTTCAAGTCCCAGGACGCCTACCCCATCTCTGTCCCTAATACAGTTTAACACACTACTACAGGCAAATGCCAGGATAGTAGCATATTCCAAGTCCCGGGACGCCTACCCCATCTCTGTCCCTAATACAATTTCACACACTACTACAGGCAAATGCCAGGATAGTAGCTTATTTCAAGTCCCGGGACACCTACCCCATCTCTGTCCCTAATACAATTTCACACACTACTACAGGCAAATGCCATGATAGTAGCTTATTTCAAGTACCGGGACGCCTACCCCATCTCTGTCCCTAATACAGTTTCACACACTACTACAGGAAAATGCCAGGATAGTAGCTTATTTCAAGTCCCGGGACGCCTACCCCATCTCTGTCCCTAATACAGTGTCACACACTACTACAGGCAAATGCCAGGATAGTAGCATATTCCAAGTCCCGGGACGCCTACCCCATCTCTGTCCCTAATACATTTTCACACACAACTACAGGCAAATGCCAGGATAGTAGCATATTCCAAGTCCCGGGACGCCTACCCCATCTCTGTCCCTAATACAGTTTCACACACAACTACAGGCAAATGCCAGGATAGTAGCTTATTTCAAGTCCCGGGACGCCTACCCCATCTCTGTCCCTAATACAGTTTTCCCCCCAGGGGCTCACATCTAGTGGGTTGTGGGTTGGCGACCACGGGGCCCCAGCTGAGTCCGGCATTGCTTCCACTTACTTGTGCCGGCTCCTCTCTTTCTCCTTTCCTGTCGACCTGCCTTGGTCAACTCTTGTTCTCTTCCGACCCCGACGGTATTAGGGTATCCGAGGCCTAGGGAGTCTCTTCCTTTCCCGCCTTAATTGGCCCTTGTCTCATCTTTTTGATTCCCTCCTTCTGCGAGGGGTCGGCCTTCTTTTTCTTTTCATGTTATCTCCTGCCTTCTGCTTAAGGCCCTCAAGGAGACCGGGTGTATGTGTCCCCACCACTTTTGGTGCACCCTAGATAGCTACACCCTCAGGGGCTCACGGCTGGTGAGTTCGGGAGTTGGCGACCCCGGGGGATTCCTGAGCTGGGTCCGTTTTCCCTTTTTGTCCCTTCCCTTTGGGGCGGACCCTCTCCTCTTTCACTTTCCTATCTGCCTTTCATGGCTCTCCTTCCTTCCAAGTCCCTCAATCCGCCTTCTTCGAGGGTTGAGGGCATTTCTTTTCCTCCTGTCCTTTATTTGCCTTATTCTCCTTTAGTTTTCCATTTCTTCTTCTAGTATGTAGGTTAGTAGTTAGTTTTAGTTTTAAGTTCGCATTTCATTTTCATCATCACGATCACCCAAACCATCAGGGGCCGATAACCTAGATGTTAGGCCCCTTAAAACAACAATTATCATCATCATCATCATCTTCCGACCCCGACGGTATTAGGGTATCCGAGGCCTAGGGAGTCTCTTCCTTTCCCGCCTTAATTGGCCCTTGTCTCATCTTTTCTGATTCCCTCCTTCTGCGAGGGGTCAGCCTTCTTTTTCTTTTCCTTTTACCTCCTGCTCAAGGCCCTTAAGGAGGCAGGGTGTATGTAGCCCCACCACTTCTGGTGCACCGTCGATAATGCTACACCCTCAGGGTCTCACGGCTGGTGAGTTCGGGCGTTGGCGACCCCGAGGGATTCCTGAGCTGGGTCCGTTTTCCCGTTTTTGTCCCTTCCCTTTGGGGCGGACCTTCTCCTCTCTCCCCTCTCCTCTCCTCTTTTCCTTCTATTTCCTTTTCTCTTTAAGATTCCCGCACTGTTTTTGTTACTCGAATCACCCTGTATCTAAATTCCCTTTTACCACTTTTTTTAAGGCATTTTTGATCTATGTTGCATTTTGTAAGTCTCTTCGATCTAAATTTTCATCTCGCGATTGTTTTCAACCTCAATTGCATTTTGTAAAGATTGACAATCTAAATTGCTTTTTAGTAAGTCTTTCAATGCAGGCGTCAGGGCATTTTAGTGAGTATTTTGAATTTCAATTGCATTTTGTAAGTATTTTCAACCAAAACCGCATTTCGCACGAATTTTGAATCTAAATTGCATTTTGTTTGGTGGGCATTTTGCACATATTTTGATTCTCAATTGCATTTTGTGGGTATTTTGAATCTAAATTACATTTGTCAAGTATTTTCAATCTAAATTGCTTTTTGTAAGTATTGTCAATCCACATGAGTCGTTTGAATCTACCGTACATTTTGTAAGCATTTTCAATTTCAATTGCATTTTGTAAGTATTCTGAATTTCAATTGCACTTTGTGAATAATTTGGATTGGAACTGGGATATTTCAATCTGAATTGCATTGTGTATTTTCAATTTCAATTGCATTTTGTAAGTATTTTGAACCTCAATTGCATTTTGTACGTAATTTCTATCTCATTTGCATTTTGTAAGTATTTTGAATTTCAGTTGCATTTTGTAAGTATTTCGGCGCTACTTTGCATTTTGTACGTATTTTGAATCTAGCCTACGTTTTGTGGGTCTTTTTCAATCTATTCTTTTTGTGCAACTTTTCGTTCTAAATTCCCTTTTGTAGGACCATATTGTGAGTTGTTTCCACGTGAGTTCCTTTTTGTACGTATTTTCAGTCTTCGATAATTTTGTTCTGGTTTCCATTTCATTATCATTTTCGCTATCACCCAGATCATTAGGGGCCGATAACCTCGATGTTAGGCCCCTTAAAACAACAATTATCATCATCATCATCATCAATACAGTTTTACACACTACTACACGCAAATGCCAGGATAGTAGCTTATTTCAAGTCCCGGGACGCCTACCCCATCTCTGTCCCTAATACAGTTTCACACACTACAACAAGCAAATGCCAGGATAGTACCTTATTTCAAGTCCCGGGACACCCTCCCCATCTCTGTCCCTAATACAGTTTCACACACTACTACAGGCAAATGCCAGGATATTAGCTTATTTCAAGTCCCGGGACGCCTACCCCATCTCTGTCTCTAATACAGTTTCACACATTACTACAGGCAAATGCCAGGATAGTAGCTTGTTTCAAGTCCCGGGACGCCTACCCCATCTCTGTCCCTAATACAGTTTCACACACTACTACAGGCAAATGCCAGGATAGTAGCTTATTTCAAGTCCCGGGACGCCTACCCCATCTCTGTCCCTAATACAGTTTCAAACACTACTACAGGCAAATGCCAGGATAGTAGCGTATTTCAAGTCCCGGGACGCCTACCCCATCTCTGTCCCTAATACAGATTCACACACTACTACAGGAAAATGCCAGGATAGTAGCTTATTTCAAGTCCCGGGACGCCTACCCCATCTCTGTCCCTAATACAGTTTCACACACTACTACAGGCAAATGCCAGGATAGTACCTTATTTCAAGTCCCGGGACGCCTACCCCATCTCTGTCCCTAATACAGTTTCACACACAACTACAGGCAAATGCCAGGATAGTAGCTTATTTCAAGTCCCGGGACGCCTACCCCATCTCTGTCCCTAATACAATTTCACACACTACTACAGGCAAATGCCAGGATAGTAGCTTATTTCAAGTCCCGGGACGCCTACCCCATCTCTGTCCCTAATACATATTCACACACTACTACAGGCAAATGCCAGGATAGTACCTTATTTCAAGTCCCGGGACGCCTACCCCATCTCTGTCCCTAATACAGATTCACACACTACTACAGGCAAATGCCAGGATAGTAGCTTATTTCAAGTCCCAGGACGCCTACCCCATCTCTGTCCCTAATACAGTTTAACACACTACTACAAGCAAATGCCAGGATAGTAGCATATTCCAAGTCCCGGGACGCCTACCCCATCTCTGTCCCTAATACAGTTTCACACACAACTACAGGCAAATGCCAGGATATTAGCTTATTTCAAGTCCCGGGACGCCTACCCCATCTCTGTCCCTAATACAGTTTCACACACTACTACAGGCAAATGCCAGGATAGTAGCTTATTTCAAGTCCCGGGACGCCTACCCCATCTCTGTCCCTAATACAGTTTCACACATTACTAAAGGCAAATGCCAGGATAGTAGCTTGTTTCAAGTCCCTGGACGCCTACCCCATCTCTGTCCCTAATACAAATTCACACACTATTACATGCAAATGCCAGGATAGTAGCTTATTTCAAGTCCCGGGACGCCTACCCCATCTCTGACCCTAATACAGTGTCACACATTACTACAGGCAAATGCCAGGATAGTAGCATATTCCAAGTCCCGGGACGCCTACCCCATCTCTGTCCCTAATACAGTTTAACACACTACTACAGGCAAATGCCAGGATAGAGGCATATTCCAAGTCCCTTGACGCCTACCCCATCTCTGTCCCTAATACAATTTCACACACTACTACAGGCAAATGCCAGGATAGTAGCTTATTTCAAGTCCCGGGACACCTACCCCATCTCTGTCCCTAATAAAATTTCACACACTACTACAGGCAAATGCCAGGATAGTACCTTATTTCAAGTCCCGGGACGCCTACCACATCTCTGTCCTTAATACAGTTTCACACATTACTACAGGCAAATGCCAGGATAGTAGCTTGTTTCAAGTCCCGGGACGCCTACCCCATCTCTGTCCCTAATACAGTATCTCACACTACTACAGGCAAATGTCAGGATAGTAGCTTATTTCAAGTCCCGGGACGCCTACCCCATCCCTGTCCCTAATACAGTTTCACACACAACTACAGGCAAATGCCAGGATAGTAGCTTATTTCAAGTCCCGGGACGCCTACCCCATCTCTGTCCCTAATACAATTTCACACACTACTACAGGCAAATGCCAGGATAGTAGCTTATTTCAAGTCCCGGGACGCCTACCCCATCTCTGTCCCTAATACAGATTCACACACTACTACAGGCAAATGCCAGGATAGTACCTTATTTCAAGTCCCGGGACGCCTACCCCATATCTGTCCCTAATACAGTTTCACACACTACTACAGGCAAAAGCCAGGATAGTAGTTTAATTCAAGTCCCAGCACGCCTTCCCCATCTCTGTCCCTAATACAGTTTAACACACTACTACAGGCAAATGCCAGGATAGTAGCATATTCCAAGTCCCGGGACGCCTACCCCATCTCTGTCCCTAATACAGTTTCACACACTACTACAGGCAAATGCCAGGATAGTAGCTTTTTTCAAGTCCCGGGACACCTACCCCATCTCTGTCCCTAATACAATTTCACACACTACTACAGGCAAATGCCAGGATAGTACCTTATTTCAAGTCCCGGGACGCCTACCCCATCTCTGTCCCTAATACAGTTTCACACATTACTACAGGCAAATGCCAGGATAGTAGCTTGTTTCAAGTCCCGGGACGCCTACCCCATCTCTGTCCCTAATACAGTTTCACACATTACTACAAGCAAATGCCAGGATAGTAGCTTATTTCAAATCCCGGGACGCCTACCCCATCACTGTCCCTAATACAGTTTCACACACTACTACAGGCAAATGCCAGGATAGTAGCTTATTTCAAGTCCCGGGACGCCTACCCCATCTCTGTCCCTAATACAGTTTCAAACACTACTACAGGCAAA
Organism: Meconema thalassinum; assembly: GCA_946902985.2. NCBI lineage: Eukaryota > Metazoa > Arthropoda > Insecta > Orthoptera > Tettigoniidae > Meconema > Meconema thalassinum. The sequence continues at coordinate 359,221,331 of OX336392.1, forward strand.
TGCCAGGATAGTAGCTTATTTCAAGTCCCGGGACGCCTACTCCATCTCTGTCCCTAATAGAGTTTCACACACTACTACAGGAAAATGCCAGGATAGTAGCTTATTTCAAGTCCCGGGACGTCTACCCCATCTCTGTCTCTAATACAGTTTCACACACTACTACAGGCAAATGCCAGGATAGTACCTTATTTCAAGTCCCGGGACGCCTACCCCATCTCTGTCCCTAATACAGTTTCACACACTACTACAGGCAAATGCCAAGATAGTAGCTTGTTTCAAGTCCCGGGACGCCTACCCATCTCTGTCCCTAATACAGTTTCACACACTATTACATGCAAATGTCAGGATAGTAGCATATTCCAAGTCCCGGGACGCCTACCCCATCTCTGACCCTAATACAGTGTCACACACTACTACAGGCAAATGCCAGGATAGTAGCTTATTTCAAGTCCCGGGACGCCTACCCCATCTCTGTCCCTAATACAGTTTCACACACTACTACAGGCAAATGCCAGGATAGTAGCTTATTTCAAGTCCCGGGACGCCTAACCCATCTTTGTCCCTAATACAGTTTCACACACTACTACAGGCAAATGCCAGGATAGTAGCTTATTTCAAGTCCCGGGACGCCTACCCCATCTCTGTCCCTAATACAGTTTCACACACTACTACAGGCAAATGCCAGGATAGTACCTTATTTCAAGTCCCGGGACACCTTCCCCATCTCTGTCCCTAATACAGTTTCACAAACTACTACAGGCAAATGCCAGGATAGTAGCATATTCCAAGTCCCGGGACGCCTACCCCATCTCTGTCCCTAATACAGTTTCACACACTACTACAGGCAAATGCCAGGATAGTAGCATATTCCAAGTCCCGGGACGCCTTCCCCATCTCTGCCCTAATACAGTTTCACACACTACTACAGGCAAATGCCAGGATATTAGCTTATTTCAAGTCCCGGGACGCCTACCCCATCTCTGTCCCTAATACAGTTTCACACACTACTACAGGCAAATGCCAGGATAGTAGCTTATTTCAAGTCCCGGGACGCCTACCCCATCTCTGTCCCTAATACAGTTTCACACATTACTAAAGGCAAATGCCAGGATAGTAGCTTGTTTCAAGTCCCTGGACGCCTACCCCATCTCTGTCCCTAATACAATTTCACACACTACTACAGGCAAATGCCAGGATAGTAGCTTATTTCAAGTCCCGGGACGCCTACCCCATCTCTGTCCCTGATACAGTTTCACACATTACTAAAGGCAAATGCCAGGATAGTAGCTTGTTTCAAGTCCCGGGACGCCTACCCCATCTCTGTCCCTAATACAATTTCACACACTACTACAGGCAAATGCCAGGATAGTAGCTTATTTCAAGTCCCGGGACACCTACCCCATCTCTGTCCCTAATACAATTTCACACACTACTACAGGCAAATGCCATGATAGTAGCTTATTTCAAGTCCCGGGACGCCTACCCCATCTCTGTCCCTAATACAGTTTCACACACTACTACAGGAAAATGCCAGGATAGTAGCTTATTTCAAGTCCCGGGACGCCTACCCCATCTCTGTCCCTAATACAGTGTCACACACTACTACAGGCAAATGCCAGGATAGTAGCATATTCCAAGTCCCGGGACGCCTACCCCATCTCTGTCCCTAATACATTTTCACACACAACTACAGGCAAATGCCAGGATAGTAGCATATTCCAAGTCCCGGGACGTCTACCCCATCTCTGTCCCTAATACAGTTTCACACACAACTACAGGCAAATGCCAGGATAGTAGCTTATTTCAAGTCCCGGGACGCCTACCCCATCTCTGTCCCTAATACTGTTTTCCCCCCAGGGGCTCACATCTAGTGGGTTGTGGGTTGGCGACCACGGGGCCCCAGCTGAGTCCGGCATTGCTTCCACTTACTTGTGCCGGCTCCTCTCTTTCTCCTTTCCTGTCGACCTCCCTTGGTCAACTCTTGTTCTCTTCCGACCCCGACGGTATTAGGGTATCCGAGGCCTAGGGAGTCTCTTCCTTTCCCGCCTTAATTGGCCCTTGTCTCATCTTTTTGATTCCCTCCTTCTGCGAGGGGTCGGCCTTCTTTTTCTTTTCATGTTATCTCCTGCCTTCTGCTTAAGGCCCTCAAGGAGACGGGTGTATGTACCCCACCACTTTTGGTGCACCCTAGATAATGCTACACCCTCAGGGGCTCACGGCTGGTGAGTTCGGGAGTTGGCGACCCCGGGGGATTCCTGAGCTGGGTCCGTTTTCCCTTTTTGTCCCTTCCCTTTGGGGCGGACCCTCTCCTCTTTCACTTTCCTATCTGCCTTTCATGGCTCTCCTTCCTTCCAAGTCCCTCAATCCGCCTTCTTCGAGGGTTGAGGGCATTTCTCTTCCTCCTGTCCTTTATTTGCCTTATTCTCCTTTAGTTTTCCATTTCTTCTTCTAGTATGTAGGTTAGTAGTTAGTTTTAGTTTTAAGTTCGCATTTCATTTTCATCATCACGATCACCCAAACCATCAGGGGCCGATAACCTAGATGTTAGGCCCCTTAAAACAACAATTATCATCATCATCATCATCTTCCGACCCCGACGGAATTAGGGTATCCGAGGCCTAGGGAGTCTCTTCCTTTCCCGCCTTAATTGGCCCTTGTCTCATCTTTTCTGATTCCCTCCTTCTGCGAGGGGTCAGCCTTCTTTTTCTTTTCCTTTTACCTCCTGCTCAAGGCCCTTAAGGAGGCAGGGTGTATGTAGCCCCACCACTTCTGGTGCACCGTCGATAATGCTACACCCTCAGGGGCTCACGGCTGGTGAGTTCGGGCGTTGGCGACCCCGAGGGATTCCTGAGCTGGGTCCGTTTTCCCGTTTTTGTCCCTTCCCTTTGGGGCGGACCTTCTCCTCTCTCCCCTCTCCTCTCCTCTTTTCCTTCTATTTCCTTTTCTCTTTAAGATTCCCGCACTGTTTTTGTTACTCGAATCACCCTGTATCTAAATTCCCTTTTACCACTTTTTTTTTTAAGGCATTTTTGATATATGTTGCATTTTGTAAGTCTCTTCGATCTAAATTTTCATCTCGCGATTGTTTTCAACCTCAATTGCATTTTGTAAAGATTGACAATCTAAATTGCTTTTTAGTAAGTCTTTCAATGCAGGCGTCAGGGCATTTTAGTGAGTATTTTGAATTTCAATTGCATTTTGTAAGTATTTTCAACCAAAACCGCATTTCGCACGAATTTTGAATCTAAATTGCATTTTGTTTGGTGGGCATTTTGCACATATTTTGATTCTCAATTGCATTTTGTGGGTATTTTGAATCTAAATTACATTTGTCAAGTATTTTCAATCTAAATTGCTTTTTGTAAGTATTGTCAATCCACATGAGTCGTTTGAATCTACCGTACATTTTGTAAGCATTTTCAATTTCAATTGCATTTTGTAAGTATTCTGAATTTCAATTGCACTTTGTGAATAATTTGGATTGGAACTGGGATATTTCAATCTGAATTGCATTGTGTATTTTCAATTTCAATTGCATTTTGTAAGTATTTTGAACCTCAATTGCATTTTGTACGTAATTTCTATCTCATTTGCATTTTGTAAGTATTTTGAATTTCAGTTGCATTTTGTAAGTATTTCGGCGCTACTTTGCATTTTGTACGTATTTTGAATCTAGCCTACGTTTTGTGGGTCTTTTTCAATCTATTCTTTTTGTGCAACTTTTCGTTCTAAATTCCCTTTTGTAGGACCATATTGTGAGTTGTTTCCACGTGAGTTCCTTTTTGTACGTATTTTCAGTCTTCGATAATTTTGTTCTGGTTTCCATTTCATTATCATTTTCGCTATCACCCAGATCATTAGGGGCCGATAACCTCGATGTTAGGCCCCTTAAAACAACAATTATCATCATCATCATCATCAATACAGTTTTACACACTACTACAGGCAAATGCCAGGATAGTAGCTTATTTCAAGTCCCGGGACGCCTACCCCATCTCTGTCCCTAATACAGTTTCACACACTACAACAAGCAAATGCCAGGATAGTACCTTATTTCAAATCCCGGGACACCCTCCCCATCTCTGTCCCTAATACAGTTTCACAAACTACTACAGGCAAATGCCAGGATACTAGCATATTCCAAGTCCCGGGACGCCTACCCCATCTCTGACCCTAATACAGTGTCACACATTACTACAGGCAAATGCCAGGATAGTAACATATTCCAAGTCCCGGGATGCCTACCCCATCTCTGTCCCTAATACAGTTTCACACACTACTACAGGCAAATGCCAGGATAGTAGCATATTCCAAGTCCCGGGACGCCTACCCCATCTCTGTCCCTAATACAGTTTCACACACTACTACAGGCAAATGCCAGGATATTAGCTTATTTCAAGTCCCGGGACGCCTACCCCATCTCTGTCTCTAATACAGTTTCACACATTACTACAGGCAAATGCCAGGATAGTAGCTTGTTTCAAGTCCCGGGACGCCTACCCCATCTCTGTCCCTAATACAGTTTCACACACTACTACAGGCAAATGCCAGGATAGTAGCTTATTTCATGTCCCGGGACGCCTACCCCATCTCTGTCCCTAATACAGTTTCAAACACTACTACAGGCAAATGCCAGGATAGTAGCGTATTTCAAGTCCCGGGACGCCTACCCCATCTCTGTCCCTAATACAGATTCACACACTACTACAGGAAAATGCCAGGATAGTAGCTTATTTCAAGTCCCGGGACGCCTACCCGATCTCTGTCCCTAATACAGTTTCACACACTACTACAGACAAATGCCATGATAGTACCATATTTCAAGTCCCGGGACACCTACCCCATCTCTGTCCCTAATACAGTTTCACACACTACTATAGGCAAATACCAGGATTGTAGCTTATTTCAAGTCCAAGGACGCCTACCCCATCTCTGTCCCTAATACAGTTTCACACACTACTACAGGCAAATGCCAGGATAGTAGCTTATTTCAAGTCCCGGGACGCCTACCCCATCTCTGTCCCTATACAGTTTCACACACTACTACAGGCAAATGCACGGATAGTAGCTTATTTCAAGTCCCGGGACGCCTACCCCATCTCTGTCCCTAATACAGTTTCACACAATACTACAGGCAAATGCCAGGATAGTAGCTTATTTCAAGTCCCGGGACGCCTACCCCATCTCTGTCCCTAATACAATTTCACACACTACTACAGGCAAATGCCAGGATAGTAGCTTATTTCAAGTCCCGGGACGCCTACCCCATCTCGGTCCCTAAAACATATTCACACACTACTACAGGCAAATGCCAGGATAGTACCTTATTTCAAGTCCCGGGACGCCTACCCCATCTCTGTCCCTAATACAGATTCACACACTACTACAGGCAAATGCCAGGATAGTAGCTTATTTCAAGTCCCAGGACGCCTACCCCATCTCTGTCCCTAATACAGTTTAACACACTACTACAGGCAAATGCCAGGATAGTAGCATATTCCAAGTCCCGGGACGCCTACCCCATCTCTGTCCCTAATACAGTTTCACACACTACTACAGGCAAATGCCAGGATAATAGCTTATTTCAAGTCCCGGGACGACTACCCCATCTCTGTCCCTAATACAGTTTCACACACTACTACAGGCAAATGCCAGGATAGTAGCTTATTTCAAGTCCCGGGACGCCTACCCCATCTCTGTCCCTAATACAGTTTCACACATTACTAAAGGCAAATGCCAGGATAGTAGCTTGTTTCAAGTCCCTGGACGCCTACCCCATCTCTGTCCCTAATACAATTTCACACACTACTACATGCAAATGCCAGGATAGTAGCTTATTTCAAGTCCCGGGACGCCTACCCCATCTCTGACCCTAATACAATGTCACACATTACTACAGGCAAATGCCAGGATAGTAGCATATTCCAAGTCCCGGGACGCCTACCCCATCTCTGTCCCTAATACAGTTTAACACACTACTACAGGCAAATGCCAGGATAGAGGCATATTCCAAGTCCCTTGACGCCTACCCCATCTCTGTCCCTAATACAATTTCACACACTACTACAGGCAAATGCCAGGATAGTAGCTTATTTCAAGTCCCGGGACACCTACCCCATCTCTGTCCCTAATACAATTTCACACACTACTACAGGCAAATGCCAGGATAGTACCTTATTTCAAGTCCCGGGACGTCTACCCCATCTCTGTCCCTAATACAGTTTCACACATTACTACAGGCAAATGCCAGGATAGTAGCTTGTTTCAAGTCCCGGGACGCCTACCCCATCTCTGTCCCTAATACAGAATCTCACACTACTACAGGCAAATGTCAGGATAGTAGCTTATTTCAAGTCCCGGGACGCCTACCCCATCCCTGTCCCTAATACAGTTTCACACACAACTACAGGCAAATGCCAGGATAGTAGCTTATTTCAAGTCCCGGGAAGCCTACCCCATCTCTGTCCCTAATACAATTTCACACACTACTACAGGCAAATGCCAGGATAGTACCTTATTTCAAGTCCCGGGACGCCTACCCCATATCTGTCCCTAATACAGTTTCACACACTACTACAGGCAAAAGCCAGGATAGTAGCTTATTTCAAGTCCCGGGACGCCTACCCCATCTCTGTCCCTAATACAGTTTCACACACTACTACAGGCAAATGCCAGGATAGTAGCTTATTTCAAGTCCCGGGACACCTACCCCATCTCTGTCCCTAATACAATTTCACACACTACTACAGGCAAATGCCAGGATAGTACCTTATTTCAAGTCCCGGGACGCCTACCCCATCTCTGTCCCTAATACAGTTTCACACATTACTACAGGCAAATGCCAGGATAGTAGCTTGTTTCAAGTCCCGGGACGCCTACCCCATCTCTGTCCCTAATACAGTTTCACACATTACTGCAGGCAAATGCCAGGATAGTAGCTTATTTCAAGTCCCGGGACGCCTACCCCATCACTGTCCCTAATACAGTTTCACACAATACTACAGGCAAATGCCAGGATAGTAGCTTATTTCAAGTCCCGGGACGCCTACCCCATTTCTGTCCCTAATACAGTTTCAAACACTACTACAGGCAAATGCCAGGATAGTATCTTATTTCAAGTCCCGGGACGCCTACTCCATCTCTGTCCCTAATACAGTTTCACACACTACTACAGGAAAATGCCAGGATAGTAGCTTATTTCAAGTCCCGGGACGTCTACCCCATCTCTGTCTCTAATACAGTTTCACACACTACTACAGGCAAATGCCAGGATAGTACCTTATTTCAAGTCCCGGGACGCCTACCCCATCTTTGTCCCTAATACAGTTTCACACACTACTACAGGCAAATGCCAGTATAGTAGCTTATTTCAAGTCCCGGGACGCCTACCCCATCTCTGTCCCTAATACAGTTTCACACACTACTACAGGCAAATGCCAGGATAGTACCTTATTTCAAGTCCCGGGACGCCTACCCCATCTCTGTCCCTAATACAGTTTCACACACTACTACAGGCAAATGCCAGGATAGTACCTTATTTCAAGTCCCGGGACACCTTCCCCATCTCTGTCCCTTATACAGTTTCACAAACTACTACAGGCAAATGCCAGGATAGTAGCATATTCCAAGTCTCGGGACGCCTACCCCATCTCTGTCCCTAATACAGTTTCACACACTACTACAGGCAAATGCCAGGATAGTAGCATATTCCAAGTCCCGGGACGCCTACCCCATCTCTGTCCCTAATACAGTTTCACACACTACTACAGGCAAATGCCAGGATAGTAGCATATTCCAAGTCTCGGGACGCCTACCCCATCTCTGTCCCTAATACAGTTTCACACACTACTACAGGCAAATGCCAGTATAGTAGCTTATTTCAAGTCCCGGGACGCCTACCCCATCTCTGTCCCTAATACAGTTTCACACACTACTACAGGCAAATGCCAGGATAGTACCTTATTTCAAGTCCCGGGACGCCTACCCCATCTTTGTCCCTAATACAGTTTCACACACTACTACAGGCAAATGCCAGGATAGTAGCTTATTTCAAGTCCCGGGACGCCTACCCCATCTCTGTCCCTAATACAATTTCACACACTACTACAGGCAAATGCTAGGATAGTAGCTTATTTCAAGTCCCGGGACGCCTACCCCATCTCTGTCCCTAATACAGATTCACACACTACTACAGGCAAATGCCAGGATAGTACCTTATTTCAAGTCCCGGGACGCCTACCCCATATCTGTCCCTAATGCAGTTTCACACACTACTACAGGCAAAAGCCAGGATAGTAGCTTATTTCAAGTCCCAGCACGCCTTCCCCATCTCTGTCCCTAATACAGTTTAACACACTACTACAGGCAAATGCCAGGATAGTAGCATATTCCATGTCCCGGGACGCCTACCCCATCTCTGTCCCTAATACAGTTTCACACACTACTACAGGCAAATGCCAGGATAGTAGCTTATTTCAAGTCCCGGGACACCTACCCCATCTCTGTCCCTAACACAATTTCACACACTACTACAGGCAAATGCCAGGATAGTACCTTATTTCAAGTCCCGGGACGCCTACCCCATCTCTGTCCCTAATACAGTTTCACACATTACTACAGGCAAATGCCAGGATAGTAGCTTGTTTCAAGTCCCGGGACGCCTACCCCATCTCTGTCCCTAATACAGTTTCACACATTACTACAGGCAAATGCCAGGATAGTAGCTTATTTCAAGTCCCGGGACGCCTACCCCATCACTGTCCCTAATACAGTTTCACACACTACTACAGGCAAATGCCAGGATAGTAGCTTATTTCAAGTCCCGGGACGCCTACCCCATCTCTGTCCCTAATACAGTTTCAAACACTACTACAGGCAAATGCCAGGATAGTAGCTTATTTCAAGTCCCGGGACGCCTACTCCATCTCTGTCCCTAATACAGTTTCACACACTACTACAGGAAAATGCCAGGATAGTAGCTTATTTCAAGTCCCGGGACGTCTACCCCATCTCTGTCTCTAATACAGTTTCACACACTACTACAGGCAAATGCCAGGATATCACCTTATTTCAAATCCCGGGACACCTTCCCCATCACTGTCCCTAATACAGTTTCACACACTACTACAGGCAAATGCCAGGATAGTACCTTATTTCAAGTCCCGGGACGCCTACCCCATCTCTGTCCCTAATACAGTTTCACACATTACTACAGGCAAATGCCAGGATAGTAGCTTGTTTCAAGTCCCGGGACGCCTACCCCATCTCTGTCCCTAATACAGTTTCACACATTACTACAGGCAAATGCCAGGATAGTAGCTTGTTTCAAGTCCCGGGACGCCTACCCCATCTCTGTCCCTAATACAGTTTCACACATTACTACAGGCAAATGCCAGGATAGTAGCTTATTTCAAGTCCCGGGACGCCTACCCCATCACTGTCCCTAATACAGTTTCACACACTACTACAGGCAAATGCCAGGATAGTAGCTTATTTCAAGTCCCGGGACGCCTACCCCATCTCTGTCCCTAATACAGTTTCAAACACTACTACAGGCAAATGCCAAGATAGTAGCTTGTTTCAAGTCCCGGGACGCTTACCCCATCTCTGTCCCTAATACAGTTTCACACACTACTACATGCAAATGTCAGGATAGTAGCATATTCCAAGTCCCGGGACGCCTACCCCATCTCTGACCCTAATACAGTGTCACACACTACTACAGGCAAATGCCAGGATAGTAGCTTATTTCAAGTCCCGGGAAGCCTACCCCATCTCTGTCCCTAATACAGTTTCACACACTACTACAGGCAAATGCCAGGATAGTAGCTTATTTCAAGTCCGGGGACGCCTAAACCATCTTTGTCCCTAATACAGTTTCACACACTACTACAGGCAAATGCCAGGATAGTAGCTTATTTCAAGTCCCGGGACGCCTACCCCATCTCTGTCCCTAATACAGTTTCACACACTACTACAGGCAAATGCCAGGATAGTACCTTATTTCAAGTCCCGGGACACCTTCCCCATCTCTGTCCCTAATACAGTTTCACAAACTACTACAGGCAAATGCCAGGATAGTAGCATATTCCAAGTCCCGGGACGCCTATCCCATCTCTGTCCCTAATACAGTTTCACACACTACTACAGGCAAATGCCAGGATAGTAGCATATTCCATGTCCCGGGACGCCTACCCCATCTCTGTCCCCAATACAGTTTCACACACTACTACAGGCAAATGCCAGGATATTAGCTTATTTCAAGTCCCGGGACGCCTACCCCATCTCTGTCCCTAATACAGTTCCACACACTACTACAGGCAAATGCCAGGATAGTAGCTTATTTCATGTCCCGGGACGCCTACCCCATCTCTGTCCCTAATACAGTTTCACACATTACTAAAGGCAAATGCCAGGATAGTAGCTTGTTTCAAGTCCCTGGACGCCTACCCCATCTCTGTCCCTAATACAATTTCACACACTACTACAGGCAAATGCCAGGATAGTAGCTTATTTCAAGTCCCGGGGCGCCTACCCCATCTCTGTCCCTAATACATTTTCACACATTACTGAAGGCAAATGCCAGGATAGTAGCTTGTTTCAAGTCCCGGGACGCCTACCCCATCTCTGTCCCTAATACAATTTCACACACTACTACAGGCAAATGCCAGGATAGTAGCTTATTTCAAGTCCCAGGACGCCTACCCCATCTCTGTCCCTAATACAGTTTAACACACTACTACAGGCAAATGCCAGGATAGTAGCATATTCCAAGTCCCGGGACGCCTACCCCATCTCTGTCCCTAATACAGTTTCACACACTACTACAGGCAAATGCCAGGATAGTAGCTTATTTCAAGTCACGGGACGCCTACCCCATCTCTGTCCCTAATACAGTTTCACACACTACTACAGGAAAATGCCAGGATAGTAGCTTATTTCAAGTCCCGGGACGCCTACCCCATCTCTGTCCCTAATACAGTGTCACACACTACTACAGGCAAATGCCAGGATAGTAGCATATTCCAAGTCCCGGGACGCCTACCCCATCTCTGTCCCTAATACAGTTTCACACACTACTACAGGCAAATGCCAGGATATTAGCTTATTTCAAGTCCCGGGACGCCTACCCCATCTCTGTCTCTAATACAGTTTCACACATTACTAAAGGCAAATGCCAGGATAGTAGCTTGTTTCAAGTCCCGGGACGCCTACCCCATCTCTGTCCCTAATACAGTTTCACACACTACTACAGGCAAATGCCAGGATTGTAGCTTATTTCAAGTCCCGGGACGCCTACCCCATCTCTGTCCCTAATACAGTTTCACACACTACTACAGGCAAATGCCAGGATAGTAGCTTATTTCAAGTCCCGGGACGCCTACCCCATCTCTGTCCCTAATACAGTTTCAAACACTACTACAGGCAAATGCCAGGATAGTAGCTTATTTCAAGTCCCGGGACGCCTACCCCATCTCTGTCCCTAATACAGATTCACACACTACTACAGGAAAATGCCAGGATAGTAGCTTATTTCAAGTCCCGGGACGCCTACCCCATCTCTGTCCCTAATAGAGTTTCACACACTACTACAGACAAATGCCATGATAGTACCATATTTCAAGTCCCGGGACACCTACCCCATCTCTGTCCCTAATACAGTTTCACACACTACTATAGGAAAATACCAGGATTGTAGCTTATTTCAAGTCCAAGGACGCCTACCCCATCTCTGTCCCTAATACAGTTTCACACACTACTACAGGCAAATGCCAGGATAGTAGCTTATTTCAAGTCCCGGGACGCCTACCCCATCTCTGTCCCTATACAGTTTCACACACTACTACAGGCAAATGCACGGATAGTAGCTTATTTCAAGTCCCGGGACGCCTACCCCATCTCTGTCCCTAATACAGTTTCACACACTACTACAGGCAAATGCCAGGATAGTAGCTTATTTCAAGTCCCGGGACGCCTACCCCATCTCTGTCCCTAATACAGTTTCACACACTACTACAGGCAAATGCCAGGATAGTACCTTATTTCAAGTCCCGGGACGCCTACCCCATCTCTGTCCCTAATACAGTTTCACACAAAACTACAGGCAAATGCCAGGATAGTAGCTTATTTCAAGTCCCGGGACGCCTACCCCATCTCTGTCCCTAATACAATTTCACACACTACTACAGGCAAATGCCAGGATAGTAGCTTATTTCAAGTCCGGGGACGCCTACCCCATCTCGGTCCCTAATACATATCCACACACTACTACAGGCAAATGCCAGGATAGTACCTTATTTCAAGTCCCGGGACGCCTACCCCATCTCTGTCCCTAATACAGATTCACACACTACTACAGGCAAATGCCAGGATAGTAGCTTATTTCAAGTCCCAGGACGCCTACCCCATCTCTGTCCCTAATACAGTTTAACACACTACTACAGGCAAATGCCAGGATAGTAGCATATTCCAAGTCCCGGGACGCCTACCCCATCTCTGTCCCTAATACAGTTTCACACACTACTACAGGCAAATGCCAGGATATTAGCTTATTTCAAGTCCCGGGACGCCTACCCCATCTCTGTCCCTAATACAGTTTCACACACTACTACAGGCAAATGCCAGGATAGAAGCTTATTACAAGTCCCGGGACACCTTCCCCATCTCAGTCCCTAATACAATTTCACACACTACTACAGGCAAATGCCAGGATAGTAGCATATTCCAAGTCCCGGGACGCCTGCCCCATCTCTGACCCTAATACAGTGTCACACACTCCTACAGGCAAATGCCAGGATAGTAGCATATTCCAAGTCCCGGGACGCCTACCCCATCTCTGTCCCGAATACAGTTTCACACACTACTACAGGCAAATGCCAGGATAGTAGCTTATTTCAAGTCCCGGGACGCCTACCCCATCTCTGTCCCTAATACAGTTTCACACACTACTACAGGCAAATGCCAGGATAGTAGCTTATTTCAAGTCCCGGGACGCCTACCCCATCTCTGTCCCTAATACAGTTTCACACACTACTACAAGCAAATGCCAGGATAGTACCTTATTTCAAGTCCCGGGACACCTTCCCCATCTCTGTCCCTAATACAGTTTCACAAACTACTACAGGCAAATGCCAGGATAGTAGCATATTCCAAGTCCCGGGACGCCTACCCCATCTCTGACCCTAATACAATGTCACACATTACTACAGGCAAATGCCAGGATAGTAGCATATTCCAAGTCCCGGGATGCCTACCCCATCTCTGTCCCTAATACAGTTTCACACACTACTACAGGCAAACGCCAGGATAGTAGCATATTCCAAGTCCCGGGACGCCTACCCCATCAATGTCCCTAATACAGTTTCAAACACTACTGCAGGCAAATGCCAGGAGAGTAGCGTATTCCAAGTCCCGGGACGCCTACCCCATCTCTGTCCCTAATACAGTTTAACACACTACTACAGGCAAATGCCAGGATAGTAGCATATTCCAAGTCCCGGGACGCCTACCCCATCTCTGTCCCTAATACAGTTTCACACACTACTACAGGCAAATGCCAGGATATTAGCTTATTTCAAGTCCCGGGACGCCTACCCCATCTCTGACCCTAATACAGTTTCACACACTACTACAGGCAAATGCCAGGATAGAAGCTTATTACAAGTCCCGGGACACCTTCCCCATCTCAGTCCCTAATACAATTTCACACACTACTACAGGCAAATGCCAGGATAGTAGCATATTCCAAGTCCCGGGACGCCTACCCCATCTCTGACCCTAATACAGTGTCACACACTCCTACAGGCAAATGCCAGGATAGTAGCATATTCCAAGTCCCGGGACGCCTACCCCATCTCTGTCCCGAATACAGTTTCACACACTACTACAGGCAAATGCCAGGATAGTAGCTTATTTCAAGTCCCGGGACGCCTACCCCATCTCTGTCCCTAATACAGTTTCACACACTACTACAGGCAAATGCCAGGATAGTAGCTTATTTCAAGTCCCGGGACGCCTACCCCATCTCTGTCCCTAATACAGTTTCACACACTACTACAAGCAAATGCCAGGATAGTACCTTATTTCAAGTCCCGGGGCACCTTCCCCATCTCTGTCCCTAATACAGTTTCACAAACTACTACAGGCAAATGCCAGGATAGTAGCATATTCCAAGTCCCGGGACGCCTACCCCATCTCTGACCCTAATACAGTGTCACACACTCCTAAAGGCAAATGCCAGGATAGTAGCATATTCCAAGTCCCGGGACGCCTACCCCATCTCTGTCCCGAATACAGTTTCACACACTACTACAGGCAAATGCCAGGATAGTAGCTTATTTCAAGTCCCGGGACGCCTACCCCATCTCTGTCCCTGATACAGTTTCACACACTACTACAGGCAAATGCCAGGATAGTAGCTTATTTCAAGTCCCGGGACGCCTACCCCATCTCTGTCCCTAATACAGTTTCACACACTACTACAAGCAAATGCCAGGATAGTACCTTATTTCAAGTCCCGGGACACCTTCCCCATCTCTGTCCCTAATACAGTTTCACAAACTACTACAGGCAAATGCCAGGATAGTAGCATATTCCAAGTCCCGGGACGCCTACCCCATCTCTGACCCTAATACAATGTCACACATTACTACAGGCAAATGCCAGGATAGTAGCATATTCCAAGTCCCGGGATGCCTACCCCATCTCTGTCCCTAATACAGTTTCACACACTACTACAGGCAAACGCCAGGATAGTAGCATATTCCAAGTCCCGGGACGCCTACCCCATCAATGTCCCTAATACAGTTTCAGACACTACTGCAGGCAAATGCCAGGAGAGTAGCGTATTCCAAGTCCCGGGACGCCTACCCCATCTCTGTCCCTAATACAGATTCACACACTACTACAGGAAAATGCCAGGATAGTAGCTTATTTCAAGTCCCGGGACGCCTACCCCATCTCTGTCACTAATACAGTTTCACACACTACTACAGACAAATGCCAGGATAGTACCATATTTGAAGTCCCGGGACACCAACCCGTCTCTGTCCCTAATACAGTTTCACACACTACTATAGGCAAATGCCAGGATAGTAGCTTATTTCAAGTCCAATGACGCCTACCCCATCTCTGTCCCTAATACAGTTTCAAACACTACTGCAGGCAAATGCCAGGAGAGTAGCTTATTTCAAGTCCCGGGACGCCTACCCCATCTCTGTCCCTAATACAGTTTCACACACTACTACAGGCAAATGCACGGATAGTAGCTTATTTCAAGTCCCGGGGCGCCTGCCCCATCTCTGTCCCTAATACAGTTTCACACACTACTACAGGCAAATGCCAGGATAGTAGCTTATTTCAAGTCCAAGGACGCCTACCCCATCTCTGTCCCTAATACAGTTTCACACACTACTACAGGCAAATGCCAGGACAGTAGCTTATTTCAAGTCCCGGGACGCCTACCCCATCTCTGTCCCTAATACAGTTTCACACACTACTACAGGCAAATGCACGGATAGTAGCTTATTTCAAGTCCCGGGGCGCCTGCCCCATCTCTGTCCCTAATACAGTTTCACACACTACTACAGGCAAATGCCAGGATAGTAGCTTATTTCAAGTCCCGGGACGCCTACCCCATCTTTGTCCCTAATACAGTTTCACACACTACTACAGGCAAATGCCAGGATAGTACCTTATTTCAAGTCCCGGGACGCCTACCCCATCTCTGTCCCTAATACAGTTTCACACACTACTACAAGCAAATGCCAGGATAGTACCTTATTTCAAGTCCCGGGACACCTTCCCCATCTCTGTCCCTAATACAGTTTCACAAACTACTACAGGCAAATGCCAGGATAGTAGCATATTCCAAGTCCCGGGACGCCTACCCCATCTCTGACCCTAATACAGTGTCACACATTACTACAGGCAAATGCCAGGATAGTAACATATTCCAAGTCCCGGGATGCCTACCCCATCTCTGTCCCTAATACAGTTTCACACACTACTACAGGCAAATGCCAGGATAGTAGCATATTCCAAGTCCCGGGACGCCTACCCCATCTCTGTCCCTAATACAGTTTCACACACTACTACAGGCAAATGCCAGGATATTAGCTTATTTCAAGTCCCGGGACGCCTACCCCATCTCTGTCTCTAATACAGTTTCACACATTACTACAGGCAAATGCCAGCATAGTAGCTTGTTTCAAGTCCCGGGACGCCTACCCCATCTCTGTCCCTAATACAGTTTCACACACTATCACAGGCAAATGCCAGGATTGTAGCTTATTTCAAGTCCCGGGACGCCTACCCCATCTCTGTCCCTAATACAGTTTCACACACTACTACAGGCAAATGCCAGGATAGTAGCTTATTTCAAGTCCCGGGACGCCTACCCCATCTCTGTCCCTAATACAGTTTCAAACACTACTACAGGCAAATGCCAGGATAGTAGCGTATTTCAAGTCCCGGGACGCCTACCCCATCTCTGTCCCTAATACAGATTCACACACTACTACAGGCAAATGCCAGGATAGTAGCTTATTTCAAGTCCCGGGACGCCTACCCCATCTCTGTCCCTAATACAGTTTCACACACTACTACAGACAAATGCCAGGATAGTACCATATTTCAAGTCCCGGGACACCTACCCCATCTCTGTCCCTAATACAGTTTCACACACTACTATAGGCAAATACCATGATTGTAGCTTATTTCAAGTCCAAGGACGCCTACCCCATCTCTGTCCCTAATACAGTTTCACACACTACTACAGGCAAATGCCAGGATAGTAGCTTATTTCAAGTCCCGGGACGCCTACCCCATCTCTGTCCCTATACAGTTTCACACACAACTACAGGCAAATGCCAGGATAGTAGCTTATTTCAAGTCCCGGGACGCCTACCCCATCTCTGTCCCTAATAAAGATTCACACACTACTACAGGCAAATGCCAGGATAGTACCTTATTTCAAGTGCCGGGACGGCTACCCCATCTCTGTCCCTAATACAGATTCACACACTACTACAGGCAAATGCCAGGATAGTACCTTATTTCAAGTCCCGGGACCCCTACCCCATCTCTGTCCCTAATACAGATTCACACACTACTACAGGCAAATGCCAGGATAGTAGCTTATTTCAAGTCTCAGGACGCCTACCCCATCTCTGTCCCTAATACAGTTTAACACACTACTACAGGCAAATGCCAGGATAGTAGCATATTCCAAGTCCCGGGACGCCTACCCCATCTCTGACCCTAATACAGTGTCACACATTACTACAGGCAAATGCCAGGATAGTAGCATATTCCAAGTCCCGGGATGCCTACCCCATCTCTGTCCCTAATTCAGTTTCACACACTACTACAGGCAAACGCCAGGATAGTAGCATATTCCAAGTCCCGGGACGCCTACCCCATCTCTGTCCCTAATACAGTTTCTCACACTACTACAGGCAAATGCCAGGATATTAGCTTATTTCAAGTCCCGGGACGCCTACCCCATCTCTGTCACTAATACAGTTTCACACACTACTACAGGTAAATGCCAGGATAGTAGCTTATTTCAAGTCCCGGGACGCCTACCCCATCTCTGTCCCTAATACAGTTTCACACATTACTACAGGCAAATACCAGGATAGTAGCTTGTTTCGAGTCCCGGGACGCCTACCCCATCTCTGTCCCTAATACAGTTTCACACACTACTACTGGCAAATGCCAGGATTGTAGCTTATTTCAAGTCCCGGGACGCCTACCCCATCTCTGTCCCTAATACAGTTTCACACACTACTACAGGCAAATGCCAGGATAGTAGCTTATTTCAAGTCCCGGGAAGCCTACCCCATTAATGTCCCTAATACAGTTTCAAACACTACTGCAGGCAAATGCCAGGATAGTAGCGTATTCCAAGTCCCGGGACGCCTACCCCATCTCTGTCCCTAATACAGATTCACACAATACTACAGGAAAATGCCAGGATAGTAGCTTATTTCAAGTCCCGGGACGCCTACCTCATCTCTGTCCCTAATACAGTTTCACACACTACTACAGACAAATGCCAGGATAGTACCATATTTGAAGTCCCGGGACACCAACCCGTCTCTGTCCCTAATACAGTTTCACACACTACTATAGGCAAATGCCAGGATAGTAGCTTATTTCAAGTCCAAGGACGCCTACCCCATCTCTGTCCCTAATACAGTTTCACACACTACTACAGGCAAATGCCAGGACAGTAGCTTATTTCAAGTCCCGGGACGCCTACCCCATCTCTGTCCCTAATACAGTTTCACACACTACTACAGGCAAATGCACGGATAGTAGCTTATTTCAAGTCCCGGGACGCCTGCCCCATCTCTGTCCCTAATACAGTTTCACACACTACTACAAGCAAATGCCAGGATAGTAGCTTATTTCAAGTCCCGGGACGCCTACCCCATCTCTGTCCCTAATACAGTTTCACACACTACTACAGGCAAATGCCAGGATAGTACCTTATTTCAAGTCCCGGGACGCGTACCCCATCTCTGTCCCTAATACAGTTTCACACACTACTACAAGCAAATGACAGGATAGTACCTTATTTCAAGTCCCGGGACACCTTCCCCATCTCTGTCCCTAATACAGTTTCACAAACTACTACAGGCAAATGCCAGGATAGTAGCATATTCCAAGTCCCGGGACGCCTACCCCATCTCTGACCCTAATACAGTGTCACACATTACTACAGGCAAATGCCAGGATAGTAACATATTCCAAGTCCCGGGATGCCTACCCCATCTCTGTCCCTAATACAGTTTCACACACTACTACAGGCAAATGCCAGGATAGTAGCATATTCCAAGTCCCGGGAAGCCTACCCCATCTCTGTCCCTAATACAGTTTCACACACTACTGCAGGAAAATGCCAGGATATTAGCTTATTTCAAGTCCCGGGACGCCTACCCCATCTCTGTCTCTAATACAGTTTCACACATTACTACAGGCAAATGCCAGCATAGTAGCTTGTTTCAAGTCCCGGGACGCCTACCCCATCTCTGTCCCTAATACAGTTTCACACACTACTACAGGCAAATGCCAGGATTGTAGCTTATTTCAAGTCCCGGGACGCCTACCCCATCTGTGTCCCTAATACAGTTTCACACACTACTACAGGCAAATGCCAGGATAGTAGCTTATTTCAAGTCCCGGGACGCCTACTCCATCTCTGTCCCTAATACAATTTCCCACACTACTACAGGCAAATGCCAGGATAGTAGCTTATTTCAAGTCCCGGGACGCCTACCCCATCTCGGTCCCTAATACATATTCACACACTACTACAGGCAAATGCCAGGATAGTACCTTATTTCAAGTCCCGGGACGCCTACCCCATCTCTGTCCCTAATACAGATTCACACACTACTACAGGCAAATGCCAGGATAGTAGCTTATTTCAAGTCCCAGGACGCCTACCCCATCTCTGTCCCTAATACAGTTTAACACACTACTACAGGCAAATGCCAGGATAGTAGCATATTCCAAGTCCCGGGACGCCTACCCCATCTCTGTCCCTAATACAGTTTCACACACTACTACAGGCAAATGCCAGGATATTAGCTTATTTCAAGTCCAAGGACGCCTTCCCCATCTCAGTCCCTAATACAATTTCACACACTACTACAGGCAAATGCCAGGATAGTAGCATATTCCAAGTCCCGGGACGCCTTCCCCATCTCTGACCCTAATACAGTGTCACACACTACTACAGGCAAATGCCAGGATAGTAGCATATTCCAAGTCCCGGGACGCCTACCCCATCTCTGTCCCGAATACAGTTTCACACACTACTACAGGCAAATGCCAGGATAGTAGCTTATTTCAAGTCCCGGGACGCCTACCCCATCTCTGTCCCTAATACAGTTTCACACACTACTACAGGCAAATGCCAGGATAGTAGCTTATTTCAAGTCCCGGGACGCCTACCCCATCTCTGTCCCTAATACAGTTTCACACACTACTACAAGCAAATGCCAGGATAGTACCTTATTTCAAGTCCCGGGACACCTTCCCCATCTCTGTCCCTAATACAGTTTCACAAACTACTACAGGAAAATGCCAGGATAGTAGCATATTCCAAGTCCCGGGACGCCTACCCCATCTCTGACCCTAATACAGTGTCACACATTACTACAGGCAAATGCCAGGATAGTAGCATATTCCAAGTCCCGGGATGCCTACCCCATCTCTGTCCCTAATACAGTTTCACACACTACTACAGGCAAACGCCAGGATAGTAGCATATTCAAAGTCCCGGGACGCCTACCGCATCTCTGTCCCTAATACAGTTTCACACACTACTACAGGCAAATGCCAGGATAGTAGCTTATTTCAAGTCCCGGGACGCCTACCCCATCAATGTCCCTAATACAGTTTCAAACACTACTGCAGGCAAATGCCAGGAGAGTAGCGTAATCCAAGTCCCGGGACGCCTACCCCATCTCTGTCCCTAATACAGATTCACACACTACTACAGGAAAATGCCAGGATAGTAGCTTATTATAAGTCCCGGGACGCCTACCCCATCTCTGTCACTAATACAGTTTCACACACTACTACAGACAAATGCCAGGATAGTACCATATTTGAAGTCCCGGGACACCAACCCGTCTCTGTTCCTAATACAGTTTCACACACTACTATAGGCAAATGCCAGGATAGTAGCTTATTTCAAGTCCAATGACGCCTACCCCATCTCTGTCCCTAATACAGTTTCAAACACTACTGCAGGCAAATGCCAGGAGAGTAGCGTATTCCAAGTCCCGGGACGCCTACCCCATCTCTGTCCCTAATACAGATTCACACACTACTACAGGAAAATGCCAGGATAGTAGCTGATTTCAAGTCCCGGGACGCCTACCCCATCTCTGTCCCTAATACAGTTTCACACACTACTACAGGCAAATGCACGGATAGTAGCTTATTTCAAGTCCCGGGGCGCCTGCCCCATCTCTGTCCCTAATACAGTTTCACACACTACTACAGGCAAATGCCAGGATAGTAGCTTATTTCAAGTCCAAGGACGCCTACCCCAACTCTGTCCCTAATACAGTTTCACACACTACTACAGGCAAATGCACGGATAGTAGCTTATTTCAAGTCCCGGGGCGCCTGCCCCATCTCTGTCCCTAATACAGTTTCACACACTACTACAGGCAAATGCCAGGATAGTAGCTTATTTCAAGTCCCGGGACGCCTACCCCATCTCTGTCCCTAATACAGTTTCACACACTACTACAGGCAAATGCCAGGATAGTACCTTATTTCAAGTCCCGGGACGCCTACCCCATCTCTGTCCCTAATACAGTTTCACACACTACTACAAGCAAATGCCAGGATAGTACCTGATTTCAAGTCCCGGGACACCTTCCCCATCTCTGTCCCTAATACAGTTTCACAAACTACTACAGGCAAATGCCAGGATAGTAGCATATTCCAAGTCCCGGGACGCCTACCCCATCTCTGACCCTAATACAGTGTCACACATTACTACAGGCAAATGCCAGGATAGTAACATATTCCAAGTCCCGGGATGCCTACCCCATCTCTGTCCCTAATACAGTTTCACACACTACTACAGGCAAATGCCAGGATAGTAGCATATTCCAAGTCCCGGGACGCCTACCCCATCTCTGTCCCTAATACAGTTTCACACACTACTACAGGCAAATGCCAGGATATTAGCTTATTTCAAGTCCCGGGACGCCTACCCCATCTCTGTCTCTAATACAGTTTCACACATTACTACAGGCAAATGCCAGCATAGTAGCTTGTTTCAAGTCCCGGGACGCCTACCCCATCTCTGTCCCTAATACAGTTTCACACACTACTACAGGCAAATGCCAGGATAGTAGCTTATTTCAAGTCCCGGGACGCCTACCCCATCTCTGTCCCTAATACAGCTTCAAACATTACTACAGGCAAATGCCAGGATAGTAGCGTATTTCAGGTCCCGGGACGCCTACCCCATCTCTGTCCCTAATACAGATTCACACACTACTACAGGCAAATGCCAGGATAGTAGCTTATTTCAAGTCCCGGGACGCCTACCCCATCTCTGTCCCTAATACAGTTTCACACACTACTACAGACAAATGCCAGGATAGTACCATATTTCAAGTCCCGGGACACCTACCCCATCTCTGTCCCTAATACAGTTTCACACACTACTCTAGGCAAATACCATGATTGTAGCTTATTTCAAGTCCAAGGACGCCTACCCCATCTCTGTCCCTAATACAGTTTCACACACTACTACAGGCAAATGCCAGGATAGTAGCTTATTTCAAGTCCCGGGACGCCTACCCCAACTCTGTCCCTAATATAGTTTCACACATTACTACAGGCAAATACCAGGATAGTAGCTTGTTTCGAGTCCCGGGACGCCTACCCCATCTCTGTCCCTAATACAGTTTCACACACTACTACAGGCAAATGCCAGGATTGTAGCTTATTTCAAGTCCCGGGACGCCTACCCCATCTCTGTCCCTAATACAGTTTCACACACTACTACAGGCAAATGCCAGGATAGTAGCTTATTTCAAGTCCCGGGACGCCTACCCCATCAATGTCCCTAGTACAGTTTCAAACACTACTGCAGGCAAATGCCAGGATAGTAGCGTATTCCAAGTCCCGGGACGCCTACCCCATCTCTGTCCCTAATACAGATTCACACACTACTACAGGAAAATGCCAGGATAGTAGCTTATTTCAAGTCCCGGGACGCCTACCTTATCTCTGTCCCTAATACAGTTTCACACACTACTACAGACAAATGCCAGGATAGTACCATATTTGAAGTCCCGGGACACCAACCCGTCTCTGTCCCTAATACAGTTTCACACACTACTATAGGCAAATGCCAGGATAGTAGCTTATTTCAAGTCCAAGGACGCCTACCCCATCTCTGTCCCTAATACAGTTTCACACACTACTACAGGCAAATGCCAGGACAGTAGCTTATTTCAAGTCCCGGGACGCCTACCCCATCTCTGTCCCTAATACAGTTTCACACACTACTACAGGCAAATGCACGGATAGTAGCTTATTTCAAGTCCCGGGACGCCTGCCCCATCTCTGTCCCTAATACAGTTTCACACACTACTACAGGCAAATGCCAGGATAGTAGCTTATTTCAAGTCCCGGGACGCCTACCCCATCTCTGTCCCTAATACAGTTTCACACACTACTACAGGCAAATGCCAGGATAGTACCTTATTTCAAGTCCCGGGACGCCTACCCCATCTCTGTCCCTAATACAGTTTCACACACTACTACAGGCAAACGCCAGGATAGTAGCATATTCCAAGTCCCGGGACGCCTACCCCATCTCTGTCCCTAATACAGTTTCACACACTACTACAGACAAATTCCAGGATAGTACCATATTTGAAGTCCCGGGACACCAACCCGTCTCTGTCCCTAATACAGTTTCACACACTACTATAGGCAAATGCCAGGATAGTAGCTTATTTCAAGTCCAATGACGCCTACCCCATCTCTGTCCCTAATACAGTTTCAAACACTACTGCAGGCAAATGCCAGGAGAGTAGCGTATTCCAAGTCCCGGGACGCCTACCCCATCTCTGTCCCTAATACAGTTTCACACACTACTACAGGCAAATGCACGGATAGTAGCTTATTTCAAGTCCCGGGGCGCCTGCCCCATCTCTGTCCCTAATACAGTATCACACACTACTACAAGCAAATGCCAGGATAGTAGCTTATTTCAAGTCCAAGGACGCCTACCCCAACTCTGTCCCTAATACAGTTTCACACACTACTACAGGCAAATGCCAGGACAGTAGCTTATTTCAAGTCCCGGGACGCCTACCGCATCTCTGTCCCTAATACAGTTTCACACACTACTACAGGCAAATGCACGGATAGTAGCTTATTTCAAGTCCCGGGGCGCCTGCCCCATCTCTGTCCCTAATACAGTTTCACACACTACTACAGGCAAATGCCAGGATAGTAGCTTATTTCAAGTCCCGGGACGCCTACCCCATCTCTGTCCCTAATACAGTTTCACACACTACTACAGGCTAATGCCAGGATAGTACCTTATTTCAAGTTCCGGGACGCCTACCCCATCTCTGTCCCTAATACAGTTTCACACACTACTACAAGCAAATGCCAGGATAGTACCTTATTTCAAGTCCCGGGACACCTTCCCCATCTCTGTCCCTAATACAGTTTCACAAACTACTACAGGCAAATGCCAGGATAGTAGCATATTCCAAGTCCCGGGACGCCTACCCCATCTCTGACCCTAATACAGTGTCACACATTACTACAGGCAAATGCCAGGATAGTAACATATTCCAAGTCCCGGGATGCCTACCCCATCTCTGTCCCTAATACAGTTTCACACACTACTACAGGCAAATGCCTGGATAGTAGCATATTCCAAGTCCCGGGACGCCTACCCCATCTCTGTCCCTAATACAGTTTCACACACTACTACAGACAAATTCCAGGATAGTACCATATTTGAAGTCCCGGGACACCAACCCGTCTCTGTCCCTAATACAGTTTCACACACTACTATAGGCAAATGCCAGGATAGTAGCTTATTTCAAGTCCAATGACGCCTACCCCATCTCTGTCCCTAATACAGTTTCAAACACTACTGCAGGCAAATGCCAGGAGAGTAGCGTATTCCAAGTCCCGGGACGCCTACCCCATCTCTGTCCCTAATACAGATTCACACACTACTACAGGAAAATGCCAGGATAGTAGCTTATTTCAAGTCCCGGGACGCCTACCCCATCTCTGTCCCTAATACAGTTTCACACACTACTACAGGCAAATGCACGGATAGTAGCTTATTTCAAGTCCCGGGACGCCTGCCCCATCTCTGTCCCTAATACAGTATCACACACTACTACAAGCAAATGCCAGGATAGTAGCTTATTTCAAGTCCAAGGACGCCTACCCCAACTCTGTCCCTAATACAGTTTCACACACTACTACAGGCAAATGCCAGGACAGTAGCTTATTTCAAGTCCCGGGACGCCTACCCCATCTCTGTCCCTAATACAGTTTCACACACTACTACAGGCAAATGCACGGATAGTAGCTTATTTCAAGTCCCGGGGCGCCTGCCCCATCTCTGTCCCTAATACAGTTTCACACACTACTACAAGCAAATGCCAGGATAGTACCTTATTTCAAGTCCCGGGACACCTTCCCCATCTCTGTCCCTAATACAGTTTCACACACAACTACAGGCAAATGCCAGGATAGTAGCTTATTTCAAGTCCCGGGACGCCTACCCCATCTCTGTCCCTAATACAATTTCACACACTACTACAGGCAAATGCCAGGATAGTAGCTTATTTCAAGTCCCGGGACGCCTACCCCATCTCTGTCCCTAATACAGATTCACACACTACTACAGGCAAATGCCAGGATAGTAGCTTATTTCAAGTCCCAGGACGCCTACCCCATCTCTGTCCCTAATACAGTTTAACACACTACTACAGGCAAACGCCAGGATAGTAGCATATTCCAAGTCCCGGGACGCCTACCCCATCTCTGTCCCTAATACAGTTTCACACACTACTACAGGCAAATGCCAGGATATTAGCTTATTTCAAGTCCCGGGACGCCTACCCCATCTCTGTCCCTAATACAGTTTCACACACTACTACAGGCAAATGCCAGGATAGTAGCTTATTTCAAGTCCCGGGACGCCTACCCCATCTCTGTCCCTAATACAGTTTCAAACATTACTACAGGCAAATGCCAGGATAGTAGCGTATTTCAGGTCCCGGGACGCCTACTCCATCTCTGTCCCTAATACAGATTCACACACTACTACAGGCAAATGCCAGGATAGTGGCTTATTTCAAGTCCAAGGACGCCTACCCCAACTCTGTCCCTAATACAGTTTCACACACTACTACAGGCAAATGCCAGGACAGTAGCTTATTTCAAGTCCCGGGACGCCTACCCCATCTCTGTCCCTAATACAGTTTCACACACTACTACAGGCAAATGCACGGATAGTAGCTTATTTCAAGTCCCGGGGCGCCTGCCCCATCTCTGTCCCTAATACAGTTTCACACACTACTACAGGCAAATGCCAGGATAGTAGCTTATTTCAAGTCCCGGGACGCCTACCCCATCTCTGTCCCTAATACAGTTTCACACACTACTACAGGCAAATGCCAGGATAGTACCTTATTTCAAGTCCCGGGACGCCTACCCCATCTCTGTCCCTAATACAGTTTCACACACTACTACAAGCAAATGCCAGGATAGTACCTTATTTCAAGTCCCGGGACACCTTCCCCATCTCTGTCCCTAATACAGTTTCACAAACTACTACAGGCAAATGCCAGGATAGTAGCATATTCCAAGTCCCGGGACGCCTACCCCATCTCTGACCCTAATACAGTGTCACACATTACTACAGGCAAATGCCAGGATAGTAACATATTCCAAGTCCCGGGATGCCTACCCCATCTCTGTCCCTAATACAGTTTCACACACTACTACAGGCAAATGCCAGGATAGTAGCATATTCCAAGTCCCGGGACGCCTACCCCATCTCTGTCCCTAATACAGTTTCACACACTACTACAGGCAAATGCCAGGATATTAGCTTATTTCAAGTCCCGGGACGCCTACCCCATCTCTGTCTCTAATACAGTTTCACACATTACTACAGGCAAATGCCAGCATAGTAGCTTGTTTCAAGTCCCGGGACGCCTACCCCATCTCTGTCCCTAATACAGTTTCACACACTACTACAGGCAAATGCCAGGATAGTACCATATTTCAAGTCCCGGGACACCTACCCCATCTCTGTCCCTAATACAGTTTCACACACTACTATAGGCAAATACCATGATTGTAGCTTATTTCAAGTCCAAGGACGCCTACCCCATCTCTGTCCCTAATACAGTTTCACACACTACTACAGGCAAATGCCAGGATAGTAGCTTATTTCAAGTCCCGGGACGCCTACCCCATCTCTGTCCCTATACAGTTTCACACATTACTACAGGCAAATGCACGGATAGTAGCTTATTTCAAGTCCCGGGACGCCTACCCCATCTCTGTCCCTAATACAGTTTCACACACTACTACAGGCAAATGCCAGGATAGTAGCTTATTTCAAGTCCCGGGACGCCTACCCCATCTCTGTCCCTAATACAGTTTCACACACTACTACAGGCAAATGCCAGGATAGTACCTTATTTCAAGTCCCGGGACGCCTACCCCATCTCTGTCCCTAATACAGTTTCACACACAACTACAGGCAAATGCCAGGATAGTAGCTTATTTCAAGTCCCGGGACGCCTACCCCATCTCTGTCCCTAATACAATTTCACACACTACTACAGGCAAATGCCAGGATAGTAGCTTATTTCAAGTCCCGGGACGCCTACCCCATCTCTGTCCCTAATACAGATTCACACACTACTACAGGCAAATGCCAGGATAGTACCTTATTTCAAGTCCCGGGACCCCTACCCCATCTCTGTCCCTAATACAGATTCACACACTACTACAGGCAAATGCCAGGATAGTAGCTTATTTCAAGTCCCAGGACGCCTACCCCATCTCTGTCCCTAATACAGTTTAACACACTACTACAGGCAAATGCCAGGATAGTAGCATATTCCAAGTCCCGGGACGCCTACCCCAACTCTGACCCTCATACAGTGTCACACATTACTACAGGCAAATGCCAGGATAGTAGCATATTCCAAGTCCCGGGATGCCTACCCCATCTCTGTCCCTAATACAGTTTCACACACTACTACAGGCAAACGCCAGGATAGTAGCATAATCCAAGTCCCGGGACGCCTACCCCATCTCTGTCCCTAATACAGTTTCACACACTACTACAGGCAAATGCCAGGATATCAGCTTATTTCAAGTCCCGGGACGCCTACCCCATCTCTGTCCCTAATACAGTTTCACACACTACTACAGGCAAATGCCAGGATAGTAGCTTATTTCAAGTCCCGGGACGCCTACCCCATCTCTGTCCCTAATATAGTTTCACACATTACTACAGGCAAATACCAGGATAGTAGCTTGTTTCGAGTCCCGGGACGCCTACCCCATCTCTGTCCCTAATACAGTTTCACACACTACTACAGGCAAATGCCAGGATTGTAGCTTATTTCAAGTCCCGGGACGCCTACCCCATCTCTGTCCCTATTACAGTTTCACACACTACTACAGGCAAATGCCAGGATAGTAGCTTATTTCAAGTCCCGGGACGCCTACCCCATCAATGTCCCTAATACAGTTTCAAACACTACTGCAGGCAAATGCCAGGATAGTAGCGTATTCCAAGTCCCGGGACGCCTACCCCATCTCTGTCCCTAATACAGATTCACACACTACTACAGGAAAATGCCAGGATAGTAGCTTATTTCAAGTCCCGGGACGCCTACCTCATCTCTGTCCCTAATACAGATTCACACACTTCTACAGACAAATGCCAGGATAGTACCATATTTGAAGTCCCGGGACACCAACCCGTCTCTGTCCCTAATACAGTTTCACACACTACTATAGGCAAATGCCAGGATAGTAGCTTATTTCAAGTCCAAGGACGCCTACCCCATCTCTGTCCCTAATACAGTTTCACACACTACTACAGGCAAATGCCAGGACAGTAGCTTATTTCAAGTCCCGGGACGCCTACCCCATCTCTGTCCCTAATACAGTTTCACACACTACTACAGGCAAATGCACGGATAGTAGCTTATTTCAAGTCCCGGGACGCCTGCCCCATCTCTGTCCCTAATACAGTTTCACACACTACTACAGGCAAATGCCAGGATAGTAGCTTATTTCAAGTCCCGGGACGCCTACCCCATCTCTGTCCCTAATACAGTTTCACACACTACTACAAGCAAATGCCAGGATAGTACCTTATTTCAAGTCCCGGGACACCTTCCCCATCTCTGTCCCTAATACAGTTTCACAAACTACTACAGGCAAATGCCAGGATAGTAGCATATTCCAAGTCCCGGGACGCCTACCCCATCTCTGACCCTAATACAGTGTCACACATTACTACAGGCAAATGCCAGGATAGTAACATATTCCAAGTCCCGGGATGCCTACCCCATCTCTGTCCCTAATACAGTTTCACACACTACTACAGGCAAATGCCAGGATAGTAGCATATTCCAAGTCCCGGGACGCCTACCCCATCTCTGTCCCTAATACAGTTTCACACACTACTACAGGAAAATGCCAGGATATTAGCTTATTTCAAGTCCCGGGACGCCTACCCCATCTCTGTCTCTAATACAGTTTCACACATTACTACAGGCAAATGCCAGCATAGTAGCTTGTTTCAAGTCCCGGGACGCCTACCCCATCTCTGTCCCTAATACAGTTTCACACACTACTACAGGCAAATGCCAGGATTGTAGCTTATTTCAAGTCCCGGGACGCCTACCCCATCTCTGTCCCTAATACAGTTTCACACACTACTACAGGCAAATGCCAGGATAGTAGCTTATTTCAAGTCCCGGGACGCCTACTCCATCTCTGTCCCTAATACAGTTTCAAACACTACTACAGGCAAATGCCAGGATAGTAGCTTATTTCAAGTCCAAGGACGCCTACCCCATCTCTGTCCCTAATACAGTTTCACACACTACTACAGGCAAATGCAAGGATTGTAGCTTATTTCAAGTCCCGGGACGCCTACCCCATCTCTGTCCCTAATACAGTTTCACACACTACTACAGGCAAATGCCAGGATAGTAGCTTATTTCAAGTCCCGGGACGCCTACCCCATCTCTGTCCCTAATCCAGTTTCAAACACTACTACAGGTAAATGCCAGGATAGTAGCGTATTTCAAGTCCCGGGACGCCTACCCCATCTCTGTCCCTAATACAGTTTCACACACTACTACAGGCAAATGCCAGGATAGTAGCTTATTTCAAGACCCGGGACGCCTACCCCATCTCTGTCCCTAATACAGTTTCACACACTACTACAGACAAATGCCAGGATAGTACCATATTTCAAGTCCAGGGACACCTACCCCATCTCTGTCCCTAATACAGTTTCACACACTACTATAGGCAAATACCAGGATTGTAGCTTATTTCAAGTCCAAGGACACCTACCCCATCTCTGTCCCTAATACAGTTTCACACACTACTACAGGCAAATGCCAGGATAGTTGCTTATTTCAAGTCCCGGGACGCCTACCCCATCTCTGTCCCTATACAGTTTCACACATTACTACAGGCAAATGCACGGATAGTAGCTTATTTCAAGTCCCGGGACGCCTACCCCATCTCTGTCCCTAATACAGTTTCACACACTACTACAGGCAAATGCCAGGATAGTAGCTTATTTCAAGTCCCGGGACGCCTACCCATATCTCTGTCCCCAATACAGTTTCACACACTACTACAGGCAAATGCCAGGATAGTACCTTATTTCAAGTCCCGGGACGCCTACCCCATCTCTGTCCCTAATACAGTTTCACACACAACTACAGGCAAATGCCAGGATAGTAGCTTATTTCAAGTCCCGGGACGCCTACCCCATCTCTGTCCCTAATACAATTTCACACACTACTACAGGCAAATGCCAGGATAGTAGCTTATTTCAAGTCCCGGGACGCCTACCCCATCTCTGACCCTAATACAGATTCACACACTACTACAGGCAAATGCCAGGATAGTAGCTTATTTCAAGTCCCGGGACGCCTACCCCATCTCTGTCCCTAATACAGTTTCACACACTACTACAGGAAAATGCCAGGATAGTAGCTTATTTCAAGTCCCGGGACGCGTACCCCATCTCTGTCCCTAATACAGTGTCACACACTACTACAGGCAAATGCCAGGATAGTAGCATATTCCAAGTCCCGGGACGCCTACCCCATCTCTGTCCCTAATACAGTTTCACACACTACTACAGGCAAATGCCAGGATAGTAGCATATTTCAAGTCCCGGGACGCCTACCCCATCTCTGTCCCTAATACAGTTTTACACACTACTACAGGCAAATGCCAGGATAGTAGCTTATTTCAAGTCCCGGGACGCCTACCCCATCTCTGTCCCTAATACAGTTTCACACACTACTACAAGCAAATGCCAGGATAGTGCCTTATTTCAAGTCCCGGGACACCTTCCCCATCTCTGTCCCTAATACAGTTTCACAAACTACTACAGGCAAATGCCAGGATAGTAGCATATTCCAAGTCACGGGACGCCTACCCCATCTCTGACCCTAATACAGTGTCACACATTACTAAAGGCAAATGCCAGGATAGTAACGTATTCCAAGTCCCGGGATGCCTACCCCATCTCTGTCCCTAATACAGTTTCACACACTACTACAGGAAAATGCCAGGATCGTAGCATATTCCAAGTCCCGGGACGCCTACCCCATCTCTGTCCCTAATACAGTTTCACACACTAATACAGGCAAATGCCAGGATATTAGCTTATTTCAAGTCCCGGGACGCCTACCCCATCTTTGTCTCTAATACAATTTCACACATTACTACAGGCAAATGCCAGGATAGTAGCTTGTTTCAAGTCCCGGGACGCCTACCCCATCTCTGTCCCTAATACAGTTTCACACACTACTACAGGCAAATGCCAGGATAGTAGCTTGTTTCAAGTCCCGGGACGCCTACCCCATCTCTGTCCCTAATACAGTTTCACACACTACTACAGGCAAATGCCAGGATAGTACCTTATTTCAAGTCCAAGGACACCTTCCCCATCTCTGTCCCTAATATAGTTTCACACACTACTACTGGCAAATGCCAGGATAGTAGCTTATTTCAAGTCCCGGGACGCCTACCCCATCTCTGTCCCTAATACAGTTTCACACACTACTACAGGCAAATGCCAGGATAGTAGCTTATTTCAAGTCCCGGGACGCCTACCCCATCTCTGTCCCTAATACAGTTTCACACACTACTACAGGCAAATGCCAGGATAGTACCTTATTTCAAGTCCCGGGACGCCTACCCCATCTCTGTCCCTAATACAGTTTCACACACTACTACAGGCAAATGCCAGGATAGTAGCTTGTTTCAAGTCCCGGGACGCCTACCCCAGCTCTGTCCCTAATACAGTTTCACACACTACTACAGGCAAATGCCAGGATAGTAGCTTATTTCAAGTCCCGGGACGCCTACCCCATCTCTGTCCCTAATACAGTTTCACACACTACTACAGGCAAATGCCAGGATAGTAGCTTCTTTCAAGTCCCGGGACGCTTACCCCATCTCTGTCCCTAATACAGTTTCACACACTACTACAGGCAAATGCCAGGATAGTACCTTATTTCAAGTCCCGGGACGCCTACCCGATCTCTGTCCCTAATACAGTTTCACACACAACTACAGGCAAATGCCAGGATAGTAGCTTATTTCAAGTCCCGGGACGCCTACCCCATCTCTGCCCCTAATACAATTTCACACACTACTACAGGCAAATGCCAGGATAGTAGCTTATTTCAAGTCCCGGGACGCCTACCCCATCTCTGTCCCTAATACAGATTCACACACTACTACAGGCAAATGCCAGGATAGTACCTTATATCAAGTCCCGGGACCCCTACCCCATCTCTGTCCCTAATACAGATTCACACACTACTACAGGCAAATGCCAGGATAGTAGCTTATTTCAAGTCCCAGGACGCCTACCCCATCTCTGTCCCTAATACAGTTTAACACACTACTACAGGCAAATGCCAGGATAGTAGCATATTCCAAGTCCCGGGACACCTACCCCATCTCTGACCCTAATACAGTGTCACACATTACTACAGGCAAATGCCAGGATAGTAGCATATTCCATGTCCCGGGATGCCTACCCCATCTCTGTCCCTAATACAGTTTCACACACTACTACAGGCAAACGCCAGGATAATAGCATATTCCAAGTCCCGGGACGCCTACCCCATCTCTGTCCCTAATACTGTTTCACACACTACTACAGGCAAATGCCAGGATATTAGCTTATTTCAAGTCCCGGGACGCCTACCCCATCTCTGTCCCTAATACAGTTTCACACACTACTACAGGCAAATGCCAGGATAGTAGCTTATTTCAAGTCCCGGGACGCCTACCCCATCTCTGTCCCTAATACAGTTTCACACATTACTACAGGCAAATGCCAGGATAGTAGCTTGTTTCGAGTCCCGGGACGCCTACCCCATCTCTGTCCCTAATACAGTTTCACACACTACTACAGGCAAATGCCAGGATTGTAGCTTATTTCAAGTCCCGGGACGCCTACCCCATCTCTGTCCCTAATACAGTTTCAAACACTACTACAGGCAAATGCCAGGATAGTAGCTTATTTCAAGTCCCGGGAAGCCTACCCCATCAATGTCCCTAATACAGTTTCAAACACTACTGAAGGCAAATGCCAGGATAGTAGCGTATTCCAAGTCCCGGGACGCCTACCCCATCTCTGTCCCTAATACAGATTCATACACTACTACAGGCAAATGCCAGGATAGTAGCTTATTTCAAGTCCCGGGACGCCTACCCCATCTCTGTCCCTAATACAGTTTCACACACTACTACAGACAAATGCCAGGATAGTACCATATTTCAAGTCCCGGGA
The DNA here is from genome assembly GCA_946902985.2 of Meconema thalassinum. Classification (NCBI taxonomy): domain Eukaryota; kingdom Metazoa; phylum Arthropoda; class Insecta; order Orthoptera; family Tettigoniidae; genus Meconema; species Meconema thalassinum. Next base: position 359,254,968 of record OX336392.1, read on the forward strand.
CACCTACCCCATCTCTGTCCCTAATACAGTTTCACACACTACTATAGGCAAATACCAGGATTGTAGCTTATTTCAAGTCCAAGGACGCCTACCCCATCTCTGTCCCTAATACAGTTTCACACACTACTACAGGCAAATGCCAGGATAGTAGCTTATTTCAAGTCCCGGGACGCCTACCCCATCTCTGTCCCTATACAGTTTCACACATTACTACAGGCAAATGCACGGATAGTAGCTTATTTCAAGTCCCGGGACGCCTACCCCATCTCTGTCCCTAATACAGTTTCACACACTACTACAGGCAAATGCCAGGATAGTAGCTTGTTTCAAGTCCCGGGACGCCTACCCCATCTCTGTCCCTAATACAGTTTCACACACTACTACAGGCAAATGCCAGGATAGTAGCTTATTTCAAGTCCCGGGACGCCTACCCCATCTCTGTCCCTAATACAGCTTCACACACTACTACAGGCAAATGCCAGGATAGTAGCTTATTTCAAGTACCGGGACGCCTACCCCATCTCTGTCCCTAATACAGTTTCACACACTACTACAGGCAAATGCCAGGATAGTACCTAATTTCAAGTCCCGGGACGCCTACCCCATCTCTGTCCCTAATACAGTTTCACACACAACTACAGGCAAATGCCAGGATAGTAGCTTATTTCAAGTCCCGGGACGCCTACCCCATCTCTGTCCCTAATACAATTTCACACACTACTACAGGCAAATGCCAGGATAGTGGCTTATTTCAAGTCCCGGGACGCCTACCCCATCTCTGTCCCTAATACAGATTCACACACTACTACAGGCAAATGCCAGGATAGTAGCTTATTTCAAGTCCCGGGACGCCTACCCCATCTCTGTCCCTAATACAGTTTCACACACTACTACAGGAAAATGCCAGGATAGTAGCTTATTTCAAGTCCCGGGACGCGTACCCCATCTCTGTCCCTAATACAGTGTCACACACTACTACAGGCAAATGCCAGGATAGTAGCATATTCCAAGTCCCGGGACGCCTACCCCATCTCTGTCCCTAATACAGTTTCACACACTACTACAGGCAAATGCCAGGATAGTAGCTTATTTCAAGTCCCGGGACGCCTACACCATCTCTGTCCCTAATACAGTTTTACACACTACTACAGGCAAATGCCAGGATAGTAGCTTATTTCAAGTCCCGGGACGCCTACCCCATCTCTGTCCCTAATACAGTTTTACACACTACTACAAGCAAATGCCAGGATAGTGCCTTATTTCAAGTCCCGGGACACCTTCCCCATCTCTGTCCCTAATACAGTTTCACAAACTACTACAGGCAAATGCCAGGATAGTAGCATATTCCAAGTTCCGGGACGCCTACCCCATCTCTGACCCTAATACAGTGTCACACATTACTAAAGGCAAATGCCAGGATAGTAACGTATTCCAAGTCCCGGGATGCCTACCCCATCTCTGTCGCTAATACAGTTTCACACACTACTACAGGAAAATGCCAGGATCGTAGCATATTCCAAGTCCCGGGACGCCTACCCCATCTCTGTCCCTAATACAGTTTCACACACTAATACAGGCAAATGCCAGGATATTAGCTTATTTCAAGTCCCGGGACGCCTACCCCATCTTTGTCTCTAATACAATTTCACACATTACTACAGGCAAATGCCAGGATAGTAGCTTGTTTCAAGTCCCGGGACGCCTACCCCATCTCTGTCCCTAATACAGTTTCACACACTACTACAGGCAAATGCCAGGATAGTAGCTTGTTTCAAGTCCCGGGACGCCTACCCCATCTCTGTCCCTAATACAGTTTCACACACTACTACAGGCAAATGCCAGGATAGTACCTTATTTCAAGTCCAAGGACACCTTCCCCATCTCTGTCCCTAATATAGTTTCACACACTACTACTGGCAAATGCCAGGATAGTAGCTTATTTCAAGTCCCGGGACGCCTACCCCATCTCTGTCCCTAATACAGTTTCACACACTACTACAGGCAAATGCCAGGATAGTAGCTTATTTCAAGTCCCGGGACGCCTACCCCATCTCTGTCCCTAATACAGTTTCACACACTACTACAGGCAAATGCCAGGATAGTACCTTATTTCAAGTCCCGGGACGCCTACCCCATCTCTGTCCCTAATACAGTTTCACACACTACTACAGGCAAATGCCAGGATAGTAGCTTGTTTCAAGTCCCGGGACGCCTACCCCATCTCTGTCCCTAATACAGTTTCACACACTACTACAGGCAAATGCCAGGATAGTAGCTTATTTCAAGTCCCGGGACGCCTACCCCATCTCTGTCCCTAATACAGTTTCACACACTACTACAGGCAAATGCCAGGATAGTAGCTTATTTCAAGTCCCGGGACGCTTACCCCATCTCTGTCCCTAATACAGTTTCACACACTACTACAGGCAAATGCCAGGATAGTACCTTATTTCAAGTCCCGGGACGCCTACCCCATCTCTGTCCCTAATACAGTTTCACACACAACTACAGGCAAATGCCAGGATAGTAGCTTATTTCAAGTCCCGGGACGCCTACCCCATCTCTGTCCCTAATACAATTTCACACACTACTACAGGCAAATGCCAGGATAGTAGCTTATTTCAAGTCCCGGGACGCCTACCCCATCTCTGTCCCTAATACACATTCACACACTACTACAGGCAAATGCCAGGATAGTACCTTATATCAAGTCCCGGGACCCCTACCCCATCTCTGTCCCTAATACAGATTCACACACTACTACAGGCAAATGCCAGGATAGTAGCTTATTTCAAGTCCCAGGACGCCTACCCCATCTCTGTCCCTAATACAGTTTAACACACTACTACAGGCAAATGCCAGGATAGTAGCATATTCCAAGTCCCGGGACGCCTACCCCATCTCTGACCCTAATACAGTGTCACACATTACTACAGGCAAATGCCAGGATAGTAGCATATTCCAAGTCCCGGGATGCCTACCCCATCTGTGTCCCTAATACAGTTTCACACACTACTACAGGCAAACGCCAGGATAGTAGCATATTCCAAGTCCCGGGACGCCTACCCCATCTCTGTCCCTAATACTGTTTCACACACTACTACAGGCAAATGCCAGGATATTAGCTTATTTCAAGTCCCGGGACGCCTACCCCATCTCTGTCCCTAATACAGTTTCACACACTACTACAGGCAAATGCCAGGATAGTAGCTTATTTCAAGTCCCGGGACGCCTACCCCATCTCTGTCCCTAATACAGTTTCACACATTACTACAGGCAAATGCCAGGATAGTAGCTTGTTTCGAGTCCCGGGACGCCTACCCCATCTCTGTCCCTAATACAGTTTCACACACTACTACAGGCAAATGCCAGGATTGTAGCTTATTTCAAGTCCCGGGACGCCTACCCCATCTCTGTCCCTAATACAGTTTCAAACACTACTACAGGCAAATGCCAGGATAGTAGCTTATTTCAAGTCCCGGGACGCCTACCCCATCAATGTCCCTAATACAGTTTCAAACACCACTGAAGGCAAATGCCAGGATAGTAGCGTATTCCAAGTCCCGGGACGCCTACCCCATCTCTGTCCCTAATACAGATTCACACACTACTACAGGAAAATGCCAGGATAGTAGCTTATTTCAAGTCCCGGGACGCCTACCCCATCTCTGTCCCTAATACAGTTTCACACACTACTACAGACAAATGCCAGGATATTACCATATTTCAAGTCCAAGGACGCCTACCCCATCTCTGTCCCTAATACAGTTTCACACACTACTACAGGCAAATGCCAGGACAGTAGCTTATTTCTAGTCCCGGGACGCCTACCCCATCTCTGTCCCTAATACAGTTTCACACACTACTACAGGCAAATGCACGGATAGTAGCTTATTTCAAGTCCCGGGACGCCTGCCCCATCTCTGTCCCTAATACAGTGTCACACACTACTACAGGCAAATGCCAGGATAGTAGCTTACTTCAAGTCCCGGGACGCCTACCCCATCTTTGTCCCTAATACAGTTTCACACACTACTACTGGCAAATGCCAGGATAGTAGCTTATTTCAAGTCCCGGGACGCCTACCCCATCTCTGTCCCTAATACAGTTTCACACACTACTACAAGCAAATGCCAGGATAGTACCTTATTTCAAGTCCCGGGACGCCTACCCCATCTCTGACCCTAATACAGTGTCACACATTACTACAGGCAAATGCCAGGATAGTAACATATTCCAAGTCCCGGGATGCCTACCCCATCTCTGTCCCTAATACAGTTTCACACACTACTACAGGCAAATGCCAGGATAGTAGCATATTCCAAGTCCCGGGACGCCTACCCCATCTCTGTCCCTAATACAGTTTCACACACTACTACAGGAAAATGCCAGGATATTAGCTTATTTCAAGTCCCGGGACGCCTACCCCATCTCTGTCTCTAATACAGTTTCACACATTACTACAGGCAAATGCCAGCATAGTAGCTTGTTTCAAGTCCCGGGACGCCTACCCCATCTCTGTCCCTAATACAGTTTCACACACTACTACAGGCAAATGCCAGGATTGTAGCTTATTTCAAGTCCCGGGACGCCTACCCCATCTCTGTCCCTAATACAGTTTCACACACTACTACAGGCAAATGCCAGGATAGTAGCTTATTTCAAGTCCCGGGACGCCTACCCCATCTCTGTCCCTAATACAGTTTCACACATTACTACAGGCAAATGCCAGGATAGTAGCTTGTTTCGAGTCCCGGGACGCCTACCCCATCTCTGTCCCTAATACAGTTTCACACACTACTACAGGCAAATGCCAGGATTGTAGCTTATTTCAAGTCCCGGGACGCCTACCCCATCTCTGTCCCTAATACAGTTTCAAACACTACTACAGGCAAATGCCAGGATAGTAGCTTATTTCAAGTCCCGGGACGCCTACCCCATCAATGTCCCTAATACAGTTTCAAACACTACTGAAGGCAAATGCCAGGATAGTAGCGTATTCCAAGTCCCGGGACGCCTACCCCATCTCTGTCCCTAATACAGATTCACACACTACTACAGGAAAATGCCAGGATAGTAGCTTATTTCAAGTCCCGGGACGCCTACCCCATCTCTGTCCCTAATACAGTTTCACACACTACTACAGACAAATGCCAGGATATTACCATATTTCAAGTCCAAGGACGCCTACCCCATCTCTGTCCCTAATACAGTTTCACACACTACTACAGGCAAATGCCAGGACAGTAGCTTATTTCAAGTCCCGGGACGCCTACCCCATCTCTGTCCCTAATACAGTTTCACACACTACTACAGGCAAATGCACGGATAGTAGCTTATTTCAAGTCCCGGGACGCCTGCCCCATCTCTGTCCCTAATACAGTGTCACACACTACTACAGGCAAATGCCAGGATAGTAGCTTACTTCAAGTCCCGGGACGCCTACCCCATCTCTGTCCCTAATACAGTTTCACACACTACTACAGGCAAATGCCAGGATAGTACCTTATTTCAAGTCCCGGGACGCCTACCCCATCTCTGTCCCTAATACAGTTTCACACACTACTACAAGCAAATGCCAGGATAGTACCTTATTTCAAGTCCCGGGACGCCTACCCCATCTCTGACCCTAATACAGTGTCACACATTACTACAGGCAAATGCCAGGATAGTAACATATTCCAAGTCCCGGGATGCCTACCCCATCTCTGTCCCTAATACAGTTTCACACACTACTACAGGCAAATGCCAGGATAGTAGCATATTCCAAGTCCCGGGACGCCTACCCCATCTCTGTCCCTAATACAGTTTCACACACTACTACAGGAAAATGCCAGGATATTAGCTTATTTCAAGTCCCGGGACGCCTACCCCATCTCTGTCTCTAATACAGTTTCACACATTACTACAGGCAAATGCCAGCATAGTAGCTTGTTTCAAGTCCCGGGACGCCTACCCCATCTCTGTCCCTAATACAGTTTCACACACTACTACAGGCAAATGCCAGGATTGTAGCTTATTTCAAGTCCCGGGACGCCTACCCCATCAATGTCCCTAATACAGTTTCAAACACTACTGCAGGCAAATGCCAGGATAGTAGCGTATTCCAAGTCCCGGGACGCCTACCCCATCTCTGTCCCTAATACAGATTCACACACTACTACAGGAAAATGCCAGGATAGTAGCTTATTTCAAGTCCCGGGACGCCTACCCCATCTCTGTCCCTAATACAGTTTCACACACTACTACAGACAAATGCCAGGATAGTACCATATTTGAAGTCCCGGGACACCAACCCGTCTCTGTCCCTAATACAGTTTCACACACTACTATAGGCAAATGCCAGGATAGTAGCTTATTTCAAGTCCAAGGACGCCTACCCCATCTCTGTCCCTAATACAGTTTCACACACTACTACAGGCAAATGCCAGGACAGTAACTTATTTCAAGTCCCGGGACGCCTACCCCATCTCTGTCCCTAATACAGTTTCACACACTACTACAGGCAAATGCACGGATAGTAGCTTATTTCAAGTCCCGGGACGCCTGCCCCATCTCTGACCCTAATACAGTTTCACACACTACTACAGGCAAATGCCAGGATAGTAGCTTATTTCAAGTCCCGGGACGCCTACCCCATCTCTGTCCCTAATACAGTTTCACACACTACTACAGGCAAATGCCAGGATAGTACCTTATTTCAAGTCCCGGGACGCCTACCCCATCTCTGTCCCTAATACAGTTTCACACAATACTACAAGCAAATGCCAGGATAGTACCTTATTTCAAGTCCCGGGACGCCTACCCCATCTCTGTCTCTAATACAGATTCACACACTACTACAGGCAAATGCCAGGATAGTAGCTTATTTCAAGTCCCGGGACGCCTACCCCATCTCTGTCCCTAATACAGTTTCACACACTACTACAGGAAAATGCCAGGATAGTAGCTTATTTCAAGTCCCGGGACGCGTACCCCATCTCTGTCCCTAATACAGTGTCACACACTTCTACAGGCAAATGCCAGGATAGTAGCATATTCCAAGTCCCGGGACGCCTACCCCATCTCTGTCCCTAATACAGTTTCACTCACTAATACAGGCAAATGCCAGGATAGTAGCTTATTTCAAGTCCCGGGACGCCTACCCCATCTCTGTCCCTAATACTGTTTTACACACTACTACAGGCAAATGCCAGGATAGTAGCTTATTTCAAGTCCCGGGACGCCTACCCCATCTCTGTCCCTAATACAGTTTCACACACTACTATAAGCAAATGCCAGGATAGTGCCTTATTTCAAGTCCCGGGACAACTTCCCCATCTCTGTCCCTAATACAGTTTCACAAACTACTACAGGCAAATGCCAGGATAGTAGCATATTCCAAGTCCCGTGACGCCTACCCCATCTCTGTCCCTAATACAGTTTCACACACTACTACAGGCAAATGCCAGGATCGTAGCATATTCCAAGTCCCGGGACGCCTACCCCATCTCTGTCCCTAATACAGTTTTACACACTACTACAGGCAAATGCCAGGATAGTAGCTTATTTCAAGTCCCGGGACGCCTACCCCATCTCTGTCCCTAATACAGTTTCACACACTACTATAAGCAAATGCCAGGATAGTGCCTTATTTCAAGTCCCGGGACACCTTCCCCATCTCTGACCCTAATACAGTGTCACACATTACTAAAGGCAAATGCCAGGATAGTAACGTATTCCAAGTCCCGGGATGCCTACCCCATCTCTGTCCCTAATACAGTTTCACACACTACTACAGGCAAATGCCAGGATCGTAGCATATTCCAAGTCCCGGGACGTCTACCCCATCTCTGTCCCTAATACAGTTTCACACACTAATACAGGCAAATGCCAGGATATTAGCTTATTTCAAGTCCCGGGACGCCTACCCCATCTCTGTCTCTAATACAATTTCACACATTACTACAGGCAAATGCCAGGATAGTAGCTTGTTTCAAGTCCCGGGACGCCTACCCCATCTCTGTCCCTAATACAGTTTCACACACTACTACAGGCAAATGCCAGGATAGTAGCTTGTTTCAAGTCCCGGGACGCCTACCCCATCTCTGTCCCTAATACAGTTTCACACACTACTACAGGCAAATGCCAGGATAGTACCTTATTTCAAGTCCAAGGACACCTTCCCCATCTCTGTCCCTAATACAGTTTCACACACTACTACTGGCAAATGCCAGGATAGTAGCTTATTTCAAGTCCCGGGACGCCTACCCCATCTCTGTCCCTAATACAGTTTCACACACTACTACAGGCAAATGCCAGGATAGTAGCTTATTTCAAGTCCCGGGACGCCTACCCCATCTCTGTCCCTAATACAGTTTCACACACTACTACAGGCAAATGCCAGGATAGTACCTTATTTCAAGTCCCGGGACGCCTACCCCATCTCTGTCCCTAATACAGTTTCACACACTACTACAGGCAAATGCCAGGATAGTAGCTTGTTTCAAGTCCCGGGACGCCTACCCCATCTCTGTCCCTAATACAGTTTCACACACTACTACAGGCAAATGCCAGGATAGTAGCTTATTTCAAGTCCCGGGACGCCTACCCCATCTCTGTCCCTAATACAGTTTCACACACTACTACAGGCAAATGCCAGGATAGTAGCTTATTTCAAGTCCCGGGACGCTTACCCCATCTCTGTCCCTAATACAGTTTCACACAATACTACAGGCAAATGCCAGGATAGTACCTTATTTCAAGTCCCGGGACGCCTACCCCATCTCTGTCCCTAATACAGTTTCACACACAACTACAGGCAAATGCCAGGATAGTAGCTTATTTCAAGTCCCGGGACGCCTACCCCATCTCTGTCCCTAATACAATTTCACACACTACTACAGGCAAATGCCAGGATAGTAGCTTATTTCAAGTCCCGGGACGCCTACCCCATCTCTGTCCCTAATACAGATTCACACACTACTACAGGCAAATGCCAGGATATTAGCTTATTTCAAGTCCCGGGACGCCTACCCCATCTCTGTCCCTAATACAGTTTCACACACTACTACAGGCAAATGCCAGGATAGTAGCTTATTTCAAGTCCCGGGACGCCTACCCCATCTCTGTCCCTAATACTGTTTCACACATTACTACAGGCAAATGCCAGGATAGTAGCTTGTTTCGAGTCCCGGGACGCCTACCCCATCTCTGTCCCTAATACAGTTTCACACACTACTACAGGCAAATGCCAGGATTGTAGCTTATTTCAAGTCCCGGGACGCCTACCCCATCTCTGTCCCTAATACAGTTTCAAACACTACTACAGGCAAATGCCAGGATAGTAGCTTATTTCAAGTCCCGGGACGCCTACCCCATCAATGTCCCTAATACAGTTTCAAACACTACTGAAGGCAAATGCCAGGATAGTAGCGTATTCCAAGTCCCGGGACGCCTACCCCATCTCTGTCCCTAATACAGATTCACACACTACTACAGGAAAATGCCAGGATAGTAGCTTATTTCAAGTCCCGGGACGCCTACCCCATCTCTGTCCCTAATACAGTTTCACACACTACTACAGACAAATGCCAGGATAGTACCATATTTCAAGTCCAAGGACGCCTACCCCATCTCTGTCCCTAATACAGTTTCACACACTACTACAGGCAAATGCCAGGACAGTAGCTTATTTCAAGTCCCGGGACGCCTACCCCATCTCTGTCCCTAATACAGTTTCACACACTACTACAGGCAAATGCACGGATAGTAGCTTATTTCAAGTCCCGGGACGCCTACCCCATCTCTGTCCCTAATACAGTTTCACACACTACTACAAGCAAATGCCAGGATAGTACCTTATTTCAAGTCCCGGGACACCTTCCCCATCTCTGTCCCTAATACAGTTTCACAAACTACTACAGGCAAATTCCAGGATAGTAGCATATTCCAAGTCCCGGGACGCCTACCCCATCTCTGACCCTAATACAGTGTCACACATTACTACAGGCAAATGCCAGGATAGTAACATATTCCAAGTCCCGGGATGCCTACCCCATCTCTGTCCCTAATACAGATTCACACACTACTACAGGCAAATGCCAGGATAGTAGCATATTCCAAGTCCCGGGACGCCTACCCCATCTCTGTCCCTAATACAGTTTCACACACTACTACAGGAAAATGCCAGGATATTAGCTTATTTCAAGTCCCGGGACGCCTACCCCATCTCTGTCTCTAATACAGTTTCACACATTACTACAGGCAAATGCCAGCATAGTAGCTTGTTTCAAGTCCCGGGACGCCTACCCCATCTCTGTCCCTAATACAGTTTCACACACTACTACAGGCAAATGCCAGGATTGTAGCTTATTTCAAGTCCCGGACGCCTACCCCATCTCTGTCCCTAATACAGTTTCACACACTACTACAGGCAAATGCCAGGATAGTAGCTTATTTCAAGTCCCGGGACGCCTACCCCATCTCTGTCCCTAATACAGTTTCAAACACTACTACAGGCAAATGCCAGGATAGTAGCGTATTTCAAGTCCCGGGACGCCTACCCCATCTCTGTCCCTAATACAGATTCACACACTACTACAGGCAAATGCCAGGATAGTAGCTTATTTCAAGTCCCGGGACGCCTACCCCATCTCTGTCCCTAATACAGTTTCTCACACTACTACATACAAATGCCAGGATAGTACCATATTTCAAGTCCCGGGACACCTACCCCATCTCTGTCCCTAATACAGTTTCACACACTACTATAGGCAAATACCAGGATTGTAGCTTATTTCAAGTCCAAGGACGCCTACCCCATCTCTGTCCCTAATACAGTTTCACACACTACTACAGGCAAAAGCCAGGATAGTAGCTTATTTCAAGTCCCGGGACGCCTACCCCATCTCTGTCCCTATACAGTTTCACACATTACTACAGGCAAATGCACGGATAGTAGCTTATTTCAAGTCCCGGGACGCCTACCCCATCTCTGTCCCTAATACAGTTTCACACACTACTACAGGCAAATGCCAGGATAGTAGCTTGTTTCAAGTCCCGGGACGCCTACCCCATCTCTGTCCCTAATACAGTTTCACACACTACTACAGGCAAATGCCAGGATAGTAGCTTATTTCAAGTCCCGGGACGCCTACCCCATCTCTGTCCCTAATACAGCTTCACACACTACTACAGGCAAATGCCAGGATAGTAGCTTATTTCAAGTCCCGGGACGCCTACCCCATCTCTGTCCCTAATACAGTTTCACACACTACTACAGGCAAATGCCAGGATAGTACCTTATTTCAAGTCCCGGGACGCCTACCCCATCTCTGTCCCTAATACAGTTTCACACACAACTACAGGCAAATGCCAGGATAGTAGCTTATTTCAAGTCCCGGGACGCCTACCCCATCTCTGTCCCTAATACAATTTCACACACTACTACAGGCAAATGCCAGGATAGTAGCTTATTTCAAGTCCCGGGACGCCTACCCCATCTCTGTCCCTAATACAGATTCACACACTACTACAGGCAAATGCCAGGATAGTACCTTATTTCAAGTCCCGGGACCCCTACCCCATCTCTGTCCCTAATACAGATTCACACACTACTACAGGCAAATGCCAGGATAGTAGCTTATTTCAAGTCCCAGGACGCCTACCCCATCTCTGTCCCTAATACAGTTTAACACACTACTACAGGCAAATGCCGGGATAGTAGCATATTCCAAGTCCCGGGACGCCTACCCCATCTCTGACCCTAATACAGTGTCACACATTACTACAGGCAAATGCCAGGATAGTAGCATATTCCAAGTCCCGGTATGCCTACCCCATCTCTGTCCCTAATACAGTTTCACACACTACTACAGGCAAACGCCAGGATAGTAGCATATTCCAAGTCCCGGGACGCCTACCCCATCTCTGTCCCTAATACAGTTTCACACACTACTACAGGCAAATGCCAGGATATTAGCTTATTTCAAGTCCCGGGACGCCTACCCCATCTCTGTCCCTAATACAGTTTCACACACTACTACAGGCAAATGCCAGGATAGTAGCTTATTTCAAGTCCCGGGACGCCTACCCCATCTCTGTCACTAATACAGTTTCACACATTACTACAGGCAAATGCCAGCATAGTAGCTTGTTTCGAGTCCCGGGACGCCTACCCCCTCTCTGTCCCTAATACAGTTTCACACACTACTACAGGCAAATGCCAGGATTGTAGCTTATTTCAAGTCCCGGGACGCCTACCCCATCTCTGTCCCTAATACAGTTTCACACACTACTACAGGCAAATGCCAGGATAGTAGCTTATTTCAAGTCCCGGGACGCCTACCCCATCAATGTCCCTAATACAGTTTCAAACACTACTGCAGGCAAATGCCAGGATAGTAGCGTATTCCAAGTCCCGGGACGCCTACCCCATCTCTGTCCCTAATACAGATTCACACACTACTACAGGAAAATGCCAGGATAGTAGCTTATTTCAAGTCCCGGGACGCCTACCCCACCTCTGTCCCTAATACAGTTTCACACACTACTACAGACAAATGCCAGGATAGTACCATATTTGAAGTCCCGGGACACCAACCCGTCTCTGTCCCTAATACAGTTTCACACACTACTATAGGCAAATGCCAGGATAGTAGCTTATTTCAAGTCCAAGGACGCCTACCCCATCTCTGTCCCTAATACAGTTTCACACACTACTACAGGCAAATGCCAGGACAGTAGCTTATTTCAAGTCCCGGGACGCCTACCCCATCTCTGTCCCTAATACAGTTTCACACACTACTACAGGCAAATGCACGGATAGTAGCTTATTTCAAGTCCCGGGACGCCTGCCCCATCTCTGTCCCTAATACAGTTTCACACACTACTACAGACAAATGCCAGGATAGTAGCTTATTTCAAGTCCCGCGACGCCTACCCCATCTCTGTCCCTAATACAGTTTCACACAATACTACAAGCAAATGCCAGGATAGTACCTTATTTCAAGTCCCGGGACACCTTCCCCATCTCTGTCCCTAATACAGTTTCACAAACTACTACAGGCAAATGCCAGGATGGTAGCATATTCCAAGTCCCGGGACGCCTACCCCATCTCTGACCCTAATACAGTGTCACACATTACTACAGGCAAATGCCAGGATAGTAACATATTCCAAGTCCCGGGATGCCTACCCCATCTCTGTCCCTAATACAGTTTCACACACTACTACAGGCAAATGCCAGGATAGTAGCATATTCCAAGTCCCGGGACGCCTACCCCATCTCTGTCCCTAATACAGTTTCACACACTACTACAGGAAAATGCCAGGATATTAGCTTATTTCAAGTCCCGGGACGCCTACCCCATCTCTGTCTCTAATACAGTTTCACACATTACTACAGGCAAATGCCAGCATAGTAGCTTGTTTCAAGTCCCGGGACGCCTACCCCATCTCTGTCCCTAATACAGTTTCACACACTACTACAGGCAAATGCCAGGATAGTAGCGTATTTCAAGTCACGGGACGCCTACCCCATCTCTGTCCCTAATACAGTTTCAAACACTACTACAGGCAAATGCCAGGATAGTAGCGTATTTCAAGTCCCGGGACGCCTACCCCATCTCTGTCCCTAATACAGTTTCACACACTACTACAGACAAATGCCAGGATAGTACCATATTTGAAGTCCCGGGACACCAACCTGTCTCTGTCCCTAATACAGTTTCACACACTACTATAGGCAAATGCCAGGATAGTAGCTTATTTCAAGTCCAAGGACGCCTACCCCATCTCTGTCCCTAATACAGTTTCACACACTACTACAGGCAAATGCCAGGACAGTAGCTTATTTCAAGTCCCGGGACGCCTACCCCATCTCTGTCCCTAATAAAGTTTCACACACTACTACAGGCAAATGCACGGATAGTAGCTTATTTCAAGTCCCGGGACGCCTGCCCCATCTCTGTCCCTAATACAGTGTCACACACTACTACAGACAAATGCCAGGATAGTAGCTTATTTCAAGTCCCGGGACGCCTACCCCATCTCTGTCCCTAATACAGTTTCACACACTACTACAGGCAAATGCCAGGATAGTACCTTATTTCAAGTCCCGGGACGCCTACCCCATCTCTGTCCCTAATACAGTTTCACACACTACTACAAGCCAATGCCAGGATAGTACCTTATTTCAAGTCCCGGGACACCTTCCCCATCTCTGTCCCTAATACAGTGTCACACACTACTACAGGCAAATGCCAGGATAGTAGCTTATTTCAAGTCCCGGGACGCCTACCCCATCTCTGTCCCTAATACAGTTTCACACACTACTACAGGCAAATGCCAGGATAGTAGCATATTCCAAGTCCCGGGACGCCTACCCCATCTCTGTCCCTAATACAGTTTCACACACTACTACAGGAAAATGCCAGGATATTAGCTTATTTCAAGTCCCGGGACGCCTACCCCATCTCTGTCTCTAATACAGTTTCACACATTACTACAGGCAAATGCCAGCATAGTAGCTTGTTTCAAGTTCCGGGACGCCTACCCCATCTCTGTCCCTAATACAGTTTCACACACTACTACAGGCAAATGCCAGGATTGTAGCTTATTTCAAGTCCCGGGACGCCTACCCCATCTCTGTCCCTAATACAGTTTCACACACTACTACAGGCAAATGCCAGGATAGTAGCGTATTTCAAGTCCCGGGACGCCTACCCCATCTCTGTCCCTAATACAGTTTCACACACTACTACAGACAAATGCCAGGATAGTACCATATTTGAAGTCCCGGGACACCAACCTGTCTCTGTCCCTAATACAGTTTCACACACTACTATAGGCAAATGCCAGGATAGTAGCTTATTTCAAGTCCAAGGACGCCTACCCCATCTCTGTCCCTAATACAGTTTCACACACTACTACAGGCAAATGCCAGGACAGTAGCTTATTTCAAGTCCCGGGACGCCTACCCCATCTCTGTCCCTAATACAGTTTCACACACTACTACAGGCAAATGCACGGATAGTAGCTTATTTCAAGTCCCGGGACGCCTGCCCCATCTCTGTCCCTAATACAGTGTCACACACTACTACAGGCAAATGCCAGGATAGTAGCTTATTTCAAGTCCCGGGACGCCTACCCCATCTCTGTCCCTAATACATTTTCACACACTACTACAGGCAAATGCCAGGATAGTACCTTATTTCAAGTCCCGGGACGCCTACCCCATCTCTGTCCCTAATACAGTTTCACACACTACTACAAGCAAATGCACGGATAGTACCTTATTTCAAGTCCCGGGACACTTTCCCCATCTCTGTCCCTAATACAGTTTCACAAACTACTACAGGCAAATGCCAGGATAGTAGCATATTCCAAGTCCCGGGACGCCTACCCCATCTCTGTCTCTAATACAGTTTCACACATTACTACAGGCAAATGCCAGCATAGTAGCTTGTTTCAAGTCCCGGGACGCCTACCCCATCTCTGTCCCTAATACAGTTTCACACACTACTACAGGCAAATGCCAGGATTGTAGCTTATTTCAAGTCCCGGGACGCCTACCCCATCTCTGTCCCTAATACAGTTTCACACACTACTACAGGCAAATGCCAGGATAGTAGCTTATTTCAAGTCCCGGGACGCTAACCCCATCTCTGTCCCTAATACAGTTTCAAACACTACTACAGGCAAATGCCAGGATAGTAGCGTATTTCAAGTCCCGGGACGCCTACCCCATCTCTGTCCCTAATACAGATTCACACACTACTACAGGCAAATGCCAGGATAGTAGCTTATTTCAAGTCCCGGGACGCCTACCCCATCTCTGTCCCTAATACAGTTTCACACACTACTACAGACAAATGCCAGGATAGTACCATATTTCAAGTCCCGGGACACCTACCCCATCTCTGTCCCTAATACAGTTTCACACACTACTATAGGCAAATACCAGGATTGTAGCTTATTTCAAGTCCAAGGACGCCTACCCCATCTCTGTCCCTAATACAGTTTCACACACTACTACAGGCAAATGCCAGGATAGTAGCTTATTTCAAGTCCCGGGACGCCTACCCCATCTCTGTCCCTATACAGTTTCACACATTACTACAGGCAAATGCACGGATAGTAGCTTATTTCAAGTCCCGGGACGCCTACCCCATCTCTGTCCCTAATACAGTTTCACACACTACTACAGGCAAATGCCAGGATAGTAGCTTGTTTCAAGTCCCGGGACGCCTACCCCATCTCTGTCCCTAATACAGTTTCACACACTACTACAGGCAAATGCCAGGATAGTAGCTTATTTCAAGTCCCGGGACGCCTACCCCATCTCTGTCCCTAATACAGCTTCACACACTACTACAGGCAAATGCCAGGATAGTAGCTTATTTCAAGTCCCGGGACGCCTACCCCATCTCTGTCCCTAATACAGTTTCACACACTACTACAGGCAAATGCCAGGATAGTACCTTATTTCAAGTCCCGGGACGCCTACCCCATCTCTGTCCCTAATACAGTTTCACACACAACTACAGGCAAATGCCAGGATAGTAGCTTATTTCAAGTCCCGGGACGCCTACCCCATCTCTGTCCCTAATACAATTTCACACACTACTACAGGAAAATGCCAGGATAGTAGCTTATTTCAAGTCCCGGGACGCCTACCCCATCTCTGTCCTTAATACAGATTCACACACTACTACAGGCAAATGCCAGGATAGTAAATTACTTCAAGTCCCGGGACCCCTACCCCATCTCTGTCCCTAATACAGATTCACACACTACTACAGGCAAATGCCAGGATAGTAGCTTATTTCAAGTCCCAGGACGCCTACCCCATCTCTGTCCCTAATACAGTTTAACACACTACTACAGGCAAATGCCAGGATAGTAGCATATTGCAAGTCCCGGGACGCCTACCCCATCTCTGACCCTAATACAGTGTCACACATTACTACAGGCAAATGCCAGGATAGTAGCATATTCCAAGTCCCGGTATGCCTACCCCATCTCTGTCCCTAATACAGTTTCACACACTACTACAGGCAAACGCCAGGATAGTAGCATATTCCAAGTCCCGGGACGCCTACCCCATCTCTGTCCCTAATACAGTTTCACACACTACTACAGGCAAATGCCAGGATATTAGCTTATTTCAAGTCCCGGGACGCCTACCCCATCTCTGTCCCTAATACAGTTTCACACACTACTACAGGCAAATGCCAGGATAGTAGCTTATTTCAAGTCCCGGGACTCCTACCCCATCTCTGTCCCTAATACAGTTTCACACATTACTACAGGCAAATGCCAGCATAGTAGCTTGTTTCGAGTCCCGGGACGCCTACCCCATCTCTGTCCCTAATACAGTTTCACACACTACTACAGGCAAATGCCAGGATTGTAGCTTATTTCAAGTCCCGGGACGCCTACCCCATCTCTGTCCCTAATACAGTTTCACACACTACTACAGGCAAATGCCAGGATAGTAGCTTATTTCAAGTCCCGGGACGCCTACCCCATCAATGTCCCTAATACAGTGTCACACACTACTACAGGCAAATGCCAGGATAGTAGCTTATTTCAAGTCCCGGGACGCCTACCCCATCTCTGTCCCTAATACAGTTTCAAACACTACTACAGGCAAATGCCAGGATAGTAGCGTATTTCAAGTCCCGGGACGCCTACCCCATCTCTGTCCCTAATACAGTTTCACACACTACTACAGGCAAATGCCAGGATAGTAGCATATTCCAAGTCCCGGGACGCCTACCCCATCTCTGTCCCTAATACAGTTTCACACACTACTACAGGAAAATGCCAGGATATTAGCTTATTTCAAGTCCCGGGACGCCTACCCCATCTCTGTCCCTAATACAGTTTCACACACTACTACAGGCAAATGCCAGGATAGTACCTTATTTCAAGTCCCGGGACGCCTACCCCATCTCTGTCCCTAATACAGTTTCACACACTACTACAGACAAATGCCAGGATAGTACCATATTTGAAGTCCCGGGACACCAACCTGTCTCTGTCCCTAATACAGTTTCACACACTACTATAGGCAAATGCCAGGATAGTAGCTTATTTCAAGTCCAAGGACGCCTACCCCATCTCTGTCCCTAATACAGTTTCACACACTACTACAGGCAAATGCCAGGACAGTAGCTTATTTCAAGTCCCGGGACGCCTACCCCATCTCTGTCCCTAATACAGTTTCACACACTACTACAGGCAAATGCACGGATAGTAGCTTATTTCAAGTCCCGGGACGCCTGCCCCATCTCTGTCCCTAATACAGTGTCACACACTACTACAGGCAAATGCCAGGATAGTAGCTTATTTCAAGTCCCGGGACGCCTACCCCATCTCTGTCCCTAATACAGTTTCACACACTACTACAGGCATATGCCAGGATAGTACCTTATTTCAAGTCCCGGGACGCCTACCCCATCTCTGTCCCTAATACAGTTTCACACACTACTACAAGCAAATGCACGGATAGTACCTTATTTCAAGTCCCGGGACACTTTCCCCATCTCTGTCCCTAATACAGTTTCTCAAACTACTACAGGCAAATGCCAGGATAGTAGCATATTCCAAGTCCCGGGACGCCTACCCCATCTCTGACCCTAATACAGTGTCACACATTACTACAGGCAAATGCCAGGATAGTAACTTATTCCAAGTCCCGGGATGCCTACCCCATCTCTGTCCCTAATACAGTTTCACACACTACTACAGGCAAATGCCAGGATAGTAGCATATTCCAAGTCCCGGGACGCCTACCCCATCTCTGTCCCTAATACAGTTTCACACACTACTACAGGAAAATGCCAGGATATTAGCTTATTTCAAGTCCCGGGACGCCTACCCCATCTCTGTCTCTAATACAGTTTCACACATTACTACAGGCAAATGCCAGCATAGTAGCTTGTTTCAAGTCCCGGGACGCCTACCCCATCTCTGTCCCTAATACAGTTTCACACACTACTACAGGCAAATGCCAGGATTGTAGCTTATTTCAAGTCCCGGGACGCCTACCCCATCTCTGTCCCTAATTCAGTTTCACACACTACTACAGGCAAATGCCAGGATAGTAGCTTATTTCAAGTCCCGGGACGCTAACCCCATCTCTGTCCCTAATACAGTTTCAAACACTACTACAGGCAAATGCCAGGATAGTAGCGTATTTCAAGTCCCGGGACGCCTACCCCATCTCTGTCCCTAATACAGATTCACACACTACTACAGGCAAATGCCAGGATAGTAGCTTATTTCAAGTCCCGGGACGCCTACCCCATCTCTGTCCCTAATACAGTTTCACACACTACTACAGACAAATGCCAGGATAGTACCATATTTCAAGTCCCGGGACACCTACCCCATCTCTGTCCCTAATACAGTTTCACACACTACTAAAGGCAAATACCAGGATTGTAGCTTATTTCAAGTCCAAGGACGCCTACCCCATCTCTGTCCCTAATACAGTTTCACACACTACTACAAGCAAATGCCAGGATAGTAGCTTATTTCAAGTCCCGGGACGCCTACCCCACCTCTGTCCCTATACAGTTTCACACATTACTACAGGCAAATGCACGGATAGTAGCTTATTTCAAGTCCCGGGACGCCTACCCCATCTCTGTCCCTAATACAGTTTCACACACTACTACAGGCAAATGCCAGGATAGTAGCTTGTTTCAAGTCCCGGGACGCCTACCCCATCTCTGTCCCTAATACAGTTTCACACACTACTACAGGCAAATGCCAGGATAGTAGCTTATTTCAAGTCCCGGGACGCCTACCCCATCTCTGTCCCTAATACAGCTTCACACACTACTACAGGCAAATGCCAGGATAGTAGCTTATTTCAAGTCCCGGGACGCCTACCCCATCTCTGTCCCTAATACAGTTTCACACACTACTACAGGCAAATGCCAGGATAGTACCTTATTTCAAGTCCCGGGACGCCTACCCCATCTCTGTCCCTAATACAGTTTCACACACAACTACAGGCAAATGCCAGGATAGTAGCTTATTTCAAGTCCCGGGACGCCTACCCCATCTCTGTCCCTAATACAATTTCACACACTACTACAGGAAAATGCCAGGATAGTAGCTTATTTCATGTCCACCCCCAGGGGCTCACATCTAGTGGGCGTGGGTTGGCGACCACGGGGGCCCCAGCTGAGTCCGGCATTGCTTCCACTTACTTGTGCCGGGCTCCTCTCTGTCTTCTTTCCTGTCGACCTCACTTGGTCAACTCTTGTTCTCTTCTGACCCCGACGGTATTAGGGTATCCGAGGCCTAGGGAGTCTCTTCCTTTCCCGCCTTAATTGGCCCTTGTCACCTCTTTTCTGATACCCTCCTTCTGCGAGGGGTCAGCCTTCTTTTTCTCTTCCTTTTACCTCCTGCCTTGTGCTCTAGGCCCTTAAGGAGGCAGGGTGTATGTAGCCCCACCATTTCTGGTGCACCCTAGATAATGCTACACCCTCAGGCGCTCACGGCTGGTGAGTTCGGGAGTTGGCGACCCCGAGGGATTCCTGAGCTGGGTCCGTTTTCCCCTTTTGTCCCTTCCCTTTGGGGCGGACCCTCTCCTCTTTCACTTTCCTATATGCCTTTCATGGCTCTCCTTCCTTCCAAGTCCCTCAATCCGCCTTCTCCGAGGGTTGAGGACATTTCTTTTCCTTCTGTCCTTTTATTTGCCTTATTCTCCTTTAGTTTTCCATTTCTTCTTCTAGTATGTAGGTTAGTTTTAAGTTCGCTTTTCATTTTCATCTTCACGATCACCCAAACCATCAGGGGCCGATAACCTCGATGTTAGGCCCCTTAACACAACAATTATCATCATCATCATCATATTTCAAGTCCCGGGACGCCTACCCCATCTCTGTCCTTAATACAGATTCACACACTACTACAGGCAAATGCCAGGATAGTAAATTACTTCAAGTCCCGGGACCCCTACCCCATCTCTGTCCCTAATACAGATTCACACACTACTACAGGCAAATGCCAGGATAGTAGCTTATTTCAAGTCCCAGGACGCCTACCCCATCTCTGTCCCTAATACAGTTTAACACACTACTACAGGCAAATGCCAGGATAGTAGCATATTGCAAGTCCCGGGACGCCTACCCCATCTCTGACCCTAATACAGTGTCACACATTACTACAGGCAAATGCCAGGATAGTAGCATATTCCAAGTCCCGGTATGCCTACCCCATCTCTGTCCCTAATACAGTTTCACACACTACTACAGGCAAACGCCAGGATAGTAGCATATTCCAAGTCCCGGGACGCCTACCCCATCTCTGTCCCTAATACAGTTTCACACACTACTACAGGCAAATGCCAGGATATTAGCTTATTTCAAGTCCCGGGACGCCTACCCCAGCTCTGTCCCTAATACAGTTTCACACACTACTACAGGCAAATGCCAGGATAGTAGCTTATTTCAAGTCCCGGGACTCCTACCCCATCTCTGTCCCTAATACAGTTTCACACATTACTACAGGCAAATGCCAGCATAGTAGCTTGTTTCGAGTCCCGGGACGCCTACCCCATCTCTGTCCCTAATACAGTTTCACACACTACTACAGGCAAATGCCAGGATTGTAGCTTATTTCAAGTCCCGGGACGCCTACCCCATCTCTGTCCCTAATACAGTTTCACACACTACTACAGGCAAATGCCAGGATAGTAGCTTATTTCAAGTCCCGGGACGCCTACCCCATCAATGTCCCTAATACAGTTTCAAACACTACTGCAGGCAAATGCCAGGATAGTAGCGTATTCCAAGTCCCGGGACGCCTACCCCATCTCTGTCCCTAATACAGATTCACACACTACTACAGGAAAATGCCAGGATAGTAGCTTATTTCAAGTCCCGGGAAGCCTACCCCATCTCTGTCCCTAATACAGTTTCACACACTACTACAGACAAATGCCAGGATAGTACCATATTTGAAGTCCCGGGACACCAACCCGTCTCTGTCCCTAATACAGTTTCACACACTACTATAGGCAAATGCCAGGATAGTAGCTTATTTCAAGTCCAAGGACGCCTACCCCATCTCTGTCCCTAATACAGTTTCACACACTACTACAGGCAAATGCCAGGACAGTAGCTTATTTCAAGTCCCGGGACGCCTACCCCATCTCTGTCCCTAATACAGTTTCACACACTACTACAGGCAAATGCACGGATAGTAGCTTATTTCAAGTCCCGGGACGCCTGCCCCATCTCTGTCCCTAGTACAGTTTCACACACTACTACAGGCAAATGCCAGGATAGTAGCTTATTTCAAGTCCCGGGACGCCTACCCCATCTCTGTCCCTAATACAGTTTCACACACTACTACAGGCAAATGCCAGGATAGTACCTTATTTCAAGTCCCGGTACGCCTACCCCATCTCTGTCCCTAATACAGTTTCACACAATACTACAAGCAAATGCCAGGATAGTACCTTATTTCAAGTCCCGGGACACCTTCCCCATCTCTGTCCCTAATACAGTTTCACAAACTACTACAGGCAAATGCCAGGATGGTAGCATATTCCAAGTCCCGGGACGCCTACCCCATCTCTGACCCTAATACAGTGTCACACATTACTACAGGCAAATGCCAGGATAGTAACATATTCCAAGTCCCGGGATGCCTACCCCATCTCTGTCCCTAATACAGTTTCACACACTACTACAGGCAAATGCCAGGATAGTAGCATATTCCAAGTCCCGGGACGCCTACCCCATCTCTGTCCCTAATACAGTTTCACACACTACTACAGGAAAATGCCAGGATATTAGCTTATTTCAAGTCCCGGGACGCCTACCCCATCTCTGTCTCTAATACAGTTTCACACATTACTACAGGCAAATGCCAGCATAGTAGCTTGTTTCAAGTCCCGGGACGCCTACCCCATCTCTGTCCCTAATACAGTTTCACACACTACTACAGGCAAATGCCAGGATTGTAGCTTATTTCAAGTCCCGGGACGCCTACCCCATCTCTGTCCCTAATACAGTTTCACACACTACTACAGGCAAATGCCAGGATAGTAGCTTATTTCAAGTCCCGGGACGCCTACCCCATCTCTGTCCCTAATACAGTTTCAAACACTACTACAGGCAAATGCCAGGATAGTAGCGTATTTCAAGTCCCGGGACGCCTACCCCATCTCTGTCCCTAATACAGATTCACACACTACTACAGGCAAATGCCAGGATAGTAGCTTATTTCAAGTCCCGGGACGCCTACCCCATCTCTGTCCCTAATACAGTTTCACACACTACTACAGACAAATGCCAGGATAGTACCATATTTCAAGTCCCGGGACACCTACCCCATATCTGTCCCTAATACAGTTTCACACACTACTATAGGCAAATACCAGGATTGTAGCTTATTTCAAGTCCAAGGACGCCTACCCCATCTCTGTCCCTAATACAGTTTCACACACTATTACAGGCATATGCCAGGATAGTAGCTTATTTCAAGTCCTGGGACGCCTACCCCATCTCTGTCCCTATACAGTTTCACACATTACTACAGGCAAATGCCAGGATAGTACCTTATTTCAAGTCCCGGGACGCCTACCCCATCTCTGTCCCTAATACAGATTCACACACTACTACAGGCAAATGCCAGGATAGTAGCTTATTTCAAGTCCCAGGACGCCTACCCCATCTCTGTACCTAATACAGTTTAACACACTACTACAGGCAAATGCCAGGATAGTAGCATATTCCAAGTCCCGGGACGCCTACCCCATCTCTGTCCCTAATACAGTTTCACACACTACTACAGGAAAATGCCAGGATAGTAGCTTATTTCAAGTCCCGGGACGCGTATCCCATCTCTGTCCCTAATACAGTGTCACACACTACTACAGGCAAATGCCAGGATAGTAGCATATTCCAAGTCCCGGGACGCCTACCCCATCTCTGTCCCTAATACAGTTTCACACACTACTACAGGCAAATGCCAGGATAGTAGCTTATTTCAAGTCCCGGGACGCCTACCCACGCCTACCCCATCTCTGTCCCTAATACAGTTTTACACACTACTACAGGCAAATGCCAGGATAGTAGCTTATTTCAAGTCCCGGGACGCCTACCCCATCTCTGTCCCTAATACAGTTTCACACACTACTACAGGCAAATGCCAGGATAGTGCCTTATTTCAAGTCCCGGGACACCTTCCCCATCTCTGTCCTTAATACAGTTTCACAAACTACTACAGGCAAATGCCAGGATAGTAGCATATTCCAAGTCCCGGGACGCCTACCCCATCTCTGACCCTAATACAGTGTCACACATTACTAAAGGCAAATGCCAGGATAGTAACGTATTCCAAGTCCCGGGATGCCTACCCCATCTCTGTCCCTAATACAGTTTCACACACTACTACAGGCAAATGCCAGGATAGTAGCATATTCCAAGTCCCGGGACGCCTACCCCATCTCTGTCCCTAATACAGTTTCACACACTACTACAGGCAAATGGCAGGATATTAGCTTATTTCAAGTCCCGGGACGCCTACCCCATCTCTGTCTCTAATACAGTTTCACACATTACTACAGGCAAATGCCAGGATAGTAGCTTGTTTCAAGTCCCGGGACGCCTACCCCATCTCTGTCCCTAATAGAGTTTCACACACTACTACAGGCAAATGCCAGGATAGTAGCTTGTTTCAAGTCCCGGGACGCCTACCCCATCTCTGTCCCTAATACAGTATCACACACTACTACAGGCAAATGCCAGGATAGTACCTTATTTCAAGTCCCAGGACACCTTCCCCATCTCTGTCCCTAATACAGTTTCACACACTACTACTGGCAAATGCCAGGATAGTAGCTTATTTCAAGTCCCGGGACGCCTACCCCATCTCTGTCCCTAATACAGTTTCACACACTACTACAGGCAAATGCCAGGATAGTAGCTTAGGTCAAGTCCCGGGACGCCTACCCCATCTCTGTCCCTAATACAGTTTCACACACTACTACAGGCAAATGCCAGGATAGTAGCTTGTTTCAAGTCCCGGGACGCCTACCCCATCTCTGTCCCTAATACAGTTTCACACACTACTACAGGCAAATGCCAGGATAGTAGCTTATTTCAAGTCCCGGGACGCCTACCCCATCTCTGTCCCTAATACAGTTTCACACACTACTACAGGCAAATGCCAGGATAGTAGCTTATTTCAAGTCCCGGGACGCCTACCCCATCTCTGTCCCTAATACAGTTTCACACACTACTACAGGTAAATGCCAGGATAGTACCTTATTTCAATTCCCGGGACGCCTACCCCATCTCTGTCCCTAATACAGTTTCACACACAACTACAGGCAAATGCCAGGATAGTAGCTTATTTCAAGTCCCGGGACGCCTACCCCATCTCTGTCCCTAATACAATTTCACACACTACTACAGGCAAATGCCAGGATAGTAGCTTATTTCAAGTCCCGGGACGCCTACCCCATCTCTGTCCCTAATACAGATTCACACACTACTACAGGCAAATGCCAGGATAGTACCTTATTTCAAGTCCCGGGACGCCTACCCCATCTCTGTCCCTAATACAGATTCACACACTACTACAGGCAAATGCCAGGATAGTAGCTTATTTCAAGTCCCAGGACGCCTACCCCATCTCTGTCCCTAATACAGTTTAACACACTACTACAGGCAAATGCCAGGATAGTAGCATATTCCAAGTCCCGGCACGCCTACCCCATCTCTGTCCCTAATACAGTTTCACACACTACTACAGGCAAATGCCAGGATAGTAGCTTATTTCAAGTCCCGGGACACCTACCCCATCTCTGTCCCTAATACAATTTCACACACTACTACAGGCAAATGCCAGGATAGTAGCTTATTTCAAGTCCCGGGACGCCTACCCCATCTCTGTCCCTAATACAGTTTCACACACTACTACAGGAAAATGCCAGGATAGTAGCTTATTTCAAGTCCCGGGACGCGTACCCCATCTCTGTCCCTAATACAGTTTCACAAACTACTACAGGCAAATGCCAGGATGGTAGCATATTCCAAGTCCCCGGACGCCTACCCCATCTCTGACCCTAATACAGTGTCACACATTACTACAGGCAAATGCCAGAATAGTAACATATTTCAAGTCCCGGGATGCCTACCCCATCTCTGTCCCTAATACAGTTTCACACACTACTACAGGCAAATGCCAGGATAGTAGCTTGTTTCAAGTCCCGGGACGCCTACCCCATCTCTGTCCCTAATACAGTTTCACACACTACTACAGGCAAATGCCAGGATAGTAGCTTATTTCAAGTCCCGGGACGCCTACCCCATCTCTGTCCCTAATACAGTTTCAAACACTACTACAGGCAAATGCCAGGATAGTAGCGTATTTCAAGTCCCGGGACGCCTACCCCATCTCTGTCCCTAATACAGATTCACACACTACTACAGGCAAATGCCAGGATAGTAGCTTATTTCAAGTCCCGGGACGCCTACCCCATCTCTGTCCCTAATACAGTTTCACACACTACTACAGACAAATGCCAGGATAGTACCATATTTCAAGTCCCGGGACACCTACCCCATCTCTGTCCCTAATACAGTTTCACACACTACTATAGGCAAATACCAGGATTGTAGCTTATTTCAAGTCCAAGGACGCCTACCCCATCTCTGTCCCTAATACAGTTTCACACACTACTACAGGCAAATGCCAGGATAGTAGCTTATTTCAAGTCCCGGAACGCCTACCCCATCTCTGTCCCTAATACAGTTTCAAACACTACTACAGGCAAATGCCAGGATAGTAGCGTATTTCAAGTCCCGGGACGCCTACCCCATCTCTGTCCCTAATACAGATTCACACACTACTACAGGCAAATGCCAGGATAGTAGCTTATTTCAAGTCCCGGGACGCCTACCCCATCTCTGTCCCTAATACAGTTTCACACACTACTACAGACAAATGCCAGGATAGTACCATATTTCAAGTCCCGGGACACCTACCCCATCTCTGTCCCTAATACAGTTTCACACACTACTATAGGCAAATACCAGGATTGTAGCTTATTTCAAGTCCAAGGACGCCTACCCCATCTCTGTCCCTAATACAGTTTCACACACTACTACAGGCAAATGCCAGGATAGTAGCTTATTTCAAGTCCCGGGACGCCTACCCCATCTCTGTCCCTATACAGTTTCACACATTACTACAGGCAAATGCACGGATAGTAGCTTATTTCAAGTCCCGGGACGCCTACCCCATCTCTGTCCCTAATACAGTTTCACACACTACTACAGGCAAATGCCAGGATAGTAGCTTATTTCAAGTCCCGGGACGCCTACCCCATCTCTGTCCCTAATACAGTTTCACACACTACTACAGGCAAATGCCAGGATAGTACCTTATTTCAAGTCCCGTTCGCCTACCCCATATCTGTCCCTAATACAGTTTCACACACAACTACAGGCAAATGCCAGGATAGTAGCTTATTTCAAGTCCCGGGACGCCTACCCCATCTCTGTCCCTAATACAATTTCACACACTACTACAGGCAAATGCCAGGATAGTAGCTTATTTCAAGTCCCGGGACGCCTACCCCATCTCTGTCCCTAATACAGATTCACACACTACTACAGGCAAATGCCAGGATAGTACCTTATTTCAAGTCCCGGGACGCCTACCCCATCTCTGTCCCTAATACAGATTCACACACTACTACAGGCAAATGCCAGGATAGTAGCTTATTTCAAGTCCCAGGACGCCTACCCCATCTCTGTCCCTAATACAGTTTAACACACTATTACAGGCAAATGCCAGGATAGTAGTAATATATTCCAAGTCCCGGGACGCCTACCCCATCTCTGTCCCTAATACAGTTTCACACACTACTACAGGCAAATGCCAGGATAGTAGCTTATTTCAAGTCCCGGGACACCTACCCCATCTCTGTCCCTAATACAATTTCACACACTACTACAGGCAAATGCCAGGATAGTAGCTTATTTCAAGTCCCGGGACGCCTACCCCATCTCTGTCCCTAATACAGTTTCACACACTACTACAGGAAAATGCCAGGATAGTAGCTTATTTCAAGTCCCGGGACGCGTACCCCATCTCTGTCCCTAATACAGTGTCACACACTACTACAGGCAAATGCCAGGATAGTAGCATATTCCAAGTCCCGGGACGCCTACCCCATCTCTGTCCCTAATACAGTTTCACACATTACTACAGGCAAATGCCAGGATAGTAGCTTATTTCAAGTCCCGGGACGCCTACCCACGCCTACCCCATCTCTGTCCCTAATACAGTTTTACACACTACTACAGGCAAATGCCAGGATAGTAGCTTATTTCAAGTCCCGGGACGCCTACCCCATCTCTGTCCCTAATACAGTTTCACACACTACTACAAGCAAATGCCAGGATAGTGCCTTATTTCAAGTCCCGGGACACCTTCCCCATCTCTGTCCCTAATACAGTTTCACACACTACTACAGGAAAATGCCAGGATAGTAGCTTATTTCAAGTCCCGGGACGCGTACCCCATCTCTGTCCCTAATACAGTGTCACACACTACTACAGGCAAATGCCAGGATAGTAGCATATTCCAAGTCCCGGGACGCCTACCCCATCTCTGACCCTAATACAGTGTTACACATTACTAAAGGCAAATGCCAGGATAGTAACGTATTCCAAGTCCCGGGATGCCTACCCCATCTCTGTCCCTAATACAGTTTCACACACTACTACAGGCAAATGCCAGGATAGTAGCATATTCCAAGTCCCGGGACGCCTACCCCATCACTGTCCCTAATACAGTTTCACACACTACTACAGGCAAATGCCAGGATATTAGCTTATTTCAAGTCCCGGGACGCCTACCCCATCTCTGTCTCTAATACAGTTTCACACATTACTACAGGCAAATGCCAGGATAGTAGCTTGTTTCAAGTCCCGGGACGCCTACCCCATCTCTGTCCCTAATAGAATTTCACACACTACTACAGGCAAATGCCAGGATAGTAGCTTGTTTCAAGTCCCGGGACGCCTACCCCATCTCTGTCCCTAATACAGTTTCACACACTACTACAGGCAAATGCCAGGATAGTACCTTATTTCAAGTCCCAGGACACCTTCCCCATCTCTGTCCCTAATACAGTTTCACACACTACTACTGGCAAATGCCAGGATAGTAGCTTATTTCAAGTCCCGGGACGCCTACCCCATCTCTGTCCCTAATACAGTTTCACACACTACTACAGGCAAATGCCAGGATAGTAGCTTATTTCAAGTCCCGGGACGCCTACCCCATCTCTGTCCCTAATACAGATTCACACACTACTACAGGCAAATGCCAGGATAGTAGCTTATTTCAAGTCCCGGGACGCCTACCCCATCTCAGTCCCTAATACAGTTTCAAACACTACTACAGGCAAATGCCAGGATAGTAGCGTATTTCAAGTCCCGGGACGCCTACCCCATCTCTGTCCCTAATACAGATTCACACACTACTACAGGCAAATGCCAGGATAGTAGCTTATTTCAAGTCCCGGGACGCCTACCCCATCTCTGTCCCTAATACAATTTCACACACTACTATAGGCAAATGCCAGGATAGTAGCTTATTTCAAGTCCCGGGACGCCTACCCCATCTCTGTCCCTAATACAGATTCACACACTACTACAGGCAAATGCCAGGATAGTACCTTATTTCAAGTCCCGGGACGCCTACCCCATCTCTGTCCCTAATACAGATTCACACACTACTACAGGCAAATGCCAGGATAGTAGCTTATTTCAAGTCCCGGGACGCCTACCCCATCTCTGTCCCTAATACAGTTTCACACACTACTACAGGTAAATGCCAGGATAGTACCTTATTTCAATTCCCGGGACGCCTACCCCATCTCTGTCCCTAATACAGTTTCACACACAACTACAGGCAAATGCCAGGATAGTAGCTTATTTCAAGTCCCGGGACGCCTACCCCATCTCTGTCCCTAATACAATTTCACACACTACTACAGGCAAATGCCAGGATAGTAGCTTATTTCAAGTCCCGGGACGCCTACCCCATCTCTGTCCCTAATACAGATTCACACACTACTACAGGCAAATGCCAGGATAGTACCTTATTTCAAGTCCCGGGACGCCTACAACATCTCTGTCCCTAATACAGATTCACACACTACTACAGGCAAATGCCAGGATAGTAGCTTATTTCAAGTCCCAGGACGCCTACCCCATCTCTGTCCCTAATACAGTTTCACACACTACTACAGGCAAATGCCAGGATAGTAGCTTGTTTCAAGTCCCTGGACGCCTACCCCATCTCTGTCCCTAATACAGTTTCACACACTACTACAGGCAAATGCCAGGATAGTAGCTTATTTTAAGTCCCGGGACGCCTACCCCATCTCTGTCCCTAATACAGTTTCAAACACTACTACAGGCAAATGCCAGGATAGTAGCGTATTTCAAGTCCCGGGACGCCTACCCCATCTCTGTCCCTAATACAGATTCACACACTACTACAGGCAAATGCCAGGATAGTAGCTTATTTCAAGTCCCGGGACGCCTACCCCATCTCTGTCCCTAATACAGTTTCACACACTACTACAGACAAATGCCAGGATAGTACCATATTTCAAGTCCCGGGACACCTACCCCATCTCTGTCCCTAATACAGTTTCACACACTACTATAGGCAAATACCAGGATTGTAGCTTATTTCAAGTCCAAGGACGCCTACCCCATCTCTGTCCCTAATACAATTTCACACACTACTACAGGCAAATGCCAGGATAGTAGCCTATTTCAAGTCCCGGGACGCCTACCCCATCTCTGTCCCTATACAGTTTCACACATTACTACAGGCAAATGCACGGATAGTAGCTTATTTCAAGTCCCTGGACGCCTACCCCATCTCTGTCCCTAATACAGTTTCACACACTACTACAGGCAAATGCCAGGATAGTAGCTTGTTTCAAGTCCCGGGACGCGTACCCCATCTCTGTCCCTAATACAGTTTCACACATTACTACAGGCAAATGCCAGGATAGTAGCTTATTTCAAGACCCGGGACGCCTACCCCATCTCTGTCCCTAATACAGCTTCACACACTACTACAGGCAAATGCCAGGATAGTAGCTTATTTCAAGTCCCGGGACGCCTACCCCATCTCTGTCCCTAATACAGTTTCACACACTACTACAGGCAAATGCCAGGATAGTACCTTATTTCAAGTCCCGGGACGCCTACCCCATCTCTGTCCCTAATACAGTTTCACACACAACTACAGGCAAATGCCAGGATAGTAGCTTATTTCAAGTCCCGGGACGCCTACCCCATCTCTGTCCCTAATACAATTTCACACACTACTACAGGCAAATGCCAGGATAGAAGCTTATTTCAAGTCCCGGGACGCCTACCCCATCTCTGTCCCTAATACAGATTCACACACTACTACAGGCAAATGCCAGGATAGTACCTTATTTCAAGTCCCGGGACCCCTACCCCATCTCTGTCCTTAATACAGATTCTCACACTACTACAGGCAAATGCCAGGATAGTAGCTTATTTCAAGTCCCAGGACGCCTACCCCATCTCTGTCCCTAATACAGTTTAACACACTACTACAGGCAAATGCCAGGATAGTAGCATATTCCAAGCCCCGGGACGCCTACCCCATCTCTGACCCTAATACAGTGTCACACATTACTACAGGCAAATGCCAGGATAGTAGCATATTCCAAGTCCCGGTATGCCTACCCCATCTCTGTCCCTAATACAGTTTCACACAC
Source organism: Meconema thalassinum (assembly GCA_946902985.2). Classification (NCBI taxonomy): domain Eukaryota; kingdom Metazoa; phylum Arthropoda; class Insecta; order Orthoptera; family Tettigoniidae; genus Meconema; species Meconema thalassinum. Next base: position 359,286,778 of record OX336392.1, read on the forward strand.
TACTACAGGCAAACGCCAGGATAGTAGCATATTCCAAGTCCCGGGACGCCTGCCCCATCTCTGTCCCTAATACAGTTTCACACACTACTACAGGCAAATGCCAGGATATTAGCTTATTTCAAGTCCCGGGACGCCTACCCCATCTCTGTCCCTAATACAGTTTCACACACTACTACAGGCAAATGCCAGGATAGTAGCTTATTTCAAGTCCCGGGACGCCTACCCCATCTCTGTCCCTAATACAGTTTCACACATTACTACAGGCAAATGCCAGCATAGTAGCTTGTTTCGAGTCCCGGGACGCCTACCCCATCTCTGTCCCTAATACAGTTTCACACACTACTACAGGCAAATGCCAGTATTGTAGCTTATTTCAAGTCCCGGGACGCCTACCCCATCTCTGTCCCTAATACAGTTTCACACACTACTACAGGCAAATGCCAGGATAGTAGCTTATTTCAAGTCCCGGGACGCCTACCCCATCAATGTCCCTAATACAGTTTCAAACACTACTGCAGGCAAATGCCAGGATAGTAGCGTATTCCAAGTCCCGGGACGCCTACCCCATCTCTGTCCCTAATACAGATTCACACACTACTACAGGAAAATGCCAGGATAGTAGCTTATTTCAAGTCCCGGGACGCCTACCCCATCTCTGCCCCGAATACAGTTTCACACACTACTATAGGCAAATGCCAGGATAGTAGCTTATTTCAAGTCCAAGGACGCCTACCCCATCTCTGTCCCTAATACAGTTTCACACACTACTACAGGCAAATGCCAAGACAGTAGCTTATTTCAAGTCCCGGGACGCCTACCCCATCTCTGTCCCTAATACAGTTTCACACACTACTACAGGCAAATGCACGGATAGTAGCTTATTTCAAGTCCCGGGACGCCTGCCCCATCTCTGTCCCTAATACAGTTTCACACACTACTACAGGCAAATGCCAGGATAGTAGCTTATTTCAAGTCCCGGGACGCCTACCCCATCTCTGTCCCTAATACAGTTTCACACACTACTACAGGCAAATGCCAGGATAGTACCTTATTTCAAGTCCCGGGACGCCTACCCCATCTCTGTCCCTAATACAGTTTCAAACACTACTACAGGCAAATGCCAGGATAGTAGCGTATTTCAAGTCCCGGGACGCCCACCCCATCTCTGTCCCTAATACAGATTCACACACTACTACAGGCAAATGCCAGGATAGTAGCTTATTTCAAGTCCCGGGACGCCTACCCCATCTCAGTCCCTAATACAGTTTCAAACACTACTACAGGCAAATGCCAGGATAGTAGCGTATTTCAAGTCCCGGGACGCCTACCCCATCTCTGTCCCTAATACAGATTCACACACTACTACAGGCAAATGCCAGGATAGTAGCTTATTTCAAGTCCCGGGACGCCTACCCCATCTCTGTCCCTAATACAATTTCACACACTACTACAGGCAAATGCCAGGATAGTAGCTTATTTCAAGTCCCGGGACGCCTACCCCATCTCTGTCCCTAATACAGATTCACACACTACTACAGGCAAATGCCAGGATAGTACCTTATTTCAAGTCCCGGGACGCCTACCCCATCTCTGTCCCTAATACAGATTCACACACTACTACAGGCAAATGCCAGGATAGTAGCTTATTTCAAGTCCCAGGACGCCTACCCCATCTCTGTCCCTAATACAGTTTAACACACTACTACAGGCAAATGCCAGGATAGTAGCATACTCCAAGTCCCGGGACGCCTACCCCATCTCTGTCCCTAATACAGTTTCACACACTACTACAGGCAAATGCCAGGATAGTAGCTTATTTCAAGTCCCGGGACACCTACCCCATCTCTGTCCCTAATACAATTTCACACACTACTAAGGCAAATGCCAGGATAGTAGCTTATTTCAAGTCCCGGGACGCCTACCCCATCTCTGTCCCTAATACAGTTTCACACACTACTACAGGAAAATGCCAGGATAGTAGCTTATTTCAAGTCCCGGGACGCGTACCCCATCTCTGTCCCTAATACAGTGTCACACACTACTACAGGCAAATGCCAGGATAGTAGCATATTCCAAGTCCCGGGACGCCTACCCCATCTCTGTCCCTAATACAGTTTCACACACTACTACAGGCACATGCCAGGATAGTAGCTTATTTCAAGTCCCGGGACGCCTACCCCATCTCTGTCCCTAATACAGTTTTACACACTACTACAGGCAAATGCCAGGATAGTAGCTTATTTCAAGTCCCGGGACGCCTACCCCATCTCTGTCCCTAATACAGTTTCACACACTACTACAAGCAAATGCCAGGATAGTGCCTTATTTCAAGTCCCGGGACACCTTCCCCATCTCTGTCCCTAATACAGTTTCACAAACTACTACAGGCAAATGCCAGGATAGTAGCATATTCCAAGTCCCGGGACGCCTACCCCATCTCTGACCCTAATACAGTGTCACACATTACTAAAGGCAAATGCCAGGATAGTAACGTATTCCAAGTCCCGGGATGCCTACCCCATCTCTGTCCCTAATACAGTTTCACACACTACTACAGGCAAATGCCAGGATAGTAGCATATTCCAAGTCCCGGGACGCCTACCCCATCTCTGTCCCTAATACAGTTTCACACACTACTACAGGCAAATGCCAGGATATTAGCTTATTTCAAGTCCCGGGACGCCTACCCCATCTCTGTCTCTAATACAGTTTCACACATTACTACAGGCAAATGCCAGGATAGTAGCTTGTTTCAAGTCCCGGGACGCCTACCCCATCTCTGTCCCTAATAGAGTTTCACACACTACTACAGGCAAATGCCAGGATAGTAGCTTGTTTCAAGTCCCGGGGCGCCTACCACATCTCTGTCCCTAATACAGTTTCACACACTACTACAGGCAAATGCCAGGATAATACCTTATTTCAAGTCCCAGGACACCTTCCCCATCTCTGTCCCTAATACAGTTTCACACACTACTACTGGCAAATGCCAGGATAGTAGCTTATTTCAAGTCCCGGGACGCCTACCCCATCTCTGTCCCTAATACAGTTTCACACACTACTACAGGCAAATGCCAGGATAGTAGCTTATTTCAAGTCCCGGGACGCCTACCCCATCTCTGTCCCTAATACAGTTTCACACACTACAACAGGCAAATGCCAGGATAGTACCTTATTTCAAGTCCCGGGACGCCTACCCCATCTCTGTCCCTAATACAGTTTCACACACTACTACAGGCAAATGCCAGGATAGTAGCTTGTTTCAAGTCCCGGGACGCCTACCCCATCTCTGTCCCTAATACAGTTTCACACACTACTACAGGCAAATGCCAGGATAGTAGCTTATTTCAGGTCCCGGGACGCCTACCCCATCTCTGTCCCTAATACAGTTTCACACACTACTACAGGCAAATGCCAGGATAGTAGCTTATTTCAAGTCCCGGGACGCCTACCCCATCTCTGTCCCTAATACAGTTTCACACACTACTACAGGTAAATGCCAGGATAGTACCTTATTTCAATTCCCGGGACGCCTACCCCATCTCTGTCCCTTATACAGTTTCACACACAACTACAGGCAAATGCCAGGATAGTAGCTTATTTCAAGTCCCGGGACGCCTACCCCATCTCTGTCCCTAATACAATTTCACACACTACTACAGGCAAATGCCAGGATAGTAGCTTATTTCAAGTCCCGGGACGCCTACCCCATCTCTGTCCCTAATACAGATTCACACACTACTACAGGCAAATGCCAGGATAGTACCTTATTTCAAGTCCCGGGACGCCTACCCCATCTCTGTCCCTAATACAGATTCACACACTACTACAGGCAAATGCCAGGATAGTAGCTTATTTCAAGTCCCAGGACGCCTACCCCATCTCTGTCCCTAATACAGTTTAACACACTACTACAGGCAAATGCCAGGATAGTAGCATATTCCAAGTCCCGGGACGCCTACCCCATCTCTGTCCCTAATACAGTTTCACACACTACTACAGGCAAATGCCAGGATAGTAGCTTATTTCAAGTCCCGGGACACCTACCCCATCTCTGTCCCTAATACAATTTCACACACTACTACAGGCAAATGCCAGGATAGTAGCTTATTTCAAGTCCCGGGACGCCTACCCCATCTCTGTCCCTAATACAGTTTCACACACTACTACAGGAAAATGCCAGGATAGTAGCTTATTTCAAGTCCCGGGACGCATACCCCATCTCTGTCCCTAATACAGTGTCACACACTACTACAGGCAAATGCCAGGATAGTAGCATATTCCAAGTCCCGGGACGCCTACCCCATCTCTGTCCCTAATACAGTTTCACACACTAGTACAGGCAAATGCCAGGATAGTAGCTTATTTCAAGTCCCGGGACGCCTACCCCATCTCTGTCCCTAATACAGTTTTACACACTACTACAGGCAAATGCCAGGATAGTAGCTTATTTCAAGTCCCGGGACGCCTACCCCATCTCTGTCCCTAATACATTTTCACACACTACTACAAGCAAATGCCAGGATAGTGCCTTATTTCAAGTCCCGGGTCACCTTCCCCATCTCTGTCCCTAATACAGTTTCACAAACTACTACAGGCAAATGCCAGGATAGTAGGATATTCCAAGTCCCGGGACGCCTACCCCATCTCTGACCCTAATACAGTGTCACACATTACTAAATGCAAATGCCAGGATAGTAACATATTCCAAGTCCCGGGATGCCTACCCCATCTCTGTCCCTAATACAGTTTCACACACTACTACAGGCAAATGCCAGGATAGTAGCATATTCCAAGTCCCGGGACGCCTACCCCATCTCTGACCCTAATACAGTGTCACACATTACTAAATGCAAATGCCAGGATAGTAACATATTCCAAGTCCCGGGATGCCTACCCCATCTCTGTCCCTAATACAGATTCACACACTACTACAGGCAAATGCCAGGATAGTAGCTTATTTCAAGTCCCAGGACGCCTACCCCATCACTGTCCCTAATACAGTTTAACACACTACTACAGGCAAATGCCAGGATAGTAGCATATTCCAAGTCCCGGGACGCCTACCCCATCTCTGTCCCTAATACAGTTTCACACACTACTACAGGCAAATGCCAGGATAGTAGCTTATTTCAAGTCCCGGGACACCTACCTCATCTCTGTCCCTAATACAATTTCACACACTACTACAGGCAAATGCCAGGATAGTAGCTTATTTCAAGTCCCGGGACGCCTACCCCATCTCTGTCCCTAATACAGTTTCACACACTACTACAGGAAAATGCCAGGATAGTAGCTTATTTCAAGTCCCGGGACGCGTACCCCATCTCTGTCCCTAATACAGTGTCACACACTACTACAGGCAAATGCCAGGATAGTAGCATATTCCAAGTCCCGCGAGGCCTACCCCATCTCTGTCCCTAATACAGTTTCACACACTACTACAGGAAAATGCCAGGATATTAGCTTATTTCAAGTCCCGGGACGCCTACCCCTTCTCTGTCTCTAATACAGTTTCACACATTACTACAGGCAAATGCCAGCATAGTAGCGTATTTCAAGTCCCGGGACGCCTACCCCATCTCTGTCCCTAATACAGATTCACACACTACTACAGGCAAATGCCAGGATAGTAGCTTATTTCAAGTCCCGGGACGCCTACCCCATCTCTGTCCCTAATACAATTTCACACACTACTATAGGCAAATGCCAGGATAGTAGCTTATTTCAAGTCCCGGGACGCCTACCCCATCTCTGTCCCTAATACAGATTCACACACTACTACAGGCAAATGCCAGGATAGTACCTTATTTCAAGTCCCGGGACGCCTACCCCATCTCTGTCCCTAATACAGATTCACACACTACTACAGGCAAATGCCAGGATAGTAGCTTATTTCAAGTCCCGGGACGCCTACCCCATCTCTGTCCCTAATACAGTTTCACACACTACTACAGGTAAATGCCAGGATAGTACCTTATTTCAATTCCCGGGACGCCTACCCCATCTCTGTCCCTAATACAGTTTCACACACAACTACAGGCAAATGCCAGGATAGTAGCTTATTTCAAGTCCCGGGACGCCTACCCCATCTCTGTCCCTAATACAATTTCACACACTACTACAGGCAAATGCCAGGATAGTAGCTTATTTCAAGTCCCGGGACGCCTACCCCATCTCTGTCCCTAATACAGATTCACACACTACTACAGGCAAATGCCAGGATAGTACCTTATTTCAAGTCCCGGGACGCCTACCCCATCTCTGTCCCTAATACAGATTCACACACTACTACAGGCAAATGCCAGGATAGTAGCTTATTTCAAGTCCCAGGACGCCTACCCCATCTCTGCCCTAATAGAGTTTAACACACTACTACAGGCAAATGCCAGGATAGTAGCATATTCCAAGTCCCGGGACGCCTACCCCATCTCTGTCCCTAATACAGTTTCACACACTACTACAGGCAAATGCCAGGATAGTAGCTTATTTCAAGTCCCGGGACACCTACCCCATCTCTGTCCCTAATACAATTTCACACACTACTACAGGCAAATGCCAGGATAGTAGCTTATTTCAAGTCCCGGGACGCCTACCCCATCTCTGTCCCTAATACAGTTTCACACACTACTACAGGAAAATGCCAGGATAGTAGCTTATTTCAAGTCCCGGGACGCGTACCCCATCTCTGTCCCTAATACAGTTTCACAAACTACTACAGGCAAATGCCAGGATGGTAGCATATTCCAAGTCCCGGGACGCCTACCCCATCTCTGACCCTAATACAGTGTCACACATTACTACAGGCAAATGCCAGGATAGTAACATATTGCAAGTCCCGGGATGCCTACCCCATCTCTGTCCCTAATACAGTTTCACACACTACTACAGGCAAATGCCAGGATAGTAGCTTGTTTCAAGTCCCTGGACGCCTACCCCATCTCTGTCCCTAATACAGTTTCACACACTACTACAGGCAAATGCCAGGATAGTAGCTTATTTCAAGTCCCGGGACGCCTACCAAATCTCTGTCCCTAATACAGTTTCAAACACTACTACAGGCAAATGCCAGGATAGTAGCGTATTTCAAGTCCCGGGACGCCTACCCCATCTCTGTCCCTAATACAGATTCACACACTACTACAGGCAAATGCCAGGATAGTAGCTTATTTCAAGTCCCGGGACGCCTACCCCATCTCTGTCCCTAATACAGTTTCACACACTACTACAGACAAATGCCAGGATAGTACCATATTTCAAGTCCCGGGACACCTACCCCATCTCTGTCCCTAATACAGTTTCACACACTACTATAGGCAAATACCAGGATTGTAGCTTATTTCAAGTCCAAGGACGCCTACCCCATCTCTGTCCCTAATACAGTTTCACACACTACTACAGGCAAATGCCAGGATAGTAGCTTATTTCAAGTCCCGGGACGCCTACCCCATCTCTGTCCCTATACAGTTTCACACATTACTACAGGCAAATGCACGGATAGTAGCTTATTTCAAGTCCCTGGACGCCTACCCCATCTCTGTCCCTAATACAGTTTCACACACTACTACAGGCAAATGCCAGGATAGTAGCTTGTTTCAAGTCCCGGGACGCGTACCCCATCTCTGTCCCTAATACAGTTTCACACATTACTACAGGCAAATGCCAGGATAGTAGCTTATTTCAAGACCCGGGACGCCTACCCCATCTCTGTCCCTAATACAGCTTCACACACTACTACAGGCAAATGCCAGGATAGTAGCTTATTTCAAGTCCCGGGACGCCTACCCCATCTCTGTCCCTAATACAGTTTCACACACTACTACAGGCAAATGCCAGGATAGTACCTTACTTCAAGTCCCGGGACGCCTACCCCATCTCTGTCCCTAATACAGTTTCACACACAACTACAGGCAAATGCCAGGATAGTAGCTTATTTCAAGTCCCGGGACGCCTACCCCATCTCTGTCCCTAATACAATTTCACACACTACTACAGGCAAATGCCAGGATAGAAGCTTATTTCAAGTCCCGGGACGCCTACCCCATCTCTGTCCCTAATACAGATTCACACACTACTACAGACAAATGCCAGGATAGTACCTTATTTCAAGTCCCGGGACCCCTACCCCATCTCTGTCCTTAATACAGATTCACACACTACTACAGGCAAATGCCAGGATAGTAGCTTATTTCAAGTCCCAGGACGCCTACCCCATCTCTGTCCCTAATACAGTTTAACACACTACTACAGGCAAATGCCAGGATAGTAGCATATTCCAAGTCCCGGGACGCCTACCCCATCTCTGACCCTAATACAGTGTCACACATTACTACAGGCAAATGCCAGGATAGTAGCATATTCCAAGTCCCGGTATGCCTACCCCATCTCTGTCCCTAATACAGTTTCACACACTACTACAGGCAAACGCCAGGATAGTAGCATATTCCAAGTCCCGGGACGCCTACCCCATCTCTGTCCCTAATACAGTTTCACACACTACTACAGGCAAATGCCAGGATATTAGCTTATTTCAAGTCCCGGGACGCCTACCCCATCTCTGTCCCTAATACAGTTTCACACACTACTACAGGCAAATGCCAGGATAGTAGCTTATTTCAAGTCCCGGGACGCCTACCCCATCTCTGTCCCTAATACAGTTTCACACATTACTACAGGCAAATGCCAGCATAGTAGCTTGTTTCGAGTCCCGGGACGCCTACCACATCTCTGTCCCTAATACAGTTTCACACACTACTACAGGCAAATGCCAGTATTGTAGCTTATTTCAAGTCCCGGGACGCCTACCCCATCTCTGTCCCTAATACAGTTTCACACACTACTACAGGCAAATGCCAGGAAAGTAGCTTATTTCAAGTCCCGGGACGCCTACCCCATCAATGTCCCTAATACAGTTTCAAACACTACTGCAGGCAAATGCCAGGATAGTAGCGTATTCCAAGTCCCGGGACGCCTACCCCATCTCTGTCCCTAATACAGATTCACACACTACTACAGGAAAATGCCAGGATAGTAGCTTATTTCAAGTCCCGGGACGCCTACCCCATCTCTGCCCCGAATACAGTTTCACACACTACTATAGGCAAATGCCAGGATAGTAGCTTATTTCACGTCCAAGGACGCCTACCCCATCTCTGTCCCTAATACAGTTTCACAAACTACTACAGGCAAATGCCAAGACAGTAGCTTATTTCAAGTCCCGGGACGCCTACCCCATCTCTGTCCCTAATACAGTTTCACACACTACTACAGGCAAATGCACGGATAGTAGCTTATTTCAAGTCCCGGGACGCCTGCCCCATCTCTGTCCCTAATACAGTTTCACACACTACTACAGGCAAATGCCAGGATAGTAGCTTATTTCAAGTCCCGGGACGCCTACCCCATCTCTGTCCCTAATACAGTTTCACACACTACTACAGGCAAATGCCAGGATAGTACCTTATTTCAAGTCCCGGGACGCCTACCCCATCTCTGTCCCTAATACAGTTTCACACAATACTACAAGCAAATGCCAGGATAGTACCTTATTTCAAGTCCCGGGGCACCTTCCCCATCTCTGTCCCTAATACAGTTTCACAAACTACTACAGGCAAATGCCAGGATGGTAGCATATTCCAAGTCCCGGGACGCCTACCCCATCTCTGACCCTAATACAGTGTCACACATTACTACAGGCCAATGCCAGGATAGTAACATATTCCAAGTCCCGGGATGCCTACCCCATCTCTGTCCCTAATACAGTTTCACACACTATTACAGGCAAATGCCAGGATAGTAGCATATTCCAAGTCCCGGGAGGCCTACCCCATCTCTGTCCCTAATACAGTTTCACACACTACTACAGGAAAATGCCAGGATATTAGCTTATTTCAAGTCCCGGGACGCCTACCCCATCTCTGTCTCTAATACAGTTTCACACATTACTACAGGCAAATGCCAGCATAGTAGCTTGTTTCAAGTCCCGGGACGCCTACCCCATCTCTGTCCCTAATACAGTTTCACACACTACTACAGGCAAATGCCAGGATTGTAGCTTATTTCAAGTCCCGGGACGCCTACCCCATCTCTGTCCCTAATACAGTTTCACACACTACTACAGGCAAATGCCAGGATAGTAGCTTATTTCAAGTCCCGGGACGCCTACCCCATCTCAGTCCCTAATACAGTTTCAAACACTACTACAGGCAAATGCCAGGATAGTAGCGTATTTCAAGTCCCGGGACGCCTACCCCATCTCTGTCCCTAATACAGATTCACACACTACTACAGGCAAATGCCAGGATAGTAGCTTATTTCAAGTCCCGGGACGCCTACCCCATCTCAGTCCCTAATACAGTTTCAAACACTACTACAGGCAAATGCCAGGATAGTAGCGTATTTCAAGTCCCGGGACGCCTACCCCATCTCTGTCCCTAATACAGATTCACACACTACTACAGGCAAATGCCAGGATAGTAGCTTATTTCAAGTCCCGGGACGCCTACCCCATCTCTGTCCCTAATACAATTTCACACACTACTACAGGCAAATGCCAGGATAGTAGCTTATTTCAAGTCCCGGGACGCCTACCCCATCTCTGTCCCTAATACAGATTCACACACTACTACAGGCAAATGCCAGGATAGTACCTTATTTCAAGTCCCGGGACGCCTACCCCATCTCTGTCCCTAATACAGATTCACACACTACTACAGGCAAATGCCAGGATAGTAGCTTATTTCAAGTCCCAGGACGTCTACCCCATCTCTGTCCCTAATACAGTTTAACACACTACTACAGGCAAATGCCAGGATAGTAGCATACTCCAAGTCCCGGGACGCCTATCCCATCTCTGTCCCTAATACAGTTTCACACACTACTACAGGCAAATGCCAGGATAGTAGCTTATTTCAAGTCCCGGGACACCTACCCCATCTCTGTCCCTAATACAATTTCACACACTACTACAGGCAAATGCCAGGATAGTAGCTTATTTCAAGTCCCGGGACGCCTACCCCATCTCTGTCCCTAATACAGTTTCACACACGACTACAGGAAAATGCCAGGATAGTAGCTTATTTCAAGTCCCGGGACGCGTACCCCATCTCTGTCCCTAATACAGTGTCACACACTACTACAGGCAAATGCCAGGATAGTAGCATATTCCAAGTCCCGGGACGCCTACCCCATCTCTATCCCTAATACAGTTTCACACACTACTACAGGCACATGCCAGGATAGTAGCTTATTTCAAGTCCCGGGACGCCTACCCCATCTCTGTCCCTAATACAGTTTTACACACTACTACAGGCAAATGCCAGGATAGTAGCTTATTTCAAGTCCCGGGACGCCTACCCCATCTCTGTCCCTAATACAGTTTCACACACTACTACAAGCAAATGCCAGGATAGTGCCTTATTTCAAGTCCCGGGACACCTTCCCCATCTCTGTCCCTAATACAGTTTCACAAACTACTACAGGCAAATGCCAGGATAGTAGCATATTCCAAGTCCCGGGACGCCTACCCCATCTCTGACCCTAATACAGTGTCACACATTACTAAAGGCAAATGCCAGGATAGTAACGTATTCCAAGTCCCGGGATGCCTACCCCATCTCTGTCCCTAATACAGTTTCACACACTACTACAGGCAAATGCCAGGATAGTAGCATATTCCAAGTCCCGGGACGCCTACCCCATCTCTGTCCCTAATACAGTTTCACACACTACTACAGGCAAATGCCAGGATATTAGCTTATTTCAAGTCCCGGGACGCCTACCCCATCTCTGTCTCTAATACAGTTTCACACATTACTACAGGCAAATGCCAGGATAGTAGCTTGTTTCAAGTCCCGGGACGCCTACCCCATCTCTGTCCCTAATAGAGTTTCACACACTACTACAGGCAAATGCCAGGATAGTAGCTTGTTTCAAGTCCCGGGACGCCTACCACATCTCTGTCCCTAATACAGTTTCACACACTACTACAGGCAAATGCCAGGATAATACCTTATTTAAAGTCCCAGGACACCTTCCCCATCTCTGTCCCTAATACAGTTTCACACACTACTACTGGCAAATGCCAGGATAGTAGCTTATTTCAAGTCCCGGGACGCCTACCCCATCTCTGTCCCTAATACAGTTTCACACACTACTACAGGCAAATGCCAGGATAGTAGCTTATTTCAAGTCCCGGGACGCCTACCCCATCTCTGTCTCTAATACAGTTTCACACACTACTACAGGCAAATGCCAGGATAGTACCTTATTTCAAGTCCCGGGACGCCTACCCCATCTCTGTCCCTAATACAGTTTCACACACTACTACAGGCAAATGCCAGGATAGTAGCTTGTTTCAAGTCCCGGGACGCCTACCCCATCTCTGTCCCTAATACAGTTTCACACACTACTACAGGCAAATGCCAGGATAGTAGCTTATTTCAAGTCCCGGGACGCCTACCCCATCTCTGTCCCTAATACAGTTTCACACACTACTACAGGCAAATGCCAGGATAGTAGCTTATTTCAAGTCCCGGGACGCCTACCCCATCTCTGTCCCTAATACAGTTTCACACACTACTACAGGTAAATGCCAGGATAGTACCTTATTTCAATTCCCGGGACGCCTACCCCATCTCTGTCCCTTATACAGTTTCACACACAACTACAGGCAAATGCCAGGATAGTAGCTTATTTCAAGTCCCGGGACGCCTACCCCATCTCTGTCCCTAATACAATTTCACACACTACTACAGGCAAATGCCAGGATAGTAGCTCATTTCAAGTCCCGGGACGCCTACCCCATCTCTGTCCCTAATACAGATTCACACACTACTACAGGCAAATGCCAGGATAGTACCTTATTTCAAGTCCCGGGACGCCTACCCCATCTCTGTCCCTAATACAGATTCACACACTACTACAGGCAAATGCCAGGATAGTAGCTTATTTCAAGTCCCAGGACGCCTACCCCATCTCTGTCCCTAATACAGTTTAACACACTACTACAGGCAAATGCCAGGATAGTAGCATATTCCAAGTCCCGGGACGCCTACCCCATCTCTGTCCCTAATACAGTTTCACACACTACTACAGGCAAATGCCAGGATAGTAGCTTATTTCAAGTCCCGGGACACCTACCCCATCTCTGTCCCTAATACAATTTCACACACTACTACAGGCAAATGCCAGGATAGTAGCTTATTTCAAGTCCCGGGACGCCTACCCCATCTCTGTCCCTAATACAGATTCACACACTACTACAGGAAAATGCCAGGATAGTAGCTTATTTCAAGTCCCGGGACGCATACCCCATCTCTGTCCCTAATACAGTGTCACACACTACTACAGGCAAATGCCAGGATAGTAGCATATTCCAAGTCCCGGGACGCCTACCCCATCTCTGTCCCTAATACAGTTTCACACACTACTACAGGCAAATGCCAGGATAGTAGCTTATTTCAAGTCCCGGGACGCCTACCCCATCTCTGTCCCTAATACAGTTTTACACACTACTACAGGCAAATGCCAGGATAGTAGCTTATTTCAAGTCCCGGGACGCCTACCCCATCTCTGTCCCTAATACATTTTCACACACTACTACAAGCGAATGCCAGGCTAGTGCCTTATTTCAAGTCCCGGGACACCTCCCCCATCTCTGTCCCTAATACAGTTTCACAAACTACTACAGGCAAATGCCAGGATAGTAGGATATTCCAAGTCCCGGGACGCCTACCCCATCTCTGACCCTAATACAGTGTCACACATTACTAAATGCAAATGCCAGGATAGTAACATATTCCAAGTCCCGGGATGCCTACCCCATCTCTGTCCCTAATACAGTTTCACACACTACTACAGGCAAATGCCAGGATAGTAGCATATTCCAAGTCCCGGGACGCCTACCCCATCTCTGACCCTAATACAGTGTCACACATTACTAAATGCAAATGACAGGATAGTAACATATTCCAAGTCCCGGGATGCCTACCCCATCTCTGTCCCTAATACAGATTCACACACTACTACAGGCAAATGCCAGGATAGTAGCTTATTTCAAGTCCCAGGACGCCTACCCCATCTCTGTCCCTAATACAGTTTAACACACTACTACAGGCAAATGCCAGGATAGTAGCATATTCCATTCCCGGGACGCCTACCCCATCTCTGTCCCTAATACAGTTTCACACACTACTACAGGCAAATGCCAGGATAGTAGCTTATTTCAAGTCCCGGGACACCTACCTCATCTCTGTCCCTAATACAATTTCACACACTACTACAGGCAAATGCCAGGATAGTAGCTTATTTCAAGTCCCGGGACGCCTACCCCATCTCTGTCCCTAATACAGTTTCACACACTACTACAGGAAAATGCCAGGATAGTAGCTTATTTCAAGTCCCGGGACGCGTACCCCATCTCTGTCCCTAATACAGTGTCACACACTACTACAGGCAAATGCCAGGATAGTAGCATATTCCAAGTCCCGGGAGGCCTACCCCATCTCTGTCCCTAATACAGTTTCACACACTACTACAGGAAAATGCCAGGATATTAGCTTATTTCAAGTCCCGGGACGCCTACCCCTTCTCTGTCTCTAATACAGTTTCACACATTACTACAGGCAAATGCCAGCATAGTAGCTTGTTTCAAGTCCCGGGACGCCTACCCCATCTCTGTCCCTAATACAGTTTCACACACTACTACAGACAAATGCCAGGATTGTAGCTTATTTCAAGTCCCGGGACGCCTACCCCATCTCTGTCCCTAATACAGTTTCACACACTACTACAGGCAAATGCCAGGATAGTAGCTTATTTCAAGTCCCGGGACGCCTACCCCATCTCAGTCCCTAATACAGATTCAAACACTACTACAGGCAAATGCCAGGATAGTAGCTTATTTCAAGTCCCGGGACGCCTACCCCATCTCTGTCCCTAATACAGATTCACACACTACTACAGGCAAATGCCAGGATAGTAGCTTATTTCAAGTCCCGGGACGCCTACCCCATTTCTGTCCCTAATACAGTTTCACACATTACTACAGACAAATGCCAGGATAGTACCATATTTCAAGTCCCGGGACACCTACCCCATCTCTGTCCCTAATACAGTTTCACACACTACTATAGGCAAATACCAGGATTGTAGCTTATTTCAAGTCCAAGGACGCCTACCCCATCTCTGTCCCTAATACAGTTTCACACACTACTACAGGCAAATGCCAGGATAGTAGCTTATTTCAAGTCCCGGGACGCCTACCCCATCTCTGTCCCTAATACTGTTTTACACACTACTACAGGCAAATGCCAGGATAGTAGCTTATTTCAAGTCCCGGGACGCCTACCCCATCTCTGTCCCTAATACAGTTTCACACACTACTATAAGCAAATGCCAGGATAGTGCCTTATTTCAAGTCCCGGGACAACTTCCCCATCTCTGTCCCTAATACAGTTTCACAAACTACTACAGGCAAATGCCAGGATAGTAGCATATTCCAAGTCCCGTGACGCCTACCCCATCTCTGTCCCTAATACAGTTTCACACACTACTACAGGCAAATGCCAGGATCGTAGCATATTCCAAGTCCCGGGACGCCTACCCCATCTCTGTCCCTAATACAGTTTTACACACTACTACAGGCAAATGCCAGGATAGTAGCTTATTTCAAGTCCCGGGACGCCTACCCCATCTCTGTCCCTAATACAGTTTCACACACTACTATAAGCAAATGCCAGGATAGTGCCTTATTTCAAGTCCCGGGACACCTTCCCGATCTCTGACCCTAATACAGTGTCACACATTACTAAAGGCAAATGCCAGGATAGTAACGTATTCCAAGTCCCGGGATGCCTACCCCATCTCTGTCCCTAATACAGTTTCACACACTACTACAGGCAAATGCCAGGATCGTAGCATATTCCAAGTCCCGGGACGTCTACCCCATCTCTGTCCCTAATACAGTTTCACACACTAATACAGGCAAATGCCAGGATATTAGCTTATTTCAAGTCCCGGGACGCCTACCCCATCTCTGTCTCTAATACAATTTCACACATTACTACAGGCAAATGCCAGGATAGTAGCTTGTTTCAAGTCCCGGGACGCCTACCCCATCTCTGTCCCTAATACAGTTTCACACACTACTACAGGCAAATGCCAGGATAGTAGCTTGTTTCAAGTCCCGGGACGCCTACCCCATCTCTGTCCCTAATACAGTTTCACACACTACTACAGGCAAATGCCAGGATAGTACCTTATTTCAAGTCCAAGGACACCTTCCCCATCTCTGTCCCTAATACAGTTTCACACACTACTACTGGCAAATGCCAGGATAGTAGCTTATTTCAAGTCCCGGGACGCCTACCCCATCTCTGTCCCTAATACAGTTTCACACACTACTACAGGCAAATGCCAGGATAGTAGCTTATTTCAAGTCCCGGGACGCCTACCCCATCTCTGTCCCTAATACAGTTTCACACACTACTACAGGCAAATGCCAGGATAGTACCTTATTTCAAGTCCCGGGACGCCTACCCCATCTCTGTCCCTAATACAGTTTCACACACTACTACAGGCAAATGCCAGGATAGTAGCTTGTTTCAAGTCCCGGGACGCCTACCCCATCTCTGTCCCTAATACAGTTTCACACACTACTACAGGCAAATGCCAGGATAGTAGCTTATTTCAAGTCCCGGGACGCCTACCCCATCTCTGTCCCTAATACAGTTTCACACACTACTACAGGCAAATGCCAGGATAGTAGCTTATTTCAAGTCCCGGGACGCTTACCCCATCTCTGTCCCTAATACAGTTTCACACAATACTACAGGCAAATGCCAGGATAGTACCTTATTTCAAGTCCCGGGACGCCTACCCCATCTCTGTCCCTAATACAGTTTCACACACAACTACAGGCAAATGCCAGGATAGTAGCTTATTTCAAGTCCCGGGACGCCTACCCCATCTCTGTCCCTAATACAATTTCACACACTACTACAGGCAAATGCCAGGATAGTAGCTTATTTCAAGTCCCGGGACGCCTACCCCATCTCTGTCCCTAATACAGATTCACACACTACTACAGGCAAATGCCAGGATATTAGCTTATTTCAAGTCCCGGGACGCCTACCCCATCTCTGTCCCTAATACAGTTTCACACACTACTACAGGCAAATGCCAGGATAGTAGCTTATTTCAAGTCCCGGGACGCCTACCCCATCTCTGTCCCTAATACTGTTTCACACATTACTACAGGCAAATGCCAGGATAGTAGCTTGTTTCGAGTCCCGGGACGCCTACCCCATCTCTGTCCCTAATACAGTTTCACACACTACTACAGGCAAATGCCAGGATTGTAGCTTATTTCAAGTCCCGGGACGCCTACCCCATCTCTGTCCCTAATACAGTTTCAAACACTACTACAGGCAAATGCCAGGATAGTAGCTTATTTCAAGTCCCGGGACGCCTACCCCATCAATGTCCCTAATACAGTTTCAAACACTACTGAAGGCAAATGCCAGGATAGTAGCGTATTCCAAGTCCCGGGACGCCTACCCCATCTCTGTCCCTAATACAGATTCACACACTACTACAGGAAAATGCCAGGATAGTAGCTTATTTCAAGTCCCGGGACGCCTACCCCATCTCTGTCCCTAATACAGTTTCACACACTACTACAGACAAATGCCAGGATAGTACCATATTTCAAGTCCAAGGACGCCTACCCCATCTCTGTCCCTAATACAGTTTCACACACTACTACAGGCAAATGCCAGGACAGTAGCTTATTTCAAGTCCCGGGACGCCTACCCCATCTCTGTCCCTAATACAGTTTCACACACTACTACAGGCAAATGCACGGATAGTAGCTTATTTCAAGTCCCGGGACGCCTGCCCCATCTCTGTCCCTAATACAGTGTCACACACTACTACAGGCAAATGCCAGGATAGTAGCTTATTTCAAGTCCCGGGACGCCTACCCCATCTCTGTCCCTAATACAGTTTCACACACTACTACAGGCAAATGCCAGGATAGTACCTTATTTCAAGTCCCGGGACGCCTACCCCATCTCTGTCCCTAATACAGTTTCACACACTACTACAAGCAAATGCCAGGATAGTACCTTATTTCAAGTCCCGGGACACCTTCCCCATCTCTGTCCCTAATACAGTTTCACAAACTACTACAGGCAAATTCCAGGATAGTAGCATATTCCAAGTCCCGGGACGCCTACCCCATCTCTGACCCTAATACAGTGTCACACATTACTACAGGCAAATGCCAGGATAGTAACATATTCCAAGTCCCGGGATGCCTACCCCATCTCTGTCCCTAATACAGTTTCACACACTACTACAGGCAAATGCCAGGATAGTAGCATATTCCAAGTCCCGGGACGCCTACCCC
This sequence comes from Meconema thalassinum, assembly GCA_946902985.2. Classification (NCBI taxonomy): domain Eukaryota; kingdom Metazoa; phylum Arthropoda; class Insecta; order Orthoptera; family Tettigoniidae; genus Meconema; species Meconema thalassinum. The sequence continues at coordinate 359,305,190 of OX336392.1, forward strand.
ATCTCTGTCCCTAATACAGTTTCACACACTACTACAGGAAAATGCCAGGATATTAGCTTATTTCAAGTCCCGGGACGCCTACCCCATCTCTGTCTCTAATACAGTTTCACACATTACTACAGGCAAATGCCAGCATAGTAGCTTGTTTCAAGTCCCGGGACGCCTACCCCATCTCTGTCCCTAATACAGTTTCACACACTACTACAGGCAAATGCCAGGATTGTAGCTTATTTCAAGTCCCGGACGCCTACCCCATCTCTGTCCCTAATACAGTTTCACACACTACTACAGGCAAATGCCAGGATAGTAGCTTATTTCAAGTCCCGGGACGCCTACCCCATCTCTGTCCCTAATACAGTTTCAAACACTACTACAGGCAAATGCCAGGATAGTAGCGTATTTCAAGTCCCGGGACGCCTACCCCATCTCTGTCCCTAATACAGATTCACACACTACTACAGGCAAATGCCAGGATAGTAGCTTATTTCAAGTCCCGGGACGCCTACCCCATCTCTGTCCCTAATACAGTTTCTCACACTACTACATACAAATGCCAGGATAGTACCATATTTCAAGTCCCGGGACACCTACCCCATCTCTGTCCCTAATACAGTTTCACACACTACTATAGGCAAATACCAGGATTGTAGCTTATTTCAAGTCCAAGGACGCCTACCCCATCTCTGTCCCTAATACAGTTTCACACACTACTACAGGCAAAAGCCAGGATAGTAGCTTATTTCAAGTCCCGGGACGCCTACCCCATCTCTGTCCCTATACAGTTTCACACATTACTACAGGCAAATGCACGGATAGTAGCTTATTTCAAGTCCCGGGACGCCTACCCCATCTCTGTCCCTAATACAGTTTCACACACTACTACAGGCAAATGCCAGGATAGTAGCTTGTTTCAAGTCCCGGGACGCCTACCCCATCTCTGTCCCTAATACAGTTTCACACACTACTACAGGCAAATGCCAGGATAGTAGCTTATTTCAAGTCCCGGGACGCCTACCCCATCTCTGTCCCTAATACAGCTTCACACACTACTACAGGCAAATGCCAGGATAGTAGCTTATTTCAAGTCCCGGGACGCCTACCCCATCTCTGTCCCTAATACAGTTTCACACACTACTACAGGCAAATGCCAGGATAGTACCTTATTTCAAGTCCCGGGACGCCTACCCCATCTCTGTCCCTAATACAGTTTCACACACAACTACAGGCAAATGCCAGGATAGTAGCTTATTTCAAGTCCCGGGACGCCTACCCCATCTCTGTCCCTAATACAATTTCACACACTACTACAGGCAAATGCCAGGATAGTAGCTTATTTCAAGTCCCGGGACGCCTACCCCATCTCTGTCCCTAATACAGATTCACACACTACTACAGGCAAATGCCAGGATAGTACCTTATTTCAAGTCCCGGGACCCCTACCCCATCTCTGTCCCTAATACAGATTCACACACTACTACAGGCAAATGCCAGGATAGTAGCTTATTTCAAGTCCCAGGACGCCTACCCCATCTCTGTCCCTAATACAGTTTAACACACTACTACAGGCAAATGCCGGGATAGTAGCATATTCCAAGTCCCGGGACGCCTACCCCATCTCTGACCCTAATACAGTGTCACACATTACTACAGGCAAATGCCAGGATAGTAGCATATTCCAAGTCCCGGTATGCCTACCCCATCTCTGTCCCTAATACAGTTTCACACACTACTACAGGCAAACGCCAGGATAGTAGCATATTCCAAGTCCCGGGACGCCTACCCCATCTCTGTCCCTAATACAGTTTCACACACTACTACAGGCAAATGCCAGGATATTAGCTTATTTCAAGTCCCGGGACGCCTACCCCATCTCTGTCCCTAATACAGTTTCACACACTACTACAGGCAAATGCCAGGATAGTAGCTTATTTCAAGTCCCGGGACGCCTACCCCATCTCTGTCACTAATACAGTTTCACACATTACTACAGGCAAATGCCAGCATAGTAGCTTGTTTCGAGTCCCGGGACGCCTACCCCCTCTCTGTCCCTAATACAGTTTCACACACTACTACAGGCAAATGCCAGGATTGTAGCTTATTTCAAGTCCCGGGACGCCTACCCCATCTCTGTCCCTAATACAGTTTCACACACTACTACAGGCAAATGCCAGGATAGTAGCTTATTTCAAGTCCCGGGACGCCTACCCCATCAATGTCCCTAATACAGTTTCAAACACTACTGCAGGCAAATGCCAGGATAGTAGCGTATTCCAAGTCCCGGGACGCCTACCCCATCTCTGTCCCTAATACAGATTCACACACTACTACAGGAAAATGCCAGGATAGTAGCTTATTTCAAGTCCCGGGACGCCTACCCCACCTCTGTCCCTAATACAGTTTCACACACTACTACAGACAAATGCCAGGATAGTACCATATTTGAAGTCCCGGGACACCAACCCGTCTCTGTCCCTAATACAGTTTCACACACTACTATAGGCAAATGCCAGGATAGTAGCTTATTTCAAGTCCAAGGACGCCTACCCCATCTCTGTCCCTAATACATTTTCACACACTACTACAGGCAAATGCCAGGACAGTAGCTTATTTCAAGTCCCGGGACGCCTACCCCATCTCTGTCCCTAATACAGTTTCACACACTACTACAGGCAAATGCACGGATAGTAGCTTATTTCAAGTCCCGGGACGCCTGCCCCATCTCTGTCCCTAATACAGTTTCACACACTACTACAGACAAATGCCAGGATAGTAGCTTATTTCAAGTCCCGGGACGCCTACCCCATCTCTGTCCCTAATACAGTTTCACACAATACTACAAGCAAATGCCAGGATAGTACCTTATTTCAAGTCCCGGGACACCTTCCCCATCTCTGTCCCTAATACAGTTTCACAAACTACTACAGGCAAATGCCAGGATGGTAGCATATTCCAAGTCCCGGGACGCCTACCCCATCTCTGACCCTAATACAGTGTCACACATTACTACAGGCAAATGCCAGGATAGTAACATATTCCAAGTCCCGGGATGCCTACCCCATCTCTGTCCCTAATACAGTTTCACACACTACTACAGGCAAATGCCAGGATAGTAGCATATTCCAAGTCCCGGGACGCCTACCCCATCTCTGTCCCTAATACAGTTTCACACACTACTACAGGAAAATGCCAGGATATTAGCTTATTTCAAGTCCCGGGACGCCTACCCCATCTCTGTCTCTAATACAGTTTCACACATTACTACAGGCAAATGCCAGCATAGTAGCTTGTTTCAAGTCCCGGGACGCCTACCCCATCTCTGTCCCTAATACAGTTTCACACACTACTACAGGCAAATGCCAGGATAGTAGCGTATTTCAAGTCACGGGACGCCTACCCCATCTCTGTCCCTAATACAGTTTCAAACACTACTACAGGCAAATGCCTGGATAGTAGCGTATTTCAAGTCCCGGGACGCCTACCCCATCTCTGTCCCTAATACAGTTTCACACACTACTACAGACAAATGCCAGGATAGTACCATATTTGAAGTCCCGGGACACCAACCTGTCTCTGTCCCTAATACAGTTTCACACACTACTATAGGCAAATGCCAGGATAGTAGCTTATTTCAGGTCCAAGGACGCCTACCCCATCTCTGTCCCTAATACAGTTTCACACACTACTACAGGCAAATGCCAGGACAGTAGCTTATTTCAAGTCCCGGGACGCCTACCCCATCTCTGTCCCTAATAAAGTTTCACACACTACTACAGGCAAATGCACGGATAGTAGCTTATTTCAAGTCCCGGGACGCCTGCCCCATCTCTGTCCCTAATACAGTGTCACACACTACTACAGACAAATGCCAGGATAGTAGCTTATTTCAAGTCCCGGGACGCCTACCCCATCTCTGTCCCTAATACAGTTTCACACACTACTACAGGCAAATGCCAGGATAGTACCTTATTTCAAGTCCCGGGACGCCTACCCCATCTCTGTCCCTAATACAGTTTCACACACTACTACAAGCCAATGCCAGGATAGTACCTTATTTCAAGTCCCGGGACACCTTCCCCATCTCTGTCCCTAATACAGTGTCACACACTACTACAGGCAAATGCCAGGATAGTAGCTTATTTCAAGTCCCGGGACGCCTACCCCATCTCTGTCCCTAATACAGTTTCACACACTACTACAGGCAAATGCCAGGATAGTAGCATATTCCAAGTCCCGGGACGCCTACCCCATCTCTGTCCCTAATACAGTTTCACACACTACTACAGGAAAATGCCAGGATATTAGCTTATTTCAAGTCCCGGGACGCCTACCCCATCTCTGTCTCTAATACAGTTTCACACATTACTACAGGCAAATGCCAGCATAGTAGCTTGTTTCAAGTTCCGGGACGCCTACCCCATCTCTGTCCCTAATACAGTTTCACACACTACTACAGGCAAATGCCAGGATTGTAGCTTATTTCAAGTCCCGGGACGCCTACCCCATCTCTGTCCCTAATACAGTTTCACACACTACTACAGGCAAATGCCAGGATAGTAGCGTATTTCAAGTCCCGGGACGCCTACCCCATCTCTGTCCCTAATACAGTTTCACACACTACTACAGACAAATGCCAGGATAGTACCATATTTGAAGTCCCGGGACACCAACCTGTCTCTGTCCCTAATACAGTTTCACACACTACTATAGGCAAATGCCAGGATAGTAGCTTATTTCAAGTCCAAGGACGCCTACCCCATCTCTGTCCCTAATACAGTTTCACACACTACTACAGGCAAATGCCAGGACAGTAGCTTATTTCAAGTCCCGGGACGCCTACCCCATCTCTGTCCCTAATACAGTTTCACACACTACTACAGGCAAATGCACGGATAGTAGCTTATTTCAAGTCCCGGGACGCCTGCCCCATCTCTGTCCCTAATACAGTGTCACACACTACTACAGGCAAATGCCAGGATAGTAGCTTATTTCAAGTCCCGGGACGCCTACCCCATCTCTGTCCCTAATACATTTTCACACACTACTACAGGCAAATGCCAGGATAGTACCTTATTTCAAGTCCCGGGACGCCTACCCCATCTCTGTCCCTAATACAGTTTCACACACTACTACAAGCAAATGCACGGATAGTACCTTATTTCAAGTCCCGGGACACTTTCCCCATCTCTGTCCCTAATACAGTTTCACAAACTACTACAGGCAAATGCCAGGATAGTAGCATATTCCAAGTCCCGGGACGCCTACCCCATCTCTGTCTCTAATACAGTTTCACACATTACTACAGGCAAATGCCAGCATAGTAGCTTGTTTCAAGTCCCGGGACGCCTACCCCATCTCTGTCCCTAATACAGTTTCACACACTACTACAGGCAAATGCCAGGATTGTAGCTTATTTCAAGTCCCGGGACGCCTACCCCATCTCTGTCCCTAATACAGTTTCACACACTACTACAGGCAAATGCCAGGATAGTAGCTTATTTCAAGTCCCGGGACGCTAACCCCATCTCTGTCCCTAATACAGTTTCAAACACTACTACAGGCAAATGCCAGGATAGTAGCGTATTTCAAGTCCCGGGACGCCTACCCCATCTCTGTCCCTAATACAGATTCACACACTACTACAGGCAAATGCCAGGATAGTAGCTTATTTCAAGTCCCGGGACGCCTACCCCATCTCTGTCCCTAATACAGTTTCACACACTACTACAGACAAATGCCAGGATAGTACCATATTTCAAGTCCCGGGACACCTACCCCATCTCTGTCCCTAATACAGTTTCACACACTACTATAGGCAAATACCAGGATTGTAGCTTATTTCAAGTCCAAGGACGCCTACCCCATCTCTGTCCCTAATACAGTTTCACACACTACTACAGGCAAATGCCAGGATAGTAGCTTATTTCAAGTCCCGGGACGCCTACCCCATCTCTGTCCCTATACAGTTTCACACATTACTACAGGCAAATGCACGGATAGTAGCTTATTTCAAGTCCCGGGACGCCTACCCCATCTCTGTCCCTAATACAGTTTCACACACTACTACAGGCAAATGCCAGGATAGTAGCTTGTTTCAAGTCCCGGGACGCCTACCCCATCTCTGTCCCTAATACAGTTTCACACACTACTACAGGCAAATGCCAGGATAGTAGCTTATTTCAAGTCCCGGGACGCCTACCCCATCTCTGTCCCTAATACAGCTTCACACACTACTACAGGCAAATGCCAGGATAGTAGCTTATTTCAAGTCCCGGGACGCCTACCCCATCTCTGTCCCTAATACAGTTTCACACACTACTACAGGCAAATGCCAGGATAGTACCTTATTTCAAGTCCCGGGACGCCTACCCCATCTCTGTCCCTAATACAGTTTCACACACAACTACAGGCAAATGCCAGGATAGTAGCTTATTTCAAGTCCCGGGACGCCTACCCCATCTCTGTCCCTAATACAATTTCACACACTACTACAGGAAAATGCCAGGATAGTAGCTTATTTCAAGTCCCGGGACGCCTACCCCATCTCTGTCCTTAATACAGATTCACACACTACTACAGGCAAATGCCAGGATAGTAAATTACTTCAAGTCCCGGGACCCCTACCCCATCTCTGTCCCTAATACAGATTCACACACTACTACAGGCAAATGCCAGGATAGTAGCTTATTTCAAGTCCCAGGACGCCTACCCCATCTCTGTCCCTAATACAGTTTAACACACTACTACAGGCAAATGCCAGGATAGTAGCATATTGCAAGTCCCGGGACGCCTACCCCATCTCTGACCCTAATACAGTGTCACACATTACTACAGGCAAATGCCAGGATAGTAGCATATTCCAAGTCCCGGTATGCCTACCCCATCTCTGTCCCTAATACAGTTTCACACACTACTACAGGCAAACGCCAGGATAGTAGCATATTCCAAGTCCCGGGACGCCTACCCCATCTCTGTCCCTAATACAGTTTCACACACTACTACAGGCAAATGCCAGGATATTAGCTTATTTCAAGTCCCGGGACGCCTACCCCATCTCTGTCCCTAATACAGTTTCACACACTACTACAGGCAAATGCCAGGATAGTAGCTTATTTCAAGTCCCGGGACTCCTACCCCATCTCTGTCCCTAATACAGTTTCACACATTACTACAGGCAAATGCCAGCATAGTAGCTTGTTTCGAGTCCCGGGACGCCTACCCCATCTCTGTCCCTAATACAGTTTCACACACTACTACAGGCAAATGCCAGGATTGTAGCTTATTTCAAGTCCCGGGACGCCTACCCCATCTCTGTCCCTAATACAGTTTCACACACTACTACAGGCAAATGCCAGGATAGTAGCTTATTTCAAGTCCCGGGACGCCTACCCCATCAATGTCCCTAATACAGTGTCACACACTACTACAGGCAAATGCCAGGATAGTAGCTTATTTCAAGTCCCGGGACGCCTACCCCATCTCTGTCCCTAATACAGTTTCAAACACTACTACAGGCAAATGCCAGGATAGTAGCGTATTTCAAGTCCCAGGACGCCTACCCCATCTCTGTCCCTAATACAGTTTCACACACTACTACAGGCAAATGCCAGGATAGTAGCTTATTTCAAGTCCCGGGACTCCTACCCCATCTCTGTCCCTAATACAGTTTCACACACTACTATAGGCAAATGCCAGGATAGTAGCTTATTTCAAGTCCAAGGACGCCTACCCCATCTCTGTCCCTAATACAGTTTCACACACTACTACAGGCAAATGCCAGGACAGTAGCTTATTTCAAGTCCCGGGACGCCTACCCCATCTCTGTCCCTAATAAAGTTTCACACACTACTACAGGCAAATGCACGGATAGTAGCTTATTTCAAGTCCCGGGACGCCTGCCCTATCTCTGTCCCTAATACAGTGTCACACACTACTACAGGCAAATGCCAGGATAGTAGCTTATTTCAAGTCCCGGGACGCCTACCCCATCTCTGTCCCTAATACAGTTTCACACACTACTACAGGCAAATGCCAGGATAGTACCTTATTTCAAGTCCCGGGACGCCTACCCCATCTCTGTCCCTAATACAGTTTCACACACTACTACAAGCCAATGCCAGGATAGTACCTTATTTCAAGTCCCGGGACACCTTCCCCATCTCTGTCCCTAATACAGTGTCACACACTACTACAGGCAAATGCCAGGATAGTAGCTTATTTCAAGTCCCGGGACGCCTACCCCATCTCTGTCCCTAATACAGTTTCACACACTACTACAGGCAAATGCCAGGATAGTAGCATATTCCAAGTCCCGGGACGCCTACCCCATCTCTGTCCCTAATACAGTTTCACACACTACTACAGGAAAATGCCAGGATATTAGCTTATTTCAAATCCCGGGACGCCTACCCCATCTCTGTCCCTAATACAGTTTCACACACTACTACAGGCAAATGCCAGGATAGTACCTTATTTCAAGTCCCGGGACGCCTACCCCATCTCTGTCCCTAATACAGTTTCACACACTACTACAGACAAATGCCAGGATAGTACCATATTTGAAGTCCCGGGACACCAACCTGTCTCTGTCCCTAATACAGTTTCACACACTACTATAGGCAAATGCCAGGATAGTAGCTTATTTCAAGTCCAAGGACGCCTACCCCATCTCTGTCCCTAATACAGTTTCACACACTACTACAGGCAAATGCCAGGACAGTAGCTTATTTCAAGTCCCGGGACGCCTACCCCATCTCTGTCCCTAATACAGTTTCACACACTACTACAGGCAAATGCACGGATAGTAGCTTATTTCAAGTCCCGGGACGCCTGCCCCATCTCTGTCCCTAATACAGTGTCACACACTACTACAGGCAAATGCCAGGATAGTAGCTTATTTCAAGTCCCGGGACGCCTACCCCATCTCTGTCCCTAATACAGTTTCACACACTACTACAGGCATATGCCAGGATAGTACCTTATTTCAAGTCCCGGGACGCCTACCCCATCTCTGTCCCTAATACAGTTTCACACACTACTACAAGCAAATGCACGGATAGTACCTTATTTCAAGTCCCGGGACACTTTCCCCATCTCTGTCCCTAATACAGTTTCTCAAACTACTACAGGCAAATGCCAGGATAGTAGCATATTCCAAGTCCCGGGACGCCTACCCCATCTCTGACCCTAATACAGTGTCACACATTACTACAGGCAAATGCCAGGATAGTAACTTATTCCAAGTCCCGGGATGCCTACCCCATCTCTGTCCCTAATACAGTTTCACACACTACTACAGGCAAATGCCAGGATAGTAGCATATTCCAAGTCCCGGGACGCCTACCCCATCTCTGTCCCTAATACAGTTTCACACACTACTACAGGAAAATGCCAGGATATTAGCTTATTTCAAGTCCCGGGACGCCTACCCCATCTCTGTCTCTAATACAGTTTCACACATTACTACAGGCAAATGCCAGCATAGTAGCTTGTTTCAAGTCCCGGGACGCCTACCCCATCTCTGTCCCTAATACAGTTTCACACACTACTACAGGCAAATGCCAGGATTGTAGCTTATTTCAAGTCCCGGGACGCCTACCCCATCTCTGTCCCTAATTCAGTTTCACACACTACTACAGGCAAATGCCAGGATAGTAGCTTATTTCAAGTCCCGGGACGCTAACCCCATCTCTGTCCCTAATACAGTTTCAAACACTACTACAGGCAAATGCCAGGATAGTAGCATATTGCAAGTCCCGGGACGCCTACCCCATCTCTGACCCTAATACAGTGTCACACATTACTACAGGCAAATGCCAGGATAGTAGCATATTCCAAGTCCCGGTATGCCTACCCCATCTCTGTCCCTAATACAGTTTCACACACTACTACAGGCAAACGCCAGGATAGTAGCATATTCCAAGTCCCGGGACGCCTACCCCATCTCTGTCCCTAATACAGTTTCACACACTACTACAGGCAAATGCCAGG